>OX421895.1:24750287-26005659 GCA_949128065.1 Beris chalybata
TTCACGGTCCAACGCCAGTACTACATCGTGCGGTTAATTCAAAATTGTCAAAACTACGTTAAAAGTTACACTACAATATTTTTATATTTTTTTTTTCTTAATGCTATTTTGGTGGGTTTTTCAAAAAATCAACTTGAGATCTTAAAGGAACGGACTAAAAAACTCAACAAATAAATTTATTAGAAGGGAAATATCGAATAATTTTCTGCCACTTAAAATTCCAGTAGGTAGGTAGGAACTGATGAATATTTTATTTGATAATCTGTGTTTATTTTTTCAGTGATCTTCAGTTAAACTTGTATTACACTGTATGCCACGCAGTCAAATTTTTGACGTCAAATTTCCATTTGATACTCTGGTCGATTGCAATATTATGCTATCTGACACATTTGACACCATAGAGATATGTGTACTTAGCATGACGAGCAGCGACTGTTTTGAAGCCGGACGATTCCAAAGGGCCGACAATTGACATTTTGCTACTATCGGCATCTTTCTCACATTTATGTTATACCCCGGTCTTAAACATAAAAAACGCCAAACATTTAAATACTAGGCTACTATTTACATTTCACTGTTACCTAGCATCAAACGCTCGACACAAAAACGTTCACTTTTGCTTCAAAATGCTTCAAAGTGCTTCATACAATCACGGCGACTTGTCGTCTTCAGTATTTATATCTCTACGTTTGACACAATCGTCAATTTTTTCCATCAGGTCAGATCAATTGTAAATATTGGTGTATATTTTATACTGTGCGCTACTTCGATTACCAAATTCTCGCGTTTACTACAGTAGTATGGATAGACCGATTCAAAAACAGTGGAGGAGATGGAGGAGATGGAGGAAGCTTTTGTATGGATGACGTCACAGTCTGATAAGGAATTCACTCCCTCAGAGCTTTTTGAAATTTTTTTTTTGCATGAAATTTGGCGTTTTTTTCGTTGTCCGTTGCATAAAATTTAACAGCTTTTTGAACAGCTCTGAACAGGTATTAACAGCTTTTGACCTGACCTGTTCTGATATTGACCTGACCTGTTCTTATATTCACAGCTTTTTTACCTGACATGTACTGATATTGACCTGAACTGTTCTGATATTGACCTGACCTGTTGTGATATTAACAGCTTTTTGACCTGACCTGTTTGAAAAAGGCCCAATTTTATGCAAAAAAAAACAAACTCTGGGGGAGTGAATTCCTTATCAGCTTCATACAAGTCTATCACGTCACCATACAACCCCGCTAGCCTAAGACTTGAATAGTCTAAGCCCCCGGGCAGCCAAAGCCCTGACAACAACCGAATAAAAGCTTAAAGCCCCGAAAAAAAACGCCCAATTTTATGCAACGGACAACGAAAAAAACGTTAATATTTGTCGTTATTGATGCAGGTATTAAAAATTATCAAAAAAGTGCTATGCAACAATTATGCTGTCGTATATTTACTGGAGGAAGGACAGAAGTATTTTAAACTAATTATTTATTTCACTGATCGCCGAAAAAATGAAAAGTGTACGAATGACACTTTCTATTTGACCCCTATGACCGAATTATTTTTTCCCAAAATCACAAACGGTAAATTAAGGTTAAATTGATTGTCAAATGGTGTCATATGGTCAAATGAAACATTTCGTCAAACGGCATTTGATCATTACACTAGCTGACAGCATTTGACAGAAAAAATTGTCAAATATTTGACCGCATGGCATATATTTCTTCGTCACTATCACCATCAATTGAATTTACGTCACAAATATTTTGGGAAACAGCATTTTAATTGTTAATGTCGATTGATGTTTGTACCTATGTGCTGTAATAATTATTGCACTTGAATTAACAACTGCATACCTAATTGGCGACATACATTGTGATACTTAATGCCGGTTTTACAGTAAGAACTTAAGCTTTGGCTCAGTTGAACCTGAGCGAGTAACTTAAGTTTTAGCTCAAGACAATACTTTTTCACACTGCTTATTGAATTGTGTAGGCCACTGTTTTGAGAGTTATGTCAAAATGCTATTCAAATTTTTAAAAATACCGTTAAAAACTAGAAAGCGATTACATTTAAAATTGATTCAACATTTTATGGCTTTTGGGGTGAACATTCTCGTCAGTCTTGTATTGAAATATATAATTAAAATTGAATAAAAATTCCAACAGGAAAATTCACTTGCCATTTGACACTTCGCCTGCTCAAAATCCGAACTCAAACTTAAGCTCTCGTATCCACTGGCTTAAGTTGAGTTTCGAGAACTCTACTCAAGTCTTAAAACATTACTGTGAAACAGTAATTCCATTTGAGCAAAGGCTTAAGTTGAAATTGAAACTTAAGCTCGCACTGTGAAACCGGCCATTACAGAAGTTTAAATAAATTCCCGAAGTCCATGTCATGCAGTGGTTCACGTTAGATGGAGTTCCTATTATTGTGACTACACTGTATAATTTTTTTTCACTAATTCTTCAAGTGTACGAAATTTCAGCGGGATAAGGAAAAGTAAAATTACAGGACACCGGTAACCAATTTTTGATGGAATTAACGTATGTACAATAATTTAAATTTAAAATAGAACATTACTACGACCATGATCGTTTGCAGCCAGCCAATCGTATGATACTCTAGATGAAATACTGAACTCCGATTTATATGATAATTAATGATTCAGTAAAAGGAAGAGTGTGCATGTAGTTTGTAATTTTTAAAGTAGGTACTAAGCTTTTTTTGATAGTTTGTACTCGAAACTAAAAGACAATATCATCAGTATTAAATTTCATATCCTTTTTTAACCCTTTCAGTCACCGTGTCTACAATTGTAGACATCAAATTATAAAGAAGATATCGCACGAACTAAGCCGGTTTGTGTATTGCATCCTTAAAATTTCTTTAGTTACATTCTATTGTTTCCAAAAATGTTCATTTCGTTGTGGTTCGATGAACAGGGCAGACGTGATACAACAAAATAGTAAAGTTACTCAACAGAACAAAATTTAATTCGTGACCGAAAGGGTTAAGGAGTTTCACATGGGAGGAGCAAGAAGGACTCACTAAATTTCAAGCATATTTATATCTTTAACTGAAATCATACAAAATTTCAAATTCGTAGCTTGACGTGTTCAAATTTCCAATTCGTTGGTGAACAATTATTTGAGTTATAGGTATATATATACTGGGTTCCGTAAATTGAGTGAAGACATTTTTGCAGGATATTTGTATTGTAACTGTTATGAATGACTATTGCGATTTCCTGTATAATCACACCCACAGCTCTAACTACTGGATAATCCACTCATGACAGTTTTTATACTCTAGATGAACATATAGAGTATTATAAGTTTAATCCATCCCGAAAAGTTTGTAACGCATAGAACCGGACGAAAAAAAATTATATATTATTTTGTGTTTATTTTTGGCCAAAACCCCCAAATCCGTTTGCTGTCCGTCCGTCCGTCCGTCCGTCCGTTAGCACGATAACTCAAGAAAGCGTTGACCTAGGAAGTTGAAATTTTGTCACAGCTTGTAAAATGGAAAAAGTAAGGCTAAGTTCGTTAATGGGCGATATCCTTCCACTCCTTCGGGTACCTCCCATACAAGAGTCCTTAAAACACGTTTTCACATTTATTGCTCGAATGCTTCAAGTTAGGAACTTGAAATTTTGCATACTTAAGATTTACGATGTTTGAATCAAAAGTTCCGATTATGATGCAAATCGAATGAGTCCTTCGTATATCAGCGTAGAAAAGTCCTTCTAAAATGTGTCCTTGTTACTGAATCCACTATAACTCCAGAACGAGTTAAAGCAGGAACTTAAAATTTTACAGGAATTAGTTTTATACCAAAACCAAGACGTAGTTCAATAATCAGCGCCATCCGTTAATTCCTTCGGGTAGCTGCCATACAAATGTCTTTAATAAACATGTTCACCAATATTGAACGATAACTTTAGAACGCTTTAAGTTACGACTTTGAAATTTTATACACTTTCATTTTATGATAGTCGCAGCTGAAACTATTAATATGAAAAATATTCCATAAGTCCTTCATGTAGTTGCCATACAAAAATTCTATAAAATATCCTAATCAAAAAATCGAGTAGCCACTATACAATAGTTTTTACCTGTAAGTAAAAGGTCATGTAATAATTGCTTGTGCACTCCTTATTCTTTTGATATATTTCCAGCTAAAACATAAATCGGAGTTCAGTATTTCATCTAGAGTATCATACGATTGGCTTGCAGCCTATTGTGACTACGTTATGTTTAAAATAATATTTTAAACCATTCTAAAGTTATCGGCCAATATTCATTAACATGTTTTTTAAGTTCTTTTGTACGGGAGCCACCCGAAGGAGTAAATGAGTTTTACCGACTTGAACTTCATTTTTACTCAAAACTATAATGATTTGTACAATATTTCAACTTCATGAGTTACCGATTTCTTGAGTTATAGTGAGTTCCATAAATTGTGCGGACATTTTTACAAAATTTTTGTATGATAGCTACCCAAAGTACTCAAGGAATATTTTTTTCATATTCATTTCTTTAACGGCAACTATTGCAAAATTGACGTATACAAAATTTCAAAGTCGTAACCTAAGGCGTACCGAAGCTATTGACCAATATTCTAGAAAATTTGTTCAAAGGAATTTGTGTATGACAGGTACTCTAAGAAGTAGGACGATTTTGCCCATTAACGAACTTAACCTTACAAAGTCAATCAAACATCCAGATTCAATATTTCAAGATCCTAGGTCAAGCTCAAGGCGTTCTTGAATTATCGGTCTTCCAATAATTTAATTTCCGAGAAGTACTCGTACTGAGATGAGAATCGAATGTGAACCGCATAGTCGAATGGAATAGAAAATCTGCCGTCTTTCACAATAAACGTGATTGTTTCGTGAGATATCATAATCTACAGTTTTCAACCCATATATATTCTCGCACGCCAGTTAGCCTCTCTAAAAATTTGCTTTCCGATATATTGTTCTAGTATACCTACAAACAATAACCAAGATTCAACCGTGGGTAGTAATCGTTCAGAAGACGTGGACTTTAGAATGTTTCGATTTCAACTTCTTTCAACCGTTTTTCCCTCCCCCATCCAAATCACGTATCCCTCCATCAATATTGTAATTTTTTTACAAATAGCTCCACTATCATAGGTCCACTATCATAGCTCCTATGTAAATTCCAAGTTTCATCTTCTTACTGTAAGTGGTTGCGACTGATATATAGAAACCAATATACTTCTCGTTTGAAACTCTGCTCTCGGCATCAGCCTCGCACCCCACAAAAAGTTGCCACTTAAAAGGAACCACCACGTCTACTAACTAAATTTGTATTTAGTAGCTAGTAGCTAGAAATATACAAATCCATCCCTTTGCGTACGCGCGCCGCTTTATTTAGCTTTTTTTTGTGTTAACTATTTATTGTAAAACTATAATGTGAACAAAATTTATGCTATAATTTCTTTTTTCTTAAATCTTGTTGTATTAAAATATAAAGAACTGAAAAATAAAAATTTAAGAAAAAATTTATTTTTGAATAAGAGTGGTCCAAAGCCCATTAGTTCCTAATATTTTCTCCTCCTTTTATTATTCTTGAAATGTTTTTTATGTTATTATATTTCTACTATCCTAAAATTTGCATATTTTCAAACAACATAACCTTAACGTTTTTTCCTGATCGACAATTTTATTATTTGGAATTTTATATTCTTTATATATGTAGGTATTATTTAAGAAATTAAAATTCTTCAACAACAAGCTATTTTCCCTAATCAATATAGCACAATCAATTGAATGATCTAACAATACTACCTACATTTATAACATCACTAACCTCTACTTTGGACTGGATAACGCAATCGTCAAAACTGAATTATTATAATGTAAAAAGGTTAATTTTCGTAATACATACTTACATACATATTCAATGAGTTTTTACTAAAATATAATTCGCAGCCTGTCGATGTTAGTGCCACTATATAACGTTTTCTGTCCGGGTTGATTTTTATACTCTGGGTTCTCTTCAGTGTCGAATAAATCTTTCGCCTTTTACTAAAGATTTCCGTGGAGAGGACCACTCTAATGAGTCTAAACTAATTTTTTGCTATACCCGGTGAATTTCACTGGGTCATAAATTATTCCAAAAACAAAATTTGTTTTTTTTTCATAGAAAAAGAAAGAATTTTATATTCGTTTCGAAGAATAATTAAAATTTTCTTATGCGAACTTTGAAATGATAGTAATCTTTCTTTCAAGTTGTAGCGAAGTGCTCGTTCTTCGCTTGTTTTCGGAAATCGTACTGACTAGAGTCACTGTATAAGAACTAATACAAACATCCATTATCTTGAGTACGGACAATGTGTGTTTCATTTGAAACCAGTACATTTGAAATTTTTTTGCAGTTGTCCGATTTCTCATTTTTATCTCCACTAAAGTGGATAAACGCTGTATTTAGTTGACATTTCATGAGACATATGTATCTCGATTCCGTGAAAGGTTAATCAAAATCCATCTGCTACACGTATACACTCTAAAACTATGCCATTTAAGAAACCTGCGAACTTTGGAGTTCGCAGGGTTCAAGAGTACTAAAAAGGTACCAAAAGCGGTCATTGTCCGTACTCAAGATAGTAGATGTTTGTGTTAGTTCTTATACAGTGACTCTAGTACTGACTAGTCCAGTAATCAGAGACAAAATTTCTAGTCCAGTAAATCTAGGAATTCTAAAAAGAAAAAAATAGAACACGCGATTTTTTGACGTAGTTAGGTTCCAATGATGGAGTAGAATAGGGAATCACAGTTTTACACCAAAATTTGATATGGCGTGTGCCCGAAATTTTGACTTTTCTGTTTTGTCGATTTGTAGCCGTATTTTGCATTTATCGCAAAAAATCGTGAGAACCAAATTCATAGAGAATTAAATTCTCTATCTTTTTTACCTGAACAACTTTTTTGTAAAATCATTATTTATTGCTAATAATAAGCGTAAAATATAAAAATTAGGAGACTGTCCCAGTTTTTTAAACTTTTCGACCATTTTCATTAAAAATAGGTGACATATTTACATGGCAAAGTTGTAGAAGACTAAATTTCCTACAAGTTTTGCATAAACTACTTTTTCGTACGACGATCGGATCACGAGCGGGAGCACGGTAAACACACAGGTATAGTCCAGTAATCATAGATAAAATTTCAGTAAATATCGGAAATAAATAGAAAGCGAAATGTTTTGACGTAGTTAGGTTCCAATGATGAAATAGAATAGGGAATCAAAGTTTTTGACCAAAATTTGATATGGAGTGTGATCGAAATTTTGAATTTTCTGTTTTGTCGATTTTTAGCCGTATCTTGCACTCGCCATATCAAATTTTGGTCTAAAACTGTGATTCCCTATTCTACGTTAAACTACGTTAAAACATTTCGTGTTCTATTAGAGGTTCTTGTATAAATTTTTCACTATTCTGGATAGTAAAGGCAGTCAGATAGTGTAATCTTAAAATTTTCGTTCGCTGTATATTTTGTTTGCTTTATTTTGACAAAATTTGAGTGAAGTTTTCGTCAAATTTTTTTTAAGTCAAATATTTGACAGCATGGCGTATAGTGAAACGCTCGAAAGCTGGGAAACTGAATGAAATGCTGTTTAGAGTATAGTTACCCTAAAAATTCTTTACCTTCCTGGGATCTTATGGTCAGTGTTGGCCATTTTTAAGTCTATTAATGTAACATTGTTTAAGCATATATATTTAATATTTTTTTACTTTGAACATTTTCGTTTGTGATCAATTTAGTGGTTAAGTGAAAGAGTTGCCTAAGCCGCATTGAATTTTTTGAGGGTTAGGCTTTTTCAGTTTGACCACAATAACTAAATCTTTCTGTTGTAAACTTATTTATTCACCATAACATCAGTATACATTGCTTGACAATATAACAATATTATACTACTATTACTACTATTTGCTGCAGATAAAAGATAATTGAGTGAATGCTTTGTGTAGCTACCATACAAACTTTGTCGAAAAAAGTGCATTCATCTTTCGGAACCCAATATGACTGGAGAAATCGTTGTGCGAGAAATTCGAAATGTTATTCAAGTAAAAAGTAAAGTTGAGGTTCTTAAAACACGTTAACTTCAAAAGCTAGGAAATGTATGAAATTGTTAACACATCACAGAACAGAATTTTGCATCTACAAGTAGTGTTCAAACACGTACTTTTGGAGTGTAACATTAAAATTTTCTTGTAATTAAACTACAGACCTAACAACTTATATGCATTCCTGTTGTCTAATTTTCCTCACATCTTAAAAAAAAATTATAAGTTATTTGAATGTCGCATCCAATTAAAATTTTACTGAATTTTCGCGGAGAATCCTTCTTTTTCACCATAAGAATATGTGGTTCCGAGTACTCGCAATTAAACAACACAAACATTGAAGTCTGTCCATAAAATCTTATCGGATATTCAAATGTCTATTCGAAATCAAAAGACACAGCCCCAAATAGCTGCATCCATATTTTATCACAATAAATAAATATGAAACGAATGGCATAATCCTGGCAAACGAAAATACGACCACATAAAATTGGTATAGAATCCGGACCATCATCATTATTAGAAATTTGAAGAGAAGTAGGTAAGCCGAGCTGTTTACAAGACGTGCTTTAGGCATTTCAAAATTTATTTTCACTTTTGAACGTGCAAGTCTCAAAATCACTTTGTTCTTGCCGGCGCAGTTCTTAAATCATAGCAAATATAATTAAAGTGAAAAGAAGATACCGACAAAAATTTTCTTTGAAAATAACCAAAAGGAGAGGAGCACACAAAGAATTGTATAAGCCGCGTGCACGCACAGTCTATAGTAATGTGCCTTATGAACATTTTGACGCTGATGACCCGCAAGGAACTGAGTTAGATACTGATTTTTTTCTAGATCATTTTAGTTATGTTTTTTGAGTGGTAGGAGACACTAATGGATAGGAACGATGTTTACATAATCAAATTTGACGATAAAAAAGATCAAATGTTATTTTTTGAACATCGAATTCTTTTTATATTCTGGGAGAATCATGTGTTTTCTCACAGTATTTTGACTAAAGTCGGGATTTTTTTTTGGATGCCATAGTTTGTATTGGCTACAATTTTGAAACCTCAAATAGGTGAAATTTGAAGTCGTGATCTGTTGTATGGTAAATAACGTAATTTTGTTGTGACTGTATGGCAAACAATAGCATGTGATTTTTCACCTGTTCTCTTTTTTTATAGAAACAGCAGTGACTGGGAATAGGCAATAGTTTGTTAAATTGACAAAAGTTTCATATACATATTCCTTGTGGCATATCAACACAGTTCAGGCCTCATGAGCACGTTAAATGCGATTTTGTTGATTTATGGCTGTTTCATGTGAATTTTCTACTTTAATAGCAATAAAAAAACAAAATAAAATAACATTACTTGATTATCTGGTATGCAAACTAGGTCGCCCATTAAGAAAAAATTCAAAATTGTATTTGAAAAAATTGCTATTAGAGGAACAACCCTTAAACAATTTTTAAACTGTGTAAATTCGAGTTCTTTGTGTGCATTTATTAGCTATTTCTTGAATGGTTAACATGTCATTTTCATTAATATAATGGTAGAAAAATATAAAGAATATCTTCCATAAAGCGAATTGCAAAAAATATTCAATTTTGTAAATAATATATGAAGTCAAACTGAAGTAATTTTTTACGATTTTCATGGGAGAAATTACATAAGAAAACCACATTTCATTGAAAAGTGTCATGGATAGTATAATTAATTGGTATTTCTAGAAGATAAATCAATGAAAAAATTATTGATTTTTAATAGTTATGCGTTTCAAATAATTTGAAAACCTATAACACTATTTTTTTCTGTAAATTCAAAATAAGTTCGCTGACAGACAGCGAACGATGCAGACGTACTGTCCACGCCAAATTACATGAACGAAAAACGATTTAAATTGACTTTTCCCCTCTCAAGAAAGAAAAATCAAAATGGGATACAAAATTGTCGCACCGGACTCATGGGGCCTTAAGTCGACAAACATATCGAGCTGCCCGAACAGTTTTGACAGATAAATTTAGTCTGTTTGTCACCACGCATTGGAGTACAAGGTGGTGTAAGAAATTGTTGGTAAAAAACGGAATTTCGTCATATGTCTTAGGTTTTCTGAGATATCGACTTCAATTTACTTCTACGGTCTACTCAGATAGGGCATTTTTTTTTAATGTAAGTAATATTCAGCTATGCAGGTTGTTTTAAAACACAGTCGGTGAAAAGAGGCTCACATATTTTTTATGAATTTTGTCATATATCTTAGGCCTTCTGAGACATTGAGTTAATTTTCTTTTCTAACGAGCTCCTCAGATAAGGCTTAATTTTTTTTTAATATGAGTAAGAGCTGTCATACGGCTTCACGCATTCTGACAAATTTTAGACGCGATAAAATATCGAATTAATTTTTACTTTTTAAAATTAATTTTAAAATTTTTTAATATGCTACCTCTAAACTAAGGAGATGTAAGAGAGTTGCATAGGTTTTCATGAATTTTATCATACCTGTTAGGTTTGAGAAGATTTGGAACTCCCTTTTTCTTCCATGGGTTTTTTATGTACGTAATCGCCTAAAAATTTATTTCAGAACTCTTTGACATCTAACTCCAAAGGTAGAGCAGGGAACGGAATTACATACGTTTTTATGAATTCTGTCATATCAGGCCTATTCAGCACCAGAGTCACAAGTCACAAAGTAGGTGGAGAGTCACAATTTTGTATTAATTTTATAATTTATATCTGATTAAAAATCGAATTGACTTTGACCTCCACGGCTGTTTTAAATAACTACTTCTAAACTGATTCCACGATTTTTCGATGAACATCCCCTAAGTGAATTTAAAGGGGCTGCATAGGTTTTCACCTATTTCGCTATATGGTATGTTTCAGGTCTGATTTGATAACGTATAGGTTTTTTACTTTCTATGGTCTTTTTATTTGTTTCAATTCTTGAATCGATGAATATTCTATACTTCGACTTTGACAGCGTTGGACTATAAAGCAAAATCAAAATTCTTGTTTTAATTTTTTCAAACTATTGTCAAAGTGTTTATAAATAGGGCCAGAAACGATCGATGTGCTTAACACCAATTAACATACACAGTCAATCTCTCCCTGAAGCAAGTAATACACTGTATGCCATGCTGTCAAATATTTGACCAAACAAATTTGACAAAAAATTCTATAAAATTTTCAAATTTAACTTAAAGTTTTGTAAACATTTCTCCGTAAAAATAGACAAATAGAAAAATGCGGCAAACAAAAAATTTGACGATTACACTATCTGACAGCAGGGAAAATATTCAAGTATTTGACAGTGTGCTATACAGTGGAAAACATACTAGCAAAAAAACACATTCTTAATAACATTTTTGTCTTAATATCAGTGTGACGGAGAACTGATCGCCTAACGTTTTGATGGCTTACAAAGCGCAAATTCAAATGGAAAATTTTCATCAAATTCGATTTTTGGTTTGAAACCGATTTGGTTTCGTTTAGTCATGAATATTGTATGTCATACCATGCGCAAGTGTTCTCGTGGTATAATTTCGGGTAGGAGGTTAAGTAAAGGCTTTTTCAAAATTTATTTAAATAAAAAATATGTTCTTTGTTAAATAAAGTAATATTATCAAACAATTTTCTATGATTGCCTTTAAAATGGAATTGCATTGCACTCTGAGGCATTCATGTTAAAGTTTAGGTCGTATATACTGGAAGGTTAAGGACGATACCTCTAAAATTGATTAACTGGTCTGCTGAATATCAAATATAAAAAAAAATTCTTCTTGTGTCTATACAAAACATATCAAATATATATGAAATGATACTCAGGGATACGAGGACTCGTGAGTAAGTAATAAATAGCCAATCTATGAGTAGTGTGTATGTGAAGGGGATGATAGGCTCTGTACCCTCTACCTACCTATATCGTTGCATCACATATCCTTTTCAAGAAACATCATATATTTGAACTACAGACGACGACGACATATTCAAATATTCCATTAATATTTGAGAAGGTTTGAACACATCATACGTGTCGCTTAGGATATTAAACCATAATCCCCAAACCAAATACAAACATACTTTGTGACTTATGTGTTCTTTTTAAGCAGAAGTGACTGTTTTTGTTCTCGTAGAGAATGGCAAGATAGAGTCGAGCTTCGGCCATACAAGGATCCCCCTTTATAGCTGCAGATTATTATGAAATCGAATGAGATTCTTGTCTGTATTTTTGATCAAAAATGCACTGCAGTACGCTCTATGATGCAACCATTTTCAATATTTACACGATTTCGGTTTAAGTTTTGGTATAATGTTGGTCGAAGTAAAATGGACCATGTGGCTTTTTTGTCTAACTTTACTTGTTAGGTAGTGTTACATGTGGCCTGGAATGAAGCTGATCTTAATCCATATAACCCATAGAGCTAGTGGAGACGACAAGCCGCCGGTTTTGTATAAAGCGCTTTGAAGCCAAAAATACGATAAGAATTGGGACAAAACATGGTCGTTATATCAAATTGTTGTTGTCTTAGCGTGTAAGTGAGTGAGACAAAACAGGAGCGTTATGTCAATTTGTTGTTGTTTTGCGTGTAAGTGAATGCGACGACGTCCGACTTCAACTTAACCGCTGCTTGTCATCTCCAGTATATATATCTCTTTGATATTACCTCACAATCTATAGGAACCTTTAAGGCAAACGAAGGAAGTAATCATTGCTCCATTGCTTAAATTCGTCAATGTCTGATTTTATTCAAAGGGTGCATGTGACTATAACCCACGATCCGATACAATCAATACCGCGCTGCATCCAAATCCAATGAATTGTTGGCTATCATTCAATTAATGCAGCATCTGTATGTCAGTCAAATTTAAATATTTGTCAATAATAATATCATTGAAAAATGAAACGGTCAAATATTTTTGATTGAACTAAAACCATACAATGCATCATTTTTTTTTCTTATTTACTTAGTACGAATCAATGCAATGCAGCATAAGTTGTTGCTTGATGCCATTCAAATTTTGCTAGATGTGGATCATGATCTTAAATTGTGTGCTCCTGTGACTTGTGTATTTCCTTGACATTGTACATTGATATTGATATTTGCATTCACTTAAACTTTGGTTCCCAAATCAATACAATTTATTATCCAAGCCTACCCGGCGAAGGAGAATAAGGACGCTAATGCTGCTTTTGAAATTTGCTGAGCGAACGGATGATAGAAGAATCCCCAAATGTTCTCTCAAAGGCAAAGCGAGTGGTAACTGGCCAAGCGAACTACGCACATGTGAGAACTCGGCTGATGAAGATAGCATCACGAAAATGAGCAGCTAAAGGACGCGGTCTTTGGGTCTATACGATTGGAGGCACCGACTTCAAGAGGCCAGGGCTCGATTTGGGCTGTTGCACCATTGATGATGATAGTGCCACGACTACAAATTAGGCTTGCGCATTTTAGCTCACTATAGGGACCGATCATTTGTAGTTAGCGAATCGTCGCGAACTAGTTCGTTCTTTTAGTTCATTAGTTCGCGCGAGTTCAGTGAAAGATCGTGTAGGAAAATGTGAAGACTAGTTGCGGTTCCCGAACCGTCGCGAACTAGTTCGTTATTTTAGTAGACTATACGCCAATGTATGAATACAAACGAACTAGGAGCAGAACTCAACTCACTGCGAACTAGTTCGTTCATTTCACTAATGGGAACTCTCTTCCAAACTAGTTCATTCGCGAACTACACAAGCATGTTGCAACTCTTCGTGAGCTCAGTTGTTCTTGCAGATTCTCTATAAACTTGTTTGTTTAGTTAGAAGTGATTTCGTAATTCTTGTCTTAAGGTATTCTTACACGAGTGATAAAAATTGCTCACTTTGCAGCAATGTTCGTCAATTTTGACGTCACGAATATGAAGCAACACACAGCAACAATAGCAACAGGAGCTGTGGATAAACTTTTCATCAACTCGTTCAGCAATAATTTATTGATTATTTTGCCAGACTGAACGTTCTCGAGTTATGAGATCGTCCGTGAAATGGTAGAGGAATGCAACATTTCATTTGGCTCATGTTAGGAAAATTTAACTGAACAACTGCAGAGTAAAGGACAAAGTTTGGCTGAGGAGTAAAAACAACACCTAGGTCAGGTTTGTTAGGAACTTCTTGAAATAGCAGGAGATGAAAACTTTTTGGAACGGGTCATTACCTGGAAACAAGACGTGTATTTATGGATACGACGTGAAAACCAATCTTCAATCATCGCAATGGAAGAAAAATCCTTTCAAACAATGCAAAAATCTCGCTTAGTCAATTTCCAGATCATGCTCACTGTTGTCTTTAACTGGAAGAAATTTGTCTTCTGCAAATCCTTTCCTTGAGGTGGGACAATTAAACGTTTTCATTACCGTAAAACCGTGAGGCATTTGCTCGAGGGCTGTGAGGAGGAAGAGACTTGAGCTGTGCCGAAGTGAGGTGTCAGCATTACCACGACAATGCGCCTACTTACTTTCCGTTGCTCATTCGTGATTATTGAACAAAAAACGACATGGCCGTCGTCCCCGTAGGTCCTGTACTCACCAGACCTAGTAAAACACTTCACACTTTCCGCAACATGAATCGAAAAGGAATCACTAATGATGCACCTACATGAAGTATATGTTCACGGGTGAATTAATTCCTTTCCGACTTTTGAATCATTCAGGCGAGCATATCACGAGTCCTTTTTAGTGTTTTTTTCATGATCTATTTTCTCAAAATTTTTGATTTACTTTTAGCATTTTCGATTTTTGCCAGCGATTCTCTTTTCACCTGATCCTCTCAACTTCACAGCCCTCATAGAGTCATGCGGTTTAAATAGTTTTAATCAGAATTGGCTTTACAATAATCCTTACGCCATTTGTTTTATTACTCGTAAGGGAATCATGTAGCTTACGGTCTACCTACGTATGTAAAAATCGGTGCCTAGCATTTAGAATTTGTTTATAAAAACCACTTTTACATCCGCGCTCTATATTCTTCGTTTTAAAATCGAATTTTTGTTCTATAAATCAAAAGCGTGTAATGTGAAACACTAACGATTCATCTAGGTAAAGTGTATGTTCTTAGATGAATCGTTGAGCGTTCTGTTTTATTATTCATAAGTGAATCATCTATAGCAGAGTATTCAATTTCACTTCAGTGAATAGAAATATTCAATTGATAAAATAGCAAACACATTTCATCCATCTTTAGGGAGTATACGCTGGAGCGAAGCTAGGAGAATTCCAACCTTAATGCCAGATAAGCTCGATACTGGAGGAACATTTGCCTATACGGACAAACTTCTCTGAAATGACCGTTTGATATAAAAAAAGTCCAATAGGGTCCTGTATATTCATTCATAAATCACTCGTCCAATCAAATTGATGAGTAATTATAATTTTGTTTATATGTAGGCTCTCTAATCTTTGCATGCGCTGACGAAGGTTATCTCCATATAAAGCTTGCCACTGTTCAAAATAAACATGAAAGGCCCTCACTGCCTATGATATTGATGGAGATTTAATACTTCATTAATGATGTGTAACTTCCCAAATTCCAGATGTAAACATTTTCCCTTTTGTCTAATCAAAAAGCCAAAGCTGATCGCACTCTATCCGCCTCTGTGTGTATGTGTGTATTTTAGGATATATAGATTTTGAATTTGAGTTGGGCATAATAAATTTTGATTAAAGAAGAAAAACCGAACGCAGCCTATTTTTCTGCGTTGATATGTTTGTACGCTGCCGTGGATACCTTTAGTTGGCCTCATTAGACCCCGTACGTTTCGATTAGAATTTCGTGTTTTTTTTCGCTTGCCTTTCCAGCACACACTGCACATGGTCAAAACTGAAAAGTTGTAAAGCAAGTTTGTATACACGGCTACCGCTTTAGCGAATTCCAATTTTTAACTTTATTTTGTTTACTAACAAAAAGAGTACTTGTATGGCCGAAGGAGAGTGTGTCTAGAAGATCTTCTATAGCTTCTGGAGTAATGAACCATAGCCACCGGTGATTTTTATGGAGTTCCGCTATTCGAAGGTGAACAAATGCAATTAATTTTTTTTTTAATTAGTTCTATTCTTGGAGAGTTTTGATATCGAACTTGTTTGGGAAAATTTTTAAGATCCTAGTTCATTGTAATCAAAAGTTTTAAATCGATCAAAAAAAATTTAAGGGACTGCTTTCTTTTAATAATAAAAAAGACTTAACTACTAAAAGCACTTTGTTTGAAACATAAATTCAAGTACCGAAAAGTCTTAATTTAAACAACAGCTCGACCAATTGAAACATCTCATTTTCCTGAAGAACACAATTATTTAGATTTAGATTTTATTGTTTTCCATGAAAAAATAACTTCTTCTATTACGAAAGTGCCATAAAATGCCTTCTGATCAGTTAAAATTCCTTTAATTCAGAAATGGCTTAAAGTAAACACAGTTAAGAGTGGGATGAGAGGAGTGAGTTTATACCGCAATCGCAAAAAGCAACACCTAGTCATATAATACTGTTGATGCGTTTTATTGAATCCGAAGGCTGAGCCCGAAGGGCGTCTATGAACGACATTGGGAAAGCAATCGAAATTCATCCCTTTGGATGAGGTGATTGCAAAAAAATTTCAAAATAACTATAATAGCCTTAGTACTGTTGACCGCCATCTTGTGGCGTTTATGCTTGAGACTGAAGGCAAAGTTTAACCTGAAGGTCCCATCATGGTCCCCACTTTGATCCGATCCGAATTGCTGTTATGACACTGGCTATTTACTGGCTTGGAAAAAGTGCAATAAAAGTGCAATAATAGCCAGTTGTACGACAAGCCGAACAACATTAAAATAAAGAGATACCGATTTTTCCGACGCTAGCGGCATCTAGTAAACGAAATTAACAACATTTTTAAGAAAAATACCGGTTCTACCGCGTTTCATTACATAACATGGCACTTTCCACAATTTATACGTACCGAACTGTTAAAAATAAGTCTGTAGTAGCTCAAAAATCCACCGGTAGCAGGATTTTTCTGGGATTAAGTGCTAGAATGTTACGAAATACTGCTCGAATGCGCTATGTTACGGCTTTTTTTTTGACAGATTTTGCTATGTTGCGGCTATTTTTTTTTTACAGTACTCACTTTATAGCTATTTGGACTGTCTCTCTCGCACCAAAGTCTAAATTGTATGTTACATTTTTTATCCCTCTCCATTTGGATTTACTAGCGGCTTTAAAGCCGCCAAAAAAGCCAGTGTCATAACAGCATTGTACTGTTTTGATACTGTCGCTGAAAATTAGCTAGAAAATATGAATGGAGAGAGATATAGGCCGCTATTCACAGTCGTCATAAAGTTGGCTTTAAAATAGTGCTGACTTTAGTGTCATATTAATAATACGACACTTAAGTCAGCTTAAACTTAAAGCCAACTTTATGACGACTGTGAATAGCGGCCATTGAGTTCAACATACAATTTAGACATTGATGTGAGAGAGAAATTCTGAACAGTTGAAAGCTGTACAAAACTAGCGCATTCGCGCAGTTTTTCGCAAGATTCTAGCAGAGCAAACAATGTACAACTTTCGTGTTAATTTCGTCAGCTAGATATCGCTAGTTTTAGCTAATTTCGTCCACTAGATGCCGCTAGTTTTTGCCAATATTGACCGCCTTGCCGCACCAAATGATTTTCCTGCATTGGTCATAACAGCGTTGTAGGTTGTACTTCCTGCTCTTTTAGCGCGCTCTCGATTGATCCGAATTGCACTTAGAACGCTTACAATTTGCATCACTGGATACAAGGTTTAGAGGATCAGGATACTGGACTGTAAGCACGATTGTCCGACCTGTCAAATTGGACGTTAATTTTGAATTCAAAATATGTGAACAAAATTTAATTGGTTCAGGGAAATGCTGGTTATAATTTGTACGATAGTGGGGAGTATCCAGTAACTCAAGGAACGAAACAGAACGTTGGATAAATGGTTTTTTACCAATTGCTAGGAATTTATTTCACCCAAAATTATCTTGAATGCAAAGACTCTAAGGACATCACGTCTATCATGAAGTGACTATAGAAAGGATCTTAAGACCTCGTGGTAGATTCAAACAATTCGTGACACGTCTTGCGCTTTTTTTTCTAGCGGATGGAGCTGGACCAGATACAGAGAAGGCTAAGAACTGTCTCCTCCTCCTGCCCATCCAGGCAGGTTCTACAGAAACCGTTCGGAAAGGGGCTGTCTCTTAGCATGTCGACCTATAAGACAGTGTCCGATCAGGACATCGACAGTGGTGCTGATACTAGCCCTTTTGAGCAATGTCATCCTTTTAGAGCGTTTTAGATCCAGATTTGACAAGCCATTTGCTTGCCAAAAATATCTAGTGGTGGCTGATTGAAAAGCATGTCTAGTGCTGGAACTAGACTAGTACCATTCACAGAAGGAGGGTCAACGTGAGGAATTTTATATTTCCCGGTGAAGAGAACTAATTCTGTTTTGCTTGGGTTCATGCCCAACCCGCATTCAGTTGCCTATTTGGAGAGAGCATTCTGCAAAAACTCACTCAGCACGTTGAGGCGCTTTCCCGAGACAGCACTTGGTTACAACTGTAGCGAAACACATTTTCGGCCACTCAGCATCCTCGGGAGGGCTCCAGACTTGTAAGGCTCTTAAGATCCAGACAGCACATTTTCGCCGACTAGTCAGGAGCGTGGGGGAATTTCGATCCGAAAAGCTCTACTCCTAGTATATGCTGAAATAAAAATATAAATTTAAGAAGGCCCTGTGTTAGAAGGTGGCCAGGAGATTAACGAAGTCGGCTACATGTTGTGGAAGCCTCTGGCATGCTCATGGAGCAACACTACACCATCTGAAGAAACATCTTAGCTACTAAAAAAAAAAAAAAAAAACAAAAAATTACCGACATCTATAGTCCTGGCAATCTTACTTTACAAAAAACCCTTCCAGTTTCAATACTTAATTCCAAAGAAGAGGAGAGAGCACGCCACCTTGTGTTGTACCTCAGCTGACAAACCTTCGAGAAGAAGACTCACACAGCTTCGTGTTGACAATCGTGGATGTTAACATGAAATTGATCAGCGCCAAGCGAGGACTCCATCTTTAGGCCAGAAAATGCGTAAGCATAAATAACTGTGGTCCCAGATGGTTACCCTCAGGCACTCCAAAAGTATTAGATGAAACGGATCACTATCAGAGCTCTATATAAATTCCAAGTGTCAACTTTTTCCTGTTGGTTGCCGAAATATAGAAACCAAACTAAACCGACCATTTTACCTCCATCCCCTTAAGTATGATCCACTTACAGGCGTCCATCCAATTGCACCTTCATCACCATTAGTCACAATATTATCAAAACAATTCGATATTTCATCGTGCAAAAAAGATAATAAGCCCTTATCATCCCCTGGAAGATGAAGAGTATTACTGAACACTGAAAAGTTCAGAATAGACATTGAGATTCCGAAAATGAAGTAGCAGTAACTCGATCATATCTCGAGGAAACCAGAAAAAGACATTGGTCAACAGGCTTTTGAGCTCCATCCTCTAGGACGACGTTAAATGAAACGATCACTTGATCCATGGATTCAAAAGGAAATGTTTACCATCATCAATGGTGCGGCAGTCCAAATCAGGCTCTGGCCTCCTGTAGGTTTCTAGATAGTGACTTTTTTTCCGGTAATGCGCTGTCGGCGCGTCGCTTAACCTCCGAATTGAAGGACCCACTTATTTATTAGACCCCGGTAGGAAAAGGCTGGAAGTTTTCAGTTAACTACATATTGGAGTTCGCCCAGCTATGCTGCGAGTTCAACTATGTCATACTTTTAGCCTACTTCCTGAGACGCACAGGTATTTCTGGTCATTCAGGTTAACTCCGCATGTTCCCACCTCCTTTCTCAACCGGACTTGGGACCGGCTATGGCGGAGTTAATAAGGAAATGGAAGCGGCAGGTAAAAGCAGCTGTTCTAAAACGATTACTGGTACTTGGCACACAAATTGTCGTATTTGACGAATAGTCCAGCTTATAGATTGTCCAATATATTGAAGAGTTTCATGAAGCAATGTCTCCAGGTGTGGTGTGTTCTCGCCAGGCGCGATATCCAAAATTCCTTGGAATTCATCTGGACAATTCCAGACGTCTTGAGTAAATCAGACCCAAAGATTACCAACCGTTCTCTGGATTTGAATCCTCAATGCAGACATCGGGTGCGTTGGCCTCGTAGTTCATGAAAACCATATGGATCGATAAGGAAACCAAAGAAACAGGAGAGTTCTGGCATAGACTCTTAAATCAATATTTCGGACTCACAGAAAAACTAATGACCTATACCATTCCTATTGTTTTCCATCTTCCATTATTTACGTAACTTCTATCGAACTATTCAGTAAATAATTATCGGAATTTCTACAAGATAGACTATGGAGATAGTATCATTCATCACACTCGAAGCTTAAAGGTTTAAGTGCTAACTCGCGTCAGGATCATTTGTTTGTCCAGACAAAAAAAAAGAGATGAATTACAAAAGCACATGTGTAGCTACTAATTAAATTTAATTTTCGGAATCTTTGAAGGTGTTAGGTTTTGTTTGTTTCAGACAATTCATCAATTTTCTTAGGTAAATTTTCGGTAAGCGGTAACATCAACCGCCGCTGAATAGTCAACGGATTGATTGCTTTCGATTTACTTGATGCTGCAAATTGTTAATCAAATATTGCCGGACAAACAATAAATGGTTAGGACAACAATGAATTGAGATTGTGTATTAAAGGAAGCAGCTCTAAACATTTGTATAATATTTTGCTTCGAAATTATTGGGCTTAATGGCTTTTATGCGTGATCAAATTCAAGAGCGGAAGCAGCCATCCGGATGATACTCTGGATGAAGTACTGAACTGTCTCATAGATTCCAAACGACAAGTCCCCTTTTGGCTGTATGTATACTGCAAAGCCACAAATCCGATCGTAGAAATATTATAAGTTGGAAAAAATCAAACAAACCAGACACATCGCAAGTGAATCACTAACGATTCACATAGATGAAAAATATGTTAACGGATGAATTCAATCCTCTCGATTGTTAGGTGAATTAATTATGCTTTTATAGGGAGTACGTGGAGAGATAGTCCTCCATGCTCTCTGTACTTCTCCTGGAAGAAATCTCGTCTAGGATCTGACTTCTTCAACAGTCTCTGAGATCTGACCGTGACGGTGGTTACGAAATTCCATCGCTTCGTTGGAAGCTGAAGATGGCTTACCGAGTAGGACTGGATTAAACAAAAATGAAAAATAGCTTTTTTGTTGTAGCTGAAATCCCAATTAGCAAACTAACTTCCATAGGGCCTTATCGAAACTATTCTCCTACCTCGATAAGGTCTTACCGAACTAATTTAGCGCACATTTCTCGATATTTCAACAGCAACAGCCAAGCCACAACAGTGTGTATAAGGCCTTATCGAAGATCCGGTTGCTCTATAATCGGATGAATGGTATTGGAAAGTTTACATGACCAACAAACAAAGAATTAGTGACCCTGGTGCTCTAAGATCGCGAAAATTTTTAAAGTGTCATTTCCCATCCCGGGATTTTTCTTCATGTTCCCTGAAAATTTGATCAAAATCGACTGAGCGTAACTCTGTGTAAGACGGAACCTTGTTCCCTTGAGGTTTTGTCTCAGACAGGTTTCACTGTATATAGATATACGAACCGAATTTCGACAATATAATTATGTTCTCGACCTGTCCGGTAGTTTCGAGAATGTACATGCCAAATTTGGGAGAGAGCGGTTCACAGGTGTAGTTTTTCATTCGCTCCAAACATTGACTTGACTTTACTTTATATATTATATAAGGCGAATATCCTTCTTCATATAGGGTCTTTCAAAAAGGACTTTAAATTTTTAAATGCATAAATAAAACAAGTTGTGTGTGAGATATCCATCCAAACCTTTTTTTATTTAAATTGAAATTACTTCAAGGCCTAGGCCCAATTTGGCTGATTATTACAACTAGCAACCAGGACAAATATTTTCCAATGTTTCTAGCAAAATACTGTTTTTTTACTCTTTTTTTCCATTGGAAAATATTTGTCCTGGTTGCTATTTGTAATAATCAATGGCACAACAGCCCAAATTGGGCCTAGGCCTTGAATTAATGCTAGAGTTACTTTATTACGAGACCAACAAAATACTAGGAAGTGAAGTGGTTAGCCACACGTTCGTCCGTGATTATTACCCCGATTTTAACTCAGGTACTCAATAGCTGAGTGAACTGGTAGTCCGGCACTCAATCCCATTCTCGAAAATTACTTGTCGCCAAGCAGATTCGAACCTGGTACCGAAGGCAAATGCTCTTGCCACCCAGACTACTGGGGGGGTAGAGTAGTTGTACACATATCCAAATTTGCTCGACTTTGCTTTCAATTATGGAGGCATTTTGAACGGGTTGTTGCAGCTAATGATAACAGTTTCAGGTGTTGTTAGCATATTGCTAGGTAGTTACACTACAGTGAACAATTTTAAAAATTCTATAACTTTTGCGACCATAACTAATATGAACTCTTTCGTTTCAGGCAGCTCGGTACACACACATCGCAATCCGTTGGACTCTTAGACGCCACCACCGATTCACAGAGCCATGCAGACATTTGCCAAAGTTTTCGTGACCTAACAAATGAACAGAAACGAATCTGTTTACGAAGTCAAAAGATACTGACCGTGAGTAGAAAATGTCGCAATATATTGCAAAAGTCGGCAACGACAGTATTCAATTAACCGGAAAACAAAAGACCGAATAACATCTCCAAAATCCTTATGTTATTCTTCTGTTCGATTTTCCAGGCAATTGCCCAGGGTGCCCGGATAGGGAAGGAAGAATGCCAGCATCAATTTGGGCACAGTCGATGGAATTGTACAGCCCCGATGAATTCACTTTCCGTTTATGGAAACATAATGAGCATAAGTAAGACGGTCTATTCTTGTTATTATATTTTCAATAAAAGAAAAGAAAAAAATAATAATAATAATAATAATTTTTTTGTACTCGATAATTTTCTTATTGTCCTTTCTTACAGAAAGTCGAGAAACTGCGTACATTCATGCCATTAATTCGGCGGCATTGGCTTGGTCAATAACAAGAGCCTGTTCCCGGGGCGAACTGGAGGATTGTGCTTGCGATAGTAGCATCCGACGGAAGCCACGGAAATGGCAATGGGGTGGCTGTTCGGAGGTAAGCTATTTATGAAATTGAGCAATTTACTGAACTAAGGACATTTAATTGATTCGTTTTCGATAGGATGTAAATTATGGAGTGGGATTCTCACGAAGATTTACCGATTCACAAGAAAGCAATGTAACGGCTGCCGGACTAATGAATCTTCATAATAATGAGGCGGGTCGACGAGCGTTAAGATCACGAATGCAACGAGTGTGTAAATGTCACGGAATGTCTGGATCCTGTTCGTTGCGAGTATGCTGGCGACGATTGCCACCAATGAGGATGGTTAGTGAAGCTCTAGGTTCACTCTACGATGGAGCATCTCATGTTAAAGTTAGTTCAAGTTAGTTCCTCTTCAATGTAGAAAGATATTATTGAGACTTTTGTTTTTAGCTGGTTGAACGAGATGGACGACCATCGAAACTAAGACGACTAGATCCTGATCATAAGAAATTAATAAAATCAGATTTAGTTTACTTAGAAGATTCTCCAGATTACTGCGAAGTGAATCCTGAGTAAGTAGTTAATATTTTTTGATTTTAAGGCTGAAATACCGTATCCAATATTTCAGTTCGGATGGGTTATAATATCAAAACATACTTTTTTTAAGGATACCGAACTGAGTATAGCGAGCAGGTCTGCTTTAAGTGCACAGTCCGGGCAGTTTTGCGAATATAAATGTTAAGGAATCGCCGCAAGGAAAAGTTCGTCAGAGGATCGTCAGAGAAATGACGCGAATTCCTCAGGATTTATATAGATAAAGCTTAATACCAGAGGCCTGGTGGTCTGAATCCCGATTTGCTGCGGCCAATTATGATTTCCTCCCTTGTTAGAACTTATTCAGAACTATTATAACAATGAATTTTTCTTTAGTCAAACAATATTTCCGTAACTTTAAAAAGTTTCACATTATTTTCTTGTCATGTACTAAACACAATATTGTAGTTGCAAAGGCACCAGCCTAATCCCTAAATTAATTACAAACTGTGTCTGTATATATGTATTTAAGTATTATTGAAATAAATGAACTATGAACTAATATCCTTTTAGGGTGAGTTAGACATGAGTTCCGATGGTGTTAGGAAGTAATGTCCACGAAGTATGAGTCTTCTGTGTGCGAGTTCTACACAACGCTATAGAACTGTGCACTCTATAACTCTTCTTTTTCTTGTTCACGTAATCTGAAACATCGTTTGAATTAGTTCAATCGTAAGCAATTCCTTTTCCACCTTGCAGTATCCTGTAATTAGTGAGGTCCTGCTCTGTTACTGATTCAGGTTCATTTTGTAAAGATCAGAAGTTCGTTTCTTGGAGTGATCTTCCAATAACAGTTTAGACTGTCTGCACTCCGCTCTTGGATGTTAATACAGCCCATCAATATTTCTTTTCTTATTGCTGTTGGCATTCAACATAAAGGCACTTCTGTGAATTTAAAGTCATCATGAGTTAGATGACTTTAAATTCACAAAAGTTAGTCAGCAGACGCATTACCTACAATATCGCTGACCAAGCATCCATACCAGTATCACTGTAATTGAGTTCGCTAGCTTTTTGACTTGTTCTTAGTAATTGCGACATTGGGTCTTAGACCCTAAGTTTCATTACCAATAACATTTTATCAGGTCCAGACAGTGATCCTGGCTTTATCGGTATCGCGTTCAATGTGCGCATTCCAGGTTATCTCCATACAAGGTTACTTCCGATATTGAGAGCTCGATTCTTTCAACAGAAAGTTTTTGCTTACGATTTAGCTCCATTTTTTCCTTTTCATAAAAACAACGACAGTCATCTTTTTTTGTGTTAACGCTTAGCCGACTTTCTGTCCATCAGAGCGCTACCATGTCTACTCCTTTCTGTAGTATATTGCAGAGTTGCAGAGTCTTCTAACTTGCCTCGTATCAGGACGGCTATTTCGTCGGTGTACTCTTGAACATCTACATATACCAGATGGTCATGGCTTGGTGCAAAAATTTCGCGTTATAGTTTTTCGCGGTTAACATCCGTACCTGGTTAGAGATCCTGGGTGGTACGTTGGTTATTGACTACTAGCTGATGATATCGATGTATTTTGTCTTTTTTTCGGAGATACTCTTTTTCAAGCAGGTGCCGATTTCATCGCACCGAAAATCAACCGTTTTCTAGGTGCATCTATAGATATCTTCTGTAGTCATAATGATTTTGCCGACGTAATATTACAGAGACTGAATATAGCTGTTCAAAAGATGATGACAAGTGGCTTTTTATGGTAGCCCATTGTTCAGGAGACTGGTTTTCCATTTTCATTAATTGGAAATGAAAGGAAAGACGGGAAATTATTGATAACTAAGGTAAAACTCATTCGTATCCCCTCAATTCGCGATCGTAGATCGAAAGCTATCGAAATCGTCGTAGCCATAGTGGAGGAAATAATACAGCTTTCTAACTACATAGAATAAAGCCGAGTATTTAATTCTATATTGGTACGACTTGGGAGATATCACAGGTAACAACCTGCTGTGACTAAAATGTTGTGACTGCACTTGTGATCGAAACGTTTTTTCGCATTCTGGCGCTACAGTCACAAAAATTTCTCCACATAGTTGGAGACATGTGAAAATGATGATGCCGTGTCAGTATCAATAATAAAGTCGGCCTTTGCCGACTTTGGTGTATAATGGAAAGTTTTGTGCCATAGTAAACATCTAAAACTTAGAAATCCGAAATAACTCTCAAATGTATTAACGCTAAAATATGAAAAGTTATAGATTTTCGAAAATTATGACTCCGCTAAAATTGTGACTTTACACAGAATAGGCCTGCTAGTATTAGAATTTGTGTCTCCTGCGTATACCGTCCAGCAATTCCAGATGGTTTGCTCAAGGTCTGGTACCAGGAGAGAGTTGTAATTCCAATAGCTCAACTGTATGAAGGGAGTAAGTGTAGTTTTCTTGAACACCGACATACCATTGGATCTTCGACACAAATTTCACGAGGTACGGTTTAAATTGGAAGACTTACTATACAATATAAAACTTTACAGGGAATAATTGATTGATTATGGGATCATTGCTCAATGAATTCCAACCGAGTAAAACTGGCGCCGGCTTGTGTGAAATAGATTAATGCGCTTTCATCGTGCCGCTCTGGCTGAACCAAGATGCAAGTTCGACTCAGAGAACGACATCGCAGTCACATTGAAGTATCGCTGAGATTGCCATGGGCATTGGTATACAATCGTATGTATTCTAATGACTGTGCAGCGTTGGAAATCGGTGATCTGTTTTAGCTTTGCCGCCATGTTTGCACCCTGATCCATAGAGCGAGCAAAAAGAGGTGTTCAGTGCTTTAAAGGGCTCCGTCGATCTGCAGAACTGAGAAACTTAAGTACAGAAATGATCGCAAACTTGAACTGCAGAGTAAAGATTTGCGGTCTACAGGTCGGACTGTAGTCTATTTGGCCCTAAAATTGACCTTTTGACGTTGACCACCTCAACCTCTTCTTGATCTGGATCTTATCAGTTATCTCCAAGCTCAACCCCTATTTGGTACTGCAGCAAGGTATGCATGTACCATTCTAGGAAATATTTTCATTAGTTGAGACATTTTCTTATTTACATTCGTTTTCCGAGATGTCTTGCGACAGCTTCGCCAATATTTGGCCTATTCTTCCAGTCCAGTCCAGTCATAGCATGACTCTTGAAACCTTATGGCTGCTTTTACGAGCACTGCCTGCAGGACTATCGCTGTAGTTCTCACCATTGCTGTAGAGCCAACCTTGTCATGGTAAAAGTCTTCTAGCCGTGCATCATGCGTCTTTGACGAGGCATGTATCATCCATCCTCTTCGTACCAGTCAGCCACAATCTTCCCTTTGCTTAGAAAAACCGCGCAAAAATCTAACACTTTTTTATCTTTCTTCTTCCAGATTAAGCATACTGGGTACAAGAGGACGCATTTGTAATAGGACATCGCATGGAATCGATGGCTGTCGTCTTCTATGCTGCGGTCGAGGCTATCAGACGCGCATACGACAAGTGGACGAGAAATGCAAATGTCAATTTGTGTGGTGCTGTCGAGTGAAATGCGAAATGTGTAGTCATACGAGAGAGGAGCACATGTGCAACTAATTAATTAGATTATTAATTAAACAATTTTTTTTATATTAAATATTTTTATTTTCAATTCGGATAAAAGAAAGTAGAAGTAAACCCATTTAAAGTAATAAAAAAAAAAAAAATAAAAAAAATGAAAAAAAAGAACAAACAAACAAAAAGAAAGTAAAAATGATTGTCATTTTATATAATAGATAAAAAATAAGTAAATGTGTTATTTATTTTAATAATAGAAAGTTTCTCCGTCAGTTTTCATTATCTATCTTCATTATCTATCTCATTGTGTCAAAGCAAACAAATATGCTGCTCCGCTCTCTCCCTGTCTTACTCACTCTTCAACCTCTCTCTTTCTATTTCTCTTTCCGTCTATCTTTCCGTTTCCTTGAAATATTAATAATATAATTGTGTAATAGTTGTTGAGTTCCAAAGTCATGAGGATGCATAGCCAAAACGCTTGGTATTCTGCACCCTAAGAAAACTTTGTATTTATTTATTTTATACTGTAATAGACGACTGAAAAGTAATTTATTTTTTCAATTATAGTTTTTTTTTATATATTAATTTTTATTATTGTTTTATCGTTCATTCCAGTCAGTACTGTCAATCTAAAGAACGCAATTAATATTATTATTTTTTAATAAATATTAACGAATCGATTAAAAAAAATTAAATCTCTCAGACAAGTATTAAGTTGTACATAGGAAAAAAGCTTAACTTATTCTTAGATCATATTTAAGACGTCTCTAATTGTGTGTTACATGTAAAGCATTTTTTTATATTTGTTATTTTATTTTCTACTTACATAGAATTTTTTTTTTTTTATTTAAGACTAATTTTTAATGTAAAACAAACGTAACGATAAGATGTATTTTTAAATTGAATTAAAATAAATAAAAACCAACAGAATGTTTAATACACACATACAAATACACACACAAACACACAGAAACACACCACAGCTGTATCATAATTAAAATAAATAAAATGCTTCTCTGTAGATCTTTTAAGGATGAAATTTTTGTAAAACGTACAAGTATTTAATGAAAATAATAAGAAAAAGAAAATCAGCTAATTCTTGCCAAAAAAGAGTTTTATTTTGAACGACTAATTTTTAACAAATCCCCTTGTCGTAATTGAAGCAATAGCGTTGTTGTTGTTGTTGTGGCAATAAAAATGGGAAATGATTGGCTTTAAAAAAAAAACCCCAACCAAACAATAAAAGCATCAAATTCTGGAGAATAAAATCGACAGGTTTTTGTTTTAGTGGAAATCAAATTTAAAACGGTCTAATTCAGTATTTAAGCAAGAAATGAAAATTTGGTAAAACAAAAAATACGTTGATGTAATTAAAACTCAGTGTTTAGAAGTATATACATAAATAAAAAGTATTTTAATTTTTTTTAAATACTTTCCGTTCGAGTTATCTCGAACGATTTTCTTAAAATAAAACTAAATAAATACAGAAAAAAAACGAATAAAAATTATTTTATGTAAACGATATGACTTTCTTGTTATTGTTGTTATTGCGATAGAAAGTGTACTGTTCAATGTTTTCTTTTATAAAAATCTTGAAAACACTTTCTAGGTATTCATATGAAGAATCTGTATAATTAAATCGAATTCAGAATTTAGGAAGACCTAGTAGATATGACGAAAATCGTGAAACTATTTTATATTCATTCTATTTTCACTGATCATTTTTTTGCCCCTCTTCCCAACGCCAATTATTGTTCGAAATTTCTTTTTATCAAAATACTTGCCTAGGTGATTTACGTATACGCATCGAGTTTCAACTTTCTAGCATAAGCCGTGCCATAGTTAGGAAAAACACCCCCCCCCCCCCCGTACCATACTATCCATAAAAAAAATTATATTTTTTCAACATGCCACTACAATAGCTCCATATAAGTACCAAGTTCCAGTTTTATATCGTTATAGGTTCTAAAGATATAAACATCAGAACTTTTTCCTTTTCAAACTCCCTCACCCTCACTCTCTACATACCCCTGTCACCTTCAAAAATTTTATTTTGAGCATCTTTATTTGTCAAGCTTAATACTCAAACTTGATTTTATTTTTCTAGTGCAATTGGTTTATGAGATACGGTTATCTAAAGTTGTTCACCCCGCCCCTCCTGTACTAGTATAACTACAGATATTTGTTAAGTGTTAATTGCTTGCCGTTAACGGTTTAGGAGATATGGATTTTAGAATGTCTCGATCTCGGCTTTTTTGCGCTTCGGACGCATTCTTTTTCTTCACTCTCACACCACTTCACCCATATCGGCCCTTTTTTCCTAATGGGTCCACTATCGAAGCTCTATAGAAATTCCAAGTATCAGCCTCCTAACTTAAGCGGTAGCTGAGATCTAGAAACCAAAACTGTTCGTTTAAAACGCTCCCCTCTCCTCCCCCTCTTACCTGCACCACTCTAAAAGATACCAGTCATAGAGGTTCACCTAATCAACTCGCCATAAAAATTTCATGATAGTACCTCAACGAGTTTGGGTGCTACGCGCCTTCAAATGATTTTGCATTCGGCGTACGGCGTACAGACAGACTTTTTTTTGTTGATTTTTTGGAGTTTACTAGTCCTTAAACGTGAAAATTCCAAAATTCTTTTGGTATTGCAGGTCGATCACAATTTTTTGTAACTGGGAAATTTTAATTTTCTCTATCTTACATAGAATAAATATGAATATTAGTTAGGTACACGCCATACTTTAGTAATTATATTATACATATACATACATATATTATATTTATTTATAATATTTATCGCAAATTAATAAAATTATCATTTACCTTAAACGTATTCCATTCTTCTTTGATGACATCGGAAAATGTAACAGCGCTGGTTGCGGCTATAAGTCCTACGAAAATCACTAAAGCTTTCATTTTAAAGCTGAAAAACAAAGAAAAAAATATGTATTTAATAATATTTTAATGAAATTTAATCATTATTCGATAAGGTGTCCGCTTTCTTAAGCAGACAGAGACATAGACCGCCGATGGGAGTTTTGTACGTTGCTCAGAAAAACATTTGCCAGCCTGACGAACGAACTGTTGGTTCGTTGTAAAACAAATAAGCTTTCATATGTACTATTCCCTAATTTTCATTTGTTATTGACTTAATAGATTTAAGGCTTAATGTAAAATCTGACCGAGATACAGCACCTTCCCCTTTTACACTAGCTCTCGAGCGAACGCAGAAAAGTGTAAAGGGATTAGGGAATTAGATATCAATAGCATAATACATGATTTAAAAAGAGACAAAAAGTGATAACGAGTCGCATTCACCAATTCAATGACATCCTTACAGAACGTATGTATGTACATATATATAAAAAAAACTCCATCAAATCATGTGCAGTCGCAGCTCAGCGTTGCTTGTGTGATTTCATTTCTCATATTGTTCTTATAAATTTGTACGCTGAAACACTTGAGCATAGAACCCCCGAAAAAATGCGTTCTGTTGCGTGCATTGTTAAGAACGATACACACAAATGCGAATGTGTAATCATTAATTTTTGCATTTTAGCGTACTCTTTTCTTTCCATAGAAATATGAAATTGAAACTGTTCAATCGAATTTCTTTGTTCCGCTTATACGAGTACAATGTTTATACTCTAGATGAAATCATATATCATATAAAGTATTATAAGTTTAATCCAGCCCAAAAGTTTGTAACGCATAGAACCAAGGCTCGGACGAATAAAACTTATACCTACATATGTACCTATATGTTATTTTTTATTTATTTGTGACCAAAAACCTCAAATCTGCTTGACGTCCGTCCGTCTGTCTGTCCGTTAGCACGATAACTCAAGAACGCCTTCACCTAGGATCTTGAAATTTTCAATCTGGGTGTTTGGTTGAATTTGTAAGCCTAAGTTCGTTAACGGGGAAAATCGTCTCCCTCCTTCGGGTAGCTGCCATACAAAATTTCCTTAAAACACGTGTTCAAGAATATTGGTCGATAGCTTCAGAAGGGTTCTTTGAAATTTTGTATGTGTTATTTTCCCAATAGTTGGAGCTAAGCTTATGATTATGAAGAAAATCATATTAGTCCTTTGTGTAGCTACCATACAATCATTCTGTCAAAATGTCTTCACTTAATTTACGGAATTTTAGCTACGAATTCGGAATTTTGCGGAAGTTTTGAGTGAAAACAAAGTTGGTAGTTTGGTATCTTCCATACGTGTTCAACAATATTTTCAAATAATAACAGATAACATTTGTTTATTTCGTAAAATGATAGTTTTGTAGGTTTTTCGAAACACTCATCACAAACTCATTATTAAAATCATCGAAAAACTCATCATGAGCTCATCTTGAACATCATCGAAACACTCATCACAAACTCATCATTAAAATCACTGAAAAGCAAATCATGAGCTCATCATGAACATCATCGAATCACTCATTGAGACACTCATTAGGAGGGGATGGATTTTTTAAAGGTATATACCATAAATGAGTTTATGCCTCGCTCTCGTACAAGGCTCATTAGGTTTGTTGCGATGAGTATCATGATGAGCTCATCAATGAGCTCATCGATGATGGTCTACCAGGGAAGATTTTCAAAATAAAAGACACGATCGCTGGATCCAGATGACTGGAGGCTGTGTATTCTGGAAGCCAACTCTCGATTTGGAATACTGTGATATTTATGACGATGATAAGAAAGTCTGTTTTGAAGGCACATTATGTAATGTTTCGACTGAATTTTTAAACTAATGTCTCATGAGTGCAAACAAAGGACGGCAGATAAGCTACATAAACGAATTTAACTCCACTTTGTAGGGTTTTTCAACAAGAGCTTTGCTTTTCAATAGGAGCAACTCGGAACAACGTGACAAATTTGACATTTAGTTTTTTGACTTATCAGCAGTAGAAGCTTTTAATTTCGTTCGAAAATCGCATTAAACTAATAAAAAGCCAAAGTGAAAATGGTGGATCTGCAAAAGTTACATTTCGTAAAATTCGAGATATTTGCGGTTAACATCGTCCCTCTGAAACCGCTATTAAGAATTTGGTCGATAAATTTGAGTCGACAGGCCCGGTACATAATGTGTCAACATCAACGCGTGTTCGACCGGGTCGTTCAAGTGAAAACATCGCAATCCCGTGTGCCACAGTGTTGAAGAAGATCGGAATGTGTCAATTCCTCGACGTTCTCAACAATTGGAGTTATCCACAATGACCACATGGCAAATTTTACGTAAGGATTTGGCTTTGAAGACTTATAAGGTGCAACTGGTGCAAGAAGTGAAGCCTGCCGATCATTCACATCGCTGTAGATTTGTTCAATTCATTCAAGAACAACCCGCTGGTTTTTCCGAAAAAATCATTTGTTCAGACGAAGCCCATTTTCATTTGCCTAGATATGTGAACCAGCAAAATGGCCGCATTTGGGCTTCTGAAAATCCAAAAGCGATTGTTGAGAAGCCTTTGCATGCTCAACGTGTCACAGTATGGTGCGCTATGTGGTTTCCAAAATTCGGCTGGAAATGCGGCTACGGTCAATGGATTACGCTTTCGAGAGATGTTAGCAACTCAATTGTTGGAGAATTATTGATGATAAATCACTGTCATGTGGTTTCAACAGGACGGTGTCACAAGTCACACAGCCATCGAACCATTATTGCAAACCAAATTTTCCGATAGCATAATTTTACGGAATTCAGCTGATTTAACTCCACTGGATTATTTTTGTGGGGGGCTATGTTAAAGACAGAGTCTATACGGAGCCAATCGAATCGATTGCAGCCTTAAAACTCAAAATCCGTGACGTGATTAACGAAATCTAGCCGCCATTTTGCCAAAAAGTGATTGAAAATTTTGATGAAAGAATCGACATCTGCGTAGTCGTGGTGGATATTATTTTTCACTTACAATTGTCAAACCTTCCTCTTTCTTACAGAATGAAAATTTGAATCATTTTCATCGAAATTCTTTGTGGCATTATTTTTTGTTGCGTTTTTCGTTTTTAAATGTTTTAGCATATTAAAAAAATATAAAAAAAATAAATGAATTCATATTTGATTAGTTTAAACATTAGACTAATGGCCTGCGTTTAAATAATGTTGATATCTTCTTTAGTTTAGTTTTTATAGGCAGTTAAAGTTTTTTTTACGTGCTGGTTGAAATAAGCTGTGTGTATGTAAAACTATGATAGTGCATATTTGCAAAAACATACTGCAACCACGATTCACTTGAAATTTTGAATATATCCTTAAAACTATATTTTGTCCATGCATCAGAGTACATAAGATTTTTTTTATTTATGTTATTAAAAATTTTTTGACGATTTTTAGGGAAATTTTACACTTTTCACTTTTTCAATCCCCGAAAAAGTCTACTTTTCGACCTCTAGAGTAGCCTAACCTCTTAAACCGGCATTAAGTTTGAGGTCCGATATCTCATTTTGCAGTAAATTACTATGTGTACATGGAGAATCCAAAGATCGTAATTTGGATCGCGATATACCAAAACCGGATCGAAACATGAGAAGATGAGACTAATGAAAAACAACGTAGCCGGTTTCGTTTCGATCCAAGTCGAGAAGTTGAAACGGATCGAGTCGATCTCATTCCAATCCGATATGCGTCTATATGCCATCTTAGAGTATTGAATCTGGATTGAATCTGGATTGAATCTGGATTGAATCTGGATTGAATCTGGATTGAATCTGGATTGAATCTGGATTAAATCTGGATTGAATCTGGATTGAATCCGGATTCAATCCAGATTCAATCCTCCATGTATACGTAGTAATTGAAAAAAAAGATAGAAACGATTTTAGGTGCGTGATCATTTTTAATAGCATTGCAGAATCTGCAGTGACCTCCTAAATCCTTACTTGTACTTGCTCCAAACCTGTTACACTCACGGATCCCGAATCGAAAGCTGTGAAGTTGAACTTGTTGTACGTAATCGATTTTCTTAACTCGGTGGATTCTTCTCTGATTTGTTAAACTTTTCGCACTCGGGTTTTATTACGATGCTATCGAGCTGAAATATAGCTGGAAACTAAAGCACAATGAAATAAAACGAAAACTTATAACCTCCAGGCCCGTGTGCAGAATATAGTCAAGGGGGGGTTTCGATTACGTAGAAATAACTGCTGCCATTCAAAGCTTGAAATCATCAATGGTCAAACATTTTCTATGAAATTTGAATCTGATGAATGTGACGGCCAATCCAGTTCGTCATAGTCAAAGTAAATTCATTACCCTGGTTGACCATCATCGATGAACTCATTGATGAGCTCATCATGATAATCATCTCAATAAACCTAATGAGCCTTGTGCGAGCGTCAGGCTTAAACTCATTTATGTATATACCTTTAAAAAATCCTTCCCCTCCTAATGAGTGTTTCAATACGTGATTCGATGATGTTCATGATGAGCTCATGATGAGTTTTTCAGTGATTTTAATGATGAGTTTTTGATGAGTGTTTCATTGAGTATTTCGTTGATTTTCATGATGAGCTCATGATGACCTTTTCAATGAATTTAATGATGAGTTTGTGATGAGTGTTTCCATGATTTTTATGATGATTTTTCCGATGATTTTAGTAATGAGTGTTTCGAAAAAACTTTAGAAATATCATTTTACGAAGTAAACAAATAAGCAGAAATCACACTATCTGTTATTATTTGAAAACAACGTACTGCTGTATACAGTGAAACCTGCACTCGCGGACACCTCCAATAAGCGGACACCTCCTATATCCGGACAATTTTCTTCTACGCGCGCCTTAGGATTCGCTTTAGGAACAAATTGACCTCCGACAAGCGGACCCTTCAATCGACGGACGCGGACACCATATTTCTGTACGTTTGACTCAGAAAACCTCTCACAAGCGGTAACAAAGCTTACTTGATCACAAAAATATTCATACAGAAATTGAAATTAAATTGGGAATTCCCTTATTATTAGTATTGAAGCTTTGAGCAGTCGTTGATTGTAATGTATAGGGTGATTGTGAAGAATCGAGATGATATTCGTTGCAAATGGATGTCCGGTATCAATGTTAAGCAAAAAAAAAGCTTTCTTAAGACGGAAGGCTCACAAATCGATCAAATCTGCTTTCATTGGTTTGCCAAAGCTAGAAGCCAGCATATTCCTATCTCTGGACTAATTATTAAAGCCAAGGCAAAACAAATTGCCGACCAATTGGGATACTGTGGATTTTCTGCGTCTAATGGATGGCTAGAAAAATGGAGTAAAAGGCATAACGTAACATTCAAGTGCATAACTGGCGAGGCTTCAGTTGTGAATCCAGTAGACGTCGACCAGTTTAGGGCAAAAATACCCTCTAAGTTACTTGGATACAGGCTCGAAGGTATTTATAATGCCGATGAGAGTAGCCTCTTTTTTAGCGCTTTGCCTGATAAAACTTTCGCCCTAAAATCGGAAATGTGTTGGGGGTAAACTGTCAAAAGAAAGGCTGACAGTTTTATTTTGTGTTTACATGGCAGGGGAAAAAGAGATGCTTCTAGTTATCGGCAAAGCAGCCCACCCTCGTGCATTCAAAACTCTTCGCTTCCAAGACTTACCAGCCAATTGGAAGTCGAATCAAAAAGCGTGAATGACGCGAGATGTTATGTCTGAATGGTTACAACAATTTGACCGTAAAATGAAAATTCAAAATGGGAAGGTCCTTTTGTTTTTGGATAATGCGGCGTCCCATCCGAAAGATTTAAATTTGACGAACGTTGCAATAATTTCCTTACCGGCTAATACTACATCAGTCTGTCAACCCTTAGATCAAGGGATAATTGAAAATTTTAAGGTACACTACAGAGGATTAATCCTTAAACATATCACCTCGAAAATTGGCACAACGAAGTCAGCATCAGAGCTCGCCAAAACTATTAACAAAACTATTGACGCTTTATATTTTATCAAAGCTTCGTGGTACAAAGTTAATGCAGCAACCATCAAAAACTGTTTTAGGAAAGCAGTAAACCGGGACCTTTTGGAATTTGACGCCGAAAATGATCTACCTTTATCAACGTTATTCAGCTTAGCCAAATGTGTTTGTCAATTTAAAGGATCAAAATTTGGAAGAATTTTTGAACATCGACAGGACGGTACACACTGAAGAAGACGACATTATAATTCGATTTGAAAACCCAGTTGACACTTTGGAAGAAAGTAACTCCAGTAGCGAGGACATTCAAGATGCCGATCCAATAAAGTCATATGCTGAGGCCCTGAAGGAAATGAGTTCGTTTAAAGGAATTTTTAAAAGATGACTATGTAGCTTTTCAACATTTAAGAACTGCAGAAAGTCACATTGAGAATCAGCAATTTAAATAGAAACGAACCAAGCTTCAACAATCGAAAATTGATCAATTTTTCTATTCTAAGTATATTTCTTTTTTATGTATGATGTAAACATACCACTATAACTCCAAGAAATATCGTATATAATATATATATATGGATATATTATATAAGTTCCTTTTTAAATAATAAATATGAAGAAATTATTATTAAAATGCTTTTTTATAATCATATTTTCATTACACATTTATAAAATGTTGTATTTTGTTCGATACCACCTACGAGCGGACACCTCCCATAGCCGGACAAAAAGACTGGCACCATGGTGTCCAGCTATTTCACTATATATATATATATCTATACAGTGGATACCGCTTATTGTAATCCCGGATAATGTTATAATCCGGATTTTGTTATCAACAGTTGCGAATGGATGTCCGGATTTATATACAATATTATACAATCCTTTGACTAGATATTAATATTTGGGATATTGCTGCCTTGGCTTAATTTAAAAATTAATACTGAAATGGTAATTGAGAATATTAATTTATGTAAAGCTTATTGTAATCACTTTGGGACCAGCCAAAAACAATAATATTAACCGGGTTATAACAATAGACGAACGAAAAAGGAACGAAAAACGAGCGTTTGTGGAGAATGGGACCAGGGCCGGATTAACGTACGGGCCGACGGCCCCCACAAGACGCTCACGAGAAAATTGTTTGTTTGAATATTCTGACAGTACAAGAAATTTTAGACATGAAAAGTATTACTATTGATAGAATCCTAGAAGAGCTGTTATGCAAGATACGATACTCATATTCTAGCGTTGCAAAAAACGTTATGCAAGACGTTGGAATAAGCTGTCAGTCGTGAGTTTTTTATTTTTCTTCATTCTTTTTACAAAGTTCTAGTGATTATAGTCGCGCGCATGGCACGGTTCATCACGTCAGACTGAGGAACCAGATATAATTCGTATTGTCGAAAATTGAAAAAGTTAAGAAGAAATATCCTTATATGCGATGCGACTATGTACAAAAGAGCCGTTTATTTTGAAAGTAGAATAAGTCACTTTCGTTTTCAAATCGACAAGCTTACGCATGAGTCCGGTACGACCATTTTTTGTCCCTGTTTGATTTTTCTTTCTTGAGAGGATTTTAATCGTTTGAAATCATTTTTCGTTCGTGTAATTTGGCGTGGACATCGTTCGCTATCTATCGTTACAATGTCACATCAATTTTTGAAGTGAAACTTCTTTAGCGGCGGTGAAATTTCAAGGACGCGTCACGTTTTAGCACATTTCGTTACACGATAGAGAAGAAAGATATTATGTAGAGACAAAACTACCATACCATGCTCCTACCGTTTCTCGTCCGATCACCGAAGTCAAGCAGCATTGGGCGCGGTTAGTACATAGATGGAAGACCTAACTTCATCCCTTCACCCCCCCCCCCCACTGTATACCCCCCTCTGTGTACCTTTATCATTCTACCTCTCAGCCTACATATTGTTCCCCTCTATTTACATTTTCTATCCACCTACTCCCACCCTCTTCTATACGCCCTTCCTCCTCCTACAACACATTGAAAAACTAGAAAATTTATTTGGAATACTACTCCTATCTCTTCCCCCTCTTCACCTATCCCTTTTTCAACAACTCATTTCCCTCACCCCTCTTTCACCCCTTACTTTTCTTCTTACACCCCTTTCTCCTAACTTCAACCCTTCACCCCCCCCCCCCCCCACAACTGTATACCCACCCTCTGTGTACCCTTATCATTCTACCCCTCACCCTACATATTGTTCCCCCTCATCTACTTTCTCTATCCCCTCACCCCCCCCCCCATTGTCCCATTGTCCTGTTTACCCCCTACCCCCTCCTAAATCCCATCAAAAAACTCAGAAAATGCAAATATTATTTATATTAATAATATATAATATTTATATTATTGTATTTATTTTAAAATGCTTTCTCTCTCTGTCTCTTTAAATCTATCTTATTTTTCAAGAAGTTCCACTTCTATCATGTGCACGGTGCTGCACACGCTGTTTTTTTTTTTTTTGAAAAATTGTCATATTCCATTTTCAAAATCAATGGCTCAAACGTCTAACGATATTTGTTCAAGATCCAATACCGCGACGATATGACCATTTTTTGTGATAAGCCATCACGGGTGTCCTGACTACTGCCAATGAGGACATGTGATTTGAAAAACCTTCACTGGAGAAGCTATGAACTGTGTTGGACTAGGTTCAAAGTAACTGTTTTTTCATCGGATGGCATTGACTCAACATTGGCAGTAGCCAGGACAGCGATGGATCCTAGTCGGGCTTTCGTGTTGGAGTTTCACACCAGAAAATCCTCTGACGCCAAAAAACAACCATCAAAAGTTTCATATTCAGTGTTTTTATTGTTATGAAATAGAGGAAATAATAGTTTTACTTCTTCGTTCGTATGTGCGTAGTACATTCATTTGAAACTCTTCCGGAAATGAAAAAGATTTTCATGTTTTAGATACATAAATAAAAATTAGGGAAAAAATGCGGTCTAACGCACAAGCGAAAAAGTGATTATGAAATTTTTCCTGTTTTACCTTACGATTTTAATAATAAAGCATTGTTATCGATTTTTAAAAAAAAAATGTGCTACCCTCAAAATTTTTTTTACACGTTTTATGACTAGTAAGCGCCAAACAAGCAAAAAAAAATTTCAGTCCGTCTGTGCGCCGTCCGCCGTACGCAAACTCGTTTGATGAATTATAGTTGCCAAACCCTCTGAGCTATAAAATTGAATTTTTTTTTCTGAATAGACATGGTGGACCCCTTGAAGTGAAATTTTTTTGAGGGATAAGGTTGTGAGGGGGAAGGTGGGGGAAGCGTTTTAGACGAAAAATTTTGGTTTCTAGATCTCAGCAACCACTTTTGGTATGAGGCTGAAACTTGGAATTTGTTTAGAGCTTTGATAGTGGACCCATTTGCAAAAAAATTTCTGATATGGGTGAAGGGGTGTGGGAGTGGAGGGGGAAATAATGCGCCCGAAATGCAAAAATGCCGAGATCGACACATTCTAAGATCCATATCTCTTAAACCGTTAATGGTAAGCAATTAAAACTTAACAAATATCTGTAGTTATACTAGGAGAGTAGATTGAATTTTTGGTGGGGGTGGTGGCGTACGGGGGTGGGGGTTGAAATACTTAAGATTACGATATCTTACAAACCAATTGCACCAGAAAAATAAAATTCGGTTTGAGTATAAAACTTGATAAATAAAGATTGCTCAAAGTAAAAGCTTTGAAGGGGGCTGGGGAGCATAAAAGTCGGGGATAGGAATTTTTCAAAAATATCACTTTTCATATCTCAATAACAGTATAAGAAAGATGCTTCAAATTTTTACCAGAAGTAGGCCTAATATAGCCCTAGTAGGGAAAAAAAATTGGTGGTGGGGTGTAGAGGGTGAGGGTGGGGAAGAGTGAGAAAGAAAAAGTTCCGATGTTTATATCTTTAGAACCTGTAATAATATTAAGCTGAAACTTGGTATTTAGATAGAGCTATCGTAGTGGTATGGTGGAAAAATATTTTTTTTTTAGGGGTAGCATGGTACGAGGGTGGGGGGTGTTTTTACTAACTTTAGAACGGCTTATGCTAGAAAGTATATGTATGTGTATACGTATATGTAAATCAACTAGAAAAGTAATTCTGAAAAAAAAATCGAATATTCATTGGCAAAGGGGGGGGGGGGGCAAAAAAAATTATCAGTAAATATAAAATGCATATATTTTCACGATTTTCGTCATATCTACAAGGTCTTTCGAAATATTGAATTCATTTTTTTTCTACGGTTTCTTCATATGAATACCTAGAAAGTGTTTTCAAGATTTTTTGAAATTCGACCCCTTAGAGGGTGTAAAGTGGTTGTATACTTTTCATGAATTCCACCATATCTCTCAGGTCGGATCAGATATCGAATATCTTTTTACTTCCCCAGGTTTGTTTAAAAATTACCTATTTTTAAGTTTTGTCTTTTTCAACCTCTAGACCGCATTCCGGAATATGACCCAATTATATAATTTATAAGTTACACCCTTTTCTAACCGTTTCCCGAACTTTTTGTTAGGTTTTCAGTCACATAGTAACATACACCGCCTTCCCAGAATTGAACACGTTCCAAACTTTTGCCGGAAAAATAATAAAGTTGCGCCCAGACTGTTGGTAGATTTTTTAGTTTGATTCCTTCCTATAGATAAAAATTGGCAACTGTTGTTGTTTTGAAATTTGTTTCACTAGAAAAACTTTTTTCGGCAACATATTTTAGAATTTTGAGTTGTCTTTAAAAACCCGACCGTTAAATTATCGGCAGCATTCTCAGGTTCTCTTAAAGTGTTCATTCATCTAATATTAAAAATTCTCTCGTTCTAATCTCAACTTGTAATTTCATAGAGCACTATACCTTGCGGGTAATCACCTAAACGAATTAGGCAATCATGAAATATTACTACAAGTATAAACATATTTTGTTTGCTTTGATAAGATTCCCGTAATATGTACATCGTCATTTCGCTATCAGCGCATTGTCGTAAACGGTCAGTGAGATGATATTATCAGGTCGGCAGTGACTTAGCATGATCTGCATTTTATTAATTTGTTTTACAGTACAAATTTCAAGTGTTTTTTGTGCCGAACAATTTTGTTATAAGGACGAAAATGGTTCCGGTGCGAACGACAAGTTCTCGGAAGATTTTAAATTTGGCGCTTCAACGTCTGCATATCAAATTGAAGGTGGATGGGATGCTGACGGAAAAGGACCAAGCGTGTGGGATACATTTCTTCACAAATTTCCGAAAATAGTTGAGGATGGCTCGAATGGTGACAACTCTTCCGATTCGTATAATTTATTTCACGAGGACTTAAAGGCACTTAAGGAACTTAAGGTAAGTTTATTTTCAATGATTTTTGTTTCGATTAAGACTGGAGACTGGAGACCATGGATACACTCCTTGTATATAAATAACTTTATTGAAATCATGATATGCGATGGAAGATAGCATGATTCATGATACATGTTATACTTTCTATCAATCATAGCTTCGACTGCTAGCTCTTCGTGGCTACGATGTTCCGGCGAAAAGCGCTTTCATTGCTAATAAAGAAATGTACAAAGTGGACCATCACATCACACACAAATAGTAAAACACACTCAAAAAATTTTAACTGACGGAAGAATATAAAAATTTCAGTTGATTTTAAAAACAGGTGGCACTGATGGCAGTTAAAAGAAAGCTAGATCAGCTAAAATTACCGAATTTATATACAAGGAAACAAGTTGAATATACGTTGATGTATGTTATGTTATTACTATTATTATTATTATTATTATTAAACTGGTGATATTGACGATATTATAATTTGTATACAAGCAGTGTATCCATGGTATTAGAGAACTTATTGAGGGGAATCGTATCCGTCCCGCAGCCTGGAATCTTGTTCACACAATTTTGCAGTGGTTAATCTCTCTTAAGACACCCGGAGCACACTTTTATTTACTTCATTTTGTTCCATGCTCGATTCCGTGATCTTCCTCAAATAATCTCGGCTGCGGGCGAGATCATTCAGCTTCTCATTTGGGGTTTCACTGAAAATACAGAAACTTTAAATTTAATGATATTTAGGTGGACTTCTATCGTTTTTCAATATCGTGGTCGAGGATACTGCCTCTAGGAGATATCTCTTCCCGGAACGAGCTTGGTTTAAGCTATTACGACAGACTAATAGACAATCTACTTGCAAATAGAATTGAGCCAATGGTAACAATGCACCATTTCGATATGCCGTACGAGCTGCACAAGCTCGGGGGATTCATGAGCCCAATAATTATTGACTATTTTAGAGAATACGCAAATTTACTATTCTCTAGATATGGACATAAGGTTTGTTGCTTCGTATCTTTTCTATTTAAGTAACAACTAAACTATCTAGGTTTTAGGTTAAATATTGGTTAACGTTCAATGAACCAGTTCACTTCTGCATCCCGGCTTACAGTGAGGCGTCTCATCCACCCTTGATTGACGCGCCAGGTATTGGCGAATACCTGTGTGCCGATCATTTACTAAAGGCCCATGCTGTTGCGTATCGTCTATACAAGGAACAGTACTATGAAAACCAACGTGGTCAAATTGGAATAGCGTTGAGCAGTCGCTTTTACTACTCCAGAGATAATAATTCTGAGCACGCTGAGCGAGGAATGCAATATACGGTGAATAGTATTCTTAAAAAAAAAAAAATAAACTAACATAACTTAACTCGGCTTTCAGTTGGGATGGTTAGCGCATCCAATATTCAGTCCGGATGGGGGATATCCTCAAATTATGATCGACGATATTGACGACAATAGTATTCACGAAGGACGGGCGTGGTCTAGACTGCCAATTCTCGATGGCTATTGGAAGAAAATGTTGCGCGGCTCAGCAGATTTCCTCGGTTTGAATTATTATACTTCGCGTTATTTGGAACCGCGAAATGATCCCGTTCAAAAACCGTCATGGGAGGCAGATTTCAAAATGAAGTTAGATGTGGATCCATCATGGAAGCGTGGAAAATCGTCCTTTCTGTACAGTGTTCCTAAAGGATTGGGTGATCTTTTGAGGTAACAATCCTTTCGCGTCGTTATTTTCACAGAGAAAAAGTTGAAACTAATCGTTTTCAGATGGATCAAAATCCAGTACAATAATGTCGAAATTTTTATAACCGAAAATGGTTGGAGTGACGATGGACAACTTGATGATGACGACCGAATTACATTTATTATGGTAAATTGCAATAAGTCTTTTAGAGTTTCAATATTTTTAAATTGCAAAACCATTGAAATAATGTTATTATCATTCTTTCAGGAACATTTAAGCGAAGTCAAAAAGGCCATCAACGAAGATGGATGCAACGTATCTGGGTATTTTGTTTGGAGCCTATTAGATAACTTTGAGTGGAACCAAGGATATAGGTAAAATATTATACTTTGAAACAGGAAATATTAAAAAAATTCAAAAAAAAACTATTTCAGTGAGAAATTCGGTTTGTATAGAGTGAACTTTACAAGTCCAAATAAGGAGCGTACGGCCAAGAAATCGGCTTTGTTTTATAAAAGAGTTATTGAAACGAAAGAATTAATAAAATGCTTTTGAAGAAAATTTGATGTTCGACAAACCCTTTTTCATATTTTAAATAATATTAATCGAGTCTAGTCTAGTTTAAAAAAAATGTGGGTTGTGTGTGCTTTTTTTTATTTTTTTTGGATTTAATTAGGATCCCAGTTCTTAATTAAGACACATTATATTTATTTAGTTAAAAACAATTTAATATTTAAAAATAATATTAATAATATTAAAACTAAAACTGAAAAAATTAAACACTTAGAGCCGTTATTACGACCTTCACTTAAAATTTAACCAGAACTTTGACTGTATGTTTCGTATGCGCTTCTGTCAGTTAAAGTTTCAGTTAGAACGTTACTAACGATCGTAGGAACGGGCCTTAGTAGGTAAATAAAAGAAGATACCCCAAACCTTAATCCCTTGGGGCTATTTCAAATTTTGGGGGTGAGTTGGTTTGTCCCCTTTTCAGCTTTGACTTCTTTTTGGTTGAAGAGTTATACACTCCCAGATGGGGGAGAGGGGTGGTTATACAAGGTTTATTATTTCTGAGGTATGATGACCAAATTCTTTTTGTCTTTTTCTATGCTTTCTCGACTTATCGAAATTCAATCCCAAGTGATTCTTTGGCTTGGTTGGCTTTTTATGTAATCGGCTACAAAGTAATTTCCGTATTTTGTTATATTCACCCCCTTTACAGGGGGTACATAGGTTTTAAGCCTACAGGTGTTTTTTATGTATATATTTTTGTTTTATTTTGTTTTCTATCTCATTTGTTTTGTTAGTTATAGTATGTTAAAGATTTCGAAAAAATGGTTCGAAAATTCATATCTCTGGTACTTAGTCTTTATCGTAGAATAATAAAGTAGGACTTATTTTAAAGTGCAAGGTTGTCGCAATATAAAAATAATACGAATAAAAATTATCCTTGCAAGTTTTTTTAAGGATAACGACTTTGTCTTTTCCTGAATATCTCAATCTCAACTAGGGATCGGGTTAAAACAAATGTAAGAAGATCTGTGATTCTCAATTAAAGTTAGTGTAGTTCTTAATAATAACATGAAATTGTTTTGACCCCGATCCTCTTGAGATCCCAAGTCCTGGTTTCCTAAATTCTTCACCTCAAACCGTCTCGATTTAAAGACCTCGTCCTCCAGTACCTAAGTTTTAAGAAAGCTTTGCTATCTTCCTCAACCGAGTATAATACGTTTTATTTGCTATCGATGAATCTTCGTTGATTGATTTTGTCCTTTCCGTATCCATTTTTTTCTAGATTACTCTCAAGATATGAGCCGTTGTATTTGAAAGTGGAATAAGTCCATTTTGAAAAAAATATTTTTTGTGACATTGTAACACTATTCTATACAACACGAAGCAACTTTCTGAGAATCTATTGATGCAATTGTTTCATCACACTTTTAACAAATTTAAGTAAATTTTTCTGAAAGATGGCATAAATATTTTTACACATGTTAAAACGTAAACCGTTAAGCATGTTGAACACGAATGTGCCTTTTTTGTGCAATATAGGAATTGCGGATGGGGTGGATGCAACGAGGTTGCGAAGGTAAGATTTTGGAATGTGTGGTGGTGACGCTAAATCAAAAAAAACAGACGAAAGAAATGGTTGAAGAAAAAAAATAATTGCCACCGAAATAAAAGTACTTCGATGACACGCCGGGGTTCGCAGAATTATTTTCCTTTTTTTTTGGAAGTGCAATTACGGGATGCTAGACCGTTCAACCAGCTTGGCTGGTACAAAATAATTAATGCAATGCGTATTTTCCATGAAAGATTGTCTCCTGCTGCAACAGCAAAAACAACAATCCCTAATGAAATTCCGCAATGGAATTGGTTATACCTTTTTTTTAAAAAATGCTGAAATCAGCCGAGCGGAACGCTTCTCCAAATTATTAGTGATTGAAATAATCGACTAGAGACCGAATCAACGGCGGCCGGGCCTTTTATAGGGCCGGTTAGCTTTATGCACCGTTTATCCTTTCGACGGATAACCGGCGCCAACTCTACTGGACCACAGTGGCACGTGAAATTGTGCGTCAAGTTCACGCCGTGGTGAGTAGCGTTTACGCGCGTATGTTTGAATTTCAAATTTAATGTGTAAATTCAATGTAACGTATTTGAAGTTCAAACACATGTCGATTTAAAAACGAAATGGACTTATTCCACTTTCAAAATCAACGGCTCATATATGAAATTATCTATACACTCCAAATTATATTCCAAAATTGGTATATAGCAGAGTCAAGATTGACAAATACCTCCTCAGCACTAGGGAAGGATCTTGCGAGGATGTTTACATAAATATCGTCAGCCTATATGCTATTGGGTGGACTTGAATAATAGTGTCGCATTAGTGGGGTAGGGTTTTTCGGATGACATTCTCTAGTGCCAAGTTGAAAAGCATGGGTGCTAGACCATCTCCCTCCTTTAAGCCATATTCAGTTCGAAAGCTAAGTTATTTTTTTAATAATTACCAGAGATATGAACTTTCAAAGATCACTCGGAGAGAAAATTAGTTTCAAGGGAATTTCAGTGTTTACGATTTTCCTTGCATGCCATTGTGCGCGCTCATCGCTGTATGCTGATCGTTCGATTACCATTTCACGGCCAGGTCATGTCCTACATGTGCGATTCGTGAAATTGTTTGCTGGGTGGTTGTGGAAACGTTTTGTATTCCTTGTAAGCTGAAATTTTTTCAATGTGTAATCCAGGTGGATTCTCTTTAAGTTATTGTAATCAATTGCAAGCGTAGATTTTAGATATTCTCAACCGTTTATACTAGCAAGCTGAAACTTGAAATTAATACAATATAAAACTTGAATAGTTCGCAAAAATTGTCGATATTGGCGAAGAGTGTGAGAGAGAAATAACAATACCTCAGAATTTCTCGAACGGTGAGATCGAGATATTCTAGAGTCTTTCTCGTAAACGGTTAATGCCGACAGTGAAGCAAGAAGCAAGAGCATATTATATCTACTACTACTACTAGATAATAACTACTTGTAGTTAATATCGAACCTTACTGGTCACTTTAAAGTTCAAATTGGTCAATATTATTTTTTTTTTGCTGATCACCCCGTCGCAATAGGGCCAACTGAGGATTCAGTACAGTGGCGTAGCTAGACATTATTTTCGGGAGAAGGGGGAGGTTCTCCCGAAAATAATGTCTAGCTACGCCACTGTACTGAATCCTCAGTTGGCCCTATTGCGACGTCCCCTGAACATAGCAGAGCTCCAAAATATCGAGAGAGCAAGAATGTACGAGTGCTGGTTAGTAGGAATCATTTGGGATGGTTTTAAAATGGGACAGGCGTGGTTCCTAACCAAATTTGTACTTTGTGCCCTTAGGGAACTTATCGTAACTTCTGATACGTGCTCGTGTCGGAACTATCTTGATAGAATTTTGGTCTGCAAGGGGTAGGTTAATCTATACCGATTTTTGTTTTATAATGGAAGTGCATCACAAATATTGGCTTCACAACAAATCTACTACATAAGGCCTTATCATGGCTACGAAACAGGAAAATAGTTTTTGTAAGACCTTGTGGAAAAAAATTTTAGTAGTAGGGCACTTCGCATTCCTGTTTATGCTTTTAAATAGCGGTACTATTGTCGGATTTGCTAATATAAAGCGTGACCCAACTAAATTTTTTTCTTTTATTTGAAAGTACAATCCTTCTGGTTAATTATGGAAAATTATTTTATTCAAATGGCTGCCTCGGCTGGCCTTTCAGTAGGCCTTTCTGTCGGTCCAATTTCGAAGCACATTTTGGATTGTTTGCGGCTCTATCGGCAATGGCTGCTTCAATATTGGCCTTCAAATGGTTAATTGTTTGTGGATTGTCCGCATAACACATGTCCTTCACGGCTCCCCATAAAAAAAAATCCAAAGGTGTCAAATCATAGCTCCTTTTGGTGGCCAATTGACCGAAATTCGTACGACATTTTCTTGCAATTTTGGTCCAATTGTCTTCGTTTTGGAAATAAATTTTAAATATTTCCCAGCGTTGTTCAAGCGTAAATCGACTCATTTCGGTTAGCGGAGATATGATACTGAATTTCTGTCAAAGTTAGAAGGACATTAGTATTGCCAGGTGCAAAAAAACGGTAATTTAAAAACACACCGATAGCTGGGTCACGCCTTACATACTTGAATTTAATGTTTAAAAGAAATCAAATTAGGCAATCAATCCCAAAACATGTCGATATCCGGGTCCGTCCATTCTTTGAAAATGCATTCATTCAGTTCCTGTATGATCACCTATTGAAAATAGAGCAGTAACAGAGAACAATAGACTAAAATCCTCAGTCATACTGATCCACAATCACGATATACACAACTTTAACTCAAGAAGTGCAGATTTTATTAGACAACAACATTATCCTAGGACTGACCTACTTAGAAAGATCCTGTATTTGAGGCAATTTGTGAAAATAACTCTTTACCTTCAATAATACAAATGGCACTGAATGTCTTTCAACTAAAGCACCTTGCAAAGAAGCATCTTTTGGTTTTTTCCTTTATGCTAAAAAAAGAGAAAATCAGGTTATTTTTGTAGTTTGTTTATTTTATTATTGGTTTCTTATTTTTCATATTTTTTAAACTTATTTCTAATACCCTTTATACCAGTGCGTAGAACTGACTGGGGAGTACCTACTCTTGGATTTAAGGTATATTGTACATGTTAATAAGACATTGAGCTGGATATTTTTAACACCAGTGTTCACCATATCAAGTCACTGTGATTATTTTCGTTTTTCATATTATGCTTTGTTTTACACCTTCTATTTATTTTTCATTTATAATTATTATTTTTAAATGTTAGTATTAATTTTGCCTATTTTTTATTTTATTTTTTATTATTTTATTGTAATTCTATTTTTTATATTCAAGGGCCACGAACCGTTAATAAATAAATAAATAAATAAATGATAATGTCTCCAGTTCTTTAAGCTGCGAAAGTGTACCCAAATGGTGAATTCTTCTCCGACTTTTTGTGTTGGATGGACTATCCCATTCTGCATGAAGGGATTAAATCAATTATTATTTTTTTTATTACTATAAGTGCTCCTCAACGAGACACGACTCCAAGCAAAAGCATTTATTTGCTCCGCGAATTTCCTTTTTGATTGGTCGTTTCCATTGGTTTATTGAATGACGCTTTTCACGAATTATGTAAGATAAATTGATATATTTAAGAAACATTGTAATAAATTAAATAAAGTGATTCGTATCCCACCTAAATATTCCCTTCTCGATGCATTCTTAAATGCAATTATTGTATGCTGGACTGAGCTGTCTGCGGCCGGGAACGGTGGTTTCTGCTCTACTATTCTCGAATGGTGAAGCATGATGCTGCAGGCCCCGGCAGCGGAGAGTTTGGCTCAAACCCTAGTTTTATGTTAGTATGTAAGATGATGAATTGATGTAATATTGGTTTTTTTTTGCCATTTTCCCAATAGTTTATTTAATGATAAGTATATTAAGAATGTAACTAAATAAAGAGACTCTAATCCCCCCCCCCCCCAAATCCCACCGATAAAATGTATATCTTAGAGTGAGGCCATTAAGAACGGTAGCAGCTTAGATATAGACTAATTTTAGCTTTAGGATTAAGAAAGAAAATCTGTTAGCATTAAGAACTTACGAAAAATGAAGCACTTTTTAAAAAAATAAAAAAAAAATACGCTTTCACGTTTTCTGTGTGACAAAAATAACCGCCAAATACGTTGTGCCATCTATTGAAGAAATTCCAACGAAATAATTACATCACGGTTGTAGTATCGACTACAATGACGGAAAATTACTCTATTACGCAGTTTGAGAAGCACAATGTACGTTGTTTTTGTTCATCTGTCAACTGTCAACTTTAAACCGCGAATGTTTTACTTTTCGTCGTCCGTGTTTTTACCTTTGTCCCAGCAAATTTTACTTTTTCATTAAATTCAACAATCGCGGATACTTTAGTGTCATGAATTTTTCAAATTTGAACACAACTGCTTCGGGCGGTTTTAGTTTTGGAGCACCGATAACTACGGCAGGTTTGTAAAATTTTTCTGTTCATTTCGCGGTCATAACCTGAAATATTTTCGCGGTGCATTTCCAGCTCAAGGAGGATCTTCGTTCGGAAGTACTGGGGGTGGTGATGCCGGGGCAGCAAAGCCTCCAGGTATGTTTAGAACGGCACGTTGTTTGATGTTTGTAAGTTGTAATTGCGTTGGCGGTTTGTTTTTGTTGTAGAGACCACTAAAGAAGCTCCAAAGGTTGGTGGCTTTTCCTTCGGAACCGCAGCTCCGGCTGCTACATTACCAGCCGCTACAACTACTGCGGCAGCTCCTTTATCCTTTGGTGGACCACCTGCCCTGAAATCGGCTACGACTGCGAGCGTTGTGCCTTCAACTACTGGTAAGTCGGAATTTTTTTTAATTGTCTGTACTTCGGATAAGTATAATATCTCGCGCAGTAGTTCCGTCACTAAAGACTTGTTTTTTAGTTTTGTTAAAAGAAACGATTATATTTACCTGAAGGTACTGTCTCGCTGAAACTGCCGACCGTCGCGGTTAGCAGCAATGGCCAACCGTACCTGCCAACCGCGACTGACATGCATTCTCGCATTCTCACCGCAACGGTCAACATCCGCGATCAGATTGTTAAGCCTTGAATTCACATGTTCTTGCGAAGTCGGAGAATAGATAACGACACCATTTTAGCTTTTTTGTTTGAAGAGGAGGTGGAAACTATGATGTTGCTAAAAAGATATGAGCGTATTAGTAAATTAGTATATTGCAAACTCGAACACACCTACACTGCAAGCAAAAGTAAAAAAACTTTTTTCTTACATATTTTTAGAAATCTTTTCGTTTCAACCGCTCTCACGGTCCCCCACTTCAAAATTGGTCTTCTAGACCCAACTCTTGTAAAATTTCTACGATTATATTGATAAGGTTTTTGTGATATAAAAACTCAATTTGGTGAAAAATGGCTATCTCCATGCTTCCGTGCTCCACTCACCACCCTCAGAAATATTACTTTCCGTAAACTCTACTTGAATTCATCCTATTATACAGAAACCAAACTTTATCTTCCTGGTACAATTGGTTCGGAAGATATTGTAATCCAAAGTTTTTACTTGTAATAAACGCGACTGCTGCCCTGATGCACTGGTCACGGAGCAATCAAGTATCAGCAATCGCGCGGCCGGGTAGATGACGTCATGACCGTCAACTGCCGAGTAGTCGCTTGTTTTTGCCTGAAGTATTTATCTACTGCCAGCAGTTACTGCTGATCGCGACGGTCGGCAGTTCCAGCCAGACAGTACCTTAAGGCGAAAACAGCCGTAGTAAATGCGTCGGGATATTTTCCCGAGAGGAAGTTAGTGGAGCAACTATCCGATTTTGAAACACAGCAACTTTTTACTGCGATACTTAATTTCACATCAAAATTTATTAAGGGGAATTAAAATTTATAAAACAAGGTCAAAATCGCAACATTTGGACGACGCGAAGTGCCTAAAAATTTTGAAATTAAAGTGAACCCGCTGAGAACGAAGGCCCGTCCTCGTGTTGCATTTTTTGTCGTCTACTTCAGCTGCTTTTCTGAACTCTGTAAATTACGCTGTCGCCACATTCATTAGTATTCGGATACAACTAGAGCCTGGTTCAATGCCAAATTTCCTGCAAAATTTCGCAACAACAAATTGGTTTGCTGAAAATGCATGTTTTTTGAAGCGTTTGATTCGTTTTCTCGCCCACCATTTATCAGAATTCATTTATATTTTTATACTCTAGATCAGTGTTACCCAACGTGGGGCCCACGCCCCACAGGGGGCAATTTGATTGTTAAGATTGTCAAAAGCAAGACTGAGTTCATTAGTTGGCGCCATCCATCGACTCCTTCGGGTAGCTGTCATACAAAAGTCCTTAAAACACGTGTTCACCAATATTGAACGATAACTTTAAAACGCTTTACGTTACGACTTTGAAATTTTGTATACGTTGATTTTATAATAGTCGCAGCTTAAACAATTAATATGAAAAATATCTCATAAGTCCTTCATGTAGTCGCCATGTAATAAATATTTGTGCACTCATTCTTTTGATATATTTTCAACTAAAATATAAGTAAGAGTTCAGTATTTCATCTAGAGTATCATACGATTGACTTGGAGCCGATCGTGACTGCGTTATGTTTTTCTTTGTTATGAATAAAAGGATTAGTTGATCGAATATTATCAAATTTCAATATCGCAGTACCGACCTGTAGGCCCTGTAGAATGGTTCAAAAAAGTAGCTATTTTTGAACAGCTATTGTAAAAAAAAGTGAACAGTTTTTTTAAAAATTCTTCGATCAAGTAATAGTATTAGATGTACAAATAAGTTCCCGGTGTTCTTGTATAGATGGTGCTAACACGAAATGCTGAGCAAGAAAAAAATCCAAAGTTTGTTATCAAAATCGAGACCTCTGGTGCTTCCATTTGGAATGTATATATTACTACTTAATGATTAAATATTAGTTGTTTTCCGGTGTCAGTGGAGTGAAACCCAAAACACGAAATACCCGACGGTTTATTAATCGCTGTCCTTGTGGACATGACAATTGAAAAACCTTCACTGGTTAGGCCAGTTTTATAAGATTGTGTTGGCCCAGGTCCCAAGGAGCTGCTTCTTCGGATGGCACAGACTCTTCTGAGGGTATATCATGCCTACTATCCGAAACACCCTGCCAGCTGTAGGTGGTATTGCTTAGGAATATTCAATATAGACGATCTTGAAACAAATTTCATATCACGAATTATATTGAAAGTTCAATTTCTTGCTATCGCATCCTTATGCTAAAGGTAGGTGGCACATTACTACGTTTTGTCTTTTGGTGTACCCCAAAGAAGTCATTTCTGTTCAATATTTTCATTTCAGATCTATCAGAAGTATTGGAAAGTGTAACATCTTTTACACGCCGATGATCTAAAAATATATCATTCCATTAGCTCCCACACAGATGCCATATTCCTGCAATCCAAGCTCTTGGCACTAGATGGATGGTGCAGACAAAATAAATTAAAGCTTAGTAAATGTCACGTGATAAGCTTCTCACGTAAAGAATGCACTTATCACTATAACTATACGAGCGGAGCATATTGAAGACCTCGGCGTGCTACTTGACAATAAACTATGCTTTAAATCTCACTACAACAGAATAATCTCAAAGGCCACCAAACTTCTAGGTTTCATTAAAAGAAGGGCTAAAGATTTAAAAAATGTATGGGTCACTAAATCATTCCCTTCTGTTCCCTTGTTTGCTCTCTCCTGGAATATGCATGTCCCATTTGGGATCCCTTTTTTCAGATATATAGCAGCAGAGTAGAGTCAATCCAGAAGTAATTTCTTCTTTTTGTTCTTAGGGACTTCTATGACCCTAGATATTTTGATAACCTTCCTCACTACACAGTTAGGCTACAATTGCTAAATCTTCTAACGTTTAGTTCTAGGAGAACTATGCTCACATCCTGTTTCACCTTAAATGTCTTGATGGTGATATTAAGGTTGATCATCTTACAAATAAAATTCGACTTAATGACACTGTCAGGCTGACGAGACATTCAAAACCTCTTAAGGAATATCCCCATCGTACTGATTACGGTCGAAATGAACCCATCAATAGATTCTGTAGAACATTTAAGAATTTCAGCGTACATTTCACACCTCCAATAAGTAAGCCAACTTTTAAACTGAAACTTCGTTCGATCTCATCAGCTCCTCCTCATCCCGTTTAACCAACCAACCAGTGCCTCTAATTAAAGTATATTAAACTAATTAAATTAAGTCAAATTATATTGTGTTAATTTAGATTAATTTGAGTTAATATTGAATCTGTATATAGGTACATCTTGTTTGACAAATAAATAAATAAATAAACTTAAAGGATTCATTGTCCGTGCTACCACATAGAAGATCAGGTTTACGTCTTGTGAGAGTAGCAAATTGTAAAATTACTTGTGTAGTAGATCTTCAACCTTAGCTTGCCATGGTGTTGGAGCAGTATTCCCGATGCGAAACTTTAGTTTTTCATAAGCACTGGGAAATGTAAATTACATGCTATTCACATGAAATAAATTGCTCTTCAATTTTATGTAAAACATGCTCAAAATAAACAACAGCTTAATTTATACATTGCAAATTTCAGCTGCAACAACTGAGACAGCAGTTCAAAAGCAAGTCGGAACTCCAACAAGTTTAACAAGTGTCACTAAGTATGAATCAAAAATTAAGTCCTTATTTCCATTCAAAAATCTAATTGAAACCACTTAATTCCAGAACTACAGACTCCTTTCCAGCAAGCCAACCCAGTCAATTGAATTTTTCTCAATTGGAAGAATACATCAATAAGTGGACCCTAGAACTGGAGGAGCAAGAAAAGAATTTCACAAATCAAGCCACTCAAATCAACGCTTGGGATAAATTATTAATAGCTAATAATAATAAGGTAAACAAAACATTTACGAAAGAATTTTGCAAACTTTTAATCAATACAACCGCCTAGATCGTTTCATTAAATGATGCTGTGCAAAAAGTTAAGGCTGATCAAACAACACTCGAGCAAGAATTAGAATTCATTGCAACACAACACACTGAACTCGAGGAGAGCATTGCGCCGCTACAAAAGGAATTCGTTAATATGCCGCAAGTCGATATCGAGAGAGCGCAAACGTAAATAATTATTATTATTGTTTAATAAATGCAGTTCCTAATAAATATATTTATTTTTTAGTTACCTGCTTGTAGAAAACTTAGACACACAATTAAAACAAATGTCTGAAGATTTGAAAGAAGTCATCGATTACTTGAATGAAGCGAATAAGGTTCAGGATAACAATGATCCGGTAGGAACGAAATAAATTCATAATACTTTTGTAAAACTAATACACCAATTTTTATTTTTATTGCAGATTGTCCAAATTGGAAAAATTTTAAATGCTCATATGAGCTCGCTTCAATGGATCGAATCGTCTTCATCGAATATTACATCGCAGCTTGAAGATATTTCTAAAATGCATGATTCGCTTCGACGTGACTCGGAGCGTTCGTTTCGGTTAACTTATTATGAGTAAAGAAAAAGAATTGAAAATAGTTTCGTTTGCCATTAAAATCAAAAATACATTTCATTCGTTCGTAATAATTAAAGTGTTTTTGCTGTTGTCAAACCTGCTTCATTACAAGGATTCTGTTGGAAAAGAATTCGAAGACGGCCGATCTTGTTGTCTAAGGGCCGTTATTACGACCTTCAGTTAAAATTTAACCAGAACTTTGACTGTAAGTTTCGTATGAGTATCTGTCAGTTAAAGTTTCAGTAAGAACGTTACTGTCGATCGTAGGAACGGGCCTAAGAGCTCAACGTAAGTAACGCTAGCCTATCGCAAGTTTGGTGATTTTCTTTTTATTAGAAAATACTGCCGATGTCAAAATAACATAAAATTCTTTTGCCTTTGAGTCTGTTGGGGCTTAGCCTAAATTTTAATTCATTTACAGCTTTTTATTCTTAAAGAAAAGAACTTCTCTTTTTTTTTATTTAAACTGTAGTGCATAAAAAAATTATTATTTAAGGACTACTTATAATCTAGCCCCGGAAAACAGAATTTTCAGGTAAAGCAAGCAAAATGAACTTGCAAGCATGGTCGCCGCTCATTGTTCATAAGCAGACGTAAAGAGCTATATAAAATTACCCCCCAACTAAGGGAAAATTTATCGGAGCGACGACGAAGAATAAAAATACAATTTTTCGCACAAGTAATCTGTGATTGTATGTAATATAGAGTACGCGAAACCACTGTTCCTTAAGAATTCGTTCAGCTCCACTAGACTTATTACCGCAAGCTGCCACTGGTATTTATGTTTTTGTCCAGAGCGGACAAGGAAGGATGAGATCACACTTCCAATAGCCTTTAAATGATTGAATGAATTAAATGATAAATTAACATAGATTAGAACATATTGAGTCTGTAGCTAGTATAATATTACCATTACTTCGGCCATGGATCGGTCGAAAACTTATGTGTTTTAGACTCTCGCTAAAATAGTTGCCATTAAAACAGGTCACTGCAGGCGAGTATCTATTGAGGATAAGTTCTACCGCATGTGACCAATAATCCTGTGATGAGAAGGAGTCCGCACAGCATTTCTTGTGTGAATTCCAAGATATTGCTCGAAACCGACTGGCCTAGCCAAGGTGTTGAAAGTAGAGATGTATCGTTCGCGAGTGAACTGTTCCAAAAGAACACTTATCGGCCTTTAAATTGACCAGTAAGGTTCAATATTATCTACAAGTAGTTATTAGTAGTAGTAGTAGTACATATTATATACTACAATAAAAGAAAGAGAAATTTGTAAGTAATGAAACTCTCTTTCGAGCTCTAATGAAGCGATTCTCGAGATATCAAACTCGGAAGCCCTACATATTTTTACCGTATAAATTCTATCTATCTATCATTATATCTCGAGCAATTCGGAGGTATTGTTTTTTCTCACTCCCACACTCTTCACCAATATCGAAAACTTTTTGCGAACTATTCAAGTTGTATATTGTATTAAATTCAAGTTTCATCTTTCTAGTATAACCGATTGAGAATATCTAAAATCTCCGCTTACAATTGACCACAGTCACTTAAAGAAAATCTACCTGGTTACACACTGAAAAAATTTCAGCTTACAAGGAATACAGAACGATTCCACAACCAGTTTTCGAACTGAGTGTGACTTAAGGGGATCATCTGAGTAGAAAGCAAGAAAAATAGGTGAATTTTAGAAACTATTATCTCAAAAACTATGAAACATATCCAACAATAATGTGTGAAATTTTTGAAGAAACCGGTTCAGCCGTTTTCCGAAGATTTTGGGAACGGTCTTTGAAAAGTATGTTTCGAGATAATCGCGTTTGAATGACGAAGAATTCACGAAGGGCCCATCCCGGTTAAATGCCCATAGATTCCACAATTATTGAAATTTTAACATGAAATTTACAAACAAAAAAAAAAATTTTACTCAGATAATCCCCCTTAAAGTAGGGAGATGGTCTAGCACCCATGCTTTTCAACTTGGCACTAGAGAATGTCATCCGAAAAACCCTGGTTGACACTAATGGGACACTACTATTCAAGTCCACCCAATAGCTTAGAACACCTCCTGTGCAACTGCTCAGCTCTCGCTAGAAGACGGCTGAAAGCTCTGGGTGCTTCGAACTTCGCAAACCTTAAAGAAGTCTCTTTTAACAGCATGCAGAGATGGCTGAGGTCTAAAAATTCAAATGATGGCTTAGGTCTAAAAATTCAAATGATGTCTGAAATCTAAGAATTCAAATGATGGCTGAGGTCTAAGAATTTAAATGATGGCTGAGGTCAAGGAATTCAAATGATGGCTGAGGTCTAGGAATTCAAATGATGGCTGAGGTCTAGGAATTCAAATGATGGCTGAGGTCTAGGAATTCAAATGATGGCTGAGGTCTAGGAATTCAAATGATGGCTGAGGTCTAGGAATTCAAATGATGGCTGAGGTCTAGAAATTCAAATGATGGCTGAGGTCTAGGAATTCAAATGATGGCTGAGGTCTAGGAATTCAAATGATGGCTGAGGTCTTGGAATTCAAATGATGGCTGAGGTCTAGGAATTCAAATGATGGCTGAGGTCTAGGAATTCAAATGATGGCTGAGGTCTAGGAATTCAAATGATGGCTGAGGTCTAGGAATTCAAATGATGGCTGAGGTCTAGGAGTTCAAATGATGGCTGAGGTCTAGGAATTCAAATGATGGCTGAGGTCTAGGAATTCAAATGATGGCTGAGGTTATCATCTTTTGAATTCTTACACCTCCATCAGCCATCAGCCATGATGGCTGAGCATCATTTGCATTCTTAGACCTCAGCCATCATTTGAATTCTTAGACCTCAGCCATCATTTGAATTCTTAGACCTCAGCCACCATTTGAATTCCTAGACCTCAGCCATTATTTGAATTCTTATACCTCAGCCATCATTTGAATTCTTAGACCTCAGCCATCATTTGAATTCTTAGACCTTAGCTATCATTTGAATTCTTAGACCTCAGCCTAGTATAATTTGGAGAGTGTAGATAATTTCATATATAGTATTTTGAGACTAATCTAGAAAAAAATGGCTACGAAACGGACAAAATCAATCGACGATAATTCATCGATAGCAAATAAAACGAATTATACTCGGTTGAGGAAGATAGCAAAGCTATCTTAAAACTTAGCTACTGGAGGACGAGGTCTTTAAATCGAGACGGTTTGAGGTGAAGAATTTAGGAGACCAGGATTTAGGATCTCAAGGGGATCGGGGTCAACAAAATTTAATATTATTATTAAGAACTACACTAATCTTAATTGAGAATCACAGATTTTTGTAAATTTTTTTTACCGTGATCCCCTAGTTTACATTGAGATATTCAAGGGAAAGACAAAGTCATTATCCTTAAAAAAAACTTGCAAGGATAAGTCTTATTCGTATTATTTTTATATTGCGACAACCTTGAACTTTAAAATAAGTCCTACTTCATTATTCTACGATAAAGACTAAGTACCAGAGATAAGCATTTTCGAAGAGTACTCGGACACCATTTTTGTGAAATCTTTAACATACTATAACTAAAAAAAAAATGAGATAGAAAAAAAATTGAAATCATATTTTTTTCTTCACTAATTCTTCGAGTACATAAATTTTCAAAAGAATCGGCGATGTTAAGTCACAAATTTTGTCATTTTTGGCGATTCTTAATGGAATAACCCAAACGTTTGCTGAACGATTTATCGCAAAGGACCGGCAATAAACAATATGCTACTATCAGGTTCTTACTCACATGTATGGTATGTTATATTCTGGTCTTGAGAACAAAAATAGCCAAACCTTTGAATATGTACTAGGCAACTATTTGCATTTCACTGCCACCTGGCATGAAACGCTTCATACAAAAACGTACAATTTTGATTCAATTCAATTGAAGCATTATTATTGTTCGTAGAGAGATTCAACGTTTTTTATCGATTACTGGTCCATAATTGATAGTGATCAGTAGATAATATCTGTTCTGTATCTGATTGAAGTCATATTCACAAAATCACTATACATATCATATACACTGTAGTACAGATGTATATTGGAGACTAACAATAATCAAGCAGTATTAAAATGGCTTCACAAACATTCGCTCTACGCTACTACATTGGGGGGGGGGGGGGGGGGTTTACTTTATTTGACTCGTTCCTTAAAGTAAGTGACTCGGAGTGAAGTACTTCACTGAAAGAACCTGCTTTGCCCATCTCTAGTTAAAGTTATCAAGAAGTCGAACAGGGTTTGTTGAAACTTACAAGACAAGGATCCTTAAATAGGATAATGAACCGGTTTGAGAAAGAATCCGCGTAACAATTATGCTTGTCTACTGAAACTAAGAATCTGGCCACAAGAAAAATTTGGAAAGAAATTAAACCTATGTTTACAATGTATTATGAAATTGACCACACTAACGGTATCGAAATTTTCCACCTTCTTCTAGTCCTCAAATTTTTGCAGCGGTGCAATAAAACACTTCAAACGCATTTTTTATAGACAAGCCCCTATTCAAATTCTCTTCACAGGACTGATCAAGACGGGATCAAGTTTTAATTAATACTAGCCGCGTACCGCGACTACGCTTGCTACGCTCACGGTGTTCTATCGCCCCTGTTACTCCCGTCTCTACTGTTGATCCATTCGTCCTGTTTCTCCATCCTCTATCCCCCATCCTCCATCTTCCATCCTATATCCACCATCCACCATCCTCTATCCACCACCCCCATCCTCCATTTTCCATCCTCTATCCACCATCCTCCATCCTCTATCCATCAACTAATATCCTCCATCCTCTATCCATCAACTAATATCCTCCATCCTCTATCCATCAACTAATATCCTCCATCCTCTATCCATCAACTAATATCCTCCATCCTCTATCCATCAACTAATATCCTCCATCCTCAATTCTAAATCCACCATCCTCCATTCTCTATCCACCATCTTCTATCCACAAACCTTTATCCACCATCTTCCATCCTAACATCCTCCATCTACAATCTCCATCCCCCATCCACCATCCTCCATTCTTTATCCACCACCCTCTATCTACCATCCACCATCTTCCATCCCCCATCATCTAACATCCTCCATCTACAATCTCCATCCCCCATCCACCATCCTCCATTCTCTATCCATCATCCTCCATACTTCATCCACTATCTTCTATCCACCTTCCATAGTTCAATTTTACCATTTAGTAATAGGAACGCGTAACTAGTACACCGAAAACGAGCAAACTGCCGCTAAATCATATGAAAAACACTGAAATGTTGAAATAATTCGCGAACCACCAACTGTTAAATGAGTTTGGTAACGCAGATACCATCGCTGGCGTATCCTTAACATATTACCAAAATTTCATCACAATCGTATGAGTGGTGTAGATTTCCATCGAACCATTTACTGCTTGTATTTTTAATTTTTCACTTATATTTTTTCATTTTTCACTTTTCTCTATCCCCCATCCTCCATTCTCTATCCACCATCCTCCATACTTCATCCACTATACCCTATCCACCATTCATAGTAACTAATACACCGAAAACAAACATTTTTCATTTTTCTCCATCCCCCATCCACCATCCTTCATCCACCATCCTCCATTCTCTATCCACCATCCTACATACTTTATCCACCATCCTCTATCCACCATCCTACATACTTTATCCACCATCCTCTATCCACCATCCTTCATCTACCATCAACCAACCTCCATCATCCATCCTTTATACTGCATCCTTCATCTTCCACCTACTATCCTCTATCCACCATCCATAGTCCAACTTTACCATTTAGTATAAGAACGCGTAACTAATACACCGAAAACGAACAATTTGCCGCTAAATCAAATGCGAAAGACTCAAATGTTGAAATAACTCGCGAACCACCAACTGTTAAATGATTTTTCTAACGCCTAAACCATCGCGGGCGTACCCCTCAACAAACCACCAAAATTTCATCGCAATCGTATGAGTGGCTTAGGAGGCTATACCGGACAAACAGACAGACAAACATTTTTCCATTTATATGTATATAGCCCCCTATTCAGGACCGAGTCACAAGTCACAAAGTATAGGTCGAGAGTCTCAATTTTGTATGAATTTTGAATTAATTGAGACTTTTTTGATATGAGACTCTGATCCTAAATAGGGTTCATAGATTCCTTAAATTCTGAAAATTGTCAATAGAATCAAATGAAGTTGTAAATTCCGATCAACAACTTAATATAATATTATCCTTATTACATCCCACAGGTGACGATATGTACCAAGCATTGTTTATTCTGTAGACAAATCTTATGTAAATCTGCTTTGGAAGCATTTACAGTCTTCATTTTCTCAGCATTGTGTATTCCTGATTCAACAAGTTGCTGAAGAACACAACGAAACAAATTAATAATTAAAATCAATTGAAAACAACTTGCCTTTTATTTAAAAAAAAAGTGGCACATGTTCCCTATATGATAGAACTAAAAAATTATTAAATACTTACAAATATAATTATTACTAAATATAACGAGCATTTAGCACCCTTTTAAAACAAATGGACACGCTGGACCCCTCACATATACCAATAACTTTGGCAATTAACAATTAAAAAGAACATTGACAATTTCTCGTATCCGTCTACATTATGATTACAAAGTTAATACTGTCTAGAAAACTATACTTTACGATTTATTTTAGTGATTTAAATGATATAAATAAAAATTCAAAGTAAGAATTGTTGTATCGATCGTTAACAGGTGAATTTACATGAGTATGAAAAAAATTATTATTTTCACTACAGCATAATAATTCGTTCATAGAATTGAGTACATACTTCTTTATAACAATTTGTTGTTTTTTTTTTTAATTAGTAAACAAAAACTGTGGCTTTTTTTTTAATTTGTTAAAAGTAAAAAGAAAATATCACATGTCTGGTTTCTCTTTTTATGATTCCATAAATTGAATATGAGGCACTTAAATTATCCTTTTCGTTTTCTTCTAATTTTATACAGGAACTGTTTGTTCTTATTAACTATTGAAGTAGTTTGTCCTTTTCGATTTTCTCATCTAGTGGTGGAATTATTTCCCCTTTTTTCGGCTTAACAGTTTGCAATGTCTTTGTTCGTCCCGAAAAGTAGTCTTCGATTTCTTGTAAAGTTTTACCTTTTGTTTCGGGTAAGCAGAAATAGAAGAATATTGTACCTGAAGGAATTAATTTTTATAAATTAATAATCATGTTTTTCTAGATTTTGAAATGCTAACGTACCGAGGAGTGATATACATCCGTATAGCATGAACGCACCGTGCCGATAGAGTGCATGGGCGAGGAACGGATAAGTTTTAACAACAATAAATATGAAAATATGTGCACTACATGTTGTCATACCGCCAACAATACCTCGTACTTTTTGCGGATAAATTTCGCCAATCATCACCCAAGGTACAACCAAGAAGCCCATTGTGCACGTTATGGTGAATATGAAGATACACGCCACCGGTATCCAAGAAGCAATTGGAGCTATAGGAGGAACTGCAGTATCCCAGCTGTGTTTGTAATACATGTAAATGCCGAGACCTACCATCGAAATACCGCATCCAATTCCTATAAAGGAAGAAGAAAAAAATTAGCTTTATATTCTTGGAATATGGACACTATCACCATGAATTAAAGGTTATTATAGAATAGTGCTACTATAATTACCGGATATGAAAGTCAACGGTCTTCTACCGCATTTCCGAAGCGATATACATGCAACGATAGTAAAAAGAAGTCGAACCACTCCCAACAAGATAGTACACGTGTAGGTGTTCATGGTTGTTCCTGATTCACGGAAAATATCCACAGCATAGAACGTGATAGCGTTAACACCGCTGAATTGGTACATCATAAAGTACAGAACCAATATTCCAAAAGGCTTCAAAGTAGCCGGATCTAGTAGAGCCTCGAATGTTTCTTTTGCAGTCATTTTTCTGTAAAATTATTTAAAATACATTTCCATTCTTGGCTTTAAAAGAAAAAATACATACCTCTTTGATGAGTTCGTTTTCTGATTGAACGACTCCAATTGCTGAATTTCCCTGTCCACATTGTAGGTGGATCCACGTAATTTTGCCAGACTCTTAGTAGCTTCCTCGGGCTTCGAATTAGCTACCAAGTAATTTGGTGTTTCCGGCATGAAAAACATAAGGCAAAGTGCCAGTATTGGAATGCATGCTGAAACTATCGATAATTTCTGCCATGTCAGGAAGGATCCTAGCGTATATTGCATGAGTACACCGAAACTTATACTGACCGATGCCAGTGCACTAAGCATTCCGCGCAAATGAGGCTGTGTAACTTCCGATGTATACACACGGGCCGGTGCTCCAACCATTCCCGATCCTAATCCAACTAGTAATCGACCAGCGTAGATTAGGCCAACGCTATTTGCTGACGATATTAGGATCCAGCCTAAGATCAGGGGAATTTCGGTTATAAGTAAGGTCAATTTACGTCCGATTGTGTCCATGAGGTAGCCGCTTAATATACAACCGAACGGTGTACCGGCTGATGCTAGGGAGGCTGGAAAAAAAGGGAGAAAATGATTTTTATTAAAAAATAAGATCAGGATCATATAAAGACGAATATTATTGCAAAGAAGCAATGGGAGGTGGTAGCGTAGCCAGAAATTGCTTTGTTCGACTGACATAAAAGAAGCACCACCATCCGGAAAAGACTCCAAAGAATCGCCACCATCCGGAAAAGACCCCAAAAGAATCCATCGACATTAATGGAAGTTTTTTATCCAAAGTTATTAGGATATTATCAGAAACTTTTTTGAGGACAGGAACATTCACTATATAGCGAGGTATGGGTCTAAGAAGAATATGAGCCCTGAACAATGCAGTCGGTTGTCCTAAAGACTGAAATAACGAGAATAGTATTAGTCGCGGGAAACAACACCCGAGTCGCAACCCTTCTGCGAATGGCTATCAAATATCCAAATAATATCCGTTAAAAACGTACGACAAAATTTTAATTTTGTATTATTACTCATTGTATATTGCATGATCTTGAGATCACTAAAATTTTATAAAACATCGTTTGCTGGATTTTCATAAAATTTCTTTCAGTTCCTTCGAAAAATTATCGTATCTGTACTAACACTAAAAGTTATTTGTAATGGAAATTGAACTTCTGTTTATGCAACTAAACTAAATTTCTCTTCCACAATGGCCGCACTTCACTATGCTACTAAAGCTACACTTTTGGAATGAGAGCATACAAATATCACGTTTACTAAATTCTCAATGAAACATAGTCCGTCGAGCCGTACTTTAGGTATGCGCTTTACCATAGATTCGGACGAATTCGGAAACATTAAGCTAGCATAGCGGCTGTAGTTTGTAAGGCTGGCGGGGTGGTTTACCTAAGATGTGGTCTTGGGCACTTGGGTCCCATACATTTGGGATCACAACTGACCCATTGGCGGATCTATGTGTTTGGTCGTTTACTGACCACAGACCTTACCTTATCTAACCTAATCCGTCGAGTCCGATTTGAGCCAACAATCTATGAATGCCTGGAGAAGTGAGTTATAATCTTCGTCCTTTTTTGTTTTAAGCCGCCAAAGATAAAAAGCTGAAACTTCAGTATATATAGAGGTGGCACGTTGATGCAAATTAATGGGGTGGTATTAGTAGAGAAGTGGTAGTGTTTTCCCTATCTCTGGTACGAATTATGCTAGAAACTTGAAATTAGCTGGGTATATGCAGATGAGCTAGCTAGGTAATTTAGATAAAACATACATTCATTTGCGTTCGGAAGAGTGGGGAGCATACAAAATTATCAGTGTAAATGGGGTGTGTATATTTTCACGAAAATCTATTCTTCTGAAATGATTTAATTTCTACGGGTTTTTCAGATAAGTTGCTATAACATTTTTCTAGGTTTTTTTATTCAACCCCTTATACTATGTTCAGATTTTTTTTTTTAAGGATACTGAACTGGACTTAGGTGGTTAGCCTTTAATACACTTTTAGAGTGTACAATCCAGTCAGCTTAGGGATGGGAGGACAGAACTCGGGTCGGGTATGGCAATGTACTAGTTTGTGTTAATAATTTTTGAGTGCTCTTAGGCTATGATGGGATCTACCAGAACAGCAATGTTGCCTATAACAAATCAACTACTATCTGGTATCTCTGATGGTGTTAGTGAATCTGATAAGAATGCTAACAGAACTCATCTACTCAGTGTTAAACTCTTTAGAATTGATCCTATTAAACATTCCGCACTGTTCACTATTTATATTAATAATTTCAAAGCCAATAGCAACTGAAAAATTCTTATAAATAATTTATGCGTAGAGTGGGAATTGAACCCACGACATCGCGTTTGCAAGCCTAGTACGCTACCACTGGACTACACCTGGCCTATGATTAACGCGTTTAAATCGAGTCAAACGCGTTTACGAAAAGACGTAGTTATAACGAGTTTAATCGAAAACATGTCCTGCGACCTTCGCGGAAATCGAAGTAAACTTTGAATGAAACTAGTTAATGCTACAGAAACTGTATTAGCTAATTAATTTACTTTTCATTACTGTTATACAAACACTTTAGTTTCAAATAATTCAGAAAGCATAAATTTGCTAATGAAACACAGCTATGAATATCTCCTTGCCAAAACAAATCACATCATAGTCTGAACACTACTTTTTTAACACGTTTATTTTGCCTACTTAAACGCATTTAACACAAATAGTCTGAACCGGGAGTAAGGTTGTGCAAAGGGGTTGAATATATTTTTATGAATTCCACCATATACCTTGGGACTGATAAGATGTCGAATTGGTTTTCCCTTCGTAAGGCTTTCTATATGTATGATCTATTAAATATTAATTTCAGCATTTTTTGACATTCATCCCTAAGAGGGTGTATGAGGCTTGCATAGGTTTGATGAGATATCAAATTTGTTTTATCTTCTCAACGCTTTTAATGCAATCACATAAAAAAATACTTTATTATTAAAATAATAAATTAATATTTCTTGATTTTCTAAATTCAACCTCCAAGTGGATGTAATGGGGTTGTATACATTTCACAAATTTTGTTATATCTCTTTGGCCTGATGAGTTTTTACTTTTTTGGGCTTTTTAATCAATCGCCTAAAAACTAATTTCAGGATTTTCTTATATTAAACGTCGAAGAGAGTGTAAAAGTGTTACATAGGTTTTACGTCTACAAGGACCTTTTAAATTTGTAATCGTTATTTTTGATATTTTTTACTTTTGTGGGTTGTTTATTGATATAACTTTTTGTATAAAGAACCACTGATTAATGTTGAGTATTGTATCTTAAAAAAAGCAGCTATTCGACTGACAAAGTTTTAAGCTATTATAAGTTTATCGCGCAATAAACTAAAATTTCACAATATACGAAGCTCGAAATATCAACATTTTAGCATGAACCGTACGTGTCATGTGGTTAAAAAGCATATCAATTTAATTTTAATCGGACCTACATACATGTGACCATGTGAACATTTGTAATTTTTATGATATTATAAATACAAATCACGTTTCTGGAATATTATCTATTAATTTCTTGAAAATTGATAAATTGCTGTTACGAATGTCATACAAACAACTATGTAAACAAATGTACCATTTAAAATTGTGTTAATTGTATTTATAAGTGTAAAAAATGGCTTATCTTTTCGTATTGTAGATACGTCGAAAATACACGTATTTTCTCTACAAAACCATATTGTAGAATCTCAAATTCTTTCTTGGCCAATGACCATTTCATCTGCCACGCTAAGATCAAGAAAATATATAAAATTTTTATAAGCAGTGTAATCTCATCGTGTATTGAAGGCAACTATCATGGAAAGAATCACGTGCAGTCTTTTGTCTTATACACTTCAACTAAACTGTACTATCAATTAATTACTTTCTATCTACGAGTAGCGTCTTTTGGTCTAGCTGGCTTATCGTCAAGGAAAATAGAAGATTAGCGAAAATAAAATTGAGTTCATCTCAGAAGTTATCACGTTGCTCTAACCTTTAAAAATGTGTTTTTAGATGAAAAAGACTCGTACATTTTTGCGATATGATAATATTCACTGAGACTTTGTTAAGATTAATTTTTAAAAACAAAAAAATTAGATGTTGACTGAATTTTATTTTAAATATAGCCGTAGATTTCTTATCACTTCGGTAGAATCGCTATCTTCCTTCTTTAAATTCTTAAAACCATCAAAAGTTGTTCATATAAATTTAGTTATGATTCTTATTGTACGAGTATATGGCTTTAAGCAGTAAACTATTGTTGTTTGGAATTTCAATTTATTTAATTCTTTGAAACAGGAAAACTGATATATAGATACTGGTTCTGGGAATATAATTATGCTAAGATAAGTGTCTGATAAATGTTTCAAAAGCCACTGCTTAAAAAATGTAAGGAAATTGGGGACACCCTTCAAAACAACCTTCTTATTTTATATATAAGTATAATACATAAATATACGTATAACGTATAGTGTGATCAAAAACAAAAGAAACTCGATCGCTATCGATTGATGCTACCAATCCAAATTGCTTTACAAATGCTTTTCGGGTAGAAACTACAAACTCGGTCGTGCTTATATACCTACTGCATGTGTTGAATCGAAAACTTTCTTGTATATTCGGTGGTTTGTGTGGAATGCTTGCGAGGACTGGAGAAGAGTGAGAACAAGGGTATTCGATAGGTATATAAAAGTATTCCGGTTGGATATTGAGGAGAAGTGGCTTCTAATGTTATTGAGTTGTGCGGACTGCCATCGGTACATGTAACAATATGTACACCTCAGGGTACGTAGAGTAGCTTGACGTTCTTAAAATAATACTGTGTAAACAAGGGCGCCAATACAATATTTCAGGGAGGTTCAAGCTTTGGATTAGAAGGTTAGGTCAAGAGATAAAAGTACAGCAGTCACGAGCTACAACAAGGATTTTTGTATGGCAGCTACACGAAGAACTCATATAATTTTCTTCGTTCAAATTCCTTTATATACAATCATTGAAATATTAAATTAGATTATATTTAAAAATTTTAGCTTGAAGCATTCTGAAGTTATCGGTCAATATTCTTTAACACAGTATGGAAGCTACCAGAAGGAGTATAAGAATTTCGCTGAATTATAGACTTAAAGTCTATATTTTAACTTAAAATTAATTCCTACTATGTTTCGATTTCGTGGCTAGGTGTCTTCTCGAGTTATAGTGTAAATTGAGTGAAGACATTATTACCGGACTTTTGAATGGTAGCTAGACGAAGGAATCACTTGATTTTCTTGATATTCATACCATTGACTGGAATTATTGTAAAATCAACGTACTATACAATATTTGAAAGGTGGAGCTTGAACCGTTCTGAAGTTATCGGTCACTATTAGTGAGCACGTTAACATAAACAGACGGACGGACCTACCAAATGAGCAAACAATATATATATATCTTTTTTCGTCCGAGGCTCAGGTTCGTATAGTCTAGAGTGGAGAAAATGTATGACACCAGCGACATCTTATTACGATAGCATAAATTGTCTAAGCTTAGAAATTTCAATTTTATAGTATTTTCCATTTACTTGTCTTGACATACAAACAATACGCTTGAGTCAAACTTAAGTTTCCGAGAAAAAGTTTATAAAGTACGTTCTTGGAAATGAATCAAATATTCTTTGATCCGTCGAGCCGGATTCGAATCAGCAATCTATGGCGTGACCAATAAATTTATAGTGAACTTCAATTTCAAAATAGAGTTGAGTCTCATTTGATTCGAAATTGGAAATTTTTGGAATTGGTACAATATCTACTGAGTGCTGCAAGTGTCCTTTTTTGGCCATCATTAAGGAGCGCTTGTGGGGTAAGCGGTGCCCAGGAAATACAAATCCAGATTTGAATTCAAACGAGCAGCATGAAGTTATATGCTTGAAGCATCAACTCATGGCCATCAAACTAAAAATAATTAAATCCTTGCTGAATCCGAATTTATTTCAACGTTTTCAAAAAATTAAATTTAGATATTTTCTACTTTTTAAATTTTTTTCTTCTATGTATAATTATTGTTTCACAACGTATTGGTTGAGCAATTCATTGCCAATCGGTACTTACTTTACCGATTAAAAGAAATCATTGATTTACGAGTAGATTTAAACGCGTATTTAGTCCAACGATAAAAATAATCTTTCATTACCTAGTGAACTAATAAAAATAAGAATTATACAGACTTTTCTTTGCTATTTTCTTAAAATTATTGTTTAAACAAACTAATGATTTACTTTTATATTATATAAGTTGTAGTTACTCATAGCTGAGCTCATTAGGGAAATACTCATGCATGTAAAAATGTAAATATGATTACGGCAATAAACATGTATTCATCCACAAAATAAATATAAGACGTTATAATATTTTATTATGATTCTTAATATCTGAAAAGATAGAGATGTAAGTGCTTTTCCCTATAAGTTTTCACTATTGTTTTAAACAAATAATCATTCAACATTGCAAATAAAATATAAATAATTGATTATTTTTTCATAGTTCAACTCTAAACTTTTTAAAGTATAATGGCTTTATGAATATTTAAATACATGTCATCACAACTGTTGAAATAATTGATCACTCCATGATTTTGAATAATTCATAAATTCTATCAAATTTTTAAAACAAACAACTTATCAACTTAGCTCATATGTCATGATAACCGAACAAGATTTATGCACCTGAATGCTTAGCATAGATGTATAGTAGTAGGTGTTTGTCTTGATTTATTAAAAATTCAAATTAGAAGTCTTGATGCATCCAACAAGATGGCTCATTATCACTTTAAACAATATTATTTTTAGGACTGAATTGTAGCGATTTGAGATAATTGATCACATTATTTTAGGGGCTAATGAACGAGGCGTCTACATCAATCTAAATCTAATCAGTGTCTCGATTATCGAATCATTGATTCGTTTGGAATTCTTGTTCAAAATAAAAATTTGTAATTTTATAGCTCAGGATTGTTTGTTGTTACACTATAGGCGATAGCAATAATATGTACATTCACCCCATGTTACCAGAAAAACAACAGACATTGAATTCCTTTGTATCTACTATCTCTGATAACACCTATGAAAGGCAACATGCTTTTGACCGTTTATAGCCTTTGATTTTTAAAATTACTATAAAAAATAGTAACTACATAAACGAGAATGGAATGGGATTGCATTGACTCTGATGACGGTGTATCATGCCTACTATCCGAAGCACTCTTACAGACTTCTCCTGCTTTTCTTGTTTTTCGCATTTCGTGAGTTTCTCATCTTATTTCAAAAAACACATGAACCTTGCGAGAACACGAGAAAGAATTGTACACACAATTCGCAAGTTTCGCGTTTTCGTGTTTTCTCTACATTTCGTGAAGTTCAGTTATTTTCAATTTCTGAACTCATGCAAGTCCAAACTTTTGACATTACCCACGAAAAACCAAAAACTCATGAGAAAGTCACGAAAAATAGTCTCGCGTATTTTTCGTTACTTTCTCGTCAAGCAAAACCCTTTGATGTCGTGAAAAAACCGCCTCCGGCAGAGAAAACAAATCACGAATCGCGAACAACGAAACGCGAGAAACTCACGAGAAACCTCTACACACTATTCACGAGAAAGATGCGAATGACGCGAAATAGACGAAATGCGATAAGTCTGTAGCCGACTTTACAGCTGCTGGATATAGAACTAAAATTCATTTCCACGAATTATGATTTAGTAAAATTTGCCATAACACTTTTATGCTTAAGGTACTGAAGCTCATCTAATATTTCAACCAATTTGGTTCAGTTTAGTTGTTCACTAAGAACACTTAATTATTTATTTTATTTTATTATTATATTTTATTTTGTAAATTCCAAATTATATTTCCTTGTTCAGTTCGGGACTTCAGACGAATCTGTTTTATTTTCTTTATTTTTCAACGACTTGTCTCAATCCATTTTTGGCGTGTTGCTTAGTGTTCTTTTCTTTTCGCCAGGAACAAAAACTGTTTTGTAAATCGTTTTCTTCTGTTTTCAAAAAGTATTAGTATATCTACACATACATATAGGTTTCAATTTTCTAGCATAAAACCGTCAGAAATATCGAGCCTTCGAAATATGAAAAAAAAATTAAAAGATTTTTCTGTTTAACTGAATTTTTTCCCAAGCTGGTATAAGAACTACTAAAATGATTTTGTTAAAATTAAAGTAATGACAACTACGTATCGTCCCTGATTTACGTAGAGGCAGCTAGCTCCGAGAAAATCCTACATTAGTGTCCGAACACTCTCCAGATTCAATGCAAATCATAAATACCAATGAAAGATATTCATAATTGACAATTCTTGTTCATATTCGCGTTTGCTTACAGGCATAGTAGTGCATGAAATCGTCAACAATATTTTGTACAATAAAATAGATTTAATATTACCACTTTTACACGGTGATGGTTTTTTGATAGTACTGTCATGAGAGTACAGAACTATAGTGCATAGTGCGACATTACGATAGTAATGTGTTGTATAAACGCTGTCTTACGCGCTACTATTGCCGTTCAGATACGTTGTAACAAAAAAAAAAACAGATGAACATCACTGTAGAAGTATAGCTTTCTGTAAACGAGGAGGTTGCCCTCGATGGGTTGTACGTTAGACTAAAAACTTATTTTCGTAAAAACAAATACTTTAAGAAGCTTCAAAAGGACCCAGATCGATCTAAGGGACTTACCAAATCCGATTAAAGAAATACGAGTATTATACAAGAAGCTATAGTCCGTTTCGGGCTGTCGCGCCATATAAGAAGAAGAAACGAGGACGTAGCCGTGACTAGTGATGATATAACCATGCAATCGTCTATACCAAAAATATAATTCTTCGATGGGTCCAGTGACCACAATAAAGTTATTGTAACTATATTTAATAAAATCGTTATGGTTGTCCTACTTAAATTTCTTAATTTTATAATGTTGTAAATGTCCATAGTGTTATGATCTAGCTATAAATGTATAAGACTTTTAATTATAATATATTTAATTATTTACAAAATAATTACCCTGGTAACTCGAAAAGCCCAATCAGTCCAGTAAGAAAGCCACGCCACCCAATATTCAACTGGCAATCTTCTGTGTACTTCTCGAGTACTATTTCTTTCACTCTTCTCGCATGCTCTCCAGCCCTCGCGAACATTCCACATCCAACACCGAATATTCGGGAAAGCTCTCGAAAGTGTATAAGTACGACAGAGTTGTAAAGCAAAGAAAAGTAACTAAACTAAAAGTGCAGTTGAAGAAAATACCAGGAGGCTATTTGGAACGTGGTTTTACGCATAATAACCTACACCAGATCTCAGGATTAAACGCGTTCCGGACTTCTACCCAAAAAATTATAAAGTTGAACCCAGACTGTTGGCAGCTTTTTCCTTTGCATATATATATAAAAAATCTGAATTTCAACTTTCTACCATGTGCAGTTCCCGTTCATCCCCTGCTGGCGTTCACCAGAAGTAAAACTTAAAATATATATTTTTGGTAGTTTTAGCTTTCTATCACATACAATTTGTGAGTTTTTCTTTTAAGTTGATTATGAATTTCACAACAAACTCTTTCTTTTTCCCCTATATTGTTTTTGTTTTTATTTATTATCTACCCTTTATATTAAAAGCGTAACACGCAAAAAAGATAAGATTTGATGAAATCAAGATACACAGAGTTCAGAATTAATAAATTTATATGCCAATAATTGAAGGTATATCATTAAAGACTTATATTATTTAGAAATCATAAAGATTATAAGTACATATTATAAATTAATTTAATTTAAGATTGCAAATTAATTCACGTGTTTTCATTATACGACTGCATCCACCATGCGACCGCTAAAAAATATTTGCCAATGTTATTTGCAACGTTTCAATGAGTAGTTAAATTTTATACACCAATTGCAATGTATTGTGATTGTTGCCCTTTAATGTATAATTTATAATTCAGTATGTGGCATACTTATAAAAGTTATCATGAAACCATTTATTTATATCAAATGAGATTATTTTTATCTAGAACTATAAGTAGGTATAGAACAAACGTTTGACTCTTTACCATCTAACGACATAAAGATACTTCTAGGAGACTTCAATGCTAAAGTTGGACAAGAGGAGACACATAGAGGAACCACAGGAAGGCACAGTCTCCATAACACCACCAATGACAATGGACAACGTCTAATCGACTTCGCTACCAGCAAAAACTTAGTTGTAAGCTCAACATGCTTCCCCCATCGCAACATTCATAAAAGAACGTGGTCATCTCCGGATGGTCGCACTTTCAATCAAATTGACCACGTTCTGATCGAGAGAAGGGCTGCGACCAGCATTCTAGACGTAAGATCTTTTCGCGGAGCAAACTGCGACTCCGACCACTATCTCGTAAAAGTGAAATATCGATGTCGAGTGGCATTATGCGGGTACTCCAAAAAGGGCAGGACACCCAAATTTGACATCGATAAACTAAAGGACGAGACTGTCGCGTCAGCCTATAAGTCAGCGCTACAAAATCACTTTGAAGCATCACGAACGGACGAAGTGACAACCATCGATCAAGAGTGGACACAGTTGAGAGATGGAATCAGAACGACAGCAGAAAAGATCATTGGATTAAAACCCCAGCAGAAACATAATGACTGGTTCGATGATGAGTGTAGTGACGCAATAACGAAAAAGAATGAAGCTTACAAGGCGTACATTGAAAGACCGACGAGAGCCAAAAAGGAAGGATACGACGAGCTTAGGCGATTATCAAACAAAATCTGCAGACGAAAGAAACGAAAACACAACAATGACATAATTATAAACCTAAATACTGACATGAAGTCACATAATCTACGATCCGCATATACTGCCGTCAAACAAATAAGACAAGGCTATAAGCCACGAACAAACCTCTGTAAAGACAAGGAAGGAAATATCCTTAGTGACGCAGAACAAATTAAACAAAGATGGGTTGAATACTTTAAAAAGCTGCTGAACCCTAACAGAGTGACGACCACCGACCCAATTATAACATTAAGTGCACCATCGGATGAGCAGACATCAACTACGGTACCCACTATCGGAGAAGTGGAAGCAGCCCTGCGCGACCAAAAAATACACAAATCACCCGGAGTCGATGCAATACCAGCAGAGCTCCTAAAGGGAGGCGGTCCGTACCTCGCCAATCTCCTACACAAAATCGTGACAAAAATTTGGATTGAAGAAAAAATACCCGACGACTGGCGCCAGAGCATTATATGTCCAATCTACAAGAAAGGAGATAAACTGCGATGTGAAAATTACAGAGGCATATCATTGTTGTGTACGTCCTACAAAATACTGACGAAAGTAATTCATAATCGATTAAAGCCTTATACAGAAAGTATTATCGGTCGGCGAATACCAAGGTGGTTTCAGAACCGGACGATCTACTATTGACCAGATATTCTCAGTCAAACAAGTGCTAGAAAAATGCTGGGAGTATAACATTGACGTGCACCAGATCTTCGTGGACTTCAAACAGGCATACGATAGTATAGATCGTAATGTACTATATAAAATAATGCTCGACTTTGGAATCCCATCAAAACTCGTCCGATTAACAAAAATGACCATGACTGACACTGAATCCCAAGTAAGGATACAAAACGAGCTAACCCAAAGCTTCCGAACAGAATCCGGCCTGAAGCAGGGAGATGGACTCGCTCCCATGCTCTTCAACCTTGCCCTGGAATATGTCATCAGAAAGGTACCCGTTGATACCAGAAGCACCCTACTAATCAAGTCCACTCAACTAGTGGTGTACGCGGATGACGTAAACATCATGGCCAGATCTGTTCCAGACGCAAAGGAAATCTTCCACTGTCTAGACTCAGCAGCAAAGGAGGTCGGGCTAAGGGTCAATGAGAGTAAGACCAAGTTCATGACCCAAACAAGAAGAAACGCGCCAACTAGACAAAATATGACCTTGGGGGACTACAACCTGGAGAATGTGGATCATTTCTCATACTTGGGATCACACCTTGTAAGAGACGGCAACGAACGGGACGAAGTAAATCAACGGATCACACTAGCAAATAAGGCATATTTCACGGTTCTCCCGATCTTAAAATCGAAAAAAGTGCACAGGCTGAGCAAACTTCGCATATACAAGACCATAATAAGACCTGTGCTACTATATGCAAGTGAAACGTGGACTCTCACCCAAGCGTCTGAAAAATCAATAGACGCTTTTGAACGACGAATTCTTCGAAGAATTTTGGGACCAGTAAGAGAAGGCACTGAATGGCGTATTCGGTACAACAACGAGTTGTATAACATCTATGACGACCCAGCCGCATCGACTCTTATAAAATTCCGTAAGCTGCAATGGGCAGGTCATGTGGAGCGAATGGAGGACGGAAGAATTCCCAAGCGCACATTGAAAGGTAGAGCCCATGGCAAGCGACCGGTGGGAAAACCGCGAAAAAGATACGAGGATTCAGTTGACGCAGATTGCAAATCGCTTCTTAGATGCACAAACTGGAGGACGCGGGCGCTGAACCGAGATGACTTCAGACAATGTATCCTGCAGGCCCTGGCCCGATTTGGGCTGTCGCGCCATTGATGATGATGATAAGTAGGTATATCCAGGTAATAACAAAGGTATTACAACTTTATATGAGTAATCATAAAAGAAAATCTCTTTACTTTATTATTTTTTGATAATAAGTTGGCTTTTCTCTATTTCTCTGAATTTTTGCGTTACATTTATATTACGTAAATAGATCACATGTTTCCTCTGTAAATAACTGATCTCTGTTAAACATCGAAAAAACTTACCAATCCACGATGCTTGATTTTCATCGATTTGTATCACAGAATCTACAGCTTCTAATTGTGGAATGACTACTGCACTAAATCCAAATACCAGTCCGGTATTAATTGTGCCCAAATTTGCAACAAAAGCGGCTATAATCTGCCGAAGAGGTTTCCCTCGATCCTTTTTACTTGGCTGTGATTCGACCAAGGCTGATGTTACACCCTGTGGATCGGTTGCTAAAATTTTTGGTCCATTGTTTGCTACTAATGTAGCACTGTCATGTCTGGAATTAAACAAAAAAAAATATGTAAGTTAATTATTTATTTTAATTAATTTTTATTAGTGAAATTATTAAAACAATTAAAATCAAAATTTGTATATACCTACTATATTCGGAAATCTTTTCATAAGGTTTTATATTATTATTTTTTAAAAATAAAGCATTAAAATTTAAAAAGAAATTTGTTACCTTAAACTTTTTAGTTTCACATTTCAAAAAAGATCCAAAAAATACCGTGTGTTCGTATGTTTCCTTGCGTCATATCCGCCGTAAGGAAACACGTTTTAAGTCTTAGAACTATTAAGTTAAATTTTTTTTGTTTATTTGAGTAGAACCCAAGTTGCCAAAATTTTGGTTTGTGGAGGTATTAGTGGATATGTCGGTAGAGACTTTTAGACGAAAAATTTTGGTTTCCATGTCTCACGAACGGTTTATGCTAGTAAATTAGATCTTGAACCTTACGTTGGTGGAATCGTTGGCGATACCTTTAGGCATATTAGAGGAGTACAGCAGAATTAAAATTAAGGAGTACAGACTCAGACTAGACTCCTAAACTCTTCAACTTATTTTGATCAAATTCAGAGAGCATGTAGAATAGTCCCTCGATTTCCTGTAAGTTTTGCTACCAATCGAATGGTTTTTCGTCATTTTTTCCAATTTTTCGCGATTTCGAAAACTTGTTAATTTCTTGAGCTCACGCCCTCATAGCTTTTTGTATTAGTAAAACTATTCTACAGTAGGTGGCACAAACAAATGAGTGTTTTTCATATATGTAGTTTAGCGACAGTTCGTTTGTTTTCGGCGTACACGTCTGACAAAATCGAACAATGGGAGCAACGGGCGAAACGGGAGCAACGAAGCAACGGAGTAACGGAAGAAACGTGAGTAACGGAGTAATGAAGTACCGATAGAAACGTGAGTAACGGAAGCAACGGGAGAAACTGGAACAGCAGAAGCAACGGGAGAAACGGAAGCCCAGAAGCAATGGGAGTAACAGGAAACAGGACTAGAAATTGCTGGCTTCGCAGCTTCGATAGTATAGCACCATACTAATGTGAGCAAAGTCACGGGACTTGTTTATAATAAGGATAACACAATGAAAGTAATTTTAATATTTAAGGAACAGTTTAGGCTAGAAAGTTGAAACTTTTTATAAGTATATAGACAAGAAAAGTATTTAAAAAAAATTAGGATTTACATTTCCGGTGAAAAAGGCGTTCTTATCTAATGTCCAGAAATTTAAATTTAATTACTTTTAAAATCTCTCTAGATAAAATAGAAATTAATTTTATGACAACGATAATGGGGTGTAAATTTTGACATATCTCTTAGGTGTGATGAGATATCGAATGGTTTTTACTAAAATCCTATAAAGAATTTATTTATACTCAACAGCTAAAAGTGTCTAAAGAGGATTAGAGTTTCAAGTCAAAAAAGTTACAATTAATTCAAAATTCATACAAAATTGTGACACTCGACCTACTTTGTGACTTGTGACTCGGTCCTGAATAGAAATTTTATATAAATACGCCTCAAAAATAATTTCAGAATTTTCCGATATTCAATCATTAATGCTTAAGGGGTATAAGATGGTTTTATCTCAGGGAAGGATGTTGTGACGTCCTACGGAGTTGTATATAAAAGTAGAGTAGATTGGGATAACAATAAGTCAAGGTGGAAACAAGCTGCTGGATTTCTTGAAAAGATAGAGAATATATTAATATGGAACTACGGTTGCTCGTCGGAGCACTGACAAGTCGTTGGTAGTCATTTTTTCGACAACATGGATCACCTAAGGTCACTAGCGCATGAATCACTGGTCAGGTTCTGTTTTTGTTGTTTATGAGATTTGTTGCACACGCGGTTTCGAAGGGATCGGCTATGGGTCCGACTCCTAAGCCTAAACTAAAGTAAACTAAGGAGTTTTTATGCGTTTTCACGAATTTTGCAATATCTTTTTGAATAGATATCTAATAGATTTTTACTTCTACAGATCTACATATGTATAAACGAAGTTCAGTATTTTTGATAGTGAACCCAAATGGAGGTTTAAAGGGTTCATTACCGTATTCACGAATTCCGTCAAATTTTTTGAAAAATAGTTTTATATTTAAAACAAAATATTAATTCATTAAAAAGGTGAAAAATATTGCGCATGTTCCATACATATGCTTAGACGTGGATGTTCAATTTCAAATTGCTCACCCCGTATTTCCAGCTATTTATCTTCAAGCAATCTGGATCAATCATTTTAAGTCTGAACCGAAAGTATGTTATACTTTTCGGAAAAAATTTGTGAAAACAAATGACAATTTCATGAAAACAACGGACATATGTAAATGTAAAAAATTGTGTTTTATAAAAAATATTTATTTTTGATTTTTTTGTATTTTTTCGTAATTCGCAATATGGAACTTTCCATGTACCAGATTTCAAATATTTCCGTGATACTAAAAATTGCAAATACAAAACAATATTGTGACTTTCTTGATCTTTTCTAATAGTCAGTATCGCCTATGTCTAGTTATAACAGTTTCTCGCACAGGCACAGGGCTGCCAGATTTGCAAACCTAAAAAATCGTACCATACCATAAAAAAAATCGTACCGAGGGAGATTTCATCGTACAATTCACTTTAATGTTAAATTTTATCAGTCACACATGGAAGTGTTCTATACACACTACATATTTCATCATCAATGGCGCGACAGCCCAAATCGGGCCAGGGCCTGCAGGATACATTGTCTGAAGTCATCTCAGTTCAGCGCCCGCGTCCTAAAATTTGTGTATCTAAGAAGCGATTTGCAATCTGCGTCAATTGAGTCCTCGACACTACATATTTAAGGGGAGCAAACTCTTTAGACGCCCAGAAATGAGTAATTTTTCATGCATTTTTTTTATGGTGATAAGATAATTGCATCATTTTAACATTTTGACATGATATTTTTTCAACTTTCAACTGTTGTTTTTTTTTTAAAAAACAAAATGGCGTTTTTATAGGATAGGACTTTTGTGTGACATCGAAAACTGCTCCATTTGTCATATTTATTCTATAGATCTAAAACTGAAAACTAAAATATTTTTGGAATACTAACAGATGAATTGAAAGGATATACCTAAGCTAAATAAAATAAAACAAACAAGATATGAGGCTTTACTCTCAAATGTTAATTTTCGTTACAGTTTTTACCACAAAAAAGTGATTTATTTACGCGATATCCTCAAAATTTTTAGGTTTATCCTTCCGATATTTATATAGACAGAAAGCTCCCAATTAACCAAATCGATCCATAACTTTTTGAGCTACAATAGGAGTAGTTTTTGAAGATCTAGTTTTGAGATAATCGCGTTTAAGGTTTTAATATGAGAAAACTATCGTATTAGTTTTAGTGACTTACCGAATCATCGATTCCAGGCGCATATAAGAAACCTTCAACTTCTAACTCACTCACACCGTCAATTGTATTCCCCTCGCATATATCTGTGAATTCATTCCCTTGGTAATATCCTTTTTTACAACATTTTCGAGCTATATTACCTCTTTTAGGATAGTTTGGCAAAAATGTTTCATTATAATTTTTTATTTCGACATATGGTTGGAAAATCGTATATTTTGCGTACGGTGAAGGGTTCTCATCGTACATCGTACATAAGGCTGAAAAATCGTACGTGTACGATGAAAATCGTACGCCTGGTAGCACTGCATAGGCATTTCATTTCACAATTATTTGTGGTTGTTGTCTTCGATTAGTTTACAACAGCTGACGAAGTCATCGAGAGAATTGAAAATTTGAACGAAAGTTTTCTGCGGTAAATATGTATGACGTATTTTTTTTTCTGAACGATTTCCATACATGAAATTTGCCAAAACCTGGCAAAGACTTCCATTATTTTATTTTCAGTTTGGCATTTAAAGCTATATATGTACATATACACATATTTAATATACGAAAACCTATCGAGCTTCCGCAGCTTAGGAAAACATTTCTCTTTGCGAATCTGCGACACATGTTCATATCAGTGAATTTATTTATTTGAATTATTTGTTCTGCAGATTTTATTTCACTTTTTTAGAGACCACATGTATCAACTTATCGTCCGTCTGTATGTAACTGTGCGTTTGAGTCAAAAATGTGACTGTATAATATGTTAACATTTTTATATAAACAGGTAAAATACACGTTATTTTTGTATTTGTTGTATTTCTTTTAAAATAAATGTATAAGATATAAGATAAACATACCGTTATATAAAAGATTGCGCTGATCTCGGAAATAATTTTCCTACTGTTTTCTATTCGTCGATTTGTTTACGAGATTCGGGCGCATTTTCGACTTATTGGCATATTTTTTTCATAAGACGTCTCGAAGAGTCTCTTAGACAAGCCGACATGTCGCCATGCTATCGCCACGATCGCTGATCAATTGGGTATATTAGTTTGTCTTCCATTTTATATACAATATTAGTGGTCAAATATTTGACAGCATGGCATACATACAAAATACAGGCTTGACCAGATAGCAAGTAATTTACGAAAATAAGATAGGTATAAGGGCACGAGCAGATTGCATATTTTTTTGAGATTTGAAATTTCGAGATAATGTTCTTTGTCTCGTAAATATTGTGTTTATGATTTTGTAATCAGAACATTTGTTTTGAGGGGTATTTGAACCAAAACAATTAATTTCTGAATGCTGCAAGATTCACTCATCTTCTTTATATAGGAAAAAGACGCAATGAACTTTTGTAGTTACATGATTACATTCCATATATAAACTGTCTGCTGATATTATCATCATCAGCTGATGTATTCGTCATGTATTTTGTCATGATATCTAAGTATGCAAATACATTACTGAAAAAGATTACAGTTTCTGAACATTTTTTACAATAAACAATAACAAATATTATCTCTCGTCGAATTGTTAGCTCGTCATAAACAACAATAAAAAAAATCTGGTCTGATTCAACAAGCTATTTATGATTTTAGTAAATAAACAAATAGATTCCATAGCGCTGTATCTATTATACAACTTATGTCTGCAAGATGCGTTTTTGAGGATTGTAAAATAAATGTGATCAGATGCACAGAGTATGATTGTCATACCCCTAACACATGTACATATTTTGCAACTAACTTTAATATTCGAGTCATTTGTTTATCACATGGTAATAAACGTAATTAAGATAGTGCTTTTAATTTGAATCATATAAACCAAGTTGGTGACTATTCCATATATTTGATAGCGTGCCAGCGTGCCACTGCCAATTAGTCTTAAAATATGATTGAAAAGGTTTATCGATTTTACGATTTTCCAATACCTAATTACAAATCAAATCAAATTAATATCAGGTTTAGATTTTTGCCATTCCTGCTGCAGCGCGATGCATCTATGCTAATGGAATTAATTTTTTTTTTACTTAATAGGTAGGTAGTATTCTTGTTTGACAAAACAAACTTTAACGAGTGATCGTATTTTCCATCACATCGAAGATTTGAAAATTATGCGATCAGTTTTCATGCAATTTTCATAAATTCAAAATATTTAATGCGATGGAAAATGGAGAGCTTGGTCCTTTTGGGGCCAACCCTTATTTTCTAAATTTTTCTGGAACAGTGAGCCTTTCACATTTAAAAAAAAAGAAGTGTAGAACATACACTTAATTTCTATGTAGCTAACAAAATTTAACCCTCTGCCTGGGGACCAAAAAACCAAAATAACGCCCTTGATTGAAGCTACAAACACATGGTTCAACACAGTTATCTTTTCCAGTGAAAGTTTTTCATCTTGTTACACTCTAAATGGTTTAGATTCCCTTTGATACTAGCCAATTCGTGTAATCTCTAGTTAGTCGAGATCACGTATGGAATGTCTAACATCACAAAAGAAAAAAATAAAACATATGTTTACCTTGGAGAAATACATTCTCGAATTCTCGGCTAGCAACTTACTTGTCGATTATGAAAATTAGCTTGAATCTAATCAATAAGTTGATTCGTTATAAATTAAGCTGCGGTCAGTGGAATAAACCTTATAAATATGTTCTGTTTAAGCACGTGATAGTAGAAACATGATAAACAATCTGTCGTTTATTGCCAATTAGAGAATATTTAAATGATTTTATATTCATATTTAGTTAAATAGACGTTTATGGTGTGGATTAATTCAATTTTGTTTGTTTGTACACGTACATAGAAAATGTTGTTAAGCAGAATTTTACCTTTCTTTCTCAGTCATTCAAATAATATATTGGTAGTTTTTTTTCACAAATGTAACAAATCATCAACTAAATATTTAAATTTTAAAGTTCTATTAGTAAAGATTTGATAAAAATTGTTTAATAGGTAAGAATGAAAAAAATTTAAATGAAAAAATTTAAATATAATTAAACACATATTTTGAAGTGGGCCACTTTTGGGGAAGGGGTGATGAAAAATGTTGCTTTCTACATCTCAGGACTAGTTTATGCTGGAAATTGAAACTTGAAAATTATATAGTAATGACAGTGAAATCGTCTATCATAAATGAAAAATCAAAATAAACCCCAGTAAAACGCAACTTATTTATTTGTCGCGGAAAAGAAGACGTCGCAAACTCCCTAGCAGACCACTGGTCCTAAATGGCGTGCCCATAGACTGGTCAAACTCAATCACCTATTTAGGTCTTGTTCTAGATTGAAAATTAACTTTCCAAACTCACATAGAAAATTCTTGCGAAAAGTTAACTCGTAGTATCTACTCGTATTTTCAAAATGGTCATGCAACCAATATTCTTATACGCTGCCCCAATATGGAATATACCATATGTGCAGCCTGCCATAAAAACAAACTACAAATTAGACAAAATAAATGTTTGAAAGTGGTTCTTAACAAACCATATTATTACTCGACCTTCCGACTGCATGACGAAGCCAAAGTTTCTAAAATTAGCGAATTAGCTGGTAAAATTTCAAATTCCTTCATCAAAAAATGTAGGAACAATACAAATCCTCGCATTAACGCACTGATTAGCACCCCTCTATAAGGAATAGAGTAGGAACGTTATTAGCTTTAAGTTAGCTTTAAGTAGGCTAATTAATTATTAATCGTAGAAGGTTTTTGTCGAAATTTTTCCTTTAGTATAAATTATAGTTAAATCATACAACATTTAAAATTGCTGCATGCCACCAACTATACTAAAGCTGTAAAGATATTGTAACATGTCTAATCACTTAACTAATTTATTGTATCTAATCAAAAAATGAATTTTACCGATGAAATAAATGACTATGATTATGATTATGAAATCGTCGTGATGGATAGGGGAATGATAGAAAATAATTCTTCCGAAACGTTCTAAAGCTGAAATCAAGGCATATCTCTTGAAAGGTTTTGGTACAGCATGGACGTGGAGGGACGAAGAGGTCAGCCCTTACTCGTGCCGAAGCATTTGGAACTAACACTAACACTAATATACCAAAATAAATGTAATATTACCTAATAAATTAGATAACGAAAAATGTAATATTACCTAACTTATTTTAGGTATACTATTTAAACGAAGCACTTAGGCATTTTTACCTATGAATTTCTTCCTGTGTAGGAAGCCTTAAGAAATGATAATTAATTCGATCTAGAAATATCTAAGAATTCGTGAAAATGTATATGTATTACACAACCTTGGAGTTGAATATGAGAAAACACTAAAAAGTTGAAATCCTAAAAGTTTGTTGGCGATTATATGAAAACAGAAGTTTGAGCTAATTTGACGTAAGTATAAGAGATATGGCCAACATTGTGATTTCTTTCTGTGTATGGTATATAATCGCCAATGTATATCCAACTAGCAAACTAACTTTCATAAGGTCTTACCAAACTAATCTGGCACACATTTCCCCATGTTTCAACAGCAACAGCCAAGCGCCAACTGTTGGTATAAGGCCTTATCGAAGTTGTTTTTGCTTTCGTACGGAAGTTCACGTTGCTTGCACAAAAAATAAATAGGTATTCCGGATTTTTTTTTCCTGTAAATAATTTTTTCTTTTTTAAATATAAATTGATTTTGCTTACACCTTGCACACTCTCCGATTTGAACCACGGTCCCGTCACACATTAGTGCGTTACGCCGACATCGGTTTAACAATCTCTCACGTACCCACCGCTTCTTTGACTACGATCCTTATTCAAATTGAATACTACAAATCAGTGTATGAATCACAGCTTATCATTGTCCATTTGACAATCTTATTCGTGGTTTTTACTATTTACAATGGCAGATAAATTTCGTAGGTACCGAACAACACAATTAATTAAATCAAACAATATCGTCAACTATTCTTCTGTTTTATTGTGGTATTATTTTTAATTATTTAATTTAATTATTTCCCAGTTGTTTGGTGCAAATATTAAACTTTTTTAACATACTACCTATTTCAATTGAAATGGAAGGAACAGCATTTTGACTATGCAGAATAGTTAATCTAACCAATGATATTTTTTTCCACGTAGGCGTTATAATTTTTTTGATAAAAGTCCAGAACATTTCGTACTATAGATATAAATGCATTCTCACTATTGGAAACGTAAATGCATAACGTACCGCTTATCATATATTAGTCACAAATTCACTCAGAAGTCATAAGTTAAATACTAGATGAATTTCACAAGATATGCATGACGGCTCATACAATAAAAGTGCAATCTTAATTCAATTTTGAATCAAGAAAGAGTACCCTCCAGATCAAGTTGGGGTCTAACAAGACGGCGAATATATTGTTATTTAACATATTTTTATAAAGCCTGATGTTTCAAAATGCATCATTCAATACTAATTTCCAATTAAAAGATCTATTTGTCTGTAACTGAAACTTCTAATCGAAGCGGCACTTACGCGACTTATACTTTAATTTCAAGATCGGCGTTATTGTTTATAAGCATAAAGTGCTTTATATCAATGCCGACAGACAGAATGTCTGTTTCCGTACACTCAGCTTGTTGTTGTAGGCAGATCTGGGAATTAGTCAATAATTTATTAGAAACTGGACCTATACATATAAAACTATATCTTTTTTATACATTGCAATTTTATGCTTTTCACATTAATTATCGTTGACACTTTATCTTGTGTTTAAATTCAAATATTTTAGATTGATACGAGACATATTTAATCTACTTTATGTAGTTTTCTCCTTCTATACCAATCCACACCATGCATGACTACAAAATAAATAAATAAATACCATATCTGGGTTTCCGTCATTTGAATAAACTTGTCAAGTTTTGACGATTATTGTTATTGATTCTGGCTAAGTAATACATTTGCTTTTCAAATCAAAACTCTTGTGTATCTACTAGTGAAATTCCATAAATTGCTTATACCTACTCTCTCACATAAATTGCATATTTTAACAATTTAAATGATTTAATAACAAAAAAAATCAGTAAATGCAATTCAGAAATTTCCTATCAACTACATACACATGGGCATAAATGTGAGTATATAAATAAATGTATAAAAAATATCAACAAATATATCAAAGTCATCTTGTTTAATATTGGACTTTTGCCAAAATACGAGCAGCTGTATATCAATGAATAGCCTCGTTTGCTTTGTGTCAAAGTTCAGAAACAACAACACAGGATATAAATGATTCACGTGTGACAAGAGCAATACAACAAAATTTAAAAATGAATTAAAAATAAAAGGAGGTTGCATTTGTCATGCAATGTTTATACTTATTCCTAGAATGGTAAGTGAAAAAGATGAAAATCGTTGTTCAATCTCAATATCATAATAAAGACATAATGAAAATAGGGAAAAATTCACTAGCGTAGAATTAGTGGATTGAATGCCATAGTTTATAATCCTATTGCGAGAATGGTTATAAGCGATGAACTAAAACAAAATTTGATATCTCATTAGACCTAAGAAATATGTCGAAATTCGTGAAAACGTCCATAGTATAGTAGTAGTAGTATTTAGAGATTGAAAATCGGAAAAATTTAGAAATCAGCTTCTTGGCGTTTATATAGAGAGCTGAAAAAAAATTAATTTGAACCTCCACATGCCTAAAAAATATTACGAAAATCGTGAAAAAGAGCAAAAAAAACTATTCTCCGGCCACTTGTTTAATCAACCTCAGTTTGTCAATAGAAATCTTATTTTTGTTTGCTTTAATTACTTATGTAGTACATATACATTGAACTTTCTACTATAAGCCCTTTCTGAGATACAAAAATTATACCTTACATCCTCTGTCAAAATCTATATAATAATCAATGACGCAACAGCCGAAATTAGGACTAGACCTTGAAGTAATGCTAGAGTTACTTCATTACTAGACCAACGGAACACTAGGAGGTGAAGCCACATGATCGTCCGTGATTATTTTCCCGATTTTTAATACAAGTACTGCACCCAATTAAATTCTCGAAAATTACTTGTCACTAAGCAGATTCGAACCTGGTACCAGATGCGCCGAAGGTAAGTACTGAAGCCACTAAGCCACCTAAGGAGACTACCCCATATATAATCTATATACTGATTAAATTTCAGCAACAAGTAAAATAACTAATAAGAAGATTCAAAATTTATGAAGATACGTCGAAATATCAAGATTTCGAAAAAAACTCTTATATTTATTTTTTAGGCAATTATTTAAAAAGTTGGTGGACTATAAAAATCAATTTGATAATTTTTCAAACGTAAAAATTTGTGAAAACGTATGCAGTCCTTTTTACCACTTTGAGGATTGAATAATAAAAAATCGTGAAATTATTATTATATTGTAAATATAATTTTTGGGCGACCACTAAAATATTCATCTTTACGACCCCTTGGTGGTTGAATTTAGAAAAATCGTGAAATCAGTTTTTAGGCTTTTACATGATAACACCGTAAAACCAAAAGCCAATTTAATGTCTCAGGGATATTTCCAAACTTGTAAAAGCGTAACTCCTTTACACAATCTTGAGAGTTGAGAACCTGAAAACCCGAAAACTCTGAAATTAATATTTAGGCTATCACATTAAAAGCCCAAGGAAAATCGTTATTTCAACAAATCTAAGAAGTTTGGCGGAATTCGTGAAAACGTAATCCAACCTGGACTTTAAGCATCAAATAATCCTCAAATTGCTTTTTAGGTAAATGTATAAAAGTTCGTGACCAAAGATCAATTTGAAATCATATCGCACATATGACGGTATTCGTGAAAACGTATATGACCCGTCTTTTTTAAAAGTGAAATAAGTCCACCGGTCAAAAACAATTCAATTTTTAATTATTGATTTTTGCATTGAAAAGTCAATTTCAATAAAGTCAATATCAATGAAAACATGGACTTCTGTTCACTTTTACTTTTATTTCTTTTAAATTGTTATTTTTGAAAGTGGTATTAGTCCATTTGGAACTAAAAACATCGTTTATTTTCTTTAACAATTTTAATAATTATTATAGCGTAATAAAATTTAACAGGTTTATAGTGTTAATACATCACTCGAATTATATTAATGTATTCCAATATTTTTAAATTATTTAAAACGTAAAACTTTAAATATTCCAGTGTATGAAAAAATGGACTTATTCCACTTTCAAATACAATGGCTCATACATATATCCCTTTAAAACCATCTTTGGGGCTTAAAAACAAGAATCCTGAAAGCGGTTTTAAGGCGATTATAATAAAAGTCTATGCAATGGAAAACAAATTCGACACCTAATCCGACCTAGGGGATGTGGTGAAATTCAATAGAATAACCCCTTAACAACACCTTACGGGTTGAATTTAAAATATCATGAAATCCGCATAACAGTAAAGTTAGCTCTTTATTTCAAAAGACCTAAAAGATATGACGAAATTCGTAAAAATATATCCACTACATTTACACTGGGCTTTTTGCGTACTTCCGGACGCCATGAAATTTCGTTTATCTAAATTACTTTTCTAGCACATGTACGTAGACGCACTTCACTTCAAGTTTCTATCATAAGTCGTTCCAGATATATGAAACTCCCCTACATACCCGTACCATACTATCTACTGAAAATTATATTTTTACAATGTGCCACCGCAATACAATCTATTATGCGTAGCTATCAAGTTTCAGTTTTTCATAATTAGCGGTTCTGGAGATACCAAAATGGTATTTGTTTTTTCTTTTGGCGAAGCTCAACCCTTATCACCAAGTTTTTAATCTTACGTCTTAACCGCTCTTCACACCTCCCATCACGCATCCGTCCTTCAAAAACCTAGATAGAAAAGGGTTTGTGCGGAAAGAGCCTTTAAATGCCTGCGTCGGGCAGCGTACGGCAGACAGACGGACTGAACATTTTTTCCCTCACTCGACACCCTACTAGTCCTAAAACGTGAAAATAGAAAATACACTGGATAGTAAATACAGCCTTTTATAATAATAAATGAAAATTGCTGCGGTTTTTTGTCAATGAGGTGGTTCTGCCCATTGAAAATCTTAACGCTTGCAAAAATCCTGCTTGTCCTGCTTGTCTATATAACTTATAAAAGTGTTGAGTGCCGCTGGAATTTCGTTTGCTTTTGCTTACGGGTGCTTCGATACTCGATAAAGTACCGAACGCACTTGTAAGCACTGGAACGGACAAAAAGAAGCCGGCTTGACAACGAAAGTCCCGCTGCTCGATAGATGCCGGCTCGGGAACAAAAACGTCAGAGCATCAACGAGGAGGAGACGATTTTGTTTTTGACATCGAGAAAAGGGAGTTTTTTTCGCTTGGCGACGTGGATGGGAGTTTTGGGTTTCGATCCGCGGACTGAAAAATATTTGTTGGTGAATTCGAGAGGAGTTTTTTTTTATGGAGGTTGAGCTGCGAAAGTCGTAGAGTTGCTACTTTGTGTTTTCGAAATCGGCACCGCCGCGATCGTGAATCGTGAAATAATTACGCAAAATGGAGACGAGTGCGAGTGATGGCTGGAGTGTGATGTGCCAGTTTGATATTTTGTTTTGGGACCCGAAAGCGAGGATTTAGCGAATGTTTCTGCGGTAGTGATGTTGTAATTTGGGTCGGTTCTGTCGCGTCCCAGACGAAATGAAGTGCGCGAAATTTGTGCAAGATTTTTTTTTGATTCGATAGCACTCCGACATCTTATCAACGTTTTTTTGTCATCGCGTGCTAATCGAATTCCACCAGAAGAGGCTCTCGATCGACGTTAAGCTTACCGCGAATTATCCGCGTTCGAATCGTTAATTTTACAAAAATTGAAGTGACTTTCAACTAATTGCGGAGCAATAATTGTCCGCGATCAAATCGTCCATTTGCAAAATAATTTAAGCGGCATTCCTGTTTTCGGAAAAGTGATGAAGCTGACACGGAAATTAAAAGAACCCAAACAAGGAAAAAAAGAACGAACGTAAATGAATGCATTGTGTGTTGTAAAGAGCCAAAATATACGTAGAGAAAAGAAATTAAATAATGGATTAGGCAAAAAAAAAAAAATATACGTAGAGAAAAGAAATTAAATAATGGATTAGGCAAAAAAAAAAAAACTATACGTAGAGAAAAGAAATTAAATAATGGATTAGGCTAAAGAACTATACGTAGAGAAAAGAAATTAAATAATGGATTAGGCTAAAGAACTATACGTAGAGAAAAGAAATTAAATAATGGATTAGGCTAAAGAACTATACGTAGAGAAAAGAAATTAAATAATGGATTAGGCTAAAGAACTATACGTAGAGAAAAGAAATTAAATAATAAATTAGGCTAAAGAACTATACGTAAGAAAAAAAGAAGAAAAAAGATTTAAGTAATTAAAATTAGGATAGAAATTATGCCTAGAGAGCAAAAAAATTAGGTAAATCAATTAGGACGTAAAAACATACATAGAGGAGAAAAAAAAAAAAAAAAAAATAAAATATTAGTATATAATGAGTTAATAAATAAGGATACATAGATATAAAAGAAAGGGTATGCTCTTTTAACGAGGCGGATCATCTAAATTATGGAGTGAGTTGTTTTTGATTTATATTTTCTTTATGCACTATATTTTTTTTTCTAGATGTTTTCTTTCCTTGGTTTATTTTTCAGATTTTTTTTTTAAAATGTTGAACGGCTAAAGGCTGAGTATTAAATGAACCCGAGCGTCTAGCTCCTTCGCCCCGAACCTCAATAAGGGGCCACGACGCGAAATGTTTTAGAGGACAGTCGTGGCTGAGGTAGGGTGGGCAGAGCAGGGCGCTACTTACACCTAAGCGCCCTGACAAATCGCGAAGTCGCGCAACTCCACCGCTTCTTGGTCTTTCACGACCTATTGGGAAGATAGTCCCAATTTTAATCACCCTGGAGTAAGCCGACACGAAATTTTGTTGTCCAGGCCTAGGGTTTATGGTCTGAGGTAGAGCAAGAACCACCCCACACTGCCGTAGCTAGTCCCGGCCGCCAGCAAGCGTGTCGCTTCCGTTCTACTTCAGCCACCAATTCGGACGTAGGCGGAATTGGCCCTTCTGTCCCGAACCTTTCCTATCCTTCAATTATTTTGACTTTTCTAAGTCAAAATAATTCTTCCAAGGCCTCAAACTCAACAACAAATGGCGCCCAACGTGGGGCTAGCCACCGCTACGCTTAGTGCACAAAGCGTAGTCCATCAACACGTGCGAGTCAGAAAAATTCCGTACAAAAAGTTGGTGGGCAAAAGGACTAAAAACTTAGTCGTTCTGCGACAGAATTTTCGCCTGAACGGCAATCAAAGTCCAAGTGTACAAGCTTCTCAGATTTTCAACAGCAGAACATTTCATCGAACCTGTATGGAGGCAATATGGAACGATCCTATTGACGAACCGTTTTGGCAACCTCTAGGCGCCAATTCGGTTCCATAGGAAAGGGAAATATTGTCTGTATACGAGATTGATGTGATGCAAGTTGTGATAAACGTATTCTTTCTGATTCTTTCCACTTTTGTTTTGCAAGTACCCTTTTGAGTGCTGGGCATGCCCTGTCTTGGCGGGCGTGTTGTCAGACAATCGGGACAAATACTTGTAAAATATTGGTGAGTTTGATGATAGGAAATTTCGTCGAAAAATTGTTAAGTACCTTATTTCCTTATCCATCCTTTTAGAGTTCCTTTGTAACGTAGAATATTTTTTTTTGAAATAACGTAGAGTTCCTTTTTATACTTCAAATTTTTTTGTTAAGTCTTTTGACTAAAATTTTAACGTAGATTTTTTTTTCTTATTACTGATTTTGATTTTTGTTTGCTAGATTTCCCCAAATTTTTTTTGTTGAAAATTTTTATCGCGTTCCAAATTTTCCCGAGGGGTCGGAAAAGATCAAGTTCGGCTTCGCGATTTGTTCTGCATAGAGGGGAGGGGAAAGGTTGCGACGACGTGAGGGTTCATTTTTTTTGAAGTCATACATTCAATCGTTCATAATATCATTCATTCGTTTTCTCGATACATTCGTTAGAAATTCACACAATCGGTTATTCATTCTCATAAATCATATATATATACTTCATTTTGTCGTTCATACGTTTTTATTTTTTACATACAGCCATTCATTACTCAGTCGTTTATTCCTGCACTCAATTCATTCAATCGTACAACAGTGCATCCACTCATCATTCAATCGCGCATAATAATTTTTTTTTACAGTCAGAATTAATTCTGTTCAAACACTTATACCAAAAATTCATTCACACAATCATGCGCTTACCCTTGAAATTCACTTCTATCGTTCATCATTTTCTTATACATACGTTCTGAAATACATACATATAATCAATTATAACCTCGTTCGGACTTTCACGCAGCAATTCAATCATACTAATAGCCATTCCTTCTTACAACATACATTCAGTCATTCAATCTATATTCATTCGCTCCCTTGCGTATCATATACATTGTTCTAAAATTCACACAACCAGTTGATTACACCGGCAATAGCCATCATCGATTCACACATTCACCAAATTAAACATTTCCTTTTCTTTGATTCCCTGGTTCATTCATATCAACATTCAACGCTTTGAATTCATCGTTATCGACATACCGCATTTAGTCACTCGCTACAATTTTTTTTCTTACATTCACACATCCCATTAGTCATGCCACTGCCACGGTCGCCGTTGGGGCGAACTGACGAAATATGTACGATGTGCCAACATATTGTGGGGGGCGAGGACGAAGCGCGGACGAAATGTGGGCACACTTTCCACCTGCATTGTGTGGAGGAGTGGGTGCTGAGCCACAAAACGTGTCCCAATTGTCGCCAGGCACTGGAGCCGCAGGACTATTGGACCGTTAGGGGCGTGGAGGGCGCCACAGCGAGAACCGGAGCCGTGACACGCAGCAGAGCGAAGTCAGCGGCCGGCGGACTTTCACCAAGGCGGTTAAATCTCGATTTTCCGCTGGAAACGGTCGGCGGTGGGGTCTTTTACGCCCCTGACGGTTCAATTGGCCAAGAGCAGGGGGTGAACCAGCTTGTGCATCCAATCCCACAATCACCGGAAAGGGTAGTAGGCGAACGACCACGTTGGTCCGATATACGTGACACAGGTATCCCAGCTACGACGAATCCAGCGCCAGGGCGTACACGTTCGCCAGTGGTACGAACCGAGCTGGGAGTAGATCAGCTAATAGAGTTGATGAGACGGGTTTTTCGGGAAGAGCAGGCGTCTCAGAGACCGGTGGGGGCCCATTATTCGGCAGCAGAGGGAGACTCGCGTGCTGGGAGGGCAGATCAGCGGACCGGAGCGGCCGCGTTGGTCAGCGATCGCGTTAGCCACGGCCCTAATCATCGTGTAAGAAATTCCTACAGCCCATTAAGGCATTGGCGTTTGCGTTTTAACGGGGATAGCCAACTCCTACGTGCAGAGGAGCTGATTTTTCGGGCCGAGACTCTCGCGATGAGCGACTTGCGCGGCAATTTAGATCTGCTGACGCAGGGCTTCCATCTGCTGCTGGATGGTAGGCCCAACAAGTGGTATTGGTTGTGGCGTCGGTCCAATAACAACTCGTCTTGGGATACTCTGAAGGTAGCATTCTTGCAGGTCTGGGGAGAGCGCAGCACGGATTGGGAGTTACGGAAGCAGATGCTTGGTAGACGACAAGCGCCACACGAGCCCTTCATGTCCTTCGAACAAGACATGACGGAGCTTCGTTCACTGCTGAACGCTCCCATGATTGAGTCCGAATTCGTGGCTCTGGTGCGCGGAAATCTGGTGGGCAGCACACAGCAACAGTTGTGCTTCCACTCTGTACTCACTATGGACGAGTTACGTCGGCTTGTAGTGCAGGTGGAAGACACGCGAAAAGCCACCAGACCATCCCCTTGGAACCAGGCCAGAGTCCACGAGATACATGAGCCAATCGTGGAAGAACATCAGGATACGACTTCTTCCGTCGATTTGGCCGGACTATCGAACCCCTGGATCTGCTGGAATTGCAGGAAAGAAGGACATGGTTATCGGGAGTGTGCGGAGCCTGCGAAAGGCATCTTCTGCTATGGATGTGGTCGGGCTGACGTTCTAAAGCCCAACTGCGTCCATTGCAAGGCGGGAAACGGCCGAAGGGACGGAAGGACAGCGGGTCCCTCCCGTCCGAACCCTGCATCCCGACAGCAGTAGGAAAATTTGTTCACCACTCCAATTCCACGTCCCAATTTCAATTAGACATCCCAAATGAAACAACTTTACCCAAATTTTCAACCCCTAACAATACCCTTCCAAATTTTAATACCCTACCTACAACATTTTCTGAACCCAATTCCCATCCTTTTAACGTAAAAGCATCCAAACCCATTTCATCGACGATCAACACTCCGCACGTCAAATTATTAACGAGACCAAGCGATAAGACGGAGCCGGCTGTTTCCCGGCCTGAAGAAGCCCTTATCGCAAAAGAACATCCAAGACGACATTCCCACCATCCTCTCAAGCCATACCACCTTCGGCTAAAGGAATATATGGAGGCTCGAGAGCGAACTTTTGCGGCTACTCCAATCGCAAGTGTTGATCAGGTATCATCACTAACGAGTGGATCCGGTCGCAGTAAATCAATCTTGCGCCTTCGTACATTCTGGAGGATGGTGCGTGAAAAAAAGAAAGCGATCCTCTCTACCATCATTACCAATCCGTTGGACATACGTCCGTACGCCATGGTATCCTTGTACGGAGTGGACGTTGAAGGACTCCTTGATAGTGGGGCGAGCATCAGTTGCCTGGGGGCAAACGCTTTACAACGCCTCCAAGATGCACAGGTGAATTATCGACCGGTCTGTCAAGAGGTGAAGACCGCTGATGGTGCTGCACAGAAGGTTTTAGGAACGGTAAACACCGATATTACTTTCCGTGGTATTACCAAACCCATTACCCTGTATATAGTGCCGAGCCTGTCGCAGAAATTGTACCTAGGGGTAGATTTCTGGCGATCATTCCAACTAGCTCCTGGCATTATCAGCGCGGTCGATACTCCCGATACTGCATCGCAACTGATAGCTCCGGATGCCCACCATTTAACGCCCACAGATGTAAAGAGGTTGGAAATGGTAAAGTCCAAATTTCCATCATACGAAGTATACGGACTCGGTGTGACCAACGTCGAACAACACAGTATAGACGTTGGTGATGCAAGTCCCATCAAACAGCGACATTATCCAGTGTCTCCTGCGATCCAAAAACTTTTATATGACGAGATCGATCGCATGAGGGCACTTGGCGTTATAGAGACCAGCCAGAGTGCATGGAGCTCGCCTGTGGTTCTCGTGAGGAAGCCAGGCAAGGTCAGGTTATGTTTGGACTCGCGCAAAGTCAATAGTGTGACGAAGAAGGATGCTTATCCATTACCACACATTGATGGTATCTTAAGTCGTTTGCCGCGAGCCAATTTCATTACTAGCCTGGACCTCAAAGACGCCTTTTGGCAGATTCCTCTCGAGAACAAATCCAGGGAGTATACAGCGTTTACCATTCCTGGCCGGCCTCTATATCACTACACTCGCATGCCTTTTGGGTTATGCAACGCGCCGCAAAGGATGTGTCGTTTGATGGACAAAGTCATCCTACCCGAGCTGAAGGAGCAGGTATTCGTATATTTGGACGATCTGCTGTTAATTTCTGAGGATTTCGATTCACATCTGGTTTTATTGGCAGAAGTCGCAGAATGTTTGCGAAAGGCTGGCCTGACCATTAACGTCAACAAGAGCAAGTTTTGTCTGAAAGAGGTGAAATACCTCGGTTACATCGTTGGAGAAGGAGGCTTGAAAACTGATCCCAACAAAGTTTCAGCCATCGTCGATTACCCTTCGCCTAAGTCCGCACGTCAAGTTCGACGCTTTCTTGGTATGGCAGGCTGGTATCGACGATTCGTTCCCAACTTTGCTGCGACTGTTTCACCGATTTCAGACACTCTAAAGAAGTCCAACCAGTTTGCTTGGACTACAGAGGCACAAACTTCCTTCCTATTAGTGAAAGACTTGTTGACGAGAGCCCCCTTATTAATCAATCCTGATTTTAAGAGGTCTTTCGTAATCCAGTGCGACGCCAGTAAATCAGGGGTGGGTAGCGTTCTCTTTCAGGAAAACGACGACGGATCGGAATCTCCAGTGGCGTATATGTCACAGAAGCTCACTTCCGCTCAACGCAACTACAGCGTAACCGAACTCGAGTGTTATGCAGCTGTGTTGAGCGTGAAAAAATTTCGAGCCTATGTAGAAGGGACTGCGTTCAAAATCATTACGGATCACGCAAGTCTCAAATGGCTCATGTCGCAGAAAGACCTACAAGGACGGTTGGCAAGATGGAGTTTAAAACTCCAAGGTTACGACTTCACAATCGAGCACCGAAGAGGGAGCCTGAACGTTGTACCCGACGCTCTCTCTCGTGTATACGAAGAGGGATTAAATGCGCTGATCGACGTGGCACCGATGGTGGACATGGATTCTCCAGAATTCTCTGGCAAGGAATACCAAGAGTTAGTGTCCACTGTCGATGCGAACGCCGATCGGCTTCCTGACGTATGCGTGAGAGACGGCTTCGTGTATAAGCGCACAGAGCCTCACAACGGTGACCCGATTGCCGAAGACAGGGCCTGGAAATTATGGATTCCATCAAGTCTCACGTCAGCTGCGATCGCTCAGGCCCACGAGGCAGACACCACGGTCCATGGTGGTTATGCCAAAACGCTAGAGCGAGTCAGGCGATTTTTGTACTGGCCCGGAATGGCTACACAAGTACGCACCTACGTTCTGGCGTGCGACACTTGTAAAGAGACAAAGTCCCCGAACAGACCTCTACGAGCGCCAATGGGAGAACCTTTCCAGACAGATCAGCCATTCCAGCACCTTTACATCGACGTGCTTGGACCATATCCGCGTACCAAACGGGGTAAGATCGCTATCTTGATCGTCTTGGATCATTTTACCAAATTTCCCCTGTTACATCCTTTGGGGCGGATCACTGCTGAAGAGATCACAAACTACTTGGAGGGGCAGGTCTTCCATACGTTTGGAACACCTGAGACAATCCTCTCCGATAACGGCTCTCAATTTAGGTCGAATGTGTTTAATACCATGCTGAACAAATACGGAGTTAAACACCTGTACACCCCGAGCTACTCACCGCAAGCGAATGCTTCGGAGCGTGTCAATCAGTCCATCCTGGCCGGAATTCGAGCATTCATCACTGATGACCAAACACGATGGGATGAGAGTCTAAGCAAAATTGGATGTGCTCTTCGTAGCTCACTCCACCAAGCCACTGGATTTTCTCCTTATCAGGTTTTGTTTGGGAATCACATGATGTTGCACGGGAAGGACTACGAACTGCTGAAGCATTTGCGAGCGTTGGGAGAGTCAAATGTACAGCTTCGACCTCGAGAGGGAATTCCTATCGTGAGACAACTGGCGCAGACGAAAATAAGGGTCGCACATGAGGACAGCAGCAGGCGTTATAATCTGCGTGCTGCTAAAACACAATTTTGTGTAGGACAGGAGGTATTTCGTAGAAACTTTTCCTTGTCCACAGCCGCGCAGAATTATAATGCCAAGCTGGCGAAGAAGTTCCTCGAGTGCAGGATTCGTCGTGTGCTAGGCAACTCACGATACGAATTGGAGGATCTAGGAGGCAAACGTCTGGGGACTTACCACTCCAAGGATCTGAGGCAGTGATCCGAGGGGTACAACACCGATTGCCCGGCACTCAGTCGTGCGCACGAGACTCTTCTACGCGGCCACTTTCTGTAGTCGTTTCGGCGATGAAAATCATCGGCGAATCGCCTATGTTGTTGAGTGCCGCTGGAATTTCGTTTGCTTTTGCTTACGGGTGCTTCGATACTCGATAAAGTACCGAACGCACTTGTAAGCACTGGAACGGACAAAAAGAAGCCGGCTTGACAACGAAAGTCCCGCTGCTCGATAGATGCCGGCTCGGGAACAAAAACGTCAGAGCATCAACGAGGAGGAGACGATTTTGTTTTTGACATCGAGAAAAGGGAGTTTTTTTCGCTTGGCGACGTGGATGGGAGTTTTGGGTTTCGATCCGCGGACTGAAAAATATTTGTTGGTGAATTCGAGAGGAGTTTTTTTTTATGGAGGTTGAGCTGCGAAAGTCGTAGAGTTGCTACTTTGTGTTTTCGAAATCGGCACCGCCGCGATCGTGAATCGTGAAATAATTACGCAAAATGGAGACGAGTGCGAGTGATGGCTGGAGTGTGATGTGCCAGTTTGATATTTTGTTTTGGGACCCGAAAGCGAGGATTTAGCGAATGTTTCTGCGGTAGTGATGTTGTAATTTGGGTCGGTTCTGTCGCGTCCCAGACGAAATGAAGTGCGCGAAATTTGTGCAAGATTTTTTTTGATTCGATAGCACTCCGACATCTTATCAACGTTTTTTTGTCATCGCGTGCTAATCGAATTCCACCAGAAGAGGCTCTCGATCGACGTTAAGCTTACCGCGAATTATCCGCGTTCGAATCGTTAATTTTACAAAAATTGAAGTGACTTTCAACTAATTGCGGAGCAATAATTGTCCGCGATCAAATCGTCCATTTGCAAAATAATTTAAGCGGCATTCCTGTTTTCGGAAAAGTGATGAAGCTGACACGGAAATTAAAAGAACCCAAACAAGGAAAAAAAGAACGAACGTAAATGAATGCATTGTGTGTTGTAAAGAGCCAAAATATACGTAGAGAAAAGAAATTAAATAATGGATTAGGCAAAAAAAAAAAAAATATACGTAGAGAAAAGAAATTAAATAATGGATTAGGCAAAAAAAAAAAAACTATACGTAGAGAAAAGAAATTAAATAATGGATTAGGCTAAAGAACTATACGTAGAGAAAAGAAATTAAATAATGGATTAGGCTAAAGAACTATACGTAGAGAAAAGAAATTAAATAATGGATTAGGCTAAAGAACTATACGTAGAGAAAAGAAATTAAATAATGGATTAGGCTAAAGAACTATACGTAGAGAAAAGAAATTAAATAATAAATTAGGCTAAAGAACTATACGTAGGAAAAAAAGAAAAAAAAAGATTTAAGTAATTAAAATTAGGATAGAAATTATGCCTAGAGAGCAAAAAAATTAGGTAAATCAATTAGGACGTAAAAACATACATAGAGGAGAAAAAAAAAAAAAAAAAAAAAAAATATTAGTATATAATGAGTTAATAAATAAGGATACATAGATATAAAAGAAAGGGTATGCTCTTTTAACGAGGCGGATCATCTAAATTATGGAGTGAGTTGTTTTTGATTTATATTTTCTTTATGCACTATATTTTTTTTTCTAGATGTTTTCTTTCCTTGGTTTATTTTTCAGATTTTTTTTTTAAAATGTTGAACGGCTAAAGGCTGAGTATTAAATGAACCCGAGCGTCTAGCTCCTTCGCCCCGAACCTCAATAAGGGGCCACGACGCGAAATGTTTTAGAGGACAGTCGTGGCTGAGGTAGGGTGGGCAGAGCAGGGCGCTACTTACACCTAAGCGCCCTGACAAATCGCGAAGTCGCGCAACTCCACCGCTTCTTGGTCTTTCACGACCTATTGGGAAGATAGTCCCAATTTTAATCACCCTGGAGTAAGCCGACACGAAATTTTGTTGTCCAGGCCTAGGGTTTATGGTCTGAGGTAGAGCAAGAACCACCCCACACTGCCGTAGCTAGTCCCGGCCGCCAGCAAGCGTGTCGCTTCCGTTCTACTTCAGCCACCAATTCGGACGTAGGCGGAATTGGCCCTTCTGTCCCGAACCTTTCCTATCCTTCAATTATTTTGACTTTTCTAAGTCAAAATAATTCTTCCAAGGCCTCAAACTCAACAACAAATGGCGCCCAACGTGGGGCTAGCCACCGCTACGCTTAGTGCACAAAGCGTAGTCCATCAACACGTGCGAGTCAGAAAAATTCCGTACAAAAAGTTGGTGGGCAAAAGGACTAAAAACTTAGTCGTTCTGCGACAGAATTTTCGCCTGAACGGCAATCAAAGTCCAAGTGTACAAGCTTCTCAGATTTTCAACAGCAGAACATTTCATCGAACCTGTATGGAGGCAATATGGAACGATCCTATTGACGAACCGTTTTGGCAACCTCTAGGCGCCAATTCGGTTCCATAGGAAAGGGAAATATTGTCTGTATACGAGATTGATGTGATGCAAGTTGTGATAAACGTATTCTTTCTGATTCTTTCCACTTTTGTTTTGCAAGTACCCTTTTGAGTGCTGGGCATGCCCTGTCTTGGCGGGCGTGTTGTCAGACAATCGGGACAAATACTTGTAAAATATTGGTGAGTTTGATGATAGGAAATTTCGTCGAAAAATTGTTAAGTACCTTATTTCCTTATCCATCCTTTTAGAGTTCCTTTGTAACGTAGAATATTTTTTTTTGAAATAACGTAGAGTTCCTTTTTATACTTCAAATTTTTTTGTTAAGTCTTTTGACTAAAATTTTAACGTAGATTTTTTTTTCTTATTACTGATTTTGATTTTTGTTTGCTAGATTTCCCCAAATTTTTTTTGTTGAAAATTTTTATCGCGTTCCAAATTTTCCCGAGGGGTCGGAAAAGATCAAGTTCGGCTTCGCGATTTGTTCTGCATAGAGGGGAGGGGAAAGGTTGCGACGACGTGAGGGTTCATTTTTTTTGAAGTCATACATTCAATCGTTCATAATATCATTCATTCGTTTTCTCGATACATTCGTTAGAAATTCACACAATCGGTTATTCATTCTCATAAATCATATATATATACTTCATTTTGTCGTTCATACGTTTTTATTTTTTACATACAGCCATTCATTACTCAGTCGTTTATTCCTGCACTCAATTCATTCAATCGTACAACAGTGCATCCACTCATCATTCAATCGCGCATAATAATTTTTTTTTACAGTCAGAATTAATTCTGTTCAAACACTTATACCAAAAATTCATTCACACAATCATGCGCTTACCCTTGAAATTCACTTCTATCGTTCATCATTTTCTTATACATACGTTCTGAAATACATACATATAATCAATTATAACCTCGTTCGGACTTTCACGCAGCAATTCAATCATACTAATAGCCATTCCTTCTTACAACATACATTCAGTCATTCAATCTATATTCATTCGCTCCCTTGCGTATCATATACATTGTTCTAAAATTCACACAACCAGTTGATTACACCGGCAATAGCCATCATCGATTCACACATTCACCAAATTGAACATTTCCTTTTCTTTGATTCCCTGGTTCATTCATATCAACATTCAACGCTTTGAATTCATCGTTATCGACATACCGCATTTAGTCACTCGCTACAATTTTTTTTCTTACATTCACACATCCCATTAGTCATGCCACTGCCACGGTCGCCGTTGGGGCGAACTGACGAAATATGTACGATGTGCCAACATATTGTGGGGGGCGAGGACGAAGCGCGGACGAAATGTGGGCACACTTTCCACCTGCATTGTGTGGAGGAGTGGGTGCTGAGCCACAAAACGTGTCCCAATTGTCGCCAGGCACTGGAGCCGCAGGACTATTGGACCGTTAGGGGCGTGGAGGGCGCCACAGCGAGAACCGGAGCCGTGACACGCAGCAGAGCGAAGTCAGCGGCCGGCGGACTTTCACCAAGGCGGTTAAATCTCGATTTTCCGCTGGAAACGGTCGGCGGTGGGGTCTTTTACGCCCCTGACGGTTCAATTGGCCAAGAGCAGGGGGTGAACCAGCTTGTGCATCCAATCCCACAATCACCGGAAAGGGTAGTAGGCGAACGACCACGTTGGTCCGATATACGTGACACAGGTATCCCAGCTACGACGAATCCAGCGCCAGGGCGTACACGTTCGCCAGTGGTACGAACCGAGCTGGGAGTAGATCAGCTAATAGAGTTGATGAGACGGGTTTTTCGGGAAGAGCAGGCGTCTCAGAGACCGGTGGGGGCCCATTATTCGGCAGCAGAGGGAGACTCGCGTGCTGGGAGGGCAGATCAGCGGACCGGAGCGGCCGCGTTGGTCAGCGATCGCGTTAGCCACGGCCCTAATCATCGTGTAAGAAATTCCTACAGCCCATTAAGGCATTGGCGTTTGCGTTTTAACGGGGATAGCCAACTCCTACGTGCAGAGGAGCTGATTTTTCGGGCCGAGACTCTCGCGATGAGCGACTTGCGCGGCAATTTAGATCTGCTGACGCAGGGCTTCCATCTGCTGCTGGATGGTAGGCCCAACAAGTGGTATTGGTTGTGGCGTCGGTCCAATAACAACTCGTCTTGGGATACTCTGAAGGTAGCATTCTTGCAGGTCTGGGGAGAGCGCAGCACGGATTGGGAGTTACGGAAGCAGATGCTTGGTAGACGACAAGCGCCACACGAGCCCTTCATGTCCTTCGAACAAGACATGACGGAGCTTCGTTCACTGCTGAACGCTCCCATGATTGAGTCCGAATTCGTGGCTCTGGTGCGCGGAAATCTGGTGGGCAGCACACAGCAACAGTTGTGCTTCCACTCTGTACTCACTATGGACGAGTTACGTCGGCTTGTAGTGCAGGTGGAAGACACGCGAAAAGCCACCAGACCATCCCCTTGGAACCAGGCCAGAGTCCACGAGATACATGAGCCAATCGTGGAAGAACATCAGGATACGACTTCTTCCGTCGATTTGGCCGGACTATCGAACCCCTGGATCTGCTGGAATTGCAGGAAAGAAGGACATGGTTATCGGGAGTGTGCGGAGCCTGCGAAAGGCATCTTCTGCTATGGATGTGGTCGGGCTGACGTTCTAAAGCCCAACTGCGTCCATTGCAAGGCGGGAAACGGCCGAAGGGACGGAAGGACAGCGGGTCCCTCCCGTCCGAACCCTGCATCCCGACAGCAGTAGGAAAATTTGTTCACCACTCCAATTCCACGTCCCAATTTCAATTAGACATCCCAAATGAAACAACTTTACCCAAATTTTCAACCCCTAACAATACCCTTCCAAATTTTAATACCCTACCTACAACATTTTCTGAACCCAATTCCCATCCTTTTAACGTAAAAGCATCCAAACCCATTTCATCGACGATCAACACTCCGCACGTCAAATTATTAACGAGACCAAGCGATAAGACGGAGCCGGCTGTTTCCCGGCCTGAAGAAGCCCTTATCGCAAAAGAACATCCAAGACGACATTCCCACCATCCTCTCAAGCCATACCACCTTCGGCTAAAGGAATATATGGAGGCTCGAGAGCGAACTTTTGCGGCTACTCCAATCGCAAGTGTTGATCAGGTATCATCACTAACGAGTGGATCCGGTCGCAGTAAATCAATCTTGCGCCTTCGTACATTCTGGAGGATGGTGCGTGAAAAAAAGAAAGCGATCCTCTCTACCATCATTACCAATCCGTTGGACATACGTCCGTACGCCATGGTATCCTTGTACGGAGTGGACGTTGAAGGACTCCTTGATAGTGGGGCGAGCATCAGTTGCCTGGGGGCAAACGCTTTACAACGCCTCCAAGATGCACAGGTGAATTATCGACCGGTCTGTCAAGAGGTGAAGACCGCTGATGGTGCTGCACAGAAGGTTTTAGGAACGGTAAACACCGATATTACTTTCCGTGGTATTACCAAACCCATTACCCTGTATATAGTGCCGAGCCTGTCGCAGAAATTGTACCTAGGGGTAGATTTCTGGCGATCATTCCAACTAGCTCCTGGCATTATCAGCGCGGTCGATACTCCCGATACTGCATCGCAACTGATAGCTCCGGATGCCCACCATTTAACGCCCACAGATGTAAAGAGGTTGGAAATGGTAAAGTCCAAATTTCCATCATACGAAGTATACGGACTCGGTGTGACCAACGTCGAACAACACAGTATAGACGTTGGTGATGCAAGTCCCATCAAACAGCGACATTATCCAGTGTCTCCTGCGATCCAAAAACTTTTATATGACGAGATCGATCGCATGAGGGCACTTGGCGTTATAGAGACCAGCCAGAGTGCATGGAGCTCGCCTGTGGTTCTCGTGAGGAAGCCAGGCAAGGTCAGGTTATGTTTGGACTCGCGCAAAGTCAATAGTGTGACGAAGAAGGATGCTTATCCATTACCACACATTGATGGTATCTTAAGTCGTTTGCCGCGAGCCAATTTCATTACTAGCCTGGACCTCAAAGACGCCTTTTGGCAGATTCCTCTCGAGAACAAATCCAGGGAGTATACAGCGTTTACCATTCCTGGCCGGCCTCTATATCACTACACTCGCATGCCTTTTGGGTTATGCAACGCGCCGCAAAGGATGTGTCGTTTGATGGACAAAGTCATCCTACCCGAGCTGAAGGAGCAGGTATTCGTATATTTGGACGATCTGCTGTTAATTTCTGAGGATTTCGATTCACATCTGGTTTTATTGGCAGAAGTCGCAGAATGTTTGCGAAAGGCTGGCCTGACCATTAACGTCAACAAGAGCAAGTTTTGTCTGAAAGAGGTGAAATACCTCGGTTACATCGTTGGAGAAGGAGGCTTGAAAACTGATCCCAACAAAGTTTCAGCCATCGTCGATTACCCTTCGCCTAAGTCCGCACGTCAAGTTCGACGCTTTCTTGGTATGGCAGGCTGGTATCGACGATTCGTTCCCAACTTTGCTGCGACTGTTTCACCGATTTCAGACACTCTAAAGAAGTCCAACCAGTTTGCTTGGACTACAGAGGCACAAACTTCCTTCCTATTAGTGAAAGACTTGTTGACGAGAGCCCCCTTATTAATCAATCCTGATTTTAAGAGGTCTTTCGTAATCCAGTGCGACGCCAGTAAATCAGGGGTGGGTAGCGTTCTCTTTCAGGAAAACGACGACGGATCGGAATCTCCAGTGGCGTATATGTCACAGAAGCTCACTTCCGCTCAACGCAACTACAGCGTAACCGAACTCGAGTGTTATGCAGCTGTGTTGAGCGTGAAAAAATTTCGAGCCTATGTAGAAGGGACTGCGTTCAAAATCATTACGGATCACGCAAGTCTCAAATGGCTCATGTCGCAGAAAGACCTACAAGGACGGTTGGCAAGATGGAGTTTAAAACTCCAAGGTTACGACTTCACAATCGAGCACCGAAGAGGGAGCCTGAACGTTGTACCCGACGCTCTCTCTCGTGTATACGAAGAGGGATTAAATGCGCTGATCGACGTGGCACCGATGGTGGACATGGATTCTCCAGAATTCTCTGGCAAGGAATACCAAGAGTTAGTGTCCACTGTCGATGCGAACGCCGATCGGCTTCCTGACGTATGCGTGAGAGACGGCTTCGTGTATAAGCGCACAGAGCCTCACAACGGTGACCCGATTGCCGAAGACAGGGCCTGGAAATTATGGATTCCATCAAGTCTCACGTCAGCTGCGATCGCTCAGGCCCACGAGGCAGACACCACGGTCCATGGTGGTTATGCCAAAACGCTAGAGCGAGTCAGGCGATTTTTGTACTGGCCCGGAATGGCTACACAAGTACGCACCTACGTTCTGGCGTGCGACACTTGTAAAGAGACAAAGTCCCCGAACAGACCTCTACGAGCGCCAATGGGAGAACCTTTCCAGACAGATCAGCCATTCCAGCACCTTTACATCGACGTGCTTGGACCATATCCGCGTACCAAACGGGGTAAGATCGCTATCTTGATCGTCTTGGATCATTTTACCAAATTTCCCCTGTTACATCCTTTGGGGCGGATCACTGCTGAAGAGATCACAAACTACTTGGAGGGGCAGGTCTTCCATACGTTTGGAACACCTGAGACAATCCTCTCCGATAACGGCTCTCAATTTAGGTCGAATGTGTTTAATACCATGCTGAACAAATACGGAGTTAAACACCTGTACACCCCGAGCTACTCACCGCAAGCGAATGCTTCGGAGCGTGTCAATCAGTCCATCCTGGCCGGAATTCGAGCATTCATCACTGATGACCAAACACGATGGGATGAGAGTCTAAGCAAAATTGGATGTGCTCTTCGTAGCTCACTCCACCAAGCCACTGGATTTTCTCCTTATCAGGTTTTGTTTGGGAATCACATGATGTTGCACGGGAAGGACTACGAACTGCTGAAGCATTTGCGAGCGTTGGGAGAGTCAAATGTACAGCTTCGACCTCGAGAGGGAATTCCTATCGTGAGACAACTGGCGCAGACGAAAATAAGGGTCGCACATGAGGACAGCAGCAGGCGTTATAATCTGCGTGCTGCTAAAACACAATTTTGTGTAGGACAGGAGGTATTTCGTAGAAACTTTTCCTTGTCCACAGCCGCGCAGAATTATAATGCCAAGCTGGCGAAGAAGTTCCTCGAGTGCAGGATTCGTCGTGTGCTAGGCAACTCACGATACGAATTGGAGGATCTAGGAGGCAAACGTCTGGGGACTTACCACTCCAAGGATCTGAGGCAGTGATCCGAGGGGTACAACACCGATTGCCCGGCACTCAGTCGTGCGCACGAGACTCTTCTACGCGGCCACTTTCTGTAGTCGTTTCGGCGATGAAAATCATCGGCGAATCGCCTATGTTGTTGAGTGCCGCTGGAATTTCGTTTGCTTTTGCTTACGGGTGCTTCGATACTCGATAAAGTACCGAACGCACTTGTAAGCACTGGAACGGACAAAAAGAAGCCGGCTTGACAACGAAAGTCCCGCTGCTCGATAGATGCCGGCTCGGGAACAAAAACGTCAGAGCATCAACGAGGAGGAGACGATTTTGTTTTTGACATCGAGAAAAGGGAGTTTTTTTCGCTTGGCGACGTGGATGGGAGTTTTGGGTTTCGATCCGCGGACTGAAAAATATTTGTTGGTGAATTCGAGAGGAGTTTTTTTTTATGGAGGTTGAGCTGCGAAAGTCGTAGAGTTGCTACTTTGTGTTTTCGAAATCGGCACCGCCGCGATCGTGAATCGTGAAATAATTACGCAAAATGGAGACGAGTGCGAGTGATGGCTGGAGTGTGATGTGCCAGTTTGATATTTTGTTTTGGGACCCGAAAGCGAGGATTTAGCGAATGTTTCTGCGGTAGTGATGTTGTAATTTGGGTCGGTTCTGTCGCGTCCCAGACGAAATGAAGTGCGCGAAATTTGTGCAAGATTTTTTTTGATTCGATAGCACTCCGACATCTTATCAACGTTTTTTTGTCATCGCGTGCTAATCGAATTCCACCAGAAGAGGCTCTCGATCGACGTTAAGCTTACCGCGAATTATCCGCGTTCGAATCGTTAATTTTACAAAAATTGAAGTGACTTTCAACTAATTGCGGAGCAATAATTGTCCGCGATCAAATCGTCCATTTGCAAAATAATTTAAGCGGCATTCCTGTTTTCGGAAAAGTGATGAAGCTGACACGGAAATTAAAAGAACCCAAACAAGGAAAAAAAGAACGAACGTAAATGAATGCATTGTGTGTTGTAAAGAGCCAAAATATACGTAGAGAAAAGAAATTAAATAATGGATTAGGCAAAAAAAAAAAAAATATACGTAGAGAAAAGAAATTAAATAATGGATTAGGCAAAAAAAAAAAAACTATACGTAGAGAAAAGAAATTAAATAATGGATTAGGCTAAAGAACTATACGTAGAGAAAAGAAATTAAATAATGGATTAGGCTAAAGAACTATACGTAGAGAAAAGAAATTAAATAATGGATTAGGCTAAAGAACTATACGTAGAGAAAAGAAATTAAATAATGGATTAGGCTAAAGAACTATACGTAGAGAAAAGAAATTAAATAATAAATTAGGCTAAAGAACTATACGTAGGAAAAAAAGAAAAAAAAAGATTTAAGTAATTAAAATTAGGATAGAAATTATGCCTAGAGAGCAAAAAAATTAGGTAAATCAATTAGGACGTAAAAACATACATAGAGGAGAAAAAAAAAAAAAAAAAAAAAAAAATATTAGTATATAATGAGTTAATAAATAAGGATACATAGATATAAAAGAAAGGGTATGCTCTTTTAACGAGGCGGATCATCTAAATTATGGAGTGAGTTGTTTTTGATTTATATTTTCTTTATGCACTATATTTTTTTTTCTAGATGTTTTCTTTCCTTGGTTTATTTTTCAGATTTTTTTTTTAAAATGTTGAACGGCTAAAGGCTGAGTATTAAATGAACCCGAGCGTCTAGCTCCTTCGCCCCGAACCTCAATAAGGGGCCACGACGCGAAATGTTTTAAAGGACAGTCGTGGCTGAGGTAGGGTGGGCAGAGCAGGGCGCTACTTACACCTAAGCGCCCTGACAAATCGCGAAGTCGCGCAACTCCACCGCTTCTTGGTCTTTCACGACCTATTGGGAAGATAGTCCCAATTTTAATCACCCTGGAGTAAGCCGACACGAAATTTTGTTGTCCAGGCCTAGGGTTTATGGTCTGAGGTAGAGCAAGAACCACCCCACACTGCCGTAGCTAGTCCCGGCCGCCAGCAAGCGTGTCGCTTCCGTTCTACTTCAGCCACCAATTCGGACGTAGGCGGAATTGGCCCTTCTGTCCCGAACCTTTCCTATCCTTCAATTATTTTGACTTTTCTAAGTCAAAATAATTCTTCCAAGGCCTCAAACTCAACAACAAAAGATTTTATTTTAATATCTCAAAGTAATAAAGCGCTAGTTCAGTTCTTTTCAAACATCTTAATTATAAACAAGAACCGGCATCTTCATCAGAAATAGTATATCGCTTTCAATCGCATTTTAGTATTAAAAATTTGGTTATAAATAGAAAAAAATTGGCAATTGAAATTTTTTTTACAGACTATCAATCTGTTCAATGAAGCAAGGTATTTTCGATGATTCGACATAATATAATCATTTAGTTGATAGAACATAGGAGGTACTCGTCAATTAATCTGTTGTTTTGGATCACAAAAAAGTATCGGTGTATAGTTAAAACGGCACCCAACGTGGGATCCGAATTTGTTAAATTATTGTGCTCTACCAAAGTGACTACTAGTCGTTGTTTCGCCAAAAAGAATCTACTTTAATTTCTAAGATCTAAATCACTTCAAGGTTTAAGTACGTGATAACACATTATATTCATTTTACATACCAATAAAAAATTTGTATTTTCCAAATGTAAATTCTACATTTTTAAAACCATTCTTTATCTTTTATTATCGTGGCGCATAAATTCTTCACTGGAAAATCGTTCAAACTAAAACATAGATTTATGGTTGTATTGTAAATCCTGTTTATTTTTCGGACCATTAGGAATTATTCTGAACTTTGAGCATTACAATAAATTATATTATATTTTTGTCAAAATTTCAAGTTTATACTTTTATCACGTGAAATTGTTAACGCTAAAATTATTAGTACAGAAAAAAAATTTCTGCTGGAACAGAGCTAATTATCAACTTAATGTGGGTACACAAATAGCTACATACGCTGTTGCTTGAAATGTTCAACCTTGGATCGAGGAATGAATGAACATTTTATTAATAACAATTTACGAGTGTAAAACACAAACGAAAGTGCGATAAAAATTAATACGCGTGCAGTGTTATTCACAAAATGCTTATCTCCATTCGTCATAAGTTTTCAGGATAACCATAAATGTGATATAAAAATACATACGTACATGGGAAAAGAAACGACATCCGTAACTTTTTTGTTTCTGAATGGTTAAAAAACACTTATATATTATAACACATATTTTGCGAATTACATTAATAACGTTATGTATAGATTTGACTTGCGTACCAAAGTGGAGCAAACATAATTGTTTTCACGAATTTCGTCATATTTCTTAGGTCTTTTAAGATATCTAGTTACGTATAAATATGTAGTTAAGTTTACTTGCAGATAAAAGCATAGAAATAACAGTTTTCAATTTTTATTGATAATTAACCCTTAAATCAGTGGAATGTGTTTTTACGAATTCTGATATACGTACACCTTACTTTTGACGGGATATGAAATTCTTTTCAACAAATATATTTAAAGGTGTGATTTAAGTTTATATTTCTTTGGTCCGATTCGGTTATTATTTTCTCTGAATTTTTAAGCAATTGCTTAATAATAAACAGATATTAAAACTCCACACCCAAAATTTTTTACTCACGAGTGCTTAACATTTATGGGTTCTTTATCCAAAAAAAACTATGAACAGCCTTCGTCTATATTTTTAGTTTGGGTAAGTTCGGAATCCGTTTAATGGTGCACAGTAAAAATTTCAGAAAAAGTACTATTTTTTGTATAGTAATTTTTACTGTTGGATCAATGTAATTTTACAATTAGAACGTTAATGTAAAGAACTAATATGCTTATTTACTATAAAATGTGTAAATTGTGTAATTTCTGTAAAAATTACATAAAAGTACGTACGTTGTGCAGAATTCAATAGCGTTGTGTACACAGTAAGCGAATTTATGTAAAAGTACTATATCCTATATAGTAGTAGGGTTAATTTACGTCATTCTTGGCTATTCTTGATGATTTAAGCATGTTTCAGAAATGCTCAGGTGGCCGAGTGGTAGCGTATCGGACTTATGTGCGACGGGTCCATGGTTCGAATCCGAGAGTGTGCATTCTAATTTTTCAAACAAAAAAAAATAATTTAAAGGAAAATAAATTCGTAGCAAGCAAGCAGGAAAAAAAAAACAAATTTTTTAAATTTTTTTTTTTACACACTAGTGTGTAAAGTATACAGAATCAGCATGTAATTAAAGTTTACACACTATTGTGTAGCGTACACAATGCAGTGTAATTTTACTATAATTAAAGTTGGCGTCCCTTTGCCTACTTTTAAAGTAGTAAATTTTTTTTACTGTGGTGAGGTGCAGGATACTACGCGACTAACAACCTCATGACAGTAATCAGGAGGTCATTAGGAACAACATTTTTTTGCATGCAAGCGATTTGTTCCGCACATGAAAGTTTTCACACGTAAACTAAGCAATCAGTTATAACTACTTAAATTAATCATCACAAATTATGTCGCAATTAACCTTAACAACGTCAAGTTTGTATTATACAGCAAGCAAACACTGGCAAATATTGACTACTTTCTCTGGCAAATGCTGTCAAATTTTTGCTTACCACAATATTTTATTTGCTTTACGCAAAGTCTATTTGGAGGAAAAATATGTTTACAAAACTTTTCGTCAATTCTTTCAGTTTAGATTTGAAGTTAAAATAACATTTTTACTTTATTATTTTTAATAAATTAATTTTAATTAATGTTATCGACCTAAAATTTCAAAAAAAATTGCTACCCTGAAATTTTGTATTTTCACATTTAAAGGCTGATTTACTTGATGACTGCAAACAATTTTTATTAAGATTGTGAGGGAGCTGGGTTATCGAATTTCAATGAAGTAGAAAGCAACCACTGAAAAAAATTACATCACAAATATCGTTAATATTTTTTGCTGGATATAATATCTGTTCGTTTCACTCCTGATTAGTTTCTCATAAGAGATTTTCCTTCTCCCTCATAATCTTAGTGAAAATTGTTTGCAGTTACCATGTAAACCGACCTACTAATAGACCCCAAAAAAGCAAAAACAAATGTCCGTCTGTACGCCGTACGTTAAACCGTTGAAAGTGCGTAACTCACAGAACAGGGTAAAATGGGTGACACCCCTACGAGTGGTATCTTTTGGAGTGACGGAGTTGTACGGGGGAGGAGGGGAAGTATTTTAGATTAAACATTTTGGCTTCTAGATCTCAGGAACCGCTTATGCTAGGACCTAGGAGGCTGAAAGTTGGAAGTTATGTAGTACTATGACAGTGAACCCATTTGCAAAAAAATTGTCGATAGGGGTTGAGGGGTTGCGAGTTGGAGGGGGAATAAATGCGGTGAAAACGCTTGGAAGCTGGGATTGAAACATTCTAAAATCCATATCTCTTGAATGATTGATGTCAGATGGCTGAAACTTTGTAGTTCGCTTAAGGGATACTAGGAGATTAGAAAATGGTTAACATTTTTAAGAGGGGTGGTAAGGTGAGTCTGAAAAACTTTGTTTTGCAATATCTTCCGTCTCAATTGTGTGGAGTGATGGTGAGAGGGGTTGGAAATGGAAAAATTCTGATTTTAATTCCTCGCAAGCCGCAAAGCTAAAACTTGAAAGCTGTACAGAAAAATAAAATTGTTGATAGATGGAGCAAGGTACAGGGGTGGGGGCGGTTTTTCATATCTCAAAAACGGCTTATGCTAGAAAGTTGAAACTTAGTATTTAATGTAGATGTGCTATTAGAATAATTAAACTAAAAAAAAGTTGGTCAGCAATCTGTAATAAAGATACCATAAAATTTGTCATATCTACCTACATATATGTATCATAGCTTTCAGTATCTTCTAGAGAAAAACATTTTTCGTTGTGTCTTTTTTATAGGTTTTTTATCTTAAATATCACGTCATCTTTTTATAAAAAGAGGTTTCGAAAATGCCGTCTTATCAGATAATAGATGTATTACTGTAGTTTTATGTCTTTAACAACTAAGGATGAATAGAAACAGCAAATGCTTTATTTATGTATAGGTATTTACCTTATAGCTTATAGGTCTCATGCAAGCTTATTCTGTCTAGTATTTCTGGGTCAATAGAACTGCTATATTCAAATTAATTCATCCTTTTTTTCTGGAATTGGACGTTGGTAACAAATTGACAAACAGAAATACTTGTTAAAAAAAACTTCAGGTACTAAGAATTTTTGAAATTGTTCTCAGTTAGTACAAATCACAATTAGGTAGTACACTAGAAGACTTACGACTATTTCCTTGGTTCAATTAGGCAGTAGCGGGTGTAGTGAAGGATGGAAGTGACGGCGGATCTGATGAAGCCTAGTTGAGTGTAGAAAATATTAAAGAAATTATCGAAATGATCTCATCCAGCTTTATCTCGATAGAGCGACACTTGCAAAGCACAACAACCTTATCATAATTTATTTCGCATGTTTAATTCTACTCGTGTTCAAGGCGTCATACATAGATCGATCAATTTGGTAGCACGCTCTCAAGTTCAATTACATATGAGAAACTTGTATACACTCTGAACTAAATTAGAAACTTGAAAATCATGTGACATCAATTAATTGCAATTTTATAGCATACTTGCGGGTACACATTAGTTTTCTTTGAGTTTAGTTTTAGCGCGCTACTCACTCGTATGCCAACCGGAAAATTCGTACTATATACGTTTCGTATCGTAACAATGATGTCTATTTTCAGGATTGAAAATGATCGAATGATAATCATTTTAATCGCTTCGTTTAATTTGTAAGTGCCCGAACCACCTACGCCATGATCACGGACGATTCGAATTCTTACTATTCGATTTGCTAATAGAAACCAAATAAAAATTGAAGAAAAACTAGTAGTGGTTTCGCAATGTGCTATCATGGAAAACTTGTCGCGCTGACAACAACTATGCAAATCGATCGAACAGACAAGTAGAATGCGGAGAAATTAATTTAAATTAAACCCCGCTAACTCGTACCGTTTGACTAATTAAAAAAAAATTATCATACAATGTTCATTTCAACCATATGAAACTTAATACCCTTTATACTAGCAGCTTTTATAGGCAGCAATGTCATCCAAAAATGAAATGAAAATTTAATTTAATAATTGGATATTCTGAGAGAAATCACATTGATCAAAGATTCACAGATGCAAAAATTTGTATTTCGAAGCAAATTTCTCAAGATCGGATGCAGCTACAATATCGACGCTTACATCGAATAAAAGATAATTTGATTCCGAAAAAACAAGCTATAGCATGTTAAATTCTGATTATTAGTTTTTAAGATACAGTAAAACCTGATGAAGTTACCACTTGCCTAAAGTTGCTATGTTTTATGGTCCTGATGTAAATTACTGAGTTTCCGCCAGTGTGACCAACTTCTAAAATTAATTATTTAAAAATTGTACTTGTTATTTTATTTAAATCAGAATTAGCAAATTTTGCGAATATCTTCCGATTTTACTCGACTTACTATACTTTACTGATCGAACTAAAATTTCCAAAAAATTGATTGTCCTAAAAGGGACCAACCAGTAAGCCCCAGAAAAGCAAAAAAAGTCTATCTGTTCGCCGCAAACGCAGTATACAAAAGTGTTTGAAGGCGTGTAGCGTTGAGATTATTAAGTTGGTACCTTTTTCTAAGCTAGGGTATGAGGGGAATGTGGAGGGAGCGTTTTAGTCGAAAAATTTTGATCTATAAACCTCAGGAGGCTTAAACCTGGAATTTTTGTAGAACTATGATAGTGGACCCATTTGCTTAAAAAATATTCGATAGGGGTTGAGGTGTGTGGGTGGAAAAACAAAGTATCTAGAATGCTCTAAAGCCGGAATGGAAATCTTCCAAACATCTATATCTCCCGAATGGTTGATGTCAGAAAGTTGAAGCTTTGCCGTTGGCTAAAAATTTAAAAGGTGGAGTCTTGGGGGTTGGGGGTACAAAAATTTGATTATAATATCTCCCGAACCAATTGTACCAGGAAGATAAAGTTTGGTTTTTCTAAAAAATAATTACAAGTCGAGTCTATTGAATGTAAAATTTGTGTGTGGGGAGGTGCAGCACCGAAGTGAGGATAGCTATTTTTCATAAAATTTTTATATCTCAAGAACTGTACCAGATATGATATTAAAAATTTTACGCACAGTAGACCTGTACTAATGAAATTTTCGAAATGGATATTAAGGTACGGGACTAAGGCGCTGTACACGTTGCATTAGACCGAATGAATTTTCCGATCCGATTTTTCGTTTTTCGACCTACTGTGGAATCTTTAGTTATTGAAAAATTTGTTATGATCGTAAATTATAAAATTTTCAAAAATATTATGGAAGAAAATTTTCAGGAACTTGTAGTTTTAATTGATAATAAAAAGAAATATGAATCCGTCGTACGACTAAAAATATTCGTACCGGCAAACGGATTTTTTTTTAATATTATCATTCAAAATCCAAATCTCTTGAAATTTACTCTTATGATATTCTTAAAAATGCTATTATTAACGATTTCCACCAATTTCCTGTTATCAGAAAATTTCACATTAAGCAGAAAAACGAAAGTTCGTATCGAAAAATTCGTTTGGTCGTGTACAATGTGTATAGTGCCTAAGGTTGGGTTTTTATATCTCAGAAACGGCTTATGCTAGAAAGTTGAAACCTAGTACTCATATGTAAATATACTATGGAAGTAATTCGATCAAATAAGGCTCTGACTTTTATTAGCGTACAAAGGTGGAATAAAAAGAATTTCCGCGAGAACGGATTTTTATCTTCATTTTCGCGAATTTCGTTATATGTATGTTTTAGGCATGTCCATTTATAAAATAAATTTTACTTCTACGAGCTTTTCATGTATTATATATTTTATTATTTTATTTTTGAATAGAATTTCGGAACCCGTTTAATACGGAGATGCGGTGTAGTTCCCTATGCCAATTTCCCTCGATAAAACGCACTTCAATTTATCCCCATTATAACGAGGGTATCGCAAGGCTCTGCGCTGAGCTCTATACATATGATTTACCAGATATGAAATCATGTAGCATAGCATAGCACTATTCGCAAGATTAGCAGTGTCACATGTTTTCAGCACTAATCCCTATGTTATAATCAGTACCTACTATATACTCGAATAAAACCAAAAAAATATTTTTTTTTTTTCAAATGGGAAATTTAAAGGATTCATGTTAAATCCTACATTAACTTTTAATATCACAAAAAAAAGTAGAATAAAATCAAAAATTAATATTCATCACCTAATTTTGAAATCAAACTATTTATTTATTAATAAAATGTTTTTTTACTAACTTCAATTTTTCAATTCTCATTCATTACTTGTAAAAAAATTGCAGATAACTTAAAACAGAAACCGTTCCACGGAAAACACAAATAGAGCTTATTTTAAATAGATGCAAAAACTAGCAGACAAATCGTCGTGTGAAACGCATTTAAAAGAATTGTTCCAATAAAAAAAAACCTGAATAACACCCAAATATAATTATGTACATATTTAAGTTAAGTTAGTCAATAAGTTAGATATAGATACAGATGGCTAATAGGAAGTAAAGTTTATTTTATATAACGATGTACAACTTTTCCATTCATTCTAAGAAAAAAACACAAACTCTGTATAAACATTGAGACGTTAGATCAAGAATCCCCCATCTACTAAATTATGAAATCGTCAATAGAAATTTGAATATAATTTAATTTTTTTTTTTTTGAATATCCTAATGGACATTTAAAATTGGTGTAAATATGAGGTGAACTTTTCAGTGCATATTAAACTGTATGACGAAGTTTCCTATGTTAAAATTTGTGGACATGAATTTCAATTTGGGAACGTATGTACCTACATATTGGGATAAGTGTCGCCAATGCAACAACTTGTAAGATTGTTTCGGCAAATTGCGTCTGATCAGTATGATGAAACTACTCCTTCAGACATAGTCCAGCACAGTTTTCAAACAGACCGTTTCTGTGAGGTTTTTTCAATTATTATGTCCTCAATAGGTTAGCGATCAATCCCAATCGAATATTTGGTGTAGTAGTATTTAAAACAGATTTTTGGTGACCAAGAAAAAGCCCGACATTTTTTTTTTTAAATTAGCATCTACATAAGCCGTAAAATGGCATTAATTCAAAATAAACAGGGACTAATAATTTATAATTATTATCCTTCCTAATAAAATTTTAAATAATAATGGGAATAATTGACGGGCTTAGAACCAGAGGGGTCCAACGTCCAAGTGACAAATTCGCAGAAATTGAGTTGATATCAAAAAATATCTCTTTAGACTATCTGCTGTCCTCTATCAGTGGTGCACAGTTACAAGATTAGCTTAAGGTTCCATGTGCACGTTAAATGCGATTTTGATGATTTATGACTGTTTTCTTACCAATATCTCAAGTTAATGGCAACAAAAAAAAAAACGAAATAAATTTACACCACTTTATTAGCTGGTATGTAAACTAGGTCAATTATAGCAAAAAAAAATCAAAACTGTATTTGGAAAAAATGCTATTAGAACAACAACCTTTGAATTTTTTAAAATGAGAAAATTCGAGTTTTTTAAACGCATATTACCTATTTCTTGAATAATTATCATGTCTTTTTTATTAATATAATGTTAGAAAAAATCTTAAAGAAGGTCTCCTATAAATCAAATTTTAAAAATTTTTCATTTTTGTTAATAATATATGAAGTCAAACTGAAGCAATTTTTCACGATTTTCATGGCAAGAATTACATAAAAAGACCGCATTTCATTGAAAAGTATCACAGATAGTAATTGGTATTTATAGAAGATAAACCAAAGGAAAAATTATTGATTTTTAGTAGTTATGCCTTTCAAATAACTTGATAACATATAAGACTATTTTTTTCTTCTGTAAAATCAAAATTAGTTCGCTGATAGACAGTGAAAGATGCAGGCGTATTGCCCACGCCAAATTACACTAACGAAAAACGGTTTCAATCGATTAAAATCCTCTCAAGGAAGAAAAATCAAACAGGGACAAAAAATGGTCGTACCGGACTCATGGGGCCTTAAGGCCGCTATTTGTTGAAAAAAAAATCCCATACTAAACGGAAAAGCACCAATGATACGAGCCAGAGGGGTACAAGTGAAATTCAAAATACTCTTGTTTTTTTTTGCACTAATTGTATTTAGCAATCATGGTAAGCTTTGTTACTGTTGAGTTTTATTACTTGATATTACGATTTGATTTTCTGTTGGTTGAAGCTATAATATTTCATTTTTAAAATATAGTAATGGGTAAATTTTCAAGCTTTAGTTCCCTTGGACTTATTTGTTTTTACTTAACTGGGTACCAAGCATAACTAATTTTATTTTATTTCCAAATTCCGACTCATTAAACCTAAAAGAATTTCGGAAGTCATGAAAAGGAGGGGTTAAATATCGTAACAATATTTAAATTGGGTTTTCCCTGATTATATTTAACGGTTTTAGAAGTGAAAGTAAATTCGCTATCTCATTAGACCTAGGAAATATATCGGAATTCGTGAATGTGTACACACTTTACATCACTTTACACTAGCTTAGAGGTCGCAGATGAAAAAAATTGGGAAAACATTTCTAAGAGCTTCTATATAAAGAGATGCAGAAGTAATAGTAAATTTAATAGCACGGTATATCTAAAAGATTTAACGAAATTCGTGAAAATGTGAAGCAACTCTTTTCACTGACATTGCTTTCTCCAGCTTTGTACGCAAATGAACAACTGGGCTTTTTTCATATAGGTAAGGTTTCAACTTTCGAGCGTAAGCCGTATCTGAGATATGAAGAACCAACCCAACACTCGTTTTCTACCTCTATCAAAAATATGTGGTCATACAGCATCTTCAAAATTTGTCTCTCTCCAAATTGTATCTTTCTGGTACAATTGCAACGAAAGATATTGTAATCCAAAGTTTCCAAACCTTCCCCCTCAATCCCACCTCTCTACTTCTGCTTTTAGAATTGACCTTGTCTAGGCTCGTACTCGTAGTACCTCTTAATACAGCCCCTCTCCACCACCTTCTGATATCAACCGTTCAGGAGAACTGGATTTGCAAATGTTCATCTCTGATGCGTACGTAGTTGGTACGCAAGATATCATAATCTAAAGTTTTTTATGAGCCAAAACTTTTCGTCTAAAACGCCTCCTCACCGCCCCTCAAAACCTTTTCACAGGAGTACCACTCACTCAATCTACCTATCAAAAAAAATATTATATAAAAAATATTAACATGAAATACATATAGAAATACGTTAAAGTTCAGTGCCAGAGGAGTACAATGTTTCAAGAGTTCAGAATAAGCTTGAGAGTTCTAGTTCACCTTAGTGGTTGCGAACGAACTAGTATCCGAAACTTCGCGAACTAGTTCATTCTTGTAGTTCGCAGTTTACGAGAAAGAAATGATAAATAGTGTAGGGAAATGTCATGACCTAAAAAAAAAGAAAGTTCCTCACTTCGCTCGCGACCGAACTAGTTCCTTTTTTCACAGTTCACAGTTTGCGAGATTGATTGTGATGACCTAAAAAAATTCCGAACGAACTAGTTCCTTCTTTTAAGCTCGTAGTTCGTGAGACTGAATGTGATGATATAAAAAAAAAATGTCCTTACTTTCCTCGCAAACGAACTACTTCCTTTTTTTTAGGTTCACCAGTTCGCGAAACTAAATGTGACAACCTAGAAAAAAAAATCCTCACTTCCCTCTCGAACTGAACTAATTCCTTCCTTTAGATCCAACTTCGCAAGAGTCGAATGTTACAGGGTGTACGCAAATATGATGACGAACTACTTCCTACAAACGAACTAGGACCGGAATTCACTGCGAACTACTTCGTTCATTTCACTTATGGGAACGCCTTTCCGAACTAATTCGTTCACGAACTACACAAGCTTAGTTCAGACCACGTTAAACAGTACGAGTATATCTTGGGAAATTATATATATACTAGTATTTCTTTTTGGCGCCGCTGGCTGAGGTCTTCAGAATACCGCGTTTACATGGAGGATTGAATCCGGATTGAATCCGAATTCAATCCTCTAAAATCGTATGAAAACGCAGATTGAATCGAAACGAGATCGAATCGACACCGGTTATGTTGTTCATTTTAATGCCATTTCATGTTTCGATCTTTGGATTCTCCATGTAAACTCGGTATAAGTCCTTAAGAGGAAAAACGATCAACCCGGTCGGTAAAAAAACACTTTGATATGACTTTACTCGGAACTACTTGAATTACATTTGTAGGTACTCGTACACCTCTGGTTCTAAGCCCGTCATATTATAATACAGGTATTCGTCGTTGAAGTTCTCTTAGTGAATTTTATAGTTTATTTGAATTTCTAGGTTTATTTAAAATAACTAAAAATAATACGGAAATCAACTGCGTAAAATATCACGAAAAAATCCTCCTACAAACAGAATAATTATTCGGAAACAAGCAAGCGAATATCTAGATAAGTGACTCCGGTAGACGTATTAAAAATAATTTTTAAATATTTTTATTCCAAAGATCACAGAAATCTAACAATTTGTTTTTTCTTAAATTTATTCGGTAATTAATTCGTGAACCGATTTCAATAAAGTCCGAACTGTGTATTTTCTATTTAAAATTCAAACGAAGTTTATTACACAATAAAAAGTTTTTAACAATCCAGTATCAATTTCTTGCACAAACTCTCACTACGCAACTTCGAAGTGAATCGAGTATTTTTGGAAACTATATTATGACTTGCTACAAGTTATTTTTAATCTGAACTTCGGGAAATCTAAGCAAAACCTAGAATGATTTCAATTGCCCTTTATGAGATTCGGTAGAGGAAGACGAAAATAGTTTTATTTTTATCGCTATAGGGACGAAGTAAAAATTCTAGTAAAAAATATAAATAAATATATTTTTTTATATTATTTTGATTTCACCTTAAAATAAATCACGCAATTGTAGATTATTTCTTAAACTTACCCGGTCATGGCAAGGTCTGCTTCAATCTATCAGCAATACACTATTTTGATTTTTTTCGAACAAAATCCCGATCACTAGGGCATGCGGCTTATTATTATTTTAATGATTGATAATTTCGTTATTGTTGAAATTTCACTAAAAAAAAACACAATAATGTACCAACGTATATATTTGAAATTATTGAAATAAGCCGATTATTTATTCACACATTTCAAAACTTCGCGATCACGATTAATTTTACGATCGATCGTTTCAGCAGGATGTCGATCGTTTCAAGATCATTTGATAACTAAAAGAAATTTTTGATAGCACCGATGAACTTAGTATGTTTAGTCGGTGTCGAACTAGTTAGTAATACTGTGATGATGAAGTTGCGACACGAAATGTTCGATCAGTTAGTTTGAATTTATTTTTATAGTAAGACAATTTTGAAAAATTTAATAACCATTTTCATATGTGGTTATCAGGCATTTAAAAAAAAAACCAGCAACACTATTGCGAGATGCTGTAGCTATACTTTAAAACGGATTGGATCTTCAATTTTCACATGTGGAACTTGTAGCGCGTACACTGAACACCGAGCCGCTAAGCGCCTGTACTAGAACTGTTCAAATAATGTCATATGGTTGATGATAAAAGCCGCGCTTTCCTCAATCATTTAACACAATGTGGTGCTGTTTACTTTTAATTATAATCTCCTCTTAATCGGCATATGTTTAAGCTCTGTTTACAAAGCCAGTTTAACATTCTCTCCTTGCAAGAAACTTTGCTCGCATCTGTTTTAAGTGTTATTTTTAGAAAATAAGCTTTTATAAAGTCGTGAGATTTTTTTTTATATAAATTTTTATAAAAAACACAACTTTCTTATCAGCTTTGTGAATTTAAAACAACACAAGTTAATTTAGTTTCATAGTTGTAGGATAGTTTTTACACTACGTTTACGTCTTTCTTCACTATGCAACCACGTGAACCGATTTTACTCTCTTAAAAAGACTATTAAAAATGTTTGCACATAAACGTGATTATTTATAGCCCGAATCGTAATTAGAACACTTTGTATGGCTAGTCAGATCAAAAAAACACCCTCCAAAACGCATTGGCTTTGTCACGTGCCCGAATTGCAGTCACATCTACTTTGTTCTATCGCAAAATTGATCGCGAAAAACAACTTTACACAGTAACGTTCTTTCAAAATCTCATACTTTAAATAGCAACAATATCAAATGCACCCTCCTTACAGAATATAACAATCGGAACTGAATGGGAATAGGAATTTTGCAAAAAACTAGTGATAACGAAAAACCCAAAAAAAAAAAATCACACGCATAAATGGATAAATCCATCATCGATCGGACAGAGTTAATGCCACTGCCAACATACTATTTGCATGACTCAAGTTAAAGATGTAATCCATTTACGGGGACACTTATCAGTACTCGTATAATGTATAGGCTTATTCAATTGTCAATTGATCGATCTTAATACTTTCTATCCGTTCACTATCACTTCTTAGGCGAATACATCAGCCATTATTTATATAAAGGTTATTTTAAGTCTAGTATAGTGAAACTCGTGTTCATGAGATGTGACGGTTGATCGGAACAGTATTATACAATATTAATTATTGCTAAAAGCAAAATTGCAAGTTCCTCGTCATATTAGCTGAATCACGTGACTGTTATATTGATAAGTGATAAGCACTTGAAGAGCTAAAAAAATGCTGAAAAAATCTTATCACAATCTTGTCGAATTTCTAGAACATATAAGTAAATTGGAGTCGAAGGAAATGCGGCCAAGCTTTATCCCAGATAAAATGTTTCGAAGGTGAAAGGGTTTTAAGTTTTAGTCACGATTACTATTTCCTTATTATTTTAGTAATACAGTATTGTTATCGATTTAAACTCAAAAAATTTGCCGCAACTTTATTATTTTTCCGGTAGAAAATCGAAACGCGTTCAATTTTGAGATGCGATGTAGGTTACTGTGTGACTGAAAACCTAATAAAAAATTCAGGAAGAGGTTAGAGTAGGATCGCGCTAGAATACTTACGCCGCTACCACAAAAAACATATGAATTATTTACCTAATTATATTCCGGGATGCGGTTGAAAGGGTTGAAAAAGGAAAAAAAACTTGAAAATAGGTGATTATTAAACAAGCCCGTGGGAGTGAAACGATATTCGATATTCTGATCAGACCTGAGAGATATGGCAGAATTAATGAAAAAGTATACAGCCACTTTACACCCCCTTAGGGGTCGCGTTTCAAAAAATAGTGAAAACGATTTCTAGCCATTTATATGAAGAATCGTTGGAAGAAAAACAAATTCAATATTTTGGAAGACCTAGTAGAGATTATAAAAATCGTAGAAATATATGCGTTCTATTTTCACTGATAATTTTTTTTGGCCCCCCCCCCTCCTGAACGCCAATGGATAATCGGATTGTTTGTCAAAATTTGCAGGAGTTTCAACTTTCCAGCATAAACTGTTCTAAAGTTAGGAAAAACAATCCCCACCCCGTACCATACTACTACTACAGCTCTATCTAAATACATACCAAGTATTAAATTTGCATTATTATTGGTTCTTCTTAAGATATAAATATCTAAACGTTTTCCTTTTACTCTACACCCACACCCCCAAATTTTTTTCTCTATTAGGGTTCAATTAGCGCTACGTCTGGTAAAAATTCTAAGTATCTATCTTACACAGTTCTTGAGATATGAAACGTGTTTTTTTTGGCAAATTCTTATCCCTTCCACTTCCATGCTCCACCTCCACCTTGTAAAATTTGTATTTGAGCAAACTTTATTTGCGAACCTTTATACTCAAACCGAATTATATTCTTCTAGACTCTAGAATCTAGAGCAATTAGTTCGTGAGATATCGTAATCTAAAGTTTTTCACCCCGTACGCCACTGCCCCACTAAAAAATTTCCAATCTGTTCTCCTAGTATAACTACAGATATATTTTAAGCTTGAATTGTGTGCGATTATGAAGATATTGATTTTAGAATGTGTCGATCCCCATGTCAAATGTTTCGGGTCCAAATCATTGCCGAGCCAATGTCGATTTGATCACACATTTAATTTTTTTTTGTTTTGGGTGCAGGAAGGTGAAAATCTTAAAAGACACTAAGATATCCGCACAAAAAAACTTAGTAGTGTGGGATCCACCCCCACTGAAAACACCTCCCTTTGTGTATTAAACTAGTCTGAGGACTAACCATTAATTTTCGTCTGAATTCTTAACACTATTTAAGTTAGTATGTCATCCATTGATGCTCTACATATAAATCTGACATGTAATACAAATACAATACAACATTCTATTACAAATACACCCAATCAAGAGGTTTGGTTCTATTCAGCCTTCTTATTTGATTATGAGTATCAACCCTACAAACATTATGATTCGAAAACGATGTGCTAGCAAACCGTAATCTCTAGCTTAAACTTCGATATCGAACTCGATATCGAACGGAAAACAGACGACCGGCGAAGGAAAAGGAACATGATTCTCGACCTTTCTCGACTTATTAACCCGAGATTCTCTTTCGATAACGAATTGCGGTAGGTTCGAAGACGAACCGAAAGTGATGTGAAAACGAAGTTAGGTGCACAATGCGGCTGTGGTAGTGGTTGTATATATTGCTTATATATTAAGAGAAGCGAGCTATTCTCGTGTCGTATGCGATTCGCGCAGAGCGAGGTTGTACGGGCATTTCAGTAGAGCCGTGGAATTGGACATTTATTAAGGTTAAGCGGGAAATAATGTCCGTGGACAGTATTGTCATCGGCACTACATGGCATCTGTTACGACTGACTTGTAGAAATAAATAGAAAGCAGAAAACAAATAAGGTAGAAAAATATTTATTGTCTTAAATGTATGACATCCATATTAACAGTTCAATATTTTTTACTCCACTTTTTATTGTTTTTCACATAAAATAAATTTAATTGCGTACACTTAATTAATCATTTCTAACTCAACTGAACATATGTATCTGCGCGCGTGCCACTAAACAGTAAACAGATCAATGCGTTCTGTTTCGAGCATTATCAGGACCATAGTAGAAATACTTACATAGGAAGCAAACTCCGTATCTTCCTCATTGTCCACAAAATTTTTCGCATAAAAAAATTTTACCTCTCATATGGACGATTTTGGTTGGTTGTACCTCTCAAAATTTTAAACAGCTGATGACTGAGCCATATCTTTCGTCTCTTTCAATTACGTACGTGTAATATAGCTTTACCGCTTTTTTTGTCTGTATTGGATGTTCTTATGCTTTTTTCCTGTATTGCCATATCCCTCACCCTCACGTCATTTTCCCTAAGTACTATTCCAAACATATCAAATCGTGCAAAAAAGAAAGAAATGAGTGTCAGAGTAATCGCCCATGACTGAAAGAGACGCAGCTTCTGAATACGTGTAGATTGTACGCATATTGGTGTGTTTACATCGAGAATTCGAGCTGAGTTTGCTTACTATGTAAGTATTTATAAATACTATGATTAGGACAGGGATGAGTCATTTCAATTGTACTCAGAGAAACGAACAAATCTCGCAGTAAGTTCGAAGCATAGCCGCACGTAGTCTCATTTCTTTGTAATTCCGCAATCAGAGAAATGTCGAAATCTCGGTCACAAAGCGGAATTATAGTGGTGGGCTCTCTTTTTTCTTCTCATATGTAACAGCATCAGAGACACGAAGGAATCTCGGGAGAAGCTCGAAATTCTCATTTCTTGCTCCATTTCGAAATTACTTCGCGAAAGCGAGTTCTTCGCTAAAATGTTTGCAGGGAAGAAGTCTGACTGCCTCAATGTTGACGTGATGCTGTAGCCTATATTCATGTTTAACAGCATTCTTTTTTGTTACACTGGCTACATTAAGGATCTCTATTCTCTAGGTCCCGGTGTAGATCGTTGTTTCGTACATACCACGGAGCATTGATTGTATGCACTACGTAGTACCTACTTTGTTCTGGAAGATTTGAATTTTCTGAATATGAGTATGTTTAGTACACCCCATATTTGACTACCATATGATCATACAGGTTTTAGTGTTTGATTAAAAATTAATATTTTGTTATGAATTGAAAGTTTATACTTACGTCCCAAAAGCCAGTTTAGTTGTCTGTATCTAATTTCAAATCAGCCTTTTTCTATTTGACATGTTCTTTCCATCTTAATTTAGCATCTAGTGTTATGCCTTTATTTTTTTTTAAATACGTTTTTATTTCTCTGTAAATATTTATAATATTTTTTTTAAAATGTGAATTGATTTTTCTTACACTCTGCACACTCTTAGATTCGAACCGTGGACCCGTCGCACATTAGTCCGCTACGCTACCCACTAAGCTCGTGATAGTGTTAAAGCCGAATCAAAATTGACTTTGGGAAACAAAAAATTTTTTTGGCAATATAAGTGCAATACAGAGCTGAAAGTCAAGCCAATGCCGAAAGAGCTTAGACACCAATAATAAGCCAATTCGCGGCCCGACACTGGTCTGGTAGTTTGTCAGTATCAAAAGAATACCGATCCACAAGTCTTGGCGGACAATACGATGCCAATTCTGGGCAGTGTGCACAACTCCGTCGGACTCCGGCATTTCGTACATGGGTCTCGGGGTTTTTGCTTTTCGGACGCAGTTTTTCCCACTCCCCCCCACCCCTTCATCGACTTTGAACATTTTTATGAAAATGAGTCTACTATCAAAGTTCTATATAAATTCTAAGTTTCAGCCTCCCATAGAGATATATATACTGGAGATGACAAGCAGCGGTAGAGTTGAAGGCGGACGTCGTCGCATTCACTTGCACGCAAAACAACAACAAATTGACATAACGCACCTGTTTTGTCTCACTCACTCCCACGGCTAAGGCAACAACAATTTGATATAACGACCATGTTTTGTCTCAATTCTCATCGTCCTTTTGGCTTCAAAGGGCTTTATACAAAACCGGTGGCTTTTCGTCTCCACTAGCTCTATGCAGCCTCCTAACATAAGCGATTGCTGATATCTAAAACGCTTCTTCTTCATTCCCCCTCACACCCCACTCCTAAGAATTTGGTCACTTTCAAAAGCATACACAGTCTATTTAAAAAAAAAAATCTGCCAACAGTCTGGGCGCAACTTTATTATTTTTCCGGCAGAAGTTCGGAACGAGTTCAATTCGGGGTTGCGGTGTATGTTACTATGTGACTGAAAACCTAAGAAAAAGTTCGGGAAGCGGTTAGAATAGGGTGTAACATATGAATTATATAATTGGGTCATATTCCGGGATGCGGTCTAGAGGTTGAAAAAGAAAAAACATAGAAATATGTGATTATTAAACAAGCCCGTGGAAGTGAAAAGATATGCGATATATACTAAAAAATATACAACCACTTTACACCCTCCACCACCAATTTCAAAAAATCTTGAAAACACTTTCTTAGTATTCATATGAAGAATCCGTAGAATAAAAATGAATTCAATATTTGGAAAGACCTAGTAAATATGACGAAAATCGTGAAAATGTATGTATTTTATTATTAATAATATTTTTTTTGCTCTTCCTCCTTCCGAACGAACGCCAATGAATATTAATTTTTTTTTAAAAATATGTGCTTATTAAACACGCCTGTGGAAGTGAAAAGATATTCGTTATCTGATCAGACCTGAGAGATATGGTGAAATTCATGAAAAAGTACACAACCACTTTACGCCATCTTAGGGGTCGAATTTCAAAAAATCTTGAAAACACTTTCTTAGTATTCATATGTAGAATCCGTAGAAAAAAAAAATGAATTCAATATTTTGAAAGACCTAGTAGATATGACGAAAATCGTGAAAATATATGCATTTTATTTTTAATGATAATTTTTTTTGCCCTCCCTTCCGAACGCCAATGAATATTCGAATTTTTTTTTCAGAATTACTTTCCTAATTGAATTACATATACACACCGAGTTTCAACTTTCTAGCATAAGCCGTTCTAAAGTTAGGAAAAACACCCCCATCCCCGTACCTTATCACGATAACGGACAGACAAATGGACGGACGGGTGTCAAGCGGATTTAGATGTTTCGTACCCAAATAAGCACAAAATAATATTTAAATTTTGTTGGTGTGAGGCTTCGTTCTAAGCGTTACAACCTTTTGTTCCGGATTAAACTTATAACCCTCTCATATTTCAAATCCGTACGATAAACATGTACATACCATATGTACATACGTATAGTGTTTTATAAACTTTCTACCCTTTTTGACCCATAATCTGGTTTTTTCTCAATTGTTATGTGTTGTTTGATCTCATTGATTTTTTCCAATTGTTGATTACTGTGTCCTTTGCCCCTTAAAATACGTCTGGGATTTCATCTGCCGATCATCCGCTGGAACTTTATTCATTTATATCATCAATAAATTAATGATAATAATAAGCAAACATGAACAGAACACATTTTTATAGTACATATTAGTTTTTCCATACCGTTTGTATTTTACGCATTGTAGAATTTTGCCTTTCCACAGCCAGCAGTAAGTTATTAGCGTTTGATTTCCACACTTATGTGTGAATTTCCGCATTAGTTGTTATGTGTTTCAGCTTAAGTAGTAAAAATTACAAGAGTGCTCACAAAAATTTGAATAGTAATTTCAGTGTTTTCAGATTAGGCTCTGAATTGCCTACTAATATTACAGGTTTTCAATTTTTTTTTTCATATTTATGTAAATTACTCATCGGCGACTAGTATAGAGAATGCACGAGTGCCTAATTTTTTTATCACAAGAAAAAAACAATATCTGTAATTTTATCTTGTCTAAAGTATACGTGCGTACCGACCGACAGGAACTGTACAATATTCAATCAATTTTTTTTTTATAATATACAACAATTCGATGTCTGCCTGTAAACACTATGGCCGCTATTCATCTTTTATATTTTGTCACACAATGTTTCAAGTTCAACTTTTTGATAAGATAATGTGAATGATCGAAAATCAATGTGTCGGTTATATTCGTAAAATCATAAATCTAGTCTGTAGACACATGCAAAATTTAACTTACCATATTTTTATTAAACTGTGCATGTGACACTTGACATTTTATTATGGTTAGAAAAACTAAAAAAGGAAGTATCTTCCACCCTGTGTATGAAATAATTCTATTTTGATTTGTGCTGGCGATCGGCAGAACATAGGTTCGAATTAAGCATACCGTACAATCGCATTAGATTTTTGGGTCCAGTAACTTCACAGATTTACGATGCATGATAAAATTATGGAAATTTCAAATGTCTGTTAAAAATAAATGGCTGTCCCATTTCAAACCAACCACCCAAACCCCGCTTTGCGGAAAATTTTAAAGAAGGGTCTGAAAACCTATTTTTACTCAAGCCTCAACAAACCGTATAATATACAGGATAAATTGAAAATGGTCAGTTGAACCATCAGTCAGTTGCCATTGAAAGATATAGTTAAAAGTTATCAACATCAAGAAATTATTAGATACGTAGGCTGCCTTTTATGTTTCGGGATTTGGCAACCCTGGTGGTGCAATCTGGTAACTGACAGCTCTATCGTAAAGTTGGACATTTTTGAGGTTATACGTACTCAGAACGTTTTGACATACGAGCGCTATTTGTGTTGTTTGCAGTAAGTTAAAAGATTTATCTCAGCTCAAAAATGGAATTAAATCGTGAACATTTTCGTGCGATTATTTTTTACAACTTTCGACGTGGATTAACTCAGCAACAGTGTATAGATGAACTTAATTCAATTTTGGGCGATGAAGCTCCATCAAGGACCAGTGTTTATCGATGAAATGGTGAATTCAATCGTGGTCGTAGTTCACTTCAAGACGAATTTCGTGAAGGTCGTCCAAAATCAGTTGTTGTTCCGGAAACCATTGATGCTGTGCGCAAACTGATATTGGAAGATCGTCATTTGACCTATCGTGAGTTGAGACAATCTTAGGCATTAGTGGGACCAGCATACATTCAATATTGCATGATCATTTGATTGTCAAAAAAATTTGTTCGCGTTGGATCCCGCATAATTTGACAAAAGCTCAAAAAGATGCTCGTGTCAATTGGTCCAAAGAAATGCTCAAAAACATCGATTTGATGAGTCATCCACCGTATAGTTCTGACTTGGCACCGAATGACTTCTTTTTATTCCCGTACGTAAAAAACAAACTGAGAGGTCAACGTTTTTCGACACCTGAAGAAGCGGTTGCCGCATTCAGAATGCATGTTTTGGAGATACCTCAATCAGAGTGGCAAAAGTGCTTCGACAATTGGTTCAAACGCATGCAAAAGTGTATAGATTTTCATGGGGAATATTTTGAAAAACAATAAAGTGGTTTTCGATGATTAATATTTGTTTTTCTTCTCTAATCCCGAAATATAAAAGGCAACCTACGTATTAGATATGCTGCCTTAAATTGCAAGAAATTTTGCTCTCGAAAAACTTTTTTTATAAATAGCAGTGAAAACGGATTATGGTGTAAATCGACATTTTAAGATAATCTAATGGGACTAAATAATGAGATTACATTAAAACTAAGAGTCACATTTTGTTTTTTTTTATATATAATTACGAAGCACTGCATCGATTGTGAATTTAAGGTTCATAAATCATGTGGGCAGTAATGCGAAACAAATAAACAAATCATCTGTAATTCGCACTTAATGCTGCCAATGCCAATTATCGCAACTTTGATTACAATCAAAATAGATTTTAGATTCGAGGGATATAATAATTATCAGTTTTAGTGCCTTTGCTTATCATTTCTATACGGCTATTAAAATTGTTGTTATGAAAATTTTTGTTATCATAGAATCAAAGTTAATGGTCATAGTATTTGATCGAGTATTTTACATTGAAGTGCATTTCAAATTGTTTCAATAGTCAGTATATATCTATGGCGACATCACGTACTATTTATTTATTATTAACGGGTACCAGACCCTCGAATGAAATGTACACTTATAAATACAAATGTAAAGATAACATAATTATAAGATAAAGGTAAAAACATAAATGTATTAAAAAAAAAAGAGTTAAAAAAAGAATAAAAAAGTCGAGTAAGAGTAAAAGTAAATAATGATTTTAAAAATTTAATAACAAATAAAAATCATAAAAATTGAATTGCCTTTAGACAATCAATATTTGTGAAAAATATGTCCAACGTAGCTGAATACTTGTTAGCAGCTCTCATTAAGTGAGTGGCTGGACTATTGCTAGCATAACTAGTAACACGAGGGGTGACATAAAAACTATCAGTAGAGCGTGACGAATGATTTGGAACCCGAAAATTTAAAGATTCAAGGAATTCCCAGCAATCCAACTTATCATTAACAATATTATATATGGCTATTAGCTCATACCGTTCCCGTCGTTTAGACAGTGGCTCCAGATTCAAAGTAGTGAGCAAATAGCCATAATCAATAGTTTCGACAGGTATGTGAAGTTTAAAGGCATTGTACCTCAGGAATTTGTGTTAAATAGTTTCAATATGGGCAGAGTGAATATGGAAAAAGGGGTTCCAGATTCAGGGAATAAATTGTTTTGAAATCTTGATAATCTCTATAATAGTTTAAAAATAGTTAAGCTAACCAAACCGTACAAATAATGAGTTCTTCCTGTAAGATTAAGACGACAAAATTGCAAATAAGTATACAATGATTCAAGTTTTCGCTGGTCTTTGGCAATTTTATTCAAATTTGAATGGCAAGCACAAAAAATATATTCTGCATAGTTAGTTACAGTAGAACAATTTAAATACTATCTATTATTTTTTTCCAAAAAAAAAGTTTAAGCCCACTCTCTCATTGACTTCGACAGCTATTGTAAAACTAGCCAAGCTAAGTAACCCAAGACACATTCATCAACCTAAACTTAAAAGTTAAAGTAATTGGTAAAATATAGAAGTTCAGAGATTTCCTAAAATTGCAACTCCGCTAAATTTGTGCCTTGTGTCCGTACACAGAATAGACCAGGGAATTAAGATTAAGTTATGACGTTTTGGTCCGATGTAATCACAAAATGTTTTGTGGTAGTATCAACAATAAAATAGTTTTAAATATTTTTCGTATTGTATATCATGTAAAAAAAAATGATTTTTAATCGATCATAACAACTTACGTGACTTTCGACATACAACCATTAATAATTGTAATAACCGCATTGGAGTTAGACACGTAGTTCGGTGTGTTGTTCGAAATCAGCATTGATTTAATTGTTAATTGAAACTGCACGTGATGCAATCTAATTTTAGCCATAGGTGTAGGTACCTATATTTATTTCGATCTTAATGTGGACCTATTGTTTGCAATTTTTGATCAAAAATACCAGCTATTTTGGTTATAAGAATGTATCATAAAAGTGTGTCTGGAGATTAAAGACTAGATTTGATATGTCGAGAGATGAAGCTCACCAAAGAAAATTCAAAAAATTGCAATTCCAGATCAAATCGACAGCTGTAAAGAAGAAATCAACTAATCAGATTGCAGTTCAAGACTACCCAGCAAATCTGTTGGTTTGGGAAAAAAAATTTGCCAACAGTCTGGGCGCAACTTTATTATTTTTCCGGTAGAAGTTCGGAACGTATTCAATTCGGGGATGCGGTGTTACTATGTGAATGAAAACCTAACAAAAAGGTCGGGAAGCGGTTAGAATAGAGTGTAACATATGAATTATATAATTCGGTCATACTCCGGGATGCGGTCTAGAGGTTGAAAAAGACAAAACTTAAAAATAGGTGATTATTAAACAAGCCCGTTGAAGTGAAAATATATTCGATATCTGATCAGACCTGAGAGATATGATGGAATTTATGAAAAAGTATACAAACACTTAACACCCTCTTAGGGGTCGAATTTCAAAAAATCTTGAAATCATATGAAGAATACGTAAAATAAAAATGAATTCAATATTTGGAAAGACCTAGTAAATATGACGAAAATTGTGAAAATATATGCATTTTACATTTACTGATAATTTTTTTTGCCCCCCCCCCTTCCGAACGCCAGTGAATATTCCAATTTTTTTTTCATAATTACTTTTCTAGTTGCTTTACATATAAGTACCGAGTTTTAACTTTCTAGCATAAGCCGTTCTAAAGTTAGGAAAAACACCAAAAAATTTACTTTGAGCAATCCTTATTTATCAAGCTTTATGCTCAAACTGAATTTTGTTTTTCTGGTGCAATTGGTTTGTGAGATATCGTAATCTAAAGTTATTTTTTTTGCAAATGGGTCAAAGCTCTATAGAAATTCCAAGTTTCAGTCTCTTAACACAAGCGGTTGCTAAGATCTAGAAACCAAACTTTTTCGTCTAAAACGCTTCCGCCACTTTCCCCCTCACACCCTCACCCCTCAAAAAAATCTTACTTCAAGGGGTCTACCATGTCTAAGAAAAAAAATCAATTTAATAGCTTATTGGGTTTGGGAACTATAATTCCTCAAACGAGTTTGCGTACGGCGCAGCGTACAGACAGACTGAAATTTTTTTTCCTTTTTTGATGGTTATTAGTCATTAGTGGCTCGAATCCTTTTTGGAACGGTTGTACCAATTTTATCACAGATGGAAAATTAAAATAAATACAACCAAAACTAAAGCTATATACTGCACGAGAAAAAGGAAGCGAATTCATCTGCCAGATCGCGAAATAAATTTTATCGAGCAACTCATCCCATGGTCTTCTAATTTAATTTATCTTGGCCTTACGCTTGACAATAAGCTAACATTTGCTAGCCCCATCGAAAACATATGCTTCAAGGTCTCAGGATGCATTCATTCGCTGTATCCTCTTATAAACAGGAAATCCTTCCTTTATAAAAAAAAAGTTTTAACTTTTAAACTCGTAGTTCAACCTATCATTTCCTACGGTGCTCCTATCTGGAGTCAATGCGCTAGCGTTCACAAAAAGAAACTACAGGTCTGTCAAAGTAAATGCCTTAAAATAGCTACGAATAAACCCTTCTACTTCTCTACAAGAATACTACACGCTGATGCTGGTGTTTATACTATACAGGAACTGGCCGAATCCAGACTCTCCTCATTTTTGTTACGGGTCCACTTGGTAGTCAACCCGCTAATTTCATCTTTCCTATAACACATATGTTACCTATATACTTTTCCTTTTGTAAGTAGCTACTATTCTCAAATTATTTTCACTATTTTTATTTTTATTTTATTTTAAGTTAGATTGTGAGTTAGTGTGTATGTTAGGTAGGAGTTAACAAGCAAGGTTTTTATTACATAATTTTCCTTGAATTGAATTAAAATAATAAACAAAGAATTCATTTTAGTAAAAATCTAAATTGTAACTACAGATGCAAAGATGTAAAATCTAATCACTGAAATTGTAGGTAGATAATTGTACGAACTATTTTTAAAAATTGAAATAAATTTGTGTTTTGTTATGTTAAATTAGTTTTTAATTGTCTACATATTCATTTCAGAATTTTTCAATAATCAACCCTCAAAGGGTGTACAAGGTGTTTTGACCATTTTGGTCAAAAAAATCGAAGAACATCAGTACTTAAAGGACAAAATCGTTATCCTTGAAAAAAATATTTAAGGATAAATTTGATTGATATTTTTTTTAATTTGCGACAACCTTCCCCTTTAAGATAAGTCCTATTTTATTATTCTATGATAAAAATTAACAGAGAAATGAATTTTCAAAGAGTCGGACACCATTTTTGTGAAATCTTTAACATACTATAACTAACAAAAAGAATGAGATAGAAAAAAAATTTAAGTTGTATTTTTTTCCACTAATTCTTCAAGTTCACAAATTTTGAAAAGAATCACAAAATTGGTCTTTTTTTGCGATTCTTTATGGAATGACCCATATCCATTCTGTGGGATACCTTTAAGCACAGCCAGAATGAACATCCGAGTGTGGCAAAAATCGCGCAATGCCATTCACTGGGACTTGGCACCGGGCAACAGACACTCAAAGCTTTTTATGCCAAAATATTCAGCAAAAAGAACATCTCATTATCTAAAATTAAGCAGATACCAGACCCAAACCTTAGTGTGAGTTTTGACTGGACATTGTCTCAATAGGATTAGTCTCTCTGAGATAATGACGGAGACGAAACACCTGAGTATATCCTCTGTGAGTGTGAGGGTTTAGCTCACTAGAAGCTCCGCAACCTGACCATTCCTCTTCGCAACTTACCAAGCTTCATTGAAAGCGTAGGGATTGAAGAGGAATCATAGTCAATCCGGGGGGACGTCACAATATACGCAACTGTGACTTCAGTGAAAGAGGTTAACCATACCAAACCCTTTTGCCAATTTATCTATCTATCGTCTAAAAACCTTTTTCCCAACTTTTCAGAATTCAAGATCCTACTCCCAAAACAACTAATGTTATACTCCAACTTTAACAGCGTCCCGGAGTAGGTATGACCCAAATACGATTCTTCTGTTATATGTGGCAGGAGCTTAAGCATTCTAGCGCTACCTCATTTTAACCGCTTCCAAATCTTTTTTGGCCGAAAAATTATAAAGTTTCGCACAGACTGTTGGCAGATTTTTATTTCAAACATCGATCCCTTGAAAATCGAACAAAATCAAATTCAATTATTGATTTCTTTCATCGCCATTTAAATTTTACGTCACTGTTGCTTTATTAGAGGGCTTGGCAATAACTACAAAATTTTTGATTGTTAATAAATTGATTCAAATTTAGAATACGTCAACATTCCATTAGTAACGTCTGCCCAAAAAAAAATTTAAGTTCATACTGAAAAACAACTACTCCGATGTTATTTCTTTATGCGGTCAATTATATTCTGAAATAATCAATCAGGATACAAAAAAAAAATCGCAAAATATTTTCGCTATAAGCAAAATAAAATCTTATTTTTGCTATCCCCTCAATTTCATTCCAAAAATTGACCCCAACAATTGAATATTTACGCCAATGTATTGTTGATTTATCGATTAACTTGATTTAAATGCCAATCAATTAGATATTAAATTCATATTGATTTAAAGGCATTGATAGCTCGTGCGATATCACACATGCATATTCATAGACCGAATGATATTATTTGTTTATTATATTAAGTATATTTTATTTTCGAGCTGTACAATATCAATAATTGCTTTCTTAAGATCTATAATAATATTTGTAATGATCGTTTCAATCACACCTTCTTATTAATAAAATACGAATTAGCAGATTTTTAATAAAACGAAACTGTTAACAGTTTGTTGCGAAAACCCAACAGCTTACGTAGGTTTGTATCTCGTGCCAGTTTTGTTCAAATAAATAAATAAATTCTGGATTTAAACATAGATCTGTAGCGATTTTATGCTACTTGGTTAACAACTGATCGTTCGCCGGTTGGATTTAATTTTAAATTTTGTTATTTTCGAGTTATAGCTTTGTACAATTTTCATGAACAAATATTATCTAAAATTGTTGATGAATTAGAGGATCACTTATAATAAAATAAAAAAGCTGTTGAATTTTGCAAAAAAAATCAGAGAAGAATGCAGTTACATTATTTAAATAAATTGCAATTAATTGCAGTAGAATTTAGTTATAACCAGCTGTACCCGTTTCTGATAGATTGAGAACCAGTCTTCAGCATATTGCAAACTTTTCTCCTTTCTGTACTTTGTAAAATTGCTTATGTAGTGATCACGTATCAATTGCATGAGATTAAATTAATCTGCGTCCAAGCTACTGAACTTTTCCCCTTCTCTTAATTAATTACAATTAGTGACTGCGATGAAAAGGCGTCTAGATTGTCATTGATTTGTATAAGATGTAGGCAGAAGACACTGGTGATCACTTTTTCAAGAACACAACAAAACGCACACTTTATAGAAAAACAATTTTTTCAATAAGACTTTTTATATGTAAAATATATTCGAGTTTTTCATTACATGGAAGATTCTAAATTTATGTAACCATGAAAATTTAAAAGTAAAAAAAATGTATAACTTTAAACTACGTCTCAAATTTTACATCTAAACAAAATCTGTATATGGTACCTATGTAGTTAAATTCGAAAAGGCTAAAAAACTATCCACTGAAAAAATAAACTATTTCTCAAAGGCTCTGAATAAATAGCGATCGTGATAGTCGCAAAATCAACCAGAGAACCATTATAAAATAAGTCAATTATTTACTCAATTATTTGGTTCCTGGAAAAAGAGTCCTACTTGTATACAAAAATTCTTCAAAAGGGTTTTCCATTTGTAACGACTCGAATTGCTGGGGTAGGCTCATCGGGCGCCAGGGGTTCGTTACAAACATTTCTTGTTTTGACTTCAACTATTTTATTATATAAAGGTTATAATTCATTATATAATTCGGTAAATTTAATAAGTATTTGGTATTATTTGTCTCATACGCTTCGGTTTTCCTCGGTCCTATAACGTCTCTGACTTCGTTATCCTCTCGTTGCTGCTCGGCTCGGTACTTCTCGGTTGCTTTGCGTTGTTTTGTGCGTTTCTTGCGGCATTTGCTACGCCGCATTGCGCTGACTGGCGTCGTTCCGTTTGTCTATGGTCCTCACAAGTTCGATGTTGCTCGCTTGACTCGGCATCCTCCCGCTTTGCTTCTTGTTCCTCTGTGTTGCCTCGACCCCTCCTGTCTACGTCCCTTGGTGTCGCCTGGCGCTTCTTGTTCCTCTGTGTTGCCTCGACCCCTCCTGTCTACGTCCCTTGGTGTCGCCTGGCGCTTCTTGTGCTCAATGTCTTCGACATCCCCTGTCTACGGCGCTCCTGGTGCATTGCGGTGCTTGCCTTCTTCTTGCGATTGTTTCCCGTAGTTCTGGCGTTGTTCGTCGTACTGTCCGTGGCTGATTGTAGCTCGGCTCTTGGCACGCCTCTGCTTGCCTTCCTTCGGTCTCTGTGCGCCATCTCATGCTTGTGTCCTTTTACGTTACGTCCTTTCCGGTCCAACTTGTGTTGTGTTGCGTTGTTCTGCGTGTCGTTGTTCTGCGCGTTGCGTTGCTCTGTTGCCCTACGTGTTTTGTTACTCTATACGGGCGTAGCTTCCTTCGATGTCTTGATCTGTGCGTACCGTCACTCTGTGCGTTGCTGCGTTGCGTTGCTCTGCGTGCTATGTTACTCTGTACGTGCGTAGCTTCGCTCGTTGCCCTGCTCTGTGCGTACCGTTGCTCTGGAGGTTGCGCGACTCTGTGCGCGCTCTGCTCTGTGTGTTGCTTCTGTTGTGTCGTTCTGCGTTGTTCTGCGTGTCGTCGCTCCGTGCGTGTCGTTGCTCTCTGTGTCGTTGCTCTCTGTGTCGTTGCTCGGAGTGTCGCGTTGTGTTGCGTTGCTCTGTGTTGCTCTGTGCGTTGCTTTGCTCTGTGCGTTGCCGCGTTGCTCTGTGTGTCGAAGTTCTGCGCGTTGCATTACTCTGTGCGTCGTCGTTGCTCTGTGCGTTATTTGCTCTGAGTGTCGTTGCTGCGTTGCTTTGCGCGTTTCGTGTGCCGTCGTTGCGTTGCTCTGTGCGTGGCGTTGCGTTGTCCTGTGCGCGGCGCTGCTCATGGTACAGCGTTACTCTGCTGACCTGCGCTTCGTTGTGCGTCGTCGTGGCGTTGCGCTGCCCTTTGTCCTGAGCGCTGTGCTGCGTTGTGCGTCGTCGTGCCGTTGCGTTGCTCCATGCGTTGCGTAGCGGTGCTTCCTCCGGACCTCGGTTACGCGGGCCTTCTTCGTCGCTGCCTCGTTGTTGCGTCGTCAGGGTCCCGCTGCGTCGTCTGCGTTGTCCTCGGTGCCGCTCGTCTGGTGCTCACTGTGTCGCTGCTTTGCCTGGACCTCCGTCGCTTGCGCTGGCTGAGTTTGGCTCCGTGTGTGTATATTCACGGTAACCGGTTGGCCGTTCTATATTTTAGGCGAACTCACAAGAGCCACAGACCCTAAATAGATTGGCATGGCCGGGGCAAGCCGTACTCTACCGTCGAGACTTTCGAGACTATGTTTGGCGAACTCACAAGAGCCACAGACCCAAGCCATAGGTCGATTTCTCGGGCATGGCGTTAGTTTTCACTTTGGGAGGAGTTTTTAGGCTCGACCCGCGGCTACTAACTACGCCGCCAACTAGACAATTTGTGTTCGATCGTTTTGGACTATATACGGACCAGAACATGCACTGGCTGCGAATTATATCGCATATGTAAAAAAATACATGAAGTTCATATTATACCATGCTTTTCGGTATTTTCGTTTCTTAACATGGTCGTTGTTGTAAGCGGAAATTTACCCTAAGATTTCCGTCCTTACACATTATAACTCAAAAAATTCGTTCAGTCCCGAAGTGAAAACTTTAGAGAAAATATGTACATACATACACATACAACCCAGCAAACCCGCTCAGTGGTTACTCATACTAAACCAACATTTTTCTTATAGTATGCGTGCAGAAAATTTCAAGTGATAAGACTACTACTGTCTTTACAACTTTAATGTTGAATACAATTTGCTTAATTAAATGTTAGTTGTTTTCCGGTGTCAGTGGAGTGAAACCCCAACACTATATCCTCGACTGTTGATTAATCGCTGTCCGTAAGAACATGACAATTGGAAAATCTATACTGGAGACATTTATGGTAGTCATAATAGCTTCTATGGTAGCTTACCATGAAAACATCAATTAATACAATTTGCTTATTTGCAAATACTTAACAAAAGCCTTAGAACTAGTTTATTTCTTTTTAGCTGAAAACTCTCAAAAACCTAACATTTTAGAGGAAATAGTTTCAAAGAAAAATCAAGGGAAGTGAAAAAAATCGCAAGCAAAAGTTCATCAAAAACGTTAACACAAATATGGCCAAAAACTAATTTTTTAATAGTTGCAGTTAAAAGAATGGAAAAACTGAAACAAGTTTTTCATTAAGGGGTTATACACAGTTGTGATGGACGAAAAAATCGATTTTTTTTATTGCATATTCTTTAAGTATATTCTCTCAAGAATACTCTCACCAAAATTTCATAACGATCGAAGCATTAGAACCGAAGTTGTAGCTATTTATAGCACACTACCGGCACAGTAACTTTAAACGCGATTATCTCAGAATCTTGTTTTTTCGAAAGTACCTTTGCGGTGGACAGGATTACTAAAAAACTATCAATCCGATCAACATGAAATTTATATCACTTATTTATTATGATAATAGCTAGTCGCTGACCGAAAGATTTTCAATTTTTTTCGAAAATCTTTTTTTTTTAGAGCAAAAAACCGAAAATTTTACACCTTGAAAAAGTACACTTTTTTAACAAAAAGTGTACTTTTTAACAAACCGTCGCCATTTTTTTTTAAATCAAAATTTTTACAAATCCTTTGATCAGCGACTAGACAATACAATATCCTAAAGACATTTTTGAATTCAGATGAACCGTTCTCGAGATATCATGACCACCGCAAGTCACTTTTAAAAAAGACGCTCCTGTAATTCACCTGTACTTCTTTTATTTTTCAACATTTTTATATGAAAAAATTTTACAAGTACTCCAGAACATGTACTAATCGACGTTGATAAAAGATTTACAATAAATATTTATTATGGTGTCAAAAAAAAAATCGAGAAAATTTCATCGTTTCGCTCAGTACAACTGTATATAACCCCTTAAACCCCCATACAAATCCTTGAACAATTTTTGTTCTCATCTTCTGAGACTCAGAAAGTGAACGAGGAAGCTAAATTTTAAATTACGTTTTTGTTTAGAGCACAAAAAGCCTAGTTTGGGCGACCTAGTCTACCATCCCAGATGTCATGAGTTCGTATTTCAAGCATGACATAATTATCTACACTCTAAGAAAAATTTACTTGAGTTTACTTAAAAGTAGGAAATTGGTTTGCTACTATTATAGTAGTAATATCCAACTGGGATGTGATATAAAATTTCACGATAAAAAACTAGTGAAAACGTTCACTTAATAATGAGTAAAAACTCGCTGAAATCGTCGACAAAACAAACTAGTTATAACGCGCGAAGTGTAAAATTACTAACAATTTAACGCAATTATATTTCCTTTTTAATATTCTTTACTACAGGAATATATTAATGCAGTAGAAAACGCAAAAAATGTAGTATAATTGCTATATTTATTTTAGTAATATTACAGAATGTAAATTGTGTGTAAATTTAATTTACTCATAAGTGAGTGATAATTTTTACACGGAGAATTTAATTGGAGAATAATACAATTTATTTTTATATTTATGAACTTTTAATGGTTTTTCTGTTAATATTTTATCGTACTTTTGCCAGCCATATGACTTTTCAGACGCGTAACTTTCATATAAATTCAAATTTTCATTACATTTTACATGCACCACATTTTAACTATGTATTGGAACAAAACCAAACACCGGTCATTCCTGATTCAAACACTTTTTGGAAATGGAAGCAATTATCCACGAGTGCGTTACTTCCGTTGCTTTAGTTGCTCCCGTTACTCCCGTTGCTTTCAATTCTTCCGTTACTTCCATTTCTTTCGTTGCTTTCGTTGCTCCGTTGCTCTTTTTGCTTCAACCTCTCCCGTTGCTACCCTTTGTTCCGTTGCTCCCGTTACTTCCATTTCTCCCGTTGCTTCCATCTCTCCCGTTGCTTCCGTTGCTCCATTGCTTCCGTATTCTCCATCCTCTATCCACCATTCTCCATCTTCTATTTATCATCCACTATCCCCCATCCACTAGCCTACATCCTTTTTTATAGGATATAAATGTATTACCTACTGTTATAATTTCTTAGACCATCAAAAAAAAAAAAAATTTAAGTTATTTTATGGGTTTTGTCCCATTTTTAGTTCATTAAATTAAAGGATCATAACGCAATAAAACAGACCTAACTAACTAACTAAAGATCAATTGATGAAAATTTGAACGGGCCTTCAATTTTTTTTTAAATCCGTATATTGGCACACTATTCCCTGATACAATTACATATTGTTAAATGCATACCCCGGCAACCCGAACCATGGTTGATAAGTGCACTTATCAATGACAGTGAAGTTTCCAGAGATAACAACAACCTTTCAATTAGAATATCGTAGAAAGCTTTACACACTTCCCGCACCAAACGAAGGTGCTGGATGGACAACGCATATGCAGGGTGTGTACACGGAATCAGTTTTTTTTACTTCGAACGCGAGACGGCGATCAGTTTTACTAGAATCCAACGGAGTAATTTTCATTGATCGTGTATAGCTCAAAAAATCCGTTAATTTGTGTGAAATCTATAAGAAGTTATAAATTTTACATAGCTAAAGTTCATAGTTGTTAGTTTCAAGTTTTTAGTATGATCATTTACATACGATTTTAAATGGTTAGAGTTGCTGCTAAATTCAATGCTAGCGCTGTTAAAATATCGGCTTTAATTGTATTTGGATGATTTCGTGCCATGATTTCGACGAGGCTGAACAAGGTTGAAATTGTTAAGCTATTATTACACTGTATGCCATGCTGTCAAATATTTGACTAAACAAATTTAATCAAAAGTTCTGTATTTTTTTTTTATCAAAGTGAACTTTGTGTAGAGCAAATAAAATAATGTAGAAGTAACAATTTGAATATTGCTATCTGACTGCATTGACCAGCGAAAATAGTTAAATATTTGGACGCGTGGCATACAGTGTAATACTAGCTAAGTGAAACTTTGTTCTTTTCTAAATAATTGCTTTACAATATTGAAATGAAATTTAATAGTTTTAATGAATGAATAATATCTATACATATTATAACACTAATTATCCATACAAATTTATGCATTCTTTTGATCATTTAATTATCTTTATCTACTAAAACCAGCCACGGGTTATTGATTGCATTTCTTCGAAACCCGGACAATATTAATCTTACTATCCGGTGTGACTTTATCGCTCGTCGATAGTAATTTCGATCGAAGTATAATTATTATACTGAGCCTGAAATATATCGAATTGAACAATGCTAAAGACTGTGTTGGGAGCTCCGCCGTAATTATCTTTTCATATTAAGTCAACTTCTATCAGTGAATGTCACTCCTATAAAGTCGTAGTCCTCGGGCTAGAACTCCTAGCTTTTTCCAATTATATTTAGGATATGACTACGGTTCTATCGATCCACTTAATTGCGCTGATTTCCATAAATTGACCTAAATAGAAACCAGGCTGACAAGTAATGGAATTAATGCTCGACATTAACACAAGTAATTTATGCTTAAAGTGTATTTAGGAAGAAATTGTCCTTGAACTCAAATGAATCGGAAAACGAAAATTTGCTTTGTTAGTTACGTACAAATTCGCCAATGAAATCAATGGTACGTCTCGATTATCTATCAATGCAGACTTCAGTCGTCTTCTCAAAAAGATAACACATATGATTATGTAGCTATGTACATACTGAAAATGATTATAAATACCTATGAACCACAGAAATGCACAACTCTATTATTTTAGGGAATAGTATGAGTTATGGTTAAAGTCGGGTGCATTTGTTTTCGTACGATATAGGCGCTGTACACATTGCATACGACCGAACGAATTTTCCGATCCGATTTTTCGTTTTTCGACCTATTGTGAAATCTTTAGTTATAAAAAAATTAGTTATAGTCGTAAATTATAACATTTTCAAAAATATTATGAAAGAAAATCTCCCGGAATTTGTAGTTTTAATTGATAATAAAAAGAAAAATAAATCCGTCGTACGACTAAAAATATTCGTACCGACAAACGGACTTTTATTATTTTTATCTTTTGCTAATATCAAAATCCAAAACTCTTGAAATTTCCTCTTATGATATTCTTAAAAATGCTATTGTTAACGATTTCAACAAATTTTCTAGTATCAGAAAATTTGACATTAAGCAGAAAAACGAAAGTTCGTTTTAGAAAATTCGTTCGGTCGTGTGCAATGTGTATAGCGCCATATTACGAATATTTAAACGCATTTAACTAGTTTAAAAAATCAGTGTGTCACCTCTCGTTCACCACGCAACAAGCAAAACTAGTAAGACAACTAATTAACCTCAAATCACTTCAATCTAATATCTGACTATAATATGATCAGATTTCAATCAAACCATTGCCAAGTACTTTTTTTCAGTTGATCTAAATAAAATTTTAGAAATGGATAGCAAAATACGGAAACCGCTTATGCTAGAAAGTTGAAACATAGTACGCATATATAGATGTACTACTATGTACTCAAACTAAAAAAGGAGCATAGATAACAAAATTTTCGAACAGTGTGGACGCAGCTTTATTATTTTGTTGGATAAAAAAACGGAACACGTTTAATACTGAGATGCGGTGTAGTTCACTATCCGACTGCCTTGTTTACAACCTAATAACCTAATTTAGAAAACAAGTTACTGATTTATAAAATGATTTTTAACTAACTTCATAGTATGCAGCTCTAATTTTTCAATCCGCGTCCCAAACTAACTTTCAATAATTTTTAAAAAATTTTCAAATAGCTTAAAACAGAAACAGATTCACGTAAAAACACAAAACAGACAGACAAATCGTCGTGTGAAACGTATTTAAATCCCCCCTTTAAAAGAATTTTTCCAATAAAAAAATATTGAATGAATAATACCGAAATATAATTAAGTACATATGTATTTAAGTTAAAGTAGTCAGTAAACTAGATACAAGATAGTACAGAAAACCAATAGGAAGTAAAGTTTTCCTTACAGTCTCACCTTTTACTCTCTGACCTATTTTTCTTCTTCTGAGGGTCTACCGAGCCTACCTTGCAAACATGTTTCTATATTATTTTTAGTTTATCTAATACAGTTCTTGAGATATGAGACAAGATTGTCATTGATCTGTAGGAATAAAGTACGACTTTTAGGTTAAAAATGGGTTTTTTTTAAAAAAAACCGTCATTTTGTTGAAAATTAATATTTTCCAGACCGCTTCGTTCAATTACTAGCCAAGATCATCTATTAATGAAATACATATCTTAAGATTTTTGAACTCCGATAAAATGACAACGAGTTATCACATTCACTGCAGCGCTATGTTTTAAAAAATCGATTTTTAAAATTATATATATTACTTTAATTAAGAAATTTTTTTTCACCAAAAAATTCTGAAATGTTCATGAAAGATACCTTAATAAATATATGCTATATACAGAGTATTAAGTCTTTATTTCGCTTTACAAAAAATCGTTGAAAAGGCTCCTAAACGTATATAACACCTTAAAAAAATTATTTTACAATGGGTTGTGTGAGAGTTATTTCAATATTTGAGTGTATTTAATATGATTTAGCGGCAGTTCCTTCGTTTTCGGTGTAGTAGTCATGCGTTAAATGGTAAAGAGGATGGTGGATGGGAGATGGTAGATGGTGGATGATGGATAGAAGATGGAGGATGATGGATAGAGGATAGCGTAACAGGTAACGGGAGCAACGGAAGCAACGGGAGAAATGGAAGCAACGGGACCAACGGGACCAACGGAAGAAATGTGAGCAACGTGATAAATGGGGAGTAACGGGAGCAACGGGAGCAACAGGAGAAATGGAAGTACGATATAAATGGTAGCAACGGGAGAAATGGGAGCAATGGGATGAATGGGATCAACGGAAGCACCGGAACAACGGAAGTAACAAGAGAAATGGAAGCAACGGGAGTAACGGGAGTAACGTGAACAACGGAAGCAACGTGAGAAATGGGAGCAACGGGAAGAACGGAGTAACGGAAGCAGCGGGGGAAATGGAGGCAACGGGAGTGACGATAGTATAGCACCAAGCAAAAGTGAGCGTAGTAGCGGTACGTGTTTAGTAAATTGTTTTAAAACCTTGATATACTTTTTTATGAAACACCCCCCCACCCCATGATGAAATCCTGCGCACGGGTCTGTTCACGTTTTTGAGTATGGTGGACACCGGTTCAAAATGTCTTTAGAATTATGATGGCACCAAACCAAAATGGAAAGCGGAATTAATATCCTTTCAATCACCTACCCTTTAAAAACTTACAACGATACCCACCCCAAAGTACTCATCAAAAAAATTAAAACCTTCAAGTTTCAAACACGTTGAAATATTCGGTGGACCTTTAATGGTTTTTCCCCTTTTTGATTCCGCAAACGTGAATATATAAAATTTAAGGGCAAAAGATAAATACCTACAGTAAAATTGTTGTACGTATGAACAATTTCAAATGAATTTCGGCTAATTTTACTTGTGGCACTAACTTTAGAAAATGCGATAATTTTTTTTATAAAGTAGTCATATTAAAAATAATATAAACTTACATATTAAATTGTTGTCAAAGTCACATACCTAAGTATTGTACAATTTTTTCTTAGTCTTTCCTGAAAATACTTATATATTAGTGCATTTAATATTTATTAATATTTTGATCATCAATGGTAAGTACATAGCTCTTTAATTGTTATTATTAAAAATACATATGTATATATATGTTACTAAAATTGTGTTAAGATATTAGTTGAGACATCACCTTCTTGTTCAAACATCTTACAAATTGCACGCAGATTCAGATAATCGTCCAAAACAAATAAAAATGCTAAAAAGCACAACAAGATGCAATTAGTCATATTTGGAAGCTTAATGAAACTTGGCTAATAAAAGACGTTCAGTTCGGTTCAGTATATTGTTGCGGTGACTACTACTTCTTCTTTAGAAAGTAAAAAGTGCATTTTTCATTTGATTAGCTCATATCGTGATTCTATTAGTTTCGTTATAATGGAAGAAACGGAGGTATGTACCCATGTAATTTATTTCGTTAAATTATAGTAGTATAGTAAACGAACTTACCTAATTCAAAAGTGTTCCAGTAGGAACGTCCCGCTTAATCTTCCTACCTAGGATCATGTCTCTAAAGTGAAGCGTTTTGATTTAACGTCGTAAGATGTTGTGAATTACTTTACTATAGTTTTAAGGGAAGCAGCATGATAGCGTTTTATTAATGCTTCAAAAGAAACTTTTTTAAAGCCCATAAACAAATTTGTTATTAATATTTGATTTTAATTATTGAAAATTTTCTAAAATTTTTATTGCGCTGAGAATATGCTTTGATCTTGAATCTTTCGGAGGCACAAAATTTAGTTTCCGCTGCTTATTTTTCGCTGTTTTCGGAAGTGCTTAAGATTATTCCTACTCGGGTGAGCTAATCGTGTGTATGGATGTACGTATTATTTTCGACGTTGGCCCATTGTGATGAGATGATTCAACTTAACTATACAAAATGTTCTACGCGATTCTCTGTGTAGGTATAACGTTGTAAGATAATTTTTCCACAACTTTTTGGTTATTTAACGTAGAATATGTATTTATGTATGTATGTATGTATAGGTATATGTAGATAGATATGTATATGCAAATTTATGGAACCTCTTAATTCGAATGCGGAATAATCCATATTACTCATTATCACATGAGATTATTATGTGAATTTTACTTTATCATACCTACATACATAGGTACATACTAATAAATAAACTGGTTATTGATTAAAAAAAAAATTGGAAACTCTTTTGTTGAGATTACTGACATGCAAGAGATAGGCCAGAGGAACATTAAAAATTTTAATTTATACTGTAGTCCAGTAAATCTAGGAATTCTTAAAGAAAAAAATGGAACGCGAAATGTTCTGAAGTAGTTAGGTTCCAATGATGGGGTAGAATAGGGAAACACAGTTTCAGACCAAAGTTTGATACGGCGTGTGCCCGAAATTTTGAATTTTCTGTTTTGTCGATTTGAAGCCGTATTTTTCATTTTTCGCTTAAAATGGTGAGAACCAAATTTATAGAGAATTCAATTCTCTATCTTTTTTATCTGAACAACTTTTTTGTAAAATAATTATTTATTGCTAATAATAAGCGTAAAGTGTAAAAAATTAGGAGATTGTCCCAGTTTTTTAATCCTAACCATTTTTATTAAAAATAGGTGACATATTTACATGGCAAAATTGTAGAGGACTAAATTCCCTACAAGTTTCGTATACGCCACCTCCTCTCGCTCTCGTTTCCTTCGATGCATATTTCATCTGACTGGATCAGATCGTTGAGTTGATTGTTCGAGGCTTTAGTGCACGTATTTACGCTACATATTTCGCCAATTTTGGTCTAAAACTGTGATTTCCTATTCTATTCCATTATTGGAACCTAACTACGTCAAAACATTTCGCGTTCCATTTTTCCCGATGTTTACTGAAATGTTGTCTCTAATTACTGGACTACTGGATCAGGGTGATATTTGCCGGGGAGGGAAGGGAACACTATCCATAGATTTCATAATAAAAGGGAATTGTAATATTTTTATGTTTTTCTAGAAAGGATACTTACAAGTGAGTGTAAAAAATGTACGTACTGTTTAAACAATTGTACATTGTATATGTAGGTACCTAACCTACTTTTTGCACTGTTTCTTGTTTTGTTTTTAAAATTTAGGTTGCTAAGACACGAATGTTTTTTGAAAAAGCGGGATTAACACTTTGTATTCGACTCAACCATGTTTCTTGGGAGTTAAATGAGGTATGAGAAGTTTCTATACATAAGGTGGGTAGAACGAGTCACTCGATTTTGATAGACTTTAGACCTATTAGTCTCACGTTATCTTGAAAATCTTCGAATTGCCGGACTAAAACTTTATGAGTAAGGACGTCGTGTGAATATGATTCACCCGACGGCCTCACTCATATAGTTTTATTCCGACAAAGTCATATTTTAATATTCCAGTTCAGCCTCACCAGCTCGTTGTTCTACCAGAAACGTCATTTAGTGTCTTTTCTTACTGGTCCCAAAATTCTTCGAAGAATTCGTCGTTCATAAGGGTCTATTGATTTTTTAGACGCTTGGGTGAGAGTCCACGTTATCTAAAACTACTAAAAAAGTAATTTAGATTAAAAAAAATTTCAAATATCCATTGGCTTTCTCTGAAGGGGGGCCGTGAAAATAGGATGCATATATATTCACGACTTCCTTCATATATCTTAGGTCTTTATAAATATTGAATTAAGTTTTATTCTGCGGATTCCTCATAGACATGGCTAGAAAATGTTTTCAGTAAATAAGTTGCATATCTATATTTCCATGAATTCATACATATTCTCTTAGGTTTGATCAAATATCAAGTAACTATTTACTTGCATGGGTTTGTCAAATAATCACCTAAGACCCGAGATTTTTCCTTTTCAACCACTAAGGGCCAGTTTCACAGTAGAAATTTGAACTTAAGTTTAGTTAAACTTAGCCCCCTATTCAGGACTGAGTCATAAGTCACAAAGTAGGCCGAAAGTCTCAATTTTGTATGAATTTTGAATTAATTGAGACTTTTTTGATATGAGACTATGATCCTGAATAGGGGGACTCGATTTCACGGTAAATAACTATCCTATGATTAACTAATCTGAAATTCGCAATCATTAACTAATTCAAATGAATTAAACTTTTTTACATTGGTATACCCTGCCTTTTCTTTTCTTTCGTTTCATTATTCAAAATTTGGAGTTATTGACAATCATGGTAACTTTAATTAGGGTAGAATCGACTGACTGTCAAAAACATTAATCGGAGCTATAAACGGAAGAAATTCTACCGTTTAGCTTAATCCTATCATTAGAAAAAACTTGTGTTTTAGAACATCTGTGAAACGCATTACTTGTTTGATCCTAAGTTTAAAGCAAATTTTTGGTTTAAACTTCAACTGTGAAACCGGCCCTAAGGATGTGAAAAGGGTTAAACACATTTTCACGATCTTCGTCATATATCTTACGAGTGATGAGACATCGAACTGGTATTTCCTCTCTCGAGCTTCCTCTATATTTATACAAGAAATCCGCCAACAGTCTGGGCGCAACTTTATTATTTTTTGGGTAGTAGATACTCCGGGACGCGTTTAATGTTGAAAAGCGATTTAGGTTACTATGCAACTGACAGCCTAAAAAAACGTTCCACATAGCTTCCTGGTTAAGAAATATTTAGGAATTCGTGAATATGTACACAACGGCATTATATCCCTTTAGGGGTTGGATATCGAAAAATAGAAAGAGCTCGCAGAAGTAAAATATGTACATAGCTCGATATGTCCAAAAGTTTTAACATAGTTCGTGAAAATTTGGGTTTGCTTTAATTACTCTAGTAGCGCATTTACATATATGTACTAATTTTCAACTTTCAGGCATAAGCCGTTTCTGAGATATAAAAAACCACCCCTCACGCCCGTACCTTGCTACCCCAACCAAAAATTTATAATTTTATAATCTTTCTACGATGTCTCTTTAGTCTCTCTATACAATCTTAAATTTTTAGGTTTCTATTCATTACGGTTTTCGAGAAATAAAAATCAGAATATTTTCCTTTCTACTCCCTACTACCTCCAATACCCACACCCCAAAATTGTTTTCCCTACTAGAGGTCTACCCACCCACAACTCCTCTAAAAAGTTTCCAAGATCTTATCTGATACGGTTTTTTTTCTCCAGAAATTGCTATCCCCCCACTTTCGTTCTCCACCTCCTCCCTTAGTATAAGGATGCGATGGTAAGAATTTCGCTCGAATATATTCGCAATAATGAAATCGGTTTCAGCTGTAAGGGTGTTTCTGATAGTAGGCATGATACACCCTCTGACGAGTCTATGATCTATGCCATTCGCTGACGAAACAGCTCCTTTGGACCTAGTCTAACACAGTCTTATAAACTGGCCTATCCTGTGAAGGTTTTCCAACTGTAATGTCCTCAAGGACAGCGATTAATCAACAGTCTGCGAATTTCGTGTTGGGGTTTCATTAAACAACAAACATTTAATCGGATTCTTACTTCCTAAGGCTTCCTTTATTATCGCTAAAACGTTGATTTCAGGACTTATAGAACAACTAAGGTGTTGTCTTTTAGTTGTATGATCGCTTCCAGCCGATCGTGACTGCAGTATGTTTAAACTAACTTCGCGCGATGAGTCTATCTTAAGCGTAGGTACTCCTTTTGCCTGGGTGAGAATCTGGAGCGAACATAAAACGTTTCAGGAAAAGTTTTATTTTTGAAATTTCCGAATGAATACAATAATTAATTTATAATTAAAGAATTACTAGTAATTTATTCACATTTAGTAAATTCAGGTAATATTTTGCTGACTGCTTCTACCATGGTTACTACCTTTCGATACAAGAGTTTGTTTTCTTCATAACATTACGAAATAGTACTTAACACTTGATGCTAATTTTAGTTATTTATGGTTTACTTAAATATACAACCGTACGTTAGCAACAGCTAGGTACACATAATTTCTTGTTTAACCGAAATAGACGTAAATTATAAACGAAATTAACATGGCCTAAATTTACTTAAGCAATGAGCAACAGCTCTTGTGAATTACATACCTACAAATAGCTCATTCTCGACAATTCGACCAAAGAAACAAAAAATCGCAAATAATCTGTAAAATCTGGTGACCAAGTTCGATAAAAAATTTTTTCTTATTTAAATTGGAGAGGTAGTTTAATGTTATTGGTTTCTGGTTGACTGGCTACAAAACGACGAAGACAAATTGCAATTTATCAAAAACGAGAGTCAAGGTAGTAGACGCATACCCGAAGACAATATCCTGCCACCCCGCCCAACCCTCTTCTCTAATCATTCCCAGTCAAATATGATTTCGAGATGATAACTCAAGCTTAGCATTAGTGTAAATGTGTGCATGTTTCGCTTCATTAGATAGGACGGCTTCAATATACCAAGAGAAGAAAAAGATAATGAGTATCGATTAGAATTACTGAATACTGCCAATGTTCCAGAAGCCAACCTATTGTTTGCCACGTATCCAAGTCTACTTTAATAATGTATACACCTTCGGTATACTGGATATATCAAAGTTATGATTCAATACATGACGAGCCTTTGTCACTGCTCATTGCGTGTGTGCTTAACTCTATCCTTTCGCTGTCGATTCCACATCTGATACACGGAGTTCGTTTTAATCCGTGACAAGATACGTTCGTTAGTCGGTTAGTACTAAGTTCACATTAAAGTGAATAAAATCGTTTAACAGAGAAGTTCGGTAAAATTTCGAATTCAAAGTAAGTACCTACATACATACTCCGAAGTACAGAATAAAAAATGAAAAAAAAGAGGACACCGTAATAAAAAATTCATATTTTAATTAACTAGTTTCGGGAAGATTTTTCAGTGATTACTTTTCGACATTTTTTTAGAATACTCCGATATTAAGGTTCTATGCCTTAATCAAGGATTACCATTTCAAATTTATTAATATTTGCTAGTGATAGCAATTATAGAAAGCTGAACTTTTTTTTAAAACGTTGATCTTATAAATTGCCCCTCCTAATGTACAACCATAAAGTGAGTGAGTGACCTGAATATCAAGGACTCGTACTCGTACATATTCGGTATTATAACCTCGCAGGAATAGAGACGTAGGTATACATTTTAGGGGTAAACTCATTCAAATGGATTTGTAATGAGAGAAAAGAAATTAATGCTTTTTAATTAGTTAAGTGCCTTTTAGCTTTTAAACACATGGACAAAGAACCAAACACGTAAAAGTAACAAAAAGACTCTAATCAGTGGGACAATATTGAACTCAATACAAAAAGTGGCTGTGCATATTTTTGATGCACATTCTTGATGAATGATATTTCGCGATTATCAATAACAAGCATCATTTCTATATATTTTGTTCATTTAAATTTAGATATCACTATCGAAGCCGGAATGTGATAACTATCACTATAAAATTCCTTTTATATGAAGAACAAAACATTTTACAGTTTCTTAGGGCACATTTTACCGAACGTGTATATTATACAGTTTTTTTCAGTATAAATTCAAATTTTTACTGCACATTTGAGTCGTTTCTAAATTTACCCAATAGCCAAATAAACATCATCGATAAAACTTGGATAATATTAGAATTTAGTATCCCATCGAGGAAATCCTTCAAACCAATGGGGTCATTCCATTAAGAATCACTTAAGTTGTGACCTTATACTATCTTCGATTCTTTTGAAAATTTATGTGATACATACTTAAAGAACTTACCTAGTGAAAAAATAATTGAAATTCAATCTTTTGTTTCTATCTCAATTTTTGTTATCGATTCTTATTTTGTTAGTTACAGTGTTTAAAGTTTTCGTAAAAATGTTGTCCGAGTCCTCTTTGAAAATTCATATATCTGGTAATTTGTATCCTATAATAATAAAATAAAAGGGATGTTTGTTGCAATATAAAAAAAAATCTGCCAACAGTCTGGGCGCAGCTTTATAATTTTTCCGGCAGAACTTTGGAACGTGTTCAATTCGGGGTTGCGGTGTATGTTACTATGTGACTCAGAACCTAATAAAAAGTTCGGGAAGCGGTTAGAATATGGTGTAACATATGAATTATATAATTAGGTCATATTCCAGGATGCGGTCTAAAGGTTGAAAAAGACAAAACGTAAAAATAGGTGATTATTAAACAAACCTTTTTTTTGCCCCCCCTTCCGAACGCCAATGAATATTTGAATTTTTGTTTTATCAGAATTACTTTTCTAGTTGATTTACATATACGTACCAAGTTTCAACTTTCTAGCTTAAGCCGTTCTATAGTTAGGAAAAACACCCCCCCCCCCCCCCGTACCATACTACCACTAAAAAAAATATATTTTTCCAACATGCCGCTACTACCAAGTTTCAGCTTTATATTCTTAAGATATAAACATCGAAACTTTTTCCTTCTCACCCTTCCCCGCCCTCACCCTCTACACCCCTACCTCCAATTTTTTTTCTTTACAAGGGTTCTATTGGGCCTACTTCTGGTAAAATTTCAATATACTCTCTTAGTATAACTACAGATATTTGTTAAGTTTTAATTGCTTGCCATTATCGGTTTAAGAGATATGGATTTTAGGTAGAATGTGGCGATCTCGGCATTTTGACGTTTCGGACGCATTATTTCTCCCTCCACTCCTACACCCCTTTATCCATATCAGCAATTTTTTCGCAAATGGGTCTACTATCAAAGCTCTATAGAAATTCCAAGTTTCAGCCTCCTAACATAAGCGGTTGCTGAGATCTAGAAACCAAAATTTTTCGTCTAAATCGCTTCCCCCACCATCCTCCTCACCGCAACACACCTCAAAAAAATGTCACTTCAAGGGGTCCACCATGTCTATTCAGAAAAAAAATCAATGTAATAGCTCATAGGGTTTGACAACTATAATTCTTCAAACGAGTTTGCGTATGGCGAACGGCGCACAGACGGAGTGAATTTTGTTTTTGCTTTTTTGGAGTTTATTAGTCATAAAACGTGTAAAAAAAATTTAGCAAATTTTTTTTTTTCAAATCGATAACAATATCTACCTACTTTATTATTAAAATAATAAAGTAATTAAAATAATAAAGTAATTCGTTAAGAAAATTTGGATCCGGTAGGTAGGCAATGGAGTCGAGATATTTATAAGCTATCTACATATATAAAAAAAAGGATGTACATATGTATGTATGTTGTATGTTCCCTATAGACTGCTAAACCGCTCAATCGATTTTGATCAAATTTCCAGGGAATATGTAGAAAAGTTCCGGCATGGTGCCTAGGCACTGATCGAACTACAAACAATTGTTTTTTTGAACATTTTTCCAAAAAAACAATTACAAAGTTTTTTTGTTTGTTCCGTATGGCTTCCTAAACCATTCGAGCGCACGCTGCGAAGGCTTCTGTATTAGTGAAACTATTCTACAATAGATGGCGATCGACACAAACAAATGGGTGTGTTTCATATAGTTTAGCGACAGTTTGTGTGTTTTCGGGGTGCAAATCTGATAAAATTGAACAACGGGAGCAACGGAAGCAACGGGAGCAACGGAAGCAACGGGAGTAATGAGAGCAACGAAGCAATGTGGTAACATAAGTAACCGGAACAACGAAACCGTTTCAAACGCAAGATTGGAAGCCACTGGCTTAGCAGATAGGTAGTATAGCACTTACCTATGTAATACTAGTTTTTGTAATATTTCTTATTACAGCGTGTAGTATAATCGTCTGAAGTGGTTTTTAAGACTTCCAAAATTTATCCGCAGTTAGAAAAAATCACAGTAGGCGAAATTTTTGTGGTCAGGAAGTTTATTATTTGCTCCTTCTACGTATATGGCTTACGGCACTAGCTACTAGCATAAACTTACTTATGCACTGTTAGAGATATTTCTAATACTTTTTTAGACCACAAATGATAAACTGGGGATAGTAACACATGAAATAATCTTTTACTTAAAAGATTTATGAATGGTCTTCCATCCAGGGGAACATAATATAACGTACGAACATACGAGTACTTCCTCTGTTTCTGTTCATGCGTGATACTAAAAATGGTCAACTACTTTACTAATAAATTACCGGCAATTATTACTCCCATCAAATTACATGTAACTATATATTCCGTTCGGGTATTCCTAGAAATAAATCAATAGCATTGCAGTATTTGACTCGAAACGAATCTTGAATTAAATATTCAATCAAATCCTTTGGTATAAGCTTCTATAAACTATAACATCGAATAGTATACCTCCTAAATGGATGACGATTTGAGAACTACAAGGGTAGCAACTTGAAGTCGAAGAGTATGCAGACTGGCAATGCGGAATGCCGCAGAAACTCAAGATGGAACTTCCAGTTGATTTCCAATTCCCTACAATAAGGTTTGTAGGTGAAGGACTTTTAGATCCACCTACGAATCTAATCGAAAATTTGGTATGACATAGACATACACAAATACAGCATAATACTGCATAACAGTTTCACCCAAAAATTATTAAACAATACAAACGGAAGCTTATTTATATCTGTGCATTAATTACCCCCTATACTAGGACCTGCACGGGTCCTTTTTAAACGAGTGAACGAACCTCGTCGAGGAATAAGTGATTTGCAGCATTTGAGGGATTTGGTTAGTAAATTCAATGTCCTTAGCACGCAATGAAAAGTAGGGGTAGTTATATAGTTAACCCAGTTTGTACTGTAGTTTCTTTGGGGGTGTATGAACGTGTTCGGTTCGAAGGCAGTAGTGGGCCACTGTCTTCATTAGCCCGTACCGTTACCGGCAATGGCAGTGGTCAAAGGTTAGTGTTCGCTTGAACGCAATGCCGACGAAAAAAGAGGTTTTCTTTTTTCCCAAGGACTCGGGTCCTTCTTAGCGACCGCATTTTTCTCCGTTGAACTTATTTCGGTATTCAACCCGCGCGCATATAATTGATTTTGAAAGCAACAAAACTTTTTGGTACCAAATCGATACACGACATTGTGTCCGACAGCAGGCACGACTTGAAGGATTTCACACAGTTGTTTCGGACGATTTACGGAGACAGAAGTCTTCTCTTGTTCAAATTAAATTCTTTAATTATTTTTAAATAAAAATATTATAATTTAATAAAATCGAGAATGTCGCCAGTGCTACCGTCCACAATACCGTCCAATCTATCGAAAAATGGAATTATTCGACGGGTAGATTTTATAGTGATTTTGATTAAAATGTTTCGATCTTGGTTTTTACTGAATTTAAATTTTATTATCCGCAGATGTCTAACAGACCGGCCACTGATATTTTTATGAAAGAACATGAACTGATGAACAAAAGTAAGCGAGCCTTGTGTGATGGAAAGCCAAAGGATTGCATCGATAGGCTTCGTTTGCTGTGTTTAAGTCGTGGTGCTACCGGCATTATGGGACTCGGCAGGTGAGTAGTAATCTGGAAAGGTAGTTCAATCTTTAATCGAAAATTGCCCAATTCTTCAGAGCATTCCGTCGAATGGACGATGATGGAAGCAAGACATTAAACTTTGAGGAGTTTCTTAAAGGTCTACACGATACCGGACTTCAGTGCAGTAGCGAGGAAGGCAAGGAAATATTCGAAAAGTATGTCTTTGAGTTTGTCTTATGAAATATTCTATTCTGACTATCTCATTGCAGATTCGACCAGGATGGCAGCGGTACTATCAATATGACTGAGTTTCTCGTTGCATTACGGGTGAGATTAAAGTGGCAAACACCTCTATCAACTAACTATTACGAACAATCTTCTTACAATTTCAGCCTCCAATGTCTCAATCCCGATACAATATAATCGACAAGACCTTTGAGAAATTGGACCGAACTGGAGATGGTGTCATAACCATAGACGACTTGAAAACCGTCTACTGCGTTAAGAACCACTCGGCCTATTCAAGCGGCGATTTAACCGAAGCTCAAATCCTAACCATATTTTTAGCCAACTTTGAAGAAGGAGGAACCGTTGATGGAAACGTTAGTATAGTCCTGATAAAATGCCGTATAAAGTAACTAATTAAAATTTTCCTTCAGGTAACCAAGGAAGAATTTACCAACTACTATTCGGGAGTTAGTGCCTCAATTGATAACGACGCATATTTCGATCTAATGATGCGACAATCGTACAAATTGTAAAACTTTACCAATTGATTTTTTTGACCCGTAATTATTTATTGTTGTGTTTGTTAATTTCACTCTGTGTGACTTATCTATCGACGTTGCATAAAAAATTGATTTGAATCTCAGCTCAGCGCACGAATTTTTTTTTTAAAATGTTAACCGTTTGGATTCTTTAATATTGTTAGAAAAACAACTGAAGTGTAATTTAACTTTTTTCAATGCAAGTTTATATTATAAAACTTAGAAATATAACGCGAGTTTTCAAAACTTAAAAAATTGCGATATTTTTTTTCAGCATAATTTTTTATATGAAAAATCAATTCCAGATAAGAAAACTAGTCTAATTTTGATAATTAATTGAAAAAATTGTAATTTTTCTTTGAAATTATTGAGAGCTACAAAGGTTCGTAGATTTGTTAACTCAGCTGCTTTTGGGGTCTCAAGCTGAAATATTTATATGTGATTTACTAAGTTTAGTTAATTTTTGGATGTTTTTGGATGTTTTTGGTTAGTTGTAGTAATGTGCAAAGAAGTTCCTTTCAGTAAAGTACTTCACTCCGAGTCAGTGGCGGATACAGAGGGGGGCGACCGCCCCTCCCCCCCACCCCCTGAAGGGCGATGCCCAATTTCCTAAACATACATACGTACTCGATTCATTCTCCGATTTTTTTTACTCCACTGCAATGTTGACTGTAATTAGCATTTACTGTAGTAAATAGAACGTGATGAAAATACTATAAGACAACATATTGCGTAGGTATAGGGTAATTTCATCAAAAATCTCCAAAAATTACGAACTTTGTAACCTTATCATCTCCGATTCTGACAGCAGCGTTGATATATATTTAGAAAAAAAAATTGTTAGGGTACCTCAACATATATAGTATACATACTTCCGAATAAAACTAATCTGGATAAAATCGAGCAAATAGTTTTTGTGATATTAATTTCTAAAATTCGGACGAAAAAAAGTTATACTATATATTATTTTTTGTTTATTTGTGGACAAAAACTCCAAATCCGCCTGACATCCGTATGTCCGTCAGTCTGTCCGTTAGCACGATAACTCAAGAACGCCTTTACCTAGAATTTTAAAATTTTGATTCTGGTTGTTTGGTATAATTTATAAGGCTAAGACCTTTCGGGTAGCTGCCATACAAAATTTCCTTAAGGGTTTATGCTCTCGATTTACGGTGACTACCGTGAGGACACTTTTTTCGCATGGCCAACTTTACGAGACTCTCAATGGCTGATTTGTTGGTATTTTCCTTCGAAATTTTCACAGAATGTTGTTTAACTGTAGTACTTTTAGATACAATTAATTAAATTTATATAATTCTTCTAGACCCGCATAAGCCCTTAAATCACGTGTTCAAGAATATTGATCAATAACTTCGGAACCCCTAAAGCTACGACTTTTAAATTTTGTATACGTTCGTTCTTCAATAGTGGAAGCTAAATTTATGGTTATGAAAAAAATCCTATCAGTCCTTCGTGTAGCTGAAATACAAATATCATGTGAATATGTACACATAATTTACGGATTTCACTAATAACTCAAGTAGTTAATCCTTAAGTTACGAATTTGAAATTTTGTACACAATTTTTGAATGGTTCCAAGGAAAACTGATAAACATATAAGAAATCGAGTGAGTCCTTTCTACGATTGGCTGCAGCCGATCGTGACTCCAGTATAGGTATGTTTGTTATGTTGGCAATGTTAGCAAAAATGGTGTCCGAGTCGTCATTGAAAATGCATATCTCTGGTAATTTTTATCCTAGAATAATAAAATATAGCTTGTTTTAAAGACGACAACCCGCAATAAGAAGTAACCTTGAAATTTTTTTCATTACAAATATTTTGTCCTTTATCCTTGAATATCTCAAAACGATTTTTTTTTATTTTTTTATACATATTTCGTAGGATATACTGTTTTTCGAAACATACCTACTAAAAAATTAACTTGGGATCTCAATGGGATCGGGTCTAAAACGTTGAAGAACTAATGTTCTGTAGTGATATTATAGGAGTTTTAATTATTAGCGGATATAATTCATGCTAGCATTATTCGTCCGATCTACCTTTTTATCACCCACGCTACTTTTGATTTGCAATATTAGCATAAAATGCGTGTATAGGTTGTAAAATACATATTATAAGTTCTGTTACAAGTGTTATCAGTAGGACCTTACCATTGCCGTTTCTTTTGAAAGTCTGTGTACTCGAATAATTAGTGAAAAAAAATATTAATTCAGTTTTTTTTTTTTTTTTTTTTGTTAAAGTATGTACATAAATATGTTAAAGATTTACCAAAAAAGATATCCGAGTTCTCTTTGAAAATTCATATCTCTGGTAATTTTTATCCCTGAATAATCAATTAGGGCTTATTTCAAAGATATTTGTTGTTTTTGTTAGTTAAAAAATGAGATAGAAATAAAAACTTGACTTTCTAATTTTTTTTTTCATTAGTTCTTCAAGTACAATTTTTTTTAAAAGAATCGGAGATGGTAAGGCAACAACTTTGGAAAATCTTGATGAATAAATAAGATAAAAACAATGTGATCCTGTCATTAGATGACCCTTTTTTTGCTAAGTGCAGTCTATGTAGCTAAATTCACAAAAAACTTGATCAAAAAAATAGACACATCAAAAAAATACCCGCTCCTCCCCAACAGCAAAGTCTGGATCCGCCCCTGGTCCGAGTAACTTACTTTAAAGAACGAGTGCAGTGAAGTAGTTCCGAAACTCTTCGTTCCATCATTTCGTCAATAGACCTACAAGATGATGACCACAAAAAAAGTCAGTACATCTAAAAGATGATGAAAACAAAAAGGTCAGTTAATCTTAAAGATGCTGAAAACAAAAAGGTCGGTCAAGTTTTTTGCCACGTGTCCAATGGAACTGCAGTTCACCAAAAAGAGTGAGTTACTTCACTCACTCACTTCAGTGAAGAGTTCTTTTGGAACAGTTCACTCCGGAACGAACCATATCTAGTCTGTATTAGTGGTATAATGTCGGCGGGGTAAACTATTGTTGAACGGAGAGAAACATAATATAACACAGAACAAATCTATTCACTTAAAAATATATAATAGATTTACTGACTGTCGTACAGTTCCATTTGTTCATAATAATATTAATTATTATTTTTGCTGGATTGTATGTATTGTAAGAATTTAAGGCATTCTTACATGTGTGCTCAGGCCACTCGAAAAACTCTCTTATTGTTGGTATTGAAGTTTTTAGAGAAAATCAAAAATCTTACAATATCGTAGAAAGCTCTACACACTTCTCGCATGGGGGGGGATTTTCACATTTCTCGCATGTAAAAGATACTTTTGCGCGTTCCACATAAATAACAGAATACATATACGGGAAATCTCTCGACTCGACACATGCAGTATATAAGCGACGTAGAGCTGGGGGCTACTTTTTCTACTGCGATAGTGAAACGACGATCAGTTCTATGCGAAAGTATATTTTTAAAGTGATTTTTATCGATTGCGAACTACACAACTCTATTTCAAATCTATTCCGTACTAAAAAAAACTTGATGCGTGTTTTCAATTGGTCTGTTCGGAATAATTTAAGACTAAATGAGATTAACTTGAAACGGAAAATCTTGTTTATGTTGTAAAGCATTCTTGTTACAGGTGAACCATCTTATTTAAGAGAAAACTTAATACCTTTAAATTCGAAACGACATTAAAGGCTTTTTGCACCATGATATTCGCGGTCAGTTGGTGAGTGCGGCTTCCTTGTTCAGTCGATTAGGCTGTGGAATAGTCTTTCTGCCAATGTTCAACGTTCAGCGAATGGCACTCTGCAATTTTTGCCACATTCGGATGTCCATTCTGACTGTACTTAATGGTATCCCACATAAAGGATAAGGTTCCATTAACAGGCCGATTCAGGATCAAAGTAACAAGCCACAAAGCAGGTGGAAAGTCACAATTAATTCAAAATGCATAGAAAATTGTGACTCTCGACCTACTTTATGACTTGTGACTCGGTCCTGAATAGGCCTGTAAGTCAGCTACTGAACCTTTCCTAGCCATTAAGTCGGCCATTTCATTACCTTCATAGCCGCTGTGTTCCGGAATCCAAATGAAGTATTGGAGGCAATTCCAAACAAGTTTGGAGTAGATTTGAACGGACTGAAGTGACATTATTTCAGTCTTGCTGTCTGAAAGAATATATATTTGTTGGTGTTTTGTAGTCCCGTCTGATATTTCTACATCTTGATCCGTTTTAGATTCGTCTGTATACCATATAAGGAATCCTAGTTTTGGAATGGGTTTGTTTGTGACCCAACTTTGTATACCCTTGTAAAATTAAATTTCGCTACCATTGAAACAGAAAAAGGTTCGCCAGTATGGGATCCTTGTAGAGTTACGCGGAGAGAGTTGGGCAAGCTGTTTTGCGCTCAACACATCTAAGTAGGTTTGATAAATTGCAAAGTTGCCGCGGTATTCAGGCTATAAGTGTTGGTGCTGGTTTCGGGCTATTTCATAAGCTTACTCGGCGGGTTCTATAGCCAACTGTCTGGCAACCTTAATCGCGAACACGAATACAGTGGTTACGGTTTATATTAAACTAGCCGCGTATCGCGGCTACGCTTGCTATGCTCACGTTGTTCCATCGCCTCTGTTACTCCCGTTCATCCATTAGTCCTGTTTCTTCCGTTGATCCTTTACTCCTGTTACTCCATCCCCTATCCATAATCATTCATCCACCATCCCCGATCCTTCATCCTCCATCTTCCATCCTCTATCCACCATCCCCCATCCTCCATCCACCATCCACCATTCTCCATCATCCATCCTCTATACACCATCCTTCATCCTCCATCTTCCATCCTCCATTCTCTATTCACCATCCACTATCCTCCACCCACCATCCCCCATCTACCATCCTCCATCTACCATCGATCATCCCCCATCCACAATCCTCTATTCAGCATCCTCGATCTACCATCTTCCATCCTCTATCCACTATCGACCATCCACCATCTTCTATCCACCATCCTCTATCCACTACTCTATCCATTATCCTCTATTCATCATCTACCATCTTCTATCTACCATCCACCATCCATCTTCCATTCTCCATCTTACATCCTCCATCTTCCGTCCTCTGTTCACTATTCTCTATCTACCACCCATCGTCCAACTTTACCATTAAGCAATAGAAACGCGAAATTAATACACCGAAAACATACAAACTGGCGCTAAGTCATATAAAAAACACTTAAATGTTGAAATAACTCGCGAAGCACTAATTTCGGGAATATAGAATTATGCTCCCGGGGTGGTAGGTAGTCTCGAGAATGTACATGCGAAATTTGGGAGGGAATGGTTCACAGGTGAAGATTTCCATCGAACTCGACCATTTAATGCTACTTTATTTTATATATTAGATATGTTATCTCATTCGAGTAGCTTCCGTACAAAACTCATTGGAAAATTCGTTCATTAATCTGATAGATCGTACTATACTATAACGGCGGTGTACATCCTGCAGGTTAGTTTTAGACACTCCCAGTTCTTGCCAAGACGGCACCAGAGAGATATTCTGACCTTTTCAAGAAGTTTGTCTAAATGAACATTCCAAGTATGTAGGGTTTTCATCAAGGTTAAGTAACTCGCAGAATTTCACCTCGAGTACTTCCAAAAGAATAGCCTGTTAATTTGCAAGTTAATGTGAAGATTGTTGGTACGTCCTCCTTTTCAAGGTCTTATCGCGTTCCGGTGTCGTTTATTCTTAGTCCGCGCGAAATATCAGAGCAATTTAATTCTGGATAGATATCCATGGAGATATAAATGACGGAGATGGCAACACGCCGTTTCTGTATAAAGCACTTTGAAGCATTTTGAAGTTTAAGCGAACGTTTTTGTATGGAGCGTTTCATGCCCGGTGGCAGTGAAATGCAAATAGTAGCGTAGTATTTAAAGGTTGAGCTTTTTTTCTTTTCAATACCGGAGTATAACATACATGTGAGTAACATGCTGATAGTAGCAAAGTGAATATCGCCGGTCCTTTGCAAGAAATCGTCCTGCTTCAAAACAGTCGCTGCTTGCCATCTCCACTACATTTTACCGGATCTCATGGCTGTTCCGGTTGGATGAAACTGACGACGAAAATTTAGCTATGTGGCGCCCACCCCGTCTCGACGGGTTAGCCGACTTGTCGTCGTTCGCCCCTTAGGCGGAATGGGGCTACAGGTAAAACTCAACGTAAAAACCTCATTCTGGCGAATGCAACGATTATTCTTTTCCATACAAAAACGTTCGATTAAACTTCAAAATGCTTAAAAGTGCTTTATACAGAAACGACGTGCTGCCATCTCCGTTATTTATATCTCCATGACGCCGATCATCAACATTCTGTTTGGCATATGTGGTGTGGGAATCCCCGCAAAGTATAAGTTAAAAGTCAATAGAAGTTAAAAGTTTTTGCATATTCTTAGGAAAATTTGGGAACAATTTTAATTTTTTTTTAGTTCAAAGAGGGGGAAAAGATCGCAGATTTTGTTTGTAAGTTCACGTAATGTACTATCAAGAGAATAATGTGTTTTTTGCTCGATTAAAATAGCAACAAATAAAACAAGCGATGGATCGATCAATCAATAAAAATTCAACTTTATTTCATACAAATGAACAACTTATTGAATCTTCAAACCATATGCTAAAAACATGCACCGAAAGTGGAACGTAACTCAGCAAATTCGCCCGGCATCGCGGTGATATTTTGTAACCGACTATCGAAAAGTGTAGTAAAATCCGTCGTTTGACAGTTCTTTGTTGTGGGTGAGTTTGCCGTTTGCCAGAGTTGATTCGACTAAAGTGACGGGGAAAATATATTTTCCGGCCGATTGAAGTTCCGCAGACAGGGTCATCACGACAATAATATAAACGCACGAGTGCTAGGTACAGAAATTAGTCACCCCGCGTACCGAGATTGTAACATCAAGCCGGGCAAAGTGCAGTCGCCCGTCACCGATAAGATCAGAGAGCTGTCCGTCGGTATCGGTATACCCACTACCCGCGGACTCAATAATCGTCGTGGTTGTTTCGTTTCCAGTTTCGTGTCCATCCAACCACCATAGCTCTCAAATTAAATTACGATAGCATTCAATGAAATTAGCTTAAACGGTCTCGCACCGCAGTTCAGTTCGACCCGTAGACATTTCATGTTGCTGCTGGCCGACTTGTTACCAAGTTTCCGAACGTTTCACGCGAGTTTTCAAGTTTCGGGCAACTGTTAAATCGCCTTCAGGTTCGGAGTTTTAGCACGCAGTGAAGAGTTCGCAACGATAGAAATCATGGATCGTCGGTTTGTTTTGATTGGACTTCAAGTTCTTCTGTTCACAGGTAAGTCTTTCGAATCCTTTGTCCATTCTTCCGTTTCACTCGCATATTCGTGCTAAATGTTCACAGTGCACATCTTCGCACACCTGTTTTACGCTAATTGTGTACTTTAGAGTTACATAAAAGCGGCCTTCAATTGGCGATTACTTACGATATCTACACACCTGTGATTTCCAGATAGCGCTCCAAGAAAGCTGAAATGCGAAACAGCGCCTTGGATCGGGTGGTCAATGTCCAGACCCAGGGGTACAGGCACAAATAATGTCGCTTCGTCATTTCATGCGGCCGTACCGGACTGTATGGTATGTACATACATGCGACTGTTGTGAATTGTGATCATTCGCCAATAGGCTGTAATTATTGCTTTGCTTTGCTACCGCGCAAGGGTCAAGTCAGTTTCTGGCGAAGATCAACTGTATAATTAATTCAGTCGTCGCGTTCTGGTATCTGTTGCGTTGCGGCTACGCGGAACGTAAGAAACTTTAACGGCACGTTTAGCCGCTTTGTTTACGACTTGCATTACCTTGGTCCGTTCGATTCGGTTTCATGCTTCTGGTTTTTTTGATCGGCAACATCTCAGGTTTTACCGAGTGTAGTTATTGTTTTGAAGGCGTTTCAGAACGCAGAATGCGCACAAAATGATTCACGCGAAGATGCATTCAAAAAGCAATAAGACTGCATGTGAGTAATCTGCAAAACAAAGACATTATCGAGCGCTCTTCCAGTTAGACTTAAAAAAATACAAACCACATGTAGGCAGTTGGGTTTGACCGCAAAGCTTTGTTCGCTGCCCTTAAATCTTCTCAATACTACAACTAGTGAGTAATTATGTCACAACATACCTCACAAATATTCTTTGATAGTGGACTATTATCTTGCTGATAACACCAAAATGTTGGCTACTGTTGCCAAGAGTCTGTAATTGAATTTAGTACTCCATCCGTTGTCAGCCTTTTCAACTATGTACTTGGTTTGTCTAGACTATCATAACTTCATTGATTGTGTCTAGCTAAACATAAATTCAGCCAGAGACGGATGAATTCGAGGGGGACTCGCGCTTTATTTGATCTCTTCCACCTGGTAATTAGTCGCTTCGTTTGATTGAATTAATGAAGTCTGGATCGCAGCAGCTGGAACTTTCTACAATTAACGAGACTTCGGTATAGCAGGAAATTGTATTAATAATCATTGGTTCTAAAAGGTGTGTAGTCTTATGACGAGGCTAGGTCGAAAAAATCGAAATGAGACAAAATTGGGTAAAAATTATGTTCTCCCTCACACTACAAGGTGAACAGATTAATAATTGCAAGTCGTATTTGATTATATCTGGTGCAATATTGCTGTCATGAAATGCTTCATTATTGCGCCACAGCAATACTTCTTTGGTCCGTTTTGCGCTTCGTTTTTCCCTCACTTTAGATTATGTTGCAAGTTTGCAATTTAAACCGTTTACCCCCAAGCTTTGATTAGCTAGCTTAGGTTAGGACACCCCGGTGTAAAGGCACGAAAAAAATGTGCCAACAGTCTGGGCGCAACTTTATTATTTTTCCGGCAGAAGTTCGGAACGTGTTTTATTCGGGGATGCGGCATATGTTACTGTGTGACTGAAAACCTAAAAAAAAGTTCGGGAAGCGGTTAGAATAGAGTGTAACATATGAATTATATAATTGGGCCATATTCCGGGATGCGGTCTAGAGGTTGAAAAAGACAAAACTTAAAAATAGGTGATTATTAAACAAGCCCGTGGAAGTGAAAAGATATTTGATATCTGATCAGACCTGAAAGAAATGGTGGAATTCATGAAAAAGTATACAACCACTTTACACCCTCTTAGGGGTCGAATTTCAAAAAATCTTGAAAACACATTCTAGGTATTCATATGAAAAATCCGTAAAATAAAAATGAATTCAATATTTCAAAAGACCTAGTAGATATGACGAAAATCGTGAAAATATATGCATTTTATTTTTACTGATAATTTTTTTTGCCCCCCCCCCCTTCCGAACCCCAATGAATATTCGAATTTTTTTTTTTATTAGATTTACTTTTCTAGTTGATTTACATATACGTACCGAGTTTCAACTTTCTAGCATAAGCCGTTAAAAAGTTAGGAAAAACACCCCCCACCCCCGTACCATACTACCCCTAAAAAAAAAAATATTTTTCCACCATGCCACTACAATAGCTCTATCTTAACACCAAGTTTAAGCTTTCTATCATTATAGGTTCTTAAGATATAAACATTGAAACTTTTTCCTTCTCACCCTTCCCCACCCTCAACCTCTCCGCCCCACTCCAATTTTTTTCCCTACTAGGGTTTTATTAGGCCTACTTCTGGTAAAAATTTGAAGCATCTATCTTACACTGTTATTAAGATATGAAACGTGTAATTTTTGAAAAATTCTTATCCCCTCCACTTCTATGCTCCCCTACCCCCTCAAAAATTATACTTTAGACAATTTTTTTTTATTAAGGTTTATACTCAAACCAAATTTTGTTTTTGTGGTGCAATTGGTTTGTGCGATATCGTAATCTAAAGTTTTTCACCCCCAACCCCCGTACGCCTTTACCCCCACCAAAAAATTTTGTTTCAATCTACTCTCCTAGTATAACTACAGATATTCGTAAAGTTTTAATTGCTTGCCACTAACGGTTTAGGAGATATAGATTTTAGAATGTGTTGATCTCGACTTTTTTGCGTTTCGGACGCATTATTTCCCCTTCCACTCCCACACCCCTTCACCCATATCAGCAATTTTTTTGCAAATGGATCCACTATCAAAGCTCTATAGAAATTCCAAGTTTCAGCCTCCTACCATAAGCGGTTGCTGAGATCTAGAAACCAAAATTTTTCGTCTAAAACGCTTCCCCACCTTCCCCCTCACACCCCCACCCGTCAAAAAAATTCTGACTTCAAGGGGTCTATCATGTCTATTCACAAAAAAAAAAAAATTTAATAGCTCATAGGGTTTGGGAACTATAATTCCTCAAATGAGTTTGCGTAAGGAATGTATATTTTAATAAATATTTATTTTCCATGAACAGTTGCATGTTCGAATTATCACCTTTGTAACGCTTTTGGATGGCCCCAAAATTTCCCAGCAGACCAACAAAGCGGAATGCTCTGACGTTCTCGGAAAGTTCCGAGCTATTTCTGATATATGTAAGTAGGTAATAGGAGGCAGAAGTTTCCGCTGTATTTCAGTCAAAAAATTTAAATGGAAAAACAATAAAAATTTCATGGATTTATCAGGCAGAATTCCAAAATAACTTTCCAGAAATATAGTGGAAAACAATGTGCAAATTCGAAAATCGGTGTGACCTAAAAAATGCAGGATCAATAGAATTTTCGGCACAGTCGGTTATGATTGGAGAAAATTCTACAGACTCTATGTATTTTACGCCAAACCTGCTAAAAATTATCAAAATTAAATTTTAGTAAGTTTTTCGTAAGATGAAAAGAGCCTTGGGAAATGCTCCGGACATTTCTCAAAGATTTCGGTAAGAAAAATCTCGCGAAACAGTGTCAACCTCAGCATATGGAAATCTGTCGGAATTAGCATGGATTTCTAGCACGGGATTCCGAGAATACGTAAAGAATTTTCCATCGGAATTCTGACGGATTTCTGTGTTTTTGGTCTGCTGGGCTGTTACATCATTTTCTTTAATGAGTAATTTTTCTCTAATCACGTACTGGAATTTCACGCAATTGTTCCTGACTATTAACTACTTCATTATTTTTCTACTAGCATACAAAATAAATTAATTGAAATATGTGAAGCATTCTTAGACACCACAACCGTTTAACCGCACAAAGGCCGTACTACTATCGTAATGTGATGTGTCACAATATCTGAAAGTAATGTTGAAACTTTTTTTTTCTTGAACTCTTAGATGTCTATGGAATAGGGATCTCATATTAATTTATATTTTGTCTAAGTAATGGGGCTAGTAATGAAGACCAGATCTTTAATGTTTGACTATTAAAGACTTTGGTAACGAAGTTACGACTGGAGAAGGACATTACTCGACTAACATCAAAGCGATTGTAAGCCATCGAGTATAGCAAACTTTCACTGAAAAGGTCCGTTGAAAATTGAGCCAAGATTGATACGGAATATAGTAGATCATATTGAACTGTATCTTTAATACAATGAAAGATTCGGGACTTTTTAAACGATCACGTCTCATTCCAGTTTTCATAATATGATGATCGAGCGAGTTCCAGACCAACAAGCTGTCTGTATTTCCGCTATTACGTTAGTTACCCATCAGTATGCGCGCCTGAAGCAATTAGCCACAAATATTTCACCCCTGCATGTTGGGTGCATGAATTGTTTTTTATAAATCATAATAATTGTTAGAATTTAAATTTATTGTGCAAATCTGGCTGCTGATTCTAATTATTATAAGTAGAAGAGGAGTTTTATATTTTCATATCTGCGGTTTACTTGCCGCTATGCGCCTGCTACTGTCGTAATATTAGTTGGTTCTTAAAATTTTTCAACAATTTAGTGGATTTCTTTTGTGTCCTTATTCAATTGAGTAGTTTTCATACTTCTAATTCAATCTGTTGAAGCTTAAGCTAGTCTCAAATGTGTCGAATAGAAGATACAGTAGAACTTGCAGAAGTGACTACCTTCATATGTTGACCACTTGCCTAAAGTGGTAATTTTTTTTATAGTCGTGACGTACGTCACCGATTTTCCATACACTTTTCGTTTTGTATTGTGACCATTTCCATATTGTGACCATTAACCACTTTTTAGCCGATTTTTTACGTATCACATACGTGTGGAGTACATTCTATAATGTGACCATAAAATACTACGTCATATACTAATTCAGACACAAATGTTGCAAAATGCAAAAAGAGGCTGAAATAAATGAAGCACGAAGCTTATGCTGTTATGACACTGGCTATTTAGCGGCTATTTCTTAAGTGCAATAAAAGTACAATAACTGCCACATCGTGCGACAAGGCGAACAACATTAAAAGAATGAGATACCACTCTTTCCGACGCCAGCGACATCTAGTAAACGAAATTAACAACTGCATGGTTAAGAAAAATACCGGTTTTCGCGCGTTTTATAACATAACTTGGCACTTTCCACAATTTATACGTACCGAACTATTAAAAACAAGTCTGTAGCAGGCCAAAAATCTCCTGGTAGAAAGATTTTCCTAGGATTAAGTGCTAGAATGTTGCAAAACACTGCTCGAATGTTGCAAAACACTGCTCGAATGCGCTATGTTGCGGCTATGTTGCCGCTAGTTTTTGACAGTACTGGATTTATACTACTCGGACTGTCTCTCTCACACCAAAGTCTAAATTGTATGTTACATCTTCTATCCCTCTCCATTTGGATTCACTAGCCGCTTTTAAGCCGCAAAAATAGCCAGTGTCATAACTGCATTAGTATCGAGATTATGTTCTGGATAAATGCGTGAAAAAATACACCTTTTATATTGGTAATGTTGATTTAAATTACATACATTATACTGTACTAAATTATTTTTATAATCTGACCACTCGTTTAAAGTGACCAATTTTGCACAGTCCCTTGGGTGGTCACTATACAGAGGTTCTACTGTATATGTATAGAATATTGTCTGAAAGGTTACTTATGTATTTTGGGTTGTAGCATCTGGAATCATATTGTCGTCCGTACTAACAATTGCAGACAGAAAGTTGAAATTTGCATTTTATAGTCACTCCAAAGTTAAAGTTTTTTTTACGTTCTCCAAAATATCGATTCGTGCAATTTGAATCCTCTTCTTGTAAAATTTCTGCAAAACGATAGGCTTTCTCTGCGTTGTTGAAAGCGCGAGAAAGTGAAAGCCAATTTAATATTCCAGAATATCTAAGAGATATGATGGAATTCGTGAAAACGTAAACGGTTCCTTTTCAACTTGTCAAGGCCTTTAAATCGAGAAATCCTGAAATTGATTTTTAGGTGGTTGTTTCAAAACTCCAGAGAAGTAAAAACCAACTCGATAGTTCCAACTATATGGGAGAATTCATGAAACCAAAACAGCTTGCAGAACTAGAACCGAATTGGATATGTAATCACACTAAAGAGATATCGCGGAATTCTTGAAGACATGTACAATCCCTTTACGCGTTTAAAAATAATAATAATAACCAATGACACAACAGCCCAAATTGGGCCTTGGCCTTGAAGTAATGCCAGAGTTACTTCATTACTATAGACCAACGTAACACTAGGAGGTGAAGTGGTCAGCCACACGCTCTTCCGTGATTATTACCCCGAATTTAACTCAGGTACTCATTTACAGATGAGTGAACTGGTAGTTCGGCACTCAATCCCAACTCGAACCTGGTACCAGGTGCACCGAAGGCAAGTGCTCTAGTGACTAAGCCACCCAGGCTACTACCACTACTATCTTCACGCGTTCAAGTAGCTGAATATCGAACGATTTCTAGTCGTTTTTATAAAGAGCCCAACCTAATTTAATATTTAAGAATTGTAAATATAAACTTCCCGACAGGGATCGATCCCTGCCCTAACTATTGTCATTTAGTGGCACGGTAGTTGAAAAATTTTCGCTGGAGAAGTCAAAGATGTTGGACTATGTTTTTAAGAGATAGTTTAATCATCGAGGTTACGTTGACTCATCAGAGGGAGTATATACAGCTCCGAAACATTCTCACAGCTTCGAGGTTTTTGTTGAGATATTTACTCTGTATCAACCGGTCATAGAATTTATTTCTGCAAATTATCATTTGGTCCCTTCCATTTTTTTCCTCTAAAATTTCGTTTTTTTTTTGATACATTTGTGTTCTAAGCTTCAGCCTTCTAGCATAAACTGTTCCTGCCACATAACAAATATCTACAAATTTCTATAACGTACCACAACCACCAGAACAGCGCTATTCTAATACTTACTTTCAGCTTTTCATCGTTAGTGGCAATTGAGGTATTAAAACCAACTTTTTTTCTTTTCCCACTTTTTCGCCTTCATATACCAATCTTTAAATTTTGTTTTGCTAATATGTACCTACATACAACAAATTTTGAGATGTAAAACGTGATTTTTTTTTTCTCTTTGCACTGCCCAGCTAGTATACTCCACTCCTACACCTATGAGTAAATGCAAAACGAAATTTCCTCTTTCCTACAAAATTAGTTTACAGAATATCGTAATCCAAAGATTTTTAATCCTCGCTCTCTGCACTCCACTTCCTTCTTAAACATATTTATTTAATATACTCCCCTAACTTTATGGAATGAACCTTTCAGGTGATACCAATTTTAGAATGTGTCCATTCTTCGTTGATGGATATTTTTTGCAAATTATTCCACTATCACACTCCACTCTACATGAATTACAAGTTTCAACTTCCCAGCACAAGCGGTTGCTGAGATGTAGACATCAGCATTTTTTGTCTAGGATTCTTTAGGGAAGGGTTGAAAAGGATTGTGTCATTGGATCGGTCATACCTTGAGGAAGCTAGAATAAAACAACTGAACTGAAGAAATGGTAGATCGAGGACAAAGAGTATAGCTTAATTCTGTCAAGAGACACTCAGGAACTGATGATACTGAACGGATAGGAGAACCTACCATATCGTAATATCCATTATAATTCTAAAACTAATTAGCGTACTAAACGGACAAGCACCTCTATGCTGCCATTTAGTACGAATTCTTAGCAACTTTTTTACTTCGGTTGAGTCATAAGTCCATTAATTTTATCTATAATTAAAATTGTTGTAACATTCAAAGTTTTATTACTTCTTTTCAAACTGTAGTAGGTACTACGAAGATAAGTATATATAGTTAAATGTTCCGAAAACATTTTGTTGGTGTTTACCAGTTCTGTTAATGGATTTTTCATTTCGCTTATGCCGCTAACTGCGTTAGAGTATAGTTTACAAAATTATCAAGTCCACAAGGAATAGACACTATCCAAAAAATATGTAGCTCAGTAAAAAAAAAACAACGAAATACTGAATAATTTCAATGAAATTCGACGTATAGTTGTACGAAATAAAAGCGTAATGTTCAATATATGTACATATGTATATCACACTTAGAGTATAATATCACGTCATGATTCATGTCCGTGATAACACTAAATGAAATTTAATTCAACGTAACGTGGCAAAGACGTTGATAACAATGTTTTTATTTTTACGGAACTAAACATTACTGATAACAATTATCTTTAGTATTTCATATTAGAATTTCTGGTATATAATTTTTCATTTTATTAAAGAACTATGCCTGAATCATACTTGTGAAATTACATTGTTTTTTTTTCTGTGCCATATTAGTCAATGAATATAAGTTATTAGTAATTAAGTTTATAGTAAATTCAGTTAATTGTCTAACTTTATCACTTTTGACGGCAATATTACGCCGCGAGGCGCCTCCGGGTCCAATGAATAAATAAATTTAAATAGCATTTAGCTAGTATTATATTATTACAAGATAATACTAAAAGTTTGTCAGTTAAAATATTAAGTATTCCCGGCTTATCTTTGTTGTAAGTTTCTACTTTGTATTAATACAAGAAGCTACTTTTTATATAAAATTACGAGGAACTTAGCTGCATTGGAATAACGTCTAAGTGAAGGAGGATGATAGCATCACCACCCCTTATACCATACCATACTATAGCTGCATTGTATTTACTACCTTAGACCTACATATACTCTTCAAAGATTTCTATAAAAATATTTATTTACAATCAATCCATGTAGGAAAAGTCGTAAGGCCTGATTTAAATACATAATAGCAAAATCAGGCCTGATTTCGGCCTACCAATAGGCGAAAACGCAAGGTATGACGTTCGCTCGAGGTATATGATATGAATCATTAGCGCCCCTGTAGGAAAAGTCGTAAGGCCTGATTTAATAATATCAAAATCAGACCTGATTTCTGCCTATTGATAGCCAAAAACGCAAGGTATGATGTTCGCTAGACATATATGATATGGATCATATCACTTTGGATGGAAAATTAAAGGGTATGATTTCAATCACTCCAACATCAGATCTGATTTTGACCTATCGATAAGTCTAAAATGCATGGTCTGATTATTCACCTTATGCATATGATATGAATCACATCATAATCTAGAAACAGTCTTAAGGCCCGATTTTGGTTACATTAATCACACCTGAGTTTGGCCTATTCATTGAATAAAAAAATAAAAAATAAAATTTATGCATCTATCTTATACTGTTCTTGAGATATGAAACGTGATTTTTTTAAATATTTCTTATCCCCCCCACTTTTATGTTCCACCACCCCCTTAAAAAAATTTTTTTGAGCAATCTTTATTTGTCAGCCTTAACACTCAAACTGAATTTCATTTTTCTAGAGCCAATTGGTTCGTGAGATATCGTAATCTAAAGTTTTTCACCCCCCCCCCCCCACCCCCGTACGCCACTACCCCTACTCAAAATTTTTTTTCAATTACTTGTCCTAGTATTGGTACAAATATTTGTTAAGTTTGAATTTCGTGCCATCAACGGTTTAGGAGATATGGATTTTAGCATGTGTCGATCTCGGCATTTTTGCTTTTCGGACGAATTATTTTCCTCCCACTCCCACACCCCTTCACCCATTTCAATAATTTTTTTTTGCAAATGGGTCTACTATCGAAGTTCTATAGAAATTCTAAGTTTCAGCCTGAGATCTAGAAACCAAAATTTTACATCTAAAACCCTCCCCACTCCTCCCCCTTTTACCAACACCCCTCTAAAAGATACCAGTCGTAAAGGTTCACCCACCATAAAAATTTCATTATAATACCTCAACGGGTTTGGGAGCTACGGGTCTTCAAACTATTTTTGCGTACGGCGTACAGACGGAAATTTTTTTTTTATTGCTTTTTTGGGGTCTACTACTACCTAAAACGTGAAAATACAAAATTTCCGGGTAGCAAATTTTTTTGAAATTTCAGGTCGATCACGTTTGTCTGTCTGTTTGTCCGGTATAGGCTCCTAAACCACTCATATGATTGCGATGAAATTTTGGTGGTTTGTTGAGGGTATGCCCGCGATGGTTCGTGCGTTAGAAAAATCATTTAACAGTTGGCGGTTTGCGAGTTATTTCAACATTTGAGTCTTTTTCATATGATTTAGCGGCAGTTTGTTCGTTTTCGGTGTATTAGTTACGCGTTCCTAATACTAAAATGTAAAGTGGGACTATGGATGGTGGATAGAGGGTAGTGGATGAAGTATGTTGGAGGGATGATGGTGGTGCAGGTTGGTTCGTTTGATGAGGATGATGATGATCAGAGGCTGAGAAAACAAATAATCTCTATATATAAAAATGAATGTTTGTTTGTTTGTCCGGTATAGGCTACGCCCGCGATGGTTTGAGCATTACAAAAATCATTTAACAGTTGGTGGTTCGCAAGTTTTTTCAACATTTGAGTGTATTTCATATGATTTAGCGACAATTCGTTCGTTTTCGGTACTAATGCTATGCGTTCTTATTACTAAATGGTAAAGTTGGATGATGGATGGTGGACAGAGGATAGTGGATGGAAGATGCCTGATAGAACATGCCTGATAGAAGATGAAGGATGGATGATGGAGGTTGTTGGATAGTAGATGGAGGATGGTGGATAGTGGATAGAGGATGGGGAATGGTAGGTATAGGATGGTCGATGATGGATAGAGGATGATGGATGGATGATGGAGGGTTAGTGATGGTGGATAGAGGATGGAAGATCGAAAATGGAGGATGATAGATGGTTGATAGAGGATCCTAGATAGGGGATGAGGGATGATAGATATAGAATGGTAGAAGATGGATAAAGGATGATGGATGGATAGAGGATGGTGGACAGATGATGGATGATGGAGGTTGGTAGATGGAGATGGATGATGGAGGTTGTTGGATGCTGCATAGAGGATGGTGAATGCAGGATGGAAGAGCATGGAGAATGATGAATGGTGGGTGGAGAATGGCTGTTAGAGGATGGTGGATGGTACATATAGGATGGTAGATAGATGATAATGAATGAATTGAGGATGGTGGATAGAGGATAGAGAATGGCAGATGGAGGATGGGGGATGCGAAATGGATGGAGGATAATGGATAGAGGATGGAGGATGGAAGATGGATGATAAAGGGTGATGGATAAAGGATGGAACATGGAGAGGAGAGGATGGTGGATGTGGGATGGTAGATGGAGGATGGAAGATAGAAGATGGGGGATGGTGAATGGTGGATAGAGGATGTTAGATGGAGGATTGAGGATGGAGAGGGTGGATAGAGGATAGAGTAACAGAAGCAACGGGAGAAATGGGAGCAACGGGAGTAACAGGAGTATCGAAAGAAACAGGAGCAACGGGAGAATCAGGACCAATGGATACACGGGAGGAACGGAAAAAACAGGATCAATCGGAGAAACGGGATCAACTGGAAAGACGGGAGTAACAGGGGCGATGGAACAACGTGAGCGTAGTCGCGGTACGCGGCTAGTCCTTAATAAAATATATATATATAAATATAAATATATATCCTTAAAAAATATAATAAAACGGTCAGGTATAAATCATAGCTGTGATGGCATTACAAATAATACCTGATTCAGAACTGAATTATGCCTATTTTTCCATCTAATAAAAAAGGCAAATCAAACAAAAATTAAGATCAATAATTACTATTTCTTACAACTCCTTAACCAAAAACCAGTCATCGATCCATATTCGTACATTTTCGTAGGAAGTGAAGCGCTGCTCAGCAAGTGCGTGTCCCATCGATGCAAGCAAATGGTAATCAGACGGAGCCAAGTCTGGTGAGAAAGCGGCATGGGAAAGAATTTCCCAATTGAACGACTATCATTTCCTTGACCAGTCTTGCTGTGTGTAATGGTGCATTGTCATGAAGCAAAATCACTTTGTTTTTTCTCTGCTGGTGTTCTGGGCGTTTTTCACTCAAAGCTTGATTCAATGCAATCATTTGTTGTCGGTAGCATTCAGTGTTAACGGTTTCACCAGGTTTCAGCAGCTCATAATAAACCACACCCTTCTGATCCCACCAAACGCAGAGCATTGTTTTCCGGCCATAGCGATTTGGTCTTGCATTTGATGTCGGTGGTTGGCCTGGAGTTACCCATGATTTTTTCCGCTTTGGATTCTCAAAATAAATCCACTTTTCATCGCCAGTCACAATTTGATGGAGAAATGACTTTCTTTTGTATCTGGCGAGCAGCATTTCGGAAGTGGTTTTTCTGTTTTCCTGCTGTCTTTCGTTGAGATCATGTGGGACCCGTTTTCCCATCTTGTGGATCTTTCCCATGGCTTTCAAACGTATGGCGTCGGCTGCTGTGTTACGTTAACTGATCTGCCAGTTGTTGTTGCGTTTGAGCGTCGTCGTCATCCAACAATGCGTCTTCAAACATTTTCGGTGGTTTTCCACGTTCTTCGTTTCTCACGTCAAAATTTCCACTTTCGTATTTTTTAAACCACTCAAAGTACTGTGATTTACCAAGAGCATGATCATCGTAAGCATTCGATGCGACTCAGCAGCAGTTTTCTTCAAATGGTAACCGAAAATTAAAGCTGCCCGCGAATCGTAGTTTCGCGGTACAAAGGTCGACATGTTCACTGTTATTAAAAACTATTCTCTGTCGTATGAAACTTGAATTGTTATGAGTTGACACTCTTTGTCAGATGTCTAAACAAGAAAATGGCGCCACTGACGCGTGTTCACAATAACCACATTGACCAGTGAGGCCCTCTAGGATCAAATTCCGGTTTCATATTTACACACCTGGTATAGTATACAAGTAATTACCAAGTTTCAACCTAGGGAGATATGGATTTTAGAATGTCTCCATTTCAGCTTTCAAGCTCTTCAGACGCATTTTCACCCATTTTCGTAACGGTCCACCGATGTGGACTATTTTTTGCTATCATATAGTATAAACTGCTTTTTAGCTTTGGACGATTTTAGATATATGAAAAACGAAAAAACACGTTTCCGAATCCACGAACTGGCAATTACTTAACTCTGACAAACTTATACATTCAAACCTACCGGTTAAAGTTCCAATTAGTATTTAACTACAGATCGACCCTTAAAACTTAGACCTTTAAAATCACATAACCTTCCTTAATCCTTATCGATTTTTTTTTTATATTTTATTATTTTTCTGCATTCTACACAAAATAAAACAAACTGCAGGTTTTTCTGATCGGTAAAAGTGGTGAAAAAGTTAGTTCAAAGTGGGAAAGTTCGGTAATATTTTGGTATTATGAAATACATTTTCATATGTATTTTTTATTATATTTCAAATGAAAAACAACATGTAATCTTATAAAAAAACTGAAGAAAGTTTGAAAACAGAACCAATACCATCTGTGTTATTTTTATTAACAATATAAACAAAACAAAATTCAATTTGTAGAGAAAATCATTGAAAAAGATAAATTCAACGATTTTAGTTTTTTCGCTCTCCTGAACAATTTTTTTCCATAAATATTCCTTTTTCTCGAAACTTATAACAGATATCAAGATGATTTTTGCTTAGAGATAGAAACATGATATTTAGGTATACTGAATGAAGGAATTTTTAAAAAGTTGATTCTAACAAATTTTTTTTTTAAGTTTAAAAAACTTGAAAAAGTTTTAAACTTTCAAAGCTTATAAGTCAATTAGTTTTTAATATTTTTGAAATTCTTTCATTCAGTATCATTAGATTTACTAACATAATAAGTGTAAAAAGTTTGATTAAAATCGGTCGAGCGGTTTCTGAGAAAAAGATACATGAATTTGTATCAAAACTCGCCAAATCACTAACGCCCTTAATATATTGCATAGAGGGGGCGTACATTAAACTGTATTGCCAATGCGTTCCCAATGAGATTGCTGAAAACATGGCAATGGCCACTGCATTACTTTTACTCCCGCAGACTCTACTCTCAAATACAAACCAAAGAAAGAAAACCTTTCAAGTTCGCTATTCTTCGAAAAAGAAATATCTTCTTCACATTGACAATTGATGTCGTCTTCACGAGCAATAAAAGCAGATGATCTTGTCCCAATGCCCTTCAAAATTATCCTGAAGTACGCCATCCGCTAGCTACCGGTCGATTTAAATTGTTCACTTTTTTTTATAAATGTAGATGCGTCGCATTAGTTCCATTACGATTATGTGGTTTTTCCGCTGGTCGATTGCACTATGAGTCAGATTGTTTTGTATTCTGGCTTGTCATTCATCATTACTAATATCATTGCTGTTGATTTAAAAGTCAATATATATTCTTATGTTTTATTTTTATTACCATCCAGTGCACGTCGATGTTGAATTTCCAGCAGAATTTTGAATTTTGATCACTACACTATTTTTAAATGTTTTACTCAGTTGAACCAACACTTCTAATTGGTCTGCTCGTCTACTTATTAATTTAATCACTGGTTCTAAGGTCTATGTTCCTGTAGACAGGTAATACGATTTAATTTTATATGTGTTTATGGACGATAATAATTATCTGAACTCTGCTAAAAACATTGCCAAACGGTAGTTCCGTTTCGTTCACCTTTTTTGGGGTGAATAAGTCAGAAGTCAGTGGTTGATTTTCATACAGATTAAGTTGTTGAAAATCAAAAGTTGTACGTATATTGCTGTATACTTCGTTACTCAAAAACTATCTGTAGTTTTATTTATAATACAATTATCGTTACATTGATATGAAGCTTTCGAGCTAATGTTTTTCATAGCTCATAAGTCATAACATAACAATATCGACGGTTGCTTACATGTGTAACGATTTCACAAAGCAATCTTATCATAAGAGCAACGAACTACAAAATGGCTAGGCTATCAAATATCAAAAGTCATTTGCAAACTGTTTGAATTTGTTCAACTATAGGAATTTGATTTCTGCATGGTGCTTAAACTCAATTAAGATTGCATTTAATGTGCTGACTGCGAGTTAATTTTATTTGTTTAATTCGAAGAACTTTCATGTATCAGCAGTTTTAGTTGTTTGAAACCGTACAAGTCGTTTTGAACTACGAATGTGTGGCATAAACAATGAAGTCCTAATCGGATTTGATGCAAAATGCTTGCATAAACAGTAACCGAATACATTAGGAGATTATATGCAACTAATTTGGTTATCGAAAATCCTGTGTTGGAATCACACTTACGACATGGTCCTACGCTTTTCCTTACTCAGTTCTTTTCGTGTTTTGTTAGCCACATTTTCCAACTCCAGTCGACTAGCTCCTAAGACACAATTAGTCTACAGTACAATGATGAAACTAGAATGAAATTGGATGATCTCAGCTTTCCTACCATCCCGAAATATCCATCGGTATTTTCCGTAAGAGTCAAGATCCCGATTCCGTCCCTAGATGAATGGAAGAAAATAGATTTAGATTTAGAAATCCAACAGTGTTCTTGTCAAGTATAACATTCCTCATCTCCACTCACTATCTTCCTAAAAATAGTACTCTACAGCCTGGGTCAGATCGCTGCAAGGCTGATACTTGCAGGAATGTAGGACTTGTTGGCGAGTTTACGAAAAGAAAGAAAGTGGAGGGAAATGAAGCTTTTCTGATGTTGATAAGAATTGGTGATAACGTAGCGACCCAGAAGGAAACGAAAGGGATAGAGGGATGACAGGTTGTTTCATGAACAACCAAAAAATAATGATTCCACGATGGTAATTTTGATGCTTAGCGTGCTACCTTTGAAAAGAGCCCCCAGCTGACGCAGCGCAAGGGCTATACTCAAAGATTTCCGTCGTTCTCTTCTGATATGATAGTAGTTACCGTGACCTTGGCTGGTAGGCCTAGTCGCTGAAAACAGCAGTGTTGCAAAACGCCTCTAGAGAAGGTTGCCTAAAATGATGACATGTAAAAAGAGGCCGAGTTCAGGCATACGGACCTTTTATAGGGCCGTGGTATGGTACAAGGGGTGGTGATGCTATCATCCTTTTTCACTTAGACGTTATTGTTCGTCCATTGTGCTCCCCGTTTGAGTTTGAAAACCTTCCGGAACCTAAAACCATTTAGTGAATTTTATAAAGTTTGCTATGTTACATACACCGAGGTCGTCGTGGAAATAAGCGCCGAGGTTCCGCCTTCTCGTTCTAGATAGAGCCGGACACTCACACGGTTCGCCCAATCATAAAAACGAAAAAAGTGCACAGGCTGAGCAAACTTCGCATATACAAAACCATAATAAGACCTGTGCTACTATATGCAAGTGAAACGTGGACTCTCACCCAAGCGTCTGAAAAATCAATAGACGCTTTTGAACGACGAATTCTTCGAAGAATTTTGGGACCAGTAAGAGAAGGCACTGAATGGCGTATTCGGTACAACAACGAGTTGTATAACATCTATGACGACCCAGCCGCATCGACTCTTATAAAATTCCATAAGCTGCAATGGGCAGGTCATGTGGAGCGAATGGATGACGGAAGAATTCCCAAGCGAACATTGAAAGGTAGAGCTCATGGCAAGCGACCGGTGGGAAAACCGCGAAAAAGATACGAGGATTCAGTTGACGCAGATTGCAAATCGCTTCTTAGATGCAAACACTGGAGGACGCGGGCGCTGAACCGAGATGACTTCAGACAATGTATCCTGCAGGCCCTGGTCTGATTTGGGCTGTCGCGCGATTGATGATGATGACTCACATAGGACGTGAAAGATTGACTCCTCCACTTTTGGGTCACCTCAGCTACGACAAAGATCATTTGCGTCGGCTCCCAGTCGTCTAGCATGTCTATCGATCAGGCAGTGTCCTGTGAGCACTTCGTGCTAGTCGTGTAGCTTTAACTGCCGTTGATTCTTCCAGTGACGCAGTCAATGTTGTCAGAGTTGCCTCACAGTCCGGCCCATAAGAGTGGACTGTGATGAATATAATTATATTTTTGAATTTTGAATTAATAAAAATATTTGTTTGAAGTTCATTCAAGTTCAAACACTGGGTTTCATTGATATTTTCCTCTAATTCTTTTTTCTTTGGGGGAGGGATCATCATCCTTTCTCTCACTCATTTTGATTTTTCTCAACATCGTTAATTTTTCCGGGTGAATCTTATGTTATCCTTCCTCCCGACCAAGGGAGAACTGAAAAAATTAGTGAATCAAAAAGTCGTTGAAATTATTGGATATCAAATTGACTACTACAAAGCCCGTTCCTACGCTGTTCAGTTACGTTCTAACTGGAACTTTAACTAACAGATTTTCATACAAAACTTTCAGTTAATGTTCCAGTTAAGAGTTAAACTGAAGATCGTAATAATGGCCCTAAAGGCTCCGAATTCTAATAACTTTTCCGATTTCCGGATCAAATAGCCTTCCTAAAAATTCATTTCGCACTTTTTCTGATTAAAATTTACCACATTCCTTAGAAACGTACCAATTGTGCGTTTCTCGTTCACTATGTCAATGTTAATGGGTTGTATTTATTTTAATTGGATCCGCCTTCGTTAAAACTTTATTGGGAATGACTGCGAACTTTATTCGTGGCGAAATTGTTTTCAATAAATTCTTAACATCTTGACTCAATCGGTCAAATGGCAAGCAATTTACTCAGCGTTTAAAAATGTTATTGAATGTCGAACATTAAGTTACCAATAAAATAATCAGACTCTTTCATTGCTGACTTGAAAACAAAGTATTTAACAAAACATGAGCGTTTAATGATTCTCTATTAATTTCTTTTCAGTTTTTGTATACACCAATGACATTGATCTAAATCAATTGAAATCACAACTGCCAGCCGGAATAACAATTCCGCAAGAACTGTCGAATTTTACACTCGACGATTTTAAGACAATAGTTAAGGATAAATGTTCCAAAGCGGCCGGAGCTGAATCAGAATCATATAATGACCTCGAAGTAAAGTGTTCAAATAGCAGCATAATTTTCAATATTATAATCTAAATTTTTATCGTTAGAAAGAAGTTCCGAACCTTATGAATTGTGTTACGGAAATAGTGAACACAACTGCCATTCAAATCGAAATTGACGAAGCCCGACCAAAAGGTGAACTTGATGCTGTCTTTAATAAGTATGTTTTTATTGTCTTCATAATTTCTAGATCACTTAACACAATTTCCTGTTTTCAATAAATTCTTCTAGGTATTGCAGAAAACGTCCGGAATTACTCACATGCATCGACAATTTAAAGAAGAAAATTGAACCATGTCTCGACACTGAAGAGCTCACCTATGCCAATATTACGATGAGAATATTTACAAGTCTATTGAATTTTGTTTGTCATAAAGATGGAGATCAGATTGCGCGTATGGAATAATATCAATATATTAATTGAATTTACGAAATAATAGTTTTTGTTTTGTTTCAGTTTTTATTGCTGAGAAGGGTCCGGAATGTATCGAATCGAGTCGAGAAGAAATCAGTGACTGTGCGAATGGAACATTCTCGAAATATGTGCCTAAAGAAGGATACAGTGATATTAAGGAGTTACCTCGATTTGTTATGGGACCAGAGCAATGCCGGTTTGTACAATTTTATTTTAATGGCTTATAGTTTTAATTGTCACGGTGTCTTACGCACATTGACATGAAAAATGCCAAAGTAATGATTATGTATATGTAGATGAAAGAAACTTCAGCTGTATCAATATAGCGCTTTCAGTTACATACCACATTTTGTGCGAATTGCAATGCAGTAATTTTTTATATTCTGTTTCGGTGGGATAATGTCCATAAAGATGAATGTTTTCTCTCTTCTCTCGCACATCCATTCTGCTGGCTAACGTTATGACACCAAATCAAACTAAAGAAGTACTTCGGCTACTGTAGAAAAATTAGCACTTGTTCTCAATGTAAAAAAAATGTTTAGCCGTCTCGCGAACATTTATTAATGTAATTAATTTGAACTAGGCTTGTGTAGTTCGTGAACGAACTAGTTCGGAAGATTGGTCCCAGAAGTGAAATGAACGAACTAGTTCGCAGTGACTTCCGGTCCTAGTTCGTTTGTTTGAAAGTAGTTGGTTTTTGTAGGTGATCCGAACTTGAAAGGAACTAGTAGGGCTGGGGACGGACCTTACATTCAATCCGAACTTGAAAGGAAGTAGTTCCTTCCGGGCTGGGGACCTTTTTTTTTTTTTTAGGTCCTCACATTCCATCCCAACTTGAAATGAACTAGTTCCTTCCGGCCTTTTTTTTTTTTGAGGTCCTCACATTCAATCCCAACTTGAAACGAACTAGTTCCTTCCCGGCTGGGGGCCTTTTTTTTTTAGGTCCTCACATTCAATCCCAACTTCAAACGAACTAGTTCCTTTTTTTTTGGTGAACGATGAACTACAACAACGAACTAGTTCGCGAAGACTAAGGAACTAGTTCGTTCGCGGTCACTAAGGTGAACTACAATGCGCAAGCCTAATTTCAACAGATTTTACGTATACAAACTCTTTGTACGGTAGCAAAAATGTATTTCTTGTTTGATTTTTTGTTTAAATACGTGTGTATAGTGAGAGGGAAACCAGTTGTCAACGATTTGTTATTTGGTGCAGTAGAACCACCCAAGGGACTGTGCAAAACTGGTCACTTTACGAATAAAACCCGTTTTTATTTACATCGGGACCGTAAAAAAATTCCAACTTTAGGCAAGTGGTCAAGATAGGAAGATGGTCGCTTCTTCAAGTTCTACTGTATTTTGAATCGATTGGTTTACGCGCATTCATATAACTAACTGCATAGCCATTAACTAAATTACCAACTAAAAGTCGAAAGTCTACGGATACTCAATATGTTATCCAGCAAAATACCGTGAAAGTGTAACAGTCAACGAGCTGAAAAAAATTACAGAGCAAATAATGACAAGAAAAAAAATAATGAATCTTTAGCTGCATAAAAAATAATGATTCAAACCAATGAACTGTTTAATTCTTTGTTTCAATTTCAAATGAAAAAGATCTTTAGAACAATTTCTAAATACCAATAATCTACTGTAGAGCGTTGTGAAGTTGGGTCAAACGAGTAGTTTTCCACTCAAGGAAAATCGAATTGCCTTTCAACCGTTCTTTACAGGTCTTTCAACTCATATTACTTGCAACTCACATCGTTTTAAGAGTAATGCTGGTGTTTTTCGACTTTCATTCTAACGAGTAATTCAAACCCTTTCCATTGCCATAAAAAATAAATAATAAATGAAAGATGTGATAATTTCACCACAATGCGAACCAACTATCGGACTACATTCAACATTAATTTGTTTCCCAACTCACTCGAACACTCATGTTAACACTCCAATTGGCACGCTACGTCTACCAGTAACACACTCTATAAAGCTACTAATTAGCCTCCCAACTTAAAAACATAAGTGCTCTAGATAATATATCATCAAATCCAACAAAGTGCTGAACAGTATCCTAGTACATTTACAAAGCAATCGGCATCGTGACGGGAGTGTTAACTGTGGTCAACGGAAGAAAGTTTGAAGATGTGATCGAAGACTCCTGAAATTTGGATAAACTTAAGGGCTTATGCGGGTCTTGACACTTCCAAAAGATAATTTTTTTGAAAAAAATTTGTAGAATAGTACATCATGTCCGGAATATTGTCTCAAAATTTCAAGTCGATAGGAGAAAAACTGTAGGAGTGAGAGAGATTTAAAGCGCCTTGTACCTATTAAACATGTCTTTACCGGCAACCCGAACCCGGCTAGCGAGCATCTCAGGTATGCCTACAAACAAGCGGAAGCTCAGACCCGAGATTCCAGAATTTGACTCAGACAGGAACAAAAGGATAAATTGGTCCTTGCAGCTGCAGCAGAACCTTCACTTTATGGTCTTAGAATCGATGATTCCATGTATTCCATTTTCTCTGTTTTATTTATCTTTAAAACTTTAAACGCGTTTTTCTCAAAACCACTTTTTTGAAGCCGGTAGTCAAAATTTCTCAGAATCTAATAAACCGATCGGCTTGAAATTTTGCACACTGCTTTTAGACATGATTGGCTTGTGCTTGAACGAAGGATTTTTTTTACCATCAATTACAACTCATTTTATAAGCCAAATATGGCCAAAATTTATGGAAAAAATGACATTTTTCGTAAAAAACACTACCAAAAATTCAATTTTCAATTTTTAAAAAAATCCTTCGTTCAAGCACAAGCCATATTCACATACTAACAGGAAAATTTTGGTTTTTTAATCTCTGATAAAAATTGCTCGATATACGGTGACTACCGTGAGGGCACTTTTTTTGGCATGGTCAACTTCACGAGACTCTCAATGGCAGATTTGTTGATATTTTCGTTTGAAATTTTCACAGAATGTTGTTTAACTATAACACTTTTATATACAATAAATTAAAATCGTACAATTCTTGTAGTATCTTTTAAAAAAATTCAAGAAAACATGCTTCTTCTTGGCCTTCTAGACCCGCATAAACCCTTAACTTGATTTCTCTCAATTATAAAATTATTGATCATTTGACATGGTTCTCCCAGACGCTCATAGTGAATCGCGCGTAGTAGATCCGTCCAGCTTACAATGTAGAGCTTTTTAGAGAGCCTACTTGCTTTCTTTGTATTGTCATCTTATTAGAGGTTTGCTATTTCCTTTTTCGTTTGCAATTCGGGTTTCCATCGCACATTTTTTTTCAAGTTAATTATCCATTGTACGTACGCGGTGTCTAAGCCAACGCAGAAGACTAACTTTAATTTTTGGGGCGATACAAGTCGTCATTATACCATTTTTTCATCTTCTATACTCAACAACGAAGCCGCTTATCCTTCTAAGGATCTTCTAAGGATGTCTACGCTTTTGCATTAAGTAGGCTAACCCTTTGCTAATTGGAGCATCCTTTTCTGTAGATTGGACATAGTAAAAGTACTGTTTTTTCCATTTCTTGATCATCTTCTAACAGGTTGCCTCCTTTTATATTAATCACTAGACTCTCCTCGATGTAATGAGGTCAGCTAAGAGACCTTCATCGAGAACAGGCAGTGCGATCTCTCTGTCTGTTATATTAACGGGTGAGAAGAGGGTTTTATGGATGACTAATGTTCGAAGTCTTCAAAAATAATCTAAAAGATATGTCACCATTATCCATATAAGAAATGTTAGTTTTCTGTGCATTAGTGTATTGTTCACCCGACAGCGATCCTAAGGAAATTCTAGCCATGGAAGCGGGACACTACAGTAACGGGCTTATTACGAAACTCGACTCGACCAAAAAAATTACATTCTGCGACAATGAAACTCGACGGCTGCGGACAGCTTACTTGTCTAGTTTGAAATGAAGTGACTTTCCAATTGTCGAGTTTGATAATACCAACTTTTGCTCGAGTCGAGTTCAAATGTGAGTGAGTTACTCACTCGACTCGGGTTTCGTAATAGGCCCGTAACTTTAAATTTTTTTAAAGGGCCTACACCTGCCAAACCAGAGAATTTATGAACAGTTAGTCACTGGAAAATATTTACACGGCCAACATGAAATCTACTTATTGTCCAAACAGAAAAAAATATTGTTTCAGTTAAATTAAGCTTGAAAATGTACGGAATGTAACCTAATCTTTTTCTATTTTCATAGCGACATGAACGATTTCCAAGCTTGCGTTGTACGAACTCTGGAAAAATGCGAAGAAATCACTCCGGCCAATATTGTTGAATCGATGTTCCGCTTTGTACGAAACGAAACGACGTGCGTTGATCCGAAAACGGTAAGATAACATACGAATTTTCTCACGATCACGATTAAAGAAAATGTATTTTTATTTGTTTCTCGTAAATTCTTTTAGAGTTCACTGAAAGCAAATTCGGCTTCGTCAACGTCAATATTTGGAGTATTCGCGATAACGATGATTGCTTTATACACATCTTCACGATTTTATTAATATAAAATGTATCTTGGGACTGTTTTGTACCAAATAGCCTTAGCGATGATCTTTCTTTCTTTCATTCGAATTGTAAATACGTTTATTCGTTGTCCATTATGCATTTTCATTGCATACAAATGAATTTTGTTTATTTAATAAGTTTTTTTTTTTTTATTAGTTTAAAGAGGAATTATTGTCAAGGTTATTTTTGTTTCTTAATGCTATTAAAGTCGCGTACAATTTAAGAATCATATAGGAATAGTACGGAGAATTGCTAAAGTTTTTGATTTAAATAAATAAAAGTGATACGTGAAAAATACTTTAATCGTGTTTTATTCCTCTAATGAATTAAAAACAAGTACTGAACGATCCGAACGTATGGCACAATTTCCGAAAATTTTATTGACATTGTACTCTAGTTGAAATACTAGAGTTCATTTCATATTAAAAGTTTAAATCAACGCAACGTATTAAACAAAGTCCAGAGCCACCAAAAGTTGTATTATATTTTTTATTCAGTAACTAGTTAACTCAGTTGTCTGAATGTTAGTCTATACGCACAAAAACTTCGAGAATGCCGTGTTTAATTTTACTAAAAAATTAAATCCAATTCTTTAAAATTGCATCAATTCACAGAGTAGATCAATTACAAATTAAGAAAAACATGTGTATGATAAATCTGACGATGCATCTTATCACGACGCATTAGTTCCTTCGGGTGTTCCGCAGAGTGGTCACGTCGGTCCTCTTCTTTCTCTTCTTTCTCATTTCTATTGATGATGTTTTTAATCTGTTTCAATATGCGTCATGCGTGGGGTTCGCCTATAGAGATATATGTAGTGGAGATGGCGGCGTGCAGCAACTGTTTTCAAGCCGCACGATTTCTCGCAAAAGACCGGCGATATTCACTATACTACTATCAGCATCTTATTCACATGTATGTTATACTCCGGTATTGAAAAGAAAAAAAAAACCCAACCTTTAAGTACTACGCTACTATTTGCATTGCACTGCCATCGGGCATGAAACGCTTCTTTTGCATCAAAATGCTTCAACGTGCTTTATACAGAAAAGGCGTCTTGCCATCTCCGTTAGTTATATCTCTATAGGTTCGCCGATGATCTGAATATTTATACTCGTTTGAATAGTCAAATCTAATCCATTAGGTTTCAAACTGAGATTACTCTATTTTGGGAGTGGTGCGATTTTAATTCTTTATTATTGAATCCTAATAAACGTAAAATCTTTACTATATGTCGGTGTAATTCTCTAGTTCATTTTACGTATAATTTGCCTTACATCACTCTGACTCGATCTGAGGTAGTATTGGGCCGTGGCGTGTTAATGGATAGCAAACTTTTAATGTGCATGTTGATCGAATGATATCTAAGGCTAATTCTAAGTTGGGATTTGTGATGAGAAACTCTATGGAATTTACCGATCCATATACTTTAAAAACTCTATTTTGCTCTCTTGTGAAATCTATATATTTTGGAATCTCCTGCGTTTGGAATTCTTTTTATGAATGTCATAAAAAGACTAGGATGTGTTCAAAAAAGGTTAACGCGGTTTGCTGTTAGAAGATTACATTGGTCCGATGGATTATCTTCTTATATAAGTAGGTGCAAACTAATTGATTTGCCATCTTTGCAGAGTCGTAGTTCGTAGACATATTCGCGATATAATGTTTACTCGTTGTCCTATAGAATAATCTCGCCGGTAACATGAATGAGCCGCTTACGCGATGCACTACGCGGTTCAAAAAAAAAGTTTGTTCTCTTGTCGATTTAAGTTCTGGTAGATTTGCCTTTAAGACTATTTTAATCAATGTCTGGAGATTTAATTAACGTTGAAGATTTAATTAACGTTGAAAATTTAATTTATATTGAAAATGAACACATTAGTTACTGCTTTGTCCAATTACCAGTAAATATTATTCTTAATTTTTTAAAATGTGCTTGGGAATCTGTTTTTTTTTATTGAATAGCTTATTTCTACTCAGTTTTGTGTAACGTGACCATAGAGCTATAACTAACGGAGATCGCATAGCGCCGTTTCTGTATAAAGCACTGTGAAGCATTTTGAAGTTTAAGCGACTGTTTTTGTATGGAGCGTTTCATGCCCGGTGGCAGTGAAATGCAAATATTAGCCTAGTATTTAAAGGTTGGGCTTTTTTTCTTTTCAATACCGGGGTTTAACATACATGTGAGTAAGATGCTGATAGTACCATAGTGAATTTTGCCGGTCCTTTGCGAGAAAACCTCCGCCTTCAAAAAAGTCGCTGCACGCTATCTCCATTATATATATATAGCTCTATGAACGTGACTAACTGAAGAAATAACATGCCTCAGCTGGTAATACTGTGCGCTACCATTAGCAAATTCCAGCTACTAAAACTTGTTTTCACTGCGAAATCTAATTTAAAAAACAGTTCATAACGTCTGAGCTCATAGTTGAAGAATCTGTGCTAAGCAAACGAACAATTGGTTTTTGTTTGTTTTTTATTAGATTGCACTAGAGTCACTGTATAAGAACTAACACAAACATCCATTATCATGAGTACGGATAATGACTACTTTTGGTACATATTTAGTAGTCTAAGAACCTGCGAATTTAAAAAATCGCAGGTTTCTTAAATGGCATAGTTTTAGTGTGTATACGTGTAGCAGATGGATTTTGATGGACGTTTCACGGAATCGAGATATGTCTCATGAAATGTCAACTAAATACAGCGTTTATCCACTTTAGTGGAGATCCTTAAAATGAAAAATCGAGACAACTGCAAAAAATTTTCAAATGTACTGGTTTCCAATGAAACACACATTGTCCGTACTCAAGATAATGGATGTTTGTGTTAGTTCGTATGAAGTGACTCTAGCATTGCCCAGTCTTTTATTAGGACTGCGGTCAGTTCTCATCAGTGATGATAACGCAACGCCCGCGGCACACATCTACGGTACGACTTTAACGGATGTTTTTTCGATGAAAAATTGGTAACGTCGGATACAGATACCTTCCTGAATAATTTACTTGAAACGATCCATAAATAACAACCGATTCCTGTAAGATACCAAGTCAAAGAGAAGATTTTTGTTCATCCAGCTTTAGCAGAAGCTACTCATATTTTCGTGAGAAACGACACAAGGATTTCCATCCATCATACTGCGGACCATATCGTGTCCTGGATAAGTCTCCTAAATATTTTTCTTTTGAAGTCAGCAGGGGTCGTAGCACGTAAAGTGTTTCGACCATTTCGCTCAAGTGGTAGCACCTAAGGTCGTTCCGACCGAATTCGACCGGTCGAAATAGCAGGTAGAAATAGAGGTAGCATGTATCTCAGTTTCGCTTGTTTTTCTCAGTCGAAACGCCAGTGGTTTAGACGACAGCTCGAGACTTTTCGACCGCTCTGAATTACAGGAAAATGTAAGTATAAATTGGTTTTGCTAGGTTTGTCAACTTTATACATTGTAATTATTGACAATTCTCGTAGGGAAAACGAAATAAGAAATACAAATGCGAGCCAAATTGTATTTCTTACGAAATTTATGACGGCGCGAAGGGACATTTAAATACCGCACAAGGTAAAAAAGTGTCCAATGAATTAAGGCAAAGATTGAAGGACGGACTAAACGAGCGAGGACCACCGTGTAAGCAATTGCACGAATGGAAGAAGATATTAAAATGCTTTATATAATCATTTTAAATTATCCTTTTTTTTAAATATTAGGTGTGGGCGGATTACGAATACAAATTTGAAACCAAGCTGAGGGACAATAAAAAAAGCTACAACAAAACTGGTGGAGGTCCGTACGCTTTAAAAAAATTGAGCCTATTCGAGGAAAGCGGTGTCGAATCGGCCGGCCTTGAAGCGGCTGTTGATGGGATAAAGCTGTCAAGGTCATTTGATGCACCTTGTGCTTCTACTCCTGGCAGCTCTAGTACCAATGACGAAGGAAGTAACGCGCAAGACTCCAGTGTACATGAAGATGTTGCCTCGGAGCACGAAGAAATCGAGGAACGAGTGAATAAAAGCCAAAATAAGAAATCCTTGATGGAACGGTATGTATTGGCAGTGGAGAGAATGAGCCATTTCGATGAAAAAAAAATTAGCGTTGATGGAGAAGACGTTCAAAATCAAGGAAAAAAAATATAGAGTTAAAAGACGGAAAATTGAAAAGGATTTGGAGAACGAAAAAGAGAGGTTGGAGCTGAGAAAGCTTGAATTGGAAATTGCGATTGAAAGGAATCGCCTGAAAGCAAAGGAATTGAATCGAGTTCAGTATTAGACTGAATCCTTCTCTACTAACCCTAAACATCTACCGGAACCTGAAAAAAAGTAATTAATGTTGTGGTTTTCTAAATAAAAACAATTCTTATTCGGACTTTCTTAAATCCTGAGGATTGCTCCTATCTCGCAGAACTACGAAAAACCTTTTAACAAAAACACCAGAAATTATACACAAAAATCGAAATCAAAAATAAAGAGAACTGTCACCAAGACATTTGACATATTTGAATGGTATAAGTTGCAGGATTCTTGTATATATTTCTTGATTTCCCACATTGCAATGCTAAATCGCTAGTCGTCACGCCGTCCGTGCTACCGCGCACAATTTGTTTCGACTCGCGAATCGAACGAAACGACTGAGTCGAAACACTTTACGTGCTACGGCCCCTGCTTTTATGGACCTGTAGATATTGAATACAACGTAAACAAGCCATAATCAGCAGGAAAGGACGTTAGCGACATACCACATGAAACCAGCTACCGCTCCCGATCAGGACGAATCAGATAAACGTTTCGCTGCCTAAAGCTACCACTGGAGGGGGAGTACTGTCGCGGCAACAGTTTATTACTATCATTTTTATTAGAGTTTATTACTATCATTTTATTTATGTAATTGGTAACCAAGACGGCATTACTTTTAAAATTTCAATTTTAGTTCATTTTCATGTCATTGTTAACGAAATAAATATTTCGGCACGTTCCTACGAACGTCAGTTACGTTCTAACTGGAACTTTAACTGACAGATTTTCATACAAAACTTTCAGTTAAAGTTCCGTTTAGGATTAACTGACGATCGTAGGAACGAGCCTTAGTCGCATTACAACCAAAGATTGCTTCACCCCATAACGGCTAATAATGGATTACACTTGTGATATGTGATATCTACTGGCACGAGAGTTCATGGTAGATTGATAGTTCATGATTCGTTTCCACTTCCGCCGAGAAATTCGAATTCCGAATGGCATTGTACTGGCCACCGACCTATGTACCCATTCGTCACACAAACAGATTTGCGATCGCGCATCTTTGCTCTCATACTTCGGATATGCTTAGAGTGCAGTCATCACATTGAAATTAAATAAAAAAAGTAGCCTGGGTGGCTTAGTGGCTAGAGCACTTGCCTTCGGGGCACTTGATACTAAGTTCGAATCTGCTTGGCGACAAGTCATTTTCGGGAATGGGATTGGGTGCCAGACTACCACTCACTCAGCTGTAAATTAAAAAAGTACCTGAGTTAAAATCGGGCTAATAATCACGGACGAGCGTGTGGCTGACTGATCACTTCAGCTCCTAGTGTTCCGTTGGTCTCGTAACGAAGTAACTCTAGCATTACTTCAAGGCCTCTCGTGCCAGTAGATTATTATTATTAAAAAAAAATAACATTTTAAATCACAATTTCGAAATTTAATAACACAAATCAAATTGACGGACAGAAAACAAAAAAGGAAGACAAAGTTTTCGTAAGCGTGGAGGGTTCATTTGACACCATTTCTCGTCTCATCTTGCCCCACAAATACTCCATCGCAGGCAAACCGAAATGAGGATTAGGTACTCCCACATTCCCAACATACCAAAAACACAGTAATCCGTCAGAATTCCAATGGATTTTTTTTTTATATAGTCGGAAACCAGGCGGATTTCCATATAGCGAGGTTCACTCTGTCTCGTAGGATTTTTCTTACCGGAATCTTTGAGAAATGCTCGGAGCTTTTACCAAAACTTTTTTCCCCTTCCGAAAGCTTACTAAAATTTAATTTTGATCATTTTTATCAGGTTTGGTGTAAAAAATAGGTGCGTTTTTTTCAACTGGATCAGATCACGATTGAAAAAAACGATGTGGCTCATCCCAAAAGCTAATTTAGCAGGGTACACAATCCTGTTGTTAATGCCTCAGATAAATTGTCAGTAGAAAAAGTTTCGTATACTATACGGCGAAACGGAACTGTATAAAGGTCATATAACACCCATGTATAGTTTTTGGCTACGAGATATGAAAAACTATCCCACCCCTGTACGTTGCTACCCCCTCAAACGAACCTGTTCTATCTGCTGGGTGCAAATATCTGCTTCAAATGTTGCGAGTTGCAGGGCGCCATCTCTGACAATATTGAAATGGTGACAATTCAAATAAGCTTTGGAGGGGAAATCTGATATAACATTTGATCCCATTTTGATGTTAGATCATATGTTTGTTGTTGTTTTCAATGTAAAACGAATGATCTTGATCCAGTTGAAAAAAACACACCTAATATAGCCTGTATAATTTTCTGCAATCATAACCGATTGTACGAAAATTCTATTGATTCAGCATTTTTTTAGTTCAGACCGGACAAAGACAGCTAATTCCTGTTCATTTCAGCACAAGGATATTGGAATTTACACAGAGTTTTCCACGATATTTCCGGATGTCGGAAAATTCTTTTGGAATTCTGCCTGATAATTGCATGAAATTCTTATTGGAATTATCTTTAAATGTTCCGACTGAAATCCAGCGAAAACTTCTACCTCCCATTCCCCTATATCAGAAATATCTCGGAACTTTCCCAGAACATCAGAACATTCCGTTTTATTGGTCTGCTGGTGCTGGGTTACTTTAGATGGCATCTAGGCCGTAGTTTACCCAAAATACAAACACCATACAAATTTTAATAGCTAAATGCATTTATATTTTTCAATTTGACACTAAAATTGCATTTACACATTGACACTAATGACAAAGTTTACTCTAAATATTATTGAATATTTTATTTTAATTTAATTTAAAATAAAGGAACCGCAATCAAATTGCATTATAATTTGTTTATATTATGATTTTGAGTTCAAACTGTATGCGTGTGTGTGTGTAATAATAATTCAATTTCAGTACAACTGAAGAGAAGAATACAAATTGAATCCGAAATAAATTACCGATCGATATTCACGATCCGATTCAACACGACACGTTTTATTTTCTGTTTGCTTATCATTTTTGTTCTTACTTTAAATTAGACTGAAAGTTAATTAGTAAAAAAAAATTGAAAACAATCACAGTTCATAAAAAAGATTTTTGTTTAAACTTAAAATAGATTAGGAAGAGAAACGTAAGTATACAATACGTAATAATGATAAAAACTTTACATTCAATTATGTTTTTCTTTTGTTATGTTGTTTGTTACTTTTATATTTTTATGAAACAGTCTTTTTTACTAAATATTCTTCTTTCGTAGCGTGGAACATGAAATGTTACGATTATGAGAGCATAAGGTGACATTTGTTGTTTTTTCAACACCACGACCACGAGTATGATTAAAAGCCTATCAATGAATTAATAAAATTAAAATTATTAACGCTAGGGACAATATAACAAATAAATTATTTATGTTTTATCTTTTGCTAGAATATTATGTACGATGTATGTCTGAGTGCGGGATAAAATCAAATAGTAGAGGAGATTAGATTAGTATTAATAGTGAGGCTTAATTTTTTCTACTTAATTTTTTTAGTTTTTAGCCTAGATTCCTACAAATTAAAAGTAAATAATAAACTTTTTTTTCGAAAATTTGAACGAATTTACTTAGATCTAGTTTTTAGCTGTAAAATACTGACTTAAATGTTATTTCATCGGAAAAGAGTTTACTATGTTTTAATGAAGAAGTTTTTCAGTTTTTATTTTAATTTTTTTTTTCTTCGCCTTTTTGCGTAGAGTAGCCTCGATGTTCTACTGTTGCCATTGTCCGGTTTGTGGCGGATATGGCGGGTAGTTGTAGTACGAATTGTACGGATCAGGTGTATGTGGCGGAGCTGCCGGCGGAGGTTGATGATAGTTCGGATAATGATATTGACCGGGTTGAAGAGGTGCAGTACCGGCCGGTGGTGGTGCGGCCGGACTGCTACTGTAATTCGGTGCTGTGTTTGGTGGTATTGCACCGTACAATTGAGGATCGTAATACGAACCAGCATACGGATAATTGCTTTGTGGTGGTCCTTGATGTTGCGCTGGTGGATAAGCGTAGCTATTTGGTGGTCCCGATCCGTACATATCGGGATAGGATTGTTGGTATGGTGCTGGTTCCGATCGTGAGTAATTATAGTTTGGATCGTTGGATACTGGTGCGTACGGATTTGATGCGCCGGTAGTGGCTGTTTGATTATAGTTGGGATATTGCGGATCGGCGGATGGTGGTGTAGCCGTAGGTGTTGTTTGTGGTGGAGCTACTGTAGGCGGCGCTGATTGTTGTTGTGGTTGTTGCGGGGTTGGTGGCAGCGCTGACGATTGTTTATCCTTTGGCATATTTTCTTGAGGTGGAGGACGTGAATTTTTCGGCGTTTCCATAGTATCAACTTTATTGTCGGATGATCTACCGAGCGAGTATTCTGAAGATTCTTGATGTTGAGTATTGTGACCTGGTAAGATAATATTGCCTTTTATTATTTAAAAGAATGAAAGAAAGAAACCAGAAAAATAGAAGCACAAGAAACTAAAACTGATTTTAATGTTAAATTTATTAAGGGGTTATGCCACTCTAGAGTTTTGGGAAAATCAATTTTTTTTTTGTATTTGAAATTGTCCCCAAGAACCTCAAAAATACTGTCCCAAAAGATTATGACCAATAAAAGTCTCTAAGAACTCGGTTTTCGAATTTTAGTATAAGGCATATTGCAAAATTACTTATGATTTTCTACATACTGAAAACTTCAAACGCGTTTATCTCAAAACCACATTTTTCAAGCTGGCCGGAAACATAACTCAGACAATTTTCAACCGATTCACTTGAAATTTTTAAAATATCTTTAAAACTATATTGTCCATCAGAGTACGTAGGATTTTTTTTTTTTATTGCATAGTTTATTTGTTATTAACAATTTTCTGACGATTTTTTAGGCAAATTTCACACTTTTCACTTTGTGCGCCATTTGGCTAAAAATCAAAATATCGAAAAAATCCTACGTACTCTTGTGCCTGTTGCTATATGTAATCGAAATAAATTTATTAGCTTATCATAATTCAAATAATACAGGCACTAGGTGTCCGGCCATGGACCCTTAAAAAACGGAGACGTCATCGCAAAAACGCTACACAGCCGCCATTTTGAATTCAATCTCTTAAAAAAAATTACTGTACATAGTCAATAGCACGTATTATAAATATCCATGTTTGTAATATCGATTTATTTTGTAGTTTTTCTGAAAAAAAATTCCGAAAAAGGCCTATTTTTTCAGCCTCTAGAGTGGCATAACCCCTTAAGGAATTAGGTATATTTTTTATTATGCTTACGTCTAGAAGTTGTACCAGTGAGACTACGGTAGCTCCGCCATAGCTGGTCCCGAGCCCGTTTGAGAAAGGAGGAGGGAATATGGAGTTAACCTGAATGGCCAGTAACACCTGTGCGTCTCTGGAAGTAGGCAAAAAGTATGACATAGCTGGACTCGCAACATAGCTGAGAGAACTCCTACATGTCATTGTGCGCTGAAAACTCCTACCTTTTTTCTCCAGAGGTGTAAAAATAAGAAGGACTGGTCCTCCAAATCGGGGGTTGGGCGAGGCGCCGACAACGCATCACAGGAAAAAAGACCACTGATTAAAACCATGAAGAACAGGCTCGGAAAGGATTGACAACTCCGCAATTACAAGATGGACTGACTACTCTTTTGGATCTTGGCATGTTCGATCGCTATATAGGACAGGAACGCTGAAAGAATTCATCGAAGAAGCGGCAAACACAACATCAGCATGGAAGAAACAAAATCGTGGACATGAGATCGCACACAATATTTACAAGTGGAAAAACTGTCGGGAAGTAGAGAGTTTGGAGTCCCTTTTGTTGTTGACAAAAATTTTTTGCAGCAGGTTACGAGTTTCAGACCAGTGGCGTCCACGCACCAACAAAAGACAGGGACGAGATAACTAATTAAGACTTTTATGCCACCCTAGAGATAACCTATGATTCGAATGACCTTAAAATTTGTTTTAGGGGATTTTAATGCAGAAGTCGGAAAGGAGGAGACTCATAGAGGAACAACAGGAGGGCACAGTCTCCATGACATAACACACGACAATGGCCAACGTCTTATTGATTTTGCAAGCAGCAAAAATATCATAGTAAGCTCTACATGCTTCCCTCATCGCGATATTCACACAGAAGAAAGTGGGCGTCACCAGATGGCCACACCTTCAATCAAATAGACCAGGTTCTAATTGAGAAAAGGGCCGCTTCTAGTATACTTGATGTACGAACCCTCCGCGGTGCCAATTGTGACTCTGTTCACTATCTAGTCAGAGCAAAATATCGATGCCGAATAGCTTGTCGTGGATTTACGAAAGCGAGTACAGCTCGTAAATTCAATATTAGCAAGCTCAAAAGCGAAACGGCACAGGCATACATGTCAAAACTAGATCAAAATTTAACGCCAATATACGAAAACGTCCAGAGTATGCCAGTAGAGACTATGTGGACAAAAATACGAGATGGCATCAAATCCTCGACAAAAGAGACATTAGTATATCGAACCCGGCGAAAAAATAATGACCAAGAATGTCGCGATGCAATAGACAGAAAGAACGACTCTTACAAAACACGAGCCAAAAAAGGTATATATGAAGAGCTTAGGCGATTTCCAATAAAGATCTGCAGGCGAAAGTAAAGAAAGTACTATAATGACAAGATAGAAAAAATGGACGACAATATGAGACAAAATAAAACCGGGGACGCATACGCAGTAGTAAAAGACCTAGAGGGGCTATAAGCCCAAAACCAGTGTTTGCAAAAACGTAGAAGACAATATCATCAACGACACACAAGAAATTAAAAGGAGATGGGCCTCCTACTTCGAACATCTTCTTACTTGGCCTGTCGTCGTAGTTCCCGTGACTCACTCAAGATTCGAATGCTTCGGTATTTTCCAATGAGGATATCGGACCATTAGCATTCCAAGCGTCGACACGAGGACGTCATCGAAGCACTTCGAATTTCTTGGAATTACCTAAGTTTACGTTGTTGTTGTTCGTGTTGTTGCTCTCTTGTTTACTGAAATAAGAAATTGATGTGACGAAAATTGTGTGTACACAGCTCAGATGACAATTGAAACGAATTGGAAGTTTATCACAGCACGGCGTCAAGGACTCAATCAGCACCGATTACGATCGATAACATCTCAACTGAGGTTTCAACTGACGAAGAAGAACCATCATCGACACTACCCATACTAGACGAAATCAAAGCAGCCCTATGTGACCCAAATACTTAACAAAGCGCCGGGAATTGACGAAATACCAGTTGAACTTCTGAAAAACGATGGAAACTGTTTCGTGGAAATACTACACAAAATTTGGAGAGAGGAAAATATACCCGTCGATTGGCGCTAAAGCATTATATTTATATCCAATTTATAAGAATGGAGACAAACTCTGCTGTGAGAACTATAGAGGAATAGCATTATTGGACGTACACAACAAAATACTGACAAAAATAATTGAACGTCGTTTTCAGTCCTATACTAACGAAACAATTGGCGAATACCAAGGTGGATTCAGTAGTCACGGACGAGCGTTTAGCTGACCACTTCACCTTCTAGTGTTCCGTTGGTAACGCAATGAAGTAGCTCTAACATTACTTCAAGGCTTAGGCACGATGTGGGTTGTTCCGACATTGAATATTAAGGTGGACTCAGAACTGGACGATCTACAACAGACCAGATATTCTCAGTGAAACTGGAGCTTGAAAATGGTGGGAATATAACATATATGTGCACCAAATCTTCGTAGATTTTAAGCAAGCATATGCCAGTATCGACCGGATGATACTGTACCAAATCATACTTGAGTTTGGAATTCGACCAAAATTAGTTCGACTAACGAGACTCACAATGATCAGAGAATCCCAAGTAAGAATACAAGCCGATTCCACAAACACCTTCCGAATGCAATGTGGTTTAAAGCAGGTAGATTGTCTAGCTCCCATTCTGTTGAACCTGGCACATCCGGACACTACTATTCAAGTCCACCCAACTACAGCCAAAACCGGATATAACGACATCGCTTTGAATGACGGATCGGTTATTCCGACTAAATGGCAAGGTCCTGGTCGAATCTCTATATATATGTATGTATCTATTGTTGCATATTGCTTATAACAACTATCGGATATAGCGACCGAGGTTAGAAAGTCCCTTCAATGCCGTAATATCCGGTTTCGACTGTAGTAGCACACGCTGACGATATAAACATCCTCGCAAGATCCTTCCCTAGTGGTAAGGAGGTATTTGTTATTCTTGACTCTGCCGCAAAAGAAGTCGGGTTACGCATAAACGAAACTAAAACAAAAATAATTACGCAAACAAGAAAGAAAACATCAATCAGATAGAATGTAACAATTGCGAAGTATAATTGGGAGAGTGCGGACAACTTCATATATCTTAGGATGAATCTAGCAAAAGACGGCAACGAAACGGACGAAATCAAACGACTACTTCACCTCCTAGTGTTCCGTTGGTCTCGCAATGAAGTAACTCTAGCATTACTTCAAGGCCTAGGCCCAATTTGGGCTTTTGCGCCATAGATTATTAACAATGAAATCCAAGAAAATGCACAGGAACAAAAAGATGCGAACTATCGTACGTCTTGTGGTCTGTTATGGCAGCGAAACGTAAACATTAACGCGAACTTCCGAAAAAGCAGTCAACACATTCGAAAGAAAGGTCCTCCGAAAAAATTATGGACCCGTAAAGGAAGGAACGGACTGGCGAGTAAGATACAAACATGAGCTGTATCAATTCTTCAAGGAGCCAGAAGCTTCAACGGTTATCAAACTACGTAAACTGCAGTGGGCTGGCTATGTAGAGCGGATGGAAGACATAACAATCCCCGAGCGCGCTCTTCAAGGTAAAGCGAGTGGTAACAGGCCAGTAGGAAAACTACGCAAGCGTTGGAAAGACTCGGTTGATGAAGACAACAATCTTAAAAATTAGCAGCTGGATGTCGTGGTCTTTGGATCGAAACGATTGGAGGCGACGACTTCAGGAGGCCAGGTTCCGACAGTCCATTGAGGAGATAAGACTACACGGTGAAGAATTCAACAGATTTGAAAGTTCGGTGAAATGTGGAAGCGATTCGCTACGTTAAAACATTATTAGGATGTCCCACCATTGATGTTAGCGTTTGCAGTATCCATGCTACAAACTCATTGTAGTACCGGACTCGCAAGGCTGATTCCTCTTTTAATGATCCTAAGATTCTTTTTGCGCAGTGGGTCGCCCCTTCCCAAAACTAAGAGTCAATCCATAAATTTGTCAGCTTATTTTTCAGACGTTCATGCTATGGTACACGTTTGAAAGCCATGTAACAACAATATGGACTTTATGGTCGGCTTGTACTCGTATATTCTCGAGTCGAACCTAATTTTCTTCGTGATTGTTTTGGACTTAATTATCGGATGTAAAGGACCGATAAACAGTCGCGGAAATAAGATTAGGTACAGCGCGTGGGGTGGTGATCGCCGGTTCCTCTACCATCCAGGCGGTAGAGGGGACTACGATCACCACTCCAAAAAAAGAAATAGAAATCGTTTTAGAATTTGAAAAAAATTGAAAATGAAAATATATCAAACTTACCAGGATAAGGTGGCCCCGAGCGTGCAGAATGCTGTCCAACCTCTTGAGTAGTTGGTGTCAAATTCGATTGGGAATAGCTCGACGTATTCTGCGTGCTAGTTGCTGTTGCCGTACTATTATTACTATGCGGCACACAAATAGATGGATACGGTGCTGGTATATTGCGTATGGCCGGCATTTTCGAACGTGACGAATTTTTCACTTCGGCAACTGGAGCTGGTACGGATGCGGCTTGTTGAACTGGTGGAGTTGTAGCTTCGACCGGTTTTGGCAGTGATGTTGTTGCTGAACCATTTCTTTGGTCAGGATATTGACGATTGTACGGCTTTACATTTTGCAATTGTCGTAGACTATCGGAATTTTTCGAATTGCCCGAAGTTTGCGGTGGTGTACTTTTGTTTGTATGCTTGCCGAAATTTTGAGCAGTGGCCGGATTTGAGTTTTGCAGAGTACGAGTTTGAGATTTTGGTTTACGCTCAACCAAATTCGGTTTGTAGATCACCTTTTCTCGTAGCGGTGGTTCGAGATCGTCGTCGATGGTGATTGTTGGTGGTGCGTGTGGAGCTGATTGTGGGGTAGCGTTTTTACTGGTCTGATTTTTGTGCTGTTGTTCCCACAGTTTATTTTCATGAATATTCGGCTTGACATTGGCCAACAGAGAATGCTGCGAGCCATGCGATTGCGCTTGTTTTAGAGCATTTGTAAATGAATAGTTGCTGCGAGGATAGTGTGTAGATTTGCTCGCAGCATTGAAGAGATTCGTTTTGCTTGTACCGCTGAAAGAATTTCCAATTTCTTCGGCATTTTGATTGCTTTTTGCATGCGGATAGACATTAGCGCTGTGTTGTCCGCTCGAACCTTTGCCTTCGATCAAACTCTGAACATTGAAATGTTTTGAATTCGGCGTACTGTGTTGCGAATAGGTGCGACCCGAAAGCATATTTCCTTGGGACTTAAACGATGACGTATGCAGCGCGGAATCACTCATTTTACTACTCCGGTTCGCCTCGAACGGATGCCCATGCTTGCCTGTCGAAAAATTCAGATTGTTTTTTCCCAAATCATCTTTTTTCGAATTGCCATTACCTAGCAAGAAGTTATTGCTGGAGGAATGATGTATTGGCGACGCGGCTGATTGCTCTCCTTTCGCGGCTTTCAGAAGTAAATCCTCGGGACTTGTTAGATTCGATGAGCCGCCCTCGCCATCATCAGTCTTATCCTTGTGCTGACCCATTTTGAAAGAAGTCCGGATGGCGATTATCTTTCCAGTTTCCAATTGCATGTAGATACCCTTCGGTGATTTCAATACCATAACCTTTTGGCCAGCCTTGAGGACGATATTGGCTTTGTCACCCGAACTTGTTGGTATTACAACATCTAATAAAGGGATTAGAAATAGGTTAGAAAATTTGTACGACTCGAGGGTTGGCGCAATCCAATACCCTTACCTAATGGCAAGGTCATTTCTTGAGCAGTCATGCCCTGACGTTGCCATACTTCAGCTGGGATCCAACGTGTTGGCCGGACCCCACCTGGTCTCGTAATCTGTGACTTTTCACCCCCTTCCGCTTGCATAGGTCGAACCTGAAAATAAACAATCAACAATTAGATAAATGCTGAAATAATTTTTGATTTGAATTACCGATGCTACCGGCCTATGAACAATTGCTCCGTCCGGTGTTCTCATGACTCGATATTGTGTACCCATCGAATGATAAACATAAGCCGGCTTGGCAGTTGCACGCTTCTCCATTTCATATCCTCGCTGAGCCAAACGTTTTTCGGCTTGCGAAAGTTTCTTTTCTTTTCGATCGACAAGTAAGCTTTCGTGATGGAAGGGCTCTTTAGAGAGCAAACTATAATGCAATTCGATGATCTTTTGCATTACAATGTCCAAGTATTTATCTTTGCAGTCGCTGAAGTCTTTAACTTCGCTGTCTTCTTCGTTGTCGTAGCATAAATTGGTCACTTCCTTCATGGAGAGATGCGCATCGGGATTGCATTCGTCCACAACTCTGTCCGACATTCCTTGCTTATTTACCTGGCGATCGTAGATTTTCTTCTCGAGGCAATTATCCATTACGATGCGGTATACAAAACATGGCTTCTTCTGTCCGTATCTAAATTGAACGAAAAATATGTGCGATCGAATAAATACCAAACAAATGCATATGAAAATTTGTTTATTTGCCGAGGAAAGCTAAACATCGATTAACGTCCGGAGCATTCACACGTTACACCTTCAGAAATTTAATGACATCATGTATTTGTTTGTCTAAAGCAGTAAAAACTGTCCAATACCAAAGTCTAGTGTAATGAAAACAAGCAATCTATCTAAAATTTCTAGGTCTTTCGCTACGAGTAGTTCCTATCCCAAGCTACCCCAAGCTGCTACTGTAATAATAATAATAATCAATTTAATATTTACTAAAGCAATTTTTCAAGCAATTAATTGCCCGACTATTATTTCGCAAACTAGGGGAGCGATTAATGGAACAATACATGGCAAGATCATGTTAGTTGCGGCAACATTTCGGAAATGTTTTCACAGATTGCATTGCTTGCCCTAGTTGATGTATTTCTAATAACTTGGAAAACTCCGAGCAATTGTCCGTCGTCGTTCGGTGAAGTTTTTAATTTTTCATTTATTTGCGTATTGTCCTGACTCATAAGTAAGTTCAAATAATGCGAGACTTTGATCAAAATTAAATTTGGGTGATTGCTACTGTGGAAATTGAGCGACACTTTTGGCTTTAAGTTAAACAGTTCATTCGCTGAAATTCTAATTTTGCAATATCGAAACTAAAAACTATATTTTCGTCAAGAATATCCATTGTGTATATTTTCTTTAGACGATCTTTGGAATTTGAGGTAACTTGAAAAGGAACTGAAAGTGATGAGATGAGAGTGATTCATCGTCATTCTCCCTTGAAGATTATAAATGGATTACTATAATTTAATCACTTGAATTGTCTCCTTTTCTCTCTTCTTCATTTTCCTCATACTTGTTTTGTTCGCATGCTCATCCTTTTCCAGGAATGCTTTGTCTAAACCGCCAATTTGACCGCGACGTCCCTTTCCTTTCAGAGCAATTAGAAATTGTATGTCTTGACGAGATTGAAGAGATCTTTCACTTACAGGGTAGGGGATGGAGGCAATGGAGCAGCTGACCCAAAAGATGTGCGAAAAAAATGTTATTATTCCAACTATCGCATTCTCTGGACGACGTTATTCGGACAAACAGACTGCTTGTTGCAAATTTCGAGCTCCCATACATTTTGTATGGCGAAAAATGTTATTTTTCGGTACCTGAATCTCAGCTTCCACTTAGCTCACAACATTCAAATTGTTTACACTTATTGTTAAAATTCACTAAAAGTGGAGATATTTAAGAAAAAAGGAATGAATACAAATTTTTACTGTTTTTCTTCATTCATATTTGAAAAAATGATAGTTTTTGATGAGATATTTTAAATTGCTCAAGTATGAAGCAAGTCAATATTACAACGAAAAAGTGAAAAAAAATTAAGACGCTACGGTGTATGGTTACTGAGAAACGTGTACCGAAAGTTGAAAAAGCACAACTTTTCAGGAGAGCCAAAAAAGAAAAAAATATCTTGCAGTGACTTATTCGACTTTCCCCATTCAGTGCAAAATTTAAGGGCTCATATTGTGGTGAAACGTCACATCAATAATTAAGTGTTCTACTTAGTCAAGTGTTTTATATTATTTGAATGCCACTTGGTTGGATAGAACATTTGATTTTGAATTTAAATCAAGTCGGCATATTTTTGAGGAAAATAAAAGTTTTAAAAAATGTTTTTAGTTGGAAAAATTTCGAGATACGTGAAAGGTTGTGATTAATAAAAAATGTAAATAAATAATAAAAACTAATTAATTTATTAATTAAATAATTCATGTTTTTTAAATTAAATTAATCCAAACGAATTGAAGTCATTAAGTTATAATAAATAATTTTTAAATAAAAATCATTTTATTGAGAATACTTAACTCTCTATTTCTTCAATCGAAATAAGACATGTTGGGAAGCGACACTGCAATGGCGAAAAATATTAGATATTAGAGTACTTCATGATTTGATCCAGTTTTGACCAACATCGTCACCCTATTCCAAAAATTGTCGCTTCTATACGAAGAGCGGCACAAGAGTATCCATTTGACTCAAATTTGGCTGTGCGGATTATTGTGAACAGTTCAAATTCAAATAAGCATTAGGTTAGGTAAGATGGGTGATCGCTTCGCGACCAAGCACATAGACCGCCAAAGGGTCCGTTGTAATCCCACATGCAAGGGAAAAGAATACCCGTGTGCCCAAGACAACCACTTAGGAAAACCACTCCGCCTGCCTGACAAACTGAAGTAGCTTGTTCAGTTTAGTGCTTGCGAATTCGCCCAAATCTATGGCGTACTCAAAGTACATTCGCGCCTCCAGGCCAGAGCCGGGCATTCGCAGAGCAAGTGGACAATACTTTCCTCGGCATCGCGTTCACCACAGCTGCGGTATAGATCTGTAACATCCGCAACACCCTGGCGTGCCTGCCAAACAGGCAATGGCCCGTCAATACACCAATTAGGATACGAAGAGTATTTCTGTCTCCGAGTAGGATGAAATTTGTCCTGCTCGCATTTAGGGCTATATCTCACCGGGATGCCAAGCTACGTCGCCAGCAGCGTGGCCTATATCTCACCGGTGAGATATTGTCCTTAAGGTCGGTCAGAGCTGCCTGGGCACGAGACACGATGTGAGGCTTGACTATCTTGTGTTAGCCTCTGATATGGCCGTCACGTCAAATAAGCATTGAAGATATGAGGTTTTTCGAGGAGTTTAAGATGCAGATTAGGGAGGATTAGAATTTATTATTAACTTTATAACGCACTCATCCAGACTCTTCGAAATTTTAAAAGTCTGTATAGAAACAAATTATCAATCAATAAATCGAATAATGGAAGGACGTGTAAATATCATTCCGTAGCACGAAATAATTAGTACCCATTGATGTGATTCAGAAACTGGGGTTGGGATAATGTGTCCGAAAAAAATATTGGAAAACTGAAAACATTTATTATTTGCGGTATGTTGAAGAACGAACAGTTTCCTACTTGTTTTAAAGAACAAAAAGCTGTTAATTATTTCCAATGTTCAGTTTCCGTGTACATTCGTGCCTTTCTTAATCCCTTAACGATAGTCATAATTCGAGACCGTTAAATCCATCCGTATTCGTTCCATGTTCATGTTTCAAGTAATATTTAATGAGAGTAACAACCGCTGACTAAACACGATTCTTTTTGTTATTTTTTGTACATTTCGGAACACTAACTCTACAGGAAGCGGCTTCTATGACAATCTCCTAATTTTTACTGTAAAATATCCTATTGTGACAGTGGTCTTCTGAAGAATTGTTACTGCTTTACTTTTAGGCCTGTTCCTACGATCGTCAGTTACGTCCAAAGTGGAACTTTAACTGACATATTTTGATACAGAGCTTTCAGTTAAAGTTCCGGTTAGAATTGTTGTGTTTGAGGCCTTGGAAGGAATATTTCGACTTGAAAAAGTCAAAATATTCGAAGGATGGGTAAGGTTCGGGACAGAAGGGCCAATTCCACCTACGTCCAAATTGGTGGCTGAGCCGGAACGGAAGCGACACGCTTGCTGACGGCCGGGACTAGCTACGGCAGTGTGGGGTGGTTCTTGTTCCGACTCAGGCCATAAACCCTAGGCCTAGACAACAAAATTTCGTGTCGGCTTACTCCAGGGTAACTGACGATCGTAGAAATGGGCCTTGTTTAGAAAAATGTGATTTGAGAAAATAACGAAACCGATAAATTATGCCGATGAATTATAGTTTCAGGGATTAGTTGATATCGAAGCAAATTGATAAATAAACAAATCTTACCTATAGACACGACAAACAGCCTGAGTATCATGACATGGATTCCAACTGGCATCGAGTACAATTACACGATTCGCACCGACCAAATTAATTCCCAACGATCCGGCACGAGTCGAAACCAAGAACAGATGAATATGCGGATTCGAGTTGAATTCGTTGATCAATTTCTCACGTTCCATTGCCGTTGTTGAGCCGTCGAGTCCTATTCAAATAAAAGCACAAACATATTAACAAATTGGTCTTTAAATTTTTTTTTATAATCGATTGACTTACGGAAGTACGTTGTATTTTTCGCCCAACGATAATCGAATCCCGGCACATTAGACTTCATGAGAAATCTCTCGATCAAATTCAAAGTCAGCAAACTCTGACTGAAGACTAAAATACGATCGCCCAGCAGTAAACTTTCTTCCAGAAGCCGAAAGAAGATCACCATTTTCGGTGAGTTCTCGAGCAAATCGGGAACATATCCTTTCATAAGTTCAAGGGCCCAATCGTACGGAATACCGTCGTCTTTTGCATTGGATCGTGTCTGTTCCTTTTCCAGCGGCAATATTGCCAATTCTTCGCATGCTTCTTCTTTGATGTCCGGTTCTGGCTCTTTTACTTCTTCGATTTCCTCGATGATAGGTGGTTCGACAGTTTTGATTTCTTTCGTGTCGAGATCGACTATTTCAGAAGATTTTTCTTCGGCCGACGGCGGTTTGGTTTTATCGAACGATTCCGTTGCCTTGGGTATGAGACTGGCATAGCTGGGTTCGACTTGACCGTACGGATCGAGCGGAACAGGATTCGGAGCATTGCCGTAGCCGTAGTAGTTACCTTGCCAATAGTTATTTTCGGAGTTTTGCATGTAGGAGGGATCGTAGGGATGATTGGGATATTGTGGGTGCTGCGGCGGATACATGCCTGGGTATTGCTGGCCGTAGTAGCTGTCGCATTCGTAGGGGTTGTATTGGTTGAAATTGTTGGGGTAGTGGTGATTTTGCGGAGCAGGAGGTGGCTGGGCATGGGCTGATTGCGGTTCAGGTTGATTGAGAGGAGCTGGATACGGTTGTGTTTCCGCAACGGAAACTGGAATTTCGGGTTCCAACTTGGGCTTGACGTCTTCGGATGCCGTCTCTTGACCATTGGCTATTTTTCCTTGATTCGGTTGAACCTCAATTGCCGGAATTGTTTTACCGTCCTTATTCACTTCTTGTGCCTTCTTCGTTGAACCTTTTTTCCTCCCACGATTATTCGTCGTTGGAGCTGCAGAATTTGCAGTAGCTGCGGCAGCAGCTGCAGCAGCAGCAGCAGCCGCAGTTGCTTCGTTCTCCACCTCCTCTAATTCCAAATCCAAGTCGGCTTCACGTTTCTTCAGAAAATTGTAGAGGACATCAGGATGGTTCCAAATCTTGCAGCAAACTGCAAAAGCTTTTAGCGGATTGGGAACGGCTTTTGTGCGTACGACTTCGTTCATAAAAACATCGTAAACTTTTCGTTGAAATTCGGTCATTCGGACAAGAATGACGTACTCTTCTTTTTGTGGAAGCGAATTTTGCAGTACAACGTGCGATCGTCTTTGCACGAAACCGACTAAAAGCGAATGAAGTACGTGAGCGCGATATCTCATAAGTTTTATATCTTGTGGTGTCGAGTCGATACATTGGCCGTTTTGAATCGGTCGCTCGAACATGTTGGCAAATTCGGTTTTCGTGCCGAGATAGTTGGGTCGGACAAAGTCCACCATGCACCAGTATTCGAGCAAATTGTTTTGAAGTGGATAGCCAGTGAGGACGATTCGCCGCTTTGAGCGAATTTGTTTCAGAGCAACCGAGATACTTGCGTGCGAATTTTTAATTCGATGACCCTCGTCACAAATGACGAGGTCGGGACCGGGCCGAACTAGTGCCGAGTGGATGTCTTCCATTAGTCGTTTGTGCGATTCAGTTTCAGGTTTTTCTTTTTCCCCGGCCGATTTTTTCCCCTTCTTTTTCTTGTTGGCCAACTTTAAACTGAGCAGCCGGTACAGTTCGTAGCCGATAAGCAGGACACCGCCGACTCGCGACCATTCCAGAATTACTTTCGATCGCGCACTCAGCGTTTTGTGCTGATCGTTTAAGACGAAGATTTTGAATTTACGCGGCCGAAGATCACCGTGAGCGCCCAGCGGACTTTTCTCCGGATCCTCGGGCAGCCACATGTTAAATTCGGACATCCAATTCTGCAGTGTGTTGATGGGCATGATGCAAAGAACCGACTTGGAGCTTGTGTGCCTTAAAAAAATATCACAGAAACAGACAATTTGCAGGGTTTTGCCGAGGCCCATCGAGTGCGCAAGGATACAGCCGAAGCCGGTAGAGTTGTCGAATCGCTCCACCGACTCGATGATGTTGTCGAAGAGAAAGCGAACGCCACCGATCTGATGCGGTTTAATGATTCGTGCGATCTGCGGCGCAAGGAAAATGTCGTCTTCACTCTCGGGGTGTCCGATGTTGATGACGACTCGTCCTTGCTCGTCGGGTATGTTGTAGGCGTCCTTGACATGAAGACCACTATTGTGCGGATCATCTTCGGGCTCTTCCTCGATCTCCTCATCGTCGTCGGATAGAACGATGCAGTCGTCTTCCGACGAACTGTCCACAATTGTCACGACTTCCTTCTTCTCGGTGTCGCTGGCTGAGTCCTCGTCAATGCTTTTCGCACGTCGAACCGGCGCGATACTTACCGATGGCGTGAGATTGCCACTGGAGATTTTCTCCACGTCTACAAAGTTCGAACCCTTGAACGTGACCTCGGACGCGACACCTTTCACAATGTACATATCGGTCGAGGAGCCGGACTGCGACGTCGAACTACGATCGACATTCGAAGCGGAACTCTTCATAAGCGACGTTTGACCTTGCAGCAGCGACATGACGCGATTCTGCGTTCGATTGTTCTGCCGCTCGGCCACCATTTGACGCTGTAGTTCGCGAATTATCTTCTGCTGTACTTGAACGCGGGCTAAACGTTCGGATTCCTGTCGCTGGGCGGCCAATGTCGTTGCATCGAGTTGGTTCTCATCCATCACCTCACGAATGTTTTTGCGCAGGTTCGTTATTCGTTTGCTGTCCTCTGTCTCGAATTTGTCCGAGGCAGGGGTGATTTTCTTTTTGATTTCGACCGAAATTTCACTTTCGCCTTCCTTCCGTTTTGCCGTCGATGCTTGGTCATTTTTGGAGACTGGCTTGACACTGATTTCGCCCATTTCGCGAAGTTTTTCGTGAATATCGATAGTATCGCAAGGTTGAGTTTCGGTTGGTGGTGGCATCTCGGGTGGCGGCAGCGCAATTTCTTCATCGTCGTCCGAATCTTTGGGTTCGGGCGATTTCTCAACTTCAGGTTCGTACGTCTGAGGCGGCAGGAAGTCGGGCTGAATCTCGAATCCTTGCGAGCTGCTGCTCGACTGAGCCGAGCTCTCATTTAACGGAGTCTTGGGCGCTTCTTCACAGACGTCTTCTGGAGACTCTATGACTGGATCGACCTGTTCAAGAAGTTACCATGCAAAATTTCATTTGTTTTTGTTGTAAATAGTTGAAAATTTTGCCAACAATTACCTGCATTGCATTCTCCTCGGCTAGGAACATTTTCTTGAACTCCTCGGGTCGTTCGTCCTCGGATTTTCGCTTGTGGGCGAGGCGCTCCTCGTCAAGTCCATTTTCCAGTTGGATTTCGTCGTTTATTTCAGTAACAGGTTCGGCTACAACCTCCGCGGCCTCGACGGGCGGCTCTTCAACATTTTCTACATTTTCTTTCACATCTTCCTCGCGCGGCTGCTCGCTAGGAGCTTCGGGGGCAGGCGGGCTCTGATCCATTTCCAATTTTTTTTCCGTCCAAAGCACAAACGTTCAATTTTACAGGACAACACACAGCACAGTCCACTTCTGAAACATTTTCGCAGCGCGTAAAGTAAACACAAGGAGATTCGAGCAGCTTTTCGCGTACGGATCAACGTCCGGCCATTGTCGTGGGGCTCTGAACCGAGCCACTCGGCAACCGGAAGGCTTTCATTAAAAATTCAAAATGACCTTTTCCGAGCGATCGTCAAACTCACCGGTCACATTTATTTCACTTTTGCACAATCGGCCCGACGCGGTTTCATTCAACAAACGGCCATGCGAACAATTTTTGTGGCGATTTTTCGGCTTTGTTAACTTCGCAAAGTGGTAAGTCGAGCGACCTCCGTTCGGTCCTGTCAAAGTTCGCGAGGAATCCCGATCGGGCTGTGGCACACGCGTTTTTGAACGATACCGCTTTGTTCGGAGCGTGGGGAATTCGTTTTGCGTGATATTTTCAATTACGGCACGGCGCCAAGGATTTTTATTAGCAAACAAATGTCGAAAAAAATCTCTTGAACACTTCTGCCATTACAGCTTCCCTTCTCAATACACGAAAGGGCCGGCGAAGGCAATAGGCGAAGAGGAAAGTTGGTGCGTTGAAGTATAGCTGGCGCATCGGGCGGCTGTCAGAGAATCGCTTGCAGTGTATCAGATTTGAATCGGTTCTGGTACCGGATCAGATGTCAGCTGCATGACGTTTCCGATTTCAGACAGGAAGCTGTCATTCCTAACTGTTAACGTGTGCAGAAATAATTTAAACGAAAAAACGTGTTTTAAATTTAATCGGTTTGGTATGCAACAGTGTAAACTTCTCTCGAAGCCTTAATTAGTAAGTCCACAATATTAACCCTTTAGAATTGGTCGTATACGTTTGGTCGTCGACGGTATAGTAAAAACAATCAGGATGCCTAATATATGGGAGATGGAAGTTTTGGCTATTAGCGGTAGTGCTAACATGTTTATTTTGAAAGTGATGCAAGTCCATCTTAGGTTGAAAGTATTTTTAACTAAATAAGCTGCTGTTTACTTCCAACACCGGCAAATTTTAGTGATATTGGCAACACGACAAAAAACTAAAAAATTGTATAATATTCGACTTATAACCAGCGTGCAAGTAAGTTCTAGTTCAGTTTCTGACTTTATAACAACAACGAGGAATCCAACTAATTTCGAAAATATAAAATTCTTTACATGAAAAAAGTAGATCAATTACATCTGACATAATGGATTTATTACGATATACAGTAAAACCCGCTTAATTGCAACTTCATTTTTCCAAGACTTTTATTGCAATTATACGAGTTTATCGTTAAAGCGATGCCCGTTTAAGTGCACTCATGATACTTTTAAACGGTGCCCGTATACCTACAACTACACTGTTCTTAAACGGTGCTAAGTACATACAAATAAAAATGACATACCTAATTTTTAATAAAATGTGTATTAAATGTGTTATTGAGTCACAAAATAAACCATACATAAAAACACAAAAAATAAGCAAAACGCAGTATGTATTTAGTGGTATTCGATTATAAGTATCACATACATGATAATAACGAATAGTATGGTATTATAGTTCCTATAGTGTAGAAATCAAGTACATATTCATATTTCCGTATAAAACAAAATTAAAAATAAATTAACATATACATATGTATTTCAAGATGAGATGCTAGGCTTTAATTCAATCGCAAATAATATTAGTATTAACAATGTTAATACAGAAAATACAAAAAATATTAATACATACTAATTTTTTTTTTTTAGAAAAATCACTGATTTTTTTTTGTGTTGAGTTTTTAATGAAATGATTTATCGCCTATGCCGCCTCATTCTTTTCGATATTCGAAGAACTGCACGTGCACAAAAATTTCTAGCGAAATTGCACTTAAGAGGGTAAAAATGCAAAGTACAAAAAATTCTTCTTTCAAATTTCATTGAAAATAAACGAGTATTGCATATATGCGGGTTGCATTTATGCGGTTCTAAATATACAAGATCTCTATGGGACGGGTTCGGGACATTGCGTCACGTTGCATTTACGAGAGTTTTGCGTTTATCAGGGTTGCATTTATGCGGGTTCTACTGTACTACATATACCTCCCTTTCATCTTGAATATTTTAAAGTGGTAAATCCTAGGAAAACTTCGAAAATTAACGAAAATGTATAATTTTATTGAAATTGTAAATAAAAATGAATTGTTTTTTGTTATGTTCTATTTTCTAATGTAATATTTTTTATTTATCCGTTTAATTAACGATAAGATAGGTGTGTTTTTTTGGGCTCTAATTCGGAATATATAGGTAAGATAATTTATATAATTTAATAGGTGCGTTTTTTTGCACAATTCTTGCGTTCCGTTACTCCATCCTCTATTCTTCATCCTCTGTACACCATCCTCCATCTCTCCATCATCCATCATCCATCTTCAACCATCCTCCATCCACCACCCACCATCCTCCATCTACGATCCACTATCTTTTATCTTCTAACCCGTATTCCCATCCTTCAACTTTACAGTTTAGTAATAGGAACGCATAACTAATACACCGAAAACGAACGAACTGCCGCTAAACTATTTGAAACACAATCAAATGTTGAAATAACTCTTGTACCACCAATTTTAAAATGATTTTGTTAACGCAGAAGCCTTCGCGGGCGTTCCCTTAACAAATCACCAAAGTTTCATCGCAATCGGATGAATGGTTTAGGAGTGTATACGGAACAAACAGACCAACATTCATTTTACTTCATTATTTTAATAATAAATTATTGTTATCAAAAAAAGGTTATCAAGGGATAAGGGAGGGGTCTGGTTAATTCGGTGAAAAAAAGTATATTTTCAAGATTTTTTTTAAATACAAACGTAATGCTGGTTTTTGTCTGATCCCCTCCAAATATTTATAACATAATATTCATTGTTATAAAATTATAATACGGTCAATAAATGAAATGTATGTGTGTATATATGAATGTATGTAATGCTGGTTTATTTCATTTCATTTTTATATGTTAATACAACATCTGTACTATAATCAAAAAAAAAAAAATCATTTCAAAATATTTATAAATCAGCCGTTGGCAGCAAATCCCCGCGGGCGCCTCAAAAAAAATGTTGTTTTGCGGTGTGCGCTACAACTCGAGACTAGATCATCCGAAACAAAAAAAATCAAAATGCGTTTATTAGATAAGATGTTTCTCGATTTTTTTTCATTTTTGATAGCATTTTGAAGTCAAAAATCCGAATTTCGCTAAAAGATTCGGCAAATTTATTATTGTAAAATAAAAAATAATGATAAAAAAGAAAAAAAATCGACGGCGTTACCTACTGATTTATGTGTAGAAATAGTGTAAGAAATTTCAAAAGAGTCGGTGCATTAGATTTTGAGTTACAGCGCACACCGATTTCAAAAATGACAATTTTCAGAGAAACGCTTGAAAGTTTTGCACATTAGGCGTCACATACGATAACGTACACCTCTAAACTGCTCCTAACTCCGTTAATTTTGCTCCGATCGATTTGAAATTTTGACACAACAATCTTGCAATGTTATACATTCATTTAAAAATTTAAAAAAATATGCAAAAAAAAAATTTTAAATACCGTACCCCTCCCTTAAGTGAAGACATATTGAGAGGATATTTGTATGGCAGCTACACGAAGGACTAATAGAATTTTCTTCATAATCATACATTTTGCTTCAACTATTAGAAAATTTAACACACACAAAATTGCTAAGTCGTTGCTTAAACCTCTCAGAAGTTATCGACCATATTCCTTGACACGTCTTTTAAGAACTTTTTGAATACCCGAAGCAGTAGAACGATTTGCCCCATTCTCGAACTTAGCCTTAAGGTGCTCTTAACAATTGCTCGGAATTTTCCAAGTCAGTGTAAGTACAGCAACTATAGGGCGAACAATACCAGCAATCTGTGAAAACATTACCATATTGCCGAAATATTGCCGCAACTAGCATAATATTGCTCTGCATTAATCGCTCCACTAGTTTTGGCAATAGTCGTCAGGCAAAAATTGAAAAATTGCACCTTAACAAATTCGACCAAACTTCCAGTTTCAAAATTTCAAGATCCTTGGTCAAGGCGTTCTTGAGTTATCGTTCGCACGGACAGACAGACAGACAGACGTCAAGCGGATTTGGATACCTATATACCATATATACAAAAAATTTAGTAGTAAGTAATATTACCCTAGCTTTCATCTAAACTATATTGTATAAAAATAATACATCGTTTGCGGAGAAACTTTTAATGAAGACTGGATTCAATCCCATATACTCGTATTCAAAAATTGGCTCACGAATCTTGTGTCGACTTTGATCCATCAAATATATATTTTATTGTGACTTTTGCATGGCTAAAGCTTTCAACTCGTGATACTACGCAAAAGGTGAGAATTCGGCGACTAAAAAGGGCTATAAAAAGTGCTCCGAAATTTTAACTATAATTCAGTTCATGGAAGGGTAGAGTCATGCTTTTGTTTCTGTAATAAAATTAATACTAAGTAAGTAATTTTTCTTTTTCATTTCTTGTATTATTATTTCTTTTTACTGCTTTGCTTATCTTTTTCTTATTTATAAAATTTAAATTAACTTTCCATAATAGGTTTTATTTGGTTTTTTATAAAAACTGTAAGCCTCTGTTTAAATAAATAAATAAATAAATACTCGTACAAATCGTATTCCGACACATTTATTAAAAAGTTCGTAAATTCATGCTGGTAACTCGTAGAAACTCGAAAACATGGCTGAGAGTACTTAAAAATACGTAGAGTTGGCAACGTTGTCCGGTAGCGTTTCTTGCTAAAATATGGTGCGGACTACCATGCGGCTGATAACCTAATGAATAACTAGAAGAAATATTAAAGTCGCTATTGGCAAATTCTTGTTTTAAATTAAAAAAATGCATTAGTTTTAAAACATTTATTATTTAAAATTAAACTATACCGACTCTACTTTACAATATAATAATTCAAATGCATACACTCGTATTAAAAATTCTGCTTAATTTTTTTTAAATTATTTAACATTTACTTCTGATAATTTCAACTAGGAAGCAAATTAAAGAACAGCCCAAGCCACCAACCCAAACAAACCAACCTAATTTGAAATTATCTAAAGTTAATGGTCGAAAACTGTTCTCAACTATCTGATGCCTGCGCATAATGCCAGCTGCCACACTTTCGTCGAATGTTTCTTTGGTCCATTTCGAATAGAGTCCTGATTGAAAACACCTCAATATGACAACGTTCAGAACTTCTTGAAAAGGTGAATTCAACGGCATCAAAAAGGACATCGTTGATGATCCTAAGCTGTATGATGAAACTTTGAATAGCGGACGCGTGAAGTAGATTTGCTGCTGTAGAAGATAACTGGCTTTGTCGTCCGGAACAGTATACGCGAAACTTCTGTTCAGAGCATTCCGATGTTCATTGAAAATATCCGTATTTATGGGAACGAACAGCTTTTTGAACTCTCCCGGCTTCAGCAGTGAATTGTACAGCGTATATTCAAAATCGATTGTAAAAATGGTCAATTTTGCTTTAATCATTTCTTGGATGGTGTCTATTTCCTGGTCATAAACTCGGGTGGTGAAGAAGCTGGTTAACTGAGTTTGGTAAATGTTCGTTATAAAGAAACAGAAAATTGCTGAAGATGTGTAAGTGGTGCGGTATTGCCAGAAAATGCGGTACGGTCGTTTGATGCAGGCCTGAGCAATAGTTGCACCGATTCCCGTCAAAAAGGCTCGTCCAAATTTTAATTCTCGACTAAATACCAATCCCATTAGTAAATCTGTTAGCATCATATATCCGACTGATGCAAGAAGGATACACCAAACAGTTGTACTAAATGTTAAGACGATGTATAAATAAGGTGCTACTTCATCTGCTGCTGGGAGCATTATGCACAAAGAAATGGTCATTACCGGGTAGCTACTCGATACTATAGCGTTGGGACCGTAAGGATGCATAGATATATCAAGTTTTTCTGCAATTAGAAGACCATATAAAGTCCTTCCGTCTAAATACGTTTCATTCGAAATGTCGTACTCTAGGACAGTTGCGTTATGCTTCTGGATGAACGCCATAAAAATTTTACTTCCATATCCACCGTAGATAAGTTTGCCTTGACGATTTCGATATTTGAATACTCTTGGCTGATCCAATTTTACAAGCGTTCGAATAGGGTATCCATGTAAATTCTTCAGTTTGTCCTCGAAAATGATATCCTGACCGGATAGATTGCGCAACTGAAGCTCGGGAAATGGATTATAGCTGAACATTTCAGTATCAGATATTACAATAACGTTGAGGATTTTCTTAACCCAAAACCATTCGAAAAGATACTTCATCTCGGCCGTAAGATCAACTACCTTGTAGATTATAGAAACTATCACTTTTGCATATCGCATATCATTTAATCGACTCGTCACTGTTTTCGATGAAATATGGGATCGGTTTTCCAAAAATATTACGAACAGATTATTTCGGTTATAAAATTTCTTAAATTGTCGCTCAGTTTTATTTGAGAAGAATATTATCGGTTTGTTAAGTCTTTTGTAATTAAAGTCTAATGTAAAATTATCATCAATGGCAGGTATAAGAAACACTAGACCGTAGAAACAGTATCTTTCGTGAATAATTTCAATTATATTTTCGATATTATTTCTGTAGGTTTCGATAGGCAAAAATAGCACTATCAAAGCTAGAATGCACGCTTTGTATAACATTCTGTAGAATGAACTAGTAAATCTACGATAGTTCTGTCCTTTATACAATTTTCTACTTATTGACATTGAATAGTTTTATTGGAGAAAATAAAAACCGGAAATAAAACTTGATAAATTATTGAAACCCCTCCAAGAGAAAGCTAATGGATTAGGTACTATAACAAATTAAAAAATAAATTATAGAATGAGTTTCTGATAAAGTAGTTAATTCAATAATATACAATATTATTGAATAAAAAAATCTAATGATAAAACAATATGACCTCTACAGGTAAAGTACTACTATATTGGTCTCTACAACGATGTTATCGTCCAAGGCATACATGTATGTATACGAATAACCGAGCAGGAAATTCGAAGAGAAATTAAGTCCTGGCGATAGTGAATGTTATCGTCCAAAATTTTGACTTAACGAGCCTCATCTGCGTGTTTAATTTGATTACAATTTTAGATTCATGTATTTATAGTATAAAGTGTATAAAGTTCTGCCATTTTTTTGTTCAAAATATATATATTTGTTGTTATTAGATTTTTCGTGGTAAGCTACCAAAGAAGCTATTATGATTAGGAGTTAGTTATTCTTTCCGGTGTCAGTGGAGTGAAACTCCAACACGGAGTCCCCGACTGTGGACTAACCGCTATCCCTGAGGATATGACAAATTTGGAAAGAAACTTCACTGGAGAAGCCAGTTCATCATAAGATTGTGTTGGACTAGGTCCGAAGCTTCTCAAAATACACGCCTTTAGCCCAAGGTAGAGGACGCCTTTCTTGACCATTAAATTCTTCTCGGTAATAAATTTGGAATGGGATGTGGCTATATAGAATTTACCTCAGCGATCCCACCAGCTGTCAAGGTGTTTCGGTTAGTAGGCAAGAATACACCTTCTGAAGAGTCTATGCCCTCCGATGACGAAACAGCTCCTTCGGACCTAGTCCAACACAATCTTATGATGAACTGGCTTCTCCAGTAAAGTTTCTTTCCAAATTTGTCATATCCTCAGGGATAGCGGTTAGTCCACAGTCGGGGACTCCGTGTTGGAGTTTCACTCCACTGACACCGGAAAGAATAACTAACTCCTAATCATATATATATTTGACAAAAAAATTTTATGAAAAGTTAAGTCAAATTTTTAGAACAGAGTAAAAAAAAGTTGGGAAACAAATTTGACGACTAAAATGTCTGTATTTGTCGAAATAGTCTTATATTTGACATTAGGCCCGGTATTTCAATGTAGAGTTAACTTGTAAGTTTCGTAACTAAGACCAAAAAATTAACTGGGTGTTAGCTGACAGTTAGTTAACTTGTTAAGCGTATTTCCAAAAACGTTTGGTTTCAAGTTTGTAAATTGTAAGAAAGTAAGTATACTTAACAGTTTATTGCCCGATTTTACAGTGGTAGCTTAAGCTCTGAGTGGATCTTAAGCTTGGGCTTAGGAACATCTTTGATTTCACAGTAATGGCTTAAGTCTTAAGCTAAGTTAAGCGCTAGCTTAGCTTAAGCCATCAATTTTGCGAGCTTAAGCTCCGTTTATAAAATAAGCCTACGAACTGTCGGACTTGTGATTTCTTCTGTATTCAAGACTGTGTAATTAAAGAAATATAGCCGCGTAGCTACTCCACTACATAAGAAATATCGAATGTACGCAAATCCATTACAAAGGCTTACAGTATTTTGCAAAATGAAACGCTACTACGCATTATGCTTAGTTTAGCTAAGCCGCACGATACAAATATGCAACTGTGAAATCAGTCGAATCGAATCCATAGCTTAAGCTACCTAATCTAGCTTAACTAAGCCTTAGCTTAAGCTACCACTGTGAAATCAGGCATAAGTAAGTAATTGGGTCATTCCATCAAAAATCGCAAAAAAGGCCAATTTCGTGACCTTACCATCGCCGATTCTTTTGAAAAAATGTTTGCTTCAAGAACTAGTGAAAAAAAAATATAATTTCAATTTTTTTTCTATCTATTTTTTTTTTCTTAGTTATAGTATGTTAAAGATTTCGCAAAAATGGTGTCCGAGTCCTCTTTGAAAATTCATATCTCTGTTATTTTTTATCATAGAATAATAAAATAGGGCTTATTTTAAAGGGGAAGGTTGTCGCAAGATAAGAAAAATACAAATCAAATTTATCCTTAATTTTTTTTTTCAAGGTTAACGGTTTGGTTCTTTATCATTGAGTATCTCAAAATACCGTTTTTTCTATTTTTTTATTTTTTCATATTTTGTGTATTATACTGTTCTTCAAAACATATCAACTTAGGATCGCAATGAGATCGGGGTAAAAAAAAATAGAAGAACATCAGTGCTTCTCAATTTACTTTATAGAAAAAGGGTCATTCCACCATCGCCGATTCTTTTCAACATTTATCTACTCGAAGAATTAGTGAAAAAAAATGTAATTTAAATTTTTGGTTTCTATCTCATTTTTTTTAGTAGTTATAGTATGTTAAAGATTTCGCATAAAAAGTGGTTAAGTCTTCTTTGAAAATTCATATCTCTGATAATTTTAATCCTAAAATAATAAAGTATGGCTTATTTTAATGATTTTTGTTTACAATTTCTGTAATATAAAAAAATTACGAATAAAAATTATCCTTCAAAGTTTTTTTTTCAAGAAAAAGGATTTTGTCCTTTATCCTTAAATATCTCAAAATGCGTTTTTTTTTATTTATTTTTTCACAAGCAAAAATTTTTTTAAAAGAATCGGCGATGGTAAGGTCACAAATTTTGCGATTTTTGATGGAATGACCCAATTATGGTTAACAGTTTATTGATAATAAATAAATTCAACAAACAGAAACAACTACAGTCAATTTAGAAATTGCTTCACATTTCACACTTCACAAGGTTATCAAAAAGCAACTGACAGTAAAATACGAGTATAAGTACACAGTTAAAATTTTGTACAACATTAAGGGTCGTTATTACGATCTTCAGTTAAAATTTAACCGGAACTTTAACTGTAAGTTTCGTATGAACATCTGTCAGTTAAAGTTCCAGTTAGAACGTTACTGACGATAGTAGGAACGGGCGTAAATGTTGGCAACTAATTGCCAACAAGGGATATTGTAAATTTACATGTCTCAAAACTACTTGCATTTTCCCATGTAAAATTAAAATTCGGAAATGTAATAAATACATACCTACATAGCAAAACCATGAAAAGTTTTCGTATCCTCTACCCACTTATCAATAGAAAGTCAAGGCTTTCCAAGGAGAACAAACTACTTATTTACAAGACGGTAATGCGACCCTTCCTTGCATATAGGGTTCCAGTATGGAATTTTTGCGCCAAGGTACATAAAAATCGACTCCAGATAATCCAGAATAAGTGTCTCAAGATCATCCTGAATAAACCCTGGGATTTTTCTACGCGATCGCTACACCAATTAGCTGAGATACCGCTATTTGCCAAAAAACAAGAAGAAAACTTCATTGCAAAGTGTGCACACTCAGAAAATCCATTGATCTTCTCTTTCATTTCATCATAAAATAATCTTCAGTTAATGAATTCACATCCTAGTCAATTTAGTTTAACTCAAACTCAAACAATATTTATTTATAATATTTCAAAATGCATTAACAGAACAATAATGTTTTAGAGATTAGACTTATCATCTTAACAGCTAAGTTGTGAAATTTATAGCACTTGGGCAATGTGGAAAAGAAATAATTGAATTGTGTATTGTGTTTGAGTTTGAGTAAGGCACCAATGAGGTTTTTTTTTGTTCCAATTTTCCTTATGAAAATTAAATACCAAGCAAAAAGTTTTATAAACTTATGCACAAAAGAAAAAACATGAAATAGGTACTATGGCTGAAAAGATATGCGATCTGAGTACCAACTCAACAGAAACATTGTACAATTTCCTTTATAAATATTTATTTGGAACGAAATAAACATCTATCTATCTTTCAAATACATACATAGCTTTGTAAAATTACATGCTTGATAGTAAACATAAAATACATGGCATATGTAATATTACAATTTGGAGGTGTAAATTACCTTTGTTGAAGCAATTCATAATACCATATGTAACTTTTCCACTGAAGGGGAATATTGTACAAGCAGACCCATTTGAAACTACATTACAATTTGAATTCAACTTTATAATACTTAACTTAAATCGATAGTTTAAGAACTATACACTAATACTAAGATTTTTGGGAACGAAAACTTCCACGATCACTATGTTGTTTAATATGGTTTTTACAAACACTTAAACCGCAAAATGATAACACACTTATTTGTAATAAATAAAAGAGGTAATTTTTTGCAAATGAAAGAACGAAATTTTATATCCAAAAAATTTTTTTTATTTATCAAAAATATGAAATAATAAAATTATAAAAATAAACATTTCGTTATAAATAAGATGATGTATAATAGCATTTAACCAAATCAGGCAGTTATCACTTACTTATTATAAGAAAAACTAATCGCGATGATTATGTACTTCGCAATAGTCGTACAAGAACTGATAAATCGACGCACGATTGCATCATCTCCCTTTGCTTACAGCATCTCTAGATGTAAAATTCCATTGAAGTAGGTACTGACTGCATCTTCGGACATTAATTTCGTGTTTTACATGGAAAATAGTTTTTTATCCATGTTTGGAAATGTAGTTTTCCGTACGAGTATTTTGTATTTGTATTTTTATGTAATCTTACAGAGTATTTCATGTAAAGAACTTAATTACAAAATAGTAATTGCGTTTATACATGAATAAGGTAATTTTACCTATGATATGGGGATCATTTTATTATATTAAATGTTGTAAAATTACAAATAATTTTTACTGTGAGAAGTTAACTGATACCTGAAGTATGAGTTAACTTGAAAGTCACTTTTACTAACACTTTGTCTCATATTGAAATACGGAAAATTATTTTAACTATCAGATAATCAAAACCACTCGAGTTAACTTTATATTGAAATACCGGACCATAGTAGCATAGAGTTTAAAACATGCTTAATATTTATTTGCAAGAAAAATTCGATCAATAATACATTTCATGAATTGAAATAGATACGGGTTCATGCGGGGTATCATGATTACGACAATTTAAATAAAGCGTAATTCGCGATATTGTTCTGAAACATTAATTGAAGTAGTATACATATATTATACGATAATGTACATAAGTTCGTATAAGAGCCACACGATTGAAAATTTCATTTCATTGAGTAGTTTCTTTTGTCGTTGTCATTTTACATTAATTTTTATCGCGTACATAATTACTTGTAAGCCTTCTACAACGCCACTAATTAAGAAATTTACAATAGTTAGAAAATTGTATTGCCTACGTTTATTAATCAGTACGTTCGGTCGAATGTGCGTCGGGTTCAACCCCCAGCACCGACTACGTACTTTACTGTAAGGATTTCACACGGACACGGGCTCCTTATCTGTATTTTTGTGTACATGAGAGCTTTCTATAAGCTCGCCATACATTTCATTAAAATACATGGAAAGAACTTGGAAGAAGAAGAAGAAATTGGAAAAGCTAAATGAGTTTTATGAAAATTAGTTCTTCCGATTCTTCCAACTTTTAAGTTTTTTTTTCAAAATCACAGTTGTTGTTGTTGTTTGGTGTGGGGAAGATACACTAAAAGGCGAGTCTTGAGCCTTCAGGCCACCTGGCCCATTATATTCGAATCCCCAGTCTCTACTCGAACTTTTTCGTCCTTCTCACGAATTTCAAAAGCTCAGGTAGCGAGCGAGAACGAAGTTCCTCCATCCTCATAACATCGACGCCGTATACATGCATTCTTGCAAAAGAGTAAGCTGGACACTCGAGAAGAAAATGTTCCGTCGTGTCGTCGCTCTCGTCACAAGCAGTGCACATGGGGTCGTCAATGATTCTCAATCTGACCACGTGTAGGCCACACGAGTCACAGTAGTCGAGACTTAGATGTCAACGCCAATTCAAAAGCTATTCACAAAATATTTAAAAATGTCCACAATTTTTAAAGCATCAATATTATTGTTAAGTGTCATTTGAAATCTCAATGGATATTAATTTGTTTTAATTCGGAAAGAATTAAGCGATGTTTGTTTGCTTAAATAATACGTGCGAGGATGGTGGTCTACATTTGATGGTGGTCTACATTTGATTTGTTACTATGTAAGTTGAAATGTTTGTTTCTCTATGCAGCATTTGATGTAATTTGGTTTTGAAAAACTATTTCCTCGATAGCTAAATCCAGGGAATGAATAATCGATGCTGATCAATGGTCACAATGGAATTCGAAACAAGTTTGCTGTTCTTTACAAAACTGTAAATATGTTACTCTTGGTATTTGTGGAATAGTGTTTTGAAAATAATTCCTGTTTTTGGTTTTTCCTCAAATTCAGCACTGGGATAGGGATTTAGAGCATATGGCACGAGGGTGTCTAAGACATTGTTCGATTGCCAAGGACAAATGTAATTTTATATGTAAATTACTTTAATTTTGGTTTTAGTTAATTCATTTCAAAGCGGTTTCCTTTCGATGCAGACGATGAAACAATTACAGCCGCAATGACTTATTCCTTAAGTCCAAAGGATCCATTGAATCGGTTTGTTATATCGATTAAGAGATCATGGCTTTTAGAAATTAACGAAATCAGCACATTTGGTCAATTCCAAAAGTTTAAGTAATTTTGTTTAATTTTGAAATTTTCTAAATTTCATATATGCAAGTTTTCACTAAATTTTGTATATTTAGACCGGCAAATATGACTGTATTAAAATATCCCACTGTGTAATTCGTAGGATGTGCTTCTGCCAAGTTAATATGTATACACATTTGAACTTTTTAATCGCAGTAGTTAAGAGGGCAACAAAAAGAAATGATATCAAAAAAAAAAAACTCAAAAAAGAGGTGTCGGGTCCAACAAAAGTGATGATATTCACAGAGTCGGCTTTCTTTCTATTAAATATTTCCACTTACGTTTGTATACAAATTTGTGATATTCATTTTCTCAAGAAACCCGACAATCGGGTATCGGGTGTTTTTCATAACTATAGAACGGGTTATGATAGAAAGTTGAAACTTGGTGTGTATATATGCAAATCAACTAGAGAAGAAATTCTGGTGAAAAAAAAACAAATATTTATTGGCATTCGGAAGAGGGTGGCGCAAAAATATGATCAGTGAAAATTTAATGCATATATTCATATCTACTAGGTTTTCCAAAAAATTGAATTCATTTTTACTCTACCGATTTTTCATATGAACACCTAGAAAGTGTTTAATGTGTGTAAAATGATTGTATACTTTTTCATCAATTCTGCCATATCTCTCAGGTCTGATCAGATATCAAATATCTTTTCAATTCCACGGGCTGTTTAATAATCACCAATTTTCAAGTATTTTCCTTGTTTAACTCCTAGACCGCATCCCAGAATATGACCCAATTATGTAATTAATATGTTATTTGTGGCGTAAGTATTCTAACCGCTTGCAGATCTTTTTATTATAGGTTTTTAGTTACATAGTTGTAGGCTACATCACAGAATTGAACGCGTTCCGAACTTCTGCTGAAAAATAATAAAGTTGCACCCAGACTGTTAGCCGATTTTTGTGTAAATTACCCAAAAACGGTAAACGATGATGTGGTATAAAATGTAAATAATTCAGTGCATAAGAAAAGATGATACGGAGATTTCAGTATTTAAATATAACAATTGTTTGAAGAATTCCAAACAGGATTTTTTTAATGAAAAATGGAAAATTTTAAAAAAAAACAAAATATTTAAAATTTAGGGTTTTTTTAAATTTCATTTTGATCACGATATATTTATTGAAGTTATCGTATTATTTTAAAATCTTTCTTGAATCCAAATAAGGTATACCTACATACAGGTATATCGCAAAACTAAATTTTAATTTGAAAATTCGTCTAACAATTATTAAAGTTCGGTAAATAAAACAAGTCCTTTGTAAAGTGTACTTTAATCGATACGGATGTTAATGTTATAATAAAAACATTAAATACTTAAATATTTTTAAAAACACGTAGATATTTCACTATAATTTTGATTAAGAAACAATTTGTTTTGCCAAAAAGGAGTAGTTCAAATGTAAAGCAAATTAATCCAGTTCCAAATCCGACTCCCAATGTTGTCCAAGCCACTACATAATGGTTTAAAGTTATTGGAATGTCTTCATTTTGAATTTTGTTAGGTCTAATATCTATTGTATCAGCTATCCATTTCCATAAAAGTCCGGCTTGATAAATTTGCAATATAAAATTGTCGAGTATTTCACTAAAAGCCGAATCAATCGGATATAAAAATGCCAGATATTTTACAGTTACACAGGTCGATGTTAACTTAAATGTGGCACTTGTAGTTGCATTCGTTTCAATTAAACTTGAATAAAACTTATCCCAGGTGAAAGTGTAGGCATATGTCTTATTGAAAACGTCCCTATGGCTGCTGTAGAGCTCTTGCGAAACAGGATAGAAAAGTTTATTAAATTCGGCCGAATCTATGAATTCTTTGTAAATGCCATAACTGGAAGTCGGAATCATAATTCGAATTTTTGTCTTGACTATTTCATCCAATGTATTAACTTTCGATTCGTAAATTTTTGTAGTCAGAAAGCTGGTTAAGACTGTTTGATAGGAATATGCTAGAAACATTGTAAGCAAAGCGCATTGTACGTAGAAACATTTATAGAGACTGGACTTAATCAGCTGTTGTCTTACATGCAAATTTAAAGTAATAAACCCTATTGTTTGTAGTATTGTCCGAAAAAGATCGAATTTTCGAAGCAAAATGTATGAAAAAATTAAGTCGATTATTGCGATATAAAACAATGTGATGGCGGAGCTGTTCCAAACAATTGGGCCGAATGGCAACACTAAATACCAAAATTTGGAAATTTCACTTCCTGTTTCTAATCCTATGCAAACTGGCATGTAAGCAATTGGATAACTGCTTCCAATCTGAGAACTATTGAACGAGTTCGGATGCATTAAAATGTCCACTTCTTGTTGCTCCAAAAGTTCGAAGTAATCACTATTTGAGTCCGTACTCCTATTTGAAAGGACGATTTCCTGTAGTTTAGCGTTGTGTTTATTTAAAAATGCCATAAACATTTTTGCTGCATATCCTTCGAGCGAAATTTCACCATTCCGATTTAGGACCTTATACACACGCGGTTTGTCCGAATTCACCGGAGTTCGAATAGGATAACCCTTCAAATCAGTTAGTTTATTTTCGAATAACTCTTTTTGATCTGTTTTATTTTGTAGTTTGAGTTTTGGAAATGGTTTGAAACTGAAAATTTGACTAGACGCTTCATAGTCAAAAATCACTAAAACGTTAAGAATTTTTTTCTGCCAAAACGATGAGAAGATGTGAATCAGATCGGTGTTGTAGTCAATCATATCTTGAGTTAAGTACACTATCACTTTGGCACTTCGTAAATAATGTGAATTTTTAGAAATCGTATTGTTCAAAACATGTATATCCGATCCACTTAAAATTATGTAGAGATTGTTCTTGTTGAAGAAATTCAAATTGATTTTCTGATGCATTTTTCCGGTCAAATAAATTGCTGGTGTGTTCAAAAAAGCCTGAGATAAATTTCCATATTTATCGTTCTCATTCCATGAACTTTCTGAAATGTAAATAACCGTGTTGAATTTGTATTTAATATTCAATTCTTTTAATATCCTATCTGGCATCAAATCAACAATCCTTAGAAGGAAAACAAAATGGGCAAAGGTATAATAAATTTTCATACTAGTGTCTCTTTCTCAAACTAACTTCGTATACTGGAAACTGACACGTTTTTTCATAACAAGTCCATGATTTTTTTCCAAGTACCAACTCCTTTAATTCTATATAATTATATCCTTTAATTCTATATAATTATAGGCTCTGCAAATTAGACAGAACCAGTGCAGTATGAAACTAATATAGTAGTTATTTGCTTTTATGTCCATTATAAATCAATATAAGATTAGGTGAGTGCACACATCACTCTAAAATAAACATAGGGTACCTTTGTCAGTCTATACCCATACAACATAAAAAATTGTAAACATGTTGATCATCACCAAAACTTTTATAGTATATATTTAAGTTTGCCACGCGGTCAAATATTTGACTATTTTTCCTGGCAAATGCAGATAGAGCAATCGTAAAAATTATTTTTGGCACATTATTTGAATTTGCTTTATACAAAGTAATATACATATATATTTTCACCGAAAATTGTCTATAATTGATTAAATATTTGGCAGCATTACATGCAGCTTAACTAATATTTCCTATTTTATTTATAAATTTCTTGATAAGAATACTTTTTTCCATACAAATTTAAATTTTAAAAATTACCAGCAATCTGTGTGCAAATTAATTTTAATTTTTTTTGTGAAAAATCTACCAACAGCCTCGGTGGAACTTTATTATTTTTCGGTAGAAGTTCGGAACGCGTTCAGTTCTGAGATGCGGTGTAGGTTACTATGTGACTGAAAACCTAACAAAAAGTTTGGGAAGTAGAATAGGCTCGCGCTAGAATGCTTACGCCGCTGCCACAAATAACATGTGAATTATTGGGTCATATTCTGGGATGCGGTCTAGGGGTTGTAAAGGGAAAAAAAATTGAAAATTATTGAAAAGATATTCGATATCTGTAGCTCAGTTCTGTAACTTATGAGTGAGAAATTTCTCACCAAAAAGTCGAAATGAGGACGAATTAATGCAGTTTTTTTTCTGTATTCTCACCAAATGAGAAAAGAAAGATTATTGTCAAATGCGTAGTCAAGTACGGTGCTTTCTCATTTGGTGAGAATACAGAGAGAAAACTGAATTAATTCGTCCTCATTTTGACTTTTTGCTGAGAAATTTTTCACTCATAAGTTACAGAACTGAGCTACTGATCAGACCTGAGAGATATGGCAGAATTCATTAAAAAGAATACAACCACTTTACACCCCCTTAGGGTTCGATTATCAAAAAATCTTGTAAATACTTTCTAGATATTCATATGAAGAGTCCGTAGAATAAAAATTAATAGAATATTTGGGAAGGCCTAGTAGATATGACGAAAATCGTGAAAATGTTGATGTGATTTTTAGGATACACTTTATTTTATTTCGGAAATTTTTTGCCGGAAATTTTGACAATGCTTTTTAAAGGGGTAAAAATTTTCGTTAGACTCGGAGTTATGTCACTGGCACTGAATGTGTTAAAGAGAAGACTTGCAATCTTACAACTCAAAATTTTGGCCACACAGTTAACTAATAAATTGAGAAATTCTCTATGCTATTGACATATTATAATCATTGCATTCTTGTCATTTTCCATGATTGTTTGTTTGTCTTGCTTTGTCATTTTTATTCATGTGGATATTAGACTATAAAAACCTGCCAACAATCTGGGCGTAACTTTATTATTTTTCCGGCAGAAGTTAGGAACGCGTTCAATTCTGAGATGCGGTGTAGGTTGCTATGTGACTGAAAACCTATGAAAAAGAACAAGCCCGTGGAAGTGAAAATCTGATCGGATCTGAGAGATATGGAATAATTTATCAAAAAGTACACAATCACTTTACACCTCCTTAGGGGTAAATTTTCAAAAAATCTTGAAAACGCTTTCTAGGTATTCATATGAAGAATCCGTAGAATAAAAGTGAATTCAATATTTTGGAAGACCTAATAGATATGACGAAAATCGTGAAAATATATGCATTCTTTTTTCACTGAATATTTTTTTTGCCCCCACTTCGAAACGCCAATAGATATTCAAAATTTTTTTTCATCCAAATTACATATCTAGTTGATTTATTTACATATACACACCGAGTTTCAACTTTCTAGCATAAGCCATTCCATAGTTAGGAAAAACACACCCCCCCACCCCCGTACCATACTACCCCTATAAAAAGTTATATTTTTCCAGCATGCCACTACTATGGCTCTATCTAAATACCAAGTTTCAGCTTTTTATCATTATAGGTTCTCAAGATATAAACATCGGAATCTTTTCCTTTTCACCCTTTATTCTTTATTTGTTGACCTTTCTACTTAAACCGAATTTCATTTTTCTAGAGCAATTGGTTCGTGAGATATCGTAATCTAAAGTTTTTCACCCCCCACCCCCGTACGGCACTACCCCTACTCAAAATTTTTTTTCAATCCTTTCTCCTAGTATAGGTACAGATATTTGTTAAGTTTGAATTTCGTGCCATCAACGGTTTAGGAGATATGGATTTTAGAATGTGTCGATCTCGGAATTTTTGCGTTTCGGACAAATTATTTTCCCCCCACTCCCACACCCCTTCACCCATATCAACAATTTTTTTTGCAAATGGGTCCACTATCGAAGTTCTATGGAAATTTCAAGTTTCAGCCTCCTAGCGTAAGCGGTTGCTGAGATCTAGAAACCAAAATTTTTCGTCTAAAACCCTCCCCTCTCCTCCCCCCTCACACCCGCACCGCCCTAAAAGATACCAGTCGTCGAGGTTCACCCAACCTACCCACCATAAAAGTGCCTACACTCAAAAATTTGTTTTCGATCTATTCTCCTAGTTTACCTGCAGATGTTCATTAAGTTTTAATTTCGTGACATTAACCGTTTAGGAGATATTGATTTACGATATATGAGCCGTTGTATTTGAAAGTGGAATAAGTCCATTTTGAAAAAAATATTTTTTGTGACATTGTAACATTATTCTATGCAACACGAAGCAACATTCTGAGAATCTATTGATGCAATTGTTTCATCACACTTTTAATAAATACAAGTAAATTTTCCTGAAAAATGGCATAAATATTTTTAAACATGTTAAAACGTAAACCGTTAAGCATGTCGATTTAAAAACGAAATGGATTTATTCCACTTTCAAAATCAACGGCTCATATCTCAATCTCGGCTTCCGAGCGTTTCGAATTCATTATTTTTCCCCCACCCCCACACCCCTGCACCCATATCAAAAATTTCCATATGGGTCCACTATCGATGCTCTATATAAATTCCAAGTTTCAGTCTCCTAGCCTAAGCGGTTACTGATATCTAGAAACCAAAATTGTCCGTTTAAAACGCTTCTCCCAACTGCCCCCTCCTACCCCCACCACTCAAAACTTGAAAGGGTCTGCTCAGTCTACCAAGGAAAAATTCAATTTAATAGCTCAAAGACTTTGAGAGCCATAAGCGCTTCCAAACGTTTTGCGTACGGCGCACAGACGGACTGACATTTTTTTGCCTTTTTGGTGTCTATTAGTCATGAAACGTGGAAAAAACATAATGCAGTCATGATCGGCTGCAAGCCAATCGTATGATACTCTAGATGAAATACTGAACTCCGATTTATATTTTAGTTGGAAATATGTCAAAAGAATGACAGTTATTACATGACCTTTTACTTACAGATAGAAACTATTTTATAGTGGCTACTCGATTTCTTGTGTTATGGTGAGTTCCATAAATTAAGTTAGGTCATTTTACAAAATTTTTGTATGGCAACTACATGAAGGACTTATGAGATATTTTTAATATTAATAGTGTCAGCTACGACTATTGTAAAATCAACGTATACAAAATTTCAAAGTCGTAACTTAAAGCGTTCTAAAGCTATCGTGCAATATTGGTGAACACGTGTTTTAAGGACTTTTGTATGACAGCTACCCGAAGGAGTCAACGGATAGCGCCAATTAATAAACTCAGTCTTGCTTTTGATATAAAAATAATTCTTGTAAAATTTTGAATCCCTGCTTTAACTCATACTGGAGTTATAGTGGAGGACTTTGCTTGGTTGCTACACGAAGGACTTATTCAATTTGCATCATATTCGGTACTTTCGCTTCAAACATTGTAAACTTTAAGTATGCAAAATTCCAAGTCCCTAACTTGAAGCATTCGAGCAATAATTGTGAATACGTGTTTTAAGGACTCTTGTATGGGAGGTACCCGAAGGAGTGGAAGGATATCGCCCATTAACGAACTTAGCCTTACTTTTTCCATTTTACAAGTTGTGAAAAAACATGAAATTCCTAGGTCAACGCGTTCTTGAGTTATCATGCAAACGGACGGACAGGAAATGGATTTGGGGGTTTTGGTCCCTAAACACATTATAATATATAACTTTTTTTTTGTCCGAAGCTCGGTTCTATGCGTGACAATCTCTTCGGGCTTAATAAAGTTAAATAAAAAAGTAATTGGTTCTTACTTCTACGGGAATTTTTTCTAATCGCCTAAAAACCGATATCAGAAGTTTAGAACACCCAAGGTGATGTTAAGGGGATGCATATGTTTTTACAAATTTCGCAAAATCTCCAAGATCTGATGTGAAAATGGTTTCATCTTTTACACGTTTTTTATGTAATCACCTATAAACTTACTTAACGATTTTTCACAATTCAACCCTTAAGGGTATGTGTAGAATTGAAATTTCCGCAATTCTAAAATTAAATTCGTACCGATACAACAAGTCCATTAACAAATCAAAATACATATAGCAACAAAATGAATTTCAAGTAATTATTAAGGTCTATTCATCGCCAGACACATTAAATGTCAAGGGATGTAATCATATTATTATTTCGCACCGGTACTTATACTTATTGCAAAAAACTACATAAATCGATATTGAAATTGTCTAACAATTTAATTTATAACTACCATCAACAGTTCCTGGATCTCAACACCATTCGGTTTTTAATATCAATAAATTCCCAACAATTATTTGAGTTGAACTGCGTGAACGAAAGGTTACAGCTTGCTCCGGTTTAACCACCTTTTAATTAGATTCATGTGTTTGTAATAAATGTAACTATAATAAATATTTCAATTCAAACCGTTTTATACCACGAGCATGTTCACATTTCGGGTAGTGCTTGAACCAGTGTCCTTATTAACTTTGTTCATGAATTAGTTAAGTGGCGTTTTTAGGCCAATCACGTGTGCCGCTCCTATAAAGGTTCCATTATGTTTTTTGCACTGTTGTTTATAATTGTTATTTCGGAAACGGTTGGGGTTGTGCTTAATTGTACACCTTTAAGTAAACTCCTCGAAGAAGCACACGAGCTGATAATATTCGGTTCCGATGATCCAGAAACTAAAGACGTTGTTAATGAATTTATCGGTACGAAAAACACTGTGGTTCCGCCGCTTTTGAGTATTTCTATTTCAAAATTTGAGATTATTAATTTTGTGAATAAGCACTTTGTTGCTGTTGTTTTTCTATATCGAAATAATACGGACATTTTGGCAGTAGTGCGAAGTTCTTTGAAGCTGTTGCAAAATTCGAAAATAATTTTTGTAATCGATGGAGGAGTTATGCTTGAATATGGTCTGAATTTAAGTGCTTTATTCGAATGGTGTTTGGAACAAGGAATGTTGAATATTGTTGTTGTGAATAAACGAAGTGGAGTTTTATCGACTTACTTATCGATCTCTAATCGAACATTAGTTAATCTAACATCTGCCGAAAATATTAACGAATTGTTTCCGGACAGAACAATGAATTTAGACGGATTGGCAGTACGTACTATAATCAAATACGATCATCCACGAACTTTCAAGTACAAAACACGAAAAGGAAAACCAATGATTGGTGGATATGTTGCTAAAGTTCTTCTAGGATTTATTCAGAAGCATAACGCAACGTTGGAGGTGGTAGATTCGTCGAATAATGATCTTGACAAAAATTTGGTTGCCAAGATGATTAGCACAAATGTGATAGATATTGCGCCTCACTACGTTGGTAATGTGTTTGAAAATATCACAAATAGTTGGCCATTGTTGCCGCTACAAAGTTTGATAATAGTTCCGCAAAGCACAGAAATTCCGCACTATATGTACCTGATTCTACCATTTGACCAAAATGTTTGGTACTTGCTGATCCTTGTTATGCTGTACGTAGCATTCGCCGAATATATTTTCGGTTTTGTGAAGTTTGGCGAACTTGATTTTGGCAAAGCAATTTGTAACGCTATCCTGGGCATAACATATCAATCGATTGCAAATAGAAGTTTAAGCTCGTGGCGATTTGCTCTAATTCACGGCCAATTGTTGATTTTAGGCTTTATTTTGACGAATATATTTTCGGCGTTTTTAGCTAGTTGTCTGACCGTAATACTGTTTGATAAGCAATTAGAGACATATGATCAAATTGAAGAAGCTACCTTAAAAATAATGGGAGAAGATTTCTCAGTCAATGCCTTGATCAAAGCTAATGTGATTCCCAGAGAGTGGCAACATTTGTTCGTGCGCGTCGATGTCGATGGATTTCTCGAGCACTACAATACCTTTAATAGATCGTACGGTTATTTAGTAACTTCAGACCGGGTGGATCTTATGAAAATTCGTCAAAGGAATTTCAAACGTCCAATATTTCATGATACTGAAATTTATGTTTGGAAACTATTTGGAGCCTATAACGTACGCGATAATTGGCCCTTTTTGGGTATTTTAAATGATTACATCTTGCAAAGTATTGCAGCCGGATTGGTTGCGAAATGGATAGAGGAGATTCAAATCGAAAGTGAACTAGCTGGAATTATAGGGAGCAGATATTCTGATTTGGATGAGCAATATGTAGTCTTAACTTTTGAACATATGACATTATCGTGGTATCTTATGGTTTATGGTTTAACTGTTGCGTTAGTTTGTTTTATGTTGGAATGTACAATATTTTATTTAAAGCGATGTTTTGTGGTTTAAAATATATTTAAAAATTTTATAAATAAAAAAAAAATACCTAGCAATAAAAAACTTATAAAAATTTCTGAAAAAGTTGAATTTTAATTAAATTTAGTTATTTGGCTGCGATCCATTGCTTTTTGAAGACATCGAAGGAATATTTCATCTTCTTGCTCATGTTTACGAAAAATAGAACAATTTCTGACAGTGTCCATATAAATTTCGGTTGCGAAAGAATTTGTATGCATCAATTCAGTTTCAATGAACAAGTGCAAGTCCGTTTGCTGTTCGTCCGTCTGACTGTCTGCCCATGCGTTCATCTGTCTGTCCAATACGGACGATAACTTAAGAACGCCTTGAGCTATAATGTTAAAATTATTAATGAGAATGTTTGTTGTTCAAGAATATTGGTCAAGAATTTCGGAAAACCAATATATATTATAAAAGGTAAAAATATGAAAAAAGGTTCTCATGAGTCGTTCGAGTAGCTGCCATACAAAAATCTTCTAAAAATATCCTCTTTTAATTCAAGGAACTCATAATAACTCAAGAAATCGTTTAGCCAAGAAGTTGAAATCTTATACAAATTAGTTTGGGGGAAAATGAAGTTCGAATGCACTACCACCTTTGAGTATCTCCCATACAAAAAGTCCTTAAAACACGTTTTTAAAAATATTGACTGATTACTTTAGACCGGTTTGAGGTACGACTGAGAAGTTTTATATGTGCCGATTTTCCAATTATTGCTAAAGGTATAATTATAAAGAAAATCGCCTTAGTCTTGCGTGTAGTTGCCATAGAAAGTGTCATCTAAAAATGTCTTCAATAATTTGCAAGTAATCTTTCAGCCACGAATTCGCAATGTGTACAAATTAGTTTTGAGTGAAAACAAAGTTCGAGTTACTAGTCCTCGGAATCCTTCAGGATGCTCACATACAAAAAAGTCCATAAAACACGTGTTCAACAATATTTTTCGAAAACTTTTGAAAGCTTCAAGTAGGAATTTTAGATTTTCAGCACAGTAGTTTTTAAATGGTTGCAGGTAAAAGGTTAAATTAGGCTAGATATCGAGTAAGTCCTTCATGCACGCCAAATGTTAGTTTTACTTTCGGTGATTTCCCTAGTTACAGATATGAAATGAAATTATAATGAGTGTCTTCAATTTATTCAACTTTATTCCCGGTAGAAATGTAAGCTTTGACTGACGTTTTGACATTGAGAGACCAGCAAAAAAGTTTTGTGGGTTCTTTTGTATTAAATTACAAAATTGTTATGTTGCTATTTAATAACTCTTGATTGAACTAACATATTTAGTGGATAGATTAATTGAAACCCTTTACGTGGCCCCAATTTAGGTGGTAAATAGTGAGGCGATGTCGAAGGAGTGCCTTTTGTTTTTATATCGCAGGAACTGTTTATGCCAGAAAATTAAAATTTGGTGTTTATATAACTTTGATAGTGAACCCATTTGCAAAAAAAGATTGCTGAACATAATATGTTTCAGAGGAAGTAAACGGTTTCAACTATGAACTTAAAAATACCAGGAGTTAGGCCCAGTCATAGAGATATATATACCGGAGATGACAAGACGCCGTGTTTGTATGAAGCAATTTGAAGCATTTTGAAGCAAAACTGAACGTTTTTGTATTGAGCGTTTCATGCGAGGTGATAGTGAAATGTAAATAGTAGCATAGTATTCAAAGGTTTCGCTTTTTTTGTTTTCAAGACCGGAGTATAACGTATCTCAGGACCGGTTATGCTAGAAAGTTGAAAGTTAGAATATATGTGGACATACTAGAGAAATGTTTCAGCAAAAGATTTACATTTGCGTACGAAAGAGAGGCAAAAGAAATTGTCTGTTTATATTTGATCGAATTCCGTCATATTTCTTAGGTTTATTGAGATATTAAATTCGGGTTTACTTGTAAGGGCCTCAAATATAACTGCCTAAACCCCCCAACCGCAAGGAGGTAAATAGTGATTATGTATGTTTTTACGAATTCCGTCAAATCTTTTGGTTCTTATGAGATATCAAACTAGCTTTTATTTTTATGGGCTTTTTTACGAAATTTTATTTTTACTAATTCCAGCATATCTCTTTTTTTAATTTAAAAGGCTTTTAAAATAATCGCATAAAAACCAGTTGAAATTATTGAAATTAAAAAATCTACCGAAATCCTTGGCGAAAATGTATCTATAATTATTTCGGAGTATAGAATCAGATGATTCGATATCAGGATTTTTTTTGGGAAGTTAATTCAGTTTTAATATGAGTAGATAGAAAAATAGATTTAGATGTTTTCGTAAAAGTAATAAGCATAGGTATATCTCTTCAAAACTAAGGAATGGCAAAAACTGTGAAAACATATGCAACCACTTTACAGCCCTTGGGGTTCAATTTCAAATATGAAATAGATTTGTAGGCGATTATATGAAAAGTGTGTAGAAGTCTAAAACCATCTGATATCTTATCAAAAGTATGCAACTCTCTTATGCCGCATTTCCATATGCGCCTTCATGTGCATTGGACGAGGCACATTAAGACGCATGCGCATGTGGAAAACACATTCGCGTTAATGCGCGTATGTACGCGCATCTCAATTACATGCGCGTGCGTGCTATTGTGCCTCGGCCAATGCACATGAAGGCGCATGTGGAAATGCGGCATTACACTCTGTAGGATTGAATTTTCAAAACTCCGGAATCTAACCTTTTGGCGATTTATAAGAAGTAGAAATCAATTCGATATCTCATAAAATCAAAGAATATGTAGGAATTTGTTGAAGTATATGCAAGATAAAACAAAATCGATATTTTTCCACTCCCAAGAGATATGATGGAATTCGTGAATATTTATTCAACCCATTTATACCTTCTCAGGGGTTAAAAATAAATCAATTTTGAAACGAGTTTTAGGCGATAAGTAAACAAACGCGTGGTAGTAAACAGTTCCTTATATCTTATTAGACCTTATGAATATGGCTGAATTCGTGAAAATGTATTCAACCCCAACACTCTCTCAGGGGTTAAATTTCAAAAAACACTAAAAACCCCTTTCTATTAATTTATATGAAGAATGCGTGAAATAAAAATTACTTCAATATGTCAGAAGACCTAAAAGATATGACGAAATTCGTGAAAATACATGCATTTAATTTTCACTAATAATTTCTCCCATTCCGAATAGATATTTGAAAATGGTTTTCATCTAAGTTACTTTTCGAATAGATCTATATAAACTCACCAAGTTTCAATTTTCAAGAGTAAACCATTCTATGGCCAGGAAACAAAATATCCCCAACTCCCGTACCCAGTGGCGACTCGCCGCGAAAGCTAGGTGTGCAGTGCTTTAAGCTTGTGTTACACTGTATGATCAATGAGAGCTTTCTACAAGCTCGCCATACATTTCACGAAAATATATGCAAAAAACTGAGAAAATGCGAACAGTGTAACACAAGCTTAAAGCACTGCACACCTAGCTTTCGCGGCGAGCCGCCACTGCCCGTACCACACAAAATAAACCGAATCCTACAACTTAGGTAATAAGCTTTAAAAAGCTTAAATCAAACGGAAATTTGTAACCAGCGATAGACCGAATGTGTCCGAACCGGCGTAAATTATTCTTTATTGTTTCATTCCAGTTGATGCAGATTTTGCAAATATTGTTTTCAAAGGGTCCACGTCTATTACGGACTTAGGTGCTTCCAGGAACATATCCTTCTAAGTTCAACTGTCGGAGTAGGCTTTGGTACACTTTGACTTGCCTTACCAGGCTTCTAACTCCCAAATATCTACCAATGGTTATCCAGCGGTTATTTGCCACCTGCTTTTAAAATGGAAATATTTTCTACTTTTAAAGAAGAATGACGCCTTTTGTATGGCGTTCTAGACCTTTCAAATAGACTTAGGCATTCCAGCATTCTAGTTCTCGAGCCCTCGCGAACTAGTTCGTTTTTGTAGTTCTTGTACAATTGATAAATGGTGTAGTGAAATGTGATGACCTAAAAAAAAGATGCTCACTTCCTCACTTTCATCGCGAACGAACTAGTTCCTTTTCGCGAATTGCGAACTTGAAAAAAATTAACTAGTTCGTTCGCGACGGAAGTGAGGACCTTTTTATTGGTCATAACATTTCCCTAAACCATTTATCAATTCTTTCCCGCGAACTACAAGAACGAACTAGTTCGTGAGGGCTCGCACTGAATATAATGACCTGAAAAAAAAGGTCCTCGCGAACTGAACTAGTTCCATCTTTTAGTTCCCAATTCGCAAGACTTGTGGGAACGCTCTACCGAACTAGTTCGTTCACGAACTACACCAGCCTTCTTTCAAACTCAGTTTATTAAGTCCCGCAGGATGTCGTCGACTACAAGTCTCCACCGAATGAACAAAAATCACGCCGCTGTAAAAGTCACCCTCGTATATTAAGATTGTTGTCCTCTAAGATTATGATGGCATATCTTCCATCCAAACATTTTCGACAAAACTTACTAAAACATTGATTAAATCCACAATTTTGTGGAGGTAGAGTAGAAGCATTCTCTTCTCTGTAGACTTTGAATCTTGATCTAAATTCGAAATGAACTCAATTAACTTAAATGCATTTAGCTAATGTTTTTCTATAAAAACTGTTCTGTGCACTATAATTTTCTAATGTTCTGGAATTTCAGCTTTATATTCAAAACTATAAATTTGGTAACACCCTCTATTAGTTCACAGTTCGCTCGTGAATTGGCTTTACCAAAAATATTGTAAAATGTTCTTAGCTACATTGGTACTAATTTTTGGTGTTTCTTATACGGTGTCAATTAATTCACAACTAGTTCAAGAAGTACTTAAAAACACCAACGGCTTTATAATATTAACATCTGACTATCGTGAGATCAAAGATCAAGTTAATTCTCTAGTGGGATATGCCTTCCAAAATGAATCGCTCCCGGGACTGATTAGTTCAGTGGATAAAATTGATCTAAGCAACTTCAAAAAGCCTTTAGTAATTTTTATATTTCTTAAAGGTATTGATTTTGGATTTCTGCGAATGGTTAAAAATACAATTGAGAGTAGTAGTATTGCTTCAAAAATGATTTTTATAATTTCCGATGACATCGGTATAAGTGAAGTCGAGATCGTCACCGAACTTTTTTCATGGTGTTGGAAGAATGGTGCCATCAATGTCCTGGCAATAATTGAAAATGTCGGGAATGGTACTCGAATTTTCAGTTACAATCCATTTCCCGAATTGGAAATAGTAGAAATGTCCGAATCAATGAGCAATGATGAATTGTTTCCAAAAAAGGATCACGATTTCAAAGGATTTATTTTTCGAACAAGTCTGAAATTTGATTATCCGCGAGTTTTCAAGTATACGAATCAAAAAGGTGTACGGACAATCGGTGGATATGGTGCTAAATACATCCTAACATTTATCGAGAAAAGGAATATGAGCTACATGGATGTCGACAAGTACTCGGCATCGAATCATACGAATAAAAGTGAAATCGATAAGTTCCTTTCTGAGGGAAAAATTCATCTATCGCCGCATATTATGGCTGTTCAGTCCACAAATCTTGTCTACACCAGTGGGATGTTCTTGCTCCAGAATTGTGTAATAGTACCGAAAAGCAAGAGGATTGCTCCTTCGAAATATATCCTGCTTCCGTTTCATCAAAATGTCTGGATCAGCCTCATCTTTGCCCTTTTCTACATAACATTTGTGCTGTTCGTTTACGAAGTTGTGACGAGTAATGCATATGATTTCGGAAAGGCTTTCTGCAACGCTCTCCTTGGACTAATATATCAATCGAACAGTGGCGACGAATTGAACGCTTGGCGATTCCGACTGATTCACATTCAAGTCATTGCGATCGGATTTATTATCACGAATTTTTTTCTGGCACTATCATCCAGTTTCCTAACGAAGACTGTTTTCGATTCACAATTAAATAGTTACAGCGAAATATTCGAATCTGGTTTGAAAATCTTAATTCCAAAGGAATCATTGAATTTCTTTTTCGGAGCTAATATGATACCTTTGGAATGGAAAAAAGTTTACCAGGGCGTCGAAAATAGTATCTTTGACGAGCACTTGGTGCATTGGAACACCAGCTATGCTTACTATTTGTCATCGGATCAAATTAGATTGATTTTTGCAGCACAGGATATATTAGAAAAGCCGATATTTCATAAAACAGATCTTTGTGATATACCCTTAACCGTTGGATTGCCAATACGACGAGATTCGCCGTTTTCGAGAAGTTTCAAAGATTTCCAACGAGATGTCTATCCAACAGGGTTGCTACAAAAATGGATTAATGATGTTTATTTGGAGAGTATCGAAGCCGGAATTCTACTGAAACAACCAAAGATACCGTCCAATGGAATTGCTCCATTGAATTTAAAACATTTCAAATTGTGCATTCTAGGATTCGTGTTTGGCTGGACTATTTCAATTATTTGCTTTTTTATGGAATGTTTGGTGAAAACTCAGAAAATCAAATTTCGAGTAACAAATTGATTAATTTAATGATTGAACAATTTTTTAAATTCAATAAAAACAATATGTTTTTCTGTGTGTACAATACATTCTAGTTTTCACGTTCCTGGCAATGTAACCTTATTCTTACCTGTAGCTTTTACACAAAAATTGATAGTAAAATAAATTTTCAATACTTTTCAAACTGTTCCACGTGAACTAAAGTGCACTTTTACATCTTTACAAGTAATTTAAAAATTTCTTCATCAGAAGAAAAATTATCCAAAAATTTGCAATAGATACAAAATTTATAATCACTAGTAATCCATTGCATAACTTTTCAACGCACATGCATATGTAACACACGTAAATATGTTTTTTAAAATTTTTAATTGATTTACACCTAACGTGTATAAATAAACTCTTCAGGCGAAAAAAAAAAATTGTAAATTTTACATTCGTTAATTTAATTTAAAAAAAATTCTGTGTAAAATTTCAGCTTTAAGAGATGGCAGGAAATTGACGCCAGAAAACAACAAAAAATTTAACCAATTTGCTTCTATAGTAGCTTCTCACCATGAAAAAATTCCATTTCTATAAAAATTGGTAGAAAAAAAAAATAGAATTACTGTTGGAGTTAACGTTAGCGTTGAGTTTTATATATCCTAGCGAACAATCAAAAATTTCACCAAATTGGTGAAAATATTGGGTGATCTTCAGTGCCACCTAACCTTTAGTTTAAGGATGCGATGACAATAATTTCGCTCCAATATAATTCGCAATATAACCAGTTGTAAATGTGTTTTGGATTTAGGCATGATACACCCTCAGACGAGTCAATGCCATCCGATGACGACCGACGTCAGCTCCTTCGGACCCAGTTCAACACAGTCTTATAAAAACTGGCTTACCCAGTGATGGTTTTCCAACTGGCATGTCCTCAGGGATAGCGATTAATCAACAGTCGGGGATTTCGTGTTGGGATTTCACACCAGAAACCAATGATGCCGGAAAACAACAAAAACTAAAACAAATGTCTGTAAGCAGCTTGCAAAATTCATTTATCATATCATCAATTCCCAGAGAAAAACATCTGATTAGCCACCTTGCAATATCTAATAACAGGCGCAAATTCAGAAGGGGTTGGGGTTCAAACCCCTTCTCGTTCGAAAAAAAATATTGAGATATCCTAGTATTAATATCAATTGAGCAAAAACAGTGAAACTCCAGCACGAAATCCCCGACTGTAGATAATTCGCTGTCCTTGAGCACATGACAATTGGAAAACCTTCACTGGTTAGGCGAGTTTTATAAGATTGTGTTGGAGTAGGTCCGAAGGAGTTGTTTCGTCATCGGATGGTATATAGTAGAGACAGAGGGTGTATCATGCCTATACTATCCGAACACCCTGACTTTGGAAAAATATCTTGTATCATTCCTTTGATGTGACGGCAAAAACCGATAAACCACCGAACGGGTTCGTTGCTTCTCTTTGAACCAAATTTTGATACGGAACAAAGATACGTTTGTCGTATCCACTGATATACAACGAGAATACGATTCGCAGAAATGCAACAAATGGATACTGGGTTTTAAAGGGTGTTAAGGCTCGTGTACACTACCAAGTAACTTGCGACTTTCTTGCTGCAAAATTGCAGCATTTGCCGATGACACTGCTATCTATGGAGCATCCTCCGATCCATCCACTATAATTAATGACCTGCAAGTCCAACTTCTGGCTCTAGACGAATTCTTTCGCGATTGGAAAATAAAGATCAATACAAGCAAAACCAATGCAATATTTTTCAATAAGAGAAGAGCTCGAAGGTTCTTACCGAACCCCAACTTAACTATTTTCGGCGTACCCATCAAAGGAGATTAAATACCTAGGGATCTATCTGGATAAAAAACTTACCTTTCATGAGCACACCGATCCAAAACACACCGAGCCTCCAAAACTTTGAAGTCCATTCGTATCCTATACCCTTTCATTAATCGGAAGTCTAAACTCAGCCTGGAAAATAAGCTGCTTATATATAAGTCCGCCATGCGTCCCATATTTTCATATGGTGCGCCTATCTGGTATAGCTGCGCGAAAACTCATATACGTAAGCTTCAAATAGTCCAAAATAAATGCTTAAAAATCATTATGAACAAACCATGGCACTTCTCCACTAGTTTACTGCATGAATTATCGAATGTACCTTTAGCTGCTAATTTTTTCGAAAACTTATATAGGAATTTTATTTACAAACTTCAATTTATAAATAACCCACTAATTAACTCTATCTAACCTATATATTTATTTACTCTTACTTATCATGTATTATCATCATTTATTTTTAGTTTAGTTTAATTATTTTTTTTATTTTATCTTGTACTTTTGATTCCGTGTTCAGTTCTGCGAAGGTTTTTCTTAACCATTTTTCCTTCAATCTAATCTAATTAATTTTATTTCAATTCAGCTATTGTTAGCTTTAAGCTTCCAACCATTGTTGTAGAGGCACAAGCCTGATCACAAACTATTCTACTAATGTACATACATGTATGTAATCATATGGTTCACGATAATAAATTTGAATTTGAATTTGACTTTCTTGCTAGAGGGTATTTGGTGCGACGTTTACACTATCTGTCAAATTGCAGCAATTTTACTCTAGCAAGTAGCTCTACCATAATCTTGCAAGTAAAACTTGCTCTTCCGTGTACACTTCATCATCAGAGTTTCGTTGAACTGTCAAAATGAAAAATTAAAATTCCACAACTCTGGATACAGTTCCACATTGATCATGAACAAAACGTGTCCTCGGAACTCTACTTGGATTTTTCGTTCATACTTCGCACGTAAACTATAGAACTATGGCACCTAAAACTGAACTTAACCTCACTTCAAATGCAACTATACTGACTTGCTGAAAAATTTCGGAACCGATCGAAACTTTCTTGTGAGATTTGAACTCTCGCAAGTTAGTGTGTACATTTAAAACTTGCTTGAAAAGGCAAGCATTTGCTGCCTAGAGCAAAAACTTGGGCAAACGCGCGCTCGGAACAGTGTACACATGCAGCAATAAATGTCATAGAGCAACTCTAACAAGTCTTACTTGCTAGTGTACACGAGCCTTAAGATTATTTTGTAGACTCTTACGAATTCCGACACATGACTTAGTCTGTTTCTTACTTTAATGGTCTTGAAATTTAATCGCCTAAAATTAGGTTTTACTTTAAAAAATTTCAAATAAATAAAAACAAATTTATCTGGGCGCAACTTTATTTTTTTTTTGAATAGACGTCTAGAATGCGTTTAATGCTGAGATGCGGTGTAGGTAACTTTGCGACTGATAATCTAAAGAATAACCAGTCGACTATTTGGAACGTTAGGAGGTGAGGGGAAATGCAAACCTGTTAACGAATTCAGTTATATCTCTTAGGTTGAATTAGATATCAAAGTAATTTTTATTTCCACAGGCTTAATTAATTTCAGAATTTTGGATTAATAACAAATAATAAAGTTGCCCACATACTATTCACAAATTGTTTATTATAAATATAATTTTTTTCCATTATAACAATTATGCAAAATTTTGCCAACATGAACATTTTCTAATTCAATCATACGTACATACACAGGTTTGGGAAGCAATTGATTTATTAGTAACGTTTACGATAGTGTTAAAAAGAGAGTGTTAAAAAATAGCTTTCAGAAAACTTAATATTTATTATTATTGAATTTTAATCGAAATTGTGTTTTATTCACTGCAACTCAATTAATGCTTAAATAAACTTCAAAACAAATATCGCATGACCAACTTAACAACACATGCATGAACAATGAAATAATTATCAGTTCGTGTTAAATTATAAGTCCAGGAGTAGGTGCTACAGCAATTCGTATTTTAAATCTAAACTGCCGCAAATTTGATGGCAAATACTTAAAAGTAAACAATTAAATTCTATGCAAAGAAGATACGACTTTTATTCTCTCGATATTTTCTTGTGATTCGAAATAAAAGTTCAGTTCTTAGCTGAGTGTCTGATGAATCATACAAAAGTTAAAAAATTGTGGTACAAGATCAGAGAAAATGTTAAAATCAACTTTAATAGGCATTTTAATATTTATGCAAGCTGGGCATCCATTCCATATAACAACAATTCAGGAAGTTATGAAATATTTTAAAACATTTGTTGCCTTCGTTCCAAATTGTCGCGATATTGAAGACGAAGCAAATTTAATACTAAAAGTTGCATACCAGACTGAAAATATCACAGGACTCGTGATATCATCGGAAATCGTAAATCTCAGATACAACAGTGGACCATTTATTTTTTTCGTTTTTATTAACTTATTAGACTTCGGATTTTTGCAAATTGTTCGAAATTCAACGTTCGATTTCAACGAATCGAAAACAATTTTCATTGTGTCGGCCCCCAACGGATCAGACACTTTCAAAATTGCGGAAAAACTTTTTTCATGGAGTTGGACAAACGGTATGATCAATGTTTTGGCAATGATTGAAAATAACCGAAATGGATCGCAAATTTTCAGCTACAATCCTTTTCCTGAGATGGAAGTAAAAGAGATTTTGCCAACAATGAATTTTAATGAATTATTTCCAATAAAGGACCGTGATTTAAAAGGATATGTGCTTCGAACAACATTCCAATTTGATCAGCCGCGTGCTTTTAAATATAAAAATCGAAAAGGTAACCAGGTCATCGGCGGATATTGTGCTAAATTGTTGCTAACATTTATCCAAAAAAGGAATGCGAACTATGTCGACATCGAAGGGACTCTTGCGAACAAAACTTATTTAAATACGGATGAAATCGAAGAATTAGCATCTGAAGGAAAAATCGATATAGCGCCACATGTGTTCGGCGTTACAAATAGAAAGATTACGTACAGTCAACCAATCACTTGGATCCAAATTTGTGTAGTAGTGCCGGAACGCATGAAGATCGCACCAACCATATATTTTTTGTTGCCGTTTCAACCCCTTCTTTGGGTCAGTCTTGGCTTCGTCTTGCTCTATGTAACATTTGCTGAATTTCTCTACGGAATTTTGATGAAAAAATCTTGGGATATTGGTAAGGCGTTCTGCCATGCGCTTCAAGGACTCTTGTTTCAAGCGAACAATGGTGCACAATTGAAATGTTGGCGATTTCGAATGATTCACATACAGGTGATTCTATTCGGCTTTATAATCACGAATTTATTTCTGGCATTTTCATCTACTTTTCTAACAAAGACTGTTTTCGATTCGGAATTAAATACGTATTCGAAAATCCGACAGGCTGGCCTGAAATTGTTAATATCGAATCAAAGTTTGAATTTCTTCTTGAAATTTGGTGGCATTCCTGACGATGTGAAAGATCTTTTTTTAGGAGTTGATAACGGCTTCTATAATCAACATTTGTTCACTTGGAATACTTCCTATGGATACTCTGTAGCATCGGATCGTCTAAGCGCCCTCGTACAAGCTCAGAAAAATTTACCAAGGCCGATTTTATTTAAGACTGATTTGTGTAGTGCTACTACAGTGATAGGGTTACCAGTTCGAAAAGATTCACCTATTCTACGCAGTTTGAATAATTTTATAAGGGATGTTCATCCGAGTGGCTTACTTCAAAAATGGATAAATGATTTACATTACGAGATAACTGAAGCTGGAATTATGACTAAACTCAAAATACCACACAATGACTTTCTATCGCTAAATTTTAAACATTTCGAATTGTGTTTTAGAGGAATTGCATTCGGTTTGATTTTATCAACTATTTGTTTTTTTCTAGAAAATTTCATGTATTTTTCCAAAATGATATTTTAATTGCAAAACCAAGGAAATAAAAATCCATTTCAAGTTTTCTAGTTTTTCTGTTATTAATAAAGTTTTATTTAAGAATTCTTTGGTTGTTTTTCGGCGTCAGAAGAGTTTCACCAGCACGAAAGATCGACTTGGATCAATCGCAGCTCTGGCTGTTGCCATCGAGTACATGACAGTTGAAAAACTTCGCAGGACTAGCTTGTTTAAAACAGTGGCGTATCTGCTGTTGGGGTGCGAAAATTTGTTTGATTTGGCTATTTTGTTTGATAAAGCTGACTACACTTAGCAAAAAAGGGTCATCTAATGACGGGATCATAGATCTATAAAGAAACGATAAAGTTTCTCCTATTCTTTTGCAAATTTTTGTAAGAATTAGTGAAAAAAATAATTAAAATCAAGATTTTGTTTCTATCTAATTTTTTAACTAACAAAAACAACAACAACAATCTTTAAAACAAGCCCTACTTTATTATTTAAGGATAAAAATTACCAAAGATACGAATTTTCGAATAGGACTTGGACATCTTTTTCGGGAAATCTTTATCATACTATAACTAACAAAAAAAAAAATTAAATAGAACTAAAAAATTGAAATCAAATTTTGTTTTCACTAATTCTTCGAGTACACAAATTTTCAAAAGAATCGGCGATGATTGGATTACACTTTTGGCGATTCTTGATTAAATTACTCTTTTTCTATAAAATAATTGAGAGCCACTATTCTTCGTTTTTTTTTAGCCCAGATCCCATTCAGATCCCAAGTTAATTTTTTGATATGTTTTGTAAAATAGTATAATAATTAATTTATAAAAAATATGAAAAAACCGTTTTCTGATATTTAAATATAAAGGACAAAATTACTATCCTTGAAAAAAATATCAAGGATAATTTTTATTGCCCTTTAAAAAAGCTATATTTTATTATTCTAGGATAAAAATTACCAGAGATATGCAATTTCAAAGAGTACTCGGACACCATTTTTGGCGGCAACTTTAGCATACTACAATAATCTTTTCTCCTAGTATAACTACGGATATCTGTTAAGTTTTAATTTCGTTTGCCATTAACAGTTTAGGAGATATGGATTTTAGAATCGGGCCTATTACGAAAATCGAGTCGAGTGAGTAACTCACTCACATTTGAACTCGACTCGAGCAAAAGTTGGTATGATGAAACTCGACAATTGGAAAGTCACTTCATTTCCAGTAATCGAGTGAGTTTGACATTTCTTACAAGTAAATACTCACTCGATCGGCTCTCATAATACGCAGTTCTCTTTACTCACGCTTTTTTCTCGACTAAAAGTCGAGTGAAACTCGACAAGTAGGCCGTCGGCGAGTTTCATAGTCGCAGAATGTGCATTTTTTGGTCGAGCGATTTCCGTAATAGGCCCGTTCGTGTCGATTTCGGTTTTTTGCGTTTTCCTCCTCCTCCTCCCTCCCCCCAATTCCCACTACTCTACACCCATATCAGCAATTTTTTTGCAAATAGGTCCACTATCGAAGCTCTATATAAATTTGCAAGTTGGAGCCTCCTAGCATAAGCGCTTGCTGAGATCTAGAAACCAAAATTTTCCATCTAAAACGCTTCCCCCACCTTTCACCTTCCCAACCCCACTCCTCAAAAAAAAGGTCACTTCAAGGGGTCTACCCTGAGTGTTCAGAAAAAAATTCTATTTAATATGTCATAGGGTTTGGGAACTATAAGGACGGCGTACAATGGAGCATTTGCACGATCTACCTGATCAAAAATTTTTATATTATCAATTCATCCTAAAAGAAGGATTATTAAGGCCCCATGAGTCCGGTGCGACATTTTTTTTTGCCCCATTTTGATTTTTCTTTCTTGAGAGGATTTTGATCGATTGAAATCGTTTTTCCTTCCTGTAATTTGTCGTGGGCAATACGTCTGCATCGTTCGCTGTCTATCAGCGAACTAATTTTGAATTTACAGAAAAAAATAGTGTTATAGGTTTTCAAATTATTTGAAACGAATAACTATTAAAAGTCAATAATTTTATCATTGATTTATCTTCTCCATGTACCAATTAATTATACTATCTATGATACTTTTCAATGAAATGCGGTCTTCTTTTGTAATTCCTGCCATGAAAATCGTGAAAAATTGCTTCAGTTTGACTTCATATATTATTAAAAAAAATGAAAGTTTTGTAAAATTTGATCTATGGAGGACATTCTTAAAGATTTTTTCTAGCATTATATTAATGAAAATGACATGTTAATTATTCAAGAAATATGTAGTATGCGTTTAAAAAACTCGAATTTACGCATTTTAAAAAATGTTCAAGGATTATTGTTTTAATAGCAATTTTTCTAAATACAGTTTTGAATTTTTTCTCTATGGACGACCTAGTTTACATACACGCTAATAAAGTGGTGTAATTTTTTTTGGTTTTTTGTTGCCATTAACGTGAAAAATTGACATGAAAATAGTCATAAATCAACAAAACCGCATTTAACCTGCATATGGGGCCTTAAGTTATTATTCAGTAATAAAAGTCAATGATTGTTGCCAACATATTTACTTACAGTCTTTTATATTATTTATTCGCTATAAGCACTTTAGTAGATTTGTTTATTTAGCAGTAAGTTCGAAAATAGTTAAGGTTAAATAGTCAAGGTTTTTTTTTTTACAATTTTCCTTGTAAACCAAATTTTTTTAAATTACTATCCTGCATCCAAGCGCAAAAATTATAACGTAGTTGCATGTTCAAACATTTGTCTAATCTCTAAAATAAGACATATATGTAATACATAAAAATTATTCCTGGCAATAAAGAAATTTGAAATTAGAAAAAATTCAGTAATAATAATATTGGAAGATATTTTCTAGAAGAAAAAAAATTGGTGGAAAATGAATGTTTTCACATCACATTTTTAACTGAAAATACAATTATCAGGCCTATTCAGAACCGAGCACAAGTCACAAAGTAGGTCGAGAGTCACAATTTTATATGAATTTTGAAATAATTGTGACTTTTTTGACTTGAGACTCTGATCCTGAATAGGTCTGTATAGTTTTCGGGCAATACTGCTTGTATACAAATTACTTTATTGAAATCATGATAGGCGATGCAAGTACGTTGACATACTATAAGCATATTATTGAGTGATACACTGGTGATATTGAAGATATTATGATTTATATACAAGCAGTTTATCCATGGTATTAGATACCATTTGTTTTAATTTTTTTGTAACGTTTCAGACTCAAGTGAAACCTGTTCAAGGCCTTTACCAAGGATCCTTTATCCTTGGCTAAAGAAATATTCAAAATACAAATATGTCGCATTTCCGTTAACAACATAAACTGTTATAAAATCTCAATGGGCAGATATTGGCAGACCTTTTGACCTTTATATTGTCACATAAATTTTGACGCAGTCGTGCGGAGTTATACATATATCTTTTTAAAATAGATTTCAAATTCTACCAAAAGTTAAGGGGTTAGGTTGGTTTGAAAATTTCTAAAAACGGATTTTTTGTTTTTTGTTTTATTAAACAATACAACATGTCTAGAGTTTTCTCCCAAAATTTTAGATCGATCCGAGTAAAATTTTAAGAGATGGAGCCTTCAGAAGTTCCGCCCATCGGGCCACGTCAGCCTCAACTTAAAATTTTAGCCGCGTTTTTCTCGAAACTCTATTTTTGAAGTTGGTGGACTTGATTTCTCGAAAATTTTAAAACCAGGGACGTCATTTCAGTTTTTCTAGGGGGGGGGCAAGATGTTATGAATGTATATATTTTTATATATATGCTATATATAATATTTGAGAAAACAAAATTAAGGGGAGGGGGCCAATTCCGCCGTCCCTGTTTAGTACCCATCTTGTTCAAACTTTGCACACTTCTTCAAAAAAACATTATCTAGTGCTTGAAAGAAGGATTTTTTTTAATCTTTATTACAACTTTTTTTACGAGGCAATACATGCATGTTTGAAAAAAAGGATATTTTGTCCAGCTAGTTTGGAAAAATGCCCCACTGTGCGGCGGGCAGACGAACTGAATTACTTTATTATTTATAATACAGTATTGTTATTGATTTTCAAAAAAAAAAAAAATTTGCTGCCCTCAAAATTTTTTTGTGTACATTTCATGACTAGTAGACACGAAAAATGCAATAAAAATTTTCACTCCGTCTGTCCGCCGTACGCCGCACGTCGACCGCCCAAAATCCTTTGAAGGCTCGTAGCTCTCAAACCAGTGGAGCTATTAAATTAAAAATTTATCTGGGAATAGACTGGGTAGACCCCTTGAATTGACATTATTTTCAGGGGTGGGGGTGTGAGGGGGAAGGTGGGGGAAGCGTTTTAGACGAACAATTTTGGTTTCTACATCTCAGCAACCGCTTATGTTAGGAAACTGAAACTTGGAATTTCTATAAAGCTTCGATAGTGGACCCATTTGCAAAAAAATTGATGATATGGGTGAAGGGGTGTGGGAGTGGAGGGGGAAGCAATGCGTCCGAAACGCAAAAAAGTCGAGATCGACACATTCTAAAATCTATATCTCCTAAACCGTTAATAGCAAGCAATTAAAACTTAACAAATATCTGTAGTTATACTAGGAGAGTAGATTGAAATAAAATTTTTGGGTAGGGGTAGTGACGTACGGGGGTGGGGGTTGAAATACTTAACATTACGATATCTCCTAAACCAGTGAAACCAGGAAAACAAAATTCGGTTTGGATATAAAGCTTGATAAATAAAGATTGCTCAAAGTAAAATCTTTGAAGGGGGCGGGGGAGTACGTAAGTGGAGGGGATAAGAATTTTTCAAAAATAACACGTTTCATATCTCAATAAAAGTGTAAGATGGATGCTTCAAATTTTTACCAGAAGTAGGCCTAATGGAACCCTAGTAGGGAAAAAAAAGTGTGGAGGTGTGGGTGTAGATGGTGAGGGTGGGGAAGGGTGAGAAAGAAAAAGTTCCGATGCTGATATCTTAAGAATCTATAATGATAGGAAGCTGAAACTTGGTATTTAGATAGAGCTATAGTAGTGGCATGGTGGAAAAATAAATTTTTTTTAGGGGTAGTATGGTACGGTGGTGGAGGGTATTTTTCCTAACTTTAGAACGGCTTATGCTAGGAAGTTGAAACTCGGTACGTATATGTAAATTAACTAATAAAAAAAAATTCGAATATTCATTGGCGTTCAGAAGGGGGGGCAAAAAAAAATATCAGTTAATATAAAATGCATATATTTTCACGATTTTCGTCATATCTACTAGGTCTTTCGAAATATTGAACTCATTTTTATTCTACGGATTCTTCATATGAATGCCTAGATATGTTTAATAATCACATATTTTTAAGTTTTATCTTTTTCAACCTCTAGACCGCATCCCGGAATATGACCCAATTATATAATTCATATGTAACACCCTTTTCCAACCGCTTCCCGAACTTTTTGTTAGGTTTTCAGTCACATAGTAACCTACACCGCATCCCCGAATTGAACGTGGTCTGAACTTCTGCCGGAAAAATAATAAAGTTGCGCCCAGACTGTTGGCAGATTTTTTTTTATTGCTTTCTTCGTATAAAAAAAATTGTCAGGGTAGGACATATTTTTTTAAATCGATAACAATACCTTTATTATTAATATAATATTAATATATGTACTTAATATAATAATATGATACCTTTATTATTAAAAATAATAAAGTAAAATGAGATAGAAATAAAAAATTGAATTTCAATTATTTTTTTCACTAATTTTTCAAGTGCAAAAGTTTTCAAAAGAATCGGAGATGGTAAGGTCGCACATTTCGTAGTTTTTGACGATTCTTGATGGAATGACCCTTTCACTTTTCTTTAATTTTTCAAAAGTTTGAAGACCTAGTGAAATATGAAAATCACAGTTTGAGATTTGATAATATATTTAACAAAGCAAATGTTATAACAATAAAATGCTACAGCAATAAATTATATATATATGTAGGTATATATATTTTTAAGTTAAAAATGTTATGTAATTTTATTTTTATTTAGGTGTTAAACTCGTACTACCTTTTCTAATATTTGAATAGGATACATATCTTCTTTTAAAATTCCAGAAAACGGTTTATGCTATTATATTTGAATTTGAAAGTTGACCCAAAAAAGTCGTCGTTATTTTTGAGATATTTAATTTCACATTGTAGGTATTATGTGCGAATTCTTCGAAGACAGTAACTCACAAAGTGCTCGACGCAAAAACAAACCGTTGAGAGAATCCAACCAAAAACAAGACCTTCAAAACACAATTTTAAATTTCTATATCCAAGCGGTACTGGATCATCTGGCCGCATTTGTACTTTGCTTAAAATTCCACCTTCGATACTCTCTAAATAAAAATCGTTCATCCATTTCGCTGGTAAACCTGTCGGTTTAACATCTCTCATGAAGTCCGCAAAACTGCTCAAAAACGGCGAATTCCTTCGCATTGGTAATCCAACCTGATTCGTAGGAGTACAAATATCTGTCTGGTAAAAAATTGGCCTTTTGAGATTTTCTTGAGCCAATGAAATCATATAAAGCCGATCACTCCCTACATAGTATCCGTACGACGTATTGAAACTGAGTAAATGTCGAAGGAGGTAATCGTTGCCAACTCCTAAATAAACATCTTTCCAAGTGTAAGGAATGACTTCGACATCCAGAACAAATCGAAAATACACACTTTCCACTAATATTTTGATGCCCGAATCATTGATTTTAGTATAAGTGTCGAGCTGTGGTTGAAAAATGGATTTTGTCAGAAAACTGGATAGAAATGCCAGATATAAATTGGTTATAATAAACCCAAATGCAATAACTTGGATATGGAACAGTCGAAAGCGCCATGAGTCCAACTCTACGCCACTGCTTGATTGATACAGGACACCAATGAGAGCGTTACAAAACGCCCTGCCGAAATCGTACGAATCATTCGTTAAAATTCCACGAAGAAATTCAGCAACTGTTATGTAAAGCACTACGACGATAAGACAAATCCAGAGATTTGACTTAAACGGATGCAAAAAGTATAGTGATTTAGGAACCCTTTCGCTTTGTGGCACAACTATGCATTTTTTAAGCCAGGCAACTGCTCCAACCTGAACAACACTTTTCTTATTTGATGACAAAATGTAAGGACATAAGTCGATCTTTCCCTGAACAATATTCTCAATCATTGCTTCTTTGTCCAAATAATCGGGTGCGAAGGGTTTATCGATGGTTTTATAAGATGCGTTTTTTTTCTCCACAAACGCAAATATCAATTTAGCACAGAATCCCCCGATGACTTTCTTCCCTTTTCTATTCACGTACTGAAAGAAACGCGGATGATCAAATTTATATGATGTTCGGAACACGTATCCTTTTAAATCTCGATCCTTTACTGGGAACAACTCTTCAAAGCTCTCCGGATTGGACATCTCTATCACGTTAATTTCGGGAAAAGGATTGTAGCTGAAAAGACGTGATCCACTGCCGATAGTTTCAATCATAGCCAAAACATTGATCATACCATTAGTCCAACACCACGAAAATAGTTCCGATGTTATTCGAGTTTCGTTGAAGGCTTCGTCGTTCGAAATGATAAAAATCGTTTTGGTATCGTGCAAATTAACAATCGAATTTTTAAACACATCAAGAAATTCGAAATCGGATAAATCCAGAAATAGGAGAAATGTGAATGGTTTCTGGAAGTGTTGAAGATCTAAAATGTCTGTTGATGTCCAGATCAGTCCTGTTATATTTTGAGTTCGATAAGCAAATTTCACTAGGAAATTAACTTTGTCGTCGACTTCACGATTGTTTGAAGCGAATATTACAAATGTGTTGAAATGTTTGATAGTTTCCTGAATCGGTTTAATATCAAACGTATCGATAACTTCAATGTTGTATAAAATAACGACAAAAAATACTATCTTTAACATTTTAGAACGCATCCTAGTTTCAGTGTTTTTGGCTTGCGATCGAACGTAGAACTAAAATGCATCGAACTCTAACTTTTTCTTATACAGTTGGATATTAAGAAAATATAGGGTAAACTCTCCTGAACAACCATCTATTTTTCTTCCACTTTTAAAAAAATCTCACAGTTTGGAATAAATATAAAATGCGAAACGCGTGCACTTGAAGCGATGCGATAACAGTAATCAACGAAAATCAATCACTGAGAGTAACCCCTTATAACATGGCATCCTCCAATCGCGTCGCTCCAGTCGCGTTGCTTCGATAGACCATTTGTTAAAATCGCGGTGCGCGTAATGCGATTTTGACACTTATCTACGTACATATGTTGTATTTTGAATTTTTTATACAACTGATGTGAAACGTTTCTTGGCCGTTTACTGGAAAATCAATACCTAAACAATAAAAAACATTATGCGATTCGTTTGTAAATTTCCAAAAGCAAAATATAGATGCGATCATTAAGAAATTTTGTGGCGGCGCGACGCAACAGAGCTGAAGTGTTCTTTTTTCTTTTAAATCATTTTTTGAGTTTAGAACAATAGTGGCATGAAAACTATCTTTGAGCATTGCGTCTCAGATACCAAGTTTTGATCAATTTTGTTGTATGGCTGGTATAAATTTCCATTACTTTTCATTTTCGCAAGAACGAGTTCAAGATACAAGAGTTCTTGCAAAATTTGTTCATTCATTGTACATGTGATTGATTAGTGATGAAAAAGGTCGAGTTTCTAAGAGATAGAATGCACTCCATACTTTCGGATACGTCTCATATCAAAGTCCTCCTATTAATTACTCTGTAAAAATTTGCTATTTACTTACAAAACGGGACATACTAATGCTAATGGCTTGGCTACTGAAAAAGACAATAGCTTGGATTGTAACTGTTTTGAAATTCAAGTTCCCTGTAAAATTATCACTCATATTTTCTGGTTGCTGGTTCAAATCGGATTATACTACAAGACTCACAGAGTTTCAACTTCCTCTACTAATGGTGCTTTTACACGAGCGATTAAAATTACTCAATTTGCAGCAATTCCAGACAATTTTTACGTCACGAAAACATACAGCAACATTCAGCAACATCAGCAATTGACGATATGGAGCAACTGGTTGTCATTACGTTGATCAACTGTGACTAGCGATTTGGAGCAATACTCAGCAATTTGGCAATGACATCATACACGGACAATTCAGTATATGAACAACACGAAAGGAAATTTGATAAATAACACTTGAAATATTTGAATTATAATCCGTTATCACACGAAACTTGACAAATAAAACCAAAAATTAAAACCAAACTTGACAACTGAATCATCGAACGATGATAATTGCTCGGAATTTTCCAATCTAGTGGAAATACAGCAACCATAGGGCGAGCAATACAAGTAACCTGTCAAAACGTTGCCAAATTGCCGAAATATTGGCGCAACTAGCATGATATTGCCCGGTATTGCTCCACTAGTTTTGGCAATAGTCGCCGGGCAATTAATTGCTTGAAAAATTGCTCGAGTACAAGCTTCTTAAGCCAGCGTAGAACGTTCCTTGACGCGACCTTTTTATTTAAAATTTCCAATAATAGCATTTGTTGAAGTTTTTTACTTGACTTGAGATCTCTTCTTTCTTCCTTTCTGTTTCTCTCTTTCAGAACGGACTCAATTAGTAGCCGAAACCGTAAAATCTTTTGCCCACTTTCGCATTTCTTTATGTCTGCTATTACTCTCCTTTGGTAAGGCTCCAAAGGTCACACGACATACTCTAAGTTGGATCTCTTTCAACTTCCTATTCATCTTTTATCATAAAACTTAAACAACAACTTCTTTTGCTCAGATTTTTTCTATTGTTTTCTTTTTTAACAACTCACTTCTATTTGTAAATCTTTATAATGTATATGTAAATTTCTATTCCTTCTAAGCCCTAAGCTATTGTGTAAGACAAATGTATATTTTGTTCAATGGCTTTAAATTAAATTGAATTGAATTAAAAATAGATTGAATCTGGCTCGACGGACCAAATCTGGCACAACAGCTCAAATCTGACTCGACGAACCAAATCTGGCTCAACAGAAGAGGTGCACTGTGGTGGTGGTGGAAAAAAATCAGAAGATATGAAAGACTAGACTCAAGAAACTTAGATATAAATTGCATTTCTTTTAAACTACGAGAATTACTCTGAAAAACACGAACGTCCACAATTGGCGACTCTACCCTATAAACTCTGTTTGATTCGAACGAAATGTAATTGAATTTTGCAGACTTTTTCATGAATACCAATGGAAATCATACAAGCAAGTCGATTTTGTCATTACTTGTGATCAGAATCATAAGTATATTAGTCATGCGATGATTTTTTAGTTTCCCTTTTAAATTAAGTCTAATTGTCAATTAGGTGAATACTGAGGAGTGATTATGTAAGGGTGGTAGTTTTTTGTTCGTGTACATTTGAAGCATCCTTCACTTCCTTTCATTCATTTAAAAATTTTACCGAAAGAGTAGTTCAGTTTTTGTGTGCTCGCTATTACTGGTCGTAGGACACCGGTTAAAATTATCCGTAAGTTGCAGTCTGTAGTATCGGATTATACAATTTTTATTCGGTCCTAATTTGCTATTTGATTTTTATAGGTATATCAAGAATCTCTTATGCTAGAAAGTTAAAATTCAGTATATAATAACTTCGTATTTCGATTTCATTACACCAAATTCTCTTTTTACACGATAGATACGTTCCCAATAAAATCGTATAAAAAAGGATTCTATTTGAATGGAAAAATAGTAGATTGGTTCCAGATCTAAAAAATCTGCCAACAATCTGGGCGTAACTTTAAAATTTTTCCGGCAGAAGTTTGGAATGTATAATGTTACTGAAAACCTAACAAAAAGGTCGGGAAGCGGTTAGAATAACGTATGCATTGCATAATTGGGTCATTTGCGGTCTAGGGGCTGCAGAAGGATAGCACTTACAAATAGGTGATTATTTAACAAGCCAGTGGAAGTGAAAATCTGATCAGTAGCTCAGTTCTGTAACTTATGAATGAGAAATTTCTCACCAAGAAGTCAAAATGAGGATGAATTGATGCAGTTTTCTCTCTGTATTCTCACCAAATGAGGAAGCACCGTACTTGACTACGCATTTGGCAATCTTTCATTTCTCATTTGGTGAGAACACAGAGAGAAGACTGCATTAATTCGTCCTGATTTTGACTTTTTGGTGAGAAATTTCTCATTCATAAGTTACAGAACTGAGCTACAGATCTGAGAGATATGGCAAAATTCATGAAAAAATATATAACCATTTTACATCCCCTTAGGGGTCGAATTTCAAAAAATTTTAAAAAGGCCTTCTAGATATTTATATGAAGAATCCGTAGAACAAAAATGAGTTCGATATTTGGGAAGACCTAGTAGATATGACGAAAAACGTGAAAATATGTGCATTTTATTTCCATTGATAATTTTTTTTTGTCCCCCTTCCGAACGCCAATGGATATTCGAATTTTTTTTTAATCAAAATTACTTTAATAATAATATTCACTTTCCATTTTCCTAAAAAATTAATACCAAGAACTTTTTTACTAGCACATGCTAAACCAATGTAACCAATAGTTGAAGAGGCGACAGCCTGACCACTTAAAGAAATGTTAACGTTTAAGAGAAATTTAAATTATTGGAAATAAATATGAATTTGAATTTGAATTCGAATTTACTTTTCTATTTTAATTACATATACACATCGAGTTTCAACTTAAGCATAAGCCGTTCTATAGCTAGGAAAAAAAAGCCCCCACCCCCGTACCATGCTACCCCTAAAAAAAATTATATTTTTCCAACATGCCACTACTATAGCTGTATCTTAATACCAAGTTTCAGCTTTATATCATTATAGGTTCTTAAGATATAAGCATCGGAATCTTTTCCCTTTCACCCTCCCCCATCCTCACCCTCTACACCCACATCACCAATTTTTGGGGTTCTATTGGACCTACTTCTGGTAAGAAATTTGAGCATCTATCAAATACTGTTCTTGAGATATAAAAAGTGATGTTTTGAAAATTTTCTTTTTCCTTTTTTGGATCCAGATCCTTTTTTTTTTTGGATCCGGATCCTTTTTTGGATCCGGATCCTTTTTTGGATCCGGATCCTTTTTTGGATCCGGATCCTTTTTTGGATCTGGATCCTTTTTTGGATCTGGATCCTTTTTTGGATCCAGATCCTTTTTTGGATCCTTTTTTGGATCCGGATCCTTTTTTGGATCCAGATCCTTTTTTGGATCTGGATCCTTTTTTGGATCTGGATCCTTTTTTGGATCTGGATCCTTTTTTGGATCTGGATCCTTTTTTGGATCCGGATCCTTTTTTGGATCCGGATCCTTTTTTGGATCCGGATCCTTTTTTGGATCCGGATCCAAAAAAGGGATCCGGATCCAAAAAAGGATCTTTTTTTGGATCCGGATCCCTTTTTTGGATCCAGATCCGTTTTTGGATCCGGATCCTTTTTTGGATCTGAATCCTTTTTTGGATCCGGATCCTTTTTTGGATCCGGATCCTTTTTTGGATCCGGAACCTCTTTTGGATCCAGAGCCTTTTTTGGATCCGGATCCTTTTTTGGATCCGGATCCTTTTTTGGATCCGGATCCTTTTTTTTGGATCCGGATCCTTTTTGGATCTGGATCCTTTTTTGGATCCGGATCCTTTTTTGGATCTGGATCCCTTTTTGGATCCGGATCCTTTTTTGGATCTGGATCCTTTTTTGGATCCGGATACTTTTTTGGATCCGGATCTTTTTTGGATCCGGATCCTTTTTTGGATCCGGAACCTTTTTTGGATCCGGAACCTTTTTTGGATCCGGATCCTTTTTTGGATCCAGATCCTTTTATGGATCTGGATCCTTTTTTGGATCCGGATCCTTTTTTGGATCCGGATCCTCTTTTGGATCCGGAACCTTTTTTGGATCCGGATCCTTTTTTGGATCTGGATCCTTTTTTGGATCTGGATCCTTTTTTGGATCCGGATCCTTTTTTGGATCCAGATCCTTTTTTGGATCTGGATCCTTTTTTGGATCTGGATCCTTTTTTGGATCCGGATCCTTTTTTGGATCCGGATCCTTTTTTGGATCCGGATCCTTTTTTGGATCCGGATCCCTTTTTTGGATCCAGATCCGTTTTTGGATCCGGATCCTTTTTTGGATCTGAATCTTTTTTTGGATCCGGATCCTTTTTTGGATCCGGATCCTTTTTTGGATCTGGATCCTTTTTTGGATCCGGATCCTTTTTTGGATCTGGATCCTTTTTTGGATCCGGATCCTTTTTTGGATCCGGAACCTCTTTTGGATCCAGAGCCTTTTTGGATCCGGATCCTTTTTTGGATCCTTTTTTGGATCCGGATCCTTTTTTTTGGATCCGGATCCTTTTTGGATCTGGATCCTTTTTTGGATCCGGATCCTTTTTTGGATCTGGATCCCTTTTTGGATCCGGATCCTTTTTTGGATCTGGATCCTTTTTTGGATCCGGATACTTTTTTGGATCCGGATCTTTTTTGGATCCGGATACTTTTTTGGATCCGGATTGTTGTTATAAAATACTGTTCTGTATTACATCTCAGCAACATGTTTGATTTTAGTCAATAATTTGTAAAATAAATACGACTTGTTTTTTCACTCGTGTCATAAACTTTAAACAGAACAGAGGTCTTTTAGTTTTTCTCTATTACAACAGGTTATGGGCCCAGATCCTAGAATTCCAGAATTGTACTGAAATATTGGAAATAGTCTTGGCTTTACGGAAAAAAAAAGAAGGTATTTTTGGTTTTTTGGAAATTACGCCGGCGGATTTTGTGAAAAAGAAAATCACCGACCAGAAGTGCATTAAGTGTGAATGCAGAATGGCCGAAAAGGGCGAAGACAAAATACAGAAATTGACCGGAGCGTCGAATTATTCGACTTGGGCTCGGGAAATAAAAGTTCTGTTGGAATGGCACGATTTGGATGGTGCCATCACGACTCCAGTTGGGACAACGGATGCGCTGAAGCTCAAGAAGGCGCGAGCTAAGATTCTGATCAACATCGATCGTACACTTTACGACGATATTGGTGAATTGGAAACGGCACGCGAAGTTTGGGATAAGTGTCAAGAATTATACGATGATGTGAGCTGGATCAGACTGGCTCGTACAATCGGTGAATTGGTAACGACACGATTGGAGACGTCGTCTTCGATGGATGATTATTTGCGGAAAATCACGACTGCATCGCGTGTGTTGGCTGACTTGGGTCTCAAGATGCAGGATGAGGTGATTTGTGGAATCATTCTGTTCGGACTCACGTCTGAATATGAAGCATTTGTCACCGGATTGGACGGTGGGATGCTCATCAACAAGGAGAAAATGACGACCAGTTTAACTTCAAACATCTTGAAGCGAAGACTGATTGATACGGAACGCGCTAAGCGGGCGATCAACAGTGAAGGTGGAACTGGTAATTCTGGTAATGTGTTCAGAGCATCGGTAAATTACAAAGGAGCCAAATCAGGGAATCCATCTAGAAAGAATGGACCGAGGAATGGTGCGAAAAATAGTGAACTCCAGTTTAAGTGTTTTCGGTGTCACAAAACCGGTCATATGCGTCGAGATTGTCCAGAGCGACTGGAAGGTTCAGATGCAAAGTGCGCGGAGTTAAATCTCAAACCAAAGGCGTTTCTGGCAGTGACATCAAATAGTAAAGCGGCAAAATACTGTGTTTTAACCGGAAAATTGGAGCCAGTGGCACTTCATGCAATGGCGGCCTGTGATGTGAATCATTCGGATGGCATATGGTATGTCGACAGTGGTGCAAGTCAACACATGACTGGAAATCGAAATTTGTTGAAAAATTTTGTGGAAAATGCAGCATACACTGATATTTCGACGGCTGATAACACGCATTTGAAAGTACTCGGTACTGGATCAGTTGATCTGCGTGTTGAAGACCAAACAATAAGTGCAAAGAACGTTCTGCTTGTATCCGGCTTATCAACAAATTTATTGTCAGTGCATAGAATGGTGAAATCCGGAAAAAGGGTTGAGTTTGATGAAAACGGTTGTGTTGTGCGTGATCGAAGTGACGGCAGTATGGTTGTATGTTTGAAACCAAGCAACGGTACCTATAAGTTGCAAAGCGATCCTGTTGCGTTGAAGGCAACTACACACACCGGCGTGAATTTGATGACATGGCATCGTCGACTAGGCCATGTGGCATACGGAGACTTGATTAAGCTGAAGAACATTGTGGATGGATTCAACATCGATGGAGAGCAAAGTGATTTGTCAAAATGTGTGTCATGCTTGAAGGGGAAGCAGAGTCGTGAACCGTTTCACCGCTCGGACACAGTGATCAAATCGAAGCGTGTGTTGGAGCTAGTGCACACAGATGTTTGCGGTCCGATGGAGAATATATCAGTCGGTGGCGCATTGTATTTCGTGACATTTGTTGATGATTTCTCGAGAAAAGTTTTTGTTTACTTTGCTAAGAGGAAAAGTGATATTCAGCAGTTGTTTGCAGAATGGAAGGCGATGGTCGAGACGCAGACCGAATTGAAACTGAAGGTGATACGTTCGGACAACGGTAAGGAGTATTTCGGTCAGTTTGACCGTATTTGCCGGGAAAGTGGATTGATTCATCAAACCAGCTGCACGTACACGCCACAGCAGAACGGCGTTGCAGAAAGGATGAATCGGACATTGGTTGAACGGGCAAAATGCATGTTGTACGATGCTAATTTGGAAGTTCCAATGTGGGCCGAAGCGATCAATTGGGCTGCGTACGTGACGAATAGAACAATAAATCGGACATTGGGCAAACGAGTGCCAGAAGAGGTCTGGACTGGACGGAAAGTCAATATTTCCGATATGCGTATATTCGGAACTGAAGTGATGGTGCACATACCGAAAGAAAAACGTCGCAAATGGGACGCGAAGTCGGAATCGATGTTGTTCGTTGGAATCGCAGCGAATCAAAAGGGCTGGCGATGTTTCAACAAGGAAACGAACGATGTCTGCATTAGTCGTGATGTCAAATTCATGGATCCGCCTGGAGTGAAGGTAATTCAGTCTATTCCATCAACTAATACCTCGAATGATATCGTTCTAGTGGAGGAAGTTAAAACTGAACCTTGCACAGGAAACGGTGGAAGAACAACAGGGTTGACAAGCGATTTGAACAGTTCGGTTCAATTGGAGAATTCGATTCAGTTGGGGAATACATCAGATGATTCGAATGATGCAACAATGGTTCAATTGGAGAATTCGATTCAGTTGGGGAATATATCAGATGATTCGAATGAAACAATGATTTCAGAAGGAAGTGAGGATTTTGAGGACGCAGAGTTGTCGTGTGTCGACGATCCTAACGACGAGGATTTTGTTCCAACCACACTTGATTCTTCACCGATTATTCAACGTCAGAAATCGGAACGGATTGCCAAGAAGACTGTTGAGACATTGCTGGCATCAGCATATATCGTTGAAACGGTTGAACCCGAAACCGTGGACGAGGCAATGGAATCCGGTAACAAACAACATTGGATTGCTGCGATGAACGAGGAGATGGAGGCTCATGCTGAAAATGGAACTTGGAGCATGGTCAAGCTGCCACCTGGTCGCAAGGCACTCAAGACGAAGTGGGTGTTTAAAGTCAAAGTCGGAGCTGATGGGCGTGTGGCTCGTTATAAGGCCAGACTTGTAGCGAAGGGTTGCTCCCAGAAGTTCGGGATCGACTACGTGGAGACTTTCTCGCCGGTGGTGCGATATCAATCAATCCGAATTTTGATTGCATTTGCTGCCAGACATCGAATGGGAATTCATCAAATGGATGCTGTAACCGCATTCCTACAAGGTAACCTGGACGAAGAGATCTACACGGAACAACCGGAGCAATACGATGATGGCACTGGGCTTGTATGTAAGTTGGAGCGGGCCATGTATGGTCTTAAACAAGCCGGAAGACAGTGGAATCGTAAGCTAGATCGGGCCCTGATAGGATTCGGGTTGACCAAGTCAAAACTCGATCCGTGTGTTTACGTCTCATCCAAGGAGAAGGTAATTGTGGCTATTTATGTTGATGATGTCTTGATTTTTTGGAGGGATCAACGTACCTTGGAGAAGATCAAATCTCAACTGTGTGCAGCATTCAAAATGAAGAATCTTGGACGAGCGGAGCAATGCATTGGGCTGAAGATTGAATATGACGATGAAGGCATAGCCATTCACCAAATTGGCTATATTGAGAAAGTGCTTGAGCGATTCGGGATGTCAAGTTGCAAGGCTGCACCAACGCCTAGCGACCCGAGTCAAAAGCTGTCAATTACGATGGTAAATTCCAGTGAAAGGATGTCGGGTATTCCGTACCAAGAAGCTGTGGGCAGTTTGCTTTATTTGGTCCAGGGGACCAGACCCGATATTGCTTTCGCAGTAAATGATGTGAGTAGATTCAACGCGAATTATGGTGAAGCTCACTGGACTGCGGTGAAAAGAATTTTGCGATATCTGCGTGGAACAACCGAGTTTCGCATTCTGTATCGCTATGGAGGTGGTCAATTGCGAGGTTTTTCGGACTCGGATTGGGCGTCGGACATTGACCAAAGACGTTCATGTACCGGGTATGTGTTCATGATAAGCGATGGTGCTGTGTCATGGAGCAGTTCGCGTCAACACACAATTGCTTTATCATCTACCGAAGCAGAGTACATGGCGCTTTCGGAGGCAACCAAAGAGGCAATCTGGTTGCGTCAATTTGTTGACTCGCTCAAAGATATTAATGGGCCAGTTGAGATCAAGTGCGATAACCAGGGTGCCATTTCATTGGCGATGGAAGATATGTTTCGCAAGAGGACGAAACATATTGATATCCGCCATCATCATGTTCGAGACAGGATCGGCGACGGAACGATCAACATCAACTTCGTCGCATCAGAAGCCAACGCAGCGGACGCGTTGACAAAAGCTGTGTCTCGCATCATCATCCAGCGTGGACTGGACATTATGGGCATTGGTTCAAAGTGATAGTTTAAATTGATCACTTGACCCAATGAGTTGGGGTGTTGTTATAAAATACTGTTCTGTATTACATCTCAGCAACATGTTTGATTTTAGTCAATAATTTGTAAAATAAATACGACTTGTTTTTTCACTCGTGTCATAAACTTTAAACAGAACAGAGGTCTTTTAGTTTTTCTCTATTACAACACGGATCTTTTTTGGATCCGGATCCTTTTTTGGATCCGGAACCTTTTTTGGATCCAGATCCTTTTTTGGATCTGGATCCTTTTTTGGATCCGGAACCTTTTTTGGATCCGGATCCTTTTTTGGATCCAGATCCTTTTATGGATTTGGATCCTTTTTTGGATCCGGATCCTTTTTTGGATCCGGATCCTCTTTTGGATCCGGAACCTTTTTTGGATCCGGATCCTTTTTTGGATCTGGATCCTTTTTTGGATCTGGATCCTTTTTTGGATCCGGATCCTTTTTTGGATCTGGATCCTTTTTTGGATCCGGATCCCCCACTTCCATGTTTCACCACCCCCTTACAAAATTTTACATTCAGAAATCTTTATTTGTCAACCTTAATACTCAAACCGAATTTCATCTTTCTAGAGCAATTGGTTCTTGAGATATCGTAATCTAAAGTTTTTCACCCCCCCCCCTCCCCCCCATACGCCACTACCCTACTCAAAAATTTCTTTTCAATATTTTTTCCTAGTATAGGTACAGATATTTGATAAGTTTGAGTTTCGTGCGATCAAGGGTTTAGGAGATATGGATTTTAGAATGTGTCAATCTCGGCATTGTTGCGTTTCGGACGAGCTATTTTTACAGACGGACATTTTTTTTTATTACTTTTTTGGTGTCTACTAGTCCTAAAACGTGAAAATACAAAATTTAAGGGTAGCAAATTTTTTTGAAATTTCAGTTCGATCACAATACTTTATTATTAAAAATAATAAAGTAAAATAGCAATAAAAATAAGGATAAAAAAAAATATAAGTAATGTAGTGCACGTTATTTGACTGTAGTAAATTATGGAATTCGGGTACTTTTTGAACCTGTTTGTCATTTTAAATTCAATTGATCAAAGAAAAAAAATTCAAATAATAATTTTTTGCTTCCTATTAGAAGGGATTTAGTAATTTAATGATCAACAATACTTAATTCATTAAAATAAAAATTTAATTCAATAAAATAAATGAAATATTAATTAAATGAAACTTAAAATTATATTATTTTCTTAGACCGGTATTGTTTACTAAATTGATTGTTGTTCAGTTTTAAATATTTGCTTAACTTTAATTAAGTACGCTGAGGAGTAAGACACAAATTGAATACAACGTTTGAACGTCTTCTCTATAGTAAACATAAAACAAAAATCTGCCAACAATCTGGGCGTAACTTTATTATTTTTCCGGCAGAAGATAGGAACGCGTTCAATTCTGAAATGCGGTGTAGGCTACTATGTGACTGAAAACCTATCAAAAAGAACAAGATCATGGAAGTGAAAATCTGATTGGATCTGAGAGATATGGAATAGTTTATGAAAAAGTACACAAAAACACTTTCTTGGTATTCATATGGAGAATACATAGAATGAAATTAAATTCATAATTTGGGACGAGGTAGTAGATATGACGAAAATCGTGGGAAAATATGCATTCTATTTTCACAGATAATTTTTTTTGCCCCCCTTCTGAACGCCAATAGATATTCGTTTTTTTATTCAAAATTATTTTTCTAGTTGATTTAGATATACACACCGAGTTTCAACATTGTAGCTTAAGCCGTTCTATATATAGGAAAAACACCTCCCACTTGTATCACACTACCCTTAGGGGTCAAATTTCAAAAAACCTTGAAAACACTTTCTAGGTATTCATACGAAGAATCCGTAGAATAAAAATGAATTCAATATTTGGAAAGACCTAGTAGATATGACGAAAATCGTGAAAATATATGCATTTTATATTTATTATATTTACAAATATTTTTTTTGCCCCCCCCCCCCCCTTCTGAACGCCAATGAATATTCAAATTTTTTTTTATCACAATTACTTCTCTAGTTGATTTACATATACACACCGAGTTTCAACATTGTAGCTTAAGCTGTTCCATATATAGGAAAAACACCCCCACTTGTACCACACTACCCTTAGGGGTCGAATTTCAAAAAACCTTGAAAACACATTCTAGGTATTTATACGAAGAATTCGTAGAATAAAAATGAATTCAATATTTGGAAAGACCTAGTAGATATGACGAAAATCGTGAAAATATATGCATTCTTTTTTCACTGAACATTTTTTTTGCCCCCACTTCCGAACGCCAATGGATATTCGAATTTTTTTTAAACCAATTTACTTTCCTAGTTGATTTACGTATACACACCGAGTTTCAACTTTCTGGCATAAGCCGTTTCATGGTTAGGAAAAACACCCCCCACCCCCGTACCATACTACCCCTATAAAAAATTATATTTTTCCAACATGCCACTACTATAGTTCTATCTAAATACCAAGTTTCAGCTTTTTATCATTTTCGGTTCTCAAGACATAAGCATCGAAATCTTTTCCTTTTCACCCTCCCACACCCTCACCCTCTACACCCACATCCCCCAATTTTTTTCCCCTGCTAGGGTTCAATTGGGCCAACGGCTGGTAAAAAATTTGAGCACCTATCTTATACTGTTCTTGAGATATGAAACGTGATTTTTTGAATATTTCTAATCCCCCCTACTTCCATGTTCTACTACACCCTTAAAAAATTTTACTTTGAGCAATCTTTATTTGTAAACCTTTCTACTCAAACTGAATTTCATTTTTCTAGAGCAATTGGTTCGTGAGATATCATAATCTACAATTTTTCACTATGAAAAAGTACACAATCACTTTACACCCCCTTAGGGGTAAATTTTCAAAAAATCTTGAAAACGCTTTCTAGGTATTCATATGAAGAATCCGTAGAATAAAAGTGAATTCAATATTTTGGAAGACCTAGTAGATATGACGAAAATCGTGAAAATATATGCATTCTTTTTTCACTGAACATTTTTTTTGCCCCCACTTCGAAACGCCAATGGATATTCGAAATTTTTTTTCATCCAAATTACATTTCTAGTTGATTTACATATACACACCGAGTTTCAACTTTCTAGCATAAGCCATTCCATAGTTTGGAAAAACACCGCCCCACCCCCGTACCATACTACCCCTATAAAAAATTATATTTTTCCAGCATGCCACTACTATAGCTCTATCTAAATACCAAGTTTCAGCTTTTTATCATTATAGGTTCTCAAGATTTAAACATCGGAATCTTTTCCTTTTCACCCTTCCCCACCCACACCCCCTACACCCACATCCCCAATTTTTTTTTCCCAACTAGGGATCTGTTGGGCCTACGGCTGGTAAAAAATTTGAGCATCTGTCTTATACTGTTCTTGAGATATGAAACGTGATTTTTTTGAAAACTTCTTATCCCCCCCCCCACTTCCATGTTTCACCTCCCCCTTCAAAAATTTTACTTTCAGCAATCTTTATTTGTTGACCTTTCTACTTAAACCGAATTTCATTTTTCTAGAGCCAATTGGTTCGTGAGATATCGTAATCTAAAGTTTTTCACCCCCCACCCCCGTACGGCACTACCCCTACTCAAAAATTTTTTTCAATCCTTTCTCCTAGTATAGGTACAGATATTTGTTAAGTTTGAATTTCGTGCCATCAACGGTTTAGGAGATATGGATTTTAGAATGTGTCGATCTCGGAATTTTTGCGTTTCGGACAAATTATTTTCCCCCCACTCCCACACCCCTTCACCCATATCAACAATTTTTTTTGAAAATGGGTCCACTATCGAAGTTCTATAGAAATTCCAAGTTTCAGCCTCCTAGCGTAAGCGGTTGCTGAGATCTAGAAACCAAAATTTTTCGTCTAAAACCCTCCCCTCTCCTCCCCCCTCACACCCGCACCGCCCTAAAAGATACCAGTCGTAGAGGTTCACCCAACCTACCCACCATAAAAGTTTCACGATAATACCTCAACGGGTTTGGGAGCTACGCGTCTTCAAACTATTTTTGCGTACGGCGTACAGACGGACATTATTTTTTTTATTGCTTTTTCGGGGTCTACTAGTCCTAAAACGTGAAAATACAAAATTTCAGGGTAGCAAATTTTTTTGAAATTTCAGGTCGATCACAATACTTTATTATGAAATAATAAAGTAAAAAGCAACTTTAAAGTACAATAAACAATATTAAAAAATTCTTGTTAGAGTTCACTTGAGAATTAATTTTCCATGCTTACACATTTTAATACATTAAATAAATTATAAAGAAAATTATGAATTGGATAAAAGAAAATAATATCAGAAATTTGTTAATATAAAAAAAGTTTAACATAAAAATAACAAAATTTTATTCATCGTCACTTTCTGACAACAAACAGATACGTTTGCGTATGACTGCAATATCATTGGTCGCGTTTACGTGCAGACCAGACAAGTCTGAATAGACCAAAAAAAAAAACAGTCTGGTTATGCCACTCTGAGTTTTGGGGAAGTAGATTTTTTTTTTTATTATTTTAAATGGTCCCCTAGAACTTCAAAAATGCTGTCCCAAAAGATTATGACCAATAAAAGTCTCTAAGAACTCGGTTTCCGAATTTTAGTAAAAGGCATATTGCAAAATTACTCATGATTTTCTACATACTGAAAACTTCAAACGCGTTTATCTCGAAACTACATTTTTAAGCTGGCCGGAAACATAACTCAGACAATTTTCAACCGATTCACTTGAAATTTTTAGTATATCTTTAAAACTATATTGTCCATCAAAATACGTAGGATTTTTTTTTTATATTGAATAGTTCATTTGTTATTAACAATTTTCTGACGATTTTTTAGGCAAATTTCACACTTTTCACTTTAGAAGTGCGCCATTTGGCTAAAAATCAAAAAATCGAAAAAAAATCCTACGTACTCTTGTGGCTGTTGTTATATGTAATCGAAATAAATTTATTAGCTTATCATAATTCAAAAAGTACAGGCACTAGGTGTCCGGTCACGGACCCTTGAAAAACGGAAACGTCACCGCAAAAACTCTACATAGCCGCCATTTTGAATTTAATCTCTTCAAAAAAATTACTGTGCATAGTCAATAACATGTAGTATTATAAATATCCATTTTTTAATATCGATTTATTTTGTAGTTTTTCTGAAAAAAAATTCCGAAAAAGGCTTATTTTTTCAACCTCTAGAGTGGCATAATCCCTTAAACGCAAACCAAACCAGTTTATTTGGACTGATTTTGGTACGGACCAAATGAAACCAAACTAGTCTCTTACTGAGAAAATGCGCACATAAATGTAAAAATACCGGCCTATTTAAACTGGTCCGGCCTGCACGTAAACGCGACCATTGCTATCACTAGAATTATTTTGTTCATCATTTTGGGATTTTATCTCTCTATTATCGGAACGCTTTTGTAACATTTGGTTCCAATTTCAACTTGTTCTTATATTTTTACATTAAACTGAGTTGAGAAAAATATAATACGATATTAAATTATTTAATTTATGAGTATTATTAGAATAAAAGTAATTCATAAAACATAAAAAAAAATTATAAAAGAATTCTTAGAATATTTAAAATCGTGTTAAAGCAAAACAATTCGTGTAAAAAGAGAAAAATGTTAACCTTTAAACTCGTGTTAAATGAAATTCGTGTAAAAAGAGAATTAGGTGTACTGTTCGTCCTTTCGAAAAATATCTTCATCAAAAACATCGAACGAATAGCAGAATCCTATTCGTATTTAGAAATTTGATGAAATTTTATATTGTGTGGCGTACCGCTAAAATTAACTTATGCTATTAATTGAAACGTAAAACAGTAATTCGCTTTACTTTATTATTTTAATTTTAATATATTGATATCAACCTGAAATTTCCAAAAAAATTGCTGGCCTGATGTTTTGTATTTTCACATTTTAGGACTGATAGACCCCAAAAAAAGAAGAAAAAAATGTCCGTCTGTCCGCCGTAGACGTCGTCCACAAAACCTTTAAAGGTGCATAGCTCACAAACCCCTTGAGATATTACGTTGAAATTTATGATAGGTAGAATGAGTGAACCCCTACGAGTGGTATTTTTTGGAGTAGTGGGGCTGTATGGGGGGAAGAAGGGTTGGGGAGCGTTTTAGGTGAAAAATGTAGGTTTCTAGATCTCAGCAACCGCTTATGATAGGAAGCTGGAAGTTGGAACTTATGTAGGGCTTTGATAGAGGAACCATTTGCAAAAAAATAGTGTGTATGTAGGGACGAGGAACAATGCGCCAAAACGCTTGAAAGTTGGGATTGAAACATTTTAAAGTTCATCTCTCCTGAACGATTGATGACAAATGGCTGAAACTTTGAATTAGTCTCAAGGAATACTAGGGTTAGAAAGGTGTTAACATTTTTAAGGAGGGTGGTGAGGTCTGGGAGTGGTTGGTGAAAAACTTTGAATTACAATATCTTCCGACTCAATTGTACCGGGAAGATAAAATTTAGTTTCTGTATAAATTACCAGTGAAGTCTACTGAATGTAAAATTTTTGAGTGGGTGAGGTGAAGCGCGGAGGGTGGGCGCATACATTTTCCAAAAAATTAAATTTGTATGTCTCAAGAACCGTATCAGAAGACCTCTAGCGGAAAGTTTTTGAGTATGTGGGTGCAGGGAGTTATGGTGAGAGGGGGTGGAAATAAAAAAATTTGAATTTCTCGCAAGCCGTAAAGGATAGACAGCTAAAAATTTAAAACTGTATAGAATAGAGCTACTAATAATATAATTGTTTGTAAGGGTAGCAAGGTAGGGGTGAAGTGATTTTTCATATCTCAGAAACGGCTTATGCTAGAAAGTTGAAACTTAGTATTTACATGTGCTACCAGAATAATTAAAAACCAATTTACTACTTGCATTGCTTCTACTATTTTCCCCTTCCTTGACCATGGGTGATAAGGCCTACTCATGGTCTGGTATGATTTGAACTAGCGACCTCAGTTTTGGTAGTTTTACCACGCTCACTAATCAATTTAACGCCCCCTAATCAAGTTTTATATACACTTGTCCCTTGTGCTTACACCAAAGACTATCCATAGCAAGACTGAACACTTACTACATATGTATGCATTTTTTGTGTAAAAAAAAAAACAAAAAATCATTGCATAAGCGGAACAAAGAAATCCGATTGAACGGTTTCAATTCCATATTCCTATTCAAATTCCTGTGCGAAGAAAAAAGTACGCAAAGATGCAAAAATGAATGATTACACATTTGCATCTGTGTGCATTGTTTTGCAAAATGCACGTAACAGAACGCTGTTCTAGTCTCAAGTGTTCCAGCATAGGAATCTATAGGAACAATATGAGAAATGAAATCACACAAGCACAGCTGAGCTGTGTCCGCACATGAATTGTTGTAATTTTTTTTTATAGGCGTTCTGTAAGGATGTCATTGAATTGGTGAATGCGACTCATTATCACTTTTTGTCTCTTTTTGAATCATGCATCATGCTTATTGCTTTCTACTTCCCTCACCTAACTAAATAAAGAAACCAAGGTCAAATTTTTATAAGAAAGATACTGCGTAGTGTCCAGTCTTCTTATGGATAGTCTTTGCTTACACTTTCATCTTATAACCAACCTTCTACTTCATTGTTATAACTGATAGTCAACTCATTTATATATAATATGTTTTATTAATCATATTAATTAAAATTTACAATCTAAATTACTATTTTCAATGATTAATTCATTTTTTTTTTCACTTATTACTTATTGTTATTAGTTGTGTGTACGATATTAATGTTTAATATTAATGGTATCAGTATAAAATGATAATCTAATATAAAAAACAATTTCACATCATAGCGATGTGTACCTAATTGTTTTTTTGCTTGTCTCGTACTTGTACAATTTGTTATTATCTTTATATAATTTGATATTATAAAATTACAAATTGATTATTATTTTTGTATCTTAGTTATTACATTCCATTTATTGTTCATTCCTGTACTTATACGTTTAAAATATATAATGTAGCTATTTTGTATAAAAAAAAACACTGATATTTTTTTTTTTAGTTTTTTTTTTACTGCAATAATAAGCACATCGATTTATTTTTGTTCCATTTAAATTTTATTACTAATTGCTATTATTACTTTGATTTGATTTTACATGAAGAATGTATGTGGTTGTTTTTTTTTTCTCATATATACTATAGTTTTGTGACTTGTGTATACGGCGAAATTAAATAAACTTTTCAATTTTAATTATTTTTTCTTCCTATTCGATTGCTCTTGCAAATAATACTTTCTGTTCGTTTTGTTAATATTGTTTTTAGATTATTAGAAAAATAGACTTTCATATTACCTAATTTAGACAGTTTGATTGAGTTTGTAAAATTCTTTTCGTGTTTGTTAGCTACATGGAAATGAAATTCGAGGGCTTTGTTTAATTAAGTCTCTAAAAATCAATAATGATATACTATAATAATAGTTGTTTGCTTAATTCTTATGTAAAAAAGTTATTTCATTCTCTGCTTCAAGTACGATATTTACGAATGTCATAAAAAAAACCAATTCCTCTAGTATCTAATACTGAATTGTACCGATCGAATGTGATATTTTACAAAGATAAATGGATTTCCATGTTATTACAATTATTAATGCATTGATAGAATATGAGATTAGATAAGCTTCAGGTCAATGATTTTGGCTTTTCTTCTCTTTACTTTGCCGACTTTCTAATACTGATATTTGTAAATTTATTTGGGTTTTAGTTTCTTATGATATTTTTGATTCTAGTGTAAGTGGTGTAGAGAACACCACACCATATTAATACGTTCGTTGCCAATGATTTATAAATTACTTGTTTTTAATAATGGCTGCGAACTTGTTAAGTAATTTTTTTGTATTCAAGAATATTTAAGAGTTTGAAGCAGATTATATTGCATCCGTGATACATAGCGACACATATATTAGATCCTATTCCAGTCATTAAATGTATTTAAAAATTTCTCTCGCTAATTTAGTCGGAGACCTAACAAAGTAAGAGTAACAAATAGCTACGAGCCTAGTGAAAAAATATGCAAAACCGTAAGAACCGATAGAAGATATAAAAGGCAAATGTGGCTACGGGACATATAACAGATAGTCAGAACTGTGCTAAGGCTCAATGCACATGAGCCTTGCAGTTAAGTTACTATGCAGTAGCGATGAATAAAAATTGTAGCGGTAGCATGTGTCTGCAGATAACACAATGAATTTGTTCTTTAGCCACCCGAAAAGTGTTAGTTTGGAGAGGGAATAGATTTTGCAAACTTAAAACCCACGAATGTACAAGAAGCTCAAGTTTTTAACTCGTTGACAAAAACCACACAAAATTGTCTGTTGCTTAAAAAATGTTTGAATCATTAGGTATAGCGCATACTGACGACTAAATAGTTGGGCAACTTTTTAATCATATCGAGTTGCGCACACTCTTATCTGTCCGTCTAAAATGTTTAGCTGATGTTCATTCGGAAATTGTTCTAACTCGGCCGCGTAATTAAGTAAGTAGTAAGTTAGTCATTGATTGTTATTGAAGCGCTCAGACAGAAGGAGCGGCCTGGGTGAGTCTCTCGGGATGTCGGCAAGCAAGAATCTGCTGGCCGAAACTCGATAGGAGGAACTCTTTGGGTAGGAACATTTGCAGACAAGTTATAGGATTCCTAATAGGACACGGTCCCTTTGGGAGACATGTAGAAAGACTAGGAAAACCAATGGCTGAACTGTGTCGCTGTGGTGATGAGAACAGACACTGGAGCATCTAGTGTGTGAATGCGAAAGTTTGGCACGTACCAGATATCGGAATTTGGGGAAATTCTCCTTGATCAATCTATCAGAACTTGCGATGATTCCTTTATGGAAATTTTTCATAAGGAAGTACAATATTTGAAATTAGTAGTCTAGAGTCCGATTTTATACGAGGGGACCACAATGGATCCGCAGTGATCTCTCGTGATAGACTGTGGCACAATGCTTCATTCCGCCCTTCTCAATCTAACCAAAAGTTAGCCAATTGGTACTGGTTTCAACCTATTACCACCGTAGATCTATTTAGATGTTTTACACAAGACTCGACCAAGTGAGAGATAAAACCTGTTGTATTAAATTTTTAATTTGGTGCGTATGTGGACTCCATAAGCCTCCGTGCATATAGAGATTTCGTGCGATAGTTTAGTCGTGTTTCGATCGAAAGGGATTTGTCTTGCATATTCAACTATGTATTTAGTTTGGATGAATCAAAACGATCGGTCAGATGCATGGCCATTAGCAATAACTGAACTAACAAGTTTCTAGTTAATTCAACGGATGGTATCTCCTTTTTGTTCTCAGGAAAATTTTTCCATCGTTTGCTAAGCCGATAGTTTAGCTACAAAATTCTTGCAGTCTTCACAACTGGATTATGCTTCATTTTTATTTTCTTTAATCATGTCATTATCACATTAGGTCAACCGGGCTAATATACCTGTACATGTTTATTTATTCCGCGTATAGTTGGAAGGTAAGAGCAAGTATTTACATAAGTAATAAACACTAGCAGCACGCGTCATCCTACTTCCGAAAACTTCTAGTTATTATTCTGCGTCGCAAGAATTACTGTTTCGGTTTTGAAATTTTAGCCAGTCAACTACCGAGGAGGAAACAAGACGGTAATTTTGAAGGAAAGAGGTAGAGAATCACAAGCATGTGTACCGATACGAAGTACTTATGTAATCTAGTTTGGTTCCGTATACGTTTTAACTGAAAGATTTACTGTGAATGCTACGGCGGAGCGACCACGAAGCTAACTGGTAAATTGGGTAGTACATATAAACTTCCAAGTGTCAGAGAACAAATTTCTAGAAGTCACCGATCTGTTAGACAAGTGAAGATCAGTGTTGGGTTACTATAAACACAAATGCCATTAAAGGAAAGAGGTACTAGAACGTATCCATCATTTATTACTCTTCCCTGAATCTAAAAATGCCCATCCTCCAAATTAAGGGGATTACAGAAGACCCCGTATAGCACGATTAATATGTTACGTACTGTATGGAATCGTGTTGTATGAAGATTTTCCTCAAATAACAAGGATATGAGCTACCTGTATGAGGAGGAGGAGGAGACAATGCTTCATCTCCTCTGTACCTGTCTAGCTCTATTCGCTAAAAGGAAAGCTCATCTTGGAGCTTACATCTTCAACAGTCTCAGTGTCCTTGTCGCAACGGAGGTTGTGAGAATCCAACGCTTCCATGCAAGATCTAAATGGTTTGACGAGTGGGACCGGATTCGATGATTCTGTGGTAACACAACGGACCATCTTAGGTCTAAGTATATCCGTGTTCTCACGGGCTGCCACGCACCACGCGCAACTTAACAAGAATATGAGACGGGAATATTATCTTATTTAATTTTATTTTTTATCCATTATGACCAACAAATCAATTACGAAACAGTAAAAATCTGTAGTAACGAATAGCTATCTACGCCCACTAAATTAAATGGGAAACTCTCGCATTTTATTCTATTGCGCATTGTACGAGAATCGTGTTTTATGAAAAAGTCGTACCAATATTTAGGCAGAAAATAAAGCGAGTGCGACTGCTACATCAACCTATAGGCAGTCGGTGTGCACCCAAAGACTGTGCCTTCTTTATCACAAGAGTTTAAGACGTTTTATTTTTGATTCCAAGTGATCTATTCGGAATTTATTCATTGTTTCAGATTCTAAATTGGTATTTGATCACTGCACCACACCAAACGCATATATAAGAGATAACATCATTCGTGTTAATCGCACATATTTCAATTTTCCTTTCCTTCATTTTTATCGCAAATTCGCCACACGAATTCTAATTTCCTTGGATATCAATCTTAAACGAAATAAACGGGTTAAGAGAGTGGATACTCAATTTAGGAATGTCTGGCGAGCAAAAAGGGAAATTTCAATTAATTTGGAACATGTATTTTGCATTTAAAGTGTAGCGACAAACAAAATACTTCATCATGCCAAAGCAGACATTGGGACGTTCATCGACGCCTAAATTATTAAACTTGTATTTTAATGATATTAAGGTTCAATTATGGTTAAGCAAGTCATTGCGAAAAAACTGACACTGTAACCATATTTGGTATTACGAAAGGGTCTTAAGTGAGTGTCCTTCTGTCATAACCATTGCCAAATAATATCAATAACAATACAAATTAAAAAAAATTAACAAAGAAGCCAAAGGACGAAACGTAAAAAAAAGGTAGTAAATCTGCTACATATGTAGTAAAACGGTGACGCTGGTTAGCGCACACTGGAGTCTAACCATTTGGCTAACTTTTTAATCGCATCGAGCTGCTCACAACTCTATCTGCCTGAAAAACTATTTCATCGATATTCATGCGCATGTTGCTCAAACCACTCGGCCGATAGTTAGTCAATTGGTAGTCTTATCTGTGGTCACTAGATACACAATTCTCTCTACCTAGGGTTTGGCAGATACGTGTAATTCGGTCGTTTCAGGACTACACGTTTTCAACATGTATTTCAGACTATATAATATTGATTTCAAAATTATGTAAATTGTATTTCAGAATAGTGCATTGCATATTCCAGAATAGTGTCGGTTCCCTTCTTGTACTTCTTTTTCATTGGTATGGAAGTGTGTGTTCCTGAAATTGTTGTTTTCAATGGAAAATTTCCGTATTTCATTCATTTTTTTTTATGGAAATTTACAATTTTGCAGCTGAAAGTCAATAATTTCGAATGTTTATTAAGCGAAATCTCATAAACATGAACAAAATTTAAATTTACTGGTTTTTCTCCTTGGTGCGCATTTGCCTTCTTAGAGCCTTTTCCGGGTGAGTGCGATTACAGTAATCATAGTCGTACCAACCTACCACCACCGTTAACAGAATATTAATGTTGTAATCTGCATCACACCAGAAAGTTCAATTTCTATTACATAGTTAACTATTCAGTTTGGACGAATCGAAACGATCCGCTTACGAGCTCCCATGTAGCTTCATAGACATTCAACTTAACTATTGACCGATTAAAAGTGCCACGGTAAGAAGTAACAAAGACGAAGTTTGATTTACCTTTGAAAAGTTGCGACAGTAGAAAAATAGATTCCGCCGTGCTTGGACTATGACGAATACTTATTCTATGGTTATCTCAATTGTGGTTACTAAACATCCGAATTTTTTTCTATATCTCTACTGGAGTTTATTCCTCCCCAATTTCCTTTTTTGCATTTTTTCTTTCTGCTGTTCATAACCTGCCAAAAACTGGGTCTGCCCTGCTCACATTAAAGAGCATCATTTGTGATATTTTCAGACACCGCACTAACAAAATCCAAAGGTTCAATTGGAGTTATGAATCACACTCTAAATATGCCGTCGAAAGCTTAAAAACGGTTTTATGCTATTTTTCGTACAACATTAAAGTTTTCCTTGAGCTTGTAAACATTCTTCCTTTCGCCTTTTATTGATCTTCTATGTTCTGTACACTGACTCGCCATTTTCTCCCCAAAAAAAAAATTAAAATAATTTATAAAGCAACTAAAATAAATATTTCCGAGATAGCTAGGGCATCCCAGAATTTTCTTTTACAAAATTTTTAATCTAGCCGACTCGGGAGCGAAGATATAAAAGCGACTTTAAGTCATTCGAAACCCCTTTATAAAGTGATTCGTCTCAAAATTTTATTTTTGACATAAGGTATAAATATCTAGTGTATATTTGTATATTTATTTAAGATATGAGATTTTATTAAAACAAAATAGAAATGTGGAAGAGTTATAAGACATAAAAAAGAAATGTCTAAATGTTTTCCAACCATAGATTCAAATTTCGGAAAGAAATAGCATTTCGGTACACACTATACATTTTTTTGCGAAAAAGTCAAACGCTTCTTAGCACTTTCTTAAGCGCTAAAAAAAAGTTATTGCATTTTTTTTTACATTATTTTTATGGTACGATTTTCAGAAAAATGCTCCATCGGATTAAGCTTAACTTCTTTTTTCAAGCACAAAATATAATTTTGGTATTATCTTTGTATAAATATACGTATCCTTGCGTATCTAATGAAAAAATATTTTTTTATATTATTTTTTTTTTTTAATAATGCACGTTTGCATTTTTCTTTTATTTGGCAGTACAAGCGAAATAGTTTTTAATTTTGCCTTAATACAAAAAAAGGAAAAGAAAATTTCCAATGATGTTTAACACCAACACGTATAATTAGTCACTTGATCTTAAGGTTTTGTTTTTATTAAATCAAATTTTTTTTCTTTGAACTTATCTACTAAAAATAATTACAAACTAAAAATAAATGTATGAAGACTTACATTAATATCATTTGTTTTATTTTAAGTGAAATATAATGAAAATATGGAAACTTTAGTTTGAAAAAAATAAAAACGTAGTCGTTTTGTAAACTTTTGAATAATTTCGAGGAAATTATGTTCATGGTAAAATTATATAAAAAAAAAACACATAAATAATCAGTCGATAAAAAATAAGTTGCGATCATTTTTCTTTTCTGTTTGTGACAATTACGAAATATTCTTTTAGTAGTAGGTAGGTAGGATGTTTTTTTGTTGTTTGTTTTGTTTTTGTTATCTTAATTGTTTATTTATGGCGATACGTATGGTGGAGGTTTCCTATAGGATGGAGTTACGGGAGATTTTCCTCGTTGTTCTCGTCCGCCCATCATGACTGCTGGTGGAGGCACATACTCGTCTACGTCGTTGTCACCTGTAATGTTACAAGATTAGTTTCGAGAATTCCGTACAATCTTTATTCGTACTATTGTATGATGGCGGTAGTAGTGGCGGTTTTTCATCTTTTAATATGATCGGTGATTTGTTGCCAATTTCTGGCTTCTCGTCTAATTCATCCTGGAATATGACGGGAATACCTTTGGAACGGAACGATCGGCGCTCTTCTTCGTCACCTGAAATTATTGTATTTACTGACACGATCAAATTATCAATTGAGTTTTTTAGCCTTTATGAAAGTTTGATAAGAAATTTATGAGAAAGCGTTGTTAAAAAGAGTAAAGAAACTAGATGAAATTATGCAATGTTAGATGAGTACTAACTAAAACGACAACTTCTGGCTTATATATTCGTTTTACAATAAAATAAAATTCCAGTAATACCATGGATACACCATACACTGCTTGTATACAAATCATGATATCGTGTATCACCCAATAATGTACATATATTACGTCAACGAGCTGATATGAACACAATATCCAACTTGTTTCCTGGTATATAAATTCGATAATTTTAGCTGATATAGCCTTCTTTTAACTGCCATCAGCGCCATCTGTTACTAAAATCAACTGAAATTTGAAAGAATGACAGTTGCGGATTTTTATATTTTTCCGTCAGTTAAAATTTTTTGAGCGTGTTTTACTATTGATTGTGATGTGATGGTCCACTTTGTACATTTCTTTATTAGCAATGAAAGTGCTTTTCGCCGGAATATCGTAGGCACGAAGAGCTAGCAGTAGAAGTAACGATTGATAGCCAATTGAAATTTTGTCTTTGCTAAATATCAAAGTATAACATGTATTGGCTAAGTATCATACTATCTTGTATCACATATCATGATTTCAATAAAGTAATGTGTATACAAGCAGTGTATCTCCTTGCGTGTTTCTCCGCAGCCTCGTTGCCAATAATCCCGCTATGAACCTGAACCCAACAAATTGTAACGTTCTAAAGGGTGCATAAAGCACTAATCTTATCACGAGGCGGGATTTGATCAAGTGTGACCAAGTCGCCTTGATCGTCGCCTGACGGTCTGTTAGGATGACGACTGATTTGTTTCGCACTGCACAAGCCTCTTATCAGATTGCAAGACTGATACCCATCATCTCCGCCTGAAAAACGATACAGCAGTTTGTTATTCTGAATGCCTCGCTATGTTTCAAGTCGGCGGAGAATACCCCTACACCTGTTCCCGCGCCTGTCTTCAAGCCGCCTGTGTAGATATGAAAGACCCCTTCGTAGGGCTGAACCACATTCCACCCCTCTCTGATAGGGATCATTGTTGAGAATTTTCTAGAGAATTCGAGTCGCGGAATCAAGTAGTCTGTATCCTCTAACGAGTAACATACACTAAACCGTCCGAGTATTCTGCTGCGCCTCTCAGGTGTAGATGGCTGACTGTCTTATGGTGCTTTTACACGAGCGATTAAAATTGCTCAATTTGCAGCAATTCCAGATTTTTTGACGTCACGAAAACATACCGCAACTTTCAGCAACATCGGCAATTGACGATATGGAGCAATTATTGGTCAATTCGTTGCTCAGCAGTGACTAGCGATATGGAGCAATACTCATCAATTTAGCAATGACATCATACACGGACAATTCTTATTCCATCCGTCTTTTTTTTAAATTCCGGTTTTTGTAATCGGATATGTTTGAATTCCACAAACAATTCCGGCCACGAACAGCGTCAATAAAACTTATTGTTTTCTCGATGCTTCAAGCATCTTTTACACGAAACTTGGAAAGAAAACCGAAAACTCAACATAAGATTTGACACACGATGACAATTGCTCGGAATTTTCCAAATTAGTGGAAATACAGCAACTCTAGGGCGAGAAATTGCAGCAATATGTGAAAGCATTGCCAAATTGCTGCAATATAGTCGCAACTAGCACGATGTTGCCCGGTATTGCTGCATTAATCGCTCAACTAGTTTTGGCAACAGTCGCCGGACAAATAATTGCTGGAAAAATTGTTTGTGTACGGGCTCCATTAGGCGCATGGCACTTTTTGTTGCTACACTCTTAACATATAGTATATCCAGCGGAAGAAGATGAAGGATCATCTCTAGTGTCGCTGTAGGTATTGCGCTAAGTACGCCCGTTACTTCTGTGGAAGCAAGACGTTTAACCTTCGTGAGTTTATTGAGGTAGGTTGATTTCAAACTCTAGTCCTAACGGGACACTGTCTCTTTGGGAGACATGCAGAAAGACTGGGAATACCCATGAATGATCTGTGTCGCTGTGGTGATAAGAATGTTGGACCGACACTGAAGCATCTAGTGTGTGAATGTAAAAGTCTGGCATGTACCAATTATCGGTACTTGGGGAAATTCTCCTTGATCGATCTATCAGAACTTCCGATGATTGCTTTATGGAGAACTACTCTCTTCATAAGAAAGAGCAATATTTGGAATCAGTAGTTTAGAATCCAATTTATACGAGGGCACCACAATGCATCCGCAGTGATCTCTCGTGTAGCATAGTGCTTCCGTCAACCCTTCTCAACCTAACCTAACCTAACTCTGACGTTGGGAAAGGGCCATAGAGCTATAACTAACGGAGATCGCAAAGCGCCGTTTCTGTATAAAGCACTTTGAAGCATTTTGATGCAAAATTGAACATTTTTGTATGGAGCGTTTCATGCCCGGTGGCAGTGAAATGCAAATAGTAGCGAAGTATTTAAAGGTTGGGCTTTTTTTCATACATGTGAGTCAGATGCTGATAGTAGCATAGTGAATATCGCCGGTCCTTTGCGAGAAAACCTCCGGCTTCAAAGCAGTCGCTGCATGCTGTCTCCATTATACATATAGCTCTATGGAAAGGGCAGTATGGTAATCGCGTCGCACGAAGGCTTGATAGACTGCTGGTGACTGCAAAAAAGGTCTGCCGAACTAAACGCAAATTCGGTGAAGAAGAGCTCTTGGGTATAGCGCAGAAGAAATGTGGCCGGATCCTCAGTCGTCACAGCTTAGATGAGGCAGAAGGTAGGAGCTGGATTCTTCTTTGACAATATAGGCATTCAAAGCGCCAACTTGAAGGGTCACAGCGCAGGATCAGGGATTTACTCTCGAAGTCTAAAGCGGAGTAAACAGTGGAAGGTGGTGTAGGGCGAAGCGGGTCACACCCGGCTGCTGCGAGGGAGTCCAAGAAGACTAAGGATTCAACGATTCTGACATTTTCTTGAAAGAAAGACCTGAACGAAATGAAATCGTTCATAATGTACGAGACGGAAATCAAACTCTCGACAGAAGTAAAATACCTAGGAACAAGCATTTGGAAAAGTATCAGAGAAAGAGTCTCTACTCTTGTGTCGAGGCAAAACCTGGGACTTGAAACCTAAAATATCTTCATCGTCCTACGTAGGTAGCTACCAAGCGACAGCGATGAAGAAACCTCTAGGACCTGACTTCTCTGCACATTTACATTGATTTGGAGTAAAAAAATTTCGCCAAAGTAAAAAGTGGACAAAATAATTTGTCCAGTTTTAAAAGCAGCATCCAAATGCTAGTTATAGCCGTAGACCATATGATAAAGAGATATCGTTTCTAAATCCATTTTAACTCCGCAGTCTGTGATAGAGAAAGTTGGGCAAGATACCCAACACCGTTTGGACCGAATAACGCTGAATGGTATACCAATGGATCCAAGACGGTTGAGAGCACTGAATATGCCATTGAGGACTGAAATTTCTCGTTGATTACCGCACTGTTTTTCATATAAAAGATAAAAGCCTTGACTTTGTATGAGAATCCCAAAAAAAACTATGTACCTACCTATCCTTATTACCAAAAACAGAATCCTCTTGTACTGGGTGGGGCATTGAGGCAAAAAATAATAGCCCAAAAGGCATATTCGCTCAACTGAACCAAAGGTTTTGTGTAATATCTCAACCTGCTCCATTAAGAATTCCAATGGGCTGTGGAGGAATAAATTCACTGTCAATACTGGGCCTCATTGCCCAGACTTCGACTGGTCCAGAAATTCATACCGAACCCCTCAACAAAAACCAGGAAGCAGCCTTTGCAGTTGGATAGAAACAAAGTACGGGTACTAACCGAAATACTCACGTGCCATTTGTGCTTGGAGGATCATCTTAATATTATAGAATAGAAATTAAAATTGATAAAAGCTGGAGCAATTTCGCCCAAATGAAGTAAGAAATGTATGAACACATTCTCTGCTGTTGTGAGGAATTGTTCTGGAGAACATTTCATTGTTCACAGTACACTTTTTTATGATATACTCCAGTACTCAATTGATGAGCAAGGTAGTGAAGCTACCTTCTTCATCAAACCAGCGTTAGTTTGCAATATCTTGATAAAGTTGGCTTTCTTTTCGGACATGATTTTGACGAATTTTGGTAGGATTTCAAAATTAGACCACATTTAATATAATAGAATCGGATTAAAAGCTTCGTACTTAAAACCTCAAAAAATCTGTTACTAATAACTCGCAAAATCAGTTAGTTAGAAATCGTTTAATTATTAATATTTGGTAGAGCCTATAGAAGCCTCTCTGCTTCTCGAACCACGACCTAAGACGTTTTTTGTTTCTGGCTTTTAACTATTCCCTAGACCATATCTATTCCCTTGAGAAAGGAGATGATTTTACTCAGGAGATTCTTCGACAGGTGTTCATTGGTGACAGTAAATCCACCGAGAATATGCCTTCTTGATCTGGCCACTGCATCACAATCACACAGAATGTGTGGCATGGTTTCAGATGTGGTATCACAGAATCGACATGTATCTAGTGATATTTTACCGATGATCTTAAGGTGATAATTAACGAAATAATGTCCTGAAAAATATCCCATTATAACCCGTGCGGTATTCCTGCTTAAGGAAAGGAATTCCGACGCTCTCCTACTTGAGAAAGCCAGGCATTTTTTTGACGTAACTCCTGAAAGTGAGTTTCAATAATCTTCCACCTGAAGATTTACCCACTGTAAAATGCCATCCTTAATGAAGCCTTTACCTACTCTACAGAATAGTTCCGGGCCAATCATTGGTGGTTGTACGATGTTGGCTCCCCGCATAGCTAGCTGGTCAATCGATTCGTAACCCGGGTTACGAATCGTCTGACATCATGTTCTGGCATTCACATCATTGTTAGATTATTATGATGTGCCAGCTCTTTAAGAAGAGTATAGTCCCACACAAGCCTAGAGCGGAAACAATAAGATTTCAGCGCTAGCAGTACCGCTTCGATGTCAGATTAACCGTGTTTAAAGGCGTCTATCGATTGTTTCTATTAATGATACTTACGATTTATCTGAAACTAGCCGCGTACCGTGGCTACGCTTACGTTGTTCCATCGCCCCCGTTACTACCGTTTATCGATTGGTCCTGTTTCTCCCGTCGATACATTACTCCCGTTTCGGGTACACTTTCTCAGCTCAAGGAACTGGAGACAGTAATGCCATTTTTAATTTTTAATTTTTCACTTTTAATTTTTCATTTTTCTCCATCCCCCATCCACCATCCTCCATTCTGTATCCATAGTCCGACTTTGCTATTAAGCAATAGGAACGCGAAATTAATACACCGAAAACGAACAAACTGTCGCTAAATCATATGAAAAACAATCAAATGTTGAAATAACTCGCAAACCACCAATTTCGAGAATATATAATTATGTTCATGACCTGTCCGGTAGTCTCGAGAATGTCCATGCAAAATTTGGGAGGGAACGGTTCACAGGTGTAGATTTTAATCCAGCTCAACCAAAAAAACTGACTTATTTTTATATATTAGAAGATAACTTCCCGAAATGCTCATGTAGTATGTAATCTTATTCCCCATTTGAACCTGATGAACGTAAAACGCATTAATATGTCTTCTACCCTACCCTAGCACGACGTAACGAAATATGATGCCTCTTAGAGTTATTAGTTTGTGCTAATTTCGAGATAGTCTGCTTTATAGGTTCAATTTCTCGCAGAATACTTTAATTTAGCTCATCCGATTAGTAAAACTATCTAAACCTGCATGTAATCCCAATTAACCCTTGCTTTTCTACTAGTAATCACACTGACAATTCTTAGTTGCTTTACATACGGTTCTTTTTTAATCGAATTAAATTTGGACGCAAAAACGAATATATAATAACCATGAAGTAATTAACACTGTGCTACGGAAAAAAAATGTCTTACCTAATTCCATTTTGCCGGTAAGACGTCGTCTATGCAGAACACAAGCAATAATTGAAGCCAACAGAAGCATGGCTAAAATAATAATGGCTGGCACTACAAATGTGAAGAGATAATCGTCCGTAAACGATGACGTCTTCTTTTCTTCAGTCTTAGTCGGAATAATATCGTGTGGTATGTTGTCCATTGGAACTAAAATTTAAAAAAAAAAAAAAACGAAGTTACACCAACTACAATTAAAATCCAAATTGAATTAATTTTTACCGTGACACAATGTAGGTACAACATCAACCTTCAACAGATTAAACTCACTGCCCAGAGTTTTTTTCACTCGATCTCGGACTGATGAGTCCGAGTGCACCCAAACGTTACGCACCGCTTCAACATCTTCGTCACTTGGACATCGCTGATGTGATTTATGTGCTGTTGTATTGTAGAATGAGATCAGCACGTTTCCTGTGCTATTTAAATGCTGTATAGACTTGAGTTGTATATTCGAAGTTGTTAGATCACCGAAAATTTGTGCAATCCGTTCTAAAAATCGACGTTGCATTTGTGAGTTATTAAAAATATCATAGGGTAGTCCTAGAGTAGTTTTTGTGAGAATGCTGTATTCGCGTTTCGATGGATGATTAACAACAACGACTAGGGCATCACTTGCAGTTAGACCTTCGTGATCTTCAGCAACCTGTACGAATAAGATGGAAACAATGTTAATGTTTACGTAATTGTTTTCGATTTCAGTAAATTTTTACCAGAAGATATTCTTCGGATCCGAAATCACCGTATTTCGGTACTCCGAAAAATTCTTGATTCTTCGAATCGAACTGAAGCCAATGTCGTGAATCTAATGGTCGTCGATCCATGGTTAGAAGCGATAACTTAAGATCGGTATGATCTTCGGGATCATAGAATGTGTCCTGAAAATAGAGTAAGGCAAAAATTGAATAGCGATTTACACAGCATACAGTAAAGCAACTCACATAAGGAACTTTAAACACCAACAAGTGATTAATCGTGGCATTAACACGATCAACTTGATTTCGAGGCACAGGTGGGAAATTCTTTGTCATATGCGGTGTAGGTTTCGGTTTGGCAACATTTAATTTCTGACATGGACCGATCGGTTGAGCGGTTACTAATTTCACTGAAATTTCAGGCATCAGCGATTCGGTGAGTTTCTTTTGATCTAAACGCTGCACAAGTTCGTCGAGTTTTTCTTCGGGACATTTATCTCGGGATAGGGTTTCATTGCTGTAAATAAATGTAGCCGTATGCGGATCCAATTGATTTTGACGGATTTCCCGAACGACAACATTCGACATTGAGACATCGTTCAATGTTTCGACAATGCCTCGAATTAATCGAATTTGCCAATCGACATTGCTTCGGAATTTCTCGTTGAGCTTAATTTGTATGCTGATCTCGTGATTTACGCTCCGATGTCCTTTATGCTGTTGAACTGTTATATCCAATGTTTCGTTAACTGATGCGTTTTTACTATCGAGCGCAACCAATTTAAACTGCCATCTCGATACAGAATCCTCCAGTGGTCTACGAGAAGACAAATTAAGTTAGTTAAATCATTAATTTTCTGAGTTTCATAGAAAAGGAGCTTACAGGCCATAAATTTCCTTGATTTCCGGATTAAACTGGATCCACGAATTCGATTTCAGTGTATTTCCGTTCTTATCGTACAATTCCAATTTTAGATTGTTGCCATCTTCGGTGTCGTAGAACGTTTCGGTTGGAACTACAAAGCTGAAAGGCTTGCCGGCAGTTACCGGTTGCTTGGGAAGACGATTTTTAATTAGTGGTGGTGAATTTGTTGGTTCTGGTTCAATATATTCCGTGATTGGTGCTGATGTTGTGGTTGTGGGTTTTTGAGTCGTGGTGGTAGTCGTTGGTGTGGTAGTGGGTACCTGCGTTGTTGTCGTTGTCTGTAAGAAAAATGTTGAGTAATTTTTGAACTGAGGTTGTATTTTTTATTTGAACGATTGGAGAATGTAGGAAAAATGGACAAGATACTTAACATTCTTGGGGAGTTGAACGTGAGTTCCAATGAATGCCAAGAGAAAATACCGTTCGAAAGTGAACAGTAATTTTTACCATAAGAAAAAACTTGGATAGGATTCGAAATAGGCTTTTGTAGATCGCGAACGAACTAGTTCGGATCAGCGTTCCCATAAGTGAAATGAACGAACTAGTTCGCAGTGAGTTCCGCTCCTCGTTCGACGTTTGTATTTATGCGTTGTCCAGGTAATTTGTATAGTTGGAAGTGAAATGGAGAAGAAAGTAATGTGAAGAACGAAATAGTCAATGTGAAGAACGAAATAGTCGGCAGCTTGCACACGGAGGACTGTTTTTTTGTTTAGATCGTTACATTGCACCAGACAACGTTATTATACTGACGACCTGACCGCGAACTAGTGAGCTAAAACAACGAACTAGTTCGCGACGGATAGGGAACCGCAACTGCTCTTTACATTTTCCTACACGATCTCTCACTGAACTCTTGCGAACTACTGAACTAAAAGAACGAACTAGTTCACGACGGATTGAGAACTGGAATCATGGGTCAATACAGTGAACTAAGATACGCAAGTCCAATTTGAAATCTACGTCCTTTGGGCTACGTTTTAACGCGTACGACTAAAGTGGCAACGGATGAATACATCACACTTTGCGGAAACGGGGAAACCATTTCCAACAAAACATCTCCAAGCTGAAATTGGAATGAAATCTACAAGGAAGTCATATGATAGACTTCATAAAACAGGACAACGGGCAGTCGAGAGGGAACATTAATATCAATTAATATTTATTAATGATGAAAAATAATTAGTGAAAGCGCGGTTTTGCGACTTGTTATTGAAGCCACACGAATTACTTGTACAGTAACTTGTGGGTCTCCTTTGTCTAGCAGGGGAAAGGAAGGATATTCAACCTATAAGGATGTCGTGAGTTTGAATCATAGCTAATGAAGTCAGTATTCGGCTTGGCCCGGAAGGTAGCATTTTCGTCAAAGAGTGGTGCCGTGTTCTGACTCCTCAGAAGGCATATCACATAATTGCTGCATTGTTGCGTATAGTGTTACATATGGATATGCATTGAATGACTGTAAATCAACCTCATTACGTGCAAATGAAGTCAATATGCTGTTGGTATGACTAGAAACAAAACTTTGGACGGTACAAATTCGAATCGCAGCTACCAGCTTCGTAAGGCGCCAAATGCACCAGCATGCAAGGTACAGTACTCTCGCCTCTTGGTCGATTGGAATCGGTTGATGTACGAGGTCGTGATATTATGCCATAATATCGATGAAACCTGAGTGCGTGGCAGAGCCAGAGGATTTAATTAGTCCTTCAAAGATTCTCGGTATCCTTTTCCATACCTGCAGACAAAGAGAGATGGACTCCTTCCGAACGTGTCGTGTTGATACGTAAGCAACCTTCCAGAGAATAGTTTACGGATACGGATAGTAAGCTCATGGCTTGGTGAGATTTGAATCCACGTCTTCAGTATCTGTTGATTAGCCTATATACATACCACCAAGGCTTATGCAATGTTCGCACATTTTGCATACTACATACACTACAGAGGCACCGTATGTCGTACAGGATATGCACATGTCTAACTTGACGGTAGTTACACCATTGGTAGAAGTAGTTTACTTTCGGTGGGAAATATATAGTCAGGCCAAGTGTGAGGCACTGGTGAAGGATGCCTTTCAGGTCGCTAATGATATCCGCTGGCTTGGCGAAAGCCAAGGAAGCAAATAGCCTAGCGGCCTGCGAAAGGACCTATCCCAATAAGTGATACGCTAGAATGCTGTGTACCTGATGGCCAATTTTGAGTGAGAGTTACAATATTAAAAAAAAAAATAGTTCAGAGAACTACAGTGAAGCTGGGTTTCCATATGCTACAATTTTCTGTGACCTTATGTGTGACAGATCAGTTATCCAATCAGATCAAAAATCTCTGACATATTTTGTCGCATGTCGCATGACGCTAGTCGGAGATTCTCCGACTTTTCATGTGTGACAACAATTCAAAGGTTTCTCGAATATTTCAGTTCATTTCACGCGCTAAGTAGGAGATCTCAATTATTTTAGCAAACTGCCAATATTTATAAGATGGGCATAATTTAATTCAAATAAAAACCAATAACCAATTTATGAAAAGGTGTGACACAAGTAATGTTACAAATGTAAACTCCAGACTGAAGAGTGTGACACATTTTTGCCGTGACAAATTTCTGTCACAGAAAATTATCGCATATGGAAACCCAGCCTCATGTTGGTACGCTAAACCAACCACACGATGCTGAACTTCAAGAAGGAATCGATGTGGGCTTCCCAACCGGGCCAGAATGGAGAAGCTCAGAGTCCTATTGTAGAAAATAGTTGACCTATGTCAAAAATGCTAAAGCCTTTGAGCCTGACCAACATCGGCGGAAATGGCTAATCTCCCAAACGCAAGAGCTTATTTAGGCCACCTTCGTTGGTACGGACTATTTCTGTTCAAGAAAGTAATCGAAGGAAGACGAACGGAACAAATTTGGGGCATACTCTTCACTTATCACACAGTGCGTGCCATTCATATTGAAATTGGACATAGTCTATCCACTGGCGCCTGCAACCTTGTTTTGGCGAAATTTTACAACGTTTGAAGTGGCATACAATTCAAAATTTTCTCTGATAATGAAAACAAATTTGGTGGTGAAAATAAGGAACTTCGTCGAACAGGAAGAATCTTTTTGGTAGATAAAGAAAATGATTCTTTAACCAAACAGCGGCACTTCAATTGAGAAATAGTGGAACGTTCCAATAAAACAACTCTCAATCAAATACTGTCAATTTTTTGCAGAATTTTGGCGTTTACATCCATATTTATGTGAATTATCTTAATAGTCAAAGCAATGGCCATCGTTTGCTATGACTTTCGCCCATCTTTCTGGCAAAGCATGGACCAAAAGAACTGTTCATTTATTGAGGACAACCATTCATCGAGCCAAATTCTCACTTCTTCGTAAGAATGTAAATGTTGTCCACAAAGTCCGTGCTTGCATTGATCGGAATAGATGGTAGTCCGAAGGCACCAAGTCCGGTGAATGCAGTGGATGGGGTAGTACGTCCCATTTAATGTTCTCCAAATAGTTCTTCACATATCTTTCAACATGGAGCCTAGTTTTTTATAATTTTGAAAAACTATTTTGTCCTGTCTTTTCGCATATTCTGGACTTTTTTGGCTGACGTGGACACTATTTGTTATTTACAACATATATGGTACATATTATTACATCCCTAGTCACTTCCTACTAGGCAGCACCAGTAGGAAATAACCATTAAGTTGCTTTAGGGATAGCCTACTAGTTTTGCTGCGAAAGAACTGGAAAATTAACAAGCAACTAGCGGATTTGTGCTGGAAGCGTTGGGTTCGGGAATTTCTCCTGGATATTACAAGACAAACTAAGTACACATAGTTTCAACAAATCAAATTAATAAAAGAAAGGAGAAAGGGAGTAGTTTTTGAAGCAATTTGTACTCGACCGGGACATACGTTAATTAATATCTTAATCAGATCAGCAGTCAAATTTCCGTTGCTGGATGTTAGCTTCAAGCAGGGAGGTTTTGGTACATGGTGGTCAACATACCGGGAAGAAGGATGTTGCCGACCGCAGCATGGACTGAATGCCGTCGGATATTGAAGCAAGACTCGACGCCAAAGCCGGAATACCGCTAGTCTCACTGATTGCTAAGGTGACCAGAGTTGAAATTAATACAGTACTATAGAGCTCGTAAAACAGCTTGCATATCAGTATTAGGTTTTTTAGGTTTTAGGAAGGGTGGGTGGTCGCTTCGCGACCAAACACATAGACCGCCAAAGGGTCCGTTGTGATCCCACATGCACGGGAAAGGAACACCCGTGGCCTAAGACAACCAATTAGGTAAACCACCCCACCTGCCTGACAAACTGAAGCAACTTGTCCAGTTTAGTGCTTGCGAACTCGCCCAAATCTATGGCGAAGCGCGTACCTAAAATACGTTCACGCCTCCAGGTCAGACCCGGGCATTCACAGAGCAGGTGGAAATACTTTCCTTGGCATTGGGTTCACCACAGCTGCGGCACAGATCCGTGACGTCCGCAACACCCAGTCTTCTGGCGTGCCTGCCGATCAGGCAATGGCCCGTCAGTACACCAATTAGGATACGAAGAGTATTCGTGTCTCCGAGTAGGATGTACTTTGTCCTGCTCGCATTGATCGCCGTCTGACTGTCTGTTAGTATAACGACGGATTTGTTTCTCATTGCACAGGCTTCTAGCAGATTGCAAGCCTGAACGATTCCCATCATCTCCGACTGAAAAACGCTACAACAGTCCGGTATTCTGAATGCCTCGCTATGGTTCAAGTCGGCGGAGAATACCTCTACTGCCGTACATATCAGTATTAACCAGTACCTGCTATTGCAAAAAACATTGCTGCGCCTACTTATGGTGCTAGACATGCTCGACGACATCGATGTAGCAACTGTGGTCTAAAACTTTTATGGCAAAAAAAGGGTAGTATTTATGTACTAAAATTGCAAGGGGTTGGATAGGTAATTTTTCGAGTTTTCCCCTAAACCAGTGCAAAGGGGTTAACTACGTTTTGATGAATTCCTCAAATCTTTATGGCCGAATGAGATACAAAATTGACTTTTTATATTAAAATTTTTAAATTTTCAACATTCAAGGGGTTGGTAAAGGGTTCAATATGTTTCATGATTTCCTTAAAATCTCTAAATTTTTGTTGATAGTATCTGGATGCATCTTAATGGGCAGTGACTATCTACGATACCAACGTCTCGGTATATATGGTGTGGCATTGCGGCAATTAAAACTGCGAACTATCAAAGCAATTGTAGAAAAATAGAAAACCAAAATATACATACCGGTGTCGTTATTTCAACGCGTTCTGTTGAAGTTTCAAATATAGGAATAATTGTCGAAGGACGAGCTTCTTCTTCTGCTTCATTTACTTCCGTTGGGATTACTGAAGTCGTTCTAGCGGTAGTTGATGCCGTCATAACACTATCGTCACTTTCATTCTAAATATAATCGACATTTATTAGCAATTACATTCATTTTTTTGGGAGAAATTATGAGTTTAAGGAAAATATTATATTGTTATTATTATTAACGCTAAAATATTTAGCAGCAAAGTTTTTACATACTACATAAAATTAAGAGTGATATTTACAATATATCAGTTTTTGAGCAACACCAACAAGAATTAAAATTCATCAAAAATATTAAAAACATTTAGAATAAAAAATTATACATTATATTTATAACTTATCACCTTTTGAGCTATAACAGAAATAAGTGTAGTAGTAGGAGTATCAGTTACTTCGAGAATAGTAGACCTAGTCTGTGCTGTAGTTTCGAAATTTGAAGAAGTCGTAGTTGAAGGAGTGTTAGTGATAATTTCTTCTGTATACGGTAGTATGGTAGTTTCATCGCTACTTGTCTGCTAATATAAGTAATATGTGAAAGATATTTTGTTTTTATTCACAAATCAAATCGTTCAACTTTCGGCCAAGAAATTATTAATTAAATATTTTTGAATTGAAATGGATCCAAGCAAAACTATGATATTCTCTTTTGCAATGCAAATTTTTTTATAGTTAGTTTTATTACGTTTGCATTTAAATTAAGTGGGAGAAGGGATCAGAAGTTTAAGCTATAATGCAAAAATACGGAAAAATAAATTTGAAAATAGATTCGAAGCTGTATAAAGTTCAAATATAGATTTCTTTTTTCTACTGGTATTATTGCGGATAATTCGGGCAAAGTATTGCAAAAAAAGTTAACGGCACGAAGACTTATCTGTGGAAAATGGTAGCAGAGCTTAGTATTTATGGAAGGTGGACATGCAGTAAACTTATGGTTGAAAAGAGGTTTTTTGTTGTGTTCAACAAGAGGTAACCGATTTTAGCGCTCACAATTAGGTTGTTTGAGTATATTCTGGACACTATATAATTGTAAAAATGCTTAAAACAACTAGTTATTGCTGTCTACGAGTCCAGAATGTGGGTTGTAATGAATAGCCTCTTAGATCTCAAGTCATGTGCTCTGGATTAAGAAAATTATATTGAGAAGAAACAAGCTCCTCTGCTTAATAGAGCTGCAACGCTGCTACTTCCATTTAAATCTTCAGGGGTTATGGCATTTCCATGCTACAGTTTAGGCTAATCTTCATCAGAGCACAACGTGATAGTACCATTGTCTGCCTACATGGAGTAGGTCTGCTATGTAAATAGAAAAAGTCAGGGCAATAAAGTTGATCTCTACGGTACACCCGCCTCAATGGATTTCAAGGGAGATCCTTTTGCATCTCAACGTACAACTAAGTTGCTTATCAATTTTTAGGACAATGTATCTGGGTATCCGGGAGCGAAGAGCTCGAACACCTAACGAAGTACGGAAGGAATTGACTGAATTGAAAAATGTGGAAGGCAGTGGAATTTACAGCTACTGTATGACAGGATCCACAAGTCAGAGAACTATGCACAAATAGAATTTTACCGAAAGGTACACCACAATTTACATCATATCAAATGATCATTGAAAGTACCAAGCTGATGGACTTTATAAAGAGTGCTGTGAGAATATCGCTGCCTGGTCTAACGTCAGAACTAGAACGAATAGGTATTTAAGTTGTTAATGTTGTGTAACAAAGCTTATATTGCTATAGCCTTGAGTGGACTTCTCTTCTGTAGAAGCTGCTCTCTTCTGTAGAAGCATAAGAAAACCTGGGTGACAGGATATACGGTTATACCGCGTAACAATGAGCTGATATGGCAGTACGACGACACGGGCAAATTAATATCAACAACTTCGAAAGTAATTAAGGACCCAAAAGTACTTCATCGTTTCAAGTATAATGATATATGGTCTGTCGAAAACAAGGGCAAAAAGCGCCGTTTAGATACCACAAACTCGTTTAACCTGGTCGTTGAGGGCTGATGAACAAGATACATATTATTACCAGGACCTGGGGCTTGAATGGATTATCATATCCATCCGGAGCTGTTCAAGAAGGTGATCAGTACTCCAATCTTGTTTTTCGGGATCTCATCAAGGTTATTAAAGAAAGGTTTGCCTAGTCTGGCCCTACCTAGGGTTTTCCTCATATTTGCATCCCCACAACTGCAGAAATCGATGTTAAAAGGAATACCCAGTCGGGCCGCGTGGTCGCCGAACGGCCAGTGATCCGTCCTGACTGCCGTGACTCTGGAGACGTTCACACGGTTCCTACTTACATAGCTCATATGCTCCTGCGATTGTATATGACTGTATCGATAACTGAACCATTCTTCCATTGCACCCTGGTTGGAAAACCGACAGCGAAATGATATATAGTGCCGTAAATATAACTCATGCATACAAATAGTCGCGACTTATTCAATAATTATCGATTAACTCTCATTGGAACACGTTATAGAAGCAGATCGGTTTTAAAGCGTTGGGAAAATTATCTTAAATTAGTTTTATCTGTCTACGATAAATTAATAAATTTATAAAACGCGTTGGAACAATAATTGTGTTCAAATAAAGCAGTAGGATGTGTAAATAAAACGGAATTTTCAATTTCTCATTAAAAGGAGAGGTTGGGAGAAGTCGATGTACCTCGTTAAACTCCCTAAAGTTCAACAACTAACCTTTATAATATAGTTATAATTGCCTCAATTTTTTTAAACACCAATTCACCATTTTCAAAAAAAAACTGCGGTTGTTAGGGAGCTATAGAAGCAAGAGAATAGAAAAGGGCATACAAATCAATATCCGATTTTGTTTCCAAGTGGGGGATATCCCGATTTTATTATCGAAGTGTCTAGGACTCAACTTAGGCTGCAAACCCATAAAACAGTTAGTATTCCAATTGAAAAGCCTTAATGGGCTAGAATATTAAGAGGTGTCGTTCTACCTACATTGGTATGCGTTTTGATGGCTCATTTCTGGTTTTTATAGTGATACCAAATTTCAAATCGAAAGTGGGAAATGAAACTCAAGAGATCCTATGGCCTATGACAGACAATAAAGCATTGAACGAACCAACGGATGAGCTGTTTTGAGTGAAATCAAAGCATTTTTAGATGTTTAAACAAGCGAAAGAAAACAGACAGGGAAATGCGATACTCTACTTGCTACTCGAGTACTCGTATATCGAACGTCAAATAAGGATCATATAATCTTTATATTTATAGGATTTGTTCTCAACTATCTCATCCTTTCTGAAGCTTAAAGAACAGGATATTGAGCTTCCAAACATGAGCTGGGAGTTGTGTAAACGATAAAAGAAAAGTGCTGGTTGGTTGGTTGGTTTAAGTGGCTGCCTTGTCTTCCATACAGAGCTCAATTGTAACTATTAACACCTGCTAGTACACTGCCATACCCGGCTCGATTTCTGACCTCCTATTCCTAAGCTGACTGGACTGTACACTACAGTGTATTAAAGGCTAACTAACCTCCTAGGTCCAGTTCGGTATCCGTAAAAAAAAATTCCTCAAAGGCCGTTTTGGACCACAAACTCTTGTTAAACCCGGATGTTAACGGTTGTTTTGACTGGGGAATTTAAAAAGATGAATGTGAGAAAAATTTATCGTTGTCTAGGAAAAGTAATAACTCTCTAATTCTCTTTCTTGAAATCTTTATTAGGTCCCCGTAGAAGGGTTTTCCTAGTGCTCGCTGTAGGGCTCTAGCCAAAGCCGGACATTGGAAAAAGAAATGAACGAGCAACTGACGCTCTTTAGTGTCCTGGCAACTGCGGCAGTGTACAATGAACGGAATGCCCAATTTGGCTACATGATCCCCAATTGGCCAGTAACCAGTACTGAGCGCCGTGATTCTGGAGACGTCTGCCCGGGTCTTGTATAGAAGTTCGTCTGACTTGGCTCGGTTGTGAGATGGTCACATCTTTTTAGATATTGTGCAGGTGATTAGGTCTTTCCACCTGGAGTTAGCAGCTGCCTGGAAGTGGGAGAGTATGTTCTCCTTGACTACTCCAAAAGGAACGTGGACTAGTTCCGCAAGAGAGCCGGGAAGAGCGGAGTCCTTCCTAACCAGTTCATCAAGCCGCTCATTTCCCATTATATCTCGATGCCCCGGGACCCAGAGCACAGTAAATTTGAGCCGGTCCGCTAAACCGGCTAGTTCGTTACGGCTTTGCTGAACAAGAGAAAAGTACTCATCGTAGAACAATTTTCAAAAGATGACTCCATTATTATTTGTTTACTCCAACGAATCCATCAATGCTTACCCTACGGAATGGGTCAAAAAGTGCAGTGTAATGATTCAGAGCCACAGTCGAGTTGCAAGTGATATCACATATTAGTCCTTGTGTGTCTCAAAGGCAATCAGAAATAGAAAATATCTGTGGTTCGGTATATTTTTGACGAGCAATCCCTTCTCCAGATTTTTTAATTTTTTAAATTAGAACAGAGTATGAAAACGACTGCACACAATATCCGACTAAAGAGGACTCTAATTTGCTGGTGGTAAAATGAAAATCTTTAATTGAAAAGACTACTTGAAAGAAAATGTGTTTCATTTTCAGAGCGATACGTAAAAAAATAAGACACTAATTTTTTATTAGCGAGGAATCCAGACAAGAATTAATGAAGTAGCCAGGACACACGCTGAAGAGTATTTACACTGTATTGCGTGTCAAAGAAAACCTGGCCATCGGGGATGTAATTTCAAAGAATAGTCGACACTAAGTGATGACTATCAAGATCCACGAACGGAGTCAAGAATTACCACGTTTACATGCAGGATTGAATCCGGATTGAATCTCATGTAAACGCAGATCGGATCGACTCAATCCAAACCAACTTCTCGACCTGGATTAAATCGAAACCAGTTGTGCCATTCGTTTTAATGCCATCTCATGTTTCGATCCGGTAAAAAGGTAAAGTGAAAAAGTAAGGACTTAAAGATTTATAATCATGTATTGAATTCTGAAGTGATGCATGGCTTTGCATACGAAGGTTATAGTCCGAAGTTTATAAGAAAGAGGCCGTATGTACAGAAAAAAACACATCCACTTACGTAATAAACACTGAAACATAAAACAATATGAAAATATACAGATCAACTTTTTGTTAGTTTCACATAATAAAGTACACAGTGTTAGTCTAGGAAAAATATGCTATGAAAAATGCGTAAAAAAATTATGTGATGGATTTTGCAACATTAATTTACAATAATTTATGCAGTTTTGATATTTACAAGAAAAGAAAAAAAAGTTAATGTAACCTTCCCAATATTACCTTTGTCGGCAAAGTAGTGCTTACTATGCTTGGCACAGTTGTTGTTGACTCAGTAGTGACAGTAGTTCGCGATGTTGTCGTTGGTGGCACTGTTTCTTTAACGGTTGTCGTTACAATTTTAGTTGTGATTGAAACGCTCGTTGTAGACGTACTTATTGGAATATCGGTTGCAACTAATGTTGGAACACCAACGTATTCAACAACGTAATCTTCGCCGTTCGTTTCCTCGTCGTCGTTGTTGTTACTTTCATCGACAACAATGACCGGTTCATTTGTTGCGATTTTACTAACATGTTGTTTTTCATTTTTGATTGTTTCCATTTGATTATTATTGTTTTCAATCGTTTTCGTAATATCCGACTCTAGTTTAGAAACGCTTTTAATTATATCTTCATCCACATTATTAACCGTACCTTTACCGGTACCGCCATCGCTACCACCAACAGCACCACCGTCGCTACTATTATCGTTGGCTTCCGGTACTGGTTTCAGTTCGTTTTTCTTTTGCTTAATATTTGTTTCGATCGCATTCGAATCAACCGGTAGACTAGTCGAGTCTGTTAGTTTTTTATTGCTATCTAGATAGTTTGGCTAAGCAATGAAAATAGAAAAGCAATGAAATTTTTATGTACATGTAATCCGAGTAGTTAGTAAAATGTTCGAATGAGTGAATGAGAATAGGATAGGATAGAAAATGGACTAAACATAGTTTTATAAATATATTATGTGCGTGATTCAATTTTCAACTGGTGCTCTTTTTGATAATCGTCGTGAAGCAATACAAATGTTAAAACTTTGATTTTGTTGAGTTTAGGCGATAAATTTGCACCCACAGTGAAAAGCCAATTCGTTGATGCTGGACGGACAGGATCGGTAAAAACTCACCTTGGACAATCCGTGATGATGGCGGTGTGCATGTGTTGTTTCTAGTGGAGTGTCCGTGATTGATTGATCGCTACAATTGAAAAAAATTAAATAATTAAAAAGAACCAAGTTCAATACGTAAATCAAATAATAACATTAAAAGATATTTAATAATAAAGCATACTAAAGCACGTAACTACTTGCGGACCGGTGCTTTTTAGGGTGGCTGTAATACTGGTGCCGACGGCGGAGCCCGAATGCTCCGTCGACATAGCGATGAGTCGCGCCCCAGGCGTTTTGGACAGGGTGGTTGATTGAAAAGTGATGGAGTAAAATGAATTACAAAAGTGGAAATTAAGAATTTTGTAATGAAGGTCCTGCTTACTGTAAGAGGAGACTTGCGGACAATCCCACATCTGAGTGTGAAGACTGCGAAGTACAGCTCTAGTCATTCTGCTAATCATGAGCTTTCTATCAGCAGTACAATGAAATGACCGAGAGTTAGATTTCGGACTTGCGTATTTGATTTCTTTATTTTAATGAATTTCAGTTGGAAGGACTCAGGCGAAGTAAAAAATCAAAACCGAATCGACGAGAGATGGGGAGTTATAAAAAGAGAGATTGTTACGAAAACGTTTTCAGGAACTAGCGCTGTCTCAATTTCTTAGCTGGAATAATGGTCAACATTGCTTGCCAGCAGCTTAGGAGCCAGTTGGGGGTTCTAAAGTAGTGTCTAAAGGAGGTGGCACCATCCTAGAACATGCTGTAAAAAAACCAATAAAGTTGAAGAAAAAACCACAAGGAGGGATCCAGCAGAACCACTACCGTCCTAAATCTCTTATGCCCTGAAACGCATAACGCGAAAAAGAGAGAGAGAGCCAAGAACAAGGTCATCCTCGTCCAATGGAGTCGCACAGCTCCTTTCTTCGAAGATCTACTTCATTATGCCTCTAATAAGACGAGAAAACGTGGAACTGATAAAAACTCTTGTACTTCGGTGTCGTGTCCGTCATCCAAATCCCAAGAGAATCAACAAATTGAAGAATCCTACGATAATACCAGCTGTCACGATTTACCTAAAAGAAAGGTTTCAGGGGGTTTCACTCCTTATATAATAGTTCAAATTTGCGGTTCTTGGATTCTTAAAAAAATCATCCGATCATTTTTAGATCAGAGGCAGAGTCGTCTTAACAGCATTGGAGAACCTAGGTGAAATAGTACTAAAGATCTTTCCGATAACACGCTCAAAAGGACATTTGATGTTTTTGTGGCACCTAAGCTGCTGCGTCTGCCCAAGTTCACCCACAAGGTAAAGTTATCCTGTCCAATGACTGTGGCTTAGTGCAAAAAAGCTGTTTCCGTTTTTATGATGGTTTGATATTTGCAATATCCTTTTCGTTAGATCCTGCAGCTTAATTTTGAAATTGCAGTAAAAGGGGCTACGTAAAATGTAAATACAAAGTTTTCTGTTGTAGTGCACGAGAGATACATCTCTCCGTTATAGAAGTTTTAATGTTCAGTTTTTTAAAGGAAATGTTAATTTCAGGAGAATGAAAGCTGTCCAGATTCCCATGTAGCTGCAATTACTCGAATATTATTTTTAGGAGTACCGTACTGAAGAGGGCTTAGAGGGCTAACCATCAATTTTCAGTTGCGTACAGACCAGTAAAAGTCGAGTCGGTTGCAGTCCAGTGGTAGTGTACTAGGTCTTGAAAACATTGCTGCCGGGGTTCAACTCCCAGTCAATGCAATTTATTTATATGAATTTTGCAGTTGCTATTGGGGTAGAAACATTACTATAAATAGGGTCACTTGTAAAGGATTTAAAACCTAACCTAACAGACCAGTCAGTTCAGGGATTATAACTTTAGCAAACCGTTGTTGTCCGACTGTAGATTCGACCCAATTTTTAATCATACAAGCATATTTTTTAACCCGTCTAATTTTTGTCCTGCCATATTTCCTTGACTAAATAGATTTATTTTAGTTCAGCAGTTTAACGCAAAACCGTTTTCGAATTTGATGAAATTTCTATTAGGTTTGTATAGTTCGCGAACGAACTAGATCGGACGAGCGTTCCCATAACTTAAATGAACGAAAGTTCGCAATCTGTGCCCCTCCTAATTCGTTTGTATTCATTCATTGCCGGTTGAAAGTCTATGTTATATACTTGTAGGCTGACGACCTTTCTTTTCTGTTAGCTCATCCCATTCTACCACGATGATGACGACGAGTCGGTTCTAGTTTCTCATCACAGAACTCCAGCGAACTACTGAACTAAAAGAACGAAGTAGTTCGCGACGGATCGAGAAGCGGAAATGATCGATCACTACGATGAATTAAAATGGGCAAGCTTACTTTCATATCCTTGTTTTCATTTCAAGATACTGGAGTCATGGCAATAAGTTTAGTATCGGAACAGTTAAACGGTTTAATCGAAACTGTATTGAATCAGAGAATCACGGCCCTATTCGGTTCATAGTTCTTCAGTCATTTCAATCTACAAATTGCATCCACCAATCAATTTTTTTTTTCAATCTGCAATCTTCGCCAATTGAGCGCTTCTTCTGTTTGTGTGGATTACCTACTAGTCGATTGCCATGTGATTTGTTTTTCACGAATGGAGAATTTTTTATCGGTCATCTGCCCACCACAATTTTAAACGCTTTATTAGGATTATTGCGCCAGTTCATTCTAAAATCTGTGGCGCTTCTTGTCCAAGAATCAATAGGCTAATCCTTGCTTCATTCGATTCATCGATAATTTTAATTACTTATTTCTGAGACTGCAGTCCCAGTTTTCAGATGCAAACAGTCCATTTGCGGTATTAGCAGTAGCAGTCTATCCGTTTGTTCTTCTAATTTTCTTCGGTATTATTAACACTCTTCCCCGACTTAATAGCTTTTGTAGCAGCAGGAACAACCTATCGTGAGAGGTTCAGAGGTAAATTCCTACGTCTTGATTGCTTTTTGACTAGCAGTTTATTTTGTGGTTTTTGTAAACGATGATAACGATGTCGCCGATCTCTACATGTTTAACGGGCTGAACACACTTCGTAGGTCTCGTACTAGCGAGTACAGAACTTCTTACCAAAAATTGGCCAAATTTTGGTCCAGAACGTACTAGCGCGTACACACCAATCGAATACGCTGACGATATAAACATCCTCGCATGATCTGTCCCTAGTGCTAAGGATATATGCCAGTCTTGAATTCACCGCAAAATAAGTCAGGATGTGCGTTAACGAAAGTAAAACCAAAGTAATGACGGAAAGAAGAAAAGAACGCCAATCAAACAGAATATAAATGACTCAAAGAAGAAAGAGAACACCAATCAAACAGAATATAACAATTGCGGCGTAAATTTTGAGAGTGTAGACAACTTCATATGTCTGGGGATAATCTAGCTGAAGACGGCAACGAAACGGATGAAATCAATCGACGGATCATGCTAGCAAATAAAACGTGTGATTCGATACTTCCAATAATTAAATCCAAGAATATGCATAGGAACAATAAGCTGCGAAACTTCCGAAAAGGCAGTCAAAGCATTCACAAGAAACTACCTCCGAAGAATTTCAGGTGAATTTCTGAAGAAAGGAACGGGCTGGCGAATAAGATGCAACAATGAGTTGCATCAACACTACAAAGTGCCAGAAGCTTCAACGTTCATCAAGCTACGTACACTGCAGTGGACAGGCCATGTAGAGCGAATGGAAGATAGAAGAATCTTCAAACCGGCTCTTAAGGGCAAAGCGAGTCGAAACAGGTTAGTAGGCAAATCACGCAAACGATAGGAAGACTGGATTCATGAAAACTTTAAAATGAGAGCGGCTCGATGATGCCGTCTTTGGATCGAGACGATTTGAGGTAATGTCTTTTAGGAGGCCAGGGCCCGATTTGGGCTGTAGCGCCATTGATAATGAATTACAAAGCAAAAAAAAAAACACTGTGTGAATGTAAGTGAGTGGCTGAAGTGCAAGAATAAAGAAACATTTGTACTTATCTATTACATCCTCTACAAATGCTACCAATAATTCATTAATACTTCGACTAAAATACAAAACGGAACCAATACTCACTCATAATCTTCGTTATAATCGTAATCATCTCCATCTGCTCCAACTTGTCCAGATCCTTCTTCCTCTTCTCGCTTAAATCTTTGAACTCTGAAAACATTAACAATCGAACGCAATTACAAACAAATCAATTAATTTGCAACATCGGCATGAATAAATAAACACCTACCTATTGGTGATTTTCTTCTTCCAGATGACCCACCAACCAAATTCGAGACCAGTGATATCATCGATCGAATTGTCCTGCATTTGTTGCGTAATTTGAATCGAAATCGGTCCGCCAATTTTGAAATACGACTGACCGCAACCAATCTACGAAATTTACGAGAAATAATTGAAGTAATATTTTAAGAAAGGAAATGCTTTCTGTATCTCTACCATAAATTCAATTTTTCCCAGACTCTTATCGCTATCGCATGTATTTGTTCCTCGTTTAATAGAACGTTTCGACATTTCGTAAATGTCTCGTCGGGACACCGATTCGATTTTAATAAATTCCTAAAATTGGGAATTGATTAGAATCGTTTTTTTCTTATATTAATATCAGTAAACCACAAGGAGCATTACTTTAGGAACCGCAAAAAATTTTGATAATTTATTAAGTGCTCGGGTTTTTTTATTGTCGACAATGTCGTCCCAGTCGTTCGATTTAAGTACCAATGAAAGCATCAATTTGCTTTCCGCGTACGGACATTCAGACAATTCCTGGGAAATAAGCAAAATTTATATTAAGTATTTGTAGATGGGGTAGCGAACATATACCTTGAAATACGTGCTCTTCGGGAGTGTTATAGGACTCTCTACTTCCTCTTGGGGTTCGGTGAGCATTACCTGTAAATAATTGAAAACGATTAGTGTTTTTCCAACAAAATTTTACGAAAGGTATACCTGTAAATCATCGTTGGACCCATTTTCAAATTGAAAGTCCTTCTCAGCACTGCCCAGCCATAGGCAAAAGGTGAATATTGAAAGGCATCTAAAGCTTAAAGGAGCCATTTTACTTATGTTACTATTGCGAGATGATTGTGTTTTATTCGATTTTAAAGAAAATTTAGAGTCGACTTATTTACAGCATGATTAATTTCTGAAAGTAAAAGAATTTAAGATTTATTAAAATTTAGTTGAAATATTTCGAAATTAATTATTCAAGATTAAGTTAATAAGCCTGAGAGTTCAAGGGGTCCAGTCACCCAACTGGCGTGTCAACCAATAAAACTGGGAAATTTCGTCAAACTTCTGTCAGAACAAATGGCTTATTCTATAGACGTTTTTCGGAGTGTGGATAGTGTTGAAATTGCGAGCGCACAAATTGATGCGGCCATCAATACTACCTACACTCAGATGCACTCCTAGGGTACAACGATAAAATAGATTGACAGAGTAGTGCCCTGGTGGGCATAAGTTCGACCTGGTGGACATAAGTTCGCAAAATAGAGATCCGATGCTTGAAGACCGAGGATTGGGACTTCTACTCTAGGTCTTTAACGAACTACAAGGAGCTCAAAACTGCACAGAGGCTCGTGGAAGAATAAAATATGATCTTCCCAGTAGGGAACACTCAAACAGCTCCTAGAGAAGCCCGACGGGACATTCACTGGGTCAGGAAAAGAGTCAATGGAACTTTTAGCCCAAACTATTCATCACTATTCAGGCTCGGTGGAGGTTAATGATGCAACTTCGTTCTCTAACTCTGGGGATCAGACTCGACCAATACTAGAGAATTGCAGGATAGTGACCAAGATCTTCACACCAAATAAAATAAGATGGGCAGTAGAAGATGGCATCCACCCTATATTTATACAGAAGGGATTAACCCATCTGCTCCCATCTCATAGAAAGACCTTTAGAGCAACCAAATATATGACGAAGAATGATTAGGTTCACATATGTATACATACTTAAAGTGGAAAAAAAAGATCAAATGACAAAGCAAACCGTCACATTAGTCTATCTACTTTTCTATTGGAAACCATGGAACAAATCTTTGACAGGCGTACCTATTAGGGACGGATCAGGGAGCCCTCAGTATCAATGGCGCTGTTTAAATCGGGCCCTGATCTCCTGTAGGATTTTAGACAATGGCATTTTTTGCAGTGATTCGTTGTCGGTGTCTCGCCCAACCACCAACTTGGAGGGCCAGTCCTACTCATTTGTTACACCCCGTTAGGAAAAGGGTGGAAGTTTTCAGCTATGACATTTTGTAGTTCTTCCAGCTATGCTGCGAGTTCAACTATGTGATACTTGTTGCCTACTTCCTGAGATGAACAGGTGCTAGTGAATCCACTACACAATCATCAATATTTCTACTAGCCAAGAAAATCGACGATCCATGAACTTCAACATCTGGACACAAAAATATAAAAATCTATTCAGTGCAAAGAGGTTGCGGTGGGTGGATTCCGGGATATAGAAGGAGCCCTTGATAGCAATTCATACCAATGCATTTACCATTCCATTCAGGAGTGGGGCATAGAGAGCCAGCACCAGCAGATGGATAAGGTGCATACTAGCAAAACGAGTAATAAAGTCCTCACTAGCGAATGAAACCCTTGCAATCACAGCCTCTTAAAGGATGCCCGCAGAGAGAGGTGCTATCACCATTACTGTGGTCAATTGCAGTCAATAAACTTCTAACCAGATTCAGCACATCAAGGATACTCGGGGTATAAGACCTAGTATCGCTAACTGGATGTATACGACAATAGTTAGACCAGTGATCTCATATCCGTAATTTGTATAGTGGCGCAAGTCCTTACAGATAACTGCAGAGTTCCACCTAAGCAATCGCAATGGTTGGACTGAACAATTATTACTGAGACAATGCGAGCCACTCCTGCTGCAGCACTTGAGGTGATCTTAAATCCTTCACCTTTACACCTGTATGTACAAAAAGAAGCTAGGCTCATGAGGAACCGACTTCTAACTTCTGTGAATACGGTAGTAAAGAAAACAGCCTCCACAGATCTAGTAAGAGCTTGAGAGTGACTCAATTCTAGGCTTTCTGCTTTCTGAGAACATCATACCAAGACACAACTTTCAAATACTATTCAGAGTAGTATTCGAACTGAAAACACATAGGCTTGAATTTGGAACAGGACCACTTATTTGATATACAGATGGCTCCAAGACAAATAAGGGAGTTGGAGCAGGAGTATATAGACACATATCAAGATTCGACACATATGCCAGCCTTGAGAAGTCAAACAAATACGATCTTCCAAGCAGAAATTCATGTAATTGAGCTATGCATCAGTGAAAACATTAGAAGAGAATACAAGAATCACAAGATACTTTCTCTCTAACAGCAGAGCAGCACAGCCTGTTTGATTGGATAAACATCCAAGCTGATCTCCACTGGACAGGAGCGGTAAGATGCAGGCAACCAAACGATGCTTGGGAGATCAATCCAAGAAACATACCTCCGATTTGCATAAAATGAGCTAATGTTAAACCGGAAGAGGCAGTGCTTGAAGTTAAAAATTCTTAAGAATTTTTTGTGTGGAGTTTTTGGTGTGGAACTCCAACACGAAATCCCAGACTATTGATTAATTGCTGTCCATGGACATGACAGTTGGAAAATCTTCACTGGAGAGGCCAGTTTTTATAAGACTTTGTTAGACAGGGTCCGACGGAGCTGTTTCGTCATCGGATGGTATAGACTCGTCAGAGAGTGTGTCATGTGAAACACCCTTACAGCTACAGGTGGTATTTCTGAGGACTATTCTATATAGCGATATCGAAACCAATTTTATTATCTGCGAATTATATTCGAGCTAAATTCTTGCCATCGCATCCTTATATTAAAGGTGGCACTGAAAATTATCGAATATTTCAACCAATTTGGTGGAATTTTTGTTTGTTCGCTAGGACTTATAAAGATCAACAGTAAGAGCGCCGGATCGAATCCCGCCAACAGCAACTGTTACCGCGAAAACAACAAAAACTTTTTAAAAATTTGCTTCTATGGTCGCTTCTCATCATGAAAAATTTCATTCTTTTAGAAATACTTTTCTTAATAAGGTAAAATTCGAGAAATACATTCTATCATGTTAGAAGCTAATTTTCAAGAATTTTTTTTCCTTGTTTTTCTGCATCAGAGGAGTTTCTTGTGTAAAACACAGGGAGTTAGTAAAAAGTTAAAATTCGTTACATAAATAAATAACATATAGAACAACATTCCTAATATTTATGGATTGATTGAATGGCACAGAAAATCAAGTAATCTAACTTGAAGGGTGTAGTTCAATTCACAAACCAATTTGGGTTTGTGTCTCAGATAAACATTATGTTACTCCGTGCTGCTATTTACTACAAATTGGGGTGTGTTCAAGATTTCTGCTATAGCTGCTTTTAGCTGCTATTAGCTGCTTTTTTGTGTTCAATGCAACCAAAAAGCTGCTTTCTCGTGCTTGCTATTTGACACTAGATCTGTTCAAGATTTTTAAAAAGCTGCTTCCATAGCTGCTTTTTCTTGCTCGCACTCCCGAGTGTAGCTAGAAAGCGGCTATTGCAATATTTATATGTGTGTGTAGCTGTCACTTTCGTCGAAACGTTATTTTCAGTCTTTAAAAATGGAAGAAACTCTATCATTAGCATTAGAAATTAACGAAAAATTTAAGGAAACATTAGAAGCAGTTAATGCGGTAAGTATTCAAAGTCATTCAAACAAATGTCTTATATGCCACGCCAACTTGCGTATGTGCTTGTCGAACAGCTGTTATTAGCTATACAAGCTGCTTTTGGCTGTTCAAGACCCGAAGAAGCTATTTCATGCTATGGCTGAAATTGACAGCTGCTACAGTCTTGCTATGCTATGCTTTCGAAGCAGCTATAGCAGAAATCTTGAACAGAGCCATGAGCTATGTTAATTGGTAAGGTGAATTAATTGGATACGATAAATTGTTAATTGTTGAGGATTTCAATTATACCGGTGGTTCCAGTTACCGCACTTAAACAAATCAATCCATTTAATTGAATTCAATATACCGAGCAAATATGAATGCTGTACGATAAAGTTTGCACCTTCGCCGCTTTAATTCTATAAAAAAAATCGAATAGCATACAGTTTTTTGCACTCAGTGATGAATTCCGTATTGATTTGATCTGAAATCCTTAAAGGATACACGTATGACATATAAATGCATGTGCATTTTTAATACTCGATGACTGCAACTTTGTATGCGCATCGAGTGAGATAGATAGATACCACTATCCATGTTAAAGTTCTGTTTTACATTTTATCTTGCGAAACAAATCTATAAATAAAAATAAAGGAATCTACCAGTGCACTGGAGATAGAATGATCTAAAAATATTTTCCCTTTTTATGTTTCAAGTACTTGTAGATCATCTTAGAGTGAATATTTTAAGACTGTAGCATTTCTGGTAGAGCTCTTTACCGGGGCAACAAACAACAAGAACAACAACTACTCGAAGCGCTATAATGCAAAGAAGATTTTACTTATGGATGACAATTTGTCTTATGGAAGATGGGTTTGCAGACGTGAAGATAAACCGAAGAATTGGATGATTCAGTTTGTCTGACGGTCTGACTAATACGATTTAGTGATGAGTAATAATATGCAGAATTGTTTGGTGCAGTCAATCACTAGCGCAGTGAATAGGGCAAAAACCGGGAGAATTTTCGATTTCACTATTCAAAACCGGCAGATGAACAAAGAGATTTGTGACTTTATGATTTAAATGAAATGTTTGGCGTATTTCAAGCTCATACGGGACCCAAATGTTTGTTACGCATACAAAGGAGGATCGGCCTAAAATAAAATATGTTTTATTTCTTCAGCAGTTTATGATCAATAGTATCAATCCCACTTGATGTTCTTTCTTTAGTCCGAGCGCACAATAGTTCAAAAACAGGATGGTCTCTTTGATAAGTTCAAATAGAAGTTGTAAGATCAGGCTCATCTCCCATACCAAAGCCCTTAAAACACGTGCTTACGAATATTGTTATTCAAGTTAGAGTGAGGTAGATAAATTAATATAAAGAACATCGAGTGAGTCTTTCGCACAGCCTTGACACAAGTCGTTGAACAATTTGTGCTTTAACTTTTCTGAATCCAATTCAATTTACTTTCAATTTAAACATAAATTTCCCCTTTACTACTTCGATCAACTATTCAGTTCATATAGATCGAGGTGAATTGTTGGCCAGTTTTTGCTGTTTGGACTATCTCTCTCAAACCACTGTCGAAATTATATGTTTAACTCTCTATCTCTCTTCATAACATCATTAGATAATAGGCTTGTACAGTTTGCGAACGAACTTGTGCAGAAGAGCGTTCCCAAAACTGAAATGAACGAACTAGTTCACAGTCAGTCCCATTGATAGTTCATCGACTTCATCATTTTGAAGTCAGTGCAACAATATCCTCGTATACTGACGGGTTTTTTTTTGTTCATCCCATTCATAGAGCTACTGGAGACGACCAGATACCGGTTTTGTATAAAGCGCTTTGGAGCCAAAAACATGATGGAAAGTGGGACAAAACAGGGTCGTTGTTGTTGTTTTTAGCGTGAGAGCGAGTGAGAAAAAACAGGTTCATTATGTCAATTGTTGTTGTTTTGCGTGCAAGTGAATGCAACGACGTCCGCCTTCAATTCAATCGCTGCTTGTCATCTCCAGTATATATATATTTCTATGATCCCATTGTATCACAATGACGAATGCCGTTCTCATCCCTGAACTCCAGCGAACTAATGAACTAAAAGAACGAACTAGTTCGCGAGGTATCGGGAACCGGAAATCGCTCAATACGGTGAATTAAAATGCGCAAGCCTATTAGAGAATTGCTGGCCATCTGATATCTCCACGACGTGAAATGAAGCGTTGTGGACAACATCTCTGGAGGGTTTGTTTTTCCTAATAATCCGGACAGTCAAACGCAACGTCTTAAGGTACTGTCTGGCTGGTACTGCCGACCGGTTAGCACAAACTGCCGGCAGTAGACTACTGCTTCAGTCCAACACAAGCTGTGTTGCTTGTTTGCGACTGCCCGGCAGTTGACGGTTGTGAGTGCAAAGGTTGATAGTTACTGCTGTCCGCGACAGTCGGCAGTACCAGCCAGATTGCACCTTCAGTCTTACGAGCACATTGCTTTCCCCGCCAAAGCGGGCGCTTACTACGGAATGAAATAAATGCTTATAGATGCAACTTTCAAATTGCTTCCATGTATCTTCTTCTTGATTTCTTTTCGATTGCCTTTTACGTAGTGTTAGTGTTTCCAATTCGGCTGAGTGAGGTATTCGTGAGGAGTTTCATGCGAACTTATGAACTCATTTTAGATACATTTCAGCAAAATGTAAGGAAAGCAATGCTTCCTTTGACGCCTCGTTGGTTCCGGACAAATTCGAGATGAAGTCGTTCCAGCTCCTATAGACTTCCTCGAGCATCAATCAAATGTCGGAGTTCTTCTTATCGAAATTTTCATGGTAAATGTAGTTAAGATCTAAAGGGACTTTACCGTACCATCTTAGTTGCTCTTTGTAACAAGCGTACGAAAGCTCTTAAATAACGTGGTTACACCTATTGCATGTTTAACAACGAGCCCGCGTAAAACTAATCCTTGGAATTTCTTCATAATTTCAAAGTACGGGCTTTCCTTCAATTGGCTTCCATACATAAGTCACTGAAAAATATGGTTTCGTTAGCCTAAATTGACGACAACGCGTGTACGATTTCATGATTGATTTTAGTATTTCTATAAGAAAGGTACCTCCCCTTCCCTGTTTATTTTAAATAGTTCAGTTTGGAGATGGGCAAAGCAGTTCCTTTTAGTGAGTGAGTGAAGTCCGACTCACTCACTGAAATGAACTAGTTAAGTGAACTAGTTCGAGTTACTTTTGAAGATCACTTCCCCGGCGAAGGAACTAGTTATTTAGTTCTTTTCAAGTTCGGAGTGAATGTGAGGAACTAAAAAAAATAAGGTCCTCATTCACGAAGGAACTATAGTTCTTTTGAAGTTCGGATGTAAGAACCTGAAAAAAAAAAACAAAATGGTCCTCACTCACGAAGAAACTAGTTCTTTTCAAGTTCGGATGTGAGGACCTAAAAAAAAGGTCCTCACTCACGAAGGAACTAATTCTTTCCAAGTTCGGATGTGAGGACCTACAATAAAAAGGTCACTCACGAAAGAACTAGTTCTTTTCAAACTGTGTCACGTGGCGAAACGAACTACAGTTTACCAAAAGGAGTGAGTAGGTTACTCAATCATTTCAATGAACTGCTCTTTTGGAACAGTTCACTCATGAAGGACCCATCAGTTCACCCAGTTCAGTTTCTCATAGTGAATATCAATCATCCGATTTGATTTTGTTTTGGTACGATTTAATTTGATAAAAAGAATGCCGTACACATTTTTTTTTAATTGTGTAACATCTGATTGACCTTTTCATACGTTTGAATACTTGCAAACAAACACTTCCTGGAAATATTTAATTAATTTTTTCGGTTGACATTTTTTTCGGACATGGTCCTTTATTGCTTGAATTGTTCTAATTGACGTTTTATAATGTGAAGTAGAATCTCTTTCGTGATAAAGAGAGGGGACCATTCATTTTAGAAAAAGAATATGCGTGGCTAGTTCCTTACCGAAATGAAGGTCCATTGTCCGCCGGACGACAGACTAGACATGCGAATAAATAAAGCATAATTATGTCCGGTTAGACGATTTTCGCCAAGTGTATCTGACTTGACCATGGTGATTAAAGGTCTTTAGTGGGCGACGCATTTTGTCTTGGGTCCATTTACGATTCTAGTGGTCTTCTACGGCCGAACAAAGCCATTAAACGTAGCTTCGTCTGCCTCGTTAGTTCTGGCTTATTTATCATCTTTATACTGCCTTCATCTTTCGAGAGCTTCATACAGCCAACTCCATAGAGCTCCCTGCATCTTACCTTGTTTATAATTTAAAAGGTATAGCCAGGTGTGGTTTCGGCTACTTCCTTTTTTTTAGTAGGTATGCAAAAAATGAAGTGGTGAAGTACTCTGCACTCTATTCGGACTACAAAATTCAGTTAGGTGTTTCTTTGCTAATGTCGTTCCCTTCCAAAGGATGTGACTAACCGAGTACCACACTTATTTATTTTTTTATTTTAATCTTTAGTACATCGTCCGTTACAAAGAAACGAGATTAAAAGCTCAATAGGATAAAGTTGACGATAACATTTCGCATAATAGATGCCGTGCTGATAAATATTTGACTGAACCAATTTGATGAAAAGTTCAGTTACATTTTTTTAGACGAAGTAGACCTTATCTAGAGGAAATGAATTAAATTGGCAAGCAATAGTAACATGATTATTGATTACCCTATCTGATTGCATTTGCCAGCGGAAACAGTAAAATATTTGACTAGTGGAATACACTGTAATACAGGCTCAAGTGTTCCGAGGAAGACTAATATTTCAGTGTACTGCCGAAAGAAGATTTTGTGGAATACTCTAAACTAAGAGTATCGCGGGAAAGTGCTCAAGCCGTAGGGGAAACAAACTTGGAATTAATTTTTTAACAATCGTCATGAACGAATAACCGATAGTAGGGGAAAACAGCCAATATTCAATAATCGATAGTCTAATCGAGACTAGTAGACAGACGCAGTGATAAAACGAAAAAAGAAAAAAAAAAACAAAGACCTTACCTGATGGGATGAATACTTCTACTATGTATCACCAAATAAATGCGCATTAGGGGCAGTAAGTTAAGTATCAGTGAATTTAAAAAAACCGAAATTCACATTTTTGAGTAGTAAAAATCTTGTTCTGAGTTAGCGATATATGTAGCATACAAATATATGCTAAGCTCCAAAACGTAACGAATCGCTCGATTAATTCAATTTCGGAATTAAATTCCCAAGAGTCTTTTACTTTTTACAGTTCAGCTTCGGTACTGAAAAACAGTATTCGTTCTGATATTATTTAGTGCCTTCCGCAAGAACGTGTGTCAAATAATTTCTTCCTACCTGCTCGAACAGTTATGTTTTATATAAAATTACGAATAACATAGCACTGCCGATTTCGAGTTTAAATAATTTGGTCAGTATTGTTTCATCTTCCGTTAAAACAACAGTTTAAAAAATGAGTGCTCTCTATAAGAAACGTTTTGAAATTGTTTTTCTTCTTACCCATCCTCTAGGACCCAAAATGAGTGTGAGCCAGGTAGCAAAATATACCAAAAGCAGTGCTTCATATGTAAGGAAGTGGATAAAGAGGTATAAAGAGCATGGCAATGTCGATGATGCGCCAGGTAGAGGCCGTACAAGGAGTACATCAAAACGGGACGATAAAGTGATCGCTCAGCTATTTAGGGAAAACCCGACGTTAAGTCTGCAACAGGCCAAGGAAAAACTAGTTAGAAAAGGAGTTCAGATGTCCATAAATACAATAAGACGCAGACTAGAAGAATGCGGCATCAGCAACAGGAGCACAAACCCCAAACCACTACTAACAGAAAAACACGTGAAAAAAAGACTGAGTTGGGCACGGGAGAATTTGGACCGTGATTGAAGCAACGTTATATTTACCGATGAGTCATCTTTTGTTATCTACAATTACTGGAAGAGAGCTTGGACAAAAAGCGGTGAAAGAATGTTCCAACGTACCGTCAAACACCCAGCAAAGGTGCATGTTTATGGGTGCTTCTCTGAAAAGCGATTCGGGAAGTTGATTGCTTTCACCAGGAATCTGAATGCTGAATTTATACAAGAAGGGATTGTTGAAGTCTGCTGAGTTGCTTTATTGACTCCAAAACGATGACTGGATTCTCCAAGAAGACAACGATCCGAAACATCGAAGTCGCCTCTGCACATCTTGGAAAGAAGAAAATGCGATAACAACATTGGACTGGCCATCGCAGAGTCCTGATGCGAATCCCATTGAAAATGTGAGGTCGGTCATGAAGAACAAGCTTAAAGGGAAAAAAATATCCACCACGCGACAACTTATTCGACGTTTAAGACAAATTTGGAGAGGTTTAAGTGTGGATTACGCTAAAAAATTGAGCCAAAGTTGTCAAAGAAGATGCCAGGCGATTATAGATAACAACGGTCATATTAACTTATTCTCGAAATTCACATTTAAGTATAGTTTAAGAAATAAAAATTATTTTATTGAATTTCGTGGTATTTAATGCTTTTTTTAACATTTATATTTAATGCTTTCTTGTGGAACGCACTGTATTTAGTAAATGCTAATGGGTGAATAAAAAACATTGGATGTCAACATCTTCTGAACCAATCGTACCAGGAAGATAAAGTTTAGTTTCTTTACACAGGATACAAGTGGAGCCTATAGAATGTACAAATTGTTGTTTTTTGGTATATCTCAGACACGGCTTATGATAGAAAGTTGAAACTTCGAACGTATATGTATAGATATAGTACAGGAGTAATTAAAGCAAAAAAAGATCAAATTTTCAGTGGCAAAGGTGCAAAGGTGTATTAAAAACAATATTCGTTACCGAATTTTTAAGATTGTCAATCACATAGTAGCTAACACCGCAGGAAGCCGGGTGTAGTCCAGTGGTAGTGTACTAAGTCTTGAAAACATTGCTACCGGGGTTCAATTCTCACTCAATGCATAATTCATTTATATGAATTTTACTTTATTATTTTAATAATTAAGTATTGTGATTGATTTAAAAAAAAAAAAAAATTTGCTACCCTCAAAATTTTTATTTTCACGTTTCATAACTAGTAGACGCGAAAAAAGCAATAAAAATTTTCAGTCCGTCTGTCCGCCGTACGCAAGATCGTTTGGAGGCTCGTAGCTGCCAAACGATTTGAGATTTTAAAATGAAATTTTTTTAACGAATAGACGGGATAGGCTCCTTGAAGTGACCAAACTTTTAGGGGTGGGGGTGTGAAGGGGAAGGAGGGGGAAGTGTTTTAGACCGAAAATTTTGGTTTCTAGATCTCAGTAGCCCCTAATGATAGGAAGCTGAAACTTGGAATTTCTCTAGAACTTTGATAGTAGACCCATTTGCAGAAAAATTGTCAATATTGATCAAGGGGTGTGGGAGTGGGGGGAAATGTAATGCGTCCGAAACCCAAAAAAGGCGAGATAGACACATTCTAAAATCAATATCTCCTAAACCGTTAATGGCACACTATTAAAACTTAAAAAATATTTGTAGCTATACTAGGAGAACAGAATCAAGAAAAATTTTGGGTGGGGGAAGTTGTGTATGGGGTGGGGGGTGAAAAACTTAAGATTACGATATCTCATGAACCAATTGATCTAGAAAAATAAAATTCGGTTTGGGTATAAAGGTTGACAAATAAAGATTGATCAAAGTAAAATTTTTTAAGTGGGAGGTGGAGCATAGAAGTGGAGGGGATGAGAATTTTTCAAATCAAACACATTTCATATCTCAAGAACAGTGTAAGATAGATGCTTAGAATTTTTACCAGAAGTAGCGCTAGTTAAACTCTAGTAGAAAAAGAAATTTTGGGGTTGAGGGTGTAGAGGGGGAGGGTGAAAAGGAAAAAGTTCCTATGCTTATATCTTGAGAACCTGTAATGATATAAGCCTTAAACTTGGTATTTAGGTAGAGCTATAGTAGTGGAATGTTGGAAAAATATAATTTTTTTAGGGGTAGTATGCTACAGGGGTAGGGGGTGTTTTTCCTAACTATTAAACGGTTCATGCTAAAAAGTTGAAACTCGGTGTGTATATGTAAATCAACTAGAAAAGGAATTGTGAAAAAAAAATTTTAATATTCATTGGCGTTCAGAAAGGGGGGCAAAAAAAATTATTTGTAAATATAATATATATAAAATGCATATATTTTCACGATTTTCGTCATATCTACTAGGTCTTTCCAAATATTGAATTCATTTTTATTCTACGGATTCTTCGTATGAATACCTAGAAAGTATTTTCAAAGTTTTTTGAAATTCGACCCCTAAGGGTAGTGTGGTACAAGTAAGGGGTGTTTTTCCTTTATATAGAACGGCTTAAGCTACAATGTTGAAACTCGGTGTGTATATCTAAATCAACTTAAAAAATAATTTTGAATAAAAAAAAAAACGAATATCTATTGGCGTTCAGAAGGGGGGCAAAAAAAATATCTGTGAAAATAGAATGCATAGCCAGCTGCCAGACAGTAGTGGATTTGCTATAGGCAACTTTGCTGATCTGGTAGATCGTATCACAGCCAATAGTACTAAAAAATTATTATCATTAACACCTTCTTGTACACTGTCATTCCCGGCTCGATTCCTGATCTTCCTTCCCATTCCTAAAAACTGATTAAGTTCGGTATCTCCTTTCTTCTCCACAATTCCTTCCAACTTCCAACTCTCCTTCGCACCTTCGATAGAACGAAACCGCGGCCAAATGGGCTCAGTTTGTTCTTGAAAATTAGTCAAAAACAGCTATCAGCTGTAGGCGCCGTGCTATGGTGCAGTGGGATCACAACGGACCCATCTAGCGGTCTATGTGCTAGCTATCTCTGCCAATAGCTACCCACCTTACCTAACCTAACCTAACACCGCATCTCAGCATTAAATGCCTTCCGAACTTTTATCCAAAAAATACTAGTTGCACTGAGACTGTTGGCCGATTTTTTTAAAGGCGACACAACAAATTTTCTACTAATGAAGTAAATGCTTATAGAAGCATCTTTTGCACTGCTTCTTTTTGGTTTTACTTATCATTTAATTTTTTCGTGGAATTGCGAATTTGGTTGAGTGACATGTTCGCACTTAGTTGCTTCCGAACTTTATTTTCACCGAAGAAAATGCTTAAGACATATATACATTCTTTCGCGACTATTGTGTATGACTTAAGAAAAGATCAGTTTAAATATTTTTTAGCCAAATGTAAGAAAAGTGGAGATGGGTACAGCCGTTCATTTGAATAAAGTACTTTACCACTAGTCATTCACTTTAAAGAATTTGCTCCGAGAAGTACTTCAACTGAACTATTCATTTCATCTTGCCTCTCATCAGCCGTTCAGTAGTCACTACTGCTTCAACTAAACTTCTCACTTACTGCATTATCATCTCTAACCAAGTCGTTCAATAGTCACTCACTAATCAGCCAATTGTGCTTGTATGTTAAGACGGCTACACACTTATCGCGTTTCGCCTATTTCGCGTCTTTCTCGTGAATAGTGTGTAGAGGTTATTCGTGTGTTTCTCGCGTTTCATTATTTACATTCTGCAGTTTTTTGATGACATGAAAGTGTTTTGCTTGACGAGAAAGTGACGTAAAATGGACACGATTTTTACGTGACTTTCTCGCGATTTTCATGTGTTTCGTGAAACAAGACGAAAAACTCGCGAAATGTAAAAAAACAAGAAAAGTAGTAGAAGTCTTTAGCCGGCTTTAGAATTCTCTTTTCTCATCAGCAGTTCAGTAGCCACTAGTCTCGCACTACTCACCACTCCTTGAATTGAATTGAATTGAACTGTTCACTCACTCTATTCCCATTTTCAGTCATTTAATTGTGTTGGTGTGTGTGGGTTTTCTCAAAATAGCCGTTCAATACTAGTGAACTACTTAGTCAGTTCGGTTGTGCTTGTGGCTTAGGAAATTGGAAGAAGCTCGAATTAAACATGTACAGGTACTCTTTCTTATGATAGAATGTCATCGCATTCTTCTCGCACCGCTCAGTGTATATTTTGCACTGAGTGATACAATGCAAAATACCAATCGCATATAAAATGAATATCCACGAAATACTATATGATAAACCACTGAGAGAGAAAAGGTGTTATTGTGCGAAGAATTAAGTTGTGTGTTCGCTGTGTGTGTTGAGAAGATTGGTTGGTTGTCTGTCTCTTTTCTCTCTGTCTTTGTATAGTTCACTCGGTCAGTTTTCGTACTCCGTTCCAATTTTTTTATTGACCTTTCCAATTGAACTGCGACTCACCAAAATGAATGAGTTACTTCACTTAGGGTCATTATTACAGTTAAACTCTAACCGGAACTTTAGCTGGAAGTTTTGTATGAAAATCTGTCAGTTAAAGTTCCACTTAGAACGTAACTGAATATCGTAGAAACGGGCCTTAAGGCTTAACATACACTATAATTCTTGCATGTCATTCTTGCATGAATATTTGAATTTTCCTCGAAAATCTTTCGTGTATGGGGCTGCATGATGGCATGAACTCTAGCATTACTTCAAAGATTCATGCAAGAATGATAGTGTATGTTGCCCTTATCTCACTTCAATGAAGTGTTCTTTTAGAGTAGTTCACTCGTGAACCGCTCATTTCCAAATGGAGGCAATGCTTCCCAGGCTTCAATGAACGCTATACCACCACTCTCAACTACTCTCACGTGGAGCGTGAACTGGTACGTTCACCTTTCAATTCTTCCAATCCATGCATATTCACCGGTGAAGTACTTATAAGCAACAAATGTATTTTACTAAACTCTCCATTGTACGAGTATGTACACTTCAAAATACGTAAAGTAGAATAACATCTGCGTAAAACGGACGATGTTTCCAAAAAAAAACCCGGTATTCGGGTATTCCATCAAACGTTTAGAACACCAAAAATACTTACATTCTTAATTTTATCGTTCATAAAATCTTTACGTTCTCACCCTCACTATCCGTACTAGTTTCCAGCATTTCCCTCAATTGTGTAATAAAAAGGAAGAAAAAAAATATTCTAAAAATTTATAAACTGTTTCCTTTCGTCATTAACATAATTTCCGTATAATAATCACCAGAATCCTTGGCAAAGTGTCACCAAGTCCTTTCTATAGTGCTTGGCAGTAGGAGCCAAGGATATGACTGGAAAACGTATGAAGACACCACATACTACTCGAATGTGTTCCACGTATAGGAAAACTATTTCGGAGCTCATAAATTTAAGCGTACCGGCTGGTATTTTCAACTGCCAACAAAAACAGAATATAATTCTCGTTTATACGACCAGTGAACCCGCAATTTCGTATATTTGTTATGTTTTGTGAATTACGCGCAAGGGTTAACTTTAGAGAGTGTTCTGGGCAAGTTAACCAAATTGGAATTTTAGCGAGCAATTAAAATAATTTTTGGTCGATTCTAGACGGTAATTTTCTTTTAATAGATTTTCTTAATTTTAAAGAAACGCCGAGAATGTTTTTACAATAATATTTTGCAAAAGTTCGGTAAACAAACAGGAGGCAAAGAAAAAATGAATTTGACTTGATTTAAAAGGCCAACACTTACATCAGTTGTTGAAATAAATTCCGTACTTTTCGTTTGAACAGGGCAACGGAAAAGAAAGAAAAATACCGCCTGTGTTTTATTAATGGCTCCCTTTTTCTAGCGCGAAGTTTGCCTTCAGTCTTCATAAAGCTGAACGTATTTATTATGTACCCACCCTGTTTCCCGGGGTAATTTTTCCTAGGCTTTTTACACAAGCACTTTCAGCAGTAACGTTCGTGATTTAGTTCAGGAGTGACAGTGACACAGCCACTCAGTTAACTGAACAACAAGTCAGGTGAATTTTATTTCATTTTTAAATGCCTGAAATTCAGCAGCGTGCTGTGACAAAGTAGCTGGGCAATTATTCCCGAATGTTATACAAAAGTAAAACAGAACTTTTGTTGGTTCGCCGCCCGCTATACAAAGGACGAATACTGACCACTCGGTTGGGCAGGTTGGTAATCACTTGACCCACGCGATTATATTCCTGGCAAATGAAGAACATTTCGGATTAATCGGGGAAGTTTTTCCGTTTGGCCATCGGCTATAATGAGAAGATATCACAGAACAAGGACTTCTTTCGGAACGACTGTGATTTCTTCTGAATTGCGTGATAGTGGATTTGTAGGACTTGGTAATCCTGGAAATCACGAACGTACGATTATAAAGAATGTTTATAGCGAAGGAATTCTAGGGGTTGAAGAACAAAACCACAGCCTGTTCTCTACTTGCCCTGAAAATGATAAACGGGCCGACTCTAGGTCATGGGGTTTATCAATCTGGGTCGAAAAACTCAAATGATATGAAACCGGAGCAATGTCTTAAGTACTAATGGCTTTAATGGCAACGACTTTTGGATATCAATGGAGGACAATGGCTCCTGGAACGTTCAATGAATGGACCCCGGATGGTAACACCTCGTTGCATGTTGGATTAGAAATGGTGTGATGGTCACCGTGACCAAGGACCGGTCTTTATAGCTGGGTCCCAAAAAGGATTATAGTTGCCAGACTTATCGCGATCATAAATGACGCAATTCTCAAACGTACACAGTGCGACAAATAAGTTCCGAGACTCGAACCATATCTGAGTAACTAGTTGGACCATCTATGTGTACTAGGCTTGTGTAATTCGTGAACGAACTAGTTCGGAATATCGTTCCCATAAATGAGATGAACGAATTAGTTCGCAGTGAGTTCCGGTCCTAGTTCGTTTGTAGGAAGTAGTTCGTGATCACATTCGTATAACAGGTATCATTCCGCGAAGTTGGAACTGAAAGAAGGAGGTCATCACATTCAGATCAAAGTTCCTTGGCGAGTTTTTTTTTAGGTCCCCACGTTCACTCGGAAGTTGAAAAGAAGTAGTTCTGATCTGAGACATTTTTTTTGTAGGTCCTCACACATTCACTCCAAACTTGAAAGGAACTACTTCCGTCCTGAGAGGAGATTTTTTTTTTTTTTGTAGGTCCTCACATTCAACTGGAACTTGAAAGGAACTACTTCCTTCCTGAGTAGAGACCTTTTTTTTTAGGTCCTCACATTCACTCTCAACTTCAAAGGAACTAGTTCCTTCGTGAGTAAACTGCGAACTACAAAAACGAACTAGTTCGTAAGGGCTGAGGAACTAGTTGGTTCGCGATCACTAAGGTGAATTAGAATGCGCAAACCTAATATGTATTTGAAAGCTGTGAAACTCCTCTTTCCGGTAATACCAATTTTATTTAAATTAGTTGATAGATAGCAAAGTTATGGCAGTTCTCCCAAAACCACTTTTTCGTCGATGTTGGAAATTCCATCAAAAATCAAACCATACATTCATTACATTCTTCGATAGCAAAGGAATTGTCTACAGGAAATTCTTTCCAACTGGCTAAATTACTAACTGGATAAATACTGGCTCATTTGATTTCGTAAATTCGATTTCGATTTTCTCTTGGCGCTTTTTACCCTAAAGTGTCTTTAATGTAATCATTAGCTACCTTCGAGAACAGACAGACCGATTCAAACAAAAACTTTTGGAGAATTTCGAAGTTTTGAAGCATGTGATGGCCAGTATTCGTCGTATTCGACCCGAATATCGCGATTCAGTGAACACGATATTGCACCAAGTCATATAACTATTATTCGTCATTTTTCGGCTCGGAATCAAGTCTGTGTGTTGAATCATCCGCCCTATTCACCTGATTTGGTCCCATGCGATTTCTCCCTATTCCCAAAATTGAAATTAAAGTTGAAAGGATGTTTATAATGACATTTCGAGCATCAACACAGCCTCAACACGAGCAATAGAGGCATTTTAGAAAATGAGCTAGAACACGCATTTGAATCACTATTGAATCGGTGTAACAAGTGTATTGAAACTGGAGGAGAATATTTTGAATAAAAAAAAAAAATGAAAAATATAAAGTTTTCTTCTATATAAATGAGATGTAACTGATGTAAAGGTATGTAAGATAAACGCGTTATAGTTGAAAGACATTTATGTTTAATTTTTGAACTTGAAAACGGAGTAAATTAAACAATCTTCTTAAATTAAAGAACAGAGCTCTTGGACACTTTTTATGTTTTTCTTAAAAGAGGTAAGCCTTCTGGTACATAGTATCATAAAAAACGATTATTATACTTGGCCTCCGTGTTCACCAAGACTTCAAACTACTTCAATTATTAAAAGAGGCTTCTTGGGAACGAGTATGTGTTAAGAAACCAAACAAACGTTTAATATCTAAAAAGAATATAGTGCAGGCATAAGAGGTTTGGTACTTGTGACCAGACTCTAGGTCATGCAAAATGTTATTTTCGAGCTTGCAATTAAGAAAATTGCGAGTATTTTAGGAATGATTTATTCGATAACGTAAACTACGCATCTTAAGCTATTACTGCACTGTATGTCATGCTGTTAAATATTTGACTAACAAATTTGAAGAAAAGTTTTGTCAAATTTGACTAACAAATTTGACAAAAAGTTCTGTCAAATTTGATTAAAAAATTTGACGGAAAGTTCTGTCAAATTTGACTAAGAGTTCTGTCAAATTTTCTCCGTCAAAAGAGACTTAGTCTAGATAGAGCATATACAATAATAAGGTAAACAAAAAAATATTTGAAAGGGTGGCGTACAGTGTAATAGTAGCTGCAGTATTCTATGACATCGCAGCTGGACTAAAAGAATCACAAATTTCCACAATCTTTTGTAAATCTTATTGTAGTACAAAAGTAGTCTTTTGTAGTAGAAGAATAGAATAGACCACAGCACATTCTGCTGCTTTAGCAGTGAACAACGAATTATTTCAAATTGTCAAAACTGACAGTAAAAATAAAAATCTGGCAATTTTTGTCGCATTCACATCCCAAAAAAAGTTCTTTGAACCAAACCCATTTTCATTAAAAGTCGTTTGTAACTAGCACAACGCTCCAATAAATTCGTCAACCATATCCTAGGAGTGGGCAAACAATTCACGTTATATTTTTCATACTCTACTTTCCAGATGGCTTAAATTTGTTCAGATTCTTCATCATCATCAGCGCCAGCAATTTATGCATCATTGCGTCGAATAAACCAGAGGAACGATGAAACCAATATTTTCGCTTTGATGAAAATGGCAAATTGATTTATGAACATTTTAATTTAACATAATTGAAAAGAAAGAAGAAAAAATCACCATACAAGCAATCACATTCGATTTGTTTAAATATCCATTTAATGAAAGTTTGTCTGATCATCGTCAAAGATTTTGTTGAATTCGAACGTAAATAAATCCGCCTTTTGCTTTAAGTTTGAAGGAAAAAATTTAAGTGAGGTGGGTGTGCGTGTGATTTTTGTGTAAATAATTGAAGAACGCTGATTGAACATCACAAGCATTTCTCGGACGTTTTGCTTTAGTGAAAATTTTAGTGTTTATATTATGAGCAATTTTGCCCAATTGTAATGTTAAACGGAAATAACAACAGAATTATTTTTGAGTTGGATTTAAGGAGATATTTTGGAGAACAGAGAAACAAAGATATTATTGGAACTTAATCTAATGCTCAGTTGTAACAAATCTACCTTTATAGAAATGTATTACAGAATACAGATGGATCGATCACGAGTGAACTCCAATAGAACAATTAATTGAAGTGAGTGAGTGAAGTAACTCACTCATTTTGGTGAACTGCAGTTCCATTGGGCACGTGACAAAAACTTTACCGACCTTTTTTTGTGGTAATCATCTCCGAGATCTCCTGCCTGACCTTTCTTTTTCTGCCCATCATCTCCTCCCCTCAAGTCGGACTATGTATGAATGAACTAAAAGAACGAACTACATTAATATTTAATCAAAATTGCTTCTATGGTAGCTTACCACGAAAAATTCCTTAATAAGAACGAACTAGTTCGCGAGCGAACGATGCAGTGAAAACGAAAAGGAACGATGGAACGAAGACTTCCGAAGCTATTTCACTGAGCTCGTTCCTTAAAGTGAGTGACATGGAGTGAAGAACTTCTCTGAAAGGAACTGCTTTGCATATCTTTAAAATGTATACAAATCTCGATAGTTACTCTCAGTACCCAGGGGGGGGGGGGGGAGTAGGTAAGGTTTTTATTCCTTAGTCCCATCAAAATTGTAATATTTAGAAAACCGCATCCATCAGACGAAAAAATTACCTTTTGACAGTGAATTGCTCGGAGGATGATAAAAACATTGTCCATCCATCAATTTGTTGTGATAGTCCGTTTTAATTAATTGCATGAATAAAGCATAGTCCCTTTGAAATGTAAATGACTGTATGCTTTTTCGCTCAAACTAGGTTCGTATATTTTTCAAGCCATATTTCCCGACTTTATAATATTCGAAAATATACGAGAACTGAGTGTATACATTAATTTCGGAAAAAAAATCTGTATAAATAACAGAGGAATGAACAAAATCAGATGAATAAAAATGTTGACCTATCCTATTATTTCCACAAGTTTTAAATATAAATATTTAATTAAATTGCGGTAGTGCAGTTCAAACATATTCAAATAGAATCTAAAAAATTAATTTATTAATTAATTAATTAATTTATAATACAATGCGGTAATTTCTGATGCTTTATTAATTTAGTTGGTTTTTTTTGACAGCTTAACCATGCCTCCACCAAATCGATCTGTTGATCTAGAAATTTCAGAGCTTAACGCCGGACAGTCTTTGCTAACTTAGATAAAAAAAAATCTGCCAGGCTGTTGGCGCAACTTTATTATTTTTCCGGCAGAAGTTCGAAATGCGTTCAATACTGAGATGCGGTGTAGGTTACTATGTGACTGAAAACCTAACAAAAAGTTCGGGAAGGGAATTACATAATTGGGTCATATTCCGGGATGCGGTCTAGGTGCTAAGAAAGGAAAAAACTTAAAAATAGGTGATTATTAAAAAAGTCCGTGGAAGTGAAAAGATATTCGATATCTGATCTGTAGCTCAGTTCTGAAACTTATGAATGAGAAATTTACAGAACTGAGCTACAGACCTGAGAGATATGGCAGAATTCATGAAAAAGTATACAACCACTTTACACCCTTTTACAGGGGTCGAATTTCAAAAAATCTTGAAAACACTTTCTAGATATTCATATGAAGAATCCGTAGAATAAAAACGAATTCAGTATTTAGGAAGATCTAGTAAATATGACGAAAATCGTGAAAATATATGCATTCTATTTTCACTGATAATTTTTTTTGCCCCTTCCGAACGCCCATGGATTTTCGATTTTTTTTTATCAAAATTACCTTTCTAGGTGGTTTACATATACACACCGAGTTTCAACTTTATAGCATAAGCCGTTCTATAGTTAGAAAAAACACCCGCACCCCTGCACCATACTATACTTAAGAAAAATACATTTTTCCAATATGCCTATAGCAGTCTCTGAGCAGTGAAAGAGCAAAAACTGTATTAGTCAAAAACTTTTTTCTTTTTGCTCTTCCAGTGTGCGTCCAGCCAATAGTTTTAGTCAAAAACTGATTAGTATCGTTCCTTGGAGGCACGCGACTAATCTGTGTGCTCTGATAATTTAATTGCTATTGAAACAGCGACATATTATTGGTTAGTCAAAAATGTTTTTGACTAGTACTGTTTTTGCTCTTTCAGTGTGCGGCCAGCTTAACACTACATTTGCCAACCAAAACTGCCAAGACCATTGGGTAAGACATGATCTGAAATTGAAGTATAATACACATATGGACATGTTTTTTGAAATTTTGCCAATCGATGAATATGTTGCCGCGAATTACATTCCAATTTTTTCTGTTCTATTTATTTACTGAGAAATTCTTTTCCAACAATCGTTCATCTGTTAATTATGGCAAGTGGGATTGCGTAATCTCGTACATGTTAATCAGCCGGTCTTCAATTATTCTGATCTACTTTAATGTTATGCACCGAGAATAGTTGAAAAAATCAAAACGACTAATAAATTATCGCCTCTAAGTCCACTTAACTCGATCTGAATTTCGAATCGAATGCACATACATGGTTGCTTACTGTGAAGAAACATCTTAACGATATTTCTCAATTACGATTGTTATGTTGTAAAGCCGCTAAAGGTCAATTAGGGTGTAAGGGTTCTTCTCATAGCTCTATCTAATCAATTAGTCGTTTTGGGGGCAATTTTTCTTAAACATATTATTTTCTTCTCGTCGAGATTGCCTAAGATTTCCCTCCAAAAATTATCATTGATCGATCTTCATTGAGATCGCGATGTTATGAACTGTGAACTAAATATGAAATTAGTTTGGAGATTGAGTAGTAAATGGGTCTGTTATTATTCGAAAGAAAAACAATTAGGAAAGGTTTTTCATATACCTTCTGATGATAAAATCAATTCCGCTTAAACTTTAGCATAATTTGGGTACTTTATAGTTTTTTAACCAAATTAAATTGAAATTTCATGTCTATTAAAATTTGGAACATAATTAATTTTTTTATTTTTTTTTTATATACCTACATACTTCATAAGCCCTTACAGAATTGAAATTTTAGTATCAGGTATCCATCAAGATGGATACTTAAGTTAATTTGGAAATGAACTGTCCTAGAATTAAGAACTGAATTTTGGATACAAAAACCCCGACAAAATGCTTTATTTCGTTTTAGACGAGTTGTAAATAAGATCTCCTGATATGCTTCATATACGAGCTACCTAGATGATTCACTTACGATCCATCTGCATGATTCATTTACAAATATTTAGGATTCATCTAAGTGAATTGGTCTATGAAAATATACTTCCCCATGGTGAATCGTTAGAGATTCAAATGCGATGCTTTTGGTTTTGGACCTTGTTTTTGATCCTATTGTAACAATGAGTTATATTACCTTCTTTTTAGTTAGCGTGATAAGGAGGCTTCTGATTCTTTGCTCATGTTTGTATCATACAGTCCACACTGTATTTCTTACGAGTTACATTTTTATCATCTTTGAGATTTCAGCACTATCCATCCAATTATTTAATTCTTAATTCATTTCTATAACTCTAAGTTCAAATATCAAGTGCTGATGTAAAACGTATGATTACTCATATCTGGCGTCATACCATCGACTTATTTGACATTTTGAAGGGCATTGAATGCAATTGACTGTCGTCGCCACTTTTGTTTTCTTTTACCATATATCGAAATAATTTAAGAATATGTCCGAAATGAGAGAAGAAAATCACAATTGACGCCCGGTCGTCCGGACTCGAAATCCGCTTAGCTCATACGAAAATAAAACCGCTTGAATGGTTTTGGTAAAGGCATGATTAATGCATTTCATTCAAATTAATTTCCGGTGCTATAAAGACAACATAAGAGAAAAACGAGACGTGATAAGCTTGTAAAGTGCACTTATGATCCGAGTTTGAATTAAGAATGATTGCAATATTGCTCGGTTCACCAGAGTATAATATTGTTCTTTTTATTTGTGTTCAAGTTTTCCCATTCTTTGGGCGCTCTCAGGTTTAAATTGTGAAATTATTTTCCGATAAGGTGCAGTCATTATTATTCACGACGAAAGACAGGTACAAGAACTTCTCGTCTTTATAATATGAAATTTTGCTTACAAGCAAAATTATTATGTTTCTTCGGGTAGCTAACTTGACCGTGCATAAGACTAACGCCATAAGCACAGTTCCTGTAGCATAGGAAAAAGGATTAAGCGGTGATGAGGCATCAGTATTCAGAAGTCTTTTCTTATAATCCAGAGCTCGTTGATTAAAATTCTAGAAGCGTTGTGGTTCTTATCTTCTATGATCTAAGAAAAATTGTTACAGGAATGGGAACAGTGACCCTGTGTAATGAGTTTAAAAAACCAACCGTAGTCTAAACATTTCGTCTTGAACTAGCAAGTTGACAAGGTTTTTTCTAAAGTCTTAATCTTAACCACAAGACTTGCAGTTTGTTTTGTCTTTTCTTTTAAATGTTAATAAAATTGCGTCCTTATTCAGAGTAGAGAGTGGCGACTCGCCGCGAAAAGCTAGGTGTGCATAGAGTCACTGTATAAGAACTAACACAAACATCCACTATCTTGAGTACGGACAATGACCACTTTTGGTACCTTTTTAGTACTCTTAAAACCTGCGAACTCCAAAATTCGCAGGTTTCTTAAATGGCATAGTTTTAGTGTGTATACGTGTAGCAGATGGATTTTGATTAACGTTTCACGGAATCGAGATACATATGTCTCATGAAATGTCAACTAAATACAGCGTTTATCCACTTTAGTGGAGATAAAAATGAAAAATCGAGACAACTGCAAAAAAATTTCAAATGTACTGGTTTCAAATGAAACACACATTGTCCGTACTCAAGATAATGGATGTTTGTGTTAGTTCTTATACAGTGACTCTAGGTGTGCAGTGCTTTAAGCTTGTGTTACACTGTTCGCTTTTTCTCAGTTTTTTGCATATATTTTCGCGAAATGTATGGCGAGCTTGTAGAAAGCTCTCATTGATCATACAGTGTAACACAAGCTTAAAGCACTGCACACCTAGCTTTTTGCGGCGAGTCGCCACTGAGTAGAGTAATTAGCAACACCGCAGGAATACGAAAAATGTATTTAAAGGAGTACGGAGGAGCTTTTGGAGGAGAATCTTTTCCATGATGACGTCATAGACTTGTGTAGAGCCGATAAGGAATTCACTCCGCCAGCTTTTGACGGTGATGTTTTTGTATGGTGACAAATAGACTTGTATGAATCTGATAAGGAATTTACTCCTTCAAATGACGGAGGCTGTTTTACATGGGCAGCGGAGCTTTTACGGAGGAGGTTTTTTTTGTTTTGCATACAACTGGACAGTTTTTTCTCGTTATTTTTTCCCTTGCATAAAGGAGATAATAACGCCAGTCTTTCACAAAACTATTGAAAGATATTATAGAATTCCTTATCGGCTCTATATAAGTCTATGACGTCACCATGCAAAAGCTCCGCCGTCAAAAGCTCCTCCGCCAAAAGCTCCTCCGCCAAAAGCTCCTCCGCCAAAAGCTCCTCCGCCAAAAGCTTCACCTCTCTCCTCCTGCGTTTGAAACGGGGTATCCACACTACTTAAAGGGTGTGCTGAAGATAAAAAATTACTCAATGTGGTTCAATTCTTTCTGCACACTTGAGTATCTACTGATCTTTTAAGTTGACGTTACCTGTTCGAGTTATTTGCTGAACGTTTTGTTGTGTCACCTTGATTTTGTGCAAAACTTCAAATGATTTTGCTTATGAATAATTTGTTTGTAGTTTTTTGGAGCCTAGTGGCTAAGGACGCTAGTCTACTGCCATAGAGGTCAATAGTATGAAAGGATCATGGGATTTGGAGTAGAATGCTATCGACGACAGATGGCAGTTCCAACGCCAAGCAGAACAAGAGTAGTAGGTGGACAAGTGGTTGGGCAACATGCGAAGGAGAATAGATCAATTGACAATATACTGAAACGGGTCGACTTATACCCTGGATACACTGCTTGTATACAAATTACTTTGTTTAAATCATGATATGCGATACAAGATCGCATGATACACAGCCCATACATGTTATACTTTGAAATTTAGCAAAGACAAAATTTCAAGTGTCTATCAATCGTAGCTTCGACTGCCTGCTCTTCGTGCCGGCGAAAAACACACTTTCATTGCTAATAAAGAAATGTATCAAGCGGACCATCACATCACATACAAAAAGTAAAACACGATCAAAATATTTTACCTGGCGGAAGAATATAGATATCTGCAACTGTCATTCTTTCAAATTTCAGTTGATTTTAATAACAGATGGCGCTGATGGCAGTTAAAAGAATGCTATATCAGCTTAAATTACCGAATTTATATACAAGGAAACAAGTTGGTTATTAGCGCATTATTGGGTGATACACTGGTTATATACACAAGCAGTGTATCCATAGTATTACAGAACCAAGGAGTCTATAAACTTTGTTAGTTTAAGATTTCCTCAATTAATAAAATTGAACATAATAATGATAGCGTCATCACTTTCAATTAAATGCACTCAAACTAAATACACAACAAGAACAAATTTAATTTTCAAAAACAACAACGACGAAGTCGAAAACAGAGTTTAAATTACTCTTTCATCGCGTCTAGGGTACATTAATTTTTAATTTAATAAAATCGCCACCGGGGAATAAACATAAAGCACATAATTTGAAAATATCAAGGAAAAGCCGAGGCCATATTTTATGTCTTCCTCACAGCTAGTGGACCTGAAAAAAATGACTAACAAGGCCAAGACAAGACGTCTAAATAAACGCTTGAAAGCAGTTTATGAATGCAAGCCCTTGTCTTATTACAGCCATTGAGAGCTATGCTAGCTAATACGGTATGAAGACAAGGCCTGGCCATTTCTAGACAAAAGTGAAAATAAAAGAAAATATCCTTCTACGTTTTGTCTTTAACGAAACGGAAATCATGTTCATTTCCTTCCGTTGTCTAAAGAGCATAAGGAATTATTTAAGTCCTATACCTACTCAGAGAAAATATACTAGAAAGCCGGAAAATTCTCGGTCCTATGTTTTCCATCAAACTAATTTAATGTTCCGACAGAAAAATTCTAGTTTGTCTTTCAAGACATTTAAAATCCGCCAGAAAAAAATGGGAACAATTGACATTTCTTTCTGGAGCACCTTTCCGTTTTACTTTAGCACAATGCAAGGAATAGTTTTCGTATGTCTGGTGTACGTATTTTGAATTTGACGCCTCATTTCTCAAGAGCCCTTTGAGGTATTGCATATGAAGTGAATGGGGGTGTACCTCTCACTGGGGTGAACTTAAGAACTAGAACTTGTGAAATATGTAGCTGCAGAAATTTACAAGCAAAGTTTTACAGGATTCAGCAATAATGGAATTCGAACTTTTGTGAAAATGTAACTATTTTCAGTTTAAAAAACTTGTACAATCTCCTAATTTTTTGCACTTTACGCTTATTATTAGCAATAAATAATTATTTTTCAAAAAAAGTGTTCAGGTAAAAAAGATAAAGAATTTAATTCTCTATAAATTTGGTTCTAATAATTTTTTGCGAGAAATGCAAAATACGGGCTACAAATCGACAAAACAGAAAACTCAAAATTTCGGGCACACGCCATATCAAATTTTGTTGTAAAACAGTGATTCCCTATTCTACTCCATCATTGGAACCTAACTACGTCAAAACATTCCGTGTTCTATTTTTTTCCGATATTTACTGAAATTTTGTCTCTGATAACTGGACTATATGGCAGCTATTCCATTGTAAAATATGTCATAAGTCATACTATTGCTCCGAAATAAGAAACATATTTCTTTATTATTTCTAAGCATGCAGTCTGAGTTACAAAATGTCAAATGTATAAATTAATTCGAATCGGACACACTGTTAATAATTTAAGAGTTGTCTGAACCCTTGTAGGTTGAAAACACAAACTTCACGCATTTCGATTTTAATCTTGTCTGGCTTCTAGTGATAGCTCAAACATTAAAATTATCGACCTATTTTTATATCCTGCACTTCCTCAAACATATGATAGTTCTTTTTACAGCTTTACCTAAGGCCGCAATAAAGTGTGACGATTCGTATAAATCATATTAATGCCGCCATCACAGTAAATCACTTCCCACTATATACTAGTACCTGGGTAACTACTCGGTATAGTGGGTGGGAAACCTTGTCGATATGGTCAAGTAAATAACATGATACTTGGTCCAATTAAACACTTTTATAGCATGTTTCTGGACAGAATATTGATTTTTTCGGTTCATTAATTGGATACTTTGGAACAACGAGGTAACGAAATTATAACCAATTAATTAGGTGTTCGTCCTATTTCAAAAGTGTTCTAAGAATCCCTGCTAGAAAAAAATTGGATAGAGTGCTTTCAATTCTCGAGTGATAAAGATATAAAGAGTTTTTTTCTAAGAAAATACCTAGAAGGTTCAATGTTTAGGTGTCAAACGATCATTTGACTTTCCTCATCCACAAAGACACAACGATAGCAATTGAACTAGAGATGGCAAAACCGTTTATTTCAGTGAAATACTTCACAACTAGTCATTCACTTTAAAGAGTTAGTGAATAGTTAAATTGAACTGTTTATTCTATCTCTCCAATTCTTGACGTTCAGTAGTCACTACTCCTTCAATTTAATTGTTCACTTACTCTATTCTCTTCACTAACCGCTCAGTAGTCACTAACCAGTCAGACAGTCGGTCAGTTGTGCTGGTGTGTGCGGGTTCGGTTCTTTAAACAGCCGTTCACTAGTCAATCAGTTCAATGTTGCTTGTAGCTTGGGAAATAGGACAGTTACTCTTTTCTTATAATTGAATTTTTCTCGATAAACGTATATGTACATAAAAGCAATGCAAAATACCACACGCATATATATGACAAATAACTGAGAGAGAAGAGCTGTTACGTTGAACGTTTTTGTATGGAGCGTTTGATGCTTAAATTTGACAGATTTTTTTGTCAAATTTTTTTTAGACAAATATTTAACAGCACGGCATAGAGTCTAATACTAGGTTTACACTATCTTTCAAATGAAATTTAACGTCAATAAAATCAAAATGCCAGTTCGTTTATTCGTAGATAAACTCATAATCCAATTAAAGCTTTTAGAAATTACTCGAGTCTCGTTAACACTATCAAACAAACAATAGATGTATTTTCATCAGGCCAAAAATTGTTTAGCATCGCTCATATTCCATGCAAATTGTTCCATCCTTTCTCATACAATGGAACGATAAAATCCCGGACATAAGCCAATTTAAATTCATCCAATTGGAAAATCTGTCGCCCCTAAAAATGTGACAAAAAAACGTAAAAAAAAGGAGCAAAATAATCGCTTTCTTTGAGTTTAAATATTATGACATCGGGCCGCGGCTTAAACCTCCTTTGCACACTGTTTTGCATTTTTAAGTCCTTGCGGTTTAAAATGCAAAACGTTATGCTAAAATTGATGTCAAAGAAAACGTATGTTTTGCGATTTGGAATGAGTATGTGGAAAATTTTCATTAGAAAAGCAAATCTGAAATTTTGTGATGCAAATGCAAAAAAGCCAGGTAAATATTAAAACGGTGACGAGATTTTACAAAGTCATGTTACAGAAGAAGAAATTCTATGCGAGAACTCTAATTATATGCCTGTTCTGAGGAGATGTTTCAATGTTAACGACGCTCCCTTTGCACGATCTTCATTTGAACGTCTAGACTCTGTCCAAATAAAACAGTGTGGATTAAGATGCTCTGGACTAGATATGAGAGTTATATTCGTTCACGAGTGAACTGTTCCAAAAGAACACTTCATTGAAGTGAGTAAGTGAAGTAACTCACTCCTTTTAGTGAACTGCAGTTCCATTGGACACGTGAAAAAAAAACCTGACAGATCTTTTTTTTTCTTCATCATCTTCGAGATCTCCTGACCTTTCTCTTTTGTTATGCTCATCATCTTCTAGATCTTCTGGCCTTTTTTGCTTATCATCTTCCTCTTAAGTTCAACTATGAATGAACTAAAATACCGAACTAGTTCGCGAGTGAACGAAAACGAAGGCATGATGGAACGAAAACGAGGAACGAAGAGTTCGGAACTGCTTCACTGAACTCGTTCTTTAAAGTGGCTGACTCGAATGAAGTACTTCACTGAAACAGCTTCAACCTGTAGATATATGCATTCCAAATCGATGTAGTATCGGCAGTTCCGAAACTTGCCCATCGAAAAAGGCATCAAAGTTTTAAAAAATTTAATTTTCAATTCAATTTTTAATGGAAATATCCAGTATATTTCATTTTTTCAAGTAAAATTAAATCACTTTTAAACGAAATTTCTGGTATTAGTAAATTATTCATGTACTTTTCAACTGAACCGTACAATTAACATAAAAAAGTCTCACAAAATTTTGTGTAAGATTACCAATATTTATTTATGAATTGAAAATTACGTTCTTTTTCGTGTAATTCTACTTATCTGTTTGCATTTTACGATGAAGTTAAAATTTACTGGTTGCAAATTGAAATTTACAGACCGAAAATTGAAAATTACATTAAAATTGACTACGAGTATTACATCCTAATATAAATATACTTTAAAAGGTGTGGCACATTTGACTACTATTCAAAAGAAAGTAAGAAAGTAAAAATCATAGATTTTTTACTGTGTATACATATCAAGCCTGGACACTAGATTGAGTCTTATTTAAGATTTCTGAAGGAATGGTTACAATTAGACTGTAAAGTTTCATCCTGATTAGATAAATCGGTCCTAAAGAACGTTAAAAAAATAAAAATTGTATGAAAAAATGTCTGAGGACGGCAGCGAACGTGTTAAAAAGACAACGTAAAAACTGAGGAATTTGAGGGGAAAAATATGTCAAGTTGAATGCAAACGATGTCAGTAACCGACTGTATTTGCTTCAAAAAAGAAACGCACTTTGAACCTTTGCCGTGCAAAGCTGAATCGGAACTCTTAAGAAATTATGAAAAAAATGTACTAAGGTAAAAGGCCTCGATTGTAATAAGAGTGCACAGCGACGATATTTCTCCGTTCACATTTAGCGTTCTGAACATAAGTGCAACGTAATGTAATTTTAATTAGTGCACAAACAAAAAACTAAACTTATTTAGCAGGGAAGTGCGAGTTTTTGCTGGCTTGTTTTCTAGCTCTATTAAATTTTAGCTTTACTGCACTTTTTTCCGAGTTTAGCATCATCTCATATATGTATAAGTCATCTCAAGTATGAGTTAAGGAAGAAAATTTTGAATTTCTTAAATTCCTGTTCAGATTGCATAAGTGTTTTCTTTATGTTCGGAGCAAAGGATTCTTTATTGCAGAAGTTAAAGAGAAATTAAGATGATTATTCAATTAACTAGAAGAAGATAATTTCATAGAAATTCTGGTTACTTCATTTGAAATGTGAAACTATTTCCCTATGGTAAAGAGGAAATTCAGCTCTTAGGTTAGATTAAGTAAGGTGGGTGGCTCTTAGTAATATAAGAAAGTGTTAAGCTAGCACTACACTGTATGCCACGCGGACAAATATTTGACCATTTTTCCTGTCATATGTTGTCAGATAGTGTAATGGTCAAATGCTGTTTGACAAAATGTTTCCTTTGACCGTCACACACCATTTGATAATCAATCTGACAACATTTGACAGTTCACAATTTTTGATAAAAAAAATTCTGTCATATGTGTCAAATAGTAAGTGTTATTCGTGAAAACAGTAAATGGCATACAGTGTAATATACATCAAAACTTACTATAGACTTCATGGTAGTTGGCACTTTGATACGACGAAAAAATTTGACGATTGTGTCAACGATTGTGTGTGTGTACTACCGCAATCGAGCAGCGAGTCAAATGGATATTTGACATCAAATTCAGACAAATTCTATGGTCAAATTTTTGACAAAATTCCTGAGTTTTTACGAATATATGACGAAATTCGTGAGTTTTCACGAACATATGACGAAATTTGTGATGTATACACTGGCTTTTTACATGAAGAATTTGGTAAAAAACCATTTGAGGATTTTTCGATATTTTTAGTTAAACTAGTTAGTTTATTTATTTCAATGCTTATGTAAAAAGCCACTGTATAATGTTGGAAGTTGTTATAAGGAGTTCTCCTAGTGAACTAATTATCTTGCCAAAAACCTACTTGTTTCAACAAAAAAAAACCATGTTAAATTTACAATTAGACCGCTTTTCGAACTATAACCCAAAAAGTTTAGTCAAGCGGCAAGGGTGGTCACTACGTAAGGCGTGTTGTCGCAATTCACCATGTTTCGCCAAGACTGTAGCAGTACTGCTATCATTTATTTCTCAAATTGCAATCGCCTTTCAAATAGTTGCGGTTGCTTCAATTCGTATTCCTTTCATGCCACCTCTCTCCTGCATTTTTTATTTTTCATTTCTTAGAATTCACAGTGAAAAAAATGGATTTAACTTTACATCTTTAGGATAGTACGCAAATATTCCTCACTTTTTTATGTAAAAGTCTATATTTGTATATATTGTATATTGTATATTTGTTCAATCGGTAAATTGAAACTCACTGGATATTATCTTCAATTTACACTCTATGGCCCGTTCCTACGTTTGTCAGTTACGTTATAACTGAAACTTTAACTGACAGATTTTCATACAAAACTACCAGTTAAAGTTTCGGTTAGAATCTTACTGACGATCGTAGGAACGAATCTAAAAAAGTGTATAATTAGCACTCTTCAAGATACACTTATTTTTACTTCTAATATTATTTCTTACTTACTTACTCTTAATAAAGCCCTTGCATGTATAGGTAGGAATCGAACCCACAACCAATTCTGGTTTGTGCCGCGAATGTTTGGCTCACAGAGCCACTGCGTCACCGAAGGTATTCACTTTCATTTCAGTAGAAAATAAAATCGAATGAAGCTCGGTTTCATATTCAACAACATGTAATTCGTTTTAAAATTCAAATAGATAAGTAAAATTACACGAAAAAAAAGCAATTTTCAATTCATATAATTCACATGAAATGTTGCGAAATTTTGTGAGCTTTTCCATGTTAATTGTATGGTTCAGTTGAAAAGTACATGAATAATTAGATAGATAGATAGATTTATTTAAATTTGAATTGAACGATCTAGTTCGTAGTGTGTCACGCTCCTAGTTCGTTTGTATTCATGCAGTGCCCTATAAGATGGACACTGAAGACCTTATTTTTGTTCATGTTGTCATCAAATTGTAACTAGTTCGGAAAGGAACTATTATAGTTCGAAGTGGTTTCCGCCCTAGTTCTGGATTGCCGTTTTACTTTATTATTTATAATACAGTTTTGTTATCGTTTTTTTTTTTTTTTTAAATCAAATTAAAAAATTTGCTACCCTGAAAAAATTTTTTTCCACGTAACCCGACTAGTAGACACGAAAAAAGCAATACAAATTTTCAGTCCGTCTGTCCGCCGTACGTCGACCGCCCCACGCAAAATCGTTTGAAGGCTCGTACCTCTCAAACCAGTGAAATTTTTTGGTAGACCCCTGGAGTTGACATTATTTTCAGGTGTGGGGGTGTGTGAGGGGAAGCGTTTTAGGCGGAAAATTTTGGTTTCTAGATCTCACCAACCGCGTATGCTAGGAGGCTGAAATTGGTGGACCCATTCCAAAAAAATAATGTCATGGGGTAAGGGGTGCGGGAGTAGGGGGAAAATAATGCGTCAATTTTGAGGGTGTTGGTGTACAAGGTGAGGGTTGAAAAGGAATAAATTCCGATGTTTATATCTTAAGAACCTATAATGATAGAAAGCTAAACCTTGGTGTTTAGATAGAGCTAAAGTAGTGGCATATTTGAAAAATATAACTTTTTTCAGGGGTAGAATGGTACGGGGTGGGGGGGGTGTTTTTCCTAACTATAGAACGGCTTATGCTAGAAAGTTGAAACTCCGTGTGTGTATGTATATCAACTGAACAAGTAATTTTGGAATTTAAAAAAAAAAATCGAATATCCATTGGCGTTCGGAAGAGGGGCAGAAAAAAATTATCAGTGAAAATATAATACATATATTTTTACGATTTTCGTCATATCTACTAGGTCTAAATATTGAATTAATTTTTATTCCACGGATTCTTCATATGAAAGTGTTTTCAAGATTTTTTGAAATTCGACCCCTAAGGGGGTGTAAAGTGGTTGTATACTTTTTCGTGAATTCTGCCATATCTCTCAGGTCTGATCAGATATCGAATATCTTTTCACTTCCACGTGCTTGTTTAATAATCATCTATTTTTAAGTTTTTTCTTTTTCAACCCCTAGACCGTATCCTGGAATATGGCCCAATTAAGTAATTCAAATGTTACACCCTATTCTATCCGCTTCCCGAACTTTTTGATAGGTTTTCAGTCACATACTAATCTACACCGCATCTCAGAATTGAACGCGTTCCGAACTTCTGCCGGAAAAAATAATAAAGATGCGCCCAGACTGTTGGCACATTTTGTTTAGGTCATCACATTTTCCTACACGCAAACTAGTGAACTAAGAGAATGAACTAGCTCACTACTGATCGGAAACCGAAAATGATCGGTCAATATACTGAACTAAAATGCGTATTAAGGCCAGTTCACTCTATTCTGATTAGTTCATATGAATTTAAATTCTGTTTTGTGTCAGTCGATATCACTGTTAAGTTCACCATATTTACTACTTCAGCGAAACAGCTGAATATGTTTTAAACCTGTCAAATTGACAACTAATTGTACTTTTTATTTCTGTTGACGAAAGAACTGGTCGAATCCGAAAAAAATAATCGATCCAATCACACTAAAATACTATTGAAGTTAATCCACTCTGTTAGGAAGCAACTTAAAGTTCATAGCCCTTCAGAACGGAATCGAGTCCCCTAAACGGTTTTTGAGATTTTGAAATCTAGTTCCCAAAATCTTGCAAGATTAATCAGCTGTAATAAAAATGTAGACGAAATGAAAGAAACCAGCAGTCTAGGTTTTCAGTACAGACGCGGTACTCTTCACATCTTACCGCGAAAATCAAATTCACTTCCAATGAAAGGCATCGACAGTCGAAAAAATACAGCAAATTGAAGGTTACAGAATTAAAGCCTAAGAATTAACATCGTCTAAAAACCAAATCCAACAACTTTGTAATATCTACTCCATAATATGTATGAGGTTAATTTATGTTAAACAAAGGAAATTTCGCAGGAACTGAAGAGCCTTAAATTATGCATTCACATTGAAATTAATGTTCTAAGGGAAAAAATTTAAGAAACACCGCAGCAAAGTTTGTGTTCTTTAAATTTTTAGCGGTGAGATATACCTGATGCGGTAGAGGATTTACTGTAGCACCTTTTCCATTTCCGCACGTTGAATATTTTATGAGGACATTAAGATATCAAATTTTTTTCCCATCCGGATCTCGGAAAGTTATCAAAGGATTTTTTTTCCTATGCTAGTAAAATAATCCAGTAGATACTTAAATTTATGCAGTACTCGTTTGTGGTTGAATATTAAAAAAGGGGCAAAGGCCGTAAGGAGGTTCAATTAAATTCACAGTTGAAAGGGTCAGATACGAAAATAACATATGGGGAAAGAAGTAGGCCAGTACGTTGTTATAGGGAATGAATTAGACGTTAATAATTTTGGACTTCAAACATTGGCGCATTTAACCTACTTTGCGGGCCATAAGAAAAATAAAAATGGAAAGTGTAGGCCCGTGGAAGACAGCAGGCAGTAGCAGTATCAGCAGGCAACAAATAACCAACAACATCAATAATAAATTTCAATTAATTTAAACTGAAGGAGTCGGGTTCTGAAATGATGCGTTTGACGCAATTGTCTTGAATTAAAGGCAGTCAGCAATTCAATTGAGCGTTTTGAGCGGAGCTCGTCAGCCTGTCCTGTATACGCGAACAGATAGTGTGTCTGACTTTGTTGTAGTTAAGGCAAAGTTGCTTCTAGCCGAGCACAGTACTGTTGGGAAAGATTGTCCCAAGACGAACAAACTATGCACAAAGCCAAAGAACTCGAAAGAAAGTGTGCGCATTGTTGAAGCATCTTTCTTGGTATCATGGCGGAGTTTCGCCATAGTTTTGTGCCATTATGTCGTTAAGGAACTATACAAGAAGATGGCAAAAGCAATTAGAGAAAGCATTTTATTGCTGGGTACTTCAATTGGATTTATGCAGCTCCAAGTTTGTTGTGATGTTGGCGAAAAAAAAAGAGTCCAGTTTATTTCCACGCTAATTATAACGGACGATTTTCTCGCATGATACAATCATTTCAGGGCGCGATACAATATATGGTCGCAACGCAAATGCATTTAATCGTGGCAGAAATTTCGGAATGCTGCAGAAGTTCACAGTACAATTTTGTACTTTGTGTTCGAAAAGTGTTAAAATTTGGCGACAATCTGGGCGCAACTTTATTATTTTTTGACTAGAAGTCCGGAACGCGTTTAATGCCGTAGGTTACTATGAGATAGACAACCTAAAAACAACGTTCCAATTGGCATCTTGCTTGTTCTTATTCTTACTTTGTTTTAATAGAAATAATCTTGGGATAAAAACTAGACTTGTGTAGTTTGCGAACGAACTAGTTCGGAAGAGCGTTCAGATAACTGAAATGAACGAACTAGTTCGCGGTCAGTACCGTTCCTAGTTCGTTTATATTCATTTATTGCCGGTGGGTCAGTTTTATAATATACTTATATGTAGACTGGTGACTTTTTTTTTTCTTGCCAAAATTCTACCACAATGACGACTACGAATCGTTCCAAACTTCACTGCCTTTCTCATCACTTAACTCTCGCGAACTAGTGAACTAGACGAACTAACTAGTTCGCAAAGTGGAAATGCTCGCTCACTATGGTGAACTAAAATGCGCCAGCCTAATTTAGTAAAATGATTAATTCGATCAATTTTCAAAAGATGACAATTAAAATTGATAGATGGAGTAGATCCCTAAAGGTGCTTTTACACGAGCGATTAAAATTGCTCAATTTGCAGCATTTTGACGTCACGAAAACATACAGCAACATCAGCAATGGACGATATGGATGAATTGGTTGTCAATTCATTGATCAACAGTGACTAGCGATATGGAGCAACAATACACAGTCTATGAACAACACGAAAGCAAATTTGAAAAATAAGTTTAAATCTTGAAAAAACACGAACTTTGACAAATAAATTCAAAACACAAAACAAAACTTGACAACTGAATGAATCATCGAACGAGCAATACCAGCAATCTGTGAAAACATTGTCAAATTGCCGAAATATTGCCGCAACTTACTTGATATTGCCCGGTATTGCTCCATTAACTGCTCCACTAATTTTGACAATAGTCGCCAGGCAATTAATTGCTTGAAAAATTGCTCGTGTACAAGCTCCTTAAGAGATATGAAGTTTTTCACGATGGTCGTAAGAAGAAGATGATAGGAGGCACTGGAACAAGGTCCGCTAAATTATACCTAGGTGAAATCAAAATAAAACGCCTTCGGTAAAAACAGGAATGGATCGCGGGTTCGATTCAAGTTCGAACCAAAGGTTTAATTAAGAGTAAGAAATAATATTAAAAGTAAAAATGTGTATCTTAAAGAGTGTTGTAATTATACAAAGGAAATATGTAAAAACAATCTAATTTTTGCTTGCAGCTAAGATTTAAAACAGAAGTTGAGTCAAAATCCTACGTCGAAAGGAAGTATACTTGCAATAATTCAAAAAAGTGACTTTACACCGAAAAGTGATGGATGATCTAGAACTCAGTTTTGGAGCCCTTAATTTCGTAGAGTGTAATTCTAGAGAATATCCAGTAACCTTGATGCTTTCGAAGTTGAAATTTACTGGTTTAAAACTGAAATTTACTGACCAAAAATTGAAAATTACACTCAAATTGACTTTTACATCCCAATTTGAACTTACTTGAAAATGTGTGGCATATTTACCTAATATCCAAGAGATGTAAAATTCAATGATTGACTGTGCATAGTTTATGGTGGAAGATTGAAACTTGGTGTGTATATATAAGATGAGAATATATGTCTGACGGTGGATTTTGGAACTTGGAAAAGGTTGGTTTGGAGGGGCAGAAAAAATGTTTATCCAGAAGCGGAAAAAATTCCTTCTTCTTTGTAGTTGAGATCACATTGATTGTGGGTCGGGAGTGTAGGCTTACAACACATCCCCGGAAAAAACAACTATGATAAAGAAATTTCAAAAACTAGATCAGCCGAAGGATGGACTGTGTAGTTCACAATTTGATTAGCTGAATATCACCGAAAAGGGCACGGTTTGATTCGGGATATCGCGTCATTAGAAGCTACTGCAACGCTTAACAACAAGGTACCTACTTTTATTGAGTGAGCATGTTATGTAAGAAAACATCTAGACATTTTTGTATAATGCTCAAATATAAATTATAGTTCTATTATCGTATTCACGTGGTACGGTGCGTATTTTAAACATGATTTTACTATGAGTAATCACGTGGAGTTTCTGAGATCGAAAGTTTTTTTTTAGGAATTTGATTGGTTAAGAGCCAGAAAAACGTGTATTACGAAACAGTTCATGTCAGGACATATGCGTGGAACCCACGACCTCAGAATGTTAGTCAAACCATAGGCTACTGTTGTACTCCTATAATAAAAACATTTGCATAACGTTGTGAATATAACGTAAGGTTCAAGGTAGCCTCACCCCATTTTACGGTACCCACCCAATGAAGCGCATTAAATACGTAGCGACAGTTTAAATTTTACCTTTACGAAAGGGGCATCTATACACCACAGGTATTAAGAGTTTTTTTTTTGTAAAATGAGCAGCTATTTCAAGTTCATTCAAATGTCATTAATTTCGTTATGGTGTCAGACGGTGTTTGTACGGGTAGAATAATCACAGCTCGACTGAAATCAATTGACCATTATTTTGAAGGGTTGCTTTTGTGCACATGAATTTATATAGAGGTGTTTTGAATGGATTGTTGGGGGTTAATTTTGCCGTTTCGTATAAGTTTTATAATCATACTTAAATTACATTAAGTCAGTGATAGTTATCTTCTACATGAAGTGAAATTGGAAATTTCGGTATCTTACTTGGATTTGATAAGTATCTACTGATATATTTTTGACACTTTCAACTTTCTAGTCTAAACCGTTCGTGATAGAAAGTAGAAACGCCGTAGTCCGGTTCAATTCCAACTAAACCCTTAAATCAGATAGTTTTTTCAGCTCCTGAGCACTTGGGACACATTATTCTCACCCCCCCCCCCCCTCCCTACATCTCTGTAACTTCCCGCACGCCACTGGATTATGTGCAAAATTAAGATACAGAACTAAAGGATTGGTTTAAAAATCAGCAGTTTTTCCAATTTATCTAGAAAGGGAACTTATACATTTAGCTCAAAGTTAAACAGAACTATATTTTGAGAAAGGGAAAATACTCTTTGCCGAAAAAAGGGATACAAGCTGGAAAACCTGAAAATTCTTTAAAGAAAGTTCGAAGGACTTACAATTTTTTTTTTCATTTTAATCATTTCCTTTTTAAAACGAAACTGGAATCGTTTACAGATGATAATTTGCCATTAAATTGCACACTTCAAAGATTATGAAATGTTGCCTAATGAATAAAAAATCGGATCTTTGAATGGCCTAAAAAAAGGCCGGATTTCAATCGCATTAAGAATTCATGTCACAATCTCGAATACATCGAAACCGAAGAAACGTACGAGTTTTCTGGGAAGCTATTCAAGAGGGAAGCAATTCCAATTCCGGTCATTTGCTGCAAGGATTCTATACGAAGTCTAAGAGAGTATTACCAGAAAAATTGGGGGATATCGGATAGACAAAATATATAGGCAATGAAACTATTTTTATTAAAACTATTTTTTTATCTTCTCATAGGGTTCATAGTTTATGGACTCTGATTGATTCTGATTATGTACATTGCTATTATTGCATAAGGCTGAGCTAGAGCCGTCACAAATGCTTTTTCAATTTGTTTTGCTTTTTAATAATGAAGTCTTTAATCAACCGGATATTACCAAAAAAAATAGCTAACCTGTAATTTTATATTTTTTCGCTTTAGAACTAGTAGACCAACACAAAAATAATTTTGTGAATAAAGTTCCAGCTATCAAAAAAATAAATTTAAAGTCCCAGAAAATTTTTCAACCGATAAATATGATAATATAAAGCGTTCAAGATTCAAGCTTGAAATTTTTGACTGAGAAATTTTTTTATACATATTTCTTGTCAAATATTTGACAGCATGGCACACAGCCTTAAGCTTGTATTAAGCCAACAATTTGTATGCAATGATGTCGAATAAAAAATTTATATGACAACTAAAATCATTGACAAACCACAATTTGACTGCTTGACACAATTTAACAATTAATATTTAATAAATATGACCACTTCACCTCCTAGTGTTCCGTTGGTCTAGTAATGAAGTAACTCTAGCATTACTTAAAGGCCTAGGCCCCATTTCGGCTGTTGTGCCATTGATAATTATTATATTTGACAAAGTTGCTTACAATCTACAAATTATACTGTACGATATGCTGTAAAAAATTTGACGAAAATTTTCCGTCAAATAGACTTAAGCTGTTATGAAACTGGTTATTTTTGGCGCTTTAAAGCGGCTAAAAAAACCAAATGAAGAGAGATAGAAACTTTAACATACAATTTAGACATTTGTGTGAGAAAGACAGTCCGAACAGCTATAAAGTGATGCTGGGATGCTATAATCCTCCTTCACAGCAACACGATTGTACCTCCCTTCTAATTGAATGTTCTCGGTTGTACCAGAACGGCGTAGAAGATAAAATCGAATGGTCTCAAGCTTTGAAGTACATTCCACACACACACCACCGAATGAAGATTCAAGAACAGTCTAGGCCATAGCGAAGCCGTATAAAAGCAGGCGAAGCTTTCAGCGAAAGATATTGTAATTGTTATATTACGTCGACTGTGACAGCCAGCGTGTATACGCGACCGTGTTGGTAGAAAGCGAAAGTGATCGAGTCAAGCGATATAATAAGCGGTCGGTATTGCTATGCAGTGCGAATTAAAGTACGAATTGAATTTAAAGTGCGATTAATAAATTATCACTTATTTTTATATTAATCGAATTGGGTTTTACTTAAAATCCCGGCGAACCCCCAGCTCGCAACAATACTATGCGCATGGGGATTGTTGACTATGACGTGCAGATGTACTGCCTCGCCCTATATGCTTAAAAGGACATTACTCAAATTTTGTGTGAACGTCAGGCAGTTACAAGGAGGCGTTTGAGGTGGTTGGACAGTCTTTACTTTGACAATTTGGAGGATCTGAGGTCGATAGCTCATGACAAGCTGGTCAAGTTTATCAGGGATTTGGGTTGTTTTGGGGATGCTTAGTGATCTACCTTCAGATTGCTTTAGGTCCTCTTTTGGCGCTCAGCGCAGTGCCCCTTCTTAAAACTAAAACTTCCGGACAAAATACGGAAAATTAATTAATGTAGCAGACAAAAATTCTACAATTTCGCATTTACTTAAAATAAAAACTGCGGTGTCTATGTTGTTAATTAAGAACGATTTCTCTATAACTAGTTAAATATTGGAAAACAAAAATTTATAAACGCCGCAATTAGCTATCTAATTAGCTCGTAAAAGAACTCACACTCCACGTTTATCCAGGTACGTATAATCTATGTTCTACTCATAAATGGATATAGTGCACCGTATGCATATTACACATCCAGGCATTGATAGTGCAGAAACTGTACAGTTTTATGTTTTGTATAAGTCTAACCATACATAAATTTATGTAGAACTTCATATGTGAGATATTGCCGCGACGAGATAAAAGCGTTAAGAGGATTTAAATAGTAAACTGAGACCGGGAAAATGGAGCATTTCGAACAAAACTTTCCCGTACATTAATGATGTAATTTACAACGAAATTTTTGATAGAATTTTCACAGCTTATACGTCGTTAGCGTGGAGCTGCACTTTAAGCTCTTTCGGTACGATATTGGCCATAAAATGTTTTATTTATGGCTGGCTAGGAAATCGGATTAGGGTTTACTTTAAATGAATTCAAAATTGGGAAATCGATAGTCCCAGAGAGATAGTGTTTTATGAAGTCAGTTGGATCAGAGGATAGCATCAAATCGCACATTCAAGTAGAAGTGATGATTACCATAAGACGAATACTGCCTTCAGAAATAATCATTTTGTGGACAAAAAACAGCTGGGCCCTACAGAATATACCTACTCAAATTCGAAAAATTACTCATTGTTTACTTATGCTTTCATATTTTTCTTTCACTTTTACTTTATTATCCTAAGATTAAATCATTTTACTTGACTTAAGCTTTTTTAAAAAAAATTGATACTGTCAAATTTTGTGTCCCCTTTAAAATAGCAAAAAAAATTTATCTGTCCGTCATACGCACGTTGTGCTATCGCGAAAACCCATGAAGATATCATGACTAAGTATACGTCTGTTAAGGGTGGAAGTATGAGGGGAGTCTCGAGAAGATTTCGATGTGAACATTTTTATGTTTTAGGAAGGATTTATGCTACGAATTTGAAACTTACCAGCGTGCACAGTGCGACAAATAAGTTCCGAGAATCGAACTATGTATATCTGAGTAAACGAATAAAAGGCGATACGTGCTTTCTCCCCGCGTTGTTCTATATTCCAGCTGAGCTTAGTATCGAGCACAACTCAAAGATACTTTGTACTACATGATAATGGTAGTTGATACCCGTTTAGGCGGGGGAGGTTAAAAACCGGTATTTTGTGTTTTATGGTCGCAGCTTGTAGCACACGTGTTTACATTACCCAGCGCACCTTCCATGATTTCACTGATTACTGAAGGAACCATCCATGATACCAGAATAACTACATCATCCGCATACACCAACAGTGAACCCCTTCCCTCTCAGTTTTACTAAGATCTTGTTCATGACTCATTGACCAGAGTAAAGGCGAGATGATAGCACCCTGGGGCGCTCCATACTGATTTTTTTCAAATGACTGTCCCCTAAGCTTGAGTGGATAACATCTAGGTGGAGCAACAAAAATGTAAAAGGGTTTTCCACATTTTCACGAATTTCGTTATATCTTTTAGACGAATGTTTCGATTTATCTAATTAATTTTACTTTATTACCTTATATAAGCACCTAAAACTGTTTTTCAAAATTTTTAAATATCGAGCCCCTAAGGGGATGTTAAGTGGTTGTAAACATTTTTATGATTTTGCAATATTCAGCCCTTCAGAAATTCACGAATTCCGACATATCACTTAGGTCTGATGAATAAATAGTAACTATATTATAATCGCCTAAAACTTGGTTTCAGAACCACGAAGCATTGTCGATATTTTACCTCCTTTATTTTTATTGAAATTGAAAACAAAAAAGAAGTAAATAAACAAAAAATTTGGCAACAGTCTAGTTTGGGCGCAACTTTACTATTTTTTGGTTTGAAGTCCGGAACGCGTTTTATGCTGAGATGCGGTGTAGGTTACTATGCTACTACCAACTTAAGGAATAACCAGAAGGCTATTTAAACCGTTTTCACGAAATATTCAAGAAGACCTGAATGGAAGTCTGAATGGTTGAACCCACAGCATTCAATAAACTAGAAATTTTGCGATGCGTCACATGTTGTATAAAAGCACAGTTCATTCACATGCGCGATCAGTTGTTTGATAAAGGCGGGAATGCGTAGAATACACATTTATGGACCGTATGTCCAATTGAGCTACTAATTAGAAACGCAGTGTTGCCACTGTAATTAAATAATCAATAATAATAATCAATGGCGCAACAGCCCAAATCGGGCCTAGGCCTTGAAGTAATGCCAGAGTTACTTCATTGCAAGACCAACGGAACACTTGGAGGTGAAGTGGTTAGCCACACGCTCGTCCGTGATTTTTACCCCGATTTTAACTCAGGTACTCATTTACAGCTGAGTGAACTGGTAGTCCGGCACCCAATCCCATTTTCGAAAATTACTTGTTGCCAAGCAGATTCGAACCTGGTACCAGGTGCATCGAAGGCAAGTGCTCTAGCCACTAAGCCACCCAGACTGTAATTAAATAGGCGGTAGTAAATAAAATGATAATTCCTTTTAACACCAAGAAAATTTGAACTGATTTCCGTGAAATCTACAGTGAAAACATCCTTCCCGAATATCATCTCGAAATTATTTGTATTTTAATAACCACTTTATCCAGACATTTCCCCCCGACATTCTTCATATTGTATAAAGCAAAAATACAGAATGGTGAAAAAAAAATCTATAAATTGCCTTGTACTTGTTGTTGCCCTAAATCTTCACAGCATCAACATATGCTTTTACATATGAATGATCATAACGAATGGCGTGTGTGAAGTGTCACATAAGTTGGTTTTAAGTGGAAGACGGCGATTATTATTTTGGGTCTGATTAATTCAAAAACATCTATTCGAGGTTTCTGTTTCACAAAGATAGGCCGGCATACATTTAAATACGAAGAGAGTATGACGTACTCAGAAACAGAATACACAACAGAAAACCCTTTAAAGTAAGATTTTTTCTTCTTCTGGGTTCTTTTTTACTGGGTATTGTTGGTGTAACACAGTCCTTTATACTGCTTTTCTATAGACGAGTTCATCAACTAAAGATGGGGATCAATGTAAACGCTTTCGAGAGAAGTACTCGTAAGTAATACATGCGTGTATTAATATGCGAGGTCTTGATGCACTGTGCTATGTACATATGAGTAAAATATGAGTCATTACTCCAGTTTATAGTGAGATATGGCCTGATTCGATGTTTTTTCCAGTATGGAACATGTGTTATATGTTGAAATATTGATAGCGAAATGAATGAATGGTGGGATATGTCTGATCCTATGTTAAATTATAATCACACATTTGACGAGGAAGATGACATCTTTCGTATTCTCGCTACAGCTAATTGGTAATTATATGAATGTTAAGAGAAATCAATTATCTAATTTCAATTTATCTTTCAAACAAATTAGACAATTTGGAATGATTATTTTTTTCAGGACAGATATCGATTACAAATGTTTTTTTCAGTAATTTAAGAGCATCGTGAAGTATTAGTTACATTTTTTTAAAGATCATTTCATACTTAGAATTTGTACACATTTTTTTATATATGACAATCGCGGAATCCTTTCAAACATTAAAGACAATCTATTAGTTTGCACACACAGTCTATACAAGAAAGCTGAAAGTAAAACTTGCTGAAGTCTCTTTAAGGGGTTATGCCACTCTAGAGGCTGAAAAAATAGGCCTTTTTCGGAATTTTTTTCAGAAAAACTACAAAATAAATAGATGTTCCAAAAATGGATATTTATAATACATGTTATTGACTATGCACAGTAAATTTCTTTAAGAGATTAAATTCAAAATGGCGGCTGTGTAGCGTTTTTGCGATGACGTCTCCGTTTTTCAAGGGTCCATTGCCGGACACCTAGTGCCTGTACTTTTTGAATTACGATAAGCTAATAAATTTATTTCGATTACATGTAGCAACAGCCAAAAGAGTACGTACGATTTTTTCGATATTTTAATTTTTAGCCAAATGGCGCACTTCTAAAGTGAAAAGTGTGAAATTTGCCTAAAAAATCGTCAGAAAATTGTTAATAACAAATGAACTATGCAATATAAAAAAAAAATCCTACGTACTCTGATGGACAATATAGTTTTAAAGATATATGGTACATGAATTAAAAATTTCAAGTGAATCGGTTGAAAATTGTCTGAGTTGTGTTTCCGGCCAGCTTGAAAAATGTAGTTTTGAAATAAACGCGTTTGAAGTTTTCAGTATGTAGAAAATCATAAGTAATTTTGCAATATGCCTTGTACTAAAATTTAAAAACCGAGTTCTTAGAGACTTTTATCGGTCATAATCTCTAGGGACAGCATTTTTGAGGTCCTAGGGGACCATTTAAAATAATAAAAAAAAAATCTATTTCCCCAAAACTCTAGAGTGGCATAATCCCTTAAGATATTTATTCCTTTATGTGTACACGGTTCCGAGAGCGCGTTTGCCCAAGTTTTTTGCTCTAGTCAGCAGATACTTATCTTTTAACGCCAACTTGCGAGAGTTGAAATCTCGCAAGAAAGTTTCGATTGGTTCCAAAGCAAATCAGTACAGTTACATTGGTAGTGCGGTTCAGTTCGAAAAACTAATGGCCACAATGATGAAGTGTAAGGATAAGCGGATAAGCAAGTTGGACTTGCAAGAGCTACTTGCTAGAGTAAAATTGCTACGGTTTGACAGTTACTGAAAACATCGTAGGAAATTACTCTAGCTAGAAATGTTGAAAGTTATTTGCTGGTGTACACGAGGCTTTAGAAATTAGTTTAAAATATTTATTTTAAAAAAAATAAAAAATTAAGTAGGTATATTGTCAAGAACTAAGTAATACAATTCCGTATATTTCAGTGTTTCTTTCACAACAAAGTCGAATAAAATAATAAATACTTTATTCTTTACACTGAATTACATCATATTTACTACTGAAATAGTGTAAATTTTCATGTACGGTGTAAAATTACACATGCCTGGGTATTAGTAAATATGTACGTTTGGAGTGAAATAAGCCCCTTAAAGTTGAAGAATTTCCCGCATGACGGTACCGCACTGGTATTCTATCGAAGCTATTTTCGCCTCACAGTAGTGAACTATGGAGGTCGTTCCAGCGGAACAATTCCAGTACTGAACTAACTCTGCTAAGCTAAAATACTTCAGTACTGAACAGAGATACCCGAGTAAAAATTTTCTCAGGCTAGCTTCTTTAGCCGTATATCTGATCAGGGCCACGTCTGGTTTCTGGTACGCATAAGGCAAACCTGCTTATTGCTCGAACTGTTTAACATATACGCGAAAGCGTTATACCCTGTACACACTGATCAAGACATGCTAGATCTGGGCCGGATTCCCACCGGATACTCTACTCGGGTACAGCTTCAGTATTACGAATTCAGTACTGCATGGATATTGTATGAAATTGTATTATATTAATATTATAACATATTGCAGTCACGATTTGCTGCAAACCAATCGTTTGATACTCTAAATGAAATACTGAACGTCCGATTTATATTGTTGCGAGCCATTAGTTTTTTTCCCAAAGCTATTGGCGAATATTCTTGAGCACGTGTCTTAAGGAATTTTTGTATGACAGCTACTCGAATTAATAGGACGAATTTACCCGTTAACGAACCTAGCCTTACAAATCCGACCACACACTCAGATTCCAAATTTCAAGATTCCTATGGGTTGAATATTGAAATATCTTAAAATTATCATACTTTTCAGTCGGTTGTATAAGTAGCCCGTATAAGTGAAAACCACATATATTCTGACAACAATTTGAGAAACATACTGAACCCCTTTTCAACCCCTTAGAGGCTGAAACTCGAAAAAGATCCAAATTGCTTTTTAGATGTTTGTACAACTAGCCCCTAGAATGGAAATTAATTTAACATCTCATTCAGCTTGAGAGATATTTGTGAAAACAAATCAACCTGTTTTCGTGCATTTAGGGTTGAATACAGAAAACTCCTAATAAGGCTTTTTAGATACTTATGTAAGTAGTCTGTACAATTGAAAACCAACCGAATTTATTATCGATCTGAAGCGATATCGTAGTATTTCTAAAAAAAAACGGATTAAACTACTTTTCAACCTTTTTCGGGTTTAACAAATTATGAAAACGCATTTTAGGTAAATTGACATTGACGTCCACCAGATTTTAGAGTTTTTATGAAAAGCGAAAACGCTACAGGACTTACGAATCATTGACCTTCTTCGTACTGGTATCCTTTTACAAAGATTTGGATTCCTATTTCAATCGCCAACCAGAACCTTTGCCGAATGACGCATAAATCTTTTATTTGTTTATTAATTTTCTGACGTGGAGATCAATGTCATTTGATGTAACAACGTCTTAACTTACATTAATTATTTGCTTTTGACATATTACGACAGGTCTTCGATACGTCGTCTTTGTTACGTCAACTTATCATCATCGACTCTATGTTATCTTTTTCATTACGGTCCTGGCAACTTAACGTGTTGTTGGTTCTGCCAATATATCGTCTATTTTGGATGATAAGATTTTATTCAATAAAGTCGTAATGTAAAGATGAAATATGAAACGATGACTTTATTGTAGGGAAATATGGCCTTGTTTCCAGTTACACTTCAGAATCACTTTAACTTTCCCTTTTTAACCCATTTCTTTTCGTAGTTAATTGAATTGTTCATTGAACAAGGGCCTTGCTCTAGGGGTCGATGTTTTTTATCAACTCCATGGAGCTGGAAGGTTTACTCAGGAGCAATGGGGACGAAGTCATGGGAGATTTGGAGTATAAGCACCAGGACGAAAGTATTTTAAAGTGCTCTAAGAGCGATGTTGCCGCTTTCCTTGGGTTAACAAATTATTTGTAAAGCAGTCAACGCTACTCAAATTCATTGATTATTTAATTTACAAAAAGCTAAGTCCTGGAACAGATGAGCAAATTACAATTTGTTTTTAAAATGTTTATATAGGTATGTATATTACGGGTGGGTGTACTCCGACTGGAGCATGACGTTTCTTGACTAGTACCTTAGGTTAGCTTATAATAGCTTAGAATCGAAATGATTCTAAGCTATTAGACTATAACAAGGTGAAAAACTTTCACTAGAAAGACATTGCTTCGAAGGTATACTGTCTCGTCATCGGCATCCACACGATTTGTAACTGACCTTTCGAGTGAAAATTGTTCATCTTGTTATACTCAATAGCTTGGAAATGCTTTGATATTAGTCAAGTAACGTCATAAAAATGGTTTAATTGGTTAATTACTCTTCTTTACCCGATCGAGTGGATTCTTTGATCGAAATTTGACACTTTCTGCGAGAAGTCAGGTTATTCAAATTGCTTATTGCTACATGTACATACATTAGTGGCTAATCACAAATAACTTTTTTACTTGAATGGAATAGTGAATTATTATCGCTCGCTTACAGTGCTTACAGCGCTTACAGTGCAGTATTGACTAATTTCATTCCCAGAAGTTCGTTCACTTTTTCACGAATGACGCGTTTCCCTTGATGGAATGAAAAAGTAGTTATCACCACCAAACTGAGACTGAATTATCTACTGATCGCGAACCCAAGCGCAATAATCAAAATATTTATTATAGCCCCGTGCGATTTTAGACAACAAAACGCCAGACAGTGACGAAATGTTGATTTGACTTCTTTAAAAAAAAGAGGTGATTGCTCATTGATAAGGCGATAATAAAAATCTCGAACAGAAAGATAAGTAACAAATTGCGATTCGTCTTGGGTTTCACAATCATACAGTCCAAATTAAGATTTTTGACACCCTGGCCATTTGATAAATATTTTGAAATATCAAAGAAAACTAACTTTGGAAATTTAAATTTAAAATTACAATTTAATAATATTAAGCTGATGGTCTTTGTAACTAGTGCTTAAGTATAACTGTGTATATTTATATGCCTTTTATTAAAATATAATAATAATAATAATAACTTTGGAAAAGATTTTTGAAACCGTATTCTGCGGATCAGGAAGCCAATGGAGTCCCTAGTTACATCTCGTTGATATAAAGTACGACCACCTCAAATTTAGATTACCTTTTCTGTTACGTCCTTTGCCGTATAAAAACAATAAAGGTATGTTAATCTCAGTTGGCTACTGGTTTACTACTGGTTCTGCTGCTCAACGAGCTCGTTCAGGTGAACTTGTGAGGAGATGTTTGCGGCCAAAACACTCAGCCCGAAAACACTCCTTACAAATTGGATCACAGATTCAAGGACGCTGGCTGTAATATTGGTGACCCCGACAAACGCAGAACACAAGACGTATCGATGAGAACCGCTGGCCCTCCTCTAATTATGGGATGTGTTTGTGGAGATGTTTTGCGGCCAAGCCACTGAGCCCGAAAAAACTCCTCAAAAATTGGATCACAGATCCAACGACGCTGTCTGTAACATTGGTGACCCCGACAAGGCGAGTCGACCAGAACTGCTGCCCCTTCTCTAGGAAGGGGTGTGTGAGGAGATGCTTTATTAAGATTCATGGATACTGTCTACACTTTTATGAAAAAAGAATAGTATCAAAAGTATCTACGCAATTGATGCATATTCAAATTTTAGTTCTTCATTTGCCACTTTAAAATGCTCTTGTTTTTGGAGAACAAACTCCACTTTTTTCTATAATTAATACTCACTTCGATTCGTGTTTATAATAGAATAACGCCAAGTCAAAATCTGCAACGAAAAAGAATGTCATTGTTAATAATTTGAGTAAGTAAGAGATAACTACATCAACAAATCGATCAACTTTATTAAATTTAAATGCGCTCCAAATCCTAATCTATTCACAAGTTATAATTATATATTTCTTGATCTTTCGCGAAGCATAGATTTTTTCCGATTAACGATCAGAGTTGCTAGCTCTGTTTGTAGTAGTATCGATCTCTGACGAAAAAGTAACATGGACAAAAGATCGACCAGAACCTTAGCGCGGTTCCGACTTGGACACTCAAGGCTCACGCATGAACACTTCACCACCAAAACTCCGGAGCCGGGGTACCTCCTTTGGCAGAAGGTGCTAGCTATGGAGAACAGCCTGTGACTGCAGTCTGACACAGCGCTCCTTTGGATACTCTCTTCCTTCCTTACGCTCACTACTCTTCACATCAGATCCCTCCTCTCTATTCGGACTCCTTAACCACCTACATACATTCAGCACCTCCTATAACTCCCTCCCCTACCTCCCTACTTAGTTAAGGCAATAATAGTAGTATCATGCACTTCAATTGCTTACCTTATCTTTATCTTAGTTTATTGGCCAATTTTCTTTTTATTTTTGTGGATTAAGATCACCTTATTTGATTTGGTAATTAGTCTAAATGTTCATGAATTTCCTTTTAGACAGTATTCCCACCTATATTTATGTATTTCGCGACAGCCCAACCATATTTATGTGTGTTTCCCAACAGTATACCCATATTTATGGGTGTTTCGGACATATGTATGTAGGTTTTTAGGTTGCACCCATGGCTGTTTACGTTATACCTATGTTTGCTTGGGTTACACCCAAGAGTGTTCGAGTTACACCAAGTTTGTTGCTTATAAAAATCAAAGTAGTTGAGAAACCCCTTTGGGTGTTTGTACACAACGATAGTAGTTGATAAACACCCACGGCTTTGACTCAAAAACAGCCATCGGTGTACACCTTTTTCAAAAACCCATGGGATTTTTTGAATCAGAATAAACCGATCAGGGAATATAAAGGATTTTTTTTAATTTTACTTCATTATTTTTTAATAATAAAGTATTGTGATCGACCTGATATTTCAAAAAAATTTGCTAAATAATTCTTCCGAAACGCAAGAATGCCGAGATCGACACATTCTAAAATCCATATCTCCGAAGCCGTTGATGGCACGAAATTCAAACTTAACAAATATCTGCACCTATACTAGGAGAAAAGATCGAAAAAAAAATTTTGAGCTGGGGTAGTGGCGTACGGGAGTGGGGGTGAACAACTTTAGATAACGATATCTCACGAACCAACTGTTTTTCCTAAGTATGGAACAGCTTATGCTAGAAAGTTGAAACTAGGTGTGTATATGTAAATCAACTAGATATGTAATTTGGATTAAAACAAAAAACAAAAATCGAATATCCATTGGCGTTCGGAAGTGGGGAAAAAAAATGTTCAGTCAAAATAGAATGCATATATTTTCACGATTTTCGTCATATCTACCAGGTCTTCCAAAATATTGAATTCCCTTTTATTCTACGGACTCTTCATATGAATACCTAGAAAGTGTTTTCAAGATTTTTTGAAAATTGACCCCTAAGGGGGTGTAAAGTGATTGTATACTTTTTCATAAACTCTTCCATATCTCGCAGGTCTGATCAGATATCGAATATCATTTCACTTCCACGGACTGGTTTAATAATCACCTATTTTTAAGTTTTTTTCCTTTTTGAACCACTAGACCGCATCCCGGAGTATGACCCAATCATGGCATTTATATATTACGCCCCACTCTAACCGCTTTCGAACCTTTTGTTAGTTTTTCAGTCACATAATAAGCTACACCGCATCTTAGAACTGAACGCGTTCCGAACTCCTGCCGGAAATATTATAAAGTTGCGCCCACACCATTGGCAGATTTTGTGTGCACAATCGATGTATTATTTAATGAATAGTAAGTAAAGAGGGCTTAATTCTATATTAATCAATGAGATAAACCCCATCAATTTAACACATTTTCGTTATAATACAATTAGATTTCATACTGGCTAAGTTTCACGACTGACCGATTACTTTACACGAATTAATTTTAATCAATGGATTATTCATCGGATATTTAATTTTATTTTTACAGAACATTTTGTGATTTCATTTTATTTATTATATTATTTTGAAATATTGAGTAAAATTAATTACAAAGCTGTACTGTTTGTATTCATTGAAATATTTATTTGCATTCTTCCCTTTTGAACTAAAGCAATTATTTTTGCTGATAGCAAGACGGTTATAAACTGTCCCAAGTTTTGGTTCAAGGGTCATGTATGTAGATGACAACTCCATATAGAGATTCTTACAGAAATCTTTAATATTTCTTTAGGCGATATCTCCACTTATCAGTTTCATTTATTTTTAATCACAGTAATTTATATTCGATTCGAATAATTTTTAAATATCAAAAAAGAGGGAATTGATAATAGATTAACATATTGTATTCCATCGCGAACTGTTTCGTTTTTGTACAATAGTGTGGACGGTCATACAGGAACTATAAATGAAAACAGAATCGCTTTAAAGCTAATACCATGGATACACTGCTTGTATACAAATTACTTTATTGAAATCATGATATGCGATACAAGATAGCATGATACACAGCAGATACATGTTATACTTTGACATTTAATCAATGGCGCAACAGCCCAAATCGAGCCTAGGCCTTGAAGTAATGCCAGAGTTCCTTCTTTGCGAGACCAACGAAACACTAGGAGATGAAGTGATCAGCTACACGCTCGTCCGTGATTATTACCCCGATTTTAACTCAGGTACCTACACATTTACACCTGAGTGAACTGGTAGTCCGGCACTCAATCCCATTTTCGAAAATTACTTGTCGGCTAGCAGATTCGAACCTGTAGTGGGGTTTTGTACACGGCGAGTCGCCCAAAATATCGTCCAAAAACCGAAATTCACAACTTTGGGATTTTGAGCACTGGTCTCTCACCTATTAATTTGTCGCCTAAACTCCTCAAAATACCAAAGTTGTCAATTTTGGTTTTTGGACGATATTTTGGGCGACTCGCCTTGTACAAGATCTCACTACTGGTACCAGGTGTACCGAAGGCAAGTGCTCTAGCCACTAAACCACCCAGACATTTAGCAAAGACAAAATTTCAAGTGTCTAACAATCGCAGCTAACTCTCAATCATTCAAATTTTAGTTGATTTTAGTAACAAATGGCGCTGATGGCAGCTAAAAGAAGGCTATATCAGCTAAAATTATCGAATTTGTATACAAAGAAAGACTTTGGATATTACGTTAATATCAGCTCGTTGACCTACTATATGCACATTATTGGGTGATACACTGGTGATATTGACGATATTTTCATTTGTACACAAGCAGTGTGTATACCATTGATACACTAATGGTATAATACCATTGATACACTGCTATAATACCACTGATGACTCAGTCGAGTCCGAAACGTCACACAATATAAATTTAACAGTATTCACCGGAAAACCTTGTATTCTCAATTCGAAATGTACTGTGAAAACATTCATCACCCATCACCCATGTTTGGGCAGTCGCGCCATAGGCGAGCCATAGACTTTAAATACCACAAATTTAGGACGTGATTAACACCGTCGAGAAAGTCTTAGGAATAGCCTCTAGGGAGACAGCACAAGGGTGGGCACTAGTAGAGTCCACTGGCAGAATCTCAAATCCCAGCAGTCTCTATCCCATGGAGAATTTAACCAAAGATGAATGCGTTTAAATTAAACAGTTTCGAATATGATTCCACCCAATAAATCTACCAATTATGATGCACTTAATCTCGCCACTACTTCAAATTAAAAAAAACACACACACACACAGCCCCTTAAACCGAGTTGCAAGATGCACATTTCAAGAAATGGAGCCCCAGTCAGTCAGTCAATAAATTCAAGAAATTAGCAGTTTAAAGAATGCTAAAAAAGAAAACGGTGGCGTGAACTCTGTGGAGCCGCCATAAGAGAAAGAGCAATGACTTCTGGGCCGACAGTTGTGTATATTTTACAGAAGTGTTGTTGCTCGTGTGCAGCATGAAAGTAAACGAAGCATCATCATCATTGCCATGATCGCATACAAAATGTACTAAACTCGCCATATTATTCGATGCACGATGCAGTTAAACGTTACAACGAAACATCTAAAATTAACCTCATTTCTATTTTCAATAACATCTTAAGCGCGTTGAGAGGCGAAGAAAACATGACTCGTGTGCCTCCAAACAGTCGTCTAAACGACATCAACTAAAAGCACTCCATACCGCCCGTCCATTACAAAATTGAAATACTATCAACTTTGGAATTCTTCAAGCTCATCATTTTTATAGTTCGAACGGATAAGATGACATCGAGAAAATGCGACAAGGTATAGATGGGTTTGGTTTGTTATCAACAACCAACAGCTTCCCAATATACCAGGGCAAATCACTCAAAACGTTGACACTCCCGGCAACAAATAGCATCTTTTTTTCCCGAAATTAAGTACGTACGTTTTTGGATTCAAGAAACGTCGCCAACAGACAGACGTACCGAGAACCCAGCGAATGGAGCCATCCATTAAAAAGCGTACATACCGTAGAATTGTATTCGGTGAAAATGCCGGAAAATGAATGTTAATGTCATTCTTGAAAGTTTTCACATTCAACAGCGATTACAAAGTTTGTTCGTTGAATTTCTGAGGACGAAATCGTATCTTGTAGATTTTTATGAGCACTTCAAGTGATAGTATCGGGCAGAAACCATTTCAGCTCGGAATGACCATGTTACGATGCATTGGTGCCATACGGAATAAGTAGACGGAGAAAAAACCATTTTGGTTAAATTAACGAGCTTCTGTTAAGCTAGCAATTAATTCGAAATATAGCCAAGAACTGAATTGGCCAATGTCAGCTTATTATGGAAATTTTTTTCGTGGTTCTCACCTTCCAGATAATTTGGAGATCTCCAGTCCATACCTTTTGAATATCCTGTTCTTGTGGAGTGTCTTCATTGGCAATTTAAATTAGTCGAAAATCAGATGAAGCTAAATGAGGCGTAGTACCTTCTCTCTTCTTTGATTTTTGCGACACTAGCACACGTCTAAATATTGGAGAAGTAAAATCGGTGCGTCAGAGCACATGAGATGGTGCTAGCTAATCTTCCAGCGGTTGACATATGGCATCATCAAAATACTGATAACGGGCGATCTTGATGTTTACTTCCAGCGAACGAATAGTCAGTTGTAGATGACACACACCTTTCGATCCAATGATATGAGTATAAGGTACCGGCTGAAGACATTGAAGAATCCCTTCAGTAACTTCTACTCTTTGGGCACACTGCTTTATACACCATTCCTACATTGGAGGACCTCGCTCCAATAGCAACGGTCACGAGTATCATAACTATACGCTGCACCGATCTGGGCAGATGCAACAAAGAAGAAATCGACCTATCTATCGTCTTAGCGCACTAAGGATTGCTAGTGCTTTTCAAACAGTGTCCGATGAAGCAATCGGAGTAATATCGGCAATGTTACCAACTGACATAATAGCGTGAGAACTTCAGCGACTCTACGTAGCAGCAAACGACGCATCAAAAGTAAACGAGCTGCAGCGCAGTATCCAGGAATGGCAAGGACGCTGGGAAAGCGCGAACAATGCGGGATTGATGGACATTCACAACATCGACCGCTGGATAAGCCGCAAGCAGGGAGAAGTGGACTTTTATGTGACTGAGCTGCTCAGCGGACACGGTTGCAGTATATTCACCGCTTCAATTATGAGGAAGACCCGTTCTGTCCCAACTGCCCCCACGAGATTGAAGACGCGTATATCTTACTCCACTGCCCGCGCTTCGACGTAAACCGACCCGAGCTTACGAAGGCCTTCGGAGAAGTTCAGACTGCAAAAAACTTCGTTAGACACATTTGTGACACAGCCTTCAAGTGGCGAGCGTTCTAGTCTGCAGCAGCACGGATTATGTTGACACTTCGCCGCTTTAAGCGAATAAGAAATATCCAACGCTACGTACCACAGGAGACGACTGACTAGACTAGACGGACAATAGCTGACGGTTTTAGCAATATTGCTATGACGGACTTACGACGCAATACCAGACGGTGGTTTCGGTAGGATCCATCCGTACGACTGAGGAGATATTTAGCGGGTTAAAGTCGCGCACTGACTTTCAATGCTTTTACTCCTCGTTAAAAAAAACCATTTCTTCAGGCAATCAACTGGTTAACTGGCTTTGCGCCCACTAAGGTTTTACCAGATTTAGGACAAAATACCGTCCACGAACGTATCATGACTTCCATTGATGCACATCATACTGCACAATTTAGTAAATCAGATTTATATATATTTCCATTACATCATACTACCCAAAAAATGGTAACGTTGCTTTACTAATGGAGAATTCTTCCTTCATTTATCGAGAAGTCTGTATGACATGTCAGCATTACATTCTCAAGGGCTGAAGTGTAAGTAGTTAGATAGGAAGCTCGTCTTGTCTTGCATGCGGGTGTCCTTACACGTAAGGTGCGATAGGCAAGCTATGATGCATTCGGGGTCTTTCGGACGAATGTTTCGGTGGAAGAAGGGTGGCGGCGTTACTGCTACATTCAAGAAAAATTTCTATTGTTCGACAATTACCAATTTTCCTGCAGTCCCTGGTCAAATTATTAGACGCACTTAAAAGTTTTACTGGATTCAGATCCTTTTAAAGAGCTTTACGAGGGCGGATTGATAATGACGTGGAAAAATCAAGAAGGAGTGGGCAGGTAAGGAATTCGTTATTTTTTTTACCTGTACCAACCTTAAATAGATTACCTGCAAAGTTTAAGCCTGATACCTCGTTTACTTTTTGAGAAGCAGCCGTCTAAGCAAGTCGACTTACAAAAATTGTTGAAAATGGATAAAAGTGAATTTCGTGGATCCACCACTACACTCCAGAAACCAAAGAACAGCCTAAACAATAGATGGAACCCAGTTCAAACGCACCGAAGAAGAAAAAACCGTTGCATCAGCTGGAAAGGTTATGGTGACTGTTTTTTTGGGGATTCCAATGGAATAATTTTCACCGACTTCTTGGAGAAAAGAGCAACAATTACAGGAGCATATTACTCTGAGTTATTGGTTCGATGGGATGCTGAAATTAAGGATAAACGGCCTCATTTGGCGAAGAAAAAAGTGTTGTTTCATCACGACAACGCTCCGGCTCACAAGTCCGCTGTTGCAACGGCAAAACTGTTTGAATTACGGTACGAAGTGCTCCCTTACCCACCTATTCTCCAGATTTGGCACCCTGCAAATTTTTATTATTTCCGGACTTGAAAAAATGGCTTGCTGGAAAGAGATTTACCACGAATACTGACGTCATAAGTGAAACCAGGGTTGAAGGGTTGGACAAATCATATTATTTGGAAGGGATCAAAAAATTGGAAAAACGCTGGTTTAAGTGTATCGAGCTAAAAGGAGACTACGTTGAAAAATATAATAAATTTTCTCCGGATAAAATTATGTTTTCTCAATTTTTCCACGTCATTATCAATCCGCCCTCGTATTTGATGTTTGAGATGCGTAAAACGCTCTAGCAGGTTGCGTATTTCTGTTATCTATTTGATAACACCGAAAACACTGCAGTCTCCCCAGGACCTTTAGCGATGAAAGCACTTTCGAAATTCTTGCCAGTAAAGCACAATACGTCAGAAGGCGTCCAGGTGAGAGATTTCATCCAGACTGCGTAAAACTAACTGTGAAGCACCCTACAAAGGTAATGATTTGGTCAGTCATCTCTGCAAAAGGAACTGGAGGTCTGAACATTGTTAAGGGTACAATGAAACAGAACCATTACACGGATTTCTTCCAGACAAAATTGTTTACTCAGTTAGGTGAATGGTTTCCCAGTTAAATTTTTTTTATCTTCATACAGGATGGTGCTGCCTGACACACGCCAAAGTCTGTCAAAACTTTTATGAGCGAAGAAATTGCACCCCTTTTGGTTTGGCTAGGCATGAATCCAATTGAGAATGCCTGGGCACCAATCAAAAGAGGTAGCTAAGGAGGTCATTGCTACAAGAACCCGGCAGATAGAAAAAGTTATAGATATTAGGAACCATAGTCCGAACCTTCAGGAAACTGTGTAGTCACACGTAAACAGTATTCTGAGGAGAATACAGGCTTTCATTGCTGCTGAAGGAGGAAATATTTATTTTAGTAGAGTCCTTCTATAGAAAGTTTTAATTTTACTCCATAAAGGTAAAATTTTAAGTAATTTCTGGGTGCCCCTAATAATATGGCCAGGCGCTGTACTTTTAATGCACCGATTCTTTCTTCGAAGTGAAATATTCCTCATGGAACTTTGCATCAGTGTGTTCTAGCCACAAATTGTTGGGGACTTAACGAGGCGACCATGTTGCCAATTCTAGTTCTGTGTGCTACGAATCATTTCGGTCGTTCCTGAAACGAAATTGTCTCTTTAGACGACAACAGCATTACAGAAAAGTTCGTGTTCGTTCAGTGTAATTAAGAACTTGATTAAATTGTGCTTGAATATGTTAAAAAGGACTACCTTCGAACGAGAAAAGTCTGGTTGCATTAGAGACGGAATCTACGAAGGATGCAATGCAGAAGGACGAAACGAGAATAATATCACTGATATATATTCTAGTAATGTTGTTTGGGCCTCTTGTTCGGATTGAGTTTTCCCCTTTTTCAAATAACGTAAATCGATGCGAGTATCAAATTATATTCCGACTGGGTACAGCTGTACGCTCTTGTAACATACATAAGCCGAATCAGTTATTTTACGAAACATAGCAGAGGCTGCAGCAATCTCTACAGTATCGATTGAGAAAAAATCGACTGAGCAATATTTGAACAAGTACCATAGTTCCTCGACATACTGTTCATGTTTATATTTCGCCATCTGTCTCTTTTCGTTTTCGGGATTTTGATTTAAGTGATTCGGGCATCAACGTAGTCTCGATTGTCCGTTGCCATTATTCAGGACTTGTAGTCCTGAGCTCTGGATCTTCCACTTTACGTTTCGAAATCACAATGTCCACCTTGGACTGTGTCGGTCCAGTCGGCCTTCGAAATTATACAGCTAGAAAACGAATAAATATTAGTTATGACTCTGTCTAAATTGATTTGATTAAAATAATACACACCCCCTTCTGTCCAAGCGAAATTGTTCTTCGTCATCGTTGTTATTTGTCTCGTAGTTGCAAATAATTTATCTGAGTGTTATCTACCACATGCTGATTGAATAAACAAAACAGATAAAGCGATAATTCAATCAGACCAGGCACTCAGTCTCTTCGGCCGTATGTTCCACTGATAAAATTGCAAATTACATTCAACATTATTATTGGATTATGTTTCAATTAATGCTGTGGCGGAATGTAGGTTTGATGTGATATGCAAGCGAACCTTGCAATAAATTTTATCGAGCCCGGTAGGCCTATCGGGAGCCGCGTACAAGTAATTTCTTATCAGTAATACAGAGAGAGTGGTCAAACTGTTTAAGTTGATCGCCGGCTCATAAACTTGCAATGATGTCGGTCGATGTTTATCAATATTGTTCGTCCCTTTTTGGAAAATAGGCTGCCGGGTGGTCAATTGTTTTGATTTGGGTTTCGAAGGACTTAAGACTAACATGTTTATGATGGCGTGTACAAGTAAAATATTATTGATTTGTATGGGAAATTGTACCGATGCCGTTTATGAGATGATCGGATTCGAACCGTTCAGGCGGAATTTTATTTGGGAATGTAATCCTGGTAAGTGTAGTCCAGATGTTTGGCAAGAAATATTACTAAAAATGTTGAGGTTGATCTTTGAATACGATGGGATTTGATTGCTGGCTTGCTTGTAGATTGTAGGTTGTGGAGGACGGTATAAAAATTCCGATTCCCTGCAGCCTCAGTGGGTCCATTGTGATTGTCCTACCTTTTTATAACTCACTCAAAACGGTTATATCAATAAATTTTAATATGCTCTTAAGTGAGTTAGGCATGAGTACCAATGGTGTTAGGAAGTAATGTCCTAGAAGTCAAGGTCTTTGAGTTCTACAGAATGGCATAGAACGTGCTCTGCAGTTTCCTCTCCTTCTTCACACAATCTGCGAATATTGTCTGAAACAAGTTCGATTGTACGAAGATGCTTTTTAAGCTTACAGTGCTCTGTAATTAGCACGTTCAAGCGAATCTGATTTCGGCTGAATTTATGTAAATCGGAGATTCGTTTCTTGGAGTGACCGTCCAAGAATAGTTTGGACTGTCTGCACCATTCCTGTCCAGTAGAGTTCAGCTTGGATGTTGCCAGTCCAACAGTCTTTCTTTTGCCGCAGCTGTTGGCATTCCACAGATGGGCACTGGTTCTTTTAAGTCAGGTCCTTTTTTCGTTAACTGGTCTGCAGATTCATTGCCTACAATATCACTATGTCGAGGAATCCATACCAGTATGACTGAATTTGAGTTGATTGCTAGTTTCTTAACTCCTTGTAAGTAAGCCCACACTAAGTGGGATCTAAAGCAAAATGTTTGTTGAGCAAGTAAGCCTGCTTTGCTGTCAAAAAGATTGTAGATCTTGTGAGTCTGGTATCCTCTTGGAATGTTTTTCTTGATGCATAGTTCAATTGCATGAATTTTTGCTTGGAAGATCGTATTTGACTTGTCGAGGCTGGCATATATGTCGACCTTTTGTCTGTGTCGATATACTGCTGACTTGCTTACTTCTGTGCGGGTGCGGTACTCGATGCACTGCTCAATCTGCCACCAGACATTGTTTTTCAGCCAGAAGCAATGAGAGCTACACAGCCTAATGAGATTAGGCCTGTGGAGAAAAGAGTATTACAAGGGTCATGGAGAAATGGCTCGAAGGTTGTCTGGGAACTCCATCTTCAACCTGCCTTTGGATGCTATTACTTCGACCCGCATGCTCAAGAGTAGAGAAGGGTGGGTTAACCAGTCTGCTCTGCTTAGCGGATTCACAGATATATTATATACGGACGGCTCAATCACTGAAGACGGACCGGGAGCTGAAATGTACCTGCAGACTGAAGATCTCAGGTACTCTTTCGCCCTAGGAAAACCTTCTTCGATATTTCTGGCTGAAGTATATGCGATCCTTAAGGCAGTAGAATAGATTATAGAGGGAAGAGGGAGAGGCAAAAACAGACTTGCAGCGACAGTCAGGCCGCTCTACATCTTTTCGAAGATGGTACGTGAGTGTAAAGAACGTCTGAATTCTGTTGGCAGATTCAATGACTTGGTGTAAATGGCAATGAAATGGTTGGGCCAGAACCAGTTTTCGATGTGCCTGTTGCCTCTGTTAAGGCTGGCATTGCTGAGTGGGTGAGTAAATCACACATTGAGATATGACGGCTTCCTCTGGGAATGCGGCAGAGCAGAACCTTCTTCAGGGACCAAGTGGACGAACCGCTGCTTTTCTTCTCAAATTGAGCAGGAATAAATGTATGGTGTCCTCACAGGGCATACATACGTTAAGTTTAGGTTGAAGAAGGGGCACAGCGCTAGAGCCGCCGCGCTCACTAGGCGCCATACGGGCCCACTGCGATCCCTTCAGGTCCTCGTGGTCTATTTCATCACCTCAAAAACAGAAACAACACACACAAAAATACAGGGCATAGCTCGTGTGGCATATACATGGTCAGAGAATCATTGACGACTACATGTGCACTGCTTGCGACGAGAGCGAGTGTTCAGCTTACTCTTTTGCGAAAATGCACGTATACGGCACTAATGTTATGAGGATGGCGGAGCTCCATTCTCGCTCCCTACTTGAGCTTTTGAAATTCGTCAGGAGAACGAAGAAATTCGGGTAGAGACTGGGGGATTCGAGTATAGTTGGCCATTTTGACGTGATTGCTCAAAATACGCTGCTTGTCTTCCCCACACCAAACAACTATAACAACAACTTCTGTGCGATTATAAACAGGTGCTTTAAAAATTATTGACAAAAATCTGTTTTTTTTATTTGAAAATTTGTTGTTATGTCTCGCAAACAGTTGAATAGGGAACAGTTGAAGCTCTCTTCCCACTTATTAAAAAAGTATGTAAGAAATTGCTAAGAAATGCGCGAAGAAGATTTTTTTCTTTCGAAGGAAATGTAAAAGGAAAGTTGTCAATTCCTAATAGATGTCGCAGATGGCCAAAAACTACAAAATATACCCAACTAAGTGTCCTCTTTGTACTTTGGCATGCGTCTTTGAAATTATTTTGCTTATCTTTTCTTCGTCATTAGATAGAACTTGAAATCAACAAGAAAACTATGTTTCGAGGGTTAAAAAGTACAGTACATGAAGAGGCCGCAAAAAATGTAAAAGAACACAAGTTCTAATTTTGGCCGGTGTTTTCCATCACGTGCCAAAATTAGAACTTGACAACTTTTTGGCTTTTTTGACAGGTTCTAATTTTGGTCAATTTTTTGGCAAGTTCTAATTTTGGTCGGTGTTTTCCATTACGTGCATTAAAATATTGTAAAAAAAAACTGTAAACGTTCATTGGTGCATTCACTTCAGTTCTAAGAAAGTGTGGTAGTCTAGTTTAGACGGGTTTATTTGAGTATTTAATTTTCCAGGATAAGAAAATCGACACAAGAGAAAGGTTATTGCTTGGGTTAGAAAAAACGCAGCTTTAAACCAACTTATTGAAGAAAGGGGACTCTAATTCAGATATAGTATCGTTACATGTGTTTTTTTATCAATAGATCGTTAAAATACCATTTTGGTTTTTCATATTCTGAATGAACAAAAAGGACATAAAATGATCAACCTAATAAATACTTAACAGAAGACGATAAACCATAAATGATTTTCCTATCGCTACATACATCAATTTTCGTCTTCGAGATTCGGGGCGCTCAACGTGGTACATATGTGTTTTTTTCTCTCCATAAGGAGTCTCGTACATAAGCCGAAATATTTCTGACCGAACAGTTTTGCGTGCTGGGAACCCGAAAGATTCACTAAAGTCCACTCGGTCTTCCTTAGTACTTCTGTGTCATACAGACGACAAGCCACCGGATTTGTATAAAGCGCTTTGAAGCCAAAAACACGGTTAAAAGTGAGACAAAACAGGTTCGTTATATCAAATTGTTGCTGTTTTAGCGTGTGAGTGAGTGAGACAAAACAGGAGCCTTATGTCAATTTGTTGTTATTTTGCGTGCAAGTGAATGCGACGACGTCTGCCTTCAACTCAATTGCTGCTTGTCATCTCCAGTATATATATATATATAGTATATCTCTATGTTCTGTGTCAATGATTCCATTGGATCTAGAACCAGCTCAACGACTAACTCCATGCTCATCTCTAACGCCCTTGCCTTTTTCTGCCATTTCCAAGCAAGTTACAGGGACCAGGTATTCAAAAAAATTATATGGGTCCCATAATGTCCAAAATTGTTTTACAGTAGCAGACAAGTCTGAGTTGTGTTATATGCGTATCATCAACCTTTAAAGCCGCTCGGTTGTCAACAGTTATTGCACTATCCACGCACTGTCTTGCGCAATTATTTTTGCTGCTATTGTCTATGCAAATATTGAAGCCTTAAACATTCTCAAGCTATCCGGTAGCCTGATGATATCGAGAGTACACTCATGCGCCCGTTCCATCTTAGAGCCATCAGTATAGACGACAAGAATGTATAAAGGCTTAACGTGCGTACCTGCATCCGGGGCTTAATCACATGGTCTTCTTGAGACAGACACGAATTAGATAAGCCGAAGCAACGACAATCAACGTCCCACAACGAATCATGGGAACCCGTTTAAACCGATTGTAGGCCCGGCATTAACCTCTACCGCGTTTTGGAGTAGGTACATCATCCTGTTGATTTCCGCAAATCCACGTCAATTTCAAAGAATTTTGCCCGTTTGGGCATAACCACACCCAGCACGTAACTAATTGCAGGACCTCACCTACGCCTACACAAGGGCACAATAGCAATCTATCAATCGATGTTGGAACAGTAGTTGGTTTTAATTTAACTTGTAGCTTTACAGAATAAATAGTGTGGTGTTAGTGAAGTCATGTGCCTTGTAACAGTCAGGAGCCATCTGCATTTGGTGTCGTATGTCGCAACTCATTTCGCGGCTAACTATTTTCAGGACAACAATGAAAGATGCTATTACAAATGCCTTGATGTACCAACTGAACACATTGCGCCAACGTTCAATAGCTTGTTTTACTGAAGCTACGGTTCTTTGCATCCCTTTGGTTCTTTAACTAATTGTTCTCCAAAAAGGATTCCATTCGCTTCTGTACGGAGTATGGCATCAGAAGGAAATTACTAAAAAGAATACTTTCGGATATCACTCAAATCTCTTCTTCCACGCTGCTCGTTTAAAGCTTTTCTTATCTGTAGTCATAAAATCAGTCTTCTTAGTTGTAAACTCCATATAATTTTTATTGGATACCTTTCACTAGCCTAAGCCTAATGAAGCAATGTTCTTCGTGGTAGGCAACACAACATTCTGTTTTTATTCAAATAACCAGCTACCTTTTAGACTGTTGATAGTTCTGCCTGATGGCAACCTGTTAATCAGAGGACGGAATAATGGTAGATCGACCTAAAATCGTTAAATAACCACGTGAAATTGATGACCTAAAAGCGATGGGTCCGGTTTCGAATTCCTTAATGTTACTCATCCAAGAAATGACTAAGAATTGCATGCATATGCCGGGGGATCGGTAGTTTCCTTTATCTGAACAACTGTTTTGGATGTCTTTCGACTTATCGGTCAATGCGGTCTGCTCCAACTGTTTTGACTCATTTGATAACAGAACTGTGCATTGGTTTTCTAGTGACTCAATTTCGTTTGAAAGTATTTCCCTTCAATTTCTTCGAAATTCTTTCTTTCGGTAGAAAAGTTATTTTTAAGCCATGATATAAAAATTAGCATTGCAATGGGAATTTTGTCTGATCGCGGCTTTCGCAGTGACTACTCGAGAGGGATGGTGTAAAGGATCCACACTTAAGTCAAAGGGTCTATGGTATAAAGTATAAAACGCGATCGATCTTCCAGCAACATCAAGACATCGATCTCCAGCAACATCAGGAACGTGAAATCACAATGCAGCCAACACATCTGTATTGGAGTACAGACCTCTGGAACGCCTCTAAGCGCTGGCCCAATTGAAGTAAGTCAGGCGTTACTTTTGAAGTTGTAGAGGCCGATTCCAAGGATTTTATTGCCTCTCGACTATCTTAAAAACGTCAATAACCTTGAGAGATATTGCATTATACTAGGCGGATCAAAAAGTTTGGAATAATCCTAACAGATGGCGTTAGTATGTAGTTTTCTGAACCATTATACACTAACTTCATCCCTCATTAGACGTCAGTCAAAATTTCAGCCATTTTTGTTTACGCATTTAGAAGTTACAGCAGTGAAAAGCAACCAACTTCTGTGTTTTTTTAAAAATGGAAAAACATGAGTTTCGTGTTCTGATCAAACACTATTATTTACGCAAGAAAACAATAACCGAGACCAAAGCCAAGCTAGATAAGTATTATCCGGACTCTGCACCATCGATGAAGATGGTTCAAAAGTGGTTTTCTGACTTTCGTTGTGGCCGTACCAGCACCGATGACGCAGAACGATCTGGACGCCCAAAAGACGTTAGTTCTCCAGAAAACGTCGAAAAAATTCACGATATCGTGTTGAACGACCCAAAAATAAAATTGAGGGAGTTAGCTGAGACCACAAAGATGTCGTATGGCAGTGTGTTCAATGTCATACATGATATTTTGGGTATGAAGAAGCTCTGCGCGCGATGGGTGCCGCGTTTGCTCACAGTTGATCAAAAACGAATTCGTGTTACGATTTCGCAGCAGAATTTGGCACTGTTTACGCAAAATCCAACGGAGTTTTTGCGCCGATTCATAACCATGGATGAAACCTGGATTCATTTCTACACACCAGAGTCTAGCCAACAGTCAAAACAGTGGGTTTCTCCGGGTGAAAGTGCTCCGAAGCGTCCAAAAACGCAACAATGGGTCGGAAAGGTTATGGCCTCCGTATTTTGGGATGCGGCAGGAATAATATTCATCGAATACCTCGAAAAAGGTAAAACCATTACTGGCGCATATTATTCTTCATTATCGGATCGCTTGAAAATCGAAATCGCAGAAAAAGGGCCGCATTTGAAGAAGAAAAAAATTCTTTATCACCACGATAATGCGCCTGCTCATTCATCGTTAGTTGCGCAAGCAAAATTGCACCAAATCGGGTTTCAACTGGTTCCTCAGCCACCGTATTCGCCAGACCTGGCCCCCAGTGACTTCTACCTCTTTCCAAACATGAAAAGATGACTCACCGGTAAGCGATTCTACTCAAATGAGGAACTCATTGCTGAAACTGAGGCCTATTTTGGAGAGCTTCGGAAAGACTACTTTTCGGACGGGATAAAAAAATTAGAAAATCGTTGGACTCGCTGTATCGACTTAAAAGAAATGTACGTTGAAAAATAAAATCGAAATTGGCAAAAAAAATGTTTTCTTGTTTCACTTATTCCAAACTTCTTGATCCACCTAGTACATCAGCCAAAACAATGTCTCCTTAATCATAATAAGCTCTGCCGATACGACACTGGACCGAAAAACGAAATGAGATTAGATGATATTTTCTTCTTAAAGAGCTGACACATCATAACATCGTGGATGCTAGACATGAGGATACAAACGTGGAGCCCAGTTACCGATAATTGTCCCAGACCCCCTCTGTGGAGTATCCAAAGTATTTCGAAGTGGATAGATCTTCAGATGGAAGACTATTGGAAATCAAAGAGTGCGTCAAAAATAATTTCTCTAAACAAGTACAAGAGGACTTTATTTCAGACTAGATGTCATTGGACAGATGTCGATTCTGTGTAATCAAATCTCAAAATGCTGAACGCATTTCTGTAATTGCTACGCATTGGTCAGATCCAGAAACCAGATTCACGGTGGATTTACTCCCACCTATGAAGGGCGGTCAAGGACTCCGCTGTGTAACAGAGTCAGGCACGAAAGACAATTCAGGTCGTGGTATGAGAGGCACTAAGGCTTCTTTAGTCTCAAAGTGTCCTTAAAACACATACAAAGTGTCCTTAAAACACGTGTTCAAAAATATTGGTCGATAACTTCAGAAGGGCTTAACCTACGTCTTTGAAATTTTGTATGTGTTATTTTTCCAATAGTTGGAGCTAAATGTACGATTATGAAGAAAATCCTAATAGTCCTTCGAGGGGCTGCTCACTATAACTCAAGTAATCTTTTAGCTACGAATTCGGAATTTTGTACAAATTAGTTTCGAGTGAAGACGAAGTTCGAGTTTACTAGTCAGCGAAATCCTTTAACTCCTTCTGGTACCTTCCATACAAAAAATCCATGAAACACTAATTCAAGAATATTGGCCGATACCTTCATAAGTATTTAAGCTACGACTTTGAAATTTTGTATGTGTTAATTTTCCAATAGTTGGAGCTAAATGTATGATTATGAAGAAAATCCTATTAGTCCTTCGTGTATCTGCCATAGATAGATGGATTGGAGATAGGGGTCGGTGTGGTTAACCTCTGTCACTGAAGCCATAGTTGGGCTTATTGTGACGTCCCCCGGATTGGTTATGATTCCTCTTCAATCCCTGCGCTTTCAATGAAGCTTAGTATTTTGCGAAGAGGAATGGACAGGAATTCCGATGGTTGCATGAAACCCTGACCGAAGTGACGAAGTCTTTTGTGAGCTAAACCCTCACATTCACAGAGGATATGCTCCGGTGTTTTGTCTTCGTCATTGCATATTCTGCAGATTTTGGTCTCAGAAAGACCAATCCTATTGAGATGCTTCCTCATGTGACAATGCCCAGTCAGAGCTCCCACTAGGGTTCGAGTCTGATATCTGCTTAGTTTTAGATAGTCAGATGTTCTTTTTTTCCGAATGCTTTGGCATTAAGAGCTTTGAGTGCCTATTGCCCGGTGCCAAGTCCCAGTAAATGGCACTTTGCGATTTTTGCCACATTCGGATGTTCATTCTAGCTGTGCCTAATGGTATCCCGGAAAATGGGTATGGTCCGATGAAGTCAGCTTCTAAACCTTTTCTAGCCATTGAGTCGGCCATTTCGTTACCTTCATAGCCGCTGTGACCAGGAATCCAAATGAGAGTAACTCTGTTCTTATTTCCGAGTTCAATTAGGCATTGAAGGCAATTCCAGACAAGTTTGGAGTATATTTGATCGGACTGGAGTGCCATTATTGCAGCCTTGCTGTCCGAGAGAATATATATTTGTTGGTTTTTGTAGCCGCGTCTGATATTTTCTCTAATGCATATTTCAATAGCATGAGTCTCCGCCTGAAAAACAGTGGATGTTGTGTGCATGCTACAATAGAATTTAACATTTGGGCGCACACCATAAACACCTGCTTCTACACCTTGATCTGTTTTAGATCCATCTGTGTACCAGATTATGGATCCTGGGTTAGGACTGGGTTTGTTTGTGGCCCAATCCTCCCTTCCAGGTAGGACAATTTTGAATGGCCTTGTAAAATTAAATTTCGGTACCATTGAATCAGAAAGAGGTATCGCTAGTATGGGGTCCTTGTTAAGTTCTGCGGAAAGAGTTGGGCAACCTATTTTGCGCTCATCATCTGCAATACAAATATCCTATAAAACTGACTTCACTTAATTTACGAAACTCACTATAACTCAAGTAATCGTTTAGCTATGAATTCAGAATTTTGTACAAATTAGTTTTGAGTGAAAACAAAGTTCGAGTTAACTAGTCAGCGAAATCAGTTTACTCCTTCTGGTACCTTCCATACAAAAAATCCTTAAGACACGTGTTCAACAATATTTTTCGATAACTTTTGAACGCTTCAAACTACGACTTTGAAATCTTGTACACATTAATTTTGGAATGGTTCAAAGGTAAAGGATGAATATGTAAGAAATCGAGTGAGTCCTTGCTCCGCCTCCCATATGAAAGTCCTTCAAAAAGGATATTTTTTTCCAGTTCAAGATATGAAATTAAACACTGAATATTGTCTTTTAGTTTTGAGTAGCAATCTAATGGGACTCCTTAATGAAGGACATACAACATGCACACACATAATACTTCTTCATCCCCAACTTCAATATACATCGGAGTTCTGTATCATCTGGAGTATTATACGATTGGCTTGCAGCCGATCGGGACTGCAGTATGTTTTTTTCCATTTTGTATGCTAGGTGTAGTTTTTAATTAAATTATGTTGTGGTACCGTATCGCCTAAGTTCGTAAAATTTTTAAGATTGTGTGTAAACTACTGCCTTTGTTGTTTATTGCATCGCTATTCAGCAGTCATTCCGAAGCCATCCACTCTTCGCGTTCACGGAGTCCTTCGAACGTTTGTTTTACGAATGTATCGAATCCCCCTAAGCTGTGTACTCTGCTCTTTCAGGTTTTGGAGTCTTTAGGGGCATATCTCACCGGGATGCCATGGCTACGTCGCCAGCATCGTGATCACACAGAATGTATGACGCGGCCACATTGCCAACCAATGGCAAAGTTAGATACCCGTTATACAATTTTCTACATTTTTTGTGGCTACGCTGCTGGCGATGTAGCCATGGCATCCCAGTGAGATATTGCCCTGATTGTGCCTTGCTTGAAACCGACGTAATATCGCTCGTTTCTTATTGGAATCGAGCCCAATTAATGGGTTGTCCAATTGCTTCCGAACTACTGAATAGTTATCAATCACAGCGCCCTTATTCTCATCAGATACTTCCACGACGTGGACGTGCAACGTTTCCCACTATATCCTAGTCTCTTCCGGAAAAAAACAAATCCTCCTTTCAGTTCAAACCATGAATTCCTGCAAGCCAAGCACAGGCCTGCCTAAAATACCTCTAAAACAAATCCGCCCCCGAATTAAGGCCGTTTAATTTCCCCCCGAAATAGAATTGCGCTCTACTCAATTAATTGATCGGATTAGCCAGCCATCTGCATAATATCGACCTCGAATTTCGGCACGTTAGCGCTCCGCATGGCGACGATGGAGGATTTCCGAGTTTCCTTTGTACTTGGCCTGCCCCGTTTGCCGCAATATACAAGTTTCGGCGTGTGTGATGATGATGCGGGAGTGTTTGCCTCCCGAATTCCTTCCCTTGAACCGGAGCCGGGATATGTTGTGCGTTCGTTACTCCACAACTTCTTCGGCGGGATGGCCATGATGTCGATGGAAATGGTGCGAAAGAGGTAAGTGCGCACAAAACAGAAACGATTGCGAAAAACTCTTAGTAAACAATCGCGCGAAACACGTTCGAACGTGACGTGCAACGGCGGGTGGGTGACTCGACGACGAGTAATACAAAAATCACAATAAAAACAGGAACCCAGAAATCGACTCTAATCCGAAGGGGATCCTGGAAATTAGAATCGATTTTGATGCTGTCGAGGAAGCAAAAAAAAAAGTCTGTGAACGGGAGGGACACCGGAAGGACGGGAAGTAAAGACCGGTGCTGCGGGATTGCGGCGTTCGAATTGCACACGGCAGAGACGTGAAACCACTTTCACACTCGTGCCGTTTAATTAAATTTAGGATGCCAATCAATAGCCCGTACCACAGCCCAGACACGACCGAGGGCAAACAAAGCAGACGGGGAACCCTTTCATCGTAATTTTTCGCGTCGGTGGAGCACCCAACTCCCAGCGAGACACAAGTGAACAGGGGACGACGACTTGAACCCGAAATAAACGAACCGGATTGTAAATAAATCGAAATTCTAAGCTAAGCCGAAGGCGCTCCCGCCGACAAAAGAGTTCGGTTCCGAGATTTATCGATTTTTCTCGTATTGGTCCACTCGATGCCCGAAGATTGCCTGCTGGCGGCTTGTCTTTGCCCCCCTTGTTCGCTCGGAAGCCCCTCACCACCTCCGCCGTTCCGGACGGCCAACAAGAATTTCATTTTGGCCGTGTCCAGACCACAAGGCAGCGCCTTGGACCCCAACCGCAACCATCGAGGACGACGCTCCGAAATGTCACTACACTTTACATCGTGCGACGGGGTTTGGGAAGGTTGGGCGGAGAGCTCCGCCACCCGACAACTTTACAAACTTCTCGTCAAAAAGAAAAAAAAAAACAGCCCACAACTTACCGTGCCGTAGTAGTAAAACAACAACAAAGAGCCGTACTGCAAAATGTCAAAAAAACGAAGAAATAAAACCGAAGCAAAAAGGCGACACACACAAAACCGGGGAGGATAGCGAAAAGTCGCAACAGCTGCAAATAAAACGCTCGGAAACGGGGCGCCGCGTAAAATTTTCCGGGAATAAAAGCACTCAACTAATTACGGGACAAATCAAAGCGACTGCATGCGAAAAATTTCAGTCATTCCGTCCGAAACGAAACTGGGAAATTGTTTACTTATGGTGACCGCACACTCACGGGAACGGGACACGGGGTCTTTACGGGAAGCTTTTTTTCTTTTCTTTTTAAACAAAATTTAAAAAAAAAACGCCGACTACACTCGATCGCACTCTGCTGCTGCTGCTGGTCGTCAAGACACGGAAAACGATGCCGCCCTTCCTCTACTCCTACCGACCGAACCGACAGAAACAAACGTTGACGCAAAACTGAAACGCAACCGTACACCAACCGAAAACAGATTTGCACTGCACTTCGTTCTGTTTGCGACTTTGACAGATGGGAGATGACTGACGGATGAGGGTTTTGTGTGAAGTTAGCCGTCAGTGCGAAACTGGTCTGGTGAGTTTTGTTAATGGTGGTGCCATAGGACACGTTGCACAAAATATCGAAATAAAACTAGGAATGGAAATACGCTTTCTAATTAGTTAATTAAGAATTCGAATAAAATTACTTTGGGTATGTAAAAAATTGTTTTTAATCGAACGCTAAATTCAGGGTACAGTATCTTAAACTCAAACTACTTGCATTCCCGCACAGATGGCACACTGAAGCAATGAACGCAGTACTCTAGCATTGTACAGCAAAGTTTCTCACCATAGAATTGAGCCTGCTTCCCAATTGAACTTTAATTTATCACTGTATGCCAGGCGGTCAAATATTTGACCATTTTCCCTGTCAAATGCTGTCAGATAGTGCCAGGTAGAGTAATGGTCATATGCTGTTTGGCAAAATATTCCATTTGACGATTTGACAATCAATCTGACCACATTTGACCGTTTGCGATTTCTCGAAAAACAATTGTGTCAAATGGGTCATATAGGAAATGTCACTCGTGAACATTTCTTGTGCCAATCAGTTAAACAAATAGCAATAATTATATAATTAATTATTGTATGTACTGAAGTTACGGTTTTACTTTATTATTTATAATACAGTATTGTTATTGATTTTCAAAAAAAAAAAAAAATTTGCTGCCCTTAAAATTTTTTTGTGTACATTTCATGACTAGTCGACACGAAAAAATCAATAAAAATTTTCACTCCGTCTGTCCGCTGTACGCCGTACGTCGACCGCCTCAAAATCCTTTGAAGGCTCGTAGCTCTCAAACCAGTGGAGCTATTAAATTAAAATTTTTTCTAGGAATAGACTGGGTAGAGCCCTTGAACTGACATTATTTTCAGGGGTGTGGGTGTGAGGGGAAACGTGGGGGAAGCGTTTTAGACGAAAATTTTTGGTTTCTAGATCTCAGCAACCGCTTATGTTAGGAGACTGAAACTTGGAATTTCTATAAAGCTTTGATAGTGGATCCATTCGCGAAAAAATTGATGATATGGGTGAAGGGGTGTGGGTGTGGAGGGGGAAGCAATGCGTCCGAAACGCAAAAAAGTCGAGATCGACACATTCTAAAATCCATATCTCCGAAACCGTTAATGGCAAGCAATTAAAACTTAACAAATATCTGTAGTTATACTAGGAGAGAAGATTGAAACAAAGTTTTTGGGTGGGAGTAGTGGCGGACGGGGGTGGGGGTTGAAATACTTAACATTACGATATCTCCCAAACCAATGGCACCAGAAAAACAAAAATCGGTTTGGATATAAAACTTGACAAATAAAGATTGCTCAATGTAAAATCTTTGTAGGGGGTGGGGGAGTACGTAAGTGGAGGGGATAAGAATTTTTCAAAAATAACACGTTTCATATCTCAATAACAGTGTAAGATGGATGCTTCAAATTTTTACCAGAAGTAGGCCTAATAGAACCCTAGTAGGGAAAACAATTTTGGGGGTGTGAGTGCAGCGGATGAGGGTGGGGAAGGGTGAGAAGGAAAAAGTTCCGACGTTCATATCTTAAGAACCTATAATGATAGAAAGCTGGAACTTGGTAATTAGATAGAGCTATAGTAGTGGCATGTTGGAAAAGTCAATTTTTTTTTTTGGGTAGTACGGTACGGGGGACGGCTTATGCTAGGAAGTTGAAACTCGGTACGTATATGTAAATTAACTAGAAAAGTAGTTCTGATAAAAAAAAAATCGAATATTCATTGGCGTTCAGAAGGGGGGGCAAAAAAAATATCGGTTAATATAAAATGCATATATTTTCACAATTTTCGTCATATCTACTAGGTCTTTCAAAATATTGAATTCATTTTTATTCTACGGATTCTTCATATGAATACCTAGAATGTGTTTTCAAGATTTTTTGAAATTCGACCCCTAAGGGGATGTAAACTGGTTGTATACTTTTTTATGAATTCCACCATGTTTCTCAGGTCTGATCAGATATCGAATATATTTTCACTTCCCCAGGCTTGTTTAATAATCACCTATTTTTAAGTTTTGTTTTTTTCAACCTCTAGACCGCATCCCGGAATATGACCCAATTATTTAATTCATATATTACACCCTTTTCTAACCGCTTCCCGAACTTTTTGTTAGGTTTTCAGTCACATAGTAACATACACCGCATCCCCCAATTGAACGCGTTCTAAACTTCTGCCGGAAAAATAATAAAGTTGCGCCCAGACTGTTGGCAGATTTTTTTTGATTGTGCGATGTTTGTCAAAACGTCAATTTAGATCGGAACAATAGTTGAACATTATTTTCATACAAAATTAAGATTGCGATAGAAGATTTTTTTTAAGTATCACCACCGAACCATTAAACCATTAAATATCGGCCAACAGTCTGGGCGTAACTTTATTATTTTATGGGTTTAAGTCCAAAACCTGTTTAATGTTCAATACAGCTTTCAAATTTCTTGGCTTTCTATCCTTTGCGGCTTGCCGGAATTGAAACTCCGAATTTTTTCATTGCCACCCCCTCCCGCCATTACTACACCACACTCACAACATTTTTTTCTCCGCTAGAAGTCCTGTGAAGATTTCAAGATCTTATCTGATACGGTTCATGAGGTATAAAAATTAATTTTTTTGGAAAATAGCTGACCCTCACTTTCCGTCCTTCACCTCCCCTCAAAAATTTTACATTCACTAGACTCCACTAGTAATTCTATACACAGAAAGAAAATTGTATCTTCCTGACATAATTGAGTCGGAAGATATTGTAATTCAATTTTTTTCAAACCAACACGCCCCCCCCCCCCACACACACTCCCCCCCCCCTCCCACCATCACACCAAAACCAGGAGAATAGAGTCAATCCAGAAGCAATTTCTTCTTTTTGTTCTAAGGGACTTGTATGACCCTAGAGACTTTGATAACCTTCCACACTACACAGTTAGGTTACAACTGTTAAATCTTCTACCGCTTAGCTCTAGAAGAACTATGCTAACATCCTGCTTCACCTTAGATGTTTTGAATGGTGATATTAAGGTTGATCACCTTACAAACAAAATTCGACTTAATGACACTGTCAGACTGACGAGACATTCAAAACCTTTTAAGGAATATCCCCATCGTACTGATTACGGTCAAAATGAACCCATCAATAGATGCTGTAGAACATTTAACAATCTCAGCGTACACTTCACACCTCCAATAAGCAAGCCAACATACAAACTGAAACTTCGTTCGATTTTATCAGCTCATCCTCCCCCAGTTTAGCCAATCATCCAGTGCCTCTAATTAATTTATACTAATCTAATTAAATTAATTTAAAGTATATTGTATTAATTTAAATTAATTTATGTTAATATTGAATTTGTATTTAGGTATATCTTGTTTGACAAATAAATAAATAAATAAATAAACCATCTCCCTAAAAAATGTTAATCCGTTTCTAATCTTCTAGTATTCTTTAAGGCTGGCCGAACACTGAAAGAGCAAAAACACTATTAGTCAAAAACATTTTTGACTGATCAAGAATATGTCGCTGTTTCAATAGCAATTCAATTATCAGAGCACACTGATTAGTAGCGTGTCTCCAAGGCACGATACTAATCAGTTTTTGACTAAAACTGTTGATTGGACGCACACTGAATGAGCAAAAACAAAAATGTTTTGGACTAAAACTGTTGTGCTCTTTCAGCCAACAGATTTAGTCAAAAACTGACTAGTCTCGTTCCTTAGACGCACGCGAAGAATGAATGCTCATAGATGCAACTTTTAAATTGCTTCCATGTGTCTTCTTTTCGTTTTCTTTTCGCTTGCCCTTTTCGTGGTGTTATCAATTCGGCTGTGTGAGATATTCGCGAAGAGTTTCATGCGAGTCGACCATTTATTTAGACTGTGCCAAAGAAATTGCTTGAAACATAATTTTTTTTCACGATTTTTTTGGGTGATTTAGAAAAACTCATTTTAGCTATTTTTCAGCAAAATGTAAGAGAAGCAATGCTTCCCTTGCTTCCATGGACGTCACGCCAATGATGAAAAGCGGTGGAAAGGAAAAAAATATTGATTTTTATTTCTCGAAAACCGCAAAGGATAGAAGGCAAAAAATTCAACTTAGTTCAAAGGTTGAGTCCAAAAATGTCAGTGAAAAGTGTCTTTTCAACGTTTTCACGAATTTCGTTATTTCTTTTAGATATGTCAAGTTATCAAGTTAATTTAAACGCCTAGAAATGTTTTTCGAAATTTTTCGATATGCAACCCGTAAGTTTAAGAGTGTAATTATATAATTATATATGTAGGGGCAACCCGTGTGCCTATGCATGATTTTAGCTGTGGACAGAAACTAAGAAATTGTATATTGGGATATTTTTTCATACGTGGTAACCCCTACTAAGTGTCATTTCGCATTCTTCAACGGTTCTATTTTTCTAGACTGATAAAAAAAATCTCAATGAAAGTAAATTTCTGAGTTCTTTTACTCAATGTATTTTAAGTTCCAAAATTCGATTGCATTATTAATCTTTATGCTGTGTGAAGTTTTTTAAATATGAATTCTATATTAAGTGTATCGGGACACGTTTTTGTTAAATAGATAAAATGCTATGAAGGATTTTGTTCAGAGTGTCGTTTTACCTGTGGACAGCATTTTACTTGTACTTTTGGACTGTCCATAGGTACACATATTGTCCATATAGGTACACAAATAGTCCATAGGTTTTAAATCGGTTATTATTTATTTTAAAATATTTTACTCTTCTCTTTGTTATAAATAATTTTGTTAATTTCTGTTAATAATGTGTTTCATTCAAACTGTCTTCAATTACAATCGCGTTCATAGGTGCATTTACCTGTGTCCATAGGTACATTGATACAGCGTGTACCAGTGGACGAAAGCTGCAATTCTTAAAACATTCTATAACTAAAAATTTGTGTACCAGAAACCGGTAACTAACAACTTCTAGATAAGCTACTATTTTCCTAGATATTTAGAAAAATATGAAATAAAAACAATTTAAAATTGAAGATGGAGTAGTTTGTATGGAAAAAAGTGATAACTGTTCTCAGGTATACGGGCTGCCCATACATGTTCACGAATTCCGATGTATTTCTTAGGTCTAATGAGATATAGAACTTTCCCTCATAAAAGCTTTAAATATAGTCGGGTCTTCAACTGATTTAATGTTTGTAGCTTTCCGGTGTCAGTGGAGTGAAACCCCAACACAAAATCCCCGACTGTTGATAATTCGCTGTCCTAGAGTACATGACAATAAGAAAATCTTCACTGGAGAGACCAGTTTTCTATCAGATTGTGTTGGACTAGGTCCGAAGGAGCTGTTTCGTCATCGAAAGGCATTCAGAGGGTGTATTCTTGCCTACTATCCGAAACACCCTGAAAGCTGGTAGAATTGCTGAGGAAAATTCTATATAGCGATATTGAAATCTAATTTACAATCGCGAATTATAAACTTAGTGAAAAATTCTAGTCATGCAACCTCAACCTAAAGGAAGATGGCATTGAAGATCATCTAATGTTTCAACCAACCAATTTCGGTGGTATTTTATGGTTGGTTTAAGTATTTTGTGATATTAAACTCCCTGGAGGGAGAGGATTAAAGTATTGTTCTAGTTTTAAGGAATTCCGAAAGTTTTTAGGTTTAAATATAGTACGGTCGAATTTTTTTTAACATCTATTGAATCTTCTATTGAAAAAATAAATCAGAACACTTTATTTTTTATTGGTATAAATCTGAAACGCTTTTAATACTGAGTTGCGGTGTAGGTTACTAGACGACCCAAAGAAATTTGGAACGTTAAACAGAACTGATGTTGGCTGAAAACCGAGCTCGCAGTTTTAAATTTAACCCCATTTAATATTTTAAAGGAATTGGTATGAAAAATAGTGTAAGTCCTTCATGTAGCTGCCATACCAAGATCCTAGTAAAATATGTGCATTCATATTTCGAAACTATCTATTACTCGAGAAGTTTTTTTTAGCAAGGAAATCGAAATATTATTGAAATTAGTTTTTAACTAAAAGTGGGATCGGATTTTCTAATGGTGAAATTACCTCACTTATTCGAGTAGCTCCCACACAAAAGTTCCTAAGACGCATGTGAAAGAGTATTGTACAATGATTCCGAAACGTATCAGCTAGAAGTTGGTAAAGATTAATTTTTAAATGGTATCAGATAAAGGGGTAAATATGTTAGAAATCGAGTCCTTAAAAAAAGGGGCTTACTATGCTCATGTACATACACTGCTGAATGAATCTGTAAGACGTGAGAAAAGAAGATGGATCACAGGGTTGGAGAAAAATCATAATTTGCGCCGAATGAGACGGATATTTGTTAAGAAACCATACACAAAGAATTATGTAACCCACTGTGGCTATCCACTTTGCTGTCATTTCATTGGTACCTTTGTGGCTATCCACTTAACTATTTCCATTGGTATATTTGTTCTAATAAATCTTCCCTTTTTTACTTGACCATCACAGAAGAAAGACGTGTTTTGTTTCTGTATAGTTTCTACGCTCTGCTACCACGATTAAAGTTAACAATATTGGCTCATTGTTCAAAAAAATCTCTACTCTATGATTGAATAGGTCTTACCGCTGATGTCCTCGTGAAGGATGTTAACGAAACCCACCTCAATATGACTGACCAGCAACTACGTCCATAAAAGGAATATTATTCCGGTATCGGAAAAGGATACTCCAAGTACAGAGCCTATTGCCAATACCCAACCTCAACCATCCTTTACATTTGCAAATTATATTCTCCATCTGAATTGCGGTCAACAGCCTGAAGTGTGCAAAGGAGTAGGGGCGAATAGTTGGGAATGGGATTTTGCAAGTAGATATTGTTGAAAAAGAAGCAAAATTGGTTACTGCAAAAATAGTTGGGATTGGAGCTCAAAACGTGTATGAACATTGGCCCGAAAGCTAATTACTGACTTTAAGAAAACTCCAAATTATAACGAAGTATCCGAAGGTCTATCCTTTCGGTTGAATTAAGTTCTTTAAGATTAAGCCTACCAGCGCTAATTAAAGTTATGTTCTACAAAATCCAATTTACCAACAATTTCCATATTTTCGGTGCGATGTCCTTGTAATAAAAAACGTTGTAAGAAATTTGACGACCATTGAATCGTAAGAGACGCATTTGGATTCGAGCGAACATCAATCTCAAGGATATAAGAAGTACGGACTTGGAACTAAGAAAGTTCGTGCTCCTTCCATCCTGCAATGTATACCCGAGATACGAACGAATGAATAGCCCAATGTACATATTGATAAGGAAGAGACGATACTCGATCCACAAAGCGTTAAGAAATATGAAAAGTTCCATCTCGGAAATGTTTCCAATATCCGAGCTCATATTCCGCCATTCCAATTTGTGACAGTGCAACAAGCTAAAAGTGCACAAACAGAAAATTTTCAATGATTGCCATCGGAGATGTTTGGGTTTGTGTGAATTTCAGGGAAAAAAAAATGAGGAATAGTTGGAACTTTGGTTCACGACTTTAGAGAGTGGAACGGGGCTGCCACGAACGAAGTGGTCTGTCTTATTGCGAGAAAAAGCAATTGTGGTTGTCACAAACGTGAGCAAAGTTCTTTGGTCTTTGACGAAACGCCACTCGGATCTATGTTTCCTTTTGTACGCGTAGGTATCGAAGCAAAAGTTTTCTTTGAGCGACGCGATTTCTTTCGAAAATAGAGCTAATGATTTTTTTTTTTGATTCAGTGCACTGTGCAATTTGATACTAAGACGGTTCCGAAATCATTATTCCAGCCGCAGGTCCTAAGAGGTAATCATTTCGCAGAAACGACCTTCTGTTATCCACGAGATGAAGACCATACTCTTTGCATGGATACTTTACTTAACGGTTAAAATTTTCCAAAGATGTCGCTAAGCTCTGGACAGTCTAGGTCGGTAGGTAGGTAGGTAGGTAGGTAGGTAGGTAGGTAGGTAGGTAGGTAGGTAGGTAGGTAGGTAGGTAGGTAGGTACGCGTAGCTGCCCATGAAAACACGGACACATTTAGATCTAAAAAGGTTTTTTGGGGTATAACATAAGCATTGCGTTGGATTCCCTCAATCTTTGAAACAAGGTTACTGAGACTGTTGAAGAAGTAAGCTTCTAGATAAGCTTTATTCCTAGCGGATAGACTTGGAGAGGTCATCTTCCTCATCCAGGGAGGTTCCACATAAGTTGTTTGAGATGAGGCCGAGTCTTTTAGCACGCTGACCTATAAAACAGTGTCCGGTCAGGAAACAGGCTGTGGTGCTGATACCCATCTATTCAATCAAACCTCTTAGTGCGTTTCGTATCCAGCGTTGGCTCTCTTCATGTGCCCTCTGCCCATAGAGCTACGAGAGGCTACAACCCAATCAGTTTTTTATAAAGCCCTTTGAAGCCAAAAACACGGTGAGAAGTGAGACAAAACAGGGTCGTTATATCAAATTGTTCTTGTTTTAGCGTGTGAGTGAGTGAGACAAAACAGGGTCGTTATTTCAATTGTTCTTCTTTTGCGGCTACGTCCACCTTCAACTCAATCGCTGCTTGTCATCTTCAGTATATATCTATGCCTCTGCCCGTCTTGAGCTGATATTTTCAACTGAGTCCAATTCGAGTAGCGTGTAGAAAGAGGGACACTTAGATTCCAATATTCAGGCACCTTCTGAAGGGTATTACCGCCCGAATGAGTTCGTCAGCCTTTCAATTACCTGCAATATCACTATGCTCTGGCACCTAGTACAGATGAATATTGAACTGTTCATCCATTTACTTAAGAAGGGATCGATATTCCACGGCGACCCTTGATGTTGTTGAGGACAATTCCAAGGATTGGACACACTTGGGAGTCTATGAAAATGCTAATAACCCCAGTAGCTACTAAATTACACCTCAGCTAGGACAAGGTATCCTTGATAACCATAAGCTTCGCTTGATAGATACTCCAGTTGTCCGAAAGGTGGAAAAGGCTTCTAATGTTAATCATGTCAAAGAAAACACCTCCTACCTGGCCTTTAATTTTGGAGCTTTTCCGTATACGAGGGGCGTTCGAAAAGTAACTTAAGTCAAACACACAGAGCACGCGTATATCAAAAAGTTTATGATGGCTGTAAAGTTCAGTCTTTTGTTTGAATGCTGTAAAAATTTTAGCCATTTTGGATGCTTAGTTTTGTTTTGGTGGTGGATTATATACGACGTGTTTAGTGTTTTTTAAAAATGGAAAAAAAAAGAATTTCGTTCAGTGATCGAATTTCAGATTCGAATTTAAACGTGGCCGTACTAGCATCGATGATGAACCCCGCCCTGGACGTCCAAAAACGGCCACAAGCCAAGAAATCATCAATAAGGTACATGATATCGTATTAGCCGATTGACGAGTGAAGGGGTTCGAGATAGTAGAGGCTGTGGGCATCTCAGCTAACAGCGTCTGGACAATCCTACATGAGCATTTGGGTATATCAAAACTATCGGCGAGATGGGTGCCGCGTTTGCTGACTCCGGAACAACGCGAAATCGTGCCGTTACTTCAAAAATTAATTGAATTACGCAACGAGTTGCTTCCACACCCACCTTATTCTCTAGACCTGGCCCCCTGCGATTTTTTCTTGTTTCCCAATTTAAAAAAATCATTGACAGGAAAAAGATATGGGTCATCGCTGCCACAGAGGCCCATTTTGAGGAGTTGTCAAAAACGTATTATACGGAAGGGTTAAAGAAGCTGGAGCATAGTTGGAAAAAGTGTATTAAGTTACAATGAGACTATGTTGAAAAATATAAAAACTTTTCCAAAAATCAAGTGTTTTCTTCAAACATTTGTTGAGCGGCATTATTTTGGTACTGCCAGACCAGTACTGTTCCAATCCTGGCGATCAGAACTCCCAATGTATTTTGTTCTGAGCCGGCTTTGGTTCGAGTTGCTAGGCGTTACTTTTACATAAAAAAAAGGTTACGAGAAAATGACGTAAATTAAAAAAAATGATTACATATGGGCTGCGTCCCGCTATTGATAAATATTACTGGCTTCCAGCGGGCTGCGAAAAATTACTAGCCAGCAGTATATGACCGACACTCACCTGATACGAGTACTGGAGAATGACTGATTTTGGATTTGGCTCAGTACTGAAGCTGAAGTATGGCCCAATAGTGGCAGACAGTATTGGGCCAGAGTTTGCACCAAAAGTGGGACCGGTATAATCAAATCGACATTGGTTCCACAATGATTCGGTCTAGACCCCATAATGGACCCGGAACATTGGTCAGTACTGGCAACTCTAGCACCAGTACTAAACCTGTGCTGTGCCGTTCTGCCTTTTGTACATGGGAATCTATCAATATTTTTATTTTAATTTTGTGCTTATGAAACTTCATCATCCTACTAAAGAAGGGATTACTCTGTTCTCAAAGTTCTATCGGACTTAGAACGCGCGAGAACGAAAGGACAAAAGAAGTTTTTACAATTTTATTCGATCGCCGCAAGGAATCAGCTTTTGTAATTATCCCGAGACTGGAAGTCAACAATTCAATCAAATCGGTATAGTCGCTTGTCAGTAACGCTAACAAGACTAAATTGCAAAGTAAACAGGATATTATGAGCGCAGCAGGACCTCCTCTTATCCGCGCTTGACATCATTATAATCAATTTGATTATTGCCTTATTAGTAGACAATAGAAGGATCGTGCCTGTCGTTCACCCACCTTATGACTATACCCTCCTTAGTTCACTCCCTTGCTTCGTTTGTGCTCTTTCGAAAGGCCAACTATAAGGACCAAACAAGACACCACCCAGCCAAAGTTCATCCAGTTTGGTGGCATTTGTGTTCGCGGAGTCATGGCGTCCGTCGCCAACATACCACATCCAATCTGTCCATTTATACGCCCAATGCGCTTTCCGGAATTAGCCGTACTGGCTCAATTTCTGTGTTTACTTGGATCGCCAACAAAAACCTAATGACTCTTGATGAATAGTCCACTAACGAGAGGTAATTTAGGCTCAAATTACACACAAGGACTTTATTGTGGCCATGCATACACCCCCATGCAGGAGGTAGAGCCGAGGTTGAATCAACTGCGCGTATTATACCACTACTCAAATGCTATACGTTGCGATAGTATCGAGGACTTTTGTACCACCACCGACCCATAAGATTGGCGACAGTGGCACAGTTTGTTATTTCACTTTGTCCATGCGAATAACGAAATTCGGATCTGGTGGCGTCGCCATGCGAACTATCGTCTATAAATTAAAGTTATGATATCGCAAGGACGCCACCATTGGATACAAACGAGCACAAATTAAGAGTCCTTTTCGCTCCCCATCAAAAGGCACATGCTCGTTTCCATAAGAGACTCTCGTAAGAAATTTAAGGACTTCATCTCATCTTCATATTCCTGAAATAAGACTGCGATGTGTAAGGACTCGAGATATGTACGAGTGTGTACATTGGAATCTGTGAATGTTTCGTGGCTTACTTACTATCATCCGACATATCCTTGCCGACAGCGACTTATGCGGAGTGAGATAGAGGAGGGAAAAAAACAGGACATACGGATAAAGAAATCGACCCTCGGCGCCGTGCGTTATTCTTGTCAGGAAATCCAAGCCGCCCTATTTCATCCCCTTGACAGGATCTCACACACTCGACAGAATATCATCATTTCACGCTCTCATATCCTTGAGAGATATTTGTAATGAATGGCATGACGATGATGATGGCACTTGGATGTCAGCGAGCTCATTCCGAAACGTTAACGTATCGACATACATAGTCTGGTTGTTGGTGGTGGAGGTGATGGAGGTGATGGTGGCGCAGCCGGTACAGCATGACTGCGAATGAGTACAGGTGTTATACTTGAGGATGTAACACTTTTGGAGCCTGATGTGATTACCGGAACTGACTGTAGTACTACATATGGAAGTCAATGAATATATTTCCGTGCGAGTATGCTAAATTTAGCATGTGACTGCTCTGCATACGTGAAACGAACACGTTTACAAATCGATGCCATCGCGAATTTTCGTTTATTATATCCTGGGAAGGTTCGTTCTGAAATCTGTCAATAGAATGTAGATTAACGTATCATTCAATGAACTAAATTCGGATAAAGAATTTCAAAAGGTGACAAAAACCGAAAATCACTACCTGTAACTAGTCAATAACAGAAGCTGTATGGCAAGCAAATAGAAGGATTCAAACCCTGTTATCATCCATCAGGTAACATTTCTACATTACATTGAAATGTACAAGGTAAAGGAAGACGGAATTAAAGGGTCACGTCAATAAATCCTGTTCTGGAGGAGTTCGAAATCCATGACGCCTGTCCCAAATAAAAGGTAATGATACAGAAACTTAGTAAAAGCAAACACTGAAAAACCATGTATTGATGAAATGTCCATTCATAATTATAAACTTCATAGTTAATGAACACATTCATAATATCGATGAGTATGGACGTGTGTGTGTTAGTGGACCACTAACAAAACACTTCATTTAAGTGAGTAAGTGAAGTAACTCAGTCATTTTGCTGAACTGCAATTCAATTCGAAGCGTAAATTAAGAAAGGTAAATAAATTAAGAGAGAACAAATACTTGCAAAGCGAACTGTACGAACATGAAAAGGAGAGACAGACTTCCAACCAATTTTACTTTATTATTTTAATAATAAAGTATTGTTATCGTCCATATTTCAGGGAAAGAGCATTTGTTAAGTAGGTTGTTATACATACATACATAGAGCACGAAAAAATTCGGAAACGAGCCGGTATACGAAGTGATTTGTTAGGTGGAATCCTCTGGTGTCTCAGCTTATTTTATGATTTTACATGGCTAAATATCTACTTATACTCTAACTGGAGAATAAAACCTACAAAAAACGAAACCGATTTTATTACAAGACAAAGAACTGATGAATTTTTCTTAAAATAAATACTTAGAAGGAAATTTCAGAAATTCAGCCATATTTCTAAGTTCTGATTAAATCGACTACCTTTTCACATCTACGAGCTTGTTTCGTAATAGTTTTAAATCCAATTTCACGAATTCCGTCATATCTCTTAGGTTTGATGAGATATGAAATTGGTTTCTTTCACAGACTTCTTATATAACCGCCTGCAAACCCATTTGATTTAATATTGTTTAATATTGAGATGCGACTGGCAATCTGAACTACGTTTATCTACAAAAAAAATAATAATAAAGTTGCGCGCAGACGATTCTCTATTCTTTCTGTTGGTTCCATATTGAACAGTTTTCCCACCTGAAAGAGTTTATATTCAGCGAACTTCCCTTGGCCATTTCCATATATAGAAAGCAAATTTCATGATTCTAGCGTGGTTTGTGGGATATCGTAATGCAAAGTCTTTTATCCTGGCACAAGGCCCGTGCTCACGGGAGGTTTTAATGGTTAAACCCCCCCCCCCCCCCATTGCTAAATTTTAATTTCTTTTTCTAACATTGTGTACGGAATAGATTTCAAACAATCAGTTTGCAAACTCTAACAATTTTTTTTAAGGATACTGAATTTTTATGCAGATGGGTTTACTATCGGAGCTCTAATAAATTCCAAGTTTCAGATTCCTAGCATAAGCGGTTGCTGAGATCTAGAAACCAAAATTTGCCGCCTAAAACGCTTCTCATCCTCCCTCCCCCCTCACACCCCGAGTGCTAAGAATTTGCATGAATCAAAGAATAATAGATTGCGATACACGCACCTTTTGTGACGTATCTAAGTGCGTTCGACTATACTGCATTATCGACTATATGCCTTTACTAGATGTATCGCCTTAGCAACCGTTTGTTATTTTTTAATTTATATGAAAATCAACGTCATCAAAAGAGTTGCGCAGAACTTGAACCATTTTTTTCCCTAACTGTCGCAATCTCTTTTTTTTTGATTCATGAAGAATTTGGTCACTTCAAACGGCCGACCCAGTCTATTCGTAAAAAAAATCATTTTGAAGGGAACAAAATTCTGCACAATCTTCAGGATAATTCCTTTCGGTTGGCGACGAGAGTAGCCGAACTAGCTACCAATAAGAACGTAGAAAAACTCAAGTCTTTAAGCCTTAGTTCCTTCGATGCAAAATTATTTAGAGTCCTGCTTAAATTTAATTTTATCTAAAGTTATGAAAAACAGAAAGTATTTATCAGGAATTTCATGCTTATTCGAATGTGTACATGTGTTATATAGATGGAATCCTAAACTCCCCTTGCTGGATTCTAATTGAAAAATCCTCTCAATTTAACCGAACGAAAATCTAAACCAAAATAAACTACTGGAAATTATTCACCGTAACAGCTTTAATGGGAATCCTCTAATCACATACAACTATCCCCAGGGTGGGACACTGTCACCAACAATCACGAACTTTCATAGCCTTTACGCCTTCACGGCTACAGACGGAGGATACATAAACAGAGGACTTATGCTTCGTAGAGCGCAACAAATTACACATAAGGATATCACGCCGGGAAGGTGATGAAATAAAAGTTGCTGGAAACGTGTTTACAGGAATCAGACGTTCCCAGAAAGAGTCACACGAGCTCACCGGTAGGTATCCTTGTACAAATTTCAGTTTGCTCACTAAGAGATTCGAAGGACTACGTAAGAAATCCAGGACCCTAACCGTGTGAAGTTGCTGCTATTCCAATACTGCGGAGCAACGAAATGAAAATTAATGAACATTACGTATGTGTAGTGTAAATGCCACCACCACCCCGTGTACATTGGAATCCGAGGTTTTTCAAATTATCGGGGTGCGAAAAGAAATGGGGGTGGTGGCGGTGGTGGTGGATGGCAGTTACCGATAGATAGAAACAATGAATACGATCGAATGGAAATGGAACGAATGCAAGGATGAATGTCAGGACGATGGAGACGTGTAGCACAGTAGCATTCGTGATATCCTTAATTAAAACAAATTAACGCTGTGACATAATATTTTAATTGAGAAAACACTCGGGCCTGGATTCGATGCGGGTAACTGGAAAACAATTTTAGCCGAATCGCAACGGGTGTCCGGACTTTCTGGCTCCTACTGGGCGGATATTTTTTCGGAGGATTTCGATTTCAGCTTGAGATGGCTCCTGGTGAATTAGGTTGATGTGATGATGTCGATTCGCTGAGTATTGGTGTATCGATTTTAGAATAGTCCGTATTTGCATTATACTGAGATATCGGGGGTTCATGGAGTAGTCCACGAAAGTCCTTACCGACTATGTAGACTTTTTTATTTTTAAATTTGAAATACATTGCCAGATTAGGTCTTAATAAATTCGATAAATTTAAATTTTAAGGTGGAATGGTACGCAACGTTGATGGATACGTGGTGGTTGCTATAGTTAGGCCTAAAACCTTCAGTTGTGTTATCACAGAATCATAGCATCCGTCCCTACACGCTGAACTATCTCTGGCATATTGCGTCGGTTCTCTATCCGTGTTCAAGTAGACATACATACATACATATCTCCCTCTCTTTATACTCAATTAAGCATATTTCCGGCGAAATATTTCTAATACTGACTAAATTCAGATTAATATAATTTATTCAGTGCTGACCAAAAGTACTACTTCTTTTTTACAGATGCACCTGGGTCATTCCATCAAGAATTGAAAAAGTTTTGAGCTTACCATCGCCGATTCTTTTGAAAATTTGTGTAGGGGAGACCGGGGGCAATAGCAACAAGGGACAATAACAACAAGGGACAATTGAAACAATGGCTATAATTAACACAATTCTTGGTCTAAATTAAGATTCAAAGTGTCAAACGAAACGTCTCTAAATGCTCCTGGTAGCTATTATTAAACCGTTGATTAGAGTCAAAAGTGAAAGTATATATATCAAAAATATTTGTTGTTATTTTCATGGTAAGCTACAGGGACGTTATTTCATTTTTTCCAGGGGGGGGGGGCATATATATGTAATCGATCGGGAAAAAAAAATCGAAGAACATCAGTACTCTTCAATTATGATATGGAAAAATTACAGCCATAACATTATTGAGAAGTACTGATGTTCTTCGATTTTTTTGACCCCGATGCCATTGAGTAGATAAATTTTCAAAAGATTTGGCGATGTTTAGGTTAGTAACACTTTTGCCTTATCACACTTACACCCGTCTAAAGATGGCCGCCCAGTTAACATACAAAAAAAATCGTCTTGTCGTAACTTTATTATTTTACGGGTAGATGACCGAAAAGTGTTTAAGGCTGAGATGCAGTGTAGAGTAATATAACTGGCAACCTAGAAAATAACGTTCCAAATAGCCTCCTAATTCCTTAAGGCTCGTGTACACTATCAAGCAAGACTTGTTAGAGTAGCTCAAAGACACTTATTGGCGCATGTGTACACACGGTTCCGAGAGCGCATTTGCCCAAGTTTTTACTCTAGCCAGCAAATGCTTGCCTTTTCAAGTAAGTTGTGAATGTACGTAGTACATGCTAACTTGCGAGGGTTGAAATCTCGCCCGCATAGTCACCTACACCGCATCTCAGCATTTAACACGTTTTGAACTTCTACCCATAAAATATTACAGTTACGCCCAGGCTGTAGACCGTTTTTTAGTTTTAATTACATTAGTAATTAGGTACTAAGTTTCAACTTTCTAGCATAAGCGGTTTTTGAAATAAAACCACTCCCCCACCCTTGTACCTTGCTGCCCCTATCAACAATTTATTTTTACGGGTTGTATCTATAGTAGCTCTACACAGTTTTACATTCTTTGCTGTCTATCCTTTGCGACTTTTGGGAAATTAAAAAGAGAATATTTTCATTTCCATCCTCTCCCATCACCACTCCCTACACACTCAAAATGGTTTATTCACTACACTGGCGTAGGAACGGAGGGGGGGGGGGTTTTGGGGACAATCTACATCTACGTTACCTACATATGTATATCTCTATGGTTTTAACTATCAAAGTTTATGAATTTAAACGTTTGGGTTCTTCCATCAAGAATCACCAAAAATGACAAAATTTGTGACTTACCATCGCCGATTCTTTTGAAAATTTATGTACTCGAAGAATTAGTGAAGAAAAAAATATGATTTCAATGTTTTTTCTATCTCATTTTTTTGTTAGTTATAGTATGTTAAAGATTTCACAAAAATGGTGTCCGAGTGCTCTTCGAAAATGCATATCTCTGGTACTTAGTCTTTATCGTAGAATAATGAAGAAGGACTTATTTTAAAGTACAAGGTTGTCGCAATATAAAAATAATACGAATATAACTTATTCTTGCAAGTTTTTTTAAGGATAACGACTTTGTCTTTCCCTTGAATATCTCAATCTAAACTAGGGGATCGTGGTAAAAAAAATTTAAGAAAATCTGTGATTCTCAATTAAGGTTAGTATAGTTCTTAATAATAATAAAAAAAATTTTTGACTCCGATCCCCTTGAGATCCCAAATCCTGGTCTCCTAAAGCAGTAGCTAAGTTGTAAGATAGCTTTGCTATCTTCCTCAACCGAGTATAATACGTTTTATTTGCTATCGATGAATCATCGTCGATTGATTTTGTCCGTTTCGTAGCCATTTTTTTCTAGATTAGTCTCAAGATATATGATATGAGATTATCTATAGGTGCTGTACCTTGGACCGAATGTACCTCAGTCCAATGTCAATTGCAACTAAACTTTAGCTGCTGGAAAAAAAAAGGTTCTTCAATGAAAGATTGCCAAATGTGTAGGCTTTGGTTTCAGTTTATTAAAGCGAGCCCAGAAGATAAATTGATTAAGATAAAACAAAAGAAGTGATTTTTGGACATAAAAGTATTTATTTGTTAGTTCAGTTATTGTTTTCTTCTAAATCGTGTATAATTATTTCTACTATATAGCAGTTTTACCTGGTAAGATAATTAATTCATCGTGGTCTTGACCGTTAAATTTAATCCTTCCTTACTATTGGAAATAATTTAAAAAATGTGTTTGTAGTAATGGGTGATCGCATGTACCTTGGGCAGTTTTTTTGGTTGTACCTTGGACTATGTAAACTACATACATTAGAAAAAAATTTGTAGACAAATGGGACTTTCATCCTGATATTACACCCGCAGAGGTAGTGGGGAAATTTTGAAATAGACAGCAGTAAATCCTCTTTTACACTAGTGTTTATTTCAGCTAGACAAACCATTTTCTATAGTTGCTTATTCTTATTATGAATTTTTCTTGTTTTTTTTTTAAATTTATAGCTTTACTAGATTTTTCTTTTCCAATAAAAATATATATTAAATTAAATAAAAGAACCTTATATTATTACTCAGGATTTCGACTTTAAAATTTAATTATTTTTGATAAGGCCCAAAGTACAACTAGCAGCGGACCGAGGTACAACCTATAGTTGTACCTTGGTCCGTTTGAGGTTCACTCCAAAAGCCGTTTCTGGACCCAACAAATTTACTAACAGCAGTTCCAGCTATAATTAATTTTGTGGTTAAACAAATAAGCTTTCATATGTACTATTTACTAATTTTCAGTTGTTATTGGTTTAATAGATTTAAGGGTTAAAATCTGGACCGAGGTACAGCACCTTCCCCTACTCTCTAAATTATACTCCAAAATTGGTATATGGCAGAGTCAAGATTGACAAATACCTCCTCAGCACTAGGGAAGGATCTTGCGTGGATGTTTACATTCTTACATATATCGTCAGCCTGTGCTATTGGGTGGTTAGGTTAAGGTTTCGGTTTCTGTGGCGGCCAAAGGCCTCACATAGACCAACGAGGGTCCATAGTGATACCACATAAAAAATAGGAGACCCAATGTACTTATGATAGGTCCGCTTGCGTTTCGATCTGTGTTGAGAGTTCCTCGTTTAATTCAAAGGTCCCTGTAACCATAGCTTTGTTGATTAGACTCTGCATGCTGTTAAAAGAGACTTCTTTAAGGTTTGCGAAGGTCGAAGCAACCAGGCCTTTCAGCCGTCTCCTAGCGAGAGCTAGGCAGTTGCACAGGAAGTGTTCTAGCTGCTGGGTGGACTTGAATAGTAGGGTCCCATTAGTGTCGACAAGGGTTTTTCGGATGACATTCTCTAGTGCCAAGTTGAAAAGCATGGGTGCTAGACCATCTCTTTGCTTTAAAGAATGACTAGAAACATTTTTTTTTTGTTTATCTTAAAGTTTATAGTCTTAAGAATGTTTTCTGTAAATTTCATATTGAAGTTTCAATAATTGTGGAAGTTATGGGCAATTAACCGGGATGGGCCCTTCGTGAATTCTCTATATAGCACGTCATTCAAACGCGGTTATCTCGAAACTTACTTTTCAAAGACCGTTCCCAAAATCTTCGAAAAACGGCTGAACCGATTTCTTCAAAAATTTCACACATTATTTTTGGATAGATTTTTTAGTTTTTGTATATAATATCTACTACTACTACTACTAATAACTACTTGTAGATAATATCGAACCTTACTGGTCAATTTATAGTTCAAATTTGTCAATATTACAATTTTTTTGCTGATCCCCCCCCCCCAAATCATGTCTAGCTACGCCACTGATTCACTAGAGCTCTGCTGGCCCTAACTCCTGTAAAATTTTCAAGATCATATCTAATGTCGTTCTTGAGATAAAAAAATTTGACTTTTTCAAAAATTGCAAGCATTTTAAACTCAATAGACTCCATTGGTATCTTCCTGACACAATTGAGTCAGAAGAAATTATAATTCAAAGTTTTTGATCTGACTCCTCCAACCTCCCCTTAAACTTTTTTATGCCTTTCAACTTTTCCAGTATCTCTACAAAGCTTCAGCTATGTGAAATCAATCGTTCAAGAGATAAGGATTTTTTAATGCTTCAACTATCAGGCATTAGGGCGCATTGTTTTTACCCAATCTCGCACACTTCTCATACAACATAAGTTCCAGCTTTTAGCCTCCTAGCAAAAGCGGTTCCTAAAATCTAGAAACCAAAATTTTTCATCTAAAACGGTCTACCCACCTCATACCCATCCCTCCAAAAGATAAAACACTAGTGGACGTTCACCCATTTCACCTACCATAAAAATTTCATATGTGTCAAGGGGTTTGTGAGCTACGCACCTTCAAACAGTTTTGCGCGGCATCTACGACGGACACTTATGCTTTTTTTGGGGTTAATCAATGGCACAACAGCCCAAATCGCGTCTAGGCCTTGAAGTAGTGCTAGAGTTACTTCATTACGAGACCAACGGAATACTAGTAGGGAAAGTGGTCAGCCACACGCTCGTCCGTGATTATTACCCCGATTTTAACTCAGGTACTCATTTACTGCTGAGTGAACTGGTAGTCCGGCACCCAATCCCATTCTTGAAAATTACTTGTCGCCAAGCAGATTCGAACCTGGTACCAGGTGCAAGTGCTCTAGCCCCTAAGCCACCCAGCTACTACTACTACTATAGTTTATGTAAGTCAACCGAAATTTCGATTCCTTCATTAGCCGAAGAAATTATTTTTATTTGCAATTTCTAGGATTAAACTCATCCTCCTACCAACGAAAATCTAAACAACTAGTTTTCCATCATACCATAAATTGAAAGTTCCTGTAGTACGATGCCAGTTAATGACACGTATCACTTGTATCCCTCTGAATTTAATGCCGAAATAAATGGAAATATAAGAAAGGGATTAAATTAAGCCATAGCAAAAGATCAACCCTCCCGATAGAGATTCCAAATTACACGTTACATGGCCAACTATTTGCGTACACTATTACGGAGCTGGAAATACAAACGAACAGTACTTTTAAATTATGTAAGATTATTATGGCAATTCCGGAAAGCATGACGCCCTCTAATTGATGAATATAAAACAGCCTCTTCCTCCCCATTCACCCTGCTCTCACACTCTTTGTTCAGGGTAAACTTTTCGTCAAAAGCGAACCACGAAAACTCATCAGAAGGGCAGATTCGTCAAACAAAACAGCGCCATTTCTCAAGTGCTACTTAATGAGTTGACAAAACATAGTCGAGAGAGAGAGAGACTTTGTGAAATATACTGGCACTCAATGTTGGCCCATTGCGAACCGAACCCCAATCTCTCCAACCCTCAGTCGTTGCCGACTCTGTCGGTGGCAAGTGGTGGCCCCAACGAAACAGCGAACATGTGTAATTCGATATTATCACTCACGCACGAAGATGATTAATTGAGAATTTAATTAGGCGTATATAGATAGCGAGCACTAATACAAATTGGTATTGATTTTTCATTTAGGACACACCAGCGGGACCAGAGATAATGCATAGTGTATGTATAGTCGGTGTTTCTGGTGGCTGTCCGACCAACACAGGGATGCAGTGCGACAAAACCGAACCCAATAACCATGTGGTTATTCGCTACACTTCCAACTATGCCCATGGTGGTGAAGAATTTCCGGATCCGGAATACCAAACAGTGCCATCTATAGGCTCCTTCTCGTCCATCCTTCCTGGCTAAATAGTATCTGAAAACGGGAGTTGGGTATGGGGTCATGTCTCTTTTAGTTCCATTCGCAAATATTACAATGGAGTGCCAGGCCGGACATGTTTCATACGTAAAGTCCTGAAATCCGTGTATGTTCCGATTTAATTCATTTAAATTAACTGGGAGGCAAAAATTAATTTACCACTTTTAATAGCATTCCAATTTTTCGTTTTATCTACACGTTGCGAAGCGACAAAAAATTCTTGTTCGTGAACATCAGGGGAAAATAACACTTTTATATTGCAATTTAATAATTTCCGTAGTGCATTTATGAATAACTCTCGATGCATCTAAGGAATTTAAAGTTTTGGATGGTAGTATAAAACAAGATCGGGTAATTGCTAAAAATTTGATGATATCACAATCATAGAGCTATATGTATAATGGGGATAGCGTGCAGCAACTTTTTTGAAGCCGGAGGTTTTCTCGCAAAGGACCGGCGATATTCACTATGCTACTATCAGCATCTTACTCACATGTATGTTATACTCCGGTATTGAAAAGAAAAAAAGCTCAACCTTTAAATACTTCGCTACTATTTGCATTTCACTGCCACCGGGCATGAAACGCTCCATACAAAAATGTTCAATTTTGCATCAAAATGCTTCAAAGTGCTTTATACAGAAACGGCGCTTTGCGATCTCCGTTAGTTACAGCTCTATGATCACAATATACTAGAGTAGGGTGAGGAGTTTTTTTTAATGGCTTCTTAGATGAACAATTTGGAGGATTCACATATTGAACCGAAATTACACCTGCAGGCCCTGGTCTAATTTAGACTGCATTGATGATGATGACAGGGTGAAGAGTATTGATCCTTAAAAAACTAACACTCTGGGAGCAAGTTCATTGTTTTTATGTAGAAATCCGGAGAGCGTGTAACGCTGCGATACGTTGCACTTTAATCGAAAGACATTAAACAAGAAATTCATGTCACTTCTACAAAAGCTAATGAAAGAAAGTACACAATTAAAGATTTAAAGTAGTAATGAGGGTGAGACGCCGCAGTGGGAGAGAAGACAGGCTCATTGTAATTCTGCCCCAACCGCAAGAGTGCGACAAGACACAATACACAGTAGAAAGAGTTACCTTTCGTCTTCCCTAGTTGGTATCGTCTGCGAGAATTTAGCAGGGTGGCCCGAAATTAATCACCCTATTAGAAGATGTAATAACTTTTGCAAATGGCGGCAACTGTCAGTTGTGTTATGATATTTGTGAAGTAAACAGATGTAGCATATATGTACGTGCTGGACTGCGAAGCCGTATGGGCATTGTATTATCGTGGGACAGTTACCAAAGGAATTGCTTACGTCACTGACTGACTACACTACCTCCAAACTGAGCTTCACGAAACGATTTTCTGTTGGTTTCCCAACTAGAGAGGAGTGGAAGAACGGTACGGTGGAAGCAGACTTCGACACGAAAATATTTACCGACGGTTCTAAAATGGACTGCGGGGTCGGCGCAGGAATATTCTCAGATACACATAATATAGCTCAATCCTATCGCCTCCCGGACCACGCTATCGTCTTCCAGGCAGAGATACTAGGGATTCGGAAGCCCTGTCATACACTAAAACACGACTTATTGCCGAAATGTAATATCACCATTTTCAACCGACAGCCAAGCTGCAATCAAAGCATTAGATTCGGCTATACCACCTTCTCCAAACTAGTTCAGCAATGCCGTAACGAACTATCCGATTTAGCGAAACTCCTCAAAGTCACTGTGCTCTGGGTCCCGGGGCATAGAGATATAACGGGAAATGAGCGGGCTGATGAACTGGCCAGGGAGGGATCCGCTCTCCCCGGCTCTCTTGCGAGACTAGTCCACGTTCCTTTAGGAGCTGTAACAAGGGACATACTCTCACTCCCAGACAGTGGCTAACTCCAGATGGAAGAGCCTAACCACCTGCGCAATATCCAGAAAGATGTGGCCATCTTGGCCATCCAACCGACCCGGGCAGATGTATCCAGAATCACGGCGATCAGTACAGGTCACTGGCCAATTGGGGAACATGCAGCCAAATTGGGCATTCCGTTCAATGTACACTGTCGCAGCTGCCAGGACACTAATGAGCGAGAGTCGCTCGTTCATTTCCTTTGCGAGTGTCCGGCCTTAGCTAGAGCCAGAGAGTGATCGCTAGGCAGACCCTTCTACGGGGACCTGACGGAGATCTCGGGGAAGAAAATTGGAGAGTTACTACTATTCCTGAACAGCACGGGGTGGTTATAGCTATGCAATCCAACCATTTTTTCCCACTTTCACTCTCTAAAGTCCCCTGTCATAACAGCCCTTAATAGCCAGGTTTAAGATGAGTTTGTGGTTTCAAAACGGCCTCTGATCTACAGACAGAGCTGCCACGTTAACCAACCAATCAACCATCATAAGGCCCCTAATAAAAGTCTTATTCTTAAAACTTGCCACAACTATTATAGCCACAACTAAATCATAGCTCTACCAATGCCTGATCGCTTGACACGCTAGACGACTGGGTGCCGAGACAAACGTCCTCTGTTGTTGCTGCGGTGACCCAGAAGTGGAAGTGTCAATGTCGTGTTATGCGAGTTTCCGGCTCTATCGGAATCGAGAAGATGGAACCTCGCCGAATATTTCGTCGATGACCTCGGTGATATTGATAAGGGAAATCTATGTAATGTAGCAAATTTCGTTAAATCGACGAAATGGATTCGGGTTTTTCACGAGTTCAAGTTTTCATACTAACGAGGAGTACAACGGACGAACACTGACGTCTATGTGAAGGAGGATGACAACATCACCACCCAACATACCATACCAGAGCTCTATTTAAATACCAAGTTTAGTTATTTATGAATCAAGTGTTTTGTTGTAGAACTAAAAGAGTGCTCTATTTTCGATTTCGTCAAGGTATCCTTAAAATTGTAGGCTTATGGAACGAGAGTTCCCGTTCTTTGTCATTTATCATTTACGTGACTTTCAGCCGGTCTTTCAATCTTCCTCGATCCTATAGAAGTCAAGTGAATAGTTTCGGAACCAGAAGTTCCAATAATTCTAAACTGAATCTCTAGAAGCTGTTTCTTGAGGAGATGGGAATTTATTTGAAAATTGTAAAATTTGTCTCCACTTTTTAATCAAAATATCGTATCAGGACCGCTATACGTAATAACCACTTCTCTTACGTAACGGTCATTGATTGTGAGATTCGTCAGAACTGCAACTTGGCTGCCAATACACTTTAACAGCGACGGGAACTATACCATATTGTGAGAAAGTACTCAGTTGTGTGTATGTAGTTCCTACGGATTCACCAAGGGAGTCGTTTTTCGAATCAGCAACAACAAAAGCAACAGCATAACCCCAACACGAAACATATCCTTCAATTTCTTAAGTAACAACCTGAAACCTTTAATGTCGCATTTAATTGCGGTGCGTTATTCTCCATTTAGAGGATTCCAGGTCATGACGGCAGAACGCCATCCATCGAGGGCAAAGTGTGCCACAATAACATCCCGTACCTACTCGTCGCTTGAGAGAGAGGTAAAAGGACTCCGCCAGCCTGAAAAGGCTCGCGTCAGTCGGTAGGGCTTGTGCGGAGTTTGGCGTTTGGCATATATGCGAATCGAGTTCACGCCACTTCAAATCAATTACACGAAGAGCGTCATTGTGCAAACGTTACCGTGTTTTTATTCCACTTGCCTCGCTCGACTTGAACGCTGTAGCCGTACAAGATCCTGACGTTTTCATTCACAAGATGACAAGAACGAAGGACGAGAACGACGATGGCACACTTTCCTTATGGGTATATTTGCCGAGCCATAAAAAGGTACTGTATAAACGGCGTGCACGCTCGCATAGTCTACAGATAAATCTTGGTAGGGTGACAGCGAGATACACCTGGAGGCAAGTGGTTGCATACGAAACGGAATTACCTGAGACTGGGCGGTCGGTGGGTTGACTCTGGTTCAGGATTGGCAAGATGGTACTGTGCATTGTTACAAAGCTCTACAACAACACAACTCAAGTGGATACTTGAAGCCAGGCGCTGCCGCTCCTAGCTAAGATGAAGCGTTGCGGTACGAAAAAGCTGTGGTAAGGAAAATGTGGTTTTTCGGTTCTCCTAACAAGCAGATCCCAGTCTGGGCTATACAGTCGAAGTCAGTCCGGTAACAATGAAAAGGAAGCTGGCGAGATAGGTGGCGCACAACGCGCGGTGCTGGCAAGGACAAAATACTAAAGAAGCCAAATGGAGATGCATGGCGGTTGATAAAAAGATGACGAGCAATGATAACAGCCGTGCAGGGATAGAAGGCATCAAGAATTGTGGCTCCCAACAGGACGACAAAGGCCAACAATAAAATTTATGGGGTGGTGGCCATAGTCACATTGCCGGTGTTCGTTTCCGTACAGCAGGTTTACTGCTTCTTGACTTCTCGTTACTCTCGTCGAGGAGTTTTTGGTTTCACTGGCCGGGCTATGCCCCATTTCAGATAGCATCTTGACGGGATTCGTGGTGGACGTATGGTATGGCGAACGGAATTCCGTTGGGGATGAAGCGGGACGCACAAGCATTGTTTGTGTAATGGCCTTGTACAAACACAATTCATCGGTATCGATTGTTTTTGTCGCCAAACAGCAACAACTGGGATATTGGCGAGTCTATCCCGAACGGTTGGTTATGAGCCGGGGAGTGTGTGTATTGGGAACTAGAACGCTGGTCGTTCGGGGAAATATCAACTGAGAGCGCGAGCTTCGCTTCGTTATTTGAGTGTCCGTGTTTGCTTTTGTCCTTAATTAAATTATTTCTGGGATATTGCGATGGTTCCTTTCTACCTCGCCTCGACTTCGCCATCCCTTCGTCGTACTTCGCATCTATTATATTCCCTTGTCAGCAAAAGAAAAAAAAAACCAAAATAAGTAAGTAGATAGCCCAAAAACAACAACAAGGAAAATTGTTTGTCACGACTTTTGTTGCCTGCTGGTGTTTATTTCTCGACCCCGAAAAGGATATCGTCCTTGTTCCATTCGGGCGTCTGCATTCGAGCGTAAAATAATTAGAGAAGAACGGACGGACAGTAAGAGGCTTGAATTCGGATCGAGGGGGATTTAGCATTGTTTTAGGGTTAACTGAATATTAACGACTGGAGGCAATGATCCATCTTTTGTACGATGTGACGCCAACTTAGTGCGATTATGCCTTAAGACAACAATGTCATAGGCTCACTTTCAATTTGTTTACGACGGATTGCGATGCGACTCCTTTCTTCTTCCTTCCTTCCGTTCTTACTTCCGCTTTCCGCTCACCTTCAGCCCATTCGGTCTGTGCGACCACTCCCCTTCGGGGAACGGGTCACAATCGTTTCGACTTGAACTTATTTCCTCTAATTCAGTTGTTGTAATTATATTTTGAGTGATAGGAAATTATTATTGATGTTGTTATTGTTGGAAATTTTTTTGTGGAATGAGGAATCATTTTTCGGTCACTGGAGTTTATGGTTTCCGGGAGATTTACGAGATGGCTTTATTATTTTTTAATGAGATCGTTTATGACTCACAAAATTGTAATACAACGTAATAATGATGATTTCCGTCATAAATGAAGTTATTTTGAAGTAGACTTTTATGGATTGTGAGCCAAACTTAGGGGAGCCTAAGCGAAAAGAAGCTAGAGCGAACGATTCAGTCAAAGAGAGTCCCATTCGAGATGGGAGAGATGTTACTGTAGGAAGCTGTGCAAGGAGATTGATATGTTTTAATGAAGCGAGTGTTCGCCAACAGATGGCTCAGTATTGGTCCATCTGTTGACGACATAATTGAGCCGGTGACCGAGTTAAGTTGACGGGACTGAACAAAAGAGAAATCAGCTAATGTGAGAAGGAACCTTTTAGCAACTGATTAAATCGTGGTGTGCGAGAAAGAAAAGGATAATTCGAGGGCTACACTTTGATTTCCATACGATCTTGTCGACGATGGTGTCTTTTGTTGATAAACATACAGATCAATCTACCGTTTGGCTACGTATACTCTCACATACCAAACTGAGCGAGTCAGGGCAACAGATAATTAGACAGTCATGTATGTACTAGTAGAGACCGTCTTTACATTGTATCACAGCGAAACGTAAAATAGTTCTTTTGAGTGAATTGGTTCTGTCCGTTTACTTGACAGAATTAGTTCAGTGAGCTACTTCCATTGAACTGCATACCAAGTATTGAGTTGCTGCAGTTGAAACGTCGTTTTTCTCTATGATCAGTTACGATTTTCATGTCTCAAACTGCCGCCAGGTGGCAGGTGAATTTAAACTTGGCCTCGGCTCAATCAAAGGCGGCCGCAAACATTGCGCGGCTAATATCCAGGGGGTATTGGGACGAACAATCCTTTTTCACCCTTTTTTCTAGACATAAGTTAGTACTTAAGTAGTTATAATAGTATCTTCAACAGGTTTCTTTTCTCCTTTATTCAAATTTTTCATCAAACAACAAGAAACTAGTCTGATAAAAACTAATAAAAAAATCTGCCAACCTAAGTCTGGGCGCATCTTTATTATTTTTTAGGCAGAAGTTCAGAACGCGTTCAATTCGGGGATGCGGTGTATGTTACTATGTGACTGAAAATCTGACAAAAAGTTCGGGAAGCGGAGCGTAACATATGAATTATATAATTGGGTCATACTCCGGGATACGGTCTAGAGGTTGAAAGAGACAAAACTTAAAAATAGGTGATTATTAAACAAGCCTGGGGAAGTGAAAATATATTCGATATCTGATCAGACCTGAGAGATATGGTGGAATTCATGAATTTATTATTTTAATAATAGAGTATTGTTATCGACTTTTAAAAAAAAAATTTGCTACCCTGAAAATTTTTTTTATACGTTTTATGACTAATAAACGCCAAAAAAGCAATAAAAATTTTTAGTCCGTCTGTGATCCGTACGCCGTACGCAAACTCGTTTGAGGAATTATAGTTCCCAAACCCTATAAGTTATTAAATTGATTTTTTTTTTCTAAATAGACATGGTAAACCTCTTGAAGTGAGAATTTTTTCAGGGGTGAGGGTGTGAGGGGGAAGGTAGGGGAAGCGTTTTAGACGAAAAATTTTGGTTTCTAGATCTCAGCAACCGCTAATGGTAGGAAGCTGAAACTTGGAATTTCTATAGAGCTTTGATAGTGGACCCATTTGCAAAAAAATTGCTGATATGGGTGAAGGGGTGTGGGAGTGGAGGGGGAAATAATGCATCCGAAACGCAAAAATGCCGATATCGACACATTCTAAAATCCATATCTCTTAAACCGTGAATAGCAAGCAATTAAAACTTTACAAATATCTGTAGTTATACTAGGAGAGTAGATTGAAACAAAATTTTTTGGTGGGGAAGGGTGAGAAGGAAAAAGTTCCGATGCTTATATCTTAAGAACGTGTAATGATATAAACCTTAAACTTTGTATTTAGATAGAACTATATTAGTGGCATAGTGGAAAAATTAATTTTTTTTTAGGGGTAGCATGGTGCGAGGGTGGGGGGTGTTTTTCCTAACTTTTGAACGGCTTATGCTAGAAAGTTGAAACTCGGTACATATATGTAAATCAACTAGAAAAGTAATTCCGATAAAAAAAAATTTCAATATTCATTGGGGTTCAGAAGGGGGGGGGGGGCAGAAAAAAATTTCAGTATATATAAAATGCATATATTTTCACGATTTTCGTCATATCTACTAGGTCTTTCGAAATATTGAATTCATTTTTATTCTACGGATTCTTCATATGAATACCTAGAAAGTGTTTTCAATATTTTTCGAAATTCGACCTCTTAGGGGTGGGGTGTAAAGTGGTTGCATACTTTTTCATAAATTCCACCATATCTCTCAGGTCTGATCAGATATCGAATATCTTTTCACTTCCACGGGCTTGTTTAATAATCACCTATTTTTAACTTTTTTTCTTTTCCAACCTCTAGACCGCATCCCGGAATATGACCCAATTATATAATTCATATATTACACTCTATTCTAACCGTTTCCCGAACTTTTTGTTAGGTTTTCAGTCACATAGTAACATACACCGCATCCCCGAATTAAACACGTTCCGAACTTCTGTCGGAAAAATAATAAAGTTGCGCCCAGACTGTTGGCAGATTTTTTCTATTATTATAGTTAATAAATTCATTTCAAAGCGATTTATTTTCGATGCAGACAATGAAACAATAGGTCTGTTCTTTTTGCCTGCACTTTTTCCACTTACAAATTTGTGATATTAATTTTCTCAAGAAACCCGACAGTCGCTCGGAGAAATATCTCTCTTCAAACATTCCAGGTTAAAAGCAACCAAAAAGTAAACTTGCACATCATCATTCTGCCTTTCTTACCATTAGAAAAAATTAAAAAATATGTTTGTAGTAATGGGTGATGACTAGAGATGGCAACGATTAATCAAATGATTCAAATAATCGATTATTATCTTTCGATTATTCGATTAATCACTTGATACTCTTGATTTGATTAATCATTTGGTTTATCGATTAATTTGTTTTGATTGTTGCCAATTTGTTAAACAGAAACATGAAGGTACCTTGTTTTGCGCATACACCAAATCTTGTGTGTGAAAAATCTTTGGAAATTCCCGAGGTGAAGGATCTCATCGGAAAATGCAAAAATAATGTTATTGGGATGAAATGTCACGTTTATGCTAATTACGAGGTTAGTAAAAAGCAATCGAACGCAGGAGTACCGGAGGGAAAATTAGTGATGTTTCTCTTGGACGTGAAGACTAGATGGAACTCCTGTTTTTATATGTTGGAGCGTTTGATAAAACTGATACCATATGCAGATCACGCTTAACCATGTAGATGTGCCTTCCATGATAACTCCAAGAGAAAAAGAAGACAAAACGGAAATACTTTCCATTTTGCGACCATTGGAAGACATGGCGAATCAAATCAGTGGTGAGACATATGGTACGTTGAGCCAGATAATAATAATAATCAATGGCGCAACAGCCCAAATCGGGCCTAGGCCTTGAAGTAATGCTAGAGTTACTTTATCACTAGGAGGTGAAGTGGTCAGCCAGACGCTCCTCCGTGATTATTACCCCGATTCCCCGTATATCCACATGATTTCGGTTATTTACTACGGGCGCTAACAGTTGGAAAAAATAATTTATCACTACGAAAAAAGGGAAATTTAAAGATAGGGTTATATCGGAGTATGAACGACGATTCGGTTAGGCAGGGAAAATATTTCTACCACTAGCATATACTTTATTGGATCCAAGGTTTAAGAAAATTTATTTTAATAACCCTGTTGTTGTTCACAAGCCTTAAGTAACCTTCGGCTTAAAATCGACAATGTCAATATGGCAGAAAGTATCGACACTACGAGCGAAACATCTACCTCGGCTTCAGGTGACGAATTTGACCTAAGGGAGGATCAACATCCAACCTGCCTGTAGATGAATTCTACTCAAATGCTCCAGTAATAGTCCTACAACAAAATCTGATGCCTGGGAAGAAATGAAACGTGACAAGGAAATACTCCTCTTTACTTAGTCATCTTTTCCACCAAAATATTGTCTAAGATGTTATTTTTGAGCTCATGGCTTAAGAGTACAAACAAGAAGATATGAATCTCCACTTTTCTGTGCAATTACCATATAACTTATTTGAATTACTATTATATTTCTGTGAAATCAATCCTATACGAGTATGTCCATATTTATGGATCAAGATTTGGTTTTCTTCAATTTCTTCAAGTATTACATGGTACCTTCGTAATGAAATATAATGTGGTAATATATTGTTAGCTATAAGGGCTAAATTAACCGATTAATCGATTAATCGATTATTTTCTACAGATTTAATAGTAAATCGATTATCACATTCCGATTAATCAAATGATTAATTAATCGATTAGTTTATTTTAATTGCCATCTCTAGTGATGGCATGTACCTTCAACCGTTTTTTTGGTTTTACCTTGGACTGTCTAAGCTACATACAATAAAAAATGTTGGTACACAAAAGGGACTTCTTGCTGAAATTACACCCGCAGAGGTAGTGGAGGGATTTTGAAGCAGACAGCAGCGAATCCTGTTTTACACTACTATTTATTTCAGCTAGCTAGGGTGACCAACTATATTTTTGGGAAAAGTGAAAAATTCATAAGCCAAAAAGAGTACACTACTATTCTTCCGTTCTAACATTAAAGCTTAATGAATTTTTGTCTATAGTCTTTCGGAGTGAGTACGGAGTCTGTGAAGACCTCCGGACGAACTTCTCTACAGGGATCGATCACTGCCTTAGCAACTTCTACGTATATAGTAGATATGAGCCGTAAATTTTGAAAGTGGAATAAGTCACTGTTTAAAAAAAATAATTGTTGTGAGATTGTAACGATGTTTTATACAAAACGAAGCAACTTTCTGAGAATCTATTGATGCAATTGTTTTATCACACTTTTAACAAATACAAGTAAATTTTTCAGAAAGTTGGCCTGAATATTTTTAAACATGTTAAAACGCAGACCCTTTTATTCATCATTTTCATTAATGACTTGCCACTAATAATTCAATCTCCTTCCCTCCTCTATGCGGACGATGTAAAAATTTATAGGAAGATCTGTTCTTTGCATGATTGTAATATATTACAATCAGATCTTAACGCTCTTGCCCTGTGGTGCTCCAATAACTGTCTTCCACTTAACATCTCTAAATATCGCAAAATGTCCTTCGTACTTAAGAAAATCATGATCTCTTTTGATTATGTTATTAATTCAGAAGTACTCCTTCAAGTCTCCTACATTTGTGGGTGTTACCTTTGAAGCTAAACTAAATTTTGACCTACATTTTCACAATCTTATAAGCAATGCATCGAAATTATCAGGGCTAATTCTAAGATCATCATACATATAGGTATGCTCACTAACATTCAAACTTGTATCAAGCTCTTTGTTACTCTAGTGAGAAGTGGATTGGAATATTGCTCCGCTATCTGCTCTGGAATCTGTTGAACGTAAGTTTACTTGTTCTCTCCTTTACAAGTATAGGATCCCCTATTGTCCTTACAGTGAACGTCTTTGCCTCCTCGGGATCCCATCCCTCGAACAGCGCAGACTGTACATAGACGAGTGTGTTCTGTTCAAAATTTACAATGGTGACGATAATTCAGCCTTATGTTTAAACTTGGTACTTAGCAGGTCAGACTCCATATTCGCCCCTCCTTTGGCGCGTACAAACGTATATTTCTTTTCCCCGCTCAATGTTGGTATTTAGTATTACAGTTCAATATTCTAAATATTAAATTATTAACAAAATAATCTAATTGAATAGTATTACATTACAAGCTCATAACATTAGAATGTAATCAAAAGAAGTTCAAGTTTTAAACTAAATTTAATTAAAGCTTACTCCTATAATTATTAGGATTTTAATTCTAATCGTATTATAGTTCAATGCAAAAAATGATCTTAATGCAATTCATTGCATTATTACTAATACTAATACAGCTTACCTTTGTTGCAACTCTATTTACTTCGAGAAGTAAAAATAAAAAATGAAATTTAAATTTTTTCTTTTATTTAATAATAGATATATATAGTACATACATAATTAAATTAAAAATACATTCTTAATACTTAAAAAAAAACTTTCTTAGCTTTATAATAATCTAATAACTAATTAATTACTATGAATACCTTCTAAGACCCTTATATGTACTGAATTCTCGTGTACACTCCGTACTTACAATACATTTTAAGTTAAAATTTTTATTTTCAAACAAAAAATTTTCATTCTTCAAATGAGAACTGATAAAACAATATGACCTATAAAGTTTTTTGCATAAAAGCATATTTGTGATTTATTCATTATTAGTTAAATTGAATTTACTCTCAAATTTTGGAAGATTTTACGCAAGTTTAATGGTCGGTGTAGTTGGACATATTTTATATATACCTATATATATGTAACAATAAAAGTCTAAAGAAATTTCTATCAAAGTCGATATTAAACACATAAAACACTTTAAAAAACAGATCAAATGCTTGCACAAATGAAAAATCAATTGGAACACATAATAATTTCTTAGCTATGGCTATATAGTACTGTCATATGGCATGTTTATTTGGCCCAACAGTAATTATGAATGGCTGACTATTACTGAAGTCATAATCTTCTCTAGCAATATTTGATTAAAACATTAATAATAGTTGGCAGATAAATTTTCTTGATTTGTCTGATATTTTGTACAAAAGGACCTGCATTTTCAAATCTTACCAGCTTACAAAATGATTTTGCAAAATTATCCCTTTTTAAGTCTTTTGACGTCCTTTCCAACGCAGTGATAGGTACAAAAATGGTTTGAAGGATACATTCCATTCTGTAAAGGAAATACAATAAGAAATAAATTTAGTTTATTAAAATAATGTCAGCTATTGCAATTTAGAGTACCGTCATATTGAGCATCTATTACTCCCGGTTTTGTTGCAGTAAATATACCATAGATTCAACTTCATTGGCATAGTTGGTCCAATTGGTCAAAAATAAATCAGGCTTATCGAAATATCTGAATTGAAAATCAAACAATATCTGAAAGAAATCTATAGTTTTAATTGGGTAGTAGGTATATTTAACTATTTCACATACCAAGGTTGAATCGTTGAAGAAAAATGGATATTCCCTGAATATATTAATTGCTCCAGCGTTGAGCGCTGTCGATCTACTGCATTCTTTTGAAGCCTCTCCTTATGTAAATCGGTTTGTTCTCCTACTGCACAATTTTGGAAGAACTCGAAATCCATATATTCCAGGAAGTAATCAAGTAAAGGCTGTTTTACATGACGATTGCAACCATTTTTTTTACTGAGATTGTGAGGAAGAAGGAAAATCTCTTATGAGAAACTGACCAGGAGCGAAACGAACAGATATTATGTTCAGCAAAAAATATTGACGATATTTCTGTAAATTTTGTTTTTTGCAGTGGTTGCTGCCTCAGAATCTTAGCAAAAAATTCGTCATGTAAAACAGCCATAACTCCGTAAAATTTTACGATCGTATTGTTACACTATAGCACCACGAAAATTTATGCTTCGTCGCGGTACTGTACAGAATTAAAATTAATTTTAGTTCTACTTACTTGATAGATAAATAACGCTTGCTGAAAGTACTGTATTTTCATTATTTTCAAAATTTCTAAACTCGGCGGGCTTTGTTTTATTCGAATTTGTATACAAAACTTGCACAAACACTCTCGGCCTACAACTCATATTACCGGATGAAGTCAACACAACATATGAAAAAAGATTGAGTAGACCATGTTCTCTCAACGTTATAACCATCTAAAACAGTTTAATGATAGAAGAGAAATAGAAAATCGTGCGAAAACTTAAGCCAAAAAGTATTAGTTTGAAATCGCTCATGATTGAAAGATGATTTTCTAGGTTTATAACTAAATATTTTCGAAGACTAATTCTGAGAAAGGCCACTTTTTCTGAAAAACGTAAGACCATTTGTATTATATGGTGATACTTATTGTTTTGAAAAATATATCTATAGTTTAAGTTTCAATACTATTTAATTAAAATACTATGTAAACTAATAATTTAATCCAAATGGTTCATAGTTTAATCCGTTATCCGACCGAGATACAACCTATAGTTGTACCTTGGTAGTCCGTTTGAGGTTCACTCCAAAAACCGTTTCAGGATCCATTAAAATTACTCACAGCAGTTCCAGCTATAATTAATTTTGTGGTAAAACAAATAACCATTCATATGTACTATTCCCTAATTTTCATTTGTTATTGGTTTACTAGATCTTAGGGTTAATGTAAAATCCCGTACGAGGTACAGCACCTTCCTCTAGATTACCTTCACCATATTTTACAGTCTTTCTTGTATACCAGGGACTATAGCGATGTCCGGCTGGTTTTCTAATAGTAGCTGATTGATCTGATCCTGATAAAACTTAGACTCATCAGAAAAGAGAACTGTCTTCAATTTTTGAATAGGCCATGCAGCGTGTTTTTTTGGCAAATTCCAATCCGACTTTAATGTTGTGTTTTGAAAGGAGCGGTTTCTTTGTTAACTTGGTGTCGATAGCTCGTCTTCTAACATTCATTAAACTAACATTTATTTGCTGCTCATTTTTAATTTCTTTAGCTGATATTTCTGCATTGTTTTTAATTTAACGAGGAATTAATTTACCTTCTCTTTCCGCTGTCTGTTTTTTCTTCCTCCTTTATGTAAAGTTTGAAGAGTTTTATTTGAACAATACTTTTCTTTAATTTTTGAAACAGTTGATTTATGACTAAGATATTTTTCACAAATTTCTTTTTAGCACAGCTCACTATCAAAATCCTTCACACTACTTAATTTAAACACTTTATTATATTCGTTTCCAGCCATTTTTTTTAAAAAAATATTTGTTTTCGGTTTTTTGTGATTTATTAAAACTTAACATCACAATTCTCTCAAATTAACGCTACAGAACTAAATTGCCAAGCCAATGACAACAAATTCGTACCATATTAACTTGATCACTCTAAGAACATTCTGAGAAACTAGTCGTTAGTTCAATATAACCTTGTAGGTAGTTGCAAATGTTTTGTTATCACATATTTTGAGTATCATCATGAATTTCTTTTAGTTTTATGATTGTGTTTGAGCAAATGAACTTTTTTGTTAATCTTTTCACTAAATACACTTTCAGTAATAACATGAATTAAAGTCAAGATTTTTGAACTATTATTTCCAAAAAAAATAAACATATTAATAACTAATTAATTATTAATTATTAATAATTTGTCAGTTGCAAATGTTTTGATCGCAACTGTTCAAAGGAATCGGCGATGGTAAGGTTACACTTTAGGAGATTCTTGATGGAATTACCCTTCTTCTGTAACGTAAATTGAGAAGCACTGATGTTCTTCGATTTTTTTTTACCCCGATCCCATTGAGATCCCAAGTTGATTTTTTGATGTTTTAAAAAACAGTACAATACACAAAATATAAAAAAATAAAGAAAGTAAAAATGAACTTTTTGAGATATTCAAGGATAAAGGACAAAATCGTTATCCTTGGAAAACAATTTTAAGATAAAGGACAAAATCGTTATCCTTGGAAAACAATTTTAAGGATAAATTTTATTGCTATTTTTCTTATTTTGCGAAAAACACCACTAATTCTTCAAGTACACAAATTTTCAAAAGAATTCGGCGATGGTAAGGTCGCAACTTTTGCGATTCTTGATGCAATGACCCCGGTATTGCAAGTAAAATACAGTTCGTTTAAAATCGATTGAAATAAAAACGTTGTATTATTCGCATTATTGGTAACGTTGTCCGATTTTATATACAACTTGATCAGTGCTCGATTGCTGCTGCCAATCCAAATCGCTACACAGTGTTAAGTGCACTCTTATGTTCGTTTGTTTGACAGTTCAGAAACGTCAACATATCAAAGACCTTTTTATTTTTCCCACTATACTGAAAGGCTTTCACCGCAAATCCTCACGTCGCGTCGACGAACGTTAAGCTGTTTTTGCAACAGTTTTTATTCGCCCTTCACAAAGCAAAAAAAAAAAACAAGTTCCGCCATAATTAAAATTGTTGATTGAAGTGATGCAGATTTTAAATCTTTATGTGGTGAAAGGACTTGTGTAATTACATAATTGCAACAATTTGTATAATTAAAAATAAAAGAACAACAAAGTAGACTTTAAGGGGAGATGGCGGGCGACTAATCTAAAATACGACATTTCCACCACGAACAAGTCAAGCTTTGGATCACAGAAACACACGGCAAAACGACGAACCGATGGCGAAAGTATTCTCGAGAGAGATAAGCAGAAGGTAAGCCCCCTGTAGAAAAACGAATCAAGGAAAGGAGTTTCGTCCAAAGTACCAACTACTCTTCGTTGATTATTTTTGTAGTCGGTTAGTCTTAACGATGAGCTTTTTTCAACACAGTATGATTCCTATGTTTCATTATTATAACTCGTATATCTGCAGGACTTCTTGGGTTTTTTTCTTTCTCGGTTTGTCTTCATGCCGCTTTAACACCAACTAGAATTCAAGAATCTTATGTACACTTCTCACCCACAAGTACTTATCCTTTAGTATATTTTGCGGGGCACATTTCCAGAAAGAAAGAGTGCGAACGTAATAACATGCAAATTCGTATTTAGTCGCCGATGACCTCAAACTGTCCAATCCACTCAAATATTTCAATTCGATTTCCCCAAGGATTTGTGTCCAGGGAAATGCGTCATCCTCAATCCTGCCGGAATGCTATGAACATCTTTCACTACATTTAAGTGTTATGCGGTTCTTCCCTATTTTTTGTTAAGATGAGGGGGAAAGGGGTGGTGACCTTATGTTCAAGACGATATACGAGTATGAGAATATGCGATATGTTCGCAACTACAAGGGAGAACATTTTGAAGAAAAAATAAAAATAAAAATAAATAAAAAGGACGAGAGTTTTTATCCTTTGGGCACTTGGTAGCAAATAGATTTCGAGTCAAATTTACTGTGTCGTTCGGGTGAAGGGTGCACTCGAGCGTGACACATTTTGAACAGCTTTAGTACAAAGATAGTCGACTTTTTCTGGGAAAAGTATTATATACGGAAAATTTGAAAGAGTCGTGTCTTTCTGATTTATGGAATTGAATTTGATTCTGATTTTATGATTGTTTTAGCTGCAAATTGAATCAAGAAACCCAATGATCTTCAGAATTAGAAATAAACAAGCGATGGTTACATTATGCATGTTCTCATCGGCAGTTTAGTCAGTAGGCAACCCACCCTACACCCCAGACCATACTACCCCTAAAAAAATATATTTTCCAAAATACCACTACTACAGCTATATCTAAAAACTAAGTCTCAGCTTAATGTCGTTGTAGGTTCTCGAGATTTAAGAATCGGAACCTTTCCGTTTTGACCCTCCCCACTCTCACCATCTACACCAGCATCCTCAAAATTTTTGTTTCTGGTAGGGGTCTATTAGCCCTATGTTTGGTAAAAATTTTAAGAACTTATCCTACACTGTTCTTGAGATATGAGACGTGAATTTTTAGAAAAATTCTTATCACCTCCACTTTCATGGTTCAGCGCCCCCTTGAAAAATTTTACATTCAGTAGACTTCGTTTATCAACATTTACTCACAAACCAAATATTATTTTTCTTGTGCAATTAGTTCGCGAGATATCGTAACCTAAGAATTTTCACCCACCATTCCCGTGCGTCACTGCTCCTACTGAAAAACTTGATTCCGATCTATTCTCTATGAGTGTACCTACAATTTTCAATTTTCTGGCATTAACTATTTAGGAGACATGGATTTTAGAATGTATCGATCTCGGCTTTTTTGCGTTTCGGACGTATTATTTTTCGCCCCACTCTCACAACGCTTCGCCCATATCCGTAATTTTCAAACGAAGACGTAAAATCACTTTGATAGCGCGACATGTCTGAAAATTTTTACGAAATTTGTGAAAATTTGAGAAAACAATTTACACGGACTATTTTTTTACTCCACCTCTTTACACTGAAAGAAAAACTATGTTTATTTCAAGGTTGCATTGACCATATTAAGGTTTTTCTAACTATTGTAAAACTGACATGTTTCCAGTAATCATGGCTATGATGGTACGAGCCATAGCATATAATTCGTAAAAACATAATATGGTTGCATTAAACATATATCCCTACTGAAATTTAATATGGTTGTACCAATCATTCTCGTTACATGATGTAACTGTGTATTATAATCACGACAACAATATTCTATGATCAGTGGAACCATATAATTTGATAAAATAATTCCCACAACCATACCTCTCACAGTACGAAAAGGTTCGTTCGTGGTGTAAGTTCGCTTCTTCCAATTTCATGTGTGCTTTGTTCGAGAGTGTTTAATTGTTGTTCAAGTCATTTATTTTTGATCGAAAGTGTTTTCTTTGTGAATTATTTTTCAGCATCACATGCATCTTATGATTGACCTAACCATCATATTATAAAAGAAGGTTGCGTGAATCATACACCAAGGTTCTGAAATCAGAACAATGATTCAAGCAACCATGTCACATAAATTTTATGATTGACCCAACCATTATATTATTACAGAAGGTTGCGTTAGTCACACACCAAGGTTTCCACAATCATAATTTTGTTTGAGCTAAACATGTTACATGTTGTAACATAGTTGTGGCAACTGTAACCTCAATCATAGTAAGGTTCTCCCAAAATATGGTTGCCACAATCATACTTTTTCTTTGAGTGTACGGAAATGAAAATCTAAACTTTTTTTAAGTTTTAACTACCGTGGTAGCACATCTACATATAAGTAGTAAGTTTGGACTCTCCAGCATAAGCCGTTTCTGAAATATAAAAAAACCAGCCCCACCTCCGTACCTCGTTACTTCTTTAAAAAAAATATTTTTCTGGTATGACACTATATTGGTTCAGTTGTAAATTAAAAAAAAAATATGTGAATTCTGTCATTGTCACCCGCTCTTACAATAACCCACTACAACCGCACCCTCAAAATGTTGTTCTCCACTTCAGTAGTGGGATTTTGTACAAGACGAGTTGCCCAAAATATCGTCCAAAAATCCGAAATTGACAACTTTGGGATTTTGAGCACCTTAAGCGACAAATTAATAGGCGAGAGACCAGTGATCAAAATCCCAAAGTTTTCAATTTCGGTTTTTGGACGATATTTTGGTCGACTCGCCTTATACAAAATCCCACTACAGGTCTACTGGCATTAACTTCTGTAAAATTTTCAAGATAAAATCTGGTGTGGTCCTTTTATATTTTAAGAAATGACTGTTCCAAAACTTCCACGCTCCACAACCCTTCTCAAATGTACTGGACTCCACTTGTATTTCTCAAAATTTAATTTTCAAAATGTAATTTTCCTGGCACAGTTGATTCGGAAGATATTGTAATTCAAAGTTTTTCAACAACCCACCCCCACCCACACCCCACCAACTCCTTGAACTATACAAAACCCTTTCCGAATCTAGTAGTACCTATCTCTTAAGATAACCGCAAATTTTCAACATTCTAACACAAATCATTCAGAAGAAATTGATTTTAGAATTTTTCAATCTCAGGCTTCAAACGTTTTGAACAATTTTTATTTTCCCCTACTTCCACACCCCTCAACCCCTATCGATAATTTTTTTTGCAAATGGGTTTGACCATACATGGTGATGTAGAGTTTCTTTATTTGCATAATTTATGAATTAAAATTTTTACTGGGTTGGTAGGTTACAGACGCGCAAAAATTTCAGCCCCTCTAAAGTTGTTGTTAGATCTTTAGCCTGGCATCCCGAACAACTCACTTATCAATCACATCAAACCTTGCAATATAGTAGAGAGCTCTAACATGTGAGAAGTATTTGCTTGACACTTCTCGCATGTAATAGGTACTTCTTTCGCGTTATAGGTACTCTTTCGCGTTCCACACAAACAACCGAATATGCTGCTTGCAGTATACAAATGCCGCAGAGTCGGGGCATACGCTTTTCTACTGCGAGAGTGAAACGACAATCTACGCGAAAATGTAATTTTCATCGATAACAGTGATGAAGTAGTAAATAAAATCGAATTGTGTTTTACTTGAACCAGGCGAAATTATTTTTCAAGTGCAGTTTTACCATTAATTTGCATCTAATATGTTTTTCAAATAATATTTAATAACCAACTCTCTCTCTCTCTCTCTCTCTCTCTTTCTTTCTCTCTCTCCACAAGCAGATAAAGAAGCGATAATGTGCGAACGCTTAACTTATAAACTAGTTTCAATAAAATAATTTAACCAAGTCTACCCAAAAAATCTTTTAACTTATGGTAACCTAAATTTTACTCTAATCATTCAAGTTCACCCAAAAGGTACATGACATATTTATTACAGCATATAGTTGTAACTTTGAAAATAAACGCAGAAAAAATTACAATTTTATAGTTTATTAGCATCTTTAAGTAGAGCTGTAATTGCCACAACACTGTTTAAAATTACATTTTCGTGAAAATTACTATGGTCGAATGTGGTAGCAAAGTTTTAAGAAATCACAAAGGACATACAGACAATTTTTCTGGGTGTAGGTATAATCTATTGTGAGATTATCAATTTTAATTTCGTCTTTTTTTTTAATTGTTCAGAATACAAATATACCAGCAGTAAGAACATCAAACATACCACCACGAAACTAATTTATTTGCCAATCATTTGCCATAAGATTTCGAAATCTATTCCAGTGGCTTTAGGCGGATTCTTGCATTATAATAGCAACTCTGTAAACCACACCAACGTTATTAGCTTAACTTTGTGAACTTGATTAACTTTTACAAATATACCACAATTTACTCAATACCCGTAGTTTACAATATGCTTTTGATGACTTTCTAATATTATCCTCTTACACGGTCTGGAAGAATGTCTAAGGTAGCAAAGGGAACTATATACATATCTTACAATTTCCTGATAGTGGGTGGGTGTATGTGTCAGCCTCTTAACGATTGACGTTAATTTAGCACCGATAGTAGACCACGTTCTCCCTAATTTCGTACGTGTCATCGATATTTTTATATAGAAAATTGATTGCTTTCGGTAAAGTGAAACCCTTTTAATTTCAATAGGACTTCCGGCTAGGGAAGATAGGGAGGCGAACTCTTTGAATTTGTTTGTTTTTGGTCGAAAAGTCAACTAAGTCTATGATTTTTGATGCAAACATCCAAAATATGAGAAGACTTGCACACAGTGGGCTTTATTTGTCTAATTGATTTTTATCGGAGCGTAGGAGCAGGAAGTTCGGATGAATAGTTCTTTAACTTAGACGGAAATTACTTGTGAAAGTCGATCGAAATTATAAAGAAAGAAACATACGATTTAGATGATTAAGGTAAAAACATACTGCTGATTCTTTTCGGCTACAAGTCAATCGTAAGATACTCTAGATGAAATACTGAGCTCAGATTTATATTGTAGTTCAAGCTAAGGTAGAACAAGGAGTGCGCATTTAGATTGACCTTTACTAAGGACACCCGTTTGGTTGATACGCGAAGTTAAAAGACAATATTAACCAGTATTCAATTCCATATCTGGAACAAGGTGTATCACCGAAAATAAAATTATTCTCTTCAAGGAGTAGCAAGAAGGACTCACTCGATTTCGTACATATTTATCGTTTTGCCTGGAACTATATAGAAATTAATTTGTACCAAATTTCTCATTCCCTGCTTGAAACGTTCAAAAGTTATCGGAATATGTTGTTAAACACGTGCCTTAAGGATTTTTTGTATGGAAGCTACTGGAAGGATTTCCCTTCGTTTTCACTTAAAATTTCAACTTCGTGGCTGAACAATTGCTTGAGTTACAGTGAGTTTCGTAAATTGAGGATGTTTGTACAGTATATTTGTATGGAGGCTACACGAAGCTTCCAGCCTTTCGAACATTCGCCGATTCTCGTAATTCTCTCGAGCCTTTTGCACTATTCAATTTAAACATCAAATATTAGAAAAACACGTATAACTGAATGTAGTGAGCGCTTCGAAGTCAACTGCTGTGTTGTGACGGTTTTCGATTTCGAATATACAGTCCAACCTGGATGAGTGAGAACGTGACTGTAAAAAAGGCCGTAACTAGCTCAATTTTGAACAGATCGACTTGAAATTTTTGGAGATTATTTTTGAAAGGTTATACTTAAAGAATCCGTCGAAAACGAAAAATCGGTTTTTCGAAAATTCTGACTAGATATAACCCCTTAAGTGATACTATACAACGACTACAATTTCGAAGGGGGATACAGGTTGTACCAGGAAGATAAAATTTAATTTCTGTATGTAGGATCAATTAAGTCTATTGAATCTATTGATTAGGTAAGTCTATTGTTAATGTGTAGTAGAGCGCGGCAGTTTAGCATTCTACTTAATAGTTTTTTAATAACAAAGTATTTCATTTGTTAGGCCCAAGGTACTAGCCCTTGCAAAAAATAATTGGCGTGTTTTTGTTTTATTTCTTGAAAACTGAAAAAGATGGAAATCTAAAGATTTATGACTATATTGTAAAGGCATCCTAAAAAAAAAACTGCCAATATTCTGGGCGCAACTTTATTATTTTATAGGTTGAAGTCCGTAACGTCTTTAATGCTGAAATACGGTGTGGGTGGCTATGGGACTGACAACCTAAGAAATAACGTTCCAAATAGCCTCCTTGTTATTCCTTAGGTTGTCAGTCCCATAACCACCACACCGCATCTCAGCATTAAACACATTTCGAACTTCAACCCATAAAAAAATAAAGTTGCTCACAGACTGTGGTCCAATTTTCTCTTTAATTTTAATTATTCTAGTAACACATCTACACAAAGATACTAAGTTTCAGCTTTCTGGCGTAAGCCGTTTCTGAGATATGAAAAACCACCCCTCCCTCGTACCCTGCTACCCCTACCAACAACTTATTTTTCGGGGATATCTCTGTAGTAGCTCCATACAGTTTTAAATTTTCAGCTTTCTATCCTTTGCGGCTATAGTAGTTAATGGATTATCAGGTACCTGTGGAGGATGATTGGGTGCTTGCTAAATGAAACGTTCGGCTGTTCGGTATAGAAGAAGAGCTTTATATTAAATTCTTGGGTTTTTATACAATACAATATAACAATGTTGCCCGATCTAACAAATTATACAAATTACAAAATATAGGGAATTTACTCTAATCGTCTAATTCAAATAAAAATTGATTTACACAAAAATTGAATGAAATTTAATTTTAATAAAATAATAATGATTACGAATTTCGTTTCTTTGGTATCGCCACAGTACTCCCCTTCCAGCAGATGCGTTACTTTGCGAAGCGGACGGTTCTTGTTAATTTTCGTCCATATCGTGAAAATTTTGGTGTTGTAGCCTTGGTTTCTTCGCTGTTATTCGTGATGTGTGTAGATGGTGTGGCTTGTTGTGTAGCTGGATCAGAATCTGTTGGCTGTGGCTGATTCTCATCTTCGCTTTTATTCGTGATGTGTGTAGATTGTGTGGTTTGTTGTATAGCTGTATCGGAATCTGTTGGTTGTGGCTGATTGTCCTGAGTGGTGAACATAGGTTTTAATCTATCAATAGAAATATTTTTTGTTTTATTATTTATATCAATACTAAAATATTTTTCTGATCGCGCTGTTATCTTGAAGGGTCCATCATAGGGTGGTTGTAAGGTTTTCGGATGGCATCGTGACGTACGAAAACGTGTGTGCACGTATTAAGTGCAGGGTGAATAAAAATGTTTTTATTAGGGTTATTATGTTTAATGGGTACTGGTTTAAATGATTTTATTGTCTCTTTTAAATTATTCACGAATGTTAATGGTTCTGTGTTAATGTTACTGTCATCAAAGAATTCACCAGGTAATCTTAATGATTGTCCGTAAACGATTTCCGCGGGGGTAGCGTTACTATTTGTTATCACTGAACGAAGCCCTAATAGCACTGTTGGTAAAATTTCTGTCCACCGATTGTTTGCGTGACACTTTAAAGCTGTTTTAAGATTTCGATGTAATCGCTCTATTTTTCCATTAGACTGTGGATGGTATGGTGTTGTTCTTATGTGTTGTATGCCTAACAATTTTGTGAGATTTTTGAATAATTCACACTCAAATTGACGGCCTTGATCAGTTGTTATCGTTGCTGGTACTCCGTATCTAGCGATCCAATTGTTGTACAAAGCTCGAGCGACTGTTTCTGCGGTAATATTTTCGATTGGTATTGCTTCTGGCCAATTGCTGTACCTGTCAATACAGGTTAAGCAATAGAGATTTCCTTCAGACATTGGTAATGGTCCTATTAGATCGATGTTGATGTGTTGAAATCTTGAAGACACTTCAGGATAGTGTGCGAAACCAGATTTTGTATGTCGTCCTATTTTACATTTTTGACACGCTGCACACGATTGTACCCACTGTTTTGTATCTTCGTTAATAGACGGCCAAATATATTTTTCTTTAATCTGATGAATTGTTTTTTTAATGCCTGGATGAGCCATGTTATGTATAATGTTAAAAACTTGACGTCTGGTGTTCTTTGGAACATAAAGTCTTGCGTTTTTCTTACTTGTATCAAAATAAATTTTAAATTCTGTACTAGGAATTTCTACTAATGTTAGTTTTAATGAATGTGTGTCAGGTTCGCTTAGCAATTTCTTTAATTCATCATCTTGCTTTTGATCTGTTTGGATATTGTTGTAGTCGAAGGTTGATGGCACTGTTATTGTCTTTAAACGAGATAAAAAATCAGCGACAGTGTTATCCTTACCGGCAGTGTATTTTATGTCTGTTGAAAATTGTGATATAAAATCTAGTTGGCGTAGTTGACGTGGTGATGCTTTTTCCGGTTTTTGTTGAAAAACGTATATCAATGGTTTATGATCAGTAACTATTGTGAAAGGTCTTGCTTCTAGCATATGTCTAAAATGTTTTATTGATTCATAAATTGCTAAAAGTTCCCGATCATATGTGCTGTACTTGGTTTGAGTTTCAGATAATTTCTTTGAATAAAATCCTAAAGGTTCCATTCGGCCGTTTTGTACTTGATTGAGAGCTGAACCGATTGATGTATCAGATGCATCAGTCATTAGTACGAGTGATGCTGAAGGTGCTGCATGAGCTAAAGTTGTTGCTTGAATTACTGCTTCCTTGCATTTTTTAAATGCTTCCTCTGTTTCAGTAGACCACTGTATGGTTCTGTTCTCCTTTTTATTTCCTGTTGTCAGGTTGTTTAATGGTGTTTGTACTGCTGCTGCTGATGGAAGGAAACGACGGTAAAAATTGAGCATCCCAAGAAATCGACGCAACGATTTAACGTTCGTTGGTTTAGTCATGTTAACTATTGCCTGAACCTTCTCTTCTGAGGGTTTTGCACCGTCATTAGAAAGCTCATATCCCAAAAAGTTGATGGTGTTTGTTCCAAAAATACATTTTGTGGAATTGATAGAAATGTGGTTTTTACTGATGAAGCGATTAATATATCGTCGATATACGCGAAACAAAATGGGAGATCGCTTAGAATGCCGTTGATATATCTTTGGAACGTCTGTGCGGCGTTGCACAGTCCAAAGGGCATCACCACGAATTCGAATAATCCGAATGGTGTGGTGACTGCTGTTTTTTCGATGTCTCTATCGTTCATTGGTATGTGGTGATATGCTCTAATCAAATCTAATTTTGAAAATATAGTTTTTCCATGTAAAAAATGTGTGACGTCTTGCAGGTGTGGTATAGGATATCTATCAGGTGTTGTTATAGCGTTGAGGCGCCTATAGTCCCCACAAGGTCTCCAGTCCCCTCCTTTTTTGGGTACCAGATGTAGCGGATTTGCCCAACGGCTCTTGGAAGGTCGGCAAATTCCTTGTTCAACCATTATTTGAAAATGATTTTTGGCGATTTTATATCGTACAGGTGATAATCTTCGTGGTCTTGAACAAAGAGGCTGTCCACGAGTTTCGATTACATGTGTAACCGTTGTTTGGTTTTTTATGACTGCATAGTTTGATTGTGGCTTAGTTATATTAGGATAGTTGACTAATATATTTGTAAAATAATTTGTGTTTCGTACTGTTGTAATTGTTTCACTTTTACTGCCTTTTGTTATTGTGGCTACTGAACTAATGTTAGTTGCAGTATCGATCAAACGTCTACTCTTAAGATCAACGAGTAGGTTGAATTCCTTCAAAAAATCCGCGCCTATTATTGGCTTACTAACATTGGCAATTACGAATGTCCAATTAAATTTTCGTCTAAGACCTAATGTTAAAGACAACATTTTTTCGCCATACGTATCAATAGTTGACCCGTTTGCAGCATACAATTTAAATGGCGATGGTTTTTTCTTTTTATCATAAAAGGACGGAGGACATTTTGATAAGTCCGCTCCAGTGTCGATTAGAAAATCCATCTCGGTTAATGCGTCTCGTATGAATAAGCGACTATTTTGACGGGATTGGGTGCATGTCGCTAACGATGCACTCAACCCTGGGAGTTTTCCTTTGGCTCAAATTTGCATGGTTTCGTACATTTAGTGGCTTCTTTTCCGTAGCGAAAATGATACCAGCAAAATTTTCCGTTTTTATCGTAAACTTTTCGTTTCGATTGTGAACGAGTATGCGATTGTGATCGTTTGTTTGATCGAAAACGTGGTCGAGATCTTCTCTCTTGAGGAACTTGTAGAGAAGAAATTTGTTGTTGCAAATCTGCCACTTGTTTTTTTAATTCACTCACATGTGACAGTTCTGATTGGTTTGGTGGACCTTGGCATTCTGAAATTTTGTTGGCCATGTCTGCCAATTTGTCTAACGAACTTGAGTCGCTTATGGAGAGAATGGATTGCATTGACAATGGCAATCCTTCCAGCCATAATGTTTTTAAAAATTCCTCAGGTACTTTATTTTGCGCTAGTGCACGCATCTCAAAAAGTACGTCGGATGGTCTCTTTTCAGAGAAACTAACACCAGTTAAAAGTTTCCGAATTTTTTGTTTTTCAGTTTCCGTAAATTTACTGATTATCCTTTGCTTCAATTTGTTATATTTATCTTCATCAGATGGATCCTTGATGATGTCACTCACCTGATGAAGAACTTCGGGTTCAATTGATCCGATCAATTGATAATATTTTGATTTTTCGGCTTTTATTCCCGCATTATAAAATTGAGCCTCAATTTGGGCAAACCATAGTTCCGGATCATTACGCCAAAATGGTGGAAATTTGATGTGGCTCGCAATTTTGCTCACCTCATTGACGGGGTCCAGCCCTTTTGACGAAGGACTGGTTGGTTTTTTTTCGATTTTGTCAGTTTCCGACATTGTCGAGTACCTTTATAGTTTATTTTTCAGTGTTCAAAATAATGTGGAATTCTGTTTTTTTACTCGCGTCGACTATCCGAAATCGAATCACGAAACATTGTTTATCATTAAAAAAAATAAATCGGCAAATCTTTTCGATGTTTGGGAAAAAAAAAAAAAATATTTATATGTGTTTTATTTTCGATACAATTTACCTTAGTTGACTTTTGTATTGTTATTGCCCTTGGCTAGGTCTTTCCAATCTGTTTTTTTTGCTGTGCGGCTTTTCGTTTTTCGTTGAATTCAAGCCACGTATTTCACGTTTTTGTTAGGGAAAAGATCTCTTATTTCGCATTTCGGAATTTTTACTTATGTAATTTCACTATAACTTCACTTTGAATTTTTATGGAGTGATGCTCTTTTGACCTTTTCGAAACCGCGTGTTGGAAAAAAAACACAAAAAAAAATATTTTTTACCGATGCTCGCTTTTCTTTTGTTACAACCGCGTGTTGAACAGTTTTATCTTTTTTATGCACCGTTATTCACTTTCTTTTTGGAATCCGCGTGTTTTTTTTTCGCTTTACCGTTGTTCACTTCTTTTATTGCACCCGCGTGTTGGAAAAAAAAAAAAAACTTTTCTTTTTTACTTTTACCGTTGTTATTCACTTTGTGTAGAACCCGCGTGTTGCGGAAAAAATTTTCTTTTTGTTTAAACTGATATTAACCACGTATACACAATTTTGGAATTCACGCTATTTTAATTTGATCTCGTATATTCACGTTATTTCAATTTTATTGCTCACTTATTTTATAATTTTTACGTGTATTTTAAATTTTATGTGCTTATTTTTAAGTAATTTACGGCACTGTTTCAGTAATTTTCCGAAACCGAACTTTACTATGAAACTATTCGTATCTCCACTAAGAATTTTAAAACACTTTTGTTTCACTATTTTCGCTTTGGTCACTATTAAATTCAAGCATACTTACAGTAGCGAAAAATAAAATTATTCGAAGACAAAAAAAATTTTGTGTTGCGCGTAGTCGAGGGTCACCAGTTATAGTAGTTAATGGATTATCAGGTACCTGTGGAGGATGATTGGGTGCTTGCTAAATGAAACGTTCGGCTGTTCGGTATAGAAGAAGAGCTTTATATTAAATTCTTGGGTTTTTATACAATACAATATAACAATGTTGCCCGATCTAACAAATTATACAAATTACAAAATATAGGGAATTTACTCTAATCGTCTAATTCAAATAAAAATTGATTTACACAAAAATTGAATGAAATTTAATTTTAATAAAATAATAATGATTACGAATTTCGTTTCTTTGGTATCGCCACACGGCTTATCAAAAATTAAAATAAAATTTTTTTCAGTTCCATCCCTTCCCACCATCACTCCCTACATCCACACCTTCAAAATTTTGTTCTCCTCTAGAGGTCTACTGGTCCTAACTCCTATAAAAATTCCAAAATCATATCTGATACGGTTCATGAGATATACAAATTTAAACTTTTTGGAAAATGGCTGCGCCCTACTACCATCCGCGCTTCACCAAATGTTTTACATTCAATAGATTCCACTGGTAATGCTATTTACAGAAACCAAATTTCTCCTTCCTGGAACAATTGAGTTGGAAGATATTGTATTTTAAAGTTTTTCGCCCCCACCCACATACCTACCTCACCACCCTTTTAAAAATGTTAAGCTTTTCTAATCTTCTAGTATCTCTTAAGACACCTACAAAGTTTCAACCAGAAGATATGGATTTTAGAATGATTCAATCCCAGCATTCAAGCGTTTTGGCCGCATTGTTCCCCTCCCCACTCGCATACCTCTCAACTCCTATCGACCATTTTCTTGCAAATGGGTTGGTTCTCTATATTATTAGGTACTACATAAATTTCAACTTTAAGCCTTCTTGCATAAGCTGTTCCTGAGATCTAGAAACCAATTTTTCCACCTAAAGCGCTCTCTTTCCTTCCCCAGTACAGCCCAACCCCTCCAAAAGACGAACAGACAGACTTTATTTTCGCTCTGTTCGAGTGTATTAGTTCTAAAACGTGAAAACACAAAATTTCAGAGTAGGAAATTTTTTGAAATTTTAGGTCGAAAACAATACATTCTAATTAAAATAGTAAAGTAAGATTGGTGAAAGAGGTAGCAAGGTACGCTAGTAGGGGTGGTTTGGTTACAAGTATAATAAGTACTTCTGCTATAAAGTTGGTACTTAGGCCGTTTTCGAATACCTTACTTCGTCTTCATCTACGTCTGGTTATAACAGTTAATGACGTCAGACTTAGCAAAGCTGTGTCTCAATCCCTTTTCGGTTCGCGTCTTGACTTTTTTTTAACGACAGCTGACCTAAGCTAAGCTTTTTTTAACCTGTTCTAACAACAATGCTATACTGTGTCGTTAACATCGACGTAGACGAGGTAAGGTATTCGGAAACGACCTGAGTACATGTATGAAAATATACTTATGTCGTATTTAAATACCGAGGAAATTTTTTCAAAAATTTTTCCAATTGCTTTCTGGTTGCTCGATTATGATGACCGAAAAAATGACGAAGTGCACGGACTACATTTTTGTTTGAGAGCCCATTTTCAAAATAGGCCTCAACAATTTTTAGACGTTTTCTGTGATTGATAATTAATTCATGATGCACAATACGAATAATTTGCCAAAATGTCAAAACAGATGTCAACAATTATTTGAAGATGAGAGTGGTTCTCCCCCAAGTAGCACCAATAGTCATGCAGGAGAAGTACGATCATTCTGTGAACTATGTATATCATATAACTATTAGTAATGATTACTTTCGAGAATAGAGAATAGTGAGAACGGTGATATGATAGTTGTCACAAACAATTTATAATGTACACAAGCGTGTTTTTGAAGCCGTAATGCTGTAGAGAGTTGGGGCGCTATATTATGACCTAAATCACAACATAGTATCCGTCCATCCAAACCATCACTCAATACTACGACCCAAGAAATCCTCTTAACCGTCAGCATAAGTGTATATGCCCATTACCCTGCCCCAGAGCAATCGATTGGAGTAAGTCTCCTTAATCAATTGTCCCGAGTTAGTCAGGACATATACTGGCTGCGAAGAAGATTATCAGCCGGTGACCAAGCCACAGTTGGGTGACTTTAGTCCCATGGTTTCCCGATAGGTAGCGTGCATCTAGCTCTAGCACGTGCTTAGCTCGCCGGAAGGGGCTACCTTCAACCATGGACAAAACGTATTATGCACGGTTGGGCTGTAAGTTCGAATTGGGGAGTTCGAACTCTATCAACAGCGGGCTGGAGAGTGAAGGAAAAGGAGTAGGGAGGTCACAGAATGAGGAAGGTGGAGAGAAGACAAAGGAAATGAAGGTGGAGAGCACCAAAGTTTCGAACTTCGCCGGGAAGGCCGAGGCCATTCTCAGATATTAACTAATCCTGGGGTTGGTATTGATTCTAACTCCTAAGAGTTGGCGTATCTGAAGCCATAGGGCTCATCGAATGGGGCGTATCTTACCTGTATTCGGGGTAGACTGTTAATGCGTTGGCTACTAAGAAGAAAAGGCGAGAAAAAAAAAACGTATAAGATATGCTTTGTCTTCGGGAGTCATGTAATGCGCCGAAACGTTGGGCCATACACTGTGCGCCGTCATCTGATTTTTACAGCGTTGGGTGCCATATAATGGGGGAATCCTACCATGAATATCGCGGGCGCCATATAATGTGTACCACGTTTTTGGCTCCGCATCCTGACATATCTTCGTTGGGCGGCAATAAAAAAACGTGTTGCACCGATCCTCTTCACACCGCACCGGCCGGTGTATATCTCGCCCTCCACACACCATCAAAATCAGCCAAAGAAGCTAACAGTAGCTAAGGCGCGCAGCGTCTTTTCAGAGCGATAATGCATTCGGGAATCAATGATCTGCCGAGAATCTTATCCCGCAACGTATCCATACGTTCCCTCCATGGCTTTGTATAATTGATTAAGGAGACTTACTCCAATCGATTGTTCTGGGGCAGGGTAATGGGCATATACACTTACGCTGACGTTTAAAAAGATTTCTTGGGTCGTAGTATTGAGTGATGGTTTGGATGGACGGATACTATGTTGTGATTTAGGTCATAATATAGCGCCCCAACTCTCTACAGCATTACGGCTTCAAAAACACGCTTGTGTACATTATATTTTTTTTTTCTTGTAAAATAAAAAAAAATTAACTCCTCAACTCTCAGGAAGACGCCTCGCCACAAAAGCTAACCGCGGGGTGATATCCCTGGCGGAAGGTGGATCCAAAAAGGAAAATCCTCCGGTGGATTCCGGGTTTGCACGATACTCTTCGTTATCTATCTCCGCCACCTCAGTTCGGCGGTTGCTGGAACACCCCTCGTGGTTCACACCTCACTTTTCTGCCGTTTACAAAACTGCTTCTTTTATTATTTTTTTTACTTGACCGTCTAGGCCCGCGAGTGAAGACTGAATGCTTCCTTTTTTTTGTCTTCTCGACTAGCCGGTGACACATGATTTTTCTCACCTTATCATTTCGAAACTCGTTTGATCTGACATTTTTTTCCTTGTAAGAAAATTTCCCTTTATCCAATGCACGTCGTTGGGTATGTTGTCTCGACTAAGCCTTAAATGGCAGGTGATCAGCAGGTTATACCCAGTGGATATTCTCGCCATTGCGTCCGATCATTCTACGTACATTTTGAATGTTCATACTAATAATGGTGATTGTGACGTATTTTCGGTGATGCCGTTCATTACAAATTTGCTAGTGCGGTCTTAAGCAGGGAATACACGATACAACGGTCGTACCGACGTGTTTTGTTGCGATATCTGTCCATCGGTTGTATGCACGGCACACACGATGCGATTTGCTTACAATTTTCTTGCAACCAGATTTCGTTGTTATTCCCAATACACTATTTGGCAACAGAGAAGCACTAAAAGGTTAGGAATGAAATCGCTACAACAGTTGTATTCATGATAATACACTATACAATATGTATACAACCTAACGCATGCGACCGCCGGTTTTCGGTTTAGAGCATACAACCGTGCGATATTGGCCCAATCGTTGCTTATAAGTGCATACACTATACAATTGTCGCATACAACGACAAATTGGGCGAACAGTGGGTACGACCATTGTATAGTGTATTCCCTGCTTTAAGCAGGGCACGATACAACGGTTGTACCGATGTGTGTTGTTGCGATATCTGTCCAACGGTTGTATCCACCGCACACACGATGAGATTTGCTTACAATTTTCTTCCAACAAGATTTCATAGTTATTTCCAAAAAAAATTTTTAATACAACAGAAGCACCAAAAACTTAAGAATAAAGTCGCTACATCAGTTATATTCATGACACTATACAATTTACATTCAACTTGTCACATGCCACCGCCGGTTTTCGGTTCAGAACATACAACCGTGCGATATTGGCCCAACTGTTGTTTATAAGGGCATACACGATACAATCGTCGCATACAACAAATTCGGCCAACAGTTGGTACAACCGTTAGTGTATTCCCTGCTTTAGTAATACATGCTACCTGCAGTGTTACGAATATAGTTGTGGGCTACGACTAAGCAGAACAACCATTATACTATTTTGTTGCAGCAGGATGGTTCTCAGGTGGCTGTTCGAACTTCGAACCCCACACAGACTTAGAAGTGAGGAGTATTCTTATGGTTGATCGCGTTAGTTCGCAAAACGATTGCACAACTACTTAAACGAACTAAATGGTCGTACGACTATATAGTACTGGTACTATAAAGCAGGGAATACACGATACAACGGTTGTACCGACGTGTGTTGTTGCGATATCTGTCTAACGGTTGTATGCACGGCATACACGATGCGATCTGCTCACAATTTTCTTCCAACAAGATTTCATAGTTATTCCCAGTACAGCTTTAAATACAACAGAAGCACCAAAAACTTACGAATGAAATCGATACAACAGTTGTATTCATAATAATACACTATACAATTTACATATAACCTGTCGCATGCGACCGCCGGTTTTCGGTTCAAAGCATACAACCGTGCGATATTGGCCTAACCGTTGCTTATAAGGGCATACACGATACAATCGTCGCATGCAACGCCAAATTGGGCCAACAGTTGGTACAACCGTTGTATAGTGTATTCCCTGCTTAAGTTGTCAGAGAGTTTTCGCAACACACAAGCCGCAACTAAAAAAATCTGCCAACAGTCTGGGCGCAACTGTATTATTTTTCCGGCAGAAGTTCAGAACGCGTTCAATTCGGAGATGGGGTGTATGTTACTATGTGACTGAAAACCTAACAAAAAGTTCGGGAAGCGGTCAGAAAAGGGTGTAACATATGAATTAAATAATTGGGTCATATTCCGGGATGCGGTCTAGAGGTTGAAAAAAACAAAACTTAAAAATAGGTGATTATTAAACAAGCCTGGAGAAGTGAACAGATATTCGATATCTGATCAGACCTGAGAAACATGGTGGAGTTCATGAAAAAGTATACAACCAGTTTACACCCTCTTAGGGGTCGAATTTCAAAAAATCTTGAAAACGTTTTCTAGGTATTCACATGAAGAATCCGTAGAAAAAAAATGAACTCAATATTTCGAAAGACCTAGTAGATATGACAAAAACCGTGAAAATATATGCATTTTATACTAACCGATATTTTTTTTTGCCCCCCCTTCTGAACGGCAATGAATATTCAAATTTTTTTTTATCAGAATTACTTATCTATTTAATTTACATATACGTACCGAGTTTCAACTTAACAGCATAAGCCGTTCTAAAGTTAGGAAAAACACCCCCCACCACCGTACCATACTACCCCTAAAAAAAATTTTATTTTTCCACCATTCCACTACTATAGCTCTATCTAAATACCAAGTTTTAGCTTCCAATCATTATAGATTCTTAAGATATAAGCATCGGAACTTTTTCTTTCTCACCCTTCCCCACCCTCACCCTCTACACCCACACCCCCAAACTTTTTTTTCCTACTAGGGTTCTATTAGGCCTACTTCTGGTAAAAATTTGAAGCAACCATCTTACACTGTTATTGAGATATGAAACGTTTTGTTTTTGAAAAAATCTTATCCCCTCCACTTACGTACTCCCCCGCCCCCTTCAAAGATTTTACTGTGAGCAATCTTTATTTATCAAGCTTTGTATCCAAACCGAATTTTGTTTTTCTGGTGCCACTGGTTTGGGAGATATTGTAATGCTAAGTATTTCAACCCCCACCCCCGTACGTCACTATCCCCACCCAACAATTTTGTTTCAATCTATTCTCCTAGTATAACTACAGATATTTGTTAAGTTTTAATTGCTTGCTATTAACGGTTTAGGAGATATGGATTTTAGAATGTGTCGATCTCGACTTTTTTGCGTTTCGGACGCATTGCTTCCCCCTCCACTCCCACACCCCTTCACCCATATCTGTTTTCTTTTTTGCAAATGGGTCCATTATCAAAGCTCTATAGAAATTCTAAGTTTCAGCCTCCTAACACAAGTTGTTCCTGAGATCTAGAAACCTAAATTTTTCGTCTAAAACGCTTACCCCGCCTTCCCCCTTACACCTCCTCCCCTGAAAATAATGTCAATTCAAGGGGTCCACCAAGTCTATTCTTAGAAAAAATTTTAATTTAATAGCTCCACTGGTTTGAGAGCTACAAGCCTTCAAAGATTTTGGGGCGGTCGACGTACGGCGTACGGGGTACGGCGTACGGCGTACGGCGTACGGGGTACGGCGTACAGACGGAGTGAAAATTTTTATTGCTTTTTTCGCGTCTACTAGTCATGAAACGTGGACAAAAAAAATTTGAGGGCAGAAAATTTTTTTTTTTTTAAAAATCGATAACAATACTGTATTATAAATAATACAGTAATTGGTTGTTACAACGTTCATCGGACTACAGGTTGTGACCAAGAACTATTCGTGCAATAAACTTCGGAGTCAGTTATTGTAACACTTTTTACTTTGGATAAAATTACAGTATTTTTTTTTGAATAAGTTAGGAATACGTTTAATGCTATGATCCGGTTTAGATTACTATGCGACTGATTTTGTGATTTCACCCTAAAGAATAAATCGGAGACTATTTGGCTTTGGGCAAGTCATAACTTAGTTGGTTGATTGTTAGCCTATCCCCGGAAAAAAACATTTACATATTTTAAAAAAAATATAAAAACAATACTAATGACATAAACCTTCCTTGTACCTACTACGAAAATAACTTCACCTTATCCCACAACCAATATTAATATTTTGTTTACAACGCAATAACTCGTAGTTTCAGAATTTCCCTTGTTCAGTATCGCCTTTATTTAAATTCGTGTTGTTCCTTATATTCCCATGGTCTCCTTTAACAGCCGTTTCGATACGGCATCGCGTTTAAATTTCATTTTCGGTTCATAGATTTCGCCAACGGGTTTGTTCAACTCGGCTATCTCCTTTTTATCCTCCGTTCGGTTTAGATTTGTGTTAAATACGCGTGTTTTGATTAAATCGCAACGAAGTGATTTCATAATTTTCCCCGGCATAAATTTGAATAATTTCGCCGAGACCGAGTCAATATACCATTTTTAATATTTCATCATCGTTTTGACACTGCTTAGTCGGTTGGAAAATTGTTTTTGCATTTTCCAAGGGATGAACAAAAAAAAATGGAGAAACACACTCAACTTCTCAAGCTCTGAATTTTCGAGTTTTCTTCGCATTGCCATTTAAAAATATAAAATCATTTTTTAACGTTTAGTTCAAATGGTCTTAGCTCATGCATAGATACAATTGCTAGCATCATTGAGAACATCATAAAGTTAAAGTTGAATGAAACACGCAATTTGTTCGTGAAGTCGACAAGAATATTATTTTGTTATGTAACCTGGGTACCACGAATTTCGTGAATGGAACAACAAATTTGAAATTTATGTATGAAAATTGCGTACATATTTTTGTATTACACAGAGAAATCAAATGAAAGTACATTCGATATTTCATAGCAGGAAACGAAACATGTTTTTTTTTGGCAATAAACATCTGCTGGAAAAAGGCTTGAATAAATCGGTTTTAACCTTTTCAGATTTAACAATGCATTGTACTACAGAATCGATATTATTGTCAACTAAAAAATTCCACAAAATAAAATGCATTCTTCAGCCTACTTTTCAACTGTTTAATAAAGGACTCAGTCGAATCCGAAACTACATATGTATAATAAAACTAAAGGGTATTTAGCCCTCGTTCAGAACACACATTTTTGACTGGCAAAAAGAGAGGTTAAACAATGATATACCATGGATACTCTGCTATACAAATTAACTTTATTCAAATCATGATATGCGATACAAGATACCATGATATACAGCCCATACATGTTATTCTTTCACATTTAGCTGTCAATGAAAAAAACATTGATTTCAAGCTTCTATCAATCGTAGTATTGTGCTTATATTGTTTTATTTTAAAATGAATATGAATTCAACGCAGCAACAAAATTTAATGCAACTTTTAATTAATCTGGAACAGCTAAGAGTTCATTTCGAAATCTTTGCAGTGAAGAAAAAAAGGTTCGACTGCTAACTCTTTGTGCAAACGTCGCGGTATGATGTTCAGACGAAAACCCTAGTACAGAGTTCCGAGCGAAACGAAATAAACTGTCAAAAAAAAATAAAGATTTCGTTCGTTTTCATGAACGGAATGGAAATTTTCCGTAGTCACTAATAAATGGCGCTCGGTTCAGTTAATTTTTTTTCCAAGGGTAAGTATATGACTATGTTCGGCGTAACGAAAACGAACGAAAAATCTGCCAACAGTCTGGGCGCAACTTAATTATTTTTCGGCAGAAGTTCAGAACGCGTTCAATTTGGGGATGCGGTGTATGTTACTATGTGACTGAAAACCTAACAAAAAGGGAAGGGAAGCGGTTAGAAAAGGGTGTAACATATGAATTAAAAAATTGGGTCATATTCTGGGATGCGGTCTAGAGGTTGAAAAAAACAAAAATTAAAAATAGGTGATTATTAAACAAGCCTGGGGAAGTGAAAAGATATTCGATATCTGAGAAACATGGTGGAATTCATGAAAAAGTATACAACCAGTTTACACCCTCTTAGGGGTCGAATTTCAAAAAATCTTGAAAACACATTCTAGGTATTCATATGAAGAATCCGTAGAATAGAAATGAGTTCAATATTTCGAAAGACCTAGTAGATATGACGAAAATCGTGAAAATATATGCATTTTATATTAACTGATTTTTTTTTGCAGAATTACTTTTCTAGTTAATTTACATATACGTACCGAGTTTCAACTTCTTAGCATAAGCCATTCTAAATTTAGGAAAACCACCTCCCACCACAGTACCATACTACCCCTAAGAAAAAATTCTATTTTCCACCATGCCACTACTATAGCTCTATCTAAATACCAAGTTTCAGCTTCCTTTCATTATAGATTGTTAAGATATAAGCATCGGAACTTTTTCTTTCTCACCCTTCTCCACCCTCACCCTCGACACCCACACCCCCAACCTTTTTTTCCCTACTTAGGTTCTATTAGGCCTACTTCTGGTAAAAATTTGAAGTATCCATCTTACACTGTTATTGTGATATGAAATGTGTTATTTTTGAAAAATTCTTATCCCCTCCACTTACGTACTCCCCCGCCCCCTTCAAAGATTTTACTTTGAGCAATCTTTATTTATCAAGCTTTATATCCAAACCGAATTTTGTTTTTCTGGTCCAATTGGTTTGTGAGATAATCTAAAGTTTTTCACCCCCCACCCCGTACGCCACTACCCCACCCAAAAATTTTGTTTCAATCTACTCTCCTAGTATAACTACAGATATTTGTTAAGTTTTAATTGCTTGCTATTACGGTTTAGGAGATATAGATTTTAGAATGTGTCGATCTCGACTTTTTTGCGTTTCGGACGCATTGCTTCCCCCTCCAATCCCACACCCCTTCACCCATATCATCAATTTTTTTGCAAATGGGTTCACTATCAAAGCTCTATAGAAATTTAAAGTTTCAGTCTCCTAACATAGGCTGTTGCTGAGATCTAGAAACCCAAATTTTTCGTCTAAAACGCTTCTCCCACCTTCCCCCTCACACCCACACCCCTGAAAATAATGTCAATTCAAGGGGTCTATTCAGTTTATTCCTAGAAAATTAATTTAATAGCTCCACTGGTTTGAGAGCTACGAGCCTTCAAAGGATTTTGGAGGTCGACGTACGGCGTACAGACGGAGTGAAAATTTTTATTGCTTTTTTCGTGTCTACCAGTCATGAAACGTGGACAAAAAAATTTTGAGGGCAGCAAATTTTTTTTTTTTTTAAAATCAATAACAATACTGTATTATTACTAATAAAGTAAAAGACACCTTCGAAGTAGAGTGAAATATACTATACAGTTTGTTACTAGATGTCAGTTAAATAAAAGCGCGCGAAATTTGAAAAAATTAAAATATTTTCATGAAATTACAATTCCGGCATACAACACAACAAAATATAACTCTTATAAAACTTCCCGAGCACAAACTAACTGAATTGACAGCGAACTTTTGAAAATCTTGATTTATCAAACATTTCGCTCGCATTCCAACGAATGAACTGAGCGCCAACTATTCGTGACTACGGCAAATATCCATTCAGTCCATGAACACAGTTGTGAAAAACCATCGAAATGTTTCGTTGCGAAAAATGAGCGAAATTTTAATTTTTTTTATATGGACTTTGACAGTTTAATTCGTTTCGCTCGGAACACAGTATTAGGCTTAATAAATAAATGTAGAAAGCGGACCATCCCATCCCCAAAAAAATAAAAACACGCTCAAACAATTTTAACTGACGGATGAATTTGAAAATTCACAACTGACATTCGTTGGGATTTCAGTCGTAGATGGCGCTAATGGCAGTTAAAGCAAAAATCAAGGAAAGATGTTGATATTATTATGTAGATATCATAATACACTGGTGATATTGACGATAGTATGATTTGTGTACGAAATGAGTATCCAAGTCGGGGTTTTTTCCCCATCCAGTTCAGCCAATCGTACGATACTCTAGAAGAAATACTGAACTAAAAATTATATTGTTGTTGGGTATAAAATATTATTATTATTATTATTATATTTTAATAAAAGGTATAAATATAAATACACACAGTTTTTCTTAAGCAGTAGTTACAAAGACAATCCAGCTTGGTATAAAATAGAATAAGAAGTGCGGATGTATTATCTATTGTCCTTTATTAAGGACTCTGGATTGGTTGCTACTCGAAAGGAAAAATAAGATCAGTATTCAATTTCATATCGATTTCCAGCATATTTATCTCTTTACCGGGATCCATTTAAAAACTAATGCGTACACAATTTCCAATTCCTATTTTGTAGCGTTCAAAAGTTATTGGAGTTAATCTTTATTTAAATTGTTTAGTGAAAGCTACCTTATGAAGTGGAAGGATGTCTCTGACTAGTATGCTGGACCATCGAGAACCGTCCTTCACCCGGTACAGTTATGCCCAAGAATGGGTGAAACTCCCCCTCCTCCTACTTCCGTCCTTTCACTCCACCTTGCCGGGGTGGATTAAAGTGTGATACGAATCGTGCTATGACCATCCTGGAGCCCATACAAGAACCCTAGTCGTGAATTGAGTGTGCGGATACATACAATGCGGATTTCCGTTTAGAAAGACCACACGTTCTCCGCTACTCGTGGAGACATAAGAAAACTAAACAAGAACAAAAAAAGTGATCTTGGATCTCTTAAAAAGAAGGACGGAGAAAGAATGTCCTTTCCAGCCGTGATAGTGGATTCCTCAGAGTTTTGCCAAGCTCGTGATCTGTTCCACAACCACCGGTCTGGTGTTAGGTGAGAGTAGGCCTAGAGCTATGCTAGCGTTTTTGACAAGATATGAAATCTCAAGCTGGCCATGAATAAAAGCCAGGATACCTAGCAAGCTTTCCGATGTGGTGACTTTGCATCACCAGAAATTGAGATAGACCCTGCTCTCCAACTCGACCATAGTGACAACTCTAAACTCGATTCAACTACAATACATCAGAATCACTTCTCCTTAATGAATGAAAGGGATCTAAGCTTGGATGCTGGAACAGAGTGAGGAAGACCTTCAGGCATTTGACCTGGAAGACTCATGAGATTCAACCAAACCGTGATCGAGGTTAATGCTACGAATACTGCAGGTTAATCTAACTTACTTAAAAACTCCATCAGCATTCTTACATCTCCGTCTAGCTAGGGATTGAGAAGACTTAACCTAGGTTCAGGAGCCATGGATCTTGCATAACGGTGAGCTGGGCGTGAATCCACTCAAGCAGAATTACTCCTTTTCACCAGGAAATACAAACCTCCTCACGTTGACTCTTCTGCTCTAGGTGGAGGGTCCTAGTTTAGTTTTAACCGAAAGTGCAAGATATTTGGGCAGGAAACTACAGTGAAAACCTAATATCCAGGAACGAGCTAGCAACAGTTGCATTTTATTCGAGAAAAAAGGTCATTGGCAAAAATTGGGAAGAGTTCAATGGCAATGGTATCAGACCGATACTCATGTGTGATGTTATTCTCATAGCATAAGAATAACAGCAAAAGCTGGATCGGTGTCAGCCATGGTTGGACCAGAGCCAGCTTTCAGTGTGTCTGTTGCTTCTGTTAGGGCTGCCATTGTTGAGTGGGTGAGTAAATCACACATTGAGAAATGGCGACTTTTTCCGGAAATGCGGCAGACCAGAAACCTTGTTGAGGGACCAGCCGCTGCTTTTCTTATCAAATAGAGCAGAAAGGAATGTTGTAGTATGGCTGGTGTCCTCACAGGTTATAAACTTGTGTGGCCTACACATAGTCAAATTGAAAATCATTGAGGAAACCATGTGCACTGCTTGCGATGAGAGCGACGACACTACGGAACATTTTCTTCTCGAGTGTCCAGCTCGTTTGCAGGAATGCATGTATACGGCGTCGACGTTATAAGGGGAAACTCCGTTCTTGCTCCCTACCTGAGCTTTTGAAATTCGTGAGGAGGACGAAAAAGTTCGGGTAGAGACTGGGGATTTGAGTATAATGGGCCCGGTGGCCTAAATGCTCAAGACTCGTCTTTCAGTGTACCTTCTTCACACCAAACAATAACAACAACACCACTGGAAATGCTATTTAATCTACCTCCCCTTGGGAAGAAAATGGCAGCCATTGAAGCTATTCGACTTAGAGTCTCTCTCTGTTCATAGCAAATTGAAGGTCGCTCGACAGTTGTGAATTTCTTCAATAATATTCCTGAAAATACGGCCCCAAAGATATACTTTTGATAAAATAGTCCTAACAGCCATTTCTACCCATCTTAAATGGGAAACGAATTCAGTACGAAAAAAAGTCCGTCCCCACTCCAAGCCTGATGGCGGAGTAGGGGCTCTTCCCGCCTACTGAACCACTGTGGAGTCTATCAGGCGGAGCGGAAGCAATCAAGGAAGCCTTCAGAAAACCAACTTAAGATGGGCAGGCGATAGAGATCTGAGAGATTTGGATCTGAAACGCTCTAATAGGTTGATGTTCTTCAAAAAGGCGAGTATCAGCATCGTAGTCACTATTCTGTTCGGAGATTGTTCGATATACTAAAAGACTCGGCCTCTTCTCAAACAACTTCATTAGAAGCTACCAGGAGCTTACTTCTTCAACAGTCTTAGTGACCTTACCGCAATGGAGGTCGCAAGAGTCTAACGCTTCATAGTAAGCTCTAAATGGTTTAACAAGTGGGATCGGATATAAAATCCTGTGGTAACACAACGGCTAATTCTAGGTTTTTTTGTATCTAAGAAACGGCTTTTGCTAGAAAGTTGAAACTTAGTACGTATGTTATATGTACTACAGGAGTAAGTAATGCAAAAAGTAATAATTTTCATTGGCGTACAGAAGTGTACATCTTTTAAGCACATCGAGTTATCAAAGATATTTTACTAGGACACGGCCGCTAAATCAGAATGGGATCTTCTGAAGGTTATGGTTTGGTTTAGGCTGTCGCGCCGTGCAACTGATGATATTCTAAGACTGCCAAGACAGTCTTCTATAATATAACATTTACGCTGTGGTTGAATAAAAAATGTGAAAGAAATATCAGTAGGTATCCATGTAAAGATTACAATTTTATTGAATTACGGCACAGCTGGTAACGATATCATAGTTGTCCTTGCCAAGAAAGGATAAATTTACCCAAATGATATCAAAGACCATCCCTTATGAATTTGAAAAGAAAATCCTGAAAGATTTGATTTTCCAAACAGAAGCAGTTTATTCAGTGAACCCACAAACAAATGTTTCAAGTGCTAGTCTCACTCCACCTTAAACCGAAGAAAATGTCCTGAAAGCCACAAAGTAGTCGGCGTTGAAAGCACAAAGTATCTGCAAAATGAAGAGCAATTTACCCGGCATACGACTTTTTAGCATACATACATCAAGAGAACAGCAAACAACTCTATCCTCGACACACTATGTACCTACCTTGATAGACACTAACCTGGCTAAGTTGTTACCTTTATCTATAAATAAAATAAAGAAAGATCTAGTTTTTTTTTTTTTTAATCTAATAGAACCGCCTTGGGAAGTAAAACGGAAAACACAAGTGCTCTTTTCAAGGGTTCTTTTCTTTGCTTACCAGAAATACGGGATCTGGTAAATAGCTTTTTCTGCTATCCAACTCGGACCAAGATATCTTACAGGATATCCTTCTCATAATGTGGACATAATATTAGAAATTTCTTGTCTCCTTCTCTCATTGACGACGACCAAATAGTTTGTGAAACACAAAAAAGTGGGATGAGCATGACGAGTTGGTGGAAATAAAATAAGGAAACATAAAAGAAAATCTGGTCACTGTGGTTACGTTGATTATGTCCTTTCTGTAGATGCCACTCCATCGTTCTCTTCTCCTCGATGAAAATCACATTTTTGTTTTGGTATATTGAGGAATAAATAATAAAAATATTAAGCTATTTCCAGGTAAGATTCCGAAGCTGAAGGACACCTGCAAAATGGATACTGAATGGAATCAGCAGATACGTCCTGATCCCGAAGCTGTATAGAGATACAAAAGAAAAATACTTGAGAAGGCATCGATTACTCTCCTTGAGCTTTCACATATAGTTCCTAGTGATTTTTTGACAATGTGATCAATAAGAAGCACTCAGAACTGATATTGTTATGAAAGCTGTTGGTCGAGTAGCTCATATTAAGTGACCTTTTCATGAAGGAATAAACAAGAACCAAAATATTGTTAAGACAATAGTAAAAGGTTTTGTATCGAGTTCGCATAGATAAATGTTAGCATCACCTAGTATTCTGTCATATCTGATCTGATACGCCAACCCGCCCGCCTTTAAGTTCCTGTTCTCCGTAATGGATTAAATAATTAATTTCGAAATGCTCTTATTTAAAACCTGTGAAAAACTGACCACCAGGAGTTGTCTTGTCTCGCGATCAAAGACGTGATGTAATTCTCTTTTTTTCTAGTATTATCCCCAATCCTAAAACGTTCGATTATTTCCTTAAAAAAAATGTCAGTCCGTCTGCCCGCCGTACGCAAAATCATTTAAAGGCTCGTAGGTCCCAAACGCCTGTAGATATTATTAAATTTAATCCTTTTTTTCGTTAATAGACTGGAACCTTGAAGTGACCAAATTCTGAGTGGTGGGGCTGTGAGTGAAGAGGGGGATACATTTTAGATCGAGAATTTTGGTTTCTAGATCTCAGCAACCGCGTATGCTAGGAGGTTGAAACTTGAAATTTATATAGCGCTTTGATAGTGAACCCATTTGCATAAGAATTGTCAATATGGGCAAGGAGTGTGGGAGTGCGGGAATAATAATGCTCCCGAATTGCTCGAAAGCCGAGATCAAGACATTCCAAAATCCATATCTTCTTATCGGTTAATGTCACGAAATTAAAACTTATTGAGCATCTGTATACCTACATACTAGGAGAATAGATCGAAAAAAAAATTTGAGAGGAGAGAGTGGCGTACGGAGGTGGAGGGTGAAAAACTATAGGCTACGATATTTCACGATTCAATGCAGGGGATAAACATTTTTCTAAAAAATCACGTCTCATATCTTTTTCTATTTCTATTTTTCTATTTTTTTCTATTTTTACCAGAAGTAAAATTCAAATATCCATTGGCGTACGGTTTTCGTCATATCTACTAGGTCTTTCCAAATATTAAATTCATTTTTATTCTGCGAATTTTTCATATAAATATGAAAAATTACTTTATTCTTCCACGGGCTTGTTTTATAATCACCTAAAACTGGTTTTCAAATTTTTTTCATTTTTCAATTCTGACCGTGTTGAAGTTTATGGAGAAAATTATGAAAATAAAGGTAAATATATATTACTTTCCAGTAGATTTACAGGTATAATACATACCAAGTTTTATATTTCTAGGAGTAGCTGTTCTATGGATTGGAAAACACTCCACCACCGCACAGCGATCTAGCTGGCCAAAATAATTTATATTATTCATTCATCTTAAATTAAGGTATTATTAAGTTATTATTCAGTAATAATAATATTGGAACATACCTATTTTATGAAGAAAAAAAATTTCGTGCATAATTAATATATAATTTTTTTGGTGAATGTTTTCACATCACATTTTTAACTGAAAGTTTTTCGGGTAAGATTCCATTTGTTTTAATTTTTTTTAAAACGTTTTGGACTCGAGTAACACCGCCTTTACAAAGAAATGAGTTCTTTATTCTTGCAAAAGGAATATTCAAAATACGAACATTTCAAATTTCCGTTATCAACATAAACTGTTATAAAATCTGAATAGGCAGATATTGGCAGAACATTTTTGTGACTCCTTAATGAATGGATATTTCACCTTCAAATTGTCACATAAATTTTGACGGAGTCTTACGGAGTTACATATGTATATAACTTAATCAATTTTGAAAATGTACCTTTTCTGAAAAATAGATCTCAAATTATAGCAAAATTTAAAACTACCTAGTTCAAAAACTGAAAGAACATAAATTGTAAAAATCAAATACTAATTCAATATTTATTATTCCAAATTTTCTAATTTTCCTCTGAAATCACGAAAAAATTATGCGGACACAGTTAGTTTTAAAAATAAATTTTTCTGTAACAACTGATTTCTTATGAATGGCTACTTTGAACTTAGCCTGCGGCTTTTATAGTAAATACAGGTGAAAAAAACCCTTCCTGAAACTTCCTAATTGGTTAAGACAATTAAAACATAAAATGCTGCTTAACAATTGCATGTTTGAAAACCGCCAGCTAGATTTTGAAAATGCCCTACTGTACGCCGTACTATACTACCTCAAAAAAAAAAAATATATTTTTAGATCACTCTAAGTACCGAGCTTCAGCCATCTATCATTATATGCTCTCAAGGTATAAAAAATCTGCCAACAATCTGGGCGTAACTTTATTATTTTTCCGGCAGAAGTTAGGAACGCGTTCAATTCTGAGGTGCGGTGTAGGTTACTATGTGACTGAAAACCTATCAAAAAGAACAAGCCCGTGGAAGTGAAAATCTGATCGGATCTGAGAGATATGGAATAATTTATGAAAAAGTACACAATTACTTTACACCCCCTTAGGGGTAAATTTTCAAAAAATTTTGAAAACACTTTCTAGGTATTTATATGAAGAATCCGTGGAATAAAAGTGAATTCAATATTTTGGAAGACCTAGTAGATATGACGAAAATCGTGAAAATATATGCATTCCATTTTGACTGAGCATTTTTTTGCCCCCACTTCCGAACTCCAATGGACATTCGTATTTTTTTTAGTATTATTTTTTAATTACTTTTCTAGTTGATTTACATATACACACCGAGTTTCAACTTTCTAGCATAAGCCGTTACATAGTTAGGAAAAACACCCCCTCCCCCGTACCATATTACCCCTATCAAAAATTATATTTTTCCAATATGCCACTACTATAGCTCTATCTAAATACTAAGTTTCAGCTTTTTATCATTATAGGTTCTTAAGATATAACCATCGGAACCTTTTCCTTTTCACCCTCCCCCACCCTCACCCTCTACACTTACACCCCGAAAATTTTTTTTCTCTCAAAGAGTTCTATTGGGCTTACGTCTGGTAAAAAATTTGTGCATCTATCTTATACTGTTCTTGAGATATGAAACGTGATTTTTTTGAATATTTCTTATCCCTCCCACTTCCATGTTAAACCAACCCCTTAAAAAATTTTACTTTGAGCAATCTTTATATGCTTACCTTTTTACTCAAACCGAATATTTTTTTTCTAGTGCAATTGGTTCGTGAGATATCGTAATCTAAAGTTTTTCACCCCTCACCCCCGTACGCCACTACCCCTACTCAAAATTTTTTTTTCAATCCCTTATTCTAGCATAGGTACAAATATTTGTTAAGTTTGAATTTCGTGCCATCAACGGTTTAGGAGATATGGATTTCAGAATGTGTCGATCTCGTCATTTTTGCTTTTCGGACGAATTATTTTCCCCCCACTCCCACACCCCTTCACCCATTTCAATAATTTTTTTTGCAAATGGGTCCACTATCAAATTTCTATAGAAATTCCAAGTTTCAGCTTCCTAGCGTAAGCGGCTGCTGAGATCTAGAAACCAAAATTTTTCGTCTAAAACCCTCCCCACTTCTCTCCCCTCTTACCCACACCACTCTAAAAGATACCAGTTCCAGAGGTTAACTCAACCTACCCACCATAAAAATTTCACGATAATACCTCAATGGGTTTGGGAGCTACGCGGCTTCAAACTATTTTTGCGTACGGTATACGGCATACGGCGTACGCCGTACAGACGGACATTTTTTTTTTAATGCTTTTCTTGGGTGTAAAACGTCCTAAAACGTGAAAATACAAAATTTCAGGGTAGCAAATTTTTTTGAAATTTCAGGTCGATCACAATACTTTATTATTAAATAATAATAAAGTAAAATCGGCAGATATCTTTTTTTCATTTCTTCACAGCCCGTTCATACCACCACCCCTAAACACGTAATTTTTTATTTATTTTTTAAGATAATAAAGTAAAATGACAATGAACTGTACCCCATTTTACCTACCTCATCCAGGTGAGTAAAACAATTACTTCAAACTCATCAATATTTCATTTCTTTCCTCGATAATTGAAATAATAGTAGGTACGAGGTAATACAAAAGTTTTATTTAAACCAAAACATTTTTAGCAGTTTTTTTTTAACGAGGGCCAGTTTAGAACATATTAAATTTTTAGCTGTTACTACTTTTCGCTTATTACCTGCAAAATACATAGTAAGACCTAAATTTTCGGACGTCTACCCAAAAAATAATTAAGCTGCAACCAGACTATTGGTAGAGTTTTATTTTCACTTCCATTTAGTTGTACGGAAACAACTGGTGAATATTGGAGTTGACAAAAATAATTTTTCTGATAACCTTCTAGACTTGAAATTATTGTTGCTCTATTTCCACTATGACCGCGTCTCTTACTACATCCCAAAATTGTAATTAGTCCTTCTGGTATCTACTATTCAGTTTTGGATTATTTGACTGTGACAGCGTTCTTCTGACGTACTGCTACAGCTTCAAATGTATTGTTTTTGGATGGGATCATGGATTTTAAGCCCATGGGGGATTCGAACGACAAACTCACAGTTTTTTTTGTGGACTAGTGCGTTCACCTTTGGCGTCAGGGAAGCCTCAGCTACCATACAAATGTCTTTAAACCAATTGATTCATGAAAATAAGTGCTTTAAACATTTCCATATTAGTGCAAATTTATGTAGAAATGAAGAAAAAAATGCTTACCATAAAGCATCCCAGAAACTTAATGTGCTATTTCAAGTTTTATCGATAATGTCACCCACGAAGGATCCGACTCTGATTCCAAAATTCACTGCTATTTAATTTGATTACATCCAACGATTAAAAACCAAATCCAATCCTATCTCCATTATCCCTACTCGTTTGTAACTTGACCAAAGATATATGCTCATAATGATGATGGCACACAATTAATCCCCGACAGACAGCCATCCCCCTCATAGATGTAACTCGGGCCAGATTTGACTGGATTTCTTGTCGGGACATACGAAAAGGACAACTCTAACCCCTTCGAAAAATTTGTAATTCTACTCAATTGTCCTTTAGTGGCCACACTTCATTTAACAGCGTTGTCAACTTCCATTAAAACTTTATTTTCCGTATTTGTGTCTCAATTAAATTTGAAATGACTTGACGATTTACATAAAAGCGAATATTTCCATATCAAGGCGTCTGTCGTCTCCTTGATCGCATAATATTAATTTGGACATTAACACGCTCAACTTGACGATGATCTCGAATCCGGGAGCATGCTGGCATGTAGGGTTTCATTTTGTCCGACCGGCCACCGGAATATGTTGCGCTATATCTAAGAATTTCGAAATATCATCGAAGGATATTACGGCCACTTGGATCAATTTCGATTTGTGAGGTTTCAGATACTCGTACTGCGTGGACTATCCAAAATACTACTTAATATCTACTCGCTCCTGAAAGCCATACAACTAGCATTTAGTATGTACTACTCTGTGATTATTTGAAATTTGTCCTGGAGAGGAGTCATCCTGATGGCAACATTCAGTGACTGGAGGAAGCATCGTCCGAACAATGGCCCTCTTCTTTAATGATGACAATTCCTATAAATTACTAATTAGGACACTACAATGGTTTCATGCCATCACGCGAAATCAGTATGTTCATTACAGGGTAGTGTGATTAAACCAATCTGTCCGGGTGGCTTTTACATTCGTAATGATTTCATTTAAAGGTCTTCGTTTTTACAGTGACCATTCTGATGCTTTTTGCATTGCGGCTTATTGTATTGTAATTGGATGGATATTTTTCGTAGCTAAATGTAAAACTGAAAATGACATCCTTGTAATTATTGTAGTTAATTAGATAATAATCAATAAAATGAAGCGATTTTATTTAATATCAAATATATATTGGGAGTATGTTGATTACACTTAAGTCAATTTTGTTTAATAAGTAATGCTAGAGTTACTTCATTACGAGACCAACGGAACACTAGGAGGTGAAATTGTCAGCCACACGCTCGTCGGTTAATATTACCCCGATCTTAACACAGGTTCTCATTTTCAGCTGAGTGGACTGGTAGTCCGGCACCCAATCCCATTCTCGAAAATTACTTGTTGCCAAGCAGATTCGAACCAGCCACTAGCCACTAAGTCACCCAGACTACTTAGCTTATTATACCTATAAAGAAATCATTTCTAGAAAAAGAATCGGTAGGCATGGTAACGGTTGACGTTGAAAAAACTTTCGGCAGCGTCTGGAATGATGATCTTCTATTCAAATTAATGAATGGTGCTTTTCCGATATATTTGGAAAAGGTAATTCTATCATTCCTAGCAGCAATAACCTTTGCTGTCAGAATAAATTCCAGCCACTCTAATAGTTAACTCATACCAGTTAAGCCCGATATGTACTTTATAATATCTTTACGGCGGACATACCAACCCGCAGCCTAGATTATCATATGGCTCGCCAGTCTGGAGTTAATGTTCCAACTCAAATAAAAGGAAACTACAGATCTCCTACGACAAATGTTTGAAAATGATGCTTGACAAACCCTTCTATTTTTCGACGAAAAGGCTCCACGAAATTGTAAACGTACCTACACTCAAAGAAAAAATATGATTGTGACAACCATATTTTGGGAGAACCTTACTATGATTGAGGTTATAGTTGCCACAACTATGTTACAACATGTAACATGTTTAGCTTTAAAAAAATTATGATTGTGGAAATCTTGGTTTATGCATCACGTAACCTTCTTTAATAATATAATGGTTGGGTCAATCATAAAATTTATGTGACATGGTTGCTTGAATCGTAGTTTTGAATTCAGAACCTTGGTGTATGATTCACGCAACCTTCCTTTATAATATGTTGGTTAGGTCAATCGTAAGATACATGTGACGCTGAAATAATTCACAAAGAAAACACTTTCGATCATAAATAAATGACTTGAACAACAATTAAAAACTCTCGAACAAAGCACACATGAAATTGGAAAAAGCGAACTTACACCGCGAACGATCCTTTTCGTACTGTGAGAGGTATGGTTGTGGGAATTATTTTATCAAATTATATGGTTCCATTGATAATCAAGACAACAATATTCTATTGTTGTCGTGATAATAATACACAATTACATCATGTAATGAGTATGATTGGTACAACCATATTAAATTTCAGTAGGGATATATGTTTAATGCAACCATATTATGATTTTACGAATTATATGCTATGGCTCGAACCATCATAGCCATGATCACTGGAAACATGTCAGCTTTACAATAGTTAGAAGAACCTTAATATGGTCAATGCAACCTTGGAATAAACATAGTTTTTCTTTCAGTGTACAGTTCACCAACTAGTCAACAACCGATTTTCATTTTTTTCACGCAGATCCCAAATGAGTGAAAATCTGCTAATCCACTCTCTATTTTAACACTGCAGAATGGTACACATCCCCATATGTAGGGAAAAGTGGGGCAAAGTGAGCCCCCTAAGGTTTGTACCGAGGTTCGGTGAAGTTATAAAATCCTTTTCATGCAAAATCGATAGCGTAGAATGTTAGCTTACTCATGTATTCATGAAATTAAATATTGATGCTGATAAAAAAGTTATCTACTTCTTTCTATACATACTTCAAAATGCCCACTTTGTCAAACTACTGGGGTTAAGTGAGCCCTTCCAAGGGGTATAATATAATTTCATCCAAAATAGAGCAAAAGAATATGGTAATAGATGAATTAAGACAAGCAATATGATTTTAATAAATTCAAATGAAATTAAGTTGATTAGGAGTTAGTTATTCTTTCCGGTGTCAGTGGAGTGAAACTCCAACACGCAGTCCCCGACTGTGGACTAACCGCTATCCCTGAGGATATGACAAATTTGGAAAGAAACTTCACTGGAGAAGCCAGTTCATCATAAGATTGTTTTGGACTAGGTCCGAAGGAGCTGTTTCGTCATCGGAGGGCATAGACTCTTCAGAAGGTGTATTCTTGCCTACTAACCGAAACACCTTGACAGCTGGTGGGATCGCTGAGGTAAATTCTATATAGCCACATCCCATTCCAAATTTATTACCGAGAAGAATTTAATGGTCAAGAAAGGCGTCCTCTACCTTAGGCTAAAGGCGTGTATTTTGAGAAGCTTTTTTTCTCTTGATTTTTTCGGCTATTCTCTGGTTGTAACCCTGGATATGGTCAGCGCTTCATGGCTGTGAGATTTACAATGGTTCTTGGATCTGATCTATCAAGAAACAAATCCCGTCCGCCGCAACTTATTTTTTTTAACCAATATTTGTTGTTATTAGATTTTTCGTGGTAAGCTACCAAAGAAGCAATTATGATTAGGAGTTAGTTATTCTTTCCGGTGTCAGTGGAGTGAAACTCCAACACGGAGTCCCCGACTGTGGACTAACCGCTATCCCTGAGGATATGACAAATTTGGAAAGAAACTTCACTGGAGAAGCCAGTTCATCATAAGATTGTTTTGGACTAGGTCCGAAGGAATTAAGTTGTTGAGAGCGTGCTCTGCTTTGAGGAGTAGTCCTGAGACCATTAAAATATTTACTGGCCTTCTTTAGGTCAATTTTGTTCAGCAGTGACAGTGGACTGAAGTTGCGATGGAAATTGCAATAGACTAATTTCCATCGCAACTTCAGTCCACTGTCATTGCATTGATTTTTTGTTGTATGTTCTAGCCATGTAAAAAATTTTATTTTTAATTAACTAATAAAATTATATGGATATGCGGTAAAATTTTGCCCGGGGCTCACTTTACCCCGAATGAACACTAAACAGTAGGCATCTAATAAAATTTATATTTCATACTTTTTAAATATTCATCAAATTTTACTTTGCAAGTTTCACAATCCCTACCTCGATCTCAAGGATACTGTTCCAAGCAATTCTCAGTTGCTCACAAATTTTCTTAATCCAATTATTAAACATTGATATGTACATCAAATAGTGCTAAAATCGTAATATGAGAAAATTCAAGGAACCGTAATTAAAGTTTTATAGTGCATTGTGGTCAATGTTTGATGCTTCATCGTATAATTTATTTTGTTAAGAGATGGCGCTATTGCAAACTAGAAATTTTAAAGAGCCCACATTATCTTGCTAGCGCACTTTGCCCCACCTTCACCTATACTCGTAAAATCTTCTATCAAATATCGTTTAAACTACAGATATTAACTTCACTTCTATTTATCACTGTATACTGTATAGTTGTTAAGATTTCATTATCAGTTCTTAAAAATATTACTGTGTTTATACAAAAAGAGATCATGAAATAAAGTTGAATTTGCAGTAATAAACGTGATCCGGACTTCTTTCTACCTTTAAAATATTAAACTTGCGCTTAGACCGTTTTCAGATTTTTGTTTCACAAAAATCACAAAGGGTACAAAACTAAGAACTTACGACTATCAAGAGCCCTAAAGAGACATCACAGAAAAATAAAATGTTTGATAGGAGTAGTAAGGGATGGTAAAGGTAGTTTGTTCTTACCTCTGAAAAGACTTATAGCCCTATGTACTCGTAGGTGTACTACAGAAGCGATTTTACTTGCGTACAAAGGTGAAGGGGAAAAAAAGTTCATGAAAAAGAGTTTTCTTTTCCAATTTTCACTAATTTCGTCATATCTTTTAGGCATGTCGAGTTATCAAATTAATCTTACTTTTTCGTGCTCTTTATATACGCTCCTGTAAAATTTTCTAATTTTATCAATAAGTGATCCATAAGAGCGTTTAGAGGGCGGTTACATATTCACGATTTTCGATATATTTCTTGGGTCTGAGATATTGAATTGAACTTCACTTATTATCACTTGAAATATTATTGGAAAAAAGCGATTTAAATATTTTTCAAAATTCAGCACCCTAGGAGGTGTAAAGCATTGCTTAAGTTTTAACGAATTCCGACAAATATTTTAGGTTTAATGAGATGGAATTCGTTTTAACTTTTATGCCGGGGTTGTAAGTTCTCACACCACAAACGCAGGGGTGATAGTGTGCGCTCGCTCTAGATTATAATTTAACCATGTTTATAACAGAAATACCGAAAAATATTTCCCAAAGATTTAGTCTAAATTGCGAAAATTGCAAATTATATCCCCGATAATGAATTTTCCATTCAACAAAAAATATCCATATTCTGTCTCCGGCCGAACGTCTCGAAAAGGCTTAACGTACAATTTCTCAAAATTTCTCTAATTTATTGACGAAAAACCACTTGCCTGGACGCTTCCAGCGCAAGAAAAGCAAAGAAAAATATAAAAAAAACAACCCCGGCGGTACTCCCTTTCAAATTACTGCACGACGGGTAAAGTATTAAAGGGTCAGAACCGAAGCCAATAAAGCGGATCTGGAATCCTTGTCACAGGTCCTACGCGTGACGAACGGCAACATAGTCGAAAGAAAACGGGTAGAAATGCCAGTCCTACATGTCTTTCTCCTGCTGAAGTCCTGCTGTTATTCGGTCGGTCAACGAAGGATATTTTCCCATCTTTGGGTGATGAAAATAAAAAAAAAAAAAAACCAACAACACTGAAGTTGGTTTCTGTGTGCGACTAATACTATCCACTGTGGAGAAGTTGGGATATGCTTACTCCTCCTTCCCCGCTATACTCACTCTACGGGTACGAAGGTTGACAATTGACAAATGTCCCTGTACGCGAGGGCCGTTTGTTTTAATTTGCCACCCGCCGGTGGCCTCCTTCAAAGAGGAAATGAAGTCGACTTTGACATTAATTGGCCAAGCGATTGTAGTAAATTGTCGCAATAGACTCTTCCCATCACTAGACTCCCTGCCCGATCCTTGGCATTTTGTTGTCCCAAAGTCTAGTGCTCTAGCAGCTCTTAAATTCTTCTACAGAATTTCTTATCACGTGCGGAGACGTAATGTGAACGGAACTTAAAGTTTTCCCATCCAGATCCCGAGAATTTATTGAGTCCCGCAGTTCATTACAAAGGCTTAGACGTTGTGCTCAATAAAGTCCTGGTGTAAAAGCAGTTCCAACTACGGTATGGTTGCCAATAAGTCACGATAGTTGTCATATGTGTATGGCTTTCCAATTTCATGTTTCAACTATTTAATTAACCCTTTCTGGTAATTCGAGGCGAGGGACCAAGTTCGTAAATGAGAAAGTCGTTCTACTCCTTCAAGTGCATACACCCATATGCACTGACTATCATCTTATATTTGAACCAATTATGTAGGTGTATTTTTTGGTTGGTCACTAGGGTATATCCATTCTCACACTACCTGAGCGGAATCAAATGCCTCCATCGGCAATTTTATTTTTCCTAATTTTAATGAGTATTACATTTTTTCTTTATGAAGCTACCATAGAAGCTAATTTTAAAATTTTTTTGGTTGCTTTTCGGTTGAAGGAATTTCAGGATTCGTTAACTTCGTCATATAAAGGTCTTTGAATATTCAAATTGTTAATATCAAAACACAGACATTTTCTATACGTGTATTGAAAATAAGGAAAATCCTTGGTCTATTTCGATTGTACTCAAATGTAGTAGCCAATCTCATGCACCTGAACATAGAGTATACCATATGTATCTTTTAAAAGTAGTTATTAAGATGAAATTTTCTTTTCATCTTTGCTTGAAATTTTTGATCGCTGTGTTGAAATTTTTTAAAATTTGTCAAGCTAGGAAATTTAAAATACCTACGATAAAAACATTCCATTAATAAAAAATTGGGAAAAAATTAAAATTGCTGTTAAGAGTTAGTGGTTTTTTCCGGTGTCAGTGAAGTGAAGCTCCAATTCGAAATCCCCGACTGTTGATTAATCGTAGTCCCTGAGGAAAATGACAAATTTGGAAAGACCTTTCTGCCTTCCGATGACGAAACAGCTCCTTCGGACCTAGTCCAACACAAATCTTATGATAAACTGGCCTCTCCAGTGAAAGTTCTTTCCAAATTTGTCATTGTCCTCAGGGACTACGATTAATCAACAGTCGGGGATTTCGTATTGGAGCTTCACTCCACGGACACCGGAAAAAACAACTAACTCTTAACATTTAATAGCTTCAATGGTAGCTTAACCATGAAAAACTAGTAACATTAAAGTTGCTGTTGGCGGTATTCGATTCGGCGCACTTAGCGTTAAACTTCATAAATCCTAGCGAACAACCAAAAATTCCACCAAATTGGTTAAAATATTAGGTGATCCTTCTGTATAAAGATGCGATGGCAATAATTTCGCTCGAATATAATTCGCAGATAATAAAATAGGTTCCGATATCGCTATATACAATAATCTCGAGGTATACCACTATAGCTGTCAGGGTATTTCGAATAGTAGGCATAGTACACTCTGAGAAGTCTATGCCTTCCGATGACGAAACATCTCCTTTGGACCTAGTCAAACTCAGTCTTATAAACTGGCCTATCCAGTGAAGGTTTTCCAACTGTCATGTTCTTAAGGACTGCGATTAATCAACAGTCGGGAATTTCGTGTAGGGGTTTCAGTCCAGAAACTCCACTCTACAATCAAGGCAAATAAAGATAATAATAATAATAATAAACATAACGCAGTCACGATCGGCTGCAAGCCAATCGTATGATACTCTAAATGAAATACTGAACTTCGATTTATATTTTAGTTGGAAATATATCAAACGAATGAGGAGAGCACAAGCAATTATTACATGACCTTTTACTTACAGGTACAAACTATTGTATAGTGGCTACTCGATTTTTTCATTTATAGTGAGTTCCATAAAGTAAGTTAGGACATTTTACAGAATTTTTGTAGGCAATTACATGAAAGACTTATGGGATATTTTTCATATTAATAGTTACAGCTGCGACTATTATAAAATTAATGTGTATAAAATTTCAAAGTCGTAACTTAAAGCGTTCTAAAGTTATCGTTCAATATTGGTGAACATGTTTATTAAGGACTTTTGTATGACAGCTACCCGAAGGAGTCAACGGATGGCGCTAATTAATGAACTCCGTCTTGGTTTTGGTATAAAACTAATTCTTGTTAAATTTTAAATTCCTGCTTTAACTCGTTCTGGATTTATAGTGGATTCAGTAACATGCATACATTTTTGAAGGAATTTTCTAGGCTGCTACACGAAGGACTCATTCGATTTGCTTTATATTCGGAACTTTCGATTCAAACATTGTAAACCTTAAGTAAGCAAAATTTCAAGTTCCTAACTTGAAGCATTCGAGCAATAATTGTGAAAACGTGTTTTAAGGACTCTTGTATGGGAGGTACCCGAAGGAGTGGAAGGATATCGCCCATTAACGAACTTGTCCTTACTTTTTCCATTTTACAAGTTGTGACAAAATTTCAGCTTCTTAGGTCAACGCGTTCTGGAGTTATCGTGCTAACGGACGGACGGACGGACGGACAGCAAACGGATTTGGGGGTTTTGGCCGAAAATAATCACAAAATAATGTATAACTTTTTTTCGTCCGAGGCTCGGTTCTATGCGTTACAAACTTTTCGGGCTGGATTAAACTTATAATACTCTATATGTTCATCTAGAGTATAAAAATAATAAAATATGTTTGTAACGCATAGAACCCAGCCTCGGACGAAAAAAGATATATTTTATTTTATACTCAGTTGTGCCAAAAACTTCAACTCAAATTCGTTTGCTTGTCCGTCAATCTATCCTTCAGGTTGTCCGTCCGTCTGTCTCTTTAACAAACTTAGACTTACAAATTTGACCATCCAGATTTAAAATTTCACATTCTAGATCAAGGATTTCTGGAGTTATTGTACATACGGATAGACAGGCGGAAGGACGAACACCAAGCGGATTTAGAGCAATTAATTTACCGTACCAACGGACAGACGGACGGACACCAAGCGGATTTTGAGGTTTTGGCTTCAAATAAACACAATACAATATACTGGTGTTCCGTGCGTAGGAACGCATGAAATATGTTAAGTTACAGCCACCATGTTATTAAAAGAACATCTGTTGAATTTGTTGTGAATTGTTCAGTAGTGTTTGTCTAATCACCATAGTAGGTTATCAGATTACCTTCTTTCCAGGGTCTTAAATATAATCGCCAAAAAAGATATATAAACATTTTTCAAGATTCTGCCTCAAAGGTGGTGGCTTTTAATTATATGAGCTTTATATGTACATAATCACTAAAAAAATGAATTTCAGGACTTTGCAATATTCAACGCCTAAGAGGAGATTATAGGTTGAGAATGGTGAACTGTGCCTCAGTCCATTACGAGCGATGGAGGAGGTACTTTTTTAGCGAATTCCGAAATATCTGTTAAATTGTATGAAATCTAGAATTGTTTATTTTTTAGCGTGCTTTCTATATAATCGCCTAAGAACTTAATTCAAAATTTTTCGATATTGATCGCGTATAGCCGTCGATGTTTATAAGTTTTGTTTCAATTAAACTTACAAAAAAAGTACTAAATAAAAAATCTGCTATCAACCTATGCGATATACGGTGTAGGTTTTATTTGTATTTATGCATTTTATTTAATAGTAGATCCAATAGAAGTTAAAGAAAATGAGATCTCATTAAACCAAATTTTTTTTGGGAATTCGTGAAAACTTCAAGAATACCGTACAGAACCAGATGGTTTAATATCGAAAAAGCACTTAAATCGGTTTTTTCCGTATATACTCAAAGTTTTTACAAGTTAAAGTGAATTCGATGTTTGATGTATAGTCTAATGAGACCTAAGAAAAATATCGGAATTCGTAAAAATGTACAAAACCACTTTACATCCATCCCTTCACTGGTTGGATATCTCAAGTTGAATTAATTTGAAAACTTCACATATTGAAAAGATAAATCGAAATTGAAAATGTTGAAAAGGCCTTTTTCATGGAATATTTTTCGGTCCAGTTCTGAACGCCAATAACATTTTCTTTTGTTTTCTTTAAGTACTCCTATAGTACTTCCATGTATACGTACTAAGTTTTTAGTTTCTAGCATAAGCCGTTTCTATAAAATATAAAAAATTACCCCACTTTCCAAAAATGATTGATTTTACCATGATGCCTTTATAGTGGCTCTATACATATCGTAAATTTGTAGCTCTCTATGGTGTCTTGTGAAGTAAAAATCAGAATTCTTTTCTTTGCACCCGCTCCCATCGTTACCGCCTTCACCGTCATCCCATAATTTTTTTCTGTTACGGTTGTCTATCCCCTACATTGGTTCGGAAGATATTGTACTCTAAATTTGTTCACCCTCGCCTCCCCTCTTAAAAGTTGTAGCCCTAGTCTTAACTTATAGTATCCCTTACGACAAATAAAAAGTTTCCTTCTTCTGACATTAACTGTTTAGGAGATTTGGATTCTTGGGATGTTTTAATCCAAGCTTGCAAACTCTCCAGGCACAATTTTTTCACTCCAGTGTAGGAGTGGTGTAAAAAAATATCTAAGCCCCCATTTTTGGCAAATGGGTTCACTATCAATGCTATCTATGTTCTAAATTTCAGTGTTGTGGCATAAGCGGTTCCTGAGATCTAAAAATCAAAATTTCGTTCGTCCACCTCCCCCTCACCTACCATAAAAATTGCACATTAATATCTCAACGGGCTTGTGAGCTACGCGACTTTAAATGCTTTTGCGTACGGCGTATACGGCGGACAGACGGATATGTGACAATTAGTCACTTTAAAAATAATAAAATTGCACCAGATTGTGGTGGCAAATTTTTGTTACAAAATCACTTCAACTTTACGCTCTTTTTGAATTTTGATCCTGATTTCAACATTTGATTTGAAAGAAATATTTTGGAAATATGAAGGCGATCGAATGAAGTTGGCAGCGCAGCGCATCCAAAAGGGAATTAAATTACGACCTCCAATTGATTCCAATTAGAGGCGAGAATTTGAATCTTAATTATGTCCCCTTTGCTGTAGAACTAGTGGTACTTAGGCGTTGACCCCTCCTACTATTGGTTTATTTCCAACCATTTGAAAATAAACAGAATAAAAGAGAACGGAAATTCCCATAAAATTCGATTCTGCGGCATATAAAATCGTGCAACAGGAACCCTCTTAATATACCATATCCAGATGTTATTCCAATTTGAAAACATAATTCACACACACATGTACGATTACATCCTGGCAAAGTTTTAGCCGGATGCATGATGCATTCTATTTCCGTTCAAACATACGAGTATTTAAATACGTCCTTGCCGCAGTAGCTGTAGGTAACTTAGCTACGTCCGAGAAGTCCTCTTCGACTTTGGTTCAAAGTTTTGCATCACCGGACCTAAGGAATTTCCAGCAAGAAGAAATCTCCAGTACGTGGATATGTGACTCTGGTTAAGGAGCTTAACTACTGCATATCCTTTCTCTCCCTTATTCCACTCCAGTATTATTAAATCATGGTCCAGTCTACTGTCCAGTGAAGTGACTATGGGACATTCTTTCGCAAGGATCTCGAAGGAGGAATCATTCAAGGCTTTGTAATTCGTGACCATCGCGATATGATTAGTGGCCATATCCACACTTGAAGAGATCCTCATTTCAACGGTGTCCTGTTTTTCTATTTGTTTGCCGTATCGCGCAGTGCTTGTTGTTGTTGTGGACCAGTTTCCTTGGAGGTTATAATTCAATACCATGGCAAAGTAAGACCATCAAAGTGCTCCTTGTACAATGGAGTTGGGCAAATAGCTGCGAGCAGCGTTAACACCATAGGGATGAGGGTTGAAAATCATGCTGGGAAATTATGTGAACCGTAAAAACACACGACTAATGACTTATTTTCCTTATTCTACCACGAAATCCTGAACACTCTCGTCCTCCATCCGTTGTAGTCTCTGTAGGGCTTCATTTTTTGTACAGTGTCCTTTTCATTACTGTGTTGTCCCTCCAATACTCTCTTCCGTTAGATTGGTGGAAGGGAGGATTGTACTCAATTTCTAGAATAACAAACCAAACTTTTATTTTTTCGAGGGGAACACTTTTGGACACTCATAACGCTTCTCCCGCTTGCTCGTCGCATTTTTTGTGTGTAGCCGAACGAATGTAAGCGGGTTTTCGTGGAGGTGGTCTGGCTCGATGGATTTTGTAGAGTAGTGGCGCCTTTCTGAATGGGATAGCGCCAGTCGTTCATGTGTTCGACGGTGTCTAAATTCAACAGGCTTTTGCCCATCCTTCAATGCTCCAGCATAGAGTTCTAGGGAGGGTGGAATATGGGTGGGCTATTCAACAGGCCAACTGGTTTCCATGCAACAGGGTTTGTCGTCTCGCTTGAATTTTTTTAGTCCTTCGTAGTCTACTTTTAATGGCTACAAAGAGAAAATCATAAAAATATGCTTCCGTGTGAGTGCGATAGTATTCATAGGGGTGGGAAAAAATTTCGGTTAGTAATAGAGAGCCAAAGATTTGGGGACTTGCACTGGTAAAATATAACTAAAGGTGTTGTGGTACTGGGGCCCTAAGTCTCAAATTGTTGCGGTTTCGAGATTTTTTTACGATGGTAAAATGCAATCACTTTATTTGGATTTTGTTTCTTTGGAGGACGATTGGTCAGTCAGATCAGCATTGTAAATGGCAATGAATTGGTCACACCTTGAGTGACTCTCAAATAGTCTCTGCAATAGTCTCTGTAAATAGTCTCTGGATTAGAATCAGCTAAAAAATTAGAGCGTTTTAGGGAAAAAGTTTCGGTTTTTAGATCTGAGGAACCGCTTATGATGGGAGGCTGAAACTTGGAACTTATGTAGAGGAAGGTGGGGCAAAGTGGGCTAACAAGGTAAAGTGAGCCCCTTTAATATATTTAGTTCCCAATAGCGCCAGTTCTTAGCAAAATAAATTACACGATAAAGCATCAAGCATTGACCACAATGCACTATAAAAGAAATCCACTTTAATTACAGTTCCTCGAATTTTCTTATATTACCCCAGTAGTGGGGCAAAGTGGGCACTTGAAGTATGTAGTATGAGAAGTATGTATGTACCTATATAGAAAGAATTAGATAACTTTTTTATCAGCATCAATAATTTAATTTCACGAATACATCACTTAGCTTACATCCTAAGCTATCGATTTTGCATGAAAAGGATTTTATAACTTTATAACACTTTGTCCCACCTATTATAGTGAACCCAAAACATATCCTAATAATGAAAGGTCGTGACAAATAAAATTCAAAAATTCCATATACTTACGAACGTTGTAGGTATGTTGGATAATTTGTTCTTGACTACTCGAAGGTGAAAGACAATTACTTCCATTTAACTTATTTTAATAATGCAGTATTTTGATCGATTTTTTTATAAAAAATTTGCTACCCTGAAAATTTTTTATATGGTACAAAGTTGAAACTCGATGTGTATATGTAGGTTAGGTTACGTATGCGTGGCTGTCCGTGAGAACACGAACGCACTTAGACCTAAAAAGTCCGTTGTGATACCACAGGATCATCGACTCCGGTCCTACTCGTCAAACCATTTAGAGCTCTGCTATAAAGCGTTGGATTCTCGCGACCTCCATTGTGGCAAGATCACCAAAACAGTTGAAGAAGTAAGCTCCGAGATGAGCTTTCGTTCTGGCTGACAGAGCTGGACAAGTACAGAGAAAGTGAAGGACTGTCTCCTCCTCCTCCTCATCCTGGCAGCTTCTACAGAAGTCGTTTGAGAAAAGTCCGAGCCTTTCAGCATGTCGACCTATAAGACAGTGTCTGGTTAGGACACCGACTGTTTTACTGATGCCCGCCCTTTTGAGCAGAGTCAGCCTTTTAGAGCGATTTAGAACCAGCTTGGGCCAGATCTGTCTCGCAGTGTGATATGTAGTACCATCTGCCCATCTTGAGTTGGTTTTCTCAATTGAGTCCAGTCTCAGTAGCAGTTTACATGTGGAGAGAGGCACACCCAGATTCTGATGTACCGGCAAAGTCTGAAGGGTGGTACCGCGCCGAGCGAGTTCAGCATCCCTGGAATATCCCTGTGTCCTGGCACCCAGAAGTCCTGGCACAGAAGAATATTGAGCTGTTCGGCCATCTCCTTAAGAGATGATCTACATTCTACGGCGACCTTTGATATTGTCGAGGTCGATTCCAAGGATTTTATTGCCGCTTGGCTGTCTGTGAAAATGCTAATATCCCTAGTAGGTGTTACATTACACCTCAGCCAGGACAGGACCTCCTTGATCGCCATAAGCTCCGCCTGATAGACACTGCAGTGGTCCGGAAAGCGGAAAGAGCTGCTAATATTAAGCATTTCAGAGAAAACACTCCCACCTACCCCGTCTTCCTTTTTGGAGCCGTCCGTATATATGTGGGCGGACTCCTCCTCCGTTCGTACCAAGTCCCTTCCCCACTCTAGGTGGGTTGGGATGGCTGTTGAGAAATTTTTATCGAAGTCATAACTGGGAGGGGTGTAGTCGGTGTGTTCAGTAATGTTGAAGTGATTCAAAATAGTTGAGTGGCCATAGGCGCACCGTCAGGGGGGCCAGGAGGGGCCGGGACCCCTCCAGATCCTTGCTTGGACCCTCCCAGAGAAATAGTTCGGGCCCCTTCCATAATACATATCAATGGATTTAGTTTTCATCTGATGAAAACTAAAATCGCCGCAAATTTTTTCATGCATCAAGATTAGATGTGAGTGGAAAAGAAGAATTGAAGTGGGATAGACGGAACGGAAATTTAATTAAATATTTAAATTGAAAGATATAGGATACATAACTATACACTTCTTTCGCAATTTACACAACTTTAAGAATGCTGGGGGTTTTCTAAACTTAGATCGATCGTTTCGATTGCATTCCTACTGAAGGAAATGCAAACGAATACTGACGAGGTTTGTTACAAGAAAGGTTTAAAACGCTTTTCAATTTCAGAAGAATTTTTGAAGTATACAAGACGATCTTCAGTTGTCTTCCAAATTTAAGAAAAGCTTCTTAAATTCAAAACACTGGTTCGTTGTACCTGATAAAAATCTTTTCAAATTAAAAGATTCACTTGTTTTAGCAAAACTAATATATTTATGTACATACATACATATGTAGGTAGATATGTAGCTTTCCGGATAAAATACTGTTTATTTTTAATCTTGTGTTCCGATAAAGAACAAATGAAACGCGATCGAAGAAAATGTTATTTTTGGTAATTAAGGGGAGCACTCCCTTTAGACGCCCGCAAATGAGCCATTATTCATGGATTTTTTTATGCTGATTAAATAATCGCATCATTTTGACATGATATTATTAGAACTTTCAAGAGTTGACAAAAAAAATTTTTTTTGTTAAAAATCAAAATGGCGGCGTTATAGGGAATTTCTTTAGGCGTCTTTTACGTGACATCGAAAACTGCTCCATTTGTCATATTTTTTCTATTGTTCTTAAACTGAAAACTAAAATGTTTTTGGAATACTAACCGAAGAATGGGAAGGATATACATAAAAAATTATAAAAAAAAAATATAAAACAAAAAAGATATGAGACTTTTCAATCAAATGTTCATTTTACGACCATATTTTTGGTAGTTTTTACCCCAAAATAGTAGTTTATTTACGCGATATCCCCAAAATTTTAGGTTTATCCTTCCGATATATATGTAGACATAAAGCTTCAAAAAAACCAGGCTAATCGAACCATAACTTTTTGAGCTACAATAGGAGCAGTTTTTGAAGATTTAGTTTCGAAATAATCGCGTTTAAAGTTTCAATGTAAGAAAACTATAACTTTTAGTGACTTACCGAATCAGCGATTCCAGGCGCATATAAGAAACCTTCAATTTCTAACTCACTCACACCGTCACTTGTACTTCTCTAGCATATATCTGTAAATTCATTCCCGCACGGTTGAAAATTTTGGAATATTTTTTAATAAACAGCTAAGAATTCACCGGTTTTGTAGTACACTACAGGTTAAATTTCAATATTTATTGAAAACTAAAAATATTTTCAATAAAAACTGGAATGAAACGTATACTATTGTATTGAAAGCAACATAGTTAATATATTCTATATTAGTTTGTAATTTTATTTGTATTTATTACTAGTACTTTAATAATAAAATTTAAACCATTCCGAATTACCATTAAATTTTGCATTCATTGTGTGTTGAAATTATATACAAAATGTATTCAAATGCACTCTCCTTCGTATAAAGTAATTCAAAAGTATTTCAATTAATTCCTACCACGGAATTCTTAATGAACTGGATCATGTATATTTCTGCTATTTTTCATTCCGTCCACTAAAATAAAATGCAATCTAAATGTATTACTTGTATTTTGCGTGTTTCAGCTTCCAAGCCGATTGCATTCCTGAAATATTAGAAGAAATTCCAAATGTTTTAGAAGGAATTCCAAATGTATTAGAAGAAATTCCAAATGTATTAGAAGAAACTCCAAATGTATTAGAAATTAGGATTTCTGTTTAATTTCTCCTCCTTGTGTGTTCTTGTGCATCGTAAAGTTACAAGTTAAAATGGAGAGCGTACGTGACGAGTTCTTGGTTAAAGTTAAATTTAACAGTGAGTCCTGTCGGTTTATAGTATTAAAAAAAAGTGTGTAAAACGAGTCCCCGTATTTGAGTGCCGAGGAAAAATTTTGTTCAAGTGCGACAAATTTATTTTATAAGTGCTAAAAATGCATATTTAGAATTTCGTTTTCTTAGTTCTAGCGGCTTCTCCATACGACGACGGAACTAAGGAGTACAAAATTGTAGATAACACCGGAGCAATTGTGGAATTGCAATTACTCCCTAAAATAATTGCACAATTTGGTTGCTGTGGGTGCTTCCTTTTAGTGTTTGAAGAATGTGGTTAGTACATACATATATGCAATTTGTAGCAAAAAATTATGTTTGTGACCAGTTTTGATGGCATTTCAGTTCCGGAGAAACAAGAAAAAATTGCTTTAGTTGAGCGATGCAATGCAGTCGTAGGTTACGAGCTTAAAATTAGTTGTGAGGTAAGCTCATTTAATAATTAATTACAATGACTTTATTTTGGTTGAAGACATAAGGCTGGATTTCCATTGTCGTCGCATTTATGCGTCTGACAGAAAATTCATAGCAATTTAATTTTGCGGCACAGAAAAAAGCTGAAGAATATTCGACGTGTGACGCAGACGCAGGAATTGCGACGACAATTGAAATCCAGCCTGAAGCTGATATACATATACACTCATACCTCGCTTTACGGCTTAGATACGTTTCGGGAAAGTTGGCCGTAAAGCGAAATAGCATACCTACATATAACGAATCAATTATTTTAAGTAATAAATCAACCGAATGTCTTGTAGCATTGTCCAAAATCAGGCCAGGCCGTATAAAGAAACATTTTGGCCGTAAAACACAATTGAAAAAGTTCCACAATTGAAAAAGTTCGTTATAGTGAAAGAACGGCCGTATAGCGAGGTATGAGTGTATTATACATATTGCTATGCCAGTATATTGTACTCGTATTCACTTATTTGAAATGGCCTTTTTCAGACTCTGAAATATTTTATCACAAATAATAGTGAAGTAGATACGATAAAAGAGCATGCTGAGAATGGTTCGTTGACAGATTCTTCTCGGAGACATGTCGTACGATTAGCAGCATCCTTTTTAAGAAGCGTATGCGGTAACTATCCAAAAAGAGAGGACAAAATAGCCACGGCAAAAGCAGTTATTTCACTTTTGCCTATATACAAAGTTTCACGAAGTGAAATCGGTGGATCGTAAGTTATTAAACATTAAAGCAAAGTTACATTAATAATGGTGTGTTAAATTACAGGATTTATTGTTTAATCCAGTAACAAAACTGGATGGCACAGCAAGACGATTTTTCAACTGTAGAAATTGCTGCGCTATCGAGCAAGGAGAGTCAATAAAAATGAAGCTTAAAAATACACTTGAGGCAAGAAAACAGTTGTTGGCTGAAAATTTTTTTAATATTTTTTTAAGTTTTATATTTTTCTTCATTAAAACGAAATTGTGTTGCTACTGTCATTGCTACTGGATCAACCAAAAAAGCAATTTCAGAGTATTTTATAAATTTAGATGGTTAATGAATAAGCTTACCAATGCACTTTACTTTCACCCAGTGCTTCGATATATTTTTTAAAATATTTTATTTCTTCAACATAAGTTTTGACAAAAATTTAAAAAATTTTCTAAACTCTTTTGACTGCTTTATTTTCAAATTAAATAGATGTCAGCCGACCATTAGATTGGTAGAAATTATTATAATTCCAAGTGCCAAAAAAAATAATTGAAAATGTTTAATTGTTTTGCTTGTGAGAGAAAATTTGAAAATATTTCTTTTATCATAACTCATTTAAGATTTGTTCATTTTGAGTCATATTTTATAAAGGAAAAACATTGTATCCTACATTTTTGAAAATCTCCTATTAAATACATTAATATAATATCATCATTGTTTTATTTATTGTATTATCATGCAGCTCATCGTCCTAACCATTGGAGCATTTTACAAATAAGTTTCTATCCTCAGTACTGAATAAAGAAATGGGATGCTAAAGTATTTAGTAAGTTTTTTGTATAATTTTAATCTCGTATATACAAGAATATTTTTCAATATCATATACATTTTATTTAAATAATTGGAATTCGCTATTTCGCATTGCTTATTACTGCAATTTGACCACATGGCCAAACAGTGTAATACTAGTTTTAATCCCAGTTTCAAGAATACCTTTTAATATTTCAATAATTGAATTGAATATAGAATATTGAATAAAAATTATTATTTTTGGATTCAATTATTTATTACTTTTGTTATACATTTAAATATTATTGAGATTTCATTTCATGATTGAAGGGAATACAATTAATTCTTTTTAGAATGAATTTGCATAATATAATTATATTGAAATTCAATAAATATTTTATATTGACTGTCATTTCAGTAATTGTGAAGTATTACATTTCAATACATTTCTGGTGTGGATCTATATACAATCCAAAAAGAATGGTATTTCATTCCAAAATTTTCAACCGTGTGTGATATATCCTTTTTTAGAACATTTTCGAGCTATATTAAATCGCATTCCTTTAGGATGGTTTGGTATTTTAGTTTCGAAATTCAACCGCACAAGACATATTTTCGTGCCAAACTGACTCTATTTCGTACACAACATTCGTTACGCTTTATTCTTTCGAAATATGTAAAAAAAAAATCCAAAAATTTTAAAGCTGTAAAGGGATTGCTCCCCTTAAATCAGTGGGGCCAGTGCTGACTGACTTAACATGAATATGGATGAGAAAATATAAACGAACACGAAGCTGATAAGTGAGAATTGCGGAAATAATACATAGAAAAGAAGATAGGATTTTATAAATTAAATTTATTTTTTATCGAAATTGAAAAAAATCTCTTAAAAATACAAAAAATCTTCTACATAGCCATCAAAGTCTTCAAATCTTGGTAACGCTAAAAATCTACCATATGAAGAAAAATCTTTAAATCTAGCATTACTGCTACTACTCAAGATATACTCTCGAAGAGGATTCATTAACACTAAATCCTCTTTTGGTTGCTACTCGAAACTAAAAGACAATAAGTTCCCTAAATTGCGTGAAGACATTGAAGACAGGATTTTTGTATGGCAGCTACTCGAAGAAGGACGACTCATAGGAACTTTTCCAAAATCTTTCCTCCACCTCTTACTATTTGAAAAACAATGTAAGTATAACACATTTGAAAGTCGTAGACTAAGACTAATCATTCGTTATACAAAAACCTTATCTGTAAATACAAAAAGGACGGACTTGTACGAAAATCATGTGTGCCTTTCAAAAGAAGTCGTATGTTCTGAGTCATTCGGGCCCTGGCCCCTGCCAGATTTCAGGCCACGGCGCGCCTATGTAAGTGGCCTGCACATATGTCAGACCACAGTGTGGAGGCCTTAAGTCAAATGGCTGCACTGGCTGCCATTTGCTTGCCAAAAATGTCTAAGGGTGGCAGACTGAACAGCATGTCCCCTTACACACATTTATTGCCAATGGCCTTTTTGCATGAGTAAGGCGCAACTGTTGCTTTTCTTACTCGTTCCTGAATGTTAGGTTTCCAGTGAAGTTTCCTATCCAAAATAAGACCCAAGTATTTTGCACTATCGGTGAAAACTAGACTATTACTATTCAGAGAAGGAGGGTCTACGTGAGGAATTTTGTATTTCCTAGTGAAGATGACTAATTCTGTTTTGCGTGGGTTCACGCCCACTCCGCATTCAGAAGCCCAAGTAGAAAGAATAGAGAGAGCATTCTGCAATATCTCACTCAGTGTGTTGAGGTGCTTCCCCGAGACAGCATATAATGTACCATATATGTAAAGCAAAGGTCATTTAGACTAAAAAAATTTTCAAATATCCATTGGAGTTTGGAAGAAGGGCGAAAAACATGATCAGTGAATATGGAATGCATATACTTTCACGATTTTTGTCATATCTATTAGGTCTTCTCAAATATTGAATTCAATTTTAGTCTATGGCTTCTTCATATAAATACGTAGAAAGAGTTTTCAGGAATTTTTGAAATTCATCCCCTAAGAGGGTGTAAAGGTACTATGTATACACTTTTTCACTAATTCTGCCTTTCTTTCACGGAAACCGCCTGAAATAGTTATTTTTTTTTTTTTTTTTTTTTTTTCTTTTTACACCCTAAGAGGGTATAAAAGTGTTGAACACGTTTTCACGAATTCCGTCACATAGTTTTGAAGTGATAAGTAATTGAATTGGGTTCTCGTGCTGTTTTCATACTTAGCTATTAACTCCTTTCAGAATTTTTAGATATTCAATTCCCAAGACCGTGTAAGGAGGTTGCATATATATTCAGAGATTCCTAAATATGATCTGATTTTAATACATCGAATTAATTTTTATTTGCTAGGGTTTCCCATTTAAGTTTCCCATAAATAATTAGTTTGTATACATTTTAACAATTCGTCATATCTCTGAAATTCGTTTTCACTTCTATGGTGGACTTTTTCAATGTTTAATCTGCTGGAAATCTCTATTTTGAATATTTTTATTTTAATAACAAAATTAACTTTGCAAGAAACCTAATAATCTCGAAATAACTGATTACATACTCCGGCTTTGACCGCTCCCGAACTTTGACCCGAAAAATAATAAAGTTTCGCACAGTAAGTCTGTAACTGAGCACGCAAAATTCCAAATTAATTTTACAAAGCTATTAATTTATTATACAAATTATTTGCCTATGTACTTGGAAGATACTACGCTGTCATCCTAATTTTTTTCCCCCAAATTAAGTCATACAAATATTTAGTCTTATAGTTTAAAACGATCGAGTTGCTGTGAGCTTGAAGTACTAAATTTTTAAGGACTTTTGTGACGTTAGACACTTAAGAAATATATGTTGTTCCTGTACTTACTAATAGTGAAAAATAAAACTTAATTTAAAAATTAAAAAAACCAACTTCGTGGCTAAAGGATTAAGGACATTCTTGCAAACTATTTTCCACGGCAGGAGCTAAACAAAGGACTCGTGGGTTTTTCTTCACATTACCATTATACCTTCAAATGGAACTGATGCAAAACAATAAGTATACCAAATTTAGCTTGAACCGTTCTAAATTTATCGACCAACATAGATGAAGACTTGTTTTAAGGACTTTTGTATGGCAACTATCTGAACGAATTTGGCATTAGAAGTTCGAACAAAAGTTTAGATTAAAAATTTCAACATCATAGATCAAAATTTTCTTGAGTTATCGTGCGTTCGGACAGACCGACGGGTAAGCGGACAGCAAGCGAATTTGTTTCTTTAAGGTTCCCACACACTGATGCGATTTATTTGCTTACGCTGCGATTAAGTAATTTAAAAAAAAAAGATTGATATTGGTGTATGGAGGTGGTTAAATATCCGTAAAATGATTTTTTCTTCAAATAAATGTAATTTTCGCGATTTGCCGCTCCTAAGGGGGTGTAATGGGTTTATTCAGGTTTTCACGAATTAAGACATATTTTTTAGGGCTAATGAGATATCGAATTTTCTTCGATTTTTTAGAGATTAACAGATAATCGCTAAGTAACAGCTTTAAGTAGATATTATTTGATATTCAACTATCAATGCATTGAATGATGGTTGTAGAAATTTTAACAAAATTCATTGACTATTTAAGGTCTAATGAAACATAAAATTGGTTTTTACTTCTATGGACTATCTGTATGATAAAAAATAATAATTTCAGTACGTCGTGATTCGCGATATTAAACCACTTTCACAATCACTTATTTCATCCGTAAAATTCATTTCGGTTTAGATACAATAAAATGCTTCAATGTTTAAAAGCATGTCTCTATATATTTACAGCTTTTTTCATACATTATGGCATGCAGCAATATCAAATGTTGTATGATTTAAATGTTATATAATTTGTACTTAAGGAAAAATTTCGACAAAAACTTTCTACTTTTAATGATTAATTAACCTACTTAAAGCAAACTTGGCTAATAACAATTCCACTCTATTCCTCATAGAGCGGTGCTAATCAGTGCATTATTGAGAGGATTGGTATTGTTCACACATTTGTTCATGAAGGAATTTAAAATTTTACCAGCTATTATAATTCGCTAATTTTAGAAACTTTGTCTTCATTATGCAGTCGGAAGGTCGAGTAATAATATGGTTTGTTAAGAACCATTTTCAAACATTTATTTTGTCTAATTTGTAGTTACTTTTTATGGCAAACTGCACTTCCTCGTATATTCCAAATTAATCACTAAAGGGATGTGAAATGAGTGTGTACGTTTGATCGAGCTTCCACATATTTATTATACCTGATTTTTTAATGGATTTTGTATATAATCTTCTAAGATTGAGTTTCAGAAAAAAAAATTTAAACAGTCTGGATGTGACTTTAGTATTTTTTGGAACGCCGAGATGTGGTGAAGATTACGTTCCAAATAACCTTCAAGAGAAACATAGGGGATGAAATATCGACATATGGTAGTCTTTTTGGGTAGAATATGAATAAATTCTGAAACTTATATTAGGCAATTAGATAGAAAACACATTCATAGAAAAAACAATTCGATATCTTATGAGATCTAAGTGATATGTCGATGCTCATAAAAACTGCACACAATCACTTTACACTCTTTTGGGTGTTGAGTATCGCAAACCCAGCAAAAAATTGCGACAGGTATATCAGGCTAAGACATATGTAAGGGATACCGCGTTATAAGAAAAGTCGATTATTTTATTCAATAACCATACTAATGCTTAGATAAGTCTTATTTTAAGGTATATGTAAGGTTTAGAATATAAAAAAAATCTGCCAACAGTCTGGGCGCAACTTTATTATTTTTCCGGCAGAAGTTCGGAACGTGTTTAATTCGGGGATGCGGTGTATGTTACTATGTGACTGAAAACCTAACAAAAAGTTCGGGAAACGGTTAGAATAGAGTGTAATATATGAATTATATAATTGGGTCATATTCCGGGATGTGGTCTAGAGGTTGGAAAAGAAAAAACTTAAAAATAGGTGATTATTAAGCAAGCCCGTGGAAGTGAAAAGATATTCGATATCTAATCAGAACTGAGAGATATGGTGGAATTTATGAAAAAGTATACAACCACTTTAAAACACATTCTAGGTATTCATATGAAAAATCCGTAGAATAAAAAGGAATTCAATATTTCGAAAGACCTAGTAGATATGACGAAAATCGTGAAAATATATGCATTTTATATTTACTGAAATTTTTTTCTGCCCCCCACCCCCTTCCGAACCCCAACGAATATTGAATTTTTTTTTATCGGAATTACTTTTCTAGTTGATTTACATATATGTACCGAGTTTCAACTTACTAGCATAAGCCGTTCAAGAGTTAGGAAAAACACCCCCCACCCTCGCACCATGCTACCCTTAAAAAAAACTTTATTTTTCCACTATGCCACTAATATAGTTCTATCTAAATACGAAGTTTAAGGTTTATATCATTACAAGTTCTTAAGATATAAGCATCGGAACCTTTTCTTTCTCACCCTTTCCCACCCTCACCCTCTACAACCCCACCTTTAAATTTATTTTTCCCTACTAGGGTTCTATTGGGCCTAGTTCTAGTTCAAATTTGAACCATCTATCTTACACTGTTATTAAGATATGAAAAGTGATATTTTTGAAAATTTTTTATCCCCCCCCCCCACTTCTATGCTCCCCCGCCCCCTTCAAAGATTTTACTTTGAGCAATCTTTATTTATCAAGCTTTATACCCAAACCGAATTTTGTTTTTCTGGAGCAATTGGTTTGTGAGATATCGTGATCTTTATTGCTTTTTTGGCGTTTATTATTCATAAAACGTATAAAAAAAAATTTTCAGGGTAGCAAATTTTTTTTTTTTAAAAGTGGATAACAATACTTTATTATTAAAATAATAAAGTAAGATCGAAAATTTTATGGAATATTTATACTAATGCTTAAATAAGTCTTATTCTTAGGTATACCGTTCAATTATCAGGAATACCGAGAATATGCGCTATTATGTTTTGTCGTTGCAGTGCGAATTGTTGAATTTGAGTTTTTGAGTTTGGAGTGAAGTGGAATAAAGTGAAATAACTAAAATGAAATATGAATTAAATTCGGTGAAATAAAATTGAATGAAGTAAGTGGAAGTAATGGCTTCTTTAAGCAACGATTTTTTTTACTTTCTTATAACTATTTTATATGTATGTTATGTAGGTATGTAGTATACTATTTTTAAGAATAAAAATATTATCTTTTTTTAAATGTGGAACAAGGATTAGCTACAGAATAAATTTCATTTTATGTGGCATGAGCTGGTTTTATGAAAGTCCGTAATAAATTTAAAAGTTTTTAATTGAATAGTATTATTACTCCCCTTACAGCAACACAACCCCTAGGTGTTTTTAATAACGTATCTGTTTAAATAATTCATTGTACGAGAACTTCGAGAAAAGTCTTCAAGAAACAGTAAAAAAGAAAAAAAAAAATCATTTAGATCGTTCTCATAAGTAAGTAAGAAGTTGTCATAAGTTTAAGGTGGTCCCTACAAAGTGCTTTTTACAAAATCTTTAACCTAATCGTATTACTAAGCCTGACCATTGATAAAAGTAAAGGTTAGTGTTACTGGCATATAAGGCTTAACCTAATCCTTGTATTAAGCCTGATCAGTAACAAATTCAAGCTTAGTATAAGCCTTAACCTAATCTTTACATAAGCATTATCATTAACAAAAGTAAGTTTAGTATAAGGCTTAACTTAATTCTTAAATAAGCATGATCATAAGGTACATACTATTGTATCCACTCTATACCTGATTGCCAATGACATGGCCCAAGTTAGAATCAGGGATAATATAAACGCAAACGAATTGCGTTCAAGTTTCCCTTACAATTCATAAGCCTTATCCACTAAGGAATAGATTGTACGCAATTAAGGCTTATATAATGATTACGGTGTTTGCTGGGAAAGCCTAAAATATTTGTCGGTGTACGTGTTCGTGTCCGATCCCATTTAGATTCCAAGTTAATTTTTTTGTATGTTTCGTAAAACCTATAAAATATAAAAAATAAAAAAAAAATATTTTTAGATATTCAAAGATAAAGGATAAAATCCTTATCCCTGAAAAGAAATTTCAAGGACAATTTTTATTTATTGTTTTTACATTGCAACATCTTCTCCCTTTAAAATAAGCTCTATTTCATTATTCTAGGACAAAAATTATCAGAGATATGAATTTTCAAGGCTCGGACACAATTTTTGCGAAAACTACTGTTGTTTTTTTTAATTTTTTTATTGCTTTTTCGTGTAGATAGTAGGCTAGATTAGAGAATTTATCGCGAAAAGCTGCCCCAGTAACAGGCGCGAACGCAAAGAATTATTCGGGGGGGGGGGGGGGAGGGGTTACAATAGCTTTTACGAAAAACTACATTCCAAAACTTGATAAAATAAAAAAATTTCATTCCATTCCAATTAACAGAATTAAGGTCAAAATTGCAGTCAAAGGAATTTTATTTATTTATATTGTATTATTATTATTATTTTTTATTTATTTTGTTATAATGAAAATTTGCATTTTTATAATTTTATGGTTTTTAGTATTTTTGATAAGTAAAAAAAACTTTTTCGAATATAAAATTTCGTTTTTTTTCATTAACAATAGATTACTTATTTTATTTATTGCAAATAAGTTTTGCTCTTTAAGATATATATTATAATATTATTATTATTAGTAAAAATTAGATTCTTTTTCTCGCTGAAAATCATATAAAAAACATAAGGCTTAGTTCGTGGAACTTTTCGTTCATCTAACTCTTAGTATTCGATTTTACTTCTAAAACCTTCGACATTAAATTACTTCAATGAAGGAAATTCCCACCTCCAAAATGTAAAATTACATTTGTTATCTGATTTATGTGTACTATCAGTCATGTGATTTTACATATCCATGTATGTATGTATTTATTATGTATCTGAGTTTTAATCTTATAGTCGAAATACATGTGGTTTAGAGACATGTAAATTTACAATATCCTATGTTGGCAATTAGTTGCCAACATAAAGTATAATGTTGTTCAAAATTATTACTTCTTCCTCACTCCAGCACCCTTCCAAGCGTATGCAAATTTTTTTTAGTAAGTGGTTCTATAACATTATTTAAATTTCAAATTTCAGTCTCGTGGAGCAAACGGTTCCTGAAATCTTGAAACCAAATTTTTTTTGTCTAAAACGCATCCTCACAATCTCACCCGTCAAAAGGTGACCAAGTTTTTGACCTTAGAAGTTTCACACGTTGAAGCTGTGTTTAGTTACACAGCAGGCATACTCTATGGGTTTTACTGCCATCAATAGTGTAGTAGTTCTAGTGTGTTGTATACAAAGAAATAGGCAGAAATTGCCAGGATTGCTCTTTTTCTAACCACGTAATCCCACCTGTAACGGTTACACCGGATCTGGTGATATACCGGTTACAGTGTAACTGGTATATCACCAGATCCGGTTACAAACACACTATTCTAAAGTCATTCAATTGTTTTTTAACCAACCGCACATTCAGTTTATTTATGAACGACGCGAAAGGGTTTGCTGTTTTGATTAGATTACATCGTCCTGTTAGGGGATGCCCGTACAATTAAATAATTGGCATCAAATTCACCCAATTCCAACAAGTGATGATGAAGTGGCCGGGCAAACACTTGTCCACCTCGAAAGGATCTTCGACTCGACAAGCAACTGAGAGCACATTATTTTGCCCGACGAGAGGACAAACAACAATCTCCGTTCCACAGGACCATATTCCATCCCCAAACCCCTCCTTCTAATTCACGTAATTAAGTTCTCAGATTTTCTGACCGGAAAATACAAGCCGAACCATATGGAGAGACAGCATAATTATTTGCCTATTATAATAGTATAAAATTATTACGGCTTAGATGTGTTTCGGGTGGGGGAGAGTAGGGGATGAGTGCTCCCCAGGATAGAGTAGGAGTTTGGGAGTTCGACTAGGGGTGGACGAATCTCAGAGAGACCAAGCGAAAATTGGGTCTAGGACGAGAGGCTGGCGTCGCTTTGTAGCCATCGCCACTTGTTGACACCGGCGCACAGCAACAAGTTCCCATGGATTTCAACTTACTATTTATTGAATTGGGTGGATGGGGATGACCGCCGCTCTCTTCGAACGGGGAGCTGGTTCAGTTGTTCATGTTGTTGTTGTTTTTCTATCCTCCCTTATCCTTGGGCTTGAAGTTTTCCTTACCAACCCCAATTGTTGCGCATGACCTCTCATTACTCCCGCTTTTCCGATGTATGCGTGTTATTACACCCTGTTGCTGATAAGCATGCGTTTATTTCGAATAGCCGATGTTGTACCGCACCCTAGTATGTATATCGCACCCTCTTCTCGGCTTCGTACTTTCTTGGCTGTGAAACGGAACCGATACCCGGCGGTGGCGGACAGTTTAGAAATTCAGTCGACAGTTAGCCTCTATACTAGGTGCATCCATCGGGTGGCAGGTATTTAGTTACGACAATTGAAGTGGTGAGACCATGAGGACTGTTGTGACAGTAAGCCCTCTTCAGTAACCAATTGGCCAAGTCCAATTTGGAAATTGTTTGGTGTCTTTGACTGATCTGTTCACGGAAAGTAAAAGTCGGCCGATTTTCTGGAAAAGTGGGTGAAAAGCTGGAAGACGAGTAGGGCAGGGCGGCTGAACGAAATTTTTACCAAGAAATTTAAGAACATAGAAAAAAATATATACATATATTAACTTTTTCAATCCAGACAGCTGTGTTGTGTAATTCCCTTAAAGTTTTTTTTCATAAAGACATGTGTGTTGTGCGTGAATATTAAATTTAATAATTTCATTAAAAGGTGTGCTTATTAATTTTTGCTTTGTTAATTGAAGCTGATTCCAATATGTAAGTACAGTCTTATTAGTAACGATTTATAATAAAGGTACAGAAATTATAATTTTATGAGTTTGGTATAAAAGCCATCATGTGAGTAGATTAGCTCTGAAGGTTTATCACCCCTTGAACAAATCAGCAAAAATTGATTTATTTTAGGTGTGATAAGCAGACAGATTAGAAATCGAACACCATATGGTAGGTCTCAGTCTGCTTATGACGGCGTTCCAATAAAATGTATATGAATGATTGTTTATTTGAACAACTGAATATCTTTTTGTATAAATCTATGACAATATTCTCATCTGAACTCTAGACCTATATTTATTTAGGAATTATGCAGAAGAAGAGGTAACAATCAATTGTACTAAAACTACAGATAAATTTAAAATCAAAGAAGTTTTCAAAATTAATGTTTAAGCCAGTTTCGTGCCGATGTTGCAAATATTTGGATACTAACGATGAAATCTGTATCAAATTAAACTTTATGAAATTTAATATTGCAATATGTTCAAATCATTATTTTTTCAAATTTAGATTTAATGAATCTATTGTAAAGTCGTCTCCACGTTCACTGAAGAATCTCCCAATTTAATATTCTGTGCAATGCCATTTAAAAGCAGTGATGAAACATTATTTTAATGGAATTATTTTGATTGGTTAGTCTGGGTGGCTTAGTGGCTAGAACAATTACCTGCCGGTGCACCTGGTACCAGGTTTGAATCTGCTTGGCGACAAGTAATTTTCGAGAACGGGATAGGGTGTCGGACTACCAGTCCCCTCAGTTGTAAATGAGTTAAAATCGGGTTAATAATCACGGACGAGCGTGGAGCTGCTGACCACTTCATCTCCTAGTGTTACGTTAGTCTCGTAATGAAGTAACTCTAGCATTACTTCAAGGCCTAGGCCCGATTTGGACTGTTGCGCCATTGATTATTATTATTACTTTGGTTGAGCGAGTTGTACAGAAAACTAAATATTGTTTCAATAATTAAGTAAGATCAATATGTCCAATTAATTATAATGAGCAGTCGTGTTTCTTCTTCACTAACTCGAGAGTCAATTGTATTTTTTCTGCTTTAAGTATCAGTTCCTTTAATTAAGCTTGCAATACACTATATGCCATGTCGTCAAATATTTGCCTAAATAAATTTGACAAAAAAATATATATCAAAATGGACCATGTTTTGAGCAAATTAAATAAATATCACTTTCTACTATTTTTTTTTACATTTTTTTACAATTTAACGAAAAGAAAATAGATTTGTAAAATTTTTTCTATCAAAATGGAATTTGTATAGTGCAAATAAAATAATGGAGCAAACAATATGTTTACGGTTATGCCATTTATTTGACGGCATTCGCAAGGTAAAATTGTCGAAGTAAATTTGACGAAAAGATGTCAAATTTTGTCTGTCAAAATGCACTTTGAGTGAACCAAATGAAGTTAACCAAATTTATACGATTATTCTATTTGACATAATTTGCCAGGGAAAACAGTTAAATATTTGATAGCGTGGCGTACAGTTTGATACGAGCTTATGTAAAACAACTGAAATTTAGAGCAGAAATAGTACAGTGAACTCAAGAATTGGTGTGTAATATTGAACATTGAAATAATAGTTGAAATTATCTACATCTTTACGGAAAGTGATTGGAATCCCCATACATAATATTTGTTTCAATCGTGAGTGAGATATATCGGTCGAGAACTGAGAAATGCGTCAAAAACTGGTGTTCTCAAATCTCCTGCTTTGGCTCTTACGAAAGAAACAATAGACAAAATGGCTTATCATACAAAAGTAGTAGCTACTACTGAGGTTAGCTAGCGAATTTAACCATTCCCAAATATAATTTTTTTTTTTAAAAGGAAATATCAAACTCTTTTGCCAATTCTTAAAACTAACTTCAATAGACAAGGTTCTATTTCGTTAGAATTGAAAATACGTAACTATTTATACCAACAGTAATAATATCTTTAATATAAATATGTAAATTAATAATGGGAAATTTTGATTTAAAGTACAAACATCATAATTTTATTTGCTTAAATAAAAATATGTTACACATAGAACCAAGCCTGGGACGAAAAAAAGTTATATATTATTTTTTGTTTATTTGTGGCCAAGAACGTCAAATCCGATGTACGTCCGTCTGTCCGTCCGTCTGTCCGTCCGTCTGTCCGTCCGTCTGTCCGTCCGTCTGTCCGTCCGTCTGTTCGTCCGTGTGTCCGTCCGTCTGTCCGTCCGTCTGTCTGTCCGTGAACACGATAGCCCAAGAACGCCTTGAGTTATTTAATTATAATATTGTATCACAAAAGAATATGGTTAAAGTATAGCGATCTAAACTATTGTACAGTATTGTGCCTTCAAAAAAATATTGATACCTATTACACTATCATCCAGCCCCCTCCGAATGTACTGACACATTAATGTCCAGAATTACTTAAATATTATCTTAAATTTAAAAAGTAACTGATTTTACTACAATCAACAGCATTTTATGTATAAAAACAATTGATTAAAATAATTGGTCCAATTTACGACAATATAATTCTTAATTTTACTACAAAATTTAGTTAATCATCGTCAGGTCGAGGTACTAAGGAACGGAAAGGTTATGCCATAATATACATGAGAGTGCCAAGTTGTTTCAAATGCACTAATGCCTATGGTAATTAAAAGCTGCTTGGGCGTACAAAATGAATTATTTTAGGGCAATGATTTGGGAGTTAAAAAAAATCGATCTACTATATCTAGGTATGTATCCTTTGCAGATTCATAAGAATGAAATTTCTGTAACTGAAACTGCAGTTTTCGATGTTTTGACAGACTGTTTCTTAGCAATAAAATAGTGTAGCGATTGCAACTACTCTTTTTTTCATCCCCAATTTAATCAGAAGGCTATTGTGAACCTATCAACTTGTGATAATAGTAAGCGAAAAAGTTTGTTCCAATGCCAAATAATTGTACAGAAAGAGATATCTTAATAAATATCTCTTTTCTTAGTACTCTTGTGTATTTTAAGTGTTCAGCTTCGATACGCTTTTGGATGGCTCCAATGGCTTCAAATTCGTGTTTATACACAGGAGTGCCCTAAATTTCTTTATTTAAGGACTAAACTCACAAATTTGCACTTAGAGAGTATTTTTTTCAGAAGTACCAAATCAATGGATATTAATTTTAGTTTCAGTATAAAGCCACAAAATCACAATTTCCGGTGTCAAATAAGTTTTCATTAGGATATGAAGTATTTTAGAGAGTTCGTTAATAATGGCTAAAGCTGTTATGGATTCATTGAATTTTTCGTGATTTGTTCTGCTAGAATATTAGGAAATACTGCAAGAATGTGCTGTTGTGATTTTGACTTGATGATGACTCTAATATTACTGTCTATCTAAATACTATTTAAGCGCCTACATAAGAAAACATTTCCTAAAACAAGCCTGTAGCAGCTTGTAATGTTGTTATGACACTGGTTTTTTTTGCGGTTTTAGAGCGGCTGGAAAATCGAAGTGGAAAGGGATAGAAAATGTAACATATAATTTAGACTTTGGTGTGAGAGAGAGACAGTCTAAATAGCTATAAAGTGAGTAACTGTCATAAAAACGAAATAGCGCAATCTGTCAAAAAAAGACGCAACGTAGCGCATTCGAGCAGTGTTTCGCATCATTCTAGCAGTTAATCCGAGAACAAATCCACCCGTGAAACTTGGTCTTTCTAGCCGCTACAGACTTGTTTTTGACTATATGGTACGTATAAATTATGGAAAGTGCCATGTTATGTTAGAGGCCATTTCCATCTACATACATGTTTTGTTTTCAAAAGCACGATTTGTTTCCATCTACATTCGAGTTTCATTTCATGTTTTAAATGTGACAGTTTGATCAGCTGGTGCGTTTGTTGATATTCATTTCGACCAGCTGCTCCTCATTCGCGCTCCATTTTTTTCGCGCTTTATTTTTGCGCACTTTGCTCATATCTCTGCAATAAAACCTAATTGCATATATATACATTACTTTATACTTACGATTACGTTTTTCTATTTGTGCGGTGGCGAAAATTGTTATCAAACAGGTGCCGAATGTGACGTTTCGCGCATAAACAATTGCACTGCACTGAAATTTTCAGGTTTTACACTGACATGTTTTCCTGTTTAGTATCGTAATTGAAATTAAAACTTGTCATTTTGTAATTACAACTTTGTTTGAGAAATCGTGGGCTGTTTTCAAAAGTACGTCATTAAGGGTAGATGGAAACAAGGCTTTAAGAAACGCGCTGGAACCAGTATTTTTCTTAACAAAGCAATTGTTAATTTCATTTACTAGATGCCGCTAGCGTCGGAAAGAGGGGTATCTCTTTCTTTAAAGCCACAAAATCAGCCACTGTAATGCTGTTATGACACTGGCTATTTTTACAGATTTAATGCCATGTTTCCACTGCCCGGTAATCACGCGATTAAGCAAATCTACACACTAATCTAGTAGATTACATATACGAGATTGAGATTACCAAACCGCGAGATTAAAAAATAATCGTGTTTCTAGTCTCGTAATTTTTTAGTGTCAACCCAGTAAATTGCAATTCAGCCAAAGGCAGAGAAATTCAGCAAACCATATGTTGACAAATGAGATGTCAAATGTGAAATGTCAGTTATAAAAAAATAAAATTGTTAAGCGTAAGTATGTTTTTTACTTAACTTTTGTCATTTATGCCATATTTCCACTGCCTCGTAATCTCGCGATTAAGAGAACGAGATTAAGCACTCAGGGACTTCAGTTGTGGGCGGAGAGGGAATTGGGTATTTTCATATATTATATATAACAATTGTCGCAAATGCCCTGCCTGTCGCCCCCCTCACCCCACAAATAACGTCCATGCGTGCTTAATCTAGTACTCTTAATCGCGAGATTAAGGTGCAGTGGAAACGTGGTATTACAGTATTTAATTGTTGAACAGAAACATTTTTGCACATAGAGTCCATTTCGAACTGTCATCGATTAATAAAAATATTGACAGAAGTTTCGTTTCAACTGTCAAATTTAATCTAGGAATGCGATGGAAACAGTTTTTAATCCAGTACTCTTAATCGCGAGAATAAGGGGCAGTAAAAACATAGCATAAAGCGGCTAGTAAATCCAAATGGAGAGGGATAGAAAATGTTTCATACAATTTAGACTTCGGTGTGAGAGAGACAGTCCGAATAGCTATAAAGTACTGTCAAAAAACAGCCGCAACATAGCGCATTGAGTGCAAGTGTGTTGCAACATTTACTTAATCCAAGAAAAATCCTGCTACCAGTGGATTTTTGAGCTGTTACAGACTTTTTTTTGACAGTTCGGTACGTATGAATTGTGGAAAGTGCCATGTTATGTTATGAAACGCGCTAGAACCGGTATTTTTCTTAACAATGCAGTTCTTAATTTCGTTTACTAGATGCCGCTAGCGTCGGAAAGAGTGGTATCTCTTTCTTTTAATGTTGTTCGCCTTGTCGCAGGATGGGGCTTTTATTGCACTTTTATTGCACTTTTATTGCATTTTTATTGCACTTAAGAAAAAGCCAGTAAATAGCCAGTATCATAACAGCATCATAACACCAGAACCGCTAGTGAATTTTTCTTAGATTAACTGCAAGAATGTTGCGAAGTACTGTGTTGTTGACATCTATGAATTGTTTTTTGATAGCTAGGACTGTCTCTCTCACAGCAATTTTTAAATTGTATGTTAAAGTCTCTATCTATATTGATTTTCTAGCTGCTTTAAAGCCGAAAAAATAGCCAGTGTCTTAACAGCATCACTGGTTGGAAACTCGTGCCATGCTCTATAATTTTTTTGTTAGTGGCAAAAGCGACATCAAACTCTTTCTCTTGTTCATAGATACAAATCCATTCGCAGCTCTCATCTATCATCGAAAATCGTTGGCGCTCAAAATTTGAGGATTTAAGTTTTCTGAATAATAATAATCTAAGCATTATTTTTAGGTAATCCCGCACTTACGTTTCCATTATGTTTCGTTTAGCTAAACAAAACCAATCCACGAATAATTGTTAACTTAAGTCTATCTGTTTTAATTTAGAAGGCATTTTTTTTACAATTACTAAACTCAAATTACAATTCTCTCAACGGTCGTTAAATTCACATTCACGTCCCCTTTATATTACATTAATTTATTTGGAGTCATGGATGGAACAATTTCGACATTAAAAGGTCCCATCAGAAATTCCGCGGTAACTAATTAGTACCGGAACTCGAATGTTACGTGTAAAGGTCCAATTAAATGCGGACACCACTTAAGAGGTTAAAACAAATTACGACAACCAAACAAGGGTAGGTTGCTCCATCATCGATTGGAAGTGTTACGCTGACGGATCGAGAAAAAACCGCCACCAGTACCATTCCGATTCACTCCTAATAAGTCCAAAGAACCTACAATTGGTCAAACTGAATAAACAGTGTTCTTGTTGAAAAATCCACCCGGGAGCGATTAAAACTAGAACCGAACGTCCTATTAAATTTTCATAAGACCCGTCCCGATTCCCGAGAATGTGGTTTTCGTTGAAAACAGAAAAATTCCTAGAATTCCTGAACTTGTATCCCTTAGTATCCTTCTGGGCAGAGAAGGCTGTTTCGGATGACAATATCCAGTAAAAAACAAATCGAAAGACAATCTTTCGGTGTATAGACTTGGAACGTTCGGGCATACCACCCCCGAAAAAAGGATCCATTCCGAAAAGCCCTTTGATGGGGTCTTAAGCCCATTTATACTCAAATTATGTGTTTCCGTTCGCCTAATTAAAATCTTTGTTTATGCCACTTTGCTTTGACCGTGCGAAACTTTCCAGACCCGCAAGGTATCGCAGCTTCTGTTAGTTCTGCTGTTTATTGTGAATAGAAGTCGGAGAGTTTGAGAAGGGTTGCGAAAACAAGAGGGTTCGTTGCGATACATCCGCGAAGGTTCGTCATAGAAATGTTTAAGAAAAATCTTTGCGCACATTTTACGTAAACAGGCCGTACCATCCCGTTTCCAAGATACCGGAAAATTCATTTGACATTTTTTCGATAAATATTCTTGAAATGAATTTTGGGGGGTTTTGCCGTTCTTTTAGTATTTGTTGTTGTTGTTTTTTTGTTCTTGCAATAATAAAAAGATTAGAAATTTGAATATAAATTAATTACAAATTATACACAATGTTATGTCAATAATATTGTGCTGTATGATTTGTTCGTGTTTGTATCTCCATATCCCTATCCACTTTCTCTGGCAACATGGTGAGAAGAAACGAAATTTTTCCGTTTCACCCACTACCCCATCTATAGCCAAACGTCGATGAAACGTCAATGGAACTGCAATGAGCACCTTCGAAAGTTGTCGCAGAAAAAAGATTATCACTTGGGATCAAGTTCACCTAATGACAGTGAGAACCAAAAATATTTTGTTGTTTTGATATATATCTTTAAAATGAAAAGACATAATATCATAGTTTTTTATGTGTTTTGAACCTTACTCTATGTCCACTAGTTTTACTTTATTGTTTAATAATAAAGCAGTAATGTTATCGGCTTGCAATTTCCAAAAAATTTACTACCCTAAAAATTTGTATTTTCACTTCGTAAGACTAGTACATAGATCACAAAAAAGCAAAAAAAAAAAAAAATATCCGTCTGTCCGCCGTAGACGCTGTCTGCAAAATAATTTGGAGGTGCATAGCTCAGAAATCACTTGTTATATTAAGCTGAAATTTGTATGGTAGATAGAATGGGTAAACCCCTACGAGTGGATTCTTTTGGGTGCTGGGGGTGTAAGTAGCGAGGGGGGGGGGAACATTTTAGATAAAAACAAAATTTGGTTTCTAGATCTCAGCAACCAGGCCCGTGTACACGGTTCAACCCCCCCCCCCCCCCCGCATTGGTCTATTTTCATTGGGTGAGAACTTTTTGTTTTTTAGGTCATCACATTCAGTATGGTGGAAACTTGATAAAACTCCCCCTTCATACAATCCTGCGCAAGGGCCTGTCAGCAACCGCTTATGCGACGAGTGTGAAAGTTGGAACTTATGTAGTACTATGACAGCAGACCCATTAGCAAAAAATAGTCGGTAGGCGAAGAAGGGTGTGCGATTGGGTGGGAAAACAATGCGTCCAAAACGCTTGTAAGCTGGGATTGAAAAATTCTGAAATCCATGTCTCCTGACCGATTCATGTCAGACGACTGAAACTTTGTAGTTGTCTTAGCAGATACTAGAAGATTAGAAACAAGATAAAAAATCTGCCAACAGTCTTGGCAAAACTTAATTATTTTTCCGGCAGAAGTTCGGAATACGTTCAATTCTGAGATGCGGTTTAGGTTACAATGTAATTGAAATACTAACAAAAAGTTCGGAAAGCGGTTAGAAAAGGGTGTAACATATGAATTAAATAATTGGGTCATATTCCGAGATGCGGTCTAGAGGTTGAAAAAAACAAAACTTAAAAATAGGTGATTATTAAACCAGCCCGTGGAAGTCAAAAGATATTCGATATCTGGTCAGACCTGAGAGATATGAAAGAATTCAAGAAAAAGTATACAACCACTTCAAAAACTTTTAAACAATTCGACCCCAAAGGGAGTGAATTTCAAAAAATCTTGAAAACGCTTTCTATGTATTTATATGAAGAATCCGTATAATAAAAACAAATTCGGTATTTGGAAGGACCTAGTAGATACGACGAAAATCGTAAAAATACAATACATGCATGCTAATTTCACAGATCTATTTTTTCCCCCCTTCCGAACGTCAATGGATATTCAAATAATTTTTTCATTCGAATTACTTCCCTAGCTGACTTACATATGCACACCGAGTTTCAACTTTCTAGCATAAGGCGTTCAATAGTTAGGCAAATAAATAAAAACAATAACTAAAAACAATATATTTTACCAACATGACACTGCTACAGCTCCATCTAAATACTAAGTTTCAGCTTTAAATCATTATAAGTTCTTAAGATATAAACATTGAAACTTTTTCCTTTTCACCCTCCCCCACCCTCACCCTCTACACCCACAACCCCAAAAATTTGTTCCCTACAAGGCTCCAATTAGCGCTACGTCTGGTAAAAATTCTAAGCGTTTTTTTTTTTTACGGCCGTCGTTATAACACCCTTTAATGTGATTGCACAGCTATAACGACATAGGGTGTGGACAAAATGGTGTGGTAGGGGATTTAGGGCGGTGGAACAGGAGGGAAGCATCTAAAGTATCGGTGGACGTTGTTTTTGAACTGCTGAAGGTTATACTTATCAAGGAATAGATCGGCTGGCAATGCGTTCCACATTACTGATGTTCGGGGGATAAAGGACTGCCTAAATTTCACTGTTCTCCACGAATGGGGCTGAACGGTACATTCGTTGCCGAGTGAGCGGGGGAATAAGTTCTTTAAGTTCCTTACTACATTTACCATGAAAATATCGGTAGTAAATACTGAGTACTCCGACATTACGGCGATGCTCAAGGGAGTCAGTCTATAGAAGCTGAAACGGCTTTGTCTCCACTTAGTCGGAACGTATGTTCTTGAACACGATTGAGCAAGGCTAAATGGGATTTAGAGGCTCCAGCCCAGATATGCGAAATGTACTCAAGACATGGTCTGATATATGCCTTGTAGGTTGTAGCTAAATCGAACGCTGAAAAGTATTTCTCACACTTCCGTAGAATTCCAAGGCGTTTAGAAGCATCAATTGCGACATCAAAGCTGTGCTGGCTCCAGTTTAGGTGGTTGTTGATTTTTATGCTTTTTACACTGTTCTTGAAATATGAAACGTGATTTTTTTCGAAAAATTCTTATCCCCTCCACTTCCATGCTCCACCGCCCACTTGAAAATTTTTATTTTGAGCAATCTTTATTTGTCAACCTTTATACTCGAACCGAATTTTATTCTTCTAGAGCAACTAGTTCATGAGATATCATAATATAAAGTTTTTCACTCCTCAACCCCCCACTACCGTACGCTACTAACTGCACTCAAAAATTTGTTTTCAATCTATTCTCCTTGTATAACTATAGATATCCTTTATGTTTGAATTGTGTGCCCTTAACGGTTTAGCAGATATGGACTTTAGAATGTGTCGATCTCGGCTTTTTGGCATTTCAGATGCATTATTTCCCCCCACACTCCCACACCCCTTCAGCCATATTTACAATTTTTATGCAAATGGGTCTACTGTCAGTAAATTCCAAGTTTCAGCCTTCTAGCATGAGCGGTTGCTGAGATCTAGAAACCAGAATTTTCCGTCTAAAACGCTTCCTCCTCCTCTCCCCTCATACTCCACTCCTTAGAATTTGGTCACTTTAAGGAGCCTACTCAGACTATTCGTAAAAAAAAAAATCAATTTAATATCTCAACGCGTATGGGTGCAATGAGCCTTCAAACGATTTTCGTACGGCGGACAGACGGACTGAAAATTTTTCTTGCTTTTTTCGTGTCTGCTAGCTATGAAACGTGAAAAAAAAATGTTGAGGGTAGCAGCTCTTTTTTTTAAATCGATCACAATACAGTATTATTAAGATAATAAAGTAAAATTGTATTGGGATAGTAAAGTACAGTGGTTGGGAGTGGGAGGGGGGGGGGTTAAAAACTTTGAATTACGATATCTTCCAACTCAATTATCACAGGAAGAATGTTCAAGTGGAGAGGTGAAGCGCGGAAGTGAAGGGACAATCATTTATCAGAAAATTCAACAAAATACTTTTTGTCAATGTTACTAAGAATTTTTCATTGAGTGTTCACAATAATGCTTGATGTGGATCATAATTGATATCGAATCGTTTACTCGACGTGATTTCAAAATCATAAATAAGTAGATTTGATCGTTATTTACTATCTAGGGTCATAAGAATAAATATTTTTTTAAAAGCTGGGTTGGCAAAATAATTAAGCGCGGACTCTAACCCAAGACGTGAAATAGTATAGGCTAAGTCCTATTGCAATAGTCTACATAATTGATACTGAATGCCTTCAAACTCCCATAGAACTTGTCTTGTTGGAAACTTCTGAGAATAGTACCTCTAATAAATTCCGTACCAGAGATACCTTAAAATTTACCACCATACGAGTATTTGCACTAATCGTGAATGTCAACTTCATGAAATTTATTGAAGTCAACAATTGCCCACTTAACACTTGGCTTTAAATCAGCTCACCGAATAAAGTTCTTATACTTAGACCGTATGTTGAATATTGTTGAGATAGTGAGACTCCCAGTAGTCCCAGTATGTAGACTTGGCCCCCGACAAAATGCTTTGCATATCAATTCCGCTTGTGAATCGGGTTGGCGCCCCCAAGGCAACTATCCTTCGCCCCATTACGCATTCCGTACCCGGAACTGTTCTGTTAATAGGACTCTCATTTACGTACGAGTTGTAATTGCATTCCATAGAATCCAGTTCAGAAGCAACCGAGACTAGTGATGAGAACAGCTCAACCTACCCCTATACACTTTATAACCAAATCGGGTGTACAAGGGCGAATAGACGCTCTGGCCGACTATTCGACTTTAGCTAAAACTAAAACTGAAACCCATACCCTTGGTCCTGGTGGTGTCGTCTTGAATAATTGCGACAATGTCGGAATAAATTAATCGAAAAATTAAATACCTAGTAAGGTAAAGGTATGTCACGTGGTGAAGTCATGGACAGTGTACAGGAGGGACGCAAATGGGAATGGGGTGAATTCGTACACCCTCGATCTAGGTGTCACATCGGTAAAGCGTCTGATTTCTCATCCGAAGAAATTTACTCCAGCCATCAAGAACACCACTACCACTGGGATCCTTTAGCCCATTCTTTTTATCACGACAACTACCACCCCGTTGCCATCAACTCCTACCCCACCTCCTTGTTACTCCATCAGACCTGTACGGACTAACTAAACTTCCACTTTGTAATGCTTAATCCAATACTGGATTCTGGTCCTTTTTCAGTTGCTCCACAGCCATGATATAAATTTATGCGTCAAAGAAATTGTGAGAAAAAAAAATTTGTCGTCCACATAAACTGTAATTTCACTCAACCCCAAGCCCATTCCGAGCGGGATTGGATCCAGTGTGTCAGGTGGTGGACAGGTAGATTGCCGGTGTATTGGTGTAATTCCAAGGCGACAGTGGAAAATTGGTATGACTCGCTGAGGTTTATTTGCCTGCGGCCCTGTGTTTGGTCATCCTCATCCGGTCTCATATCTCTGTCGCCTCGTTCCCGGAGCCAAAAAGGAAACTATTACGAAGGACACTAGGCCGCCGCACATGGGAAAAACGGAATTGTGTGTTGGCTTTGTGCTTGCATTGGTGAATGTCTTTGGGGCTTCGTTTTCCTGAAACTCCCCGAGATACCGACACCGGGCTGAAGCCCGCTGCGGTTTCCCATGTAGCACACACAGAAATCCCAGAACGGAAAATTAATTACCAAAAACGTTTCTTTCTTTCGGTGAACCGTAGGTTTATTGATTAGTTACCTGGTCCTCCCTTCCACAAGGGGATGTTTGCTTTAGACCACGGGCAGATAGTATGAATTATTGTTTATGGTTCTATATATTTAACATGTTGGTAGTGTTGACAGACCACGGTAGGCAGGAACCAATAATATGCTATTTTTCTTGAATTACTGAACTCCGTTTTTAATTGAAGTTGCTGATAATGAAAAGGTGGAAGTACAATCGAAATCGCCCTAAAATTTCAATTAAAAGGATGAAGAACTTTGGACTACGATGTCTTTCGAACCAATTAGTATTATTTTGATATTAGCATGTGGCGGTGGAGTCTCAAAACTCTGAAACTGCTTATCACAGAAAGTTGAAACTTGGTGAGTTCATTATTATGGAAGTGCGTACACCGAAGGCGGGCCAATCGGTGCGCTACGAATTTTGCAGGAGGATCGCTTTGCGAGCGTATTTAAGCTCGAGCAGAATTGCGTCTTGGCTCGTCGCATTACAATGGACGCAGCGAAACAGAGAGGATCTGTATTTTCCGTCTCCCGTGATCCGTCCCAATTGGACGCAAAAACCAAAATCCGCGCTGCAACGATCCGATGTGGCCCGTCTCCAGTGGACGCTTACCTTAAAACAACATCCTCCAGACAGTACTTTTCCTTAAGCCTCATTTTCAATGGCTCCGTTCCGATCTAGCAACCTCGGAGAAGAAAATTTTCTAAACACAACGATTCCGCTCCGACAGCCGTCAAAGTGACACTATCGAGGTATAATTTTGATTTTCAATTAGGTGAAAGAGGTGGTGAAATTCTATTATTCACCTCTTAGCGTCGGAATGGATAGAAGTTGAAAGTTTCGGATGGATAAATTCAACACTGTACGTCTTCCAGAGCGGATCGGATCGGAGCTATTGAAACTGAAACTTTAAGTGAAGCTTTTCGGATCGACGGTTTACCTACGGTACTTCACGCGTATTAAGTAGTGACTCCTTTTAAACGGACTTTTAGGTCATGTTTAAGCCTCAGTTATAATGGTTCCGATCCGATCCGATCCGGAAAACGGAGAGTGTTGAGTTTCTTCATCCGACACACATTTAAAGGAAAATTCGGAATGATTAGTCACAATCATTCCGTTAAATAGCCGAGACACAAAACGGAGGGGTAAAGTTGACCAAACTTTCAACTTCTATCCATTCCGACGGTAAGAGGTGAATTATTGAATTTCACCACCTCCTTCGCCCCACTAAAAATTACACCTCGATAATTACACCTCGATAATGTCGCTTTGATGGCTGTCGGAACAATTTGTGCCTAGAAAATTTTCTCCTTCGAGGTTGCCGGATCGGAACGGAATCATTATAACTAAGGCTTTAGCGTACGATACTACTGTGACGGAAGTACTATCGTAGATTGAAAAAAAAGCTTGGCTACTTACCGACAAATATCTACTGCGTCAAATTTACAACGAAGCTTGGTAGTTCGGCTACTTTTAGATTTAACCTTTCCGAATCTACAAGCATCAAACCCAGAGGTGGTGTTTATTAAATTGCTGTTATTAATACAAATTACAATTTGGTAATGCTAAAGTTAAGGAACTTTTTGTAATACTCAATGATAAAATGGTTATTAGGTCTGTATACTTAGGACTTATTGCGGATGCATATCCAGTTAGGTAATGGTAGGTGGGTAGTTATTGGGTGCGTATCCAATTACTGACGTGGTTATTGCTGGTGATTTCCATATACCCCGAAAATCCTTCGGTAAAGAGTACTGGGTGGCTTCTAATAGCTTCGAACCGAGTAATGAAATTGATGATAGATACACCGAACCCAACTATCATGAAGTAAAAAAAAACGTTAGTGGTAAATGCCACTAGATGCCTCCCCAACTACCACATTCGGTTACTATTCTATTGTCCAAAGGCTATAAAATTATATAAGCAAAAAATGAAATTTTATGGGGTTAAGTTTTAATTCAGTTATCTAATGCTCCGAATACATGTTGGCCGAACCAATGTACCAATGCAAATGCAGAGAATCGTCCTTATATAGGAGCCGAAGTGACAACCAGAGTTCTTGGCTTGAGTCCAATCTGTGATGAGTTTTTTCGGCCTAAGTTATTCGGGCGTAAACTATCTCCCTGCTAGAGATGGGTCGTTTAGGAGTGAACTGTTCCAAAAGAACACTTCATTGAAGTGAGTGAAGTAACCCCAGTTCCTTTTGGTGTCTGCAGTTGCTTTGGTTACGTGATAAAAAACTTGGTCGACTTTTTTTTCATCATCTTCAAGATCTACTGACCTCTATTTTTGGTTATCATGCTTTAGACGTACCTACTGATTTTCCTCTTTTTTGGTGCTGATCTTCTAGATCTACTGACTGAACGAAGACATCCGGGACTGCTTCATTGAACTCTACTGATTAATTTTTTTAGGTTCTCATCTGATACATCTACAGACGGAACGAAGGAACTACTTCACTAAGCTGTACTGACTTTTTTTTATCTTTTTTGTTTGGTCTCCTACATTTTCTGACGAAACGATAGAACGAAGAGTTGCGGAACTGCTTCACTGAACACGTTCCTTAAAGTGAGTGACTCAGAGTGAAGTACTTCACTGAAAGCAACTACTTTATCCATCTCTACGTTTTTAGCAAATGGTTCAACTATCATAGTTCCATATAAGTTCCAAGTTTCAGCCTTCTAGCACAAGTAACGTATTCCTAAGATTTAGAAACCAAAATTATTCCACTAAAACTTTCCACCCTTCTCCCCACTCATACCTCACCTCACGATAGATACCAGTTGTACGCGTTCATCCAATCCACCATAAAAGTTTCAACTTGATAACTCAACAGGGTTGTGAGTTACACACCTTCGAATGCTTTTCCGTACGTCCGACGGCGTATGACGTATGTATAGTGGACTGCGGATGGCGGACGGTGAATGGTAGACGCCCGACACCGTTTACGGCGAACAGGCGGACATACTTTTTCGATTTTTTGGGGTTTAAACATGAAAACACAAAATTTCAGGTTAGCAATTTTTTTCAAATTAAAATAAGTAAAACACTTGCCTATGGTCTGGTCGAAGCTTTATTTTTTTCGGGTCAAAGTTCGGGAGCAGTCTAGGTCGGAGTATCATCAGTTCTTTTCACATATGATGACTTTTCCTAGAGAGTTAATTTTGTTCTTAAAATGAAAATATTTAAAAGGGAAATAACAAATTTCATATCTCATCAGAAAGGGATGGCAAACATATATGTATTCAAGCCCTGGGAAGTTGAATATCGAAAAATTGTGAAATGGGTTGTCGCAGCTTTGAAATGCATCCATTACAACACTATGGATTGAATATCTAAAATTACTGGAATTGACTTTTTGGCGCTTCTATAGGAAACCTTAAGTAAAAATGAACTCGATATATCATTAGAGCTAAGCAATATATACCTACATCGGAATCTGTGAAAACGTATGCAAACTTCTTAAACCCATTTTGTGGTTGAATATCCAAAAATCCTGAAATACCTATGAAGACATCAGCAGAAAGTAAAAACCAATTCAATTTCTTATCACTTCTGAAAGAGATGACGGAATTCGTGAAAACGTGTTCAATCATGAAAAAGGAGAATACTTTAAAACAAGTTTTATGAGATTATTACGTAAGCCCGTGAAAGTGAAGAGAAATTCTATATCTTATCAGGCCTGGGGAATATGGCAGAATTCGTGAAAAGTATACAATCCTCTGAACACTGATTAATTATTAGTTAGCTTAAGCACTAAATGTTAATAATATGGAAAATATATATATCTATCTATCTACCTAAAGTATACAACCCCCTTCTATCCCCTTAGGGGGAAAGTTTCAAAAAATTCTGAAAACACTGTCTAGGGATTTATATAAAAAATGCTGTAGAATACAAATAAATTCAATATTTGGGAATACCTATAAGATATGACGAGAATCGTGAAAATATATGCATTCCATTTTCTCCGAAAATATTCGAAATTTTTATTATCTAAAGTACTTTTCTAGTTAATTGACATATATGTACGTACCGAGTTTCAGCTTTTTAGCATAAGCCGTTCCATTGTTATGAAAAACACACCCACTCTCGGACCATACTACCCCTATAAAAAATAACATTTGTAGCTCTGTCGAAATATCAATCAATGTTTCTCCTTTTTATCATTATGAGTTCTCGAGATATAAAAATCAGAACCTTTCCCTTAACCACCTCGCCTACTCTCAACGTCGTCTACACGCTCATCCTCTTAATCTCTTTTTCTGCTAGGGATCTATTAGACCTCCTTCTGGTAAGAATTTTAAGTGTCTATCTTCCACTGTTCTTGAGATATGAATTTTTAGAAAAATTCTTATCGCCTCTACTTTCATGTTTCACCGCACACTTTATTTGTCATCCTTAATACAGAAACCGAATTTTGTGTCGTGAGATGCCGTAATCTAAAGTTTTTTAATCCTCACTCCCGTACGCCATTGCCCCACTAAAAAATTTGTTTCTGATATATCTATATACTCTCCTATTATATCTAGAGATAATTGTTAAGTTTTAACTTTGTGACTTTTAGAAGATATGGATTTTAGAATGACTTAATTTCGGTTTTTTTTGCGTTTCAGACGCATTATTCTTTCCCCCACAGCTTTATTCCTTCACTCATATCAAAACTTTTTTGCAAATGGGTATTGGAGCTCTATATAAATTCTAGGTTTCAGCTTGTTAGCATAAGCAGTTGCTGAGATTTATAAACAAGAATTTTCCGTCTAAAACACTTCCCCCATATCTCCTCTAATACGACCACCTCTGGAAAGGTGTCCACTTAAGGCAAGGTATTTGTTCTCGACAAAAAGGCTGGAGCCGCCATATTTCAATATTTTTTTTTATAAAAATTCGCCATTATTCTTCACTTGTACCTTTATATAAACTAAAATAGTTTTTGATCAAAAATTTCCCGGAATAACCACCGTGTGGCGCTTTTATTGTTCCGATTTAAGTTCTGTTTTTTGTTAAGTTGTTGTTGACATTCCCTCTAAATCTTAGCGTCATAGCTTGACATTTGCAAAAGTTACGTAGATTACATCTATCTCTGAGTGTGTTGGCGATTTTTTACAATTTTAGAAATGGATTTAAATTATGCAACAACGAACTTGTACTCAATTTTGCGTAAAAAAACGGATTTAATGGTGCGCGAACGTTGGAAATGTTAGAAAAGTGTTTTGGCAACGATTCACCAAATGAGCCAAGACCAAAAAAACCACGTCGTTTCCAGTCAAAAAAGAAGGCAATGCAATGGATTACAACGGTGTATTGCATCATGAATTCTTGCCTGAAGGCCAGACAGTAAACAAAGAGTATTATTTGGGCGTTATGAGACGTTTGCGTGAAGCAATTCGCCGAAAGAGACCAGAATTGTGGGCAGAAAACTCGTGGATTTTGCACCATGATAACGCACCGTCGCACAGTGCCATCATTATTCGTAATTTTTTGACGAAAAAAGCAACAAATCCCATCCAACAGCCACCGAATTCACCTGATTTGGCTCCCTGTGACTTCTTTCTGTTCAATCGAGTTAAAAAACCACTACGGGGAACGCGTTTGAGCAGACGATAGGAAGTAATGGAAAAATCGCAGGGAGCACTGATGGTCATACCGAAAACCGAATATAAAAAATGTTTCGAGGATTGGATCAGGCGCTGGAATAAGTGTGTTGCAGTCGATGGAGATTACTTTAAAGGGGGCAATATAGATTTAGATGAATAAACTTGTATTTTTAAATTTCTCAATAAATTCCGGGAACTTTTTGATCAAGATACCACCTTGACCACCACCACCACTTGTTTTTTATCCAAAAAAATTTCTGAAATTGAGGCATTTTTCGGGCCTTTTAACTGATACCTTGCCTTAAGGGGTTATACGCAGTCACAAGGTTGTAAAAAAGCTGTTTTTCAAGTATTTTTCCTGTGAAGTCAATTATTTACGTAAAAATTTATATATGTATAATGGTAACTTTTAACTTTATTTCGGTATTTTTCATTTTTTAAAATAATGGTTTTTAAAACTGCTATAGCTGATTACCGAGAACTCCTTTGAAAAAAGTGTTTTGCGGTGATCTCGATATCTCTTGATAGGATCATCTAAAATAAAAAAACAAAAAATATTTCAATAGTATAATGATTTATTTATAAATTAATCGAAGGACTACGCAAAATATAAATTTTTAACAAAATGGCGGCTTTTAAAACAAAAATTTCGACTTACGAGGTTAATTTCGGCCTTAAATTATTTATAAAAAAGGGGTTTCGGTGCTACGAGCCTTCAAAAAATTTTGAATACACCCGTAGACGTATGGCGCGGCGGACAGACGGACTGATTTTTTTACTCTTTTCGTGTCTTATTAGTCATGAAACGTAAAAACATAAATTTGGAGGTTAGCAAATTTTTTTTTTAAATTTTATGAGTAGGTATTATTGAAATAATAAAGTTAAATGGTAAATTGCTAAAAAAAAATATTCTCCATCATTTTTTATCCAAAATTAGTGCTGCCAACATAAAGTTGTTACTGTTCTTGGTTTAATTTACTCTAGTTCTAAATCATGTGCTGAACTAGACCTTAATACGGATATACGGATATACGGACTTTGTTAACACCAGTGTATACGATGCCATTGAGTATTCTCGCAACTCCCGGTAAACAATACTCTTGTTCACACCAAGCATTTTTCGCTTCCGGTCGGACGTACAAAACAATTTTCTTGCTACGCCCTCTCAAAAATCATTGGAGTCCCGAAAAAAAGTTTACCGCCATACCGCACAAATACAATCCTTCCAAAAATATTACCTTACCCTCAGGCTATACGTCGAATAAAAACTTTAACTAAAGTACAGATTTTTGCAAACAAATTTTCTCATATCCTTTTTTTTTCGAGCCGCCATGGAACGCAAGTCGGACAAATAGACGGAAGGAAAGCCGAAGCGGCATGAATGCACGTGAATAATAGCATCGTTACCTTCGCAAAGGTCGTCCCTGTCCACATTATTACATTTCATATTGATCCTTTTACTGAAATCGAATATATGGAAGCTGTCTCTATGAATCTTGGCCTATTGTAACCATACAGTACTACGTACGTATCTGCGTACTGTCATAGAGCCCATCAATATATCGAAGTAGGGGAGTGGGTAAGAAACGGCAAAAAAAATGTTGAATGGCTTCCGAAAATATCAGACAGATATAGTAGATGACAGCAAAAGTCGAGGAAGCTGGGTTTCCTCGAAGGAAAACCTATTCAAAGATTCGCCCATCCTTACTTCCGTTTCCCCAGAACAGTTTGTTTTTTTTTTCCACTTCCCGTTCTATTCTCTACTCGTCTTCAACCATTTTCTTCCCTTATTTCTATATTATTATTATTTTTATTATCGAACGAGTCACTCGATCGAATTCACCAGGTCTAACTCACCCCCATGGTGACATCCAGGACATGTATTCAATGCGTATGAATAATCTGTTTATGATTGTATTTTCTTGGGAAATTGAGGATACCGACCGCATCTACGGTAGATTTCTTGAAACACATGCGATGCTAGCTGGAGGAAAACTCTCCGAAATCTGGGTTTTGAGTTTTTTTTTTATTCCAACCAGTTGGTCGTTTGGTGTACCGATCGAAAGTCGAGTTCATTCAAATATATGAAGCGAATCCTTTTGAATATTTATGGGAACAAGAATGCTACGCAAATAATAACAAACGCTTCTGGGTACGGAAATAAAAGCTTAGTGTTCATGCATTTATGACTATTGGGTTGGTGAGGGGGGTGGGGGTTGGGTATGCGTATGGCATATTTCGGATACCTCCGGCTGCATGTAATTCTTTTGATCGAATGGTCATAACAATACGTTCGGGCATTGTTTGTCAAATTCAAGGGTCAGCAGGGTATGAGCTTTGGTAGAAATAATTGAATATGATTTTTGATACTATCGATAATTTGATATCTTGCATTCAGGGCATGGAAACGTGTCGTATTATTTCGCTGTCTTTCAGGAAATTGCTCCTGTTTAGAAAACATTTCTTTTGAAGAAAATTCTTCTGAGCTAATTATCGTTAAAGTGGTCTTGCTTAGCTCCTTGTTTTGATGGTTTCGTTCTCATATTTTTTTCTTTGGTTAAGGCATGATTTACGTCGGTCCCGTCGATTTTTTTACTTAGTTATTAAAAAAAAAACTCGAATCCACTTTTAAATAGTCTTTTCCTGCGAAGAAAAGTTCCTTGTTCAGAGAAGGTTCTTGCGATTCGCACTCAAAGGTCTTCCTCGTCAAGATTCACTGCATCTGCCTCCTTACCATTAGCGTCTTAAGCGCCTGTCGATGGTGTCATTGGTTAATAAACAAAATGTACTTGGAGCTGTTTTTGTTTTCAAGGTAATTTCTGGTGATAATAAATCCCCGTCATTGCTGGAACTTTTAAAGTTTCTTTTCGATCTTTGAGAGAATATAGGTGCGTTTTTTCAACTGGATCGATATCAAGATAATTTTTTTTACATTGAAAACAACAACAAAGAGATGATTTAAATTGAAAATGGGATCAAATCTTTACTTTGGCTACCTTGTCTACGTTTTGGAAAAAACAACGTTTACCAAAAATCTTCGATCCCAAAAACTAATTAATTAATTTCAGCTTTCATTACTATTTCCCTTCTTATAAACCCCCGCCTCTGTTTAATGTTTTTATGACCTCCCTTATTACCGTAAATTTCCCCTTTTGTCTTCTAATTGACCCTTCTATTAGTTAATTTTGTAACCCCCTTTTTTTACCTGTTTTTCTAATTGACCCTTCTGTTAGTTAATTTTGTAACCCTTTTTTACCTACTTTCATTTGTATAAATAACAGTTGTAGAGATATTGTCGATCAGTTTGATAAAGGACTCAGTCGAGTCCGAAACGTCACACAAAATAAATTTAACAGTATATACCGGAAAACCTTGTATTTTCAATTCAAAATGTACTGTGAAAACATTCATCAAAAATTGGGATCAAATGTTGGATCAAATTTCCCCTCTAAATTGTCACTATTTCAGTATTTTCAGCCCCATTTGTAACGGATACTTGTACCCAGCAGGTATAACAGGTTCGTTCGATGGGTTAGCAAGGTACAAGTGTGGGGTAGTTTTTCATATCTCGAAGACAAAAACTGTATATGGGTGTTATAGGACAACTTTTCCTACTGACAATTTGTCTGAGGCATTACCATTTTTTGGGATGATCCACATCGTTTTTTTCAATCGTGATCCGATCCAGTTAAAAAAAACCCACCTCATTTCTTAAGTTATAATGAGTTCCATAAATTAAGTAAGAACACTATAAAAGAATTTTCGTATATGAAGGACTTAAGGGATATTTTTCATATTACAATAATAAAATCTTAAGGGATATTTTTCATATTACAATAATAAAATCAAAGTTATCGTTCAATATTGGTGAACACGAGTTTTAAGGACTTTTATATGACAGCTACCCGAAGGAGTCGGCAGATGACGCCCAGTATTGCCATAAAACGAGCTCCTGTAAAATTTGAAATCCCTGCTTTAACTCGTACTGGAGCTATAGTGGATTCTATAACTTGCATACATTTTTGAAGGACTTTTCTAGGCTGTTACACGAAGGACTCGTTCGATTTGTATCATATTCTGAACTTTCGCTTCAAACATTGTAAACTTTAAGTATGCAAAATTTCAAGCTCCTAACAGCATTAGAACAATAATTGTTAATACGTGTTTTAAGGATTCTTATATGGGAGGTATCGGAAGGAGTGAAGGGATATCGCCAATTAATAAGCTAGCCTAGCCTTACTTTTTCTATTTTAGAGGTGGTGAAGAAATTTCAACTTCTTAGGCCTACGCGTGCAAACGGACGGACAGCAAACGGATTTGGGGTTTTTGGCCACAACTGAACATAAAATAATATGTAACTTTTCTTCGTCGGGGGCTCGGTTCTATGCGTTACGAACTTTTCGGGCTTTATTAAACTTAAAATATAAGTTTCCTAAATGAAGTATCACTCTAATTAGTAACATAATTTGTCAACAAATAGAAATACAACACTAGAGTTGTAAAGACAATTGTTTTTCTTTCCGTATGATCTCTATAAAACTTTTGTAAACTGTAGATATCTTATAAAATAACTGTAATAAATAAATGAATAATTAAGTATACTTCTAGTACTCAATATGATTTCATCTAGAGTATATAAATGTCTTACTTTTATTTTTCATTGAAAACAGTAAGCGGTGTAGATTTAGTAACTACTTTTTAGTATCTTAACAAATAATGTGTAATAGAACAATTAAAAGGTATTGATTACACTATATTAAACATGACTCAAACACATGTGGTAGCAAGTAGATTGATCCCGTTCAAAATAAGCCCTTTTATTATTCTATAGTAAAAATTAGAAGACATATGCATTTTCAAATTTTTTGTTGGAATCTTTAACATACTATTATACAATAACTAAGAAAAAAATTAGATAGAAATAAAAAATGTATATTATACTTTACTTTACGAGTACACACATTTTCAAAAGAGTCAGCGATGGTGGTCACACCCTTGGACGATTTCTTGATGGAATATGGATCCACTACATTAACACTTACCCCCAGCAACGTTAAGTACTAAAGTTCATCTATTTGATCGATAAAAGGAGCATAAAAAATCGGTGGTCACAGGGAATAACTAGGTAAGTCTAAAAACGAAACTATTCAGGGCAGCACTTTCTTGCTATTTTTACTGTTGAACTATTCCTGTAAATCCAGTTTTTGTGGAAAAATTAAATTTGTTAACATATCACTAATCAAATAGCATATAACAATAAAATTTTCACAGTTCATGTAAGTCTTGGGAGGTATCCACAATAGCATACACTTTTCCATTTTACTATTTTTAGACTTACCTAGTTATTCCCTATGACCACCGAATTCATCCCTTCATCTTCAAGTACGATACGATCCTCGGACTAGCGTACAAGAAGAGTTCTCTCCGTTACAACTTTTTTTCTATCACATGCAAGTTCGTATACGAAAATTTTAATCTTCTAAACGTATATAAAATTCTTCTTCTTCTTAAAAAAAAATTAATTTTTGGAATAGTTTATGACCCAGTGAAATTCACCGGGTATAGCAAAAAATTACTTTAGACTCATTAGAGTGGTCCTCTCCACGGAAATCTTTAGTAAAAGGCGAAAGATTTATTCGACACTGAAGAGAACCCAGAGTATAAAAATTTATCCGGACAGAAAACCTTATATAGTGACACTAACATCGACCGGATGCGAATTATATTTTAGAAAAAAACTCATTGAATATTACCACAAACAAGCAACCTTTTTACACAGACGAAGATAATAATGGAGTTTTGACAATTACTTTATGCAGTTCAAAGTAGAGGTCAGTGAGGTGCTACAGTGCTGTGCTAAATGTACATAGGTAGTATTTTGATATCATTCAATTGATGATGAATTGAACCGAGAAAATAGCTGTTTGTGGAAAAATTATACTTTCTCAAATAATATACTACCAGTATATAAAAAATATAAAATTCCAAATAGTGAAATTGTAGATCAGGAACAAGGTTAAGTTTAGGTTGCTTGGAAACATTTACATTTCACAGTAGTAGAAATATAGTACCAAACATTTAAGTAATAATAAAAGAGGCGGAAAATACCATCATCAACCTTATTAAAAATTAACTTTTTCTCAAATTTTTATTTTTCGGTTTCACTTTATAATTTGAATATAACAAAGTAATTTCATTTATTTGGAAAGCGAAATTTGAACAGAATATAAACTCCAATAAAACAATACGCTAAAAACAAGGTTATAAAAAGAAGGAAAAGAAAAATAAAATTAAAATAAATTAAAAAATGAAAATTAAAATTAAAACATCTAAGCGAGTAAATTAGAAATTTTTAAAGAATAAATATGGATTTCGAATAAATTTTAATGCAGTGCAAATTGTTACTATGACAACTATGACAATATATATATGAAAAGCTCGAGGTAAACGGAGGAGTGGTTAATTAAAATAGGCATTTATAGATGCACATAAAATGAAATAAGTGTCTTGTGATCTGCAACGGTGGTTAGTTTCTCTAAATGCAAGTTCAAAACGAAGATTAGAATTGAAGATAAATTAAACTTTGTATAGCAATAAAATATATAAAGTATAATCTTCTGTCCTTTAGAAAAGAAAGTCTAAGCTGTTGTAATCTAGTATCATAAGAAGCCTCTAAACGGAACACCCCATTTGCAAAAGTTATAATAAAGGGTTTTCCAATAAGGACTTGACAACTTTTTTTCAAAATAAAATGCAAACCATTTGAGATATTTCAAAAACTTTATTATCGGGTTGAAGTACAATCAAAACATTTATGAATGGAACTCGACTTCGTTCATATGGCCACCGCGGGCACGTTTGCAGCGGTCGATTCGTTGGACCCAATTTTCGATGACTCGACCACAAATTTCGGCCGAAACGGCTGCTATTTCGTGTTCAATGTTGGCTCTGAGCTCTTCCAACGTCGTCGGCTTGTTGGCATAGACCAAAGACTTGACGTGGCCCCAAAGAAAAAAGTCCAGAGGCGTTAAATCGCACGAACGAGGCGGCCAATCGACTGGTCCATTTCTTGAGATAACACGCTCATCAAACTTACTCTTCAATAAATCGATTGTAACGTGTGCTGTGTGGCTTGTGGTACCGTCCTGTTGAAACCACATGTTGTCCAAGTCCATATCTTCCAATTCGGGCCAAAAATAATCGGTAATCATGGCGCGATAACGATTACCATTCACAGTAACGTGACGATCATTATCGTCGACGAAAAAATATGGCCCTATGACGCCGCCGGCATGCAAACCGCACCAAACAGTTATTTTTTGTGGATGAAGTGGTCTTTCATGAAGCACATGTGGATTTTCACCAGACCAATAACGCATATTTTGCTTATTGACGAACCCACTGAGCCAAAAATGAGCTTCGTCACTGAAGATGATTTTGCGATGAAATTGATCATCTTGGCGCATCTTTTCCAGAGCCCAATCGGAGAACGTACGTCGCTTCAAATGGTCCATCGGCTTCAATTCTTGAGTCAGCTTGATCTTGTATGGGTGTAAACCAAGATCCTTACGCAAAATTCGCCATAACGTGGTCTGGGCGATGCCCAACTCTTGATCATTTGCTACGGACGTTTCAACGGCAGCGATATTTTCGACACTTCGACCAACCCGTTGTCTCACTGGCACGGCAACATCACACAACGAATATGTAGACTCAAATTTTTGCACTAAACTTGTTACTGCCTGTCTACTAGGGCGAGAATTACGACCGAAAATCGGAGTTAACGCTCTTAAAGTAGCGGTCACCGACTCCGAATTTCTGTAGTAAATTTTTATAATTTGCAGACGTTGTTCCTTCGTGTACTTTACCATGATAAAAATGTTAAGTTTACTGAATAAATTGACAGTGACAGTTTGATGATTAGTGAAAGGGTGCGTTCACAAATTGAATTCAAAGTTGTCAAGTCCCTATTGGAAAACCCTTTACATACCTATCTTCCAACAGGGTGATTCATTTTGGCCACCCTGGAAGTCCTCTCTTTTAGGGCTTATGCGGGTCAAGAAGTCCAAGAAGAAGCATATTTTCTTAAATTGTTTAAAAATATACTACAAGAATTATTCAATTTTAATACAAAAGTATTATAGCTAAGCAACATTCTGTGATAATTTCAAAGGAAAATATGAATAAATAAGCCATTGTGAGTCTCGTGAAGTTGACAATGCTAAATAAAAAGTGTCCTCACGGTAGTCACCGTAAATCGAGTAATTTTTAACAAAACCCAAAATATTTCTGTTAGTATGTGAATATGGTTTGCGCTTGAAGGAAGGATTTTTTTAAAAATTGAAAATAGAATTTTTGGTAGCGTTTTTGCGATAAACGTAATTTTTTCCCATAAATTTGGCCATATTTGGCTGATAAAATGAGTTGTGATTAAAGGTAAGAAAAAATACTTCATTCAAGCAAAAGTCAATCATGTCTTAAAGTAGTGTGCAAAATTTCAAGCCGATCGGTCTATTAGATTCTGAGAAATTTTGAATACCGACAAAAAAGTAGTTTTGAGAAAAAACGCGTTTAAAGTTCTAAAGAGAAATACAACAGAGAAAATTAAATATTTCAGGTCAATAAAGTGAAGGTTTTGCTGCAGCTGCAGGAACCAATGCATCCTTTTCTTCCTGTCTGATTCTAGGTTCTCGGATTCTGAGCCGCCGCTTGTTTCTCGGAATGCCTAAGATGCTCGGTGGCTGGGTTCGGGTAGCCGGTCAAGACATGTTTAATACAAGGCGCTTTAAATCTCTCTCACTCCTACAGTTTTGCTTCGATCAACTTTGAATTCTAAGACAATATTCCTGGCATGATGTTGTGTTCCATACATTTTTTTTTTAGTGAACTTTTTGAAGTATCAAGACACCCATAAGCCCTTAAGGCAGGATATCAGTTCTCGACGAAAAAATTTTTTTTTTTTTTTTTTTAATTTTCATTCTTAACATAATTGAGAATACGTGAACAAAAGGATATTTCGATATCGAATGTATTTCACGAGTTAAAGACCAATTTGTGGAACGGTCAGCAGATATTCAATACGATTTTTTTGTAACGTCAAACTTAAAACGCGTTTTTCTCGAAACCTCTTTTTCCGGAGCGCGGTACGTTCAACAGCTTCAACCAATGAACCGATTTTAATGAATTAAAGCTTAAAAAAAAGTAGACTAAATTTGGGGGGCCCCAACGTCGAGTTTTTTTTTATTTTTTATTTGAGTTTTTAAGCCAAAAAAAGAGTAAGAAAAGTGATTTTTTTTTCCTAATAGCAACCATTTTAGTTTCAGGAGGTTTTTTCAAAATCGGGGAACGTTGGGTTCTGCAAATTTACATATATCAGTAGTTTCATAAACTATTTGAATTTTTAGTTTCAGATCATTTGGCAAGGCTGTAGAAGGTACCGCGTACATTAACTCATGCCGATCGTGGCCTGACGTCATAGGAGCTGGAGCCGCCATTTTGCAATATTTTTTTTTTTTTTAAATTCACAATTATTCTTCACTTGTACGTCTATATAACCCATTAATAATTTTTTCCATATATATTAATTCTAAATCAGGAAAAAGTCCTTAAATCGAGGCATTTTTCGGACCTTTTAACTGATGTCTTGCCTTAATGTAGCTTAAAAGCATTTTGTATTATCTGCAATTTCGTTAATTCACCGGATCATCTCTTTAAATATCTCAAAATTTAACATTTCGGGAAAAAATACTACGAAAAGAAATGTTTCAATTAACATATTCTCTTTTTACGAATTGAAGTGATGTACCATAAACAAACAAACATCATGAAAACGACACAATACAATTTCAAATGCAACATTATTTTCCATCTAATCTGGAACATAAACCTCAATTTGTTTCATCGTTAAAATCATCCCAATTCACTTCTACGACAATAAAAAAGTACCAAGAATGGCGCCCTGATACGCTAGGGTATTCTGATATAATTTCCGCACTATAGTTCTGCGTTTCATAGCGCACTTTGTCAGAGAACGACTGATCCGTCTATCCGGCAGTTCCATTAAAATCATCTCCTTTTTAAAGTCAATCTTTCGCCATTAAACATGCATCGAACATAAATACGGCAACCCGACGCAAATTGTTTTCTTATCGTCTTCGGATACGACTCCCGAAAACATCATATCCCCGGGAATATATTTAATGCTTTTAATTAATTTAAATTCACCTTATCATCTGTCTCCGCTCATCTTACTTGTCGTAAGTGCCGTGGTGGTAGCGTTTGCCATATTAAATGCTACGGCATTTGATTAGGGAAACGTCGAAATGTACTTTTTGTACAATTGAGCATGGTGGGGTTTCAGTTACTCAGGATCAGCACAATATACACACATACCTTCAATTTAAGGACGAAATAAACTTTCACCCCCAACAACAACTTCATAGCTTCCCGAAATATACTTGCTCCCAGCTCCGAGGAAGGAAAAAAACACTGAAGGAAAGATGTGTTTACCTTACGGAGGACCCTTGTACTTTGAAACGTACTCGACACGAAACGTATACACAAATATATCTGACGGTAACGGAAAGAAAGATCCTCTCGTCCACCCACTCCATCCCCGAAACATCTTTTTCTAAGGATAAGGAACACAGTCGCTTATAGCACGGTGTTATTAAGCTTTCCATGAAAAACATGAAATGCCTTGGGCGCTTACTGGCTTTCTCATTCTAATAAACTAAAGTGGCAAAGCATCCCCTAATCTTAGGGCAGAAAAAAAAGCCGCCACAGATTTTACACAGTCTCAAAGAAAAGGCATCCATCCATGCAAGGATACATCCCGAATGCGTTAGGTAGCTCATATAATATGTAGCGTAAATGTAAGGACCAAGCTCTTCCTGACTGCATTAGCTTCTTAGTACTTACAAAGGCTTTTGGCTAACAGGATCTGGTGTGTGGATGATTGTATCCGGAAGGCTAGTCTTCTTACAATTTCACTAAAAGTTTTTAACACTCCGATTTACCTATTGACGTAAGGGTTAAATTGCTTGTAAGAAAGAGGGTGCATTGATTGTTTTCGGCAATATAAATACCGTTTTTGAACTACGATTCGTCGAGTGAATGAAGGATAATGCATTGGGTGAAAGTATTTGGCGTAATGTACTCAATGCTCAGCAAAATGTAGGCAATAGTTTGTGTAAAAATCTGGATCACAAGTGTTGGGCCCAGCAGAGAAAACAAATTTTGGAGGTGCTGGTCGAAGCGGGTGAAAACAAAAAAAACACAATTCTTATTTCTCGAAAATCGCAAAAGTTAGAAAGCTAAAATTTGGTGACTGTAACAGAGGCATCTTAGAAAAATGTTTGATAGGAGTAGCTAGTAACGAGAGTAGGGGTGGTTTTTTGTATCTCATAAACGGCATATGCTAGAATTTTGAAGCTTAATATACATATGAACATACATAAATATTTCACACCAGTAATTAAATCACTTGCGTACAAAGGTGGAGTAAAAAAACGTCCTGGAAAATGGATTTTTCTACATTTCCATGAATTTATGAAGTTATTCATGTCGGCTTATCAAATTCATCAAATTCACTTCTGCGTGCTCCTTAAATAAGCGCCTAGAAACAGTTTTCCAAATTTTTCGATATGCAACTGTTAATTCCCTTTACAGACTGTGCGTTTTAAACGTGTTTAAGAAGGCAAAATGAACGTGTTAAAAAATGTGTGCTAAAACTAGGAAGCTCGTATAATTTTGATAAATGATAGCTCGATATACAGTCAGCTGCATTTCACTACCAACATTTTTTTTTTAAATAATTTAAACTCAAAATGTTTGTATAGCAGGAATGGATAGTGAATTTATTAGCTAGTGCAGTCATTGTACAAGCACAAAATTAAGTTTCTACAGCATTAAGGAGTTTCTTGCAAAGCTTACTTCGATTTCCGCGAGGGTCGCAGTACACATTTTCCGTTAAACGCGTGGTAGCTACGTGTTTTCGTAAACACGTTCGGTAATTGTTTCAAACGCGATTAACTCAATTTAAACGCGGTAATCTTGTAGTTTGAACATAGTATAGGGAGTGTAAAGCATTGATCAATTTGTCATGAATTCCGACAAGGACCGGGTAGTCCAGTAGTAGTGTATCAGGTCTTGTAAACATGAAGCACTGAGCAGATGAGTTCTGTTTACATTCTTAACAGATTCACTAACACCATCTGAGCTACCAGGCAGTAGTTGATTTTTGATTGGTAACATTGCTGTTCCAGCGCTATCGTTTGTACTACTATAGTAGTATTTGTACTACTATAGTAGTATTTGTACTACTATTGAACTTCACGTACTTCCGTACTACTCCTTTTAATTTTGTACTACTCTTCTTTCGAATATTAAGAAAACGTTTGAATGATTTCGATGTTCTTGCTGTGCATTGAGAAAGTGGGAGCCCTAATTTTTTTAAATTTGAAATTCAAATCATTATACGGTCCATTTGATGAAGGATCGGCTACAGATGTGACCTTTATTTTCTTTTTTAATTCCGTTGAAACATCTGGTAGGTACCTCATGAATTAAAAGTGAGCTACTTTCCAGATAAAACAACCCCTAGTACAAAAAAAATAACTAGCCACGGCTATCATTTCTAGTTTGTATTCATTGCCATATGTTAGCTCACTTTGGAGACGAATTTCGACCTCTTAAGGCCGGTACCAATTTGTTTCATTTCTGCGTATCGTATTCTCGTTGCGTATCAGTGGATATGACAATTTGATCTTCGTTCTATATCAAAATGTTATTGTATCGTGATTTTTGAAATACAACAAACTCTTAACACAAGAAAAATCATGTAGTATCTATACTGAATCAATGATACGCAACGATGATACAATACGCAGAAATGCAACAAATGGATACTGAACTTTATAGTGCGTATAAAAATGTGCGAATAATATTATTCTCTTTTCAGAAAATACATATGTATAATACGAAAACCGAGATCCTTGAAAAAACTTTGCATATATAAGTTTATTTAAATTGTCGCGCACTTGCCTTTAAAATAAGACTAACTCATTTTTCTATGATAAAAATTAACGAAGATATGAATTTCTAAAAGGGATTCGAACATCATATTCACAAAATCTTTAACATTATAACTAACAACAAAATTCTCATTGAAAAAAAATTTAAATATAATTTGTGGTAACTAATTCTTCAAGTTCTAAAAGAATCGGCATTGCTAGAGTCACAAATTTTGTTATTTTGGTAATTTTTGATTGAATGATCCTATACGTAAGAAATTTACAATTTTATTTTGCGATTCTAAGCTAAAAAATCATGTACTACTATTCTTTGTAAAATACTACTATTTTTCATTTAAATGCACTATTGTACAATATACTAACAAAAAAAACAGCACTAATAACAACCACAAACATAACTAAAAAATTATTAATACTTACTAGTTCACTACCACACCTGGCTCGATTTCTGACCTCCCATCCCTAAGCTGGCTGGACTGTAGGTACACTACAGCGTATTAAAGACTAACCACCTAAGTCAAACCGCTTCCAAGCTATGAAGAACCTGCTTACCTTCGTACTTTGATATTTCTATCGAAAGTTTCATTTTTATAGGATACTTCCTTCTATAGTGGCTCTACATAGTATTTAATTCTTAACTTTCCATGGATTGCTGTTCGTTGAGAAGTGAAAACCAGAATTCTTTTCTTTTCACCCCAAAATCAACCCCAACAAATTCTAGACCGTGCCGCAACTGAGGTTTTGAGAATCTAACTCTTCATTATAAGCTCTAAATGGCTTAGTAAGTAAAACCGGATTCAATGATCCTGTTTAAATCTAGGTATGTCTGTGTTGCCACGGGTATTTATACGTACCTACACAGCTAAACATTTTTACAACAATAAATGTTGGCAACTAATTGCCAACAAGGGATATTGTAAATTTACATGTCTCAAAACTACTTACATTTCCCCTGTAAAATTAAAATTCGGAAATGTAATAAATACATACATGGCTTTGTAAAATCACATGCTTAATAGCAATCATAAATTACATGGCATATGTAATATTACAATTAAGAGATTGAAATTACCTTTATTGAAGTAATTCATATTCTGTAAATTTTCCACTGAAAGGGTATCTTCCACGATCTAAGCACTATGTTTATACTCTAGATGAACATATAGAGTATTATAAGTTTAATCCAGCCCGAAAAGTTTGTAACGCATAGAACTGAGCCACGGACGAAAAAAAGTTATATAATATTTTGGGATTATTTTTGGCCAAAACCCCCAAATCCGTTTGCTGTCCGTCCGTCCGTCCGTCCGTCCGTTAGCACGATAACTCAAGAACGCGTTGGCCTAGGAAGTTGAAATTTTGTCACAACTTGTAAAATGGAAAAAGTAAGGCTAAGTTCGTTAATGGGCGATATCCTTCCACTCCTTCGGGTACCTCCCATACAAGAGTCCTTAAAACACGTTTTCACAATTATTGCTCGAATGCTTCAAGTTAGGAACTTGAAATTTTGCTTACTTAAGGTTTAAAATGTTTGAATCAAAAGTTCCGAATATGATGCAAATCGAATGAGTCCTTCGTGTATCAGCCTAGAAAAGTCCTTCAAAAATGTATGCATGTTATTGAATCCACTATAACTCCAGAACGAATTAAAGCAGGAATTTAAAATTTTACAGGAATTAGTTTTATACCAAAACCAAAACGGAGTTCATTAATTAGCGCCATCTGTGGACTCCTTCGAGTAGCTGTCATACAAAAGTCCTTAATAAACATGTTCACCAATATTGAACGATAACCTTAGAACACTTTAAGTTACGACTTTGAAATTTTATACACATTAATTTTATAATAGTCGCAGCTGAAACTATTAATATGAAAAATATCCCATAAGTCTTTCATGTAGTTGCCATACAAAAATTCTGTAAAATGTCCTAACTTACTTTATGGAACTCACTATAAATCAAAAAATCGAGTAGCTACTATACAACAAATTCTACCTGTAAGTAAAAGGTCATGTAATAATTGCTTGTGCTCTCCTCATTCGTTTGATATATTTCCAACTAAAATATAAATCGGAGTTCAGTATTTCATTTAGAGTATCATACGATTGGCTTGCAGCCGATCGTGACTGCGTTATGTTTTTTAATACGGTTTTATAAACACTTAAACAGAAAAATGGTAACACGTATTTGGAATAAATAAAAGAGGTAATTTATTGCAAATAAATAAGAAAGAAGTTTTATATTCAAAAAAAAATTTGTGTATATCAAAAATATAAAACAATAAAATTATAAAAATAAAAATATTCGTTATAAATAAGATGATGTATAATAGCATTTAAACAAATCAGGCAGTTATAATTTTGTTTCTTACTTTACTATTTTACGTTGTTTACTTCGCAATATCTGTACAAGAACTGATAAATCGACGCACGATTGTATCATCTCTCTTTGCTTACAGCATCTCTAGATGTAGGTACTGACTGCAACTTCAGACATTAATTTCATATTTTACATGGAATAACGAAATGTAGTTTTCCATACGAATTATTGAAATTTTTATTTTTATGTAATTTTACAGAGTATTTCATGTAAAGAACTAAATTATATAATGGTAATAGCGTTTCTACATGAATAAGGTAATTCTACCTATGATATGGGGATAATTTTATTGTATTAAATGTTGTAAAATTACAAATAATTTTTACTGTGTACTTACCTAAAGACATAACATGCCTCTAGATTAATTCATCCTAGATCTTAGATTGGTGTTGGTAGAACAACCAATTTTCAGGACTGATTGAATCCCGGTTTCATATTTTTTTATTTAGTATAGTTTCCCGTTTAAGAGTTTAAAACTTTTTCTGGATTTTTATTTGCCAGTTCATCAATGTCCAAAATATCTATCTCCGTTTTAAGTCCGTTTAGTGCATGGACCTCAGTTCTAAATAGGCCAATCCAGTGATTTTTAAGTATGTCTTCGCTTCACGCGTCCCGTACTAAATAATTTTCTAGCTAATTTTAATTTACGCTAAAAAAAACCTCATTATTTATCTTTACTTTTGACGTTACTTGTCGAAAGTAACCCAAAGTACCATTCCTATCTCTCCATCCATAACATAAAATAGAACTGCACTTCTTATCCGCTTTTCTCTTCTTATAGTTTCAATTTCACAATTGTATCGTTTTTGACTTCATCCGGAATAAGGGGGCAAAAAAAAAAACTTCTGGAGTCTGATTGTTATTCCTTCCAGCTATTCGGAAAATCCCGCAAATAAATTCTCGACCCGGTTGTATATATACGTTCTTCTTGCAATGCATTAGGGAAGCTTCGTTCTGATATACGCTAATGTATGGCATTTTGGTTTCCGACTTTTGCCTTATATCGGAGATACCTACATCTGTACTAAATCCTCTGCCAAATTGAATGCGATGTTTGGTTTGCTGGCAAGACTCCGTCATATTGGAACATCCCTTCTGTTCTTCTTGATACACCTGACTCGATAAATTTACTTACTCATACGTTGTATTGTTCACATATCGCTCGATAAAATACTTTACGGATTGGTTTGGTTATGATTTCTACGACAGGTGCTCAACTTAAGCTTTACCATGGTTAACAGTACGGGTATCAACAGTGGCTGTTAGCTTTGGGGAATCATGTCAGAAAGTACGGCACGTATGCTTCCGAAATCTCATATGCGTATCCTGATCCTAATGTACCACACGAACTGATGTCAAGGTACGTCTTTTCGGCGATTTACGATATTTCAAATTTTCTTATTTGGTATGCCGCGGAAAAATGATGTCCTGGGAGATTTGGTTATAGTAAACTTATCGCATCATTTCATCATGTGAGTTGTTTTTTTTCGGCAAGGGGTTTTGACATCAGTAAACTGATTGTATATGTGATATGCTTCCAGCCCTTTTATTCATTACCCTCAGTCGTCTTTAATAAATTTTATTGGAAATAACGAAAAATCGACGGCCTTTATTCTTGTTTTACAACTTCCTTCGGTTAAGTGAACCAACAAAGTGCCATTAGTATAAGTATCCTGTTTCGAAGTTATGCAGCCAGAATTTAATTAAGAAAAATGCTTTAAGCGAACTAGAATATCGAACGATGCATTCAGAAAGCTTAGGGGTTCCATTTCGAAATTGTTTACTTCGTCCTGATAAGTGGATCGGAAGTCAACAATTGAGTCGGAATTGAATTAGATTTTATCTAAAATGTTAATAAAATTTTAGTGGAATTTTATGCTGTGCCTTATTGACTTTATTTCAGGAAGTCGACCATTTGTTGTACGTTTTACTTTATTATTTTAATAATAAAGTATTGTTATCGATTTTTTAAAAAAAAAAATTTTTTTTTCGTTCATGACTAATAGACACCCAAAAATCCGTCAGAACGCCGTTCGGAAAATCTTTTATAGAGTGCACCCAAACTGTTAAACACTTTTTTTGGGTAGAATATGTAAGTGAACCTCTTCTGATGGAAGGTGTTGTGAGTGGGAAATTGGGAGAGGAGCAATTTTAGTTTCTAGATCTCGACAACCCCTTACGATAGAAGGATGACATTTGGAATTTATGGAGGGTAGGAGTGTGGCGTGGGAGAAATTAATGCGTCTGAAATGTTCGAACGCTGTAAATGTTCTAAGATGGTTAAAAAAGATGGACAAAATTTCAAATAGCCAAATTCCGTACGGAAGGAAATGACGTATTTCATCATATCTCTTGGGTCTTCTGAGCTAGTGAATTAATTTTTATTCTATGGATTTTTAAAATAAATGCCTAGAAAGTGTTTTTAATTTTTTTTTGAAAATCAACCCCTAAGGGAGTGTTTTACAGATTTTCATTTATTTAGAATTAAGCCATATCCCTCAGGTCTGATTAGATACCGAATGTGTTTCACGAGTTTGATTCATAATCCCATTCAGCCCTTCTTAGGGTTTTTTAATTTTCAACTCCTGGGGGTAAAAAATGGTTCAACATGTTTTCACGAATTCCGACATATCTGCTAGGATTGATAAGATATCGAATTGGTTTCTACTTTCCGAACTTTTTTTGTAGGTATAGGTATATACCTAAAAACTAATTTGAAGACATTTCGATTTCCATCACCTAAATGTAAGGTGTAAAGGGGTTACATATGTTTTCAATATTTTCGCCATATCTCTAAAATAAGACTAGCTATCAATGCGTGGAGTGTGGGGGGTAAAAAACTTTGGTTTCAATAACTCTCGAACCAATCGTACTAGGAAGACAAAATTTTGTTTTTGTATATTGGATTACAATTGGAGTCTACTGAATTGATAGAGGTTTGAGTTTGAGAGAGAAGATGGAGAACAGAAGTGAGGAATAGCAAAATTAAAAAAATTTTTTTTTTTTAATATTTGAATGTAAAAGCCGACAAACTTAATCATAAATTAACTAATTTTACTTTATTATTTATAATACAGTATTGTTATTGATTTTCAAAAAAAAAAAAATTGCTGCCCTCAAAATGTTTTGTGTACATTTCATGACTAGTAGACACGAAAAAAGCAATAAAAATTTTCACTCCGTCTGTCCGCCGAACGCCGTACGCCAAAATCCTTTGAAGGCTCGTAGCTCTCAAGCCAGTGCAGCTATTAAATTAAATTTTTTTCTACGAATAGACGGGGTAGACCCCTTGAATTGACATTATTTTCAGGGATGGGGGTGTGAGGGGAAAGGTGGGGGAAGCATTTTAGATGAAAATTTTTGGTTTCTAGATCTCAGCAACCGCTAATGTTAGGAGACTGAAACTTTGAATTTCTATAAAGCTTTGATAGTGTGGACCCATTCGCAAAAAAAATTGATGATATGGGTGAAGGGGGGTGGGAGTGGAGGGGGAAGCAAGGCGTCCGTAACGCATGCAGTAAGAACCAAAACGAAGCAGCGACGCAGAAGATCGAGCAGCGATGAGCCAAGCAGCGAAGTAAGCCCCGCAGCGAAAAACCAAGATGAAGCAGAAGGCCAAGACGACGCAGCGACGCAGAAGATCGAGCAGCAACGAGCCAAGCAGTGAAATAAGCCACGCAGCGTAAAACCAAGACGAAGCAAAGGCCAAGACGAAGCAGCGACGCAGAAGATCGAGCAGCAACGAGCCAAGCAGCGAAGTAAGCCACGCAGCGAAAAACCAAGACGAAGCCAAAAGCCAAGACGAAACAGCGACGCAGAAGATCGAGCAGCAACGAGCCAAGCAGTGAAGCAAGCCACGCAGCGAAAAACCTTGCGACGTTGTGCCAGGTAGCGACATTCCGGACAACGAAGCAAACGAAGTAACGGAGCCAACCGAGTAGCGAGCAAGCGAAACAGCGGACATCCATAAAGTTGAGCCGAGCGACGAGCAAGTTCAAGGACGGAGCCAACCATTAGATGACAAACAGGGACCGAGTCGAGGAAGGCATACGGAGTCGTGCCACGAGTCGAGCGGCTACCAGCCACGATAAGTACGACGACAACGCCAGGACTACGAGGACCGACCGCAGAGCCAGGACATTCGAAGTAATGGCCACCCACACAGAGAGACTAGGATTGCCAAAACGTAGGGGCATCACAGAGAGACGAAGACAAGGAGGAGACCGAGCGGAGAGGGCCAAAGCGTAGAGGCCACCCACATAGAGAGACGAAGACAGAGAAAGGGCAGAGCAGAGAAAGTCTAGGCGAGCGAACTACATCGAACATGAGGAACAAGGGCGACGGTCAAGGACTAGCGAAGATGGAGCACGAAGGAAGGACCAAGACGGGAACAACGAAGACAACCCAGACGGGAGCAATGAGGCAAGCAAACTACGTACAGGACAAGCGTAGCAGCCCCAACACGTAAGAAGATGACACAAAGCGAAACAGCAAACGCTTCATACTAATTGAATTATACCAATTATCAATCTACTACTATTTTATTAAACTGAGTCATGAATAAAGTGAAGTCTAATCAAGAAATAAATGTTTTGTAACGGACCCTGGAACCCGACGAGTTTATCCCTGGAAATTTGAATCGTTACAATGGCGACACATTCTAAAATCTATATCTCCTAAACCGTTAATAGCAAGCAATTAAAACTTAACAAATATCTGTAGTTATCCTAGGAGAGTAGATTGAAACAAAATTTTTGGGTGGCGGTAGTGGCGTACGGGGGCTGGGGTTGAAATACTTAACATTACGATATCTCCCAAACCAGTGGCACCAGAAAAACAAAATTCGGTTTGGATATTAAGCTTGATAAATAAAGATTGCTCAAAGTAAAATCTTTGAAGAGGGCGGGGGAGTACGTAAGTGGAGGGGATAAGAATTTTTCAATAATAACACGTTTCATATCTCAATAACAGTGTAAGATGGATGCTTCAAATTTTTACCAGAAGTAGGCCTAATAGAACCCTAGTAGGGAAAAAAAGTTTGGGGGTGTGGGTGTAGAGGGAGGGTGGGGAAGGGTGAGAAAGAAAAAGTTCCGATGCTTATATCTTAAAAATCTATAATGATAGGAAGCTGAAACTTGGTATTTAGATAGAGCTATAGTAGTGGCATGGTGGAAAAAAATTTTTTTAAGGTAGTAGTAGTTTTTTTTTAAGATAGTATGGTACGGTGGTGGGGGGTGTTTATCCTAACTTTGGAACGGCTTATGCTACGAAGTTGAAACTCGGTACGTATATGTAAATTAACTAGAAAAGTAATTCTGATAAAAAAAAATTCAAATATTCATTGGCGTTCAGAAGGGGGGGGGGGGCAAAAAAAAATACCAGTTAATATAAAATGCATATATTTTCACGATTTTCGTCATATCTACTAGGTCTTTCGAAATATTGAATTCATTTTTATTCTACGGATTCTTCATATGAATACCTGGAATGCGTTTTCAAGATTTTTTGAAAGTCGACCCCTAAGAGGGTGTAAACTGGTTGTATACTTTTTCATGAATTCCACCATGTTTCTCAGATATCGAATATCTTTTCACTTCCCCAGGCTTGTTTAATAATCACCTATTTTTAATTTTTGTTTTTTTTTTCAACCTCTAGACCGCATCCCGGAATATGACCCAATTATTTAATTCATATGTTACACCCTTTTCTAACCGCTTCCCGAACTTTTTGTTAGGTTTTCAGTCACATAGTAACATACACCGCATCCCCGAATTGAACGCGTTCTGAACTTCTGCCGAAAAAATAATAAAGTTGCGCCCAGACTGTTGGCAGATTTTTAATTAGAATTTAAGTAAAAATAAAAAATTTAACTTCACTTCTACTCTTCTGCTAATAATAAAGAAGAGGTAAATATATAATTTCACAGTTTTAGGAACCAAATTTTTAAGTTTCCTGTGATTGCGTGATTCTATCAGTTCTAGTATTTTTTCGGTATTTATTTTTTAATATATGAAGGTACTATTTAAATTGAACAAATATGATAAATACGAGTATTTAGGTTATTTACTCTAAATTTGGTGGTCACATGACTTACAGAACGAATATACAATTATGAATTATTGGACACTTAGAGTGTAATGTGTGTCTTAGGATACCATGAGGCTGTGTATAACCAATTGGGTGAAGTGAAAAGAGTAAAACAATTTTGAATTTTGAGTACTACGCTACATTACAATGATGCAGATACCGTCAAGCTAAGATAGTTGTCATTTAAAACTCAGTTAGGCTGCAGGGTCTGACAATTGCATTATTTAATATATCTTAAAATATAAAAAATGTAATAAAATAAAATGAAAATCCAATCCAATCTAAAACTCAATTAAAGCAATCATATACCTTGATTTGTATAGTATCTCTTATTCAAAAAATTCCAAATATATAAATGATCATGTTAAAGAAGCCACGTTTCTCAAATCGAACGTTGGCATTAGTTGTGACTTTTCTGTCCACAAACTGCTTTCGTCGCCTCGGTCACCAGCCTTTCGAGTATTTCAAAGACTTGGGTGTGTCATGGGAATTTTGGACAGTTTGAGTCATCTCCATCGTGATGAGAGCCCTGATCTCAGCGTCCGTCATTACCTTGACTACGGGAGACTTCGAGATAGGATTAGGTTAAGTAATGTGGGTGGTCGCTAAGCGACCAATCACATAAACCGCCAATGGGTTCGGTGTTTATCTGGGTCTACTAGAGCTGCCAGGCCACGAGACCCGACCACCTCGTATTAGGCTCTGATATTGCCAACCTAAAAGATTACACTAATCAGTCTATCATGTCGAAGTTGGTATTTCACGGCGTGAAATTTGAATATTTTGGAAACCTTGATCTATGTAATTGTCCACTGAGGTCTGCCTCTGTGACTGCAGCTCGGGCCTTTAAACTTTTGAGGGTCAGCAAAAGTACGCGTTGGGATGAATAGCCCTGACCAGAATAGACTTAAGGAATCATAACAACTTTTCGTCAAACGCCTTAAGGCACGTAAAGTTTGTGGCAAAACTTAATGAATCTTATACCCAACCACAATAGCCTTAAGGTAAGAGAAGTTTGCCAGCTAAAAAAGTCAAATATCGGCCGTCAAATACTCATCAAGAGAGTGTAAATTAAAATAAATTTTTCTTTTTTAAAGTGGAGTTAACTATAAATCACAAGTCTGAAGTCACAAAGTACAAAAATTTCGGAAAATCTGTGAATAAATGTCAAACGCATAAGTTTTCTTAAGTTTCTACGCTCAGAACCGTACACTTAAGTTTTAACGAAAGTTTGGAAAAGTCAACGAAAGATGCCTTAAGTCCATTCTGGCTGTCTACGTGCATTTCTATACAGTCGTAGAAAAACTTAAGCTGCCTTAAGGTGCCTTAAGTCTATTCTGGTCAGGGCTAGTAGCCCTGACCAGAATGGACTTAAGGAATCTTAACAACTTTTCGTCAAACGCCTTAAGGCACGTAAAGTTTGTGGCAAAACTTAATGAATCTTATACCCAACCACAATAGCCTTAAGGTAAGAGAAGTTTGACAGCTAAAAAAGTCAAATATCGGCCGTCAAATACTCATCAAGAGAGTGTAAATTAAAATAAATTTTTCTTTTTTAAAGTGGAGTTAACTATAAATCACAAGTCTGAAGTCACAAAGTACAAAAATTTCGGAAAATCTGTGAATAAATGTCAAACACATAAGTTTGCTTAAGTTTCTACGCTCAGAACCGTACACTTAAGTTTTAACGAAAGTTTGGAAAAGTCAACGAAAGATGCCCTAAGTCCATTCTGGCTGTCTACGTGCATTTCTATACAGTCGTAGAAAAACTTAAGCTGCCTTAAGGTGCCTTAAGGTGCCTTAAGTCTATTCTGGTCAGGGCTAATGACAGAATCAACGATTCTCTTGAGCTTAGGGCTGAGGTAGTAGGACTTAACGAGCAAAGAACGTGCCTAGTTCCCTCTTTTGAGAGTTTTCGAATTCATGGTAGGTTTCTTGTTGCTGTCATAAAATCGGAGGATTCCAGTGACTGTAGTTACCCATCGTGAGTGTATTATGCAACCAAGGTTTCGCATTGGCAGATCGACGCCGCACTCACCTTTGCTGATGCTATTGCATTTCCAGTAGACACCTCAGATCTGTACTTAACTTCATCGGGTCCACAACCACATTGAATAGTTACTCGGTCAGCTGGACTGGTTGAAATGAAGAGACTGGATGTTCGCTACAAGTCCCTATCCCTACCCGTTTGCCGATAGATCCAGAGATCTGTAGTCAGTCAGATGTCAGATGGCGCAACGGTAGGTCTTTGGCATGAGGCAGACATACCAGCCACTGCAGAGGACGCTGGAAGGTTTCTTCTAGTTTCCGGATGACGACTACTATGTTTAGGCCGGGTGTAGCCCAGTGGTAGTGTACTAGGTCTTGTAAACATTGCTTCTGCGATGTCGTGGGACCAATTCCCACTCAACACAATAATTATTTCTAAGAATTTTTCAGTTGCTATTGGCGTCGAAATATTAATATAAATAATAAACAGTGCGGAATATTTAATAGGGTCACTACTAAAGGATTTAACACTGAGCAGATTAGTTCTGTTTACATTCTTATCATCATCATTAGAGATACCAGATGGTAGTTGATTTGTTATTGGCACCTTTGCTGTTCTGATAGATCAATATTTTACAACCACGAACAGCACTAAAAAATTATTATAGTACACTGCCATACCCGGACCGATTTCTGACCACCCATCCCTAAGCTGACTGGACTGTGTACTACAGTGTAGTATAGGCTAACCTCCTTAGTCCAGTTCGGTATCCGTAAAAAAAATTTATCCCGTGGTTCGTCACATCGTATAAATTTTATATCCTTTATCTTCATATTTCGCTATTTGAGACTAATGATTAATGACGTAGTCATGTCATGGTTTGTTCCGGATTGCTGAGTTGTTTGGCTGAAGTACGAAAAACTCTGCTCTGCGACGATCATATGTACTCTTCCGTTAGTGTTTCTCTGTAGTACTTATTTTCTACGTCGAGAACCTGTGTTTTAACCTTGCGGCCATCTAGGAATACTCCGTCTAGTCACTGTGGCCTAAGTTCCTAGTGAGTATTACTGCGTTCTCGACGGATCTTGCTCCGTTCTACCCGTGTTCATTGCGCAAAAAGCATTAAAATCAAACTATTTCATTATTGCATTCTGATAAGCTGGGACTGTCGAAGAACATGTAGGCGAATGTCCTGGAAACCATCCACCTTGGTCAGGTTGGAATTGCCCAAGATCTTAGACAATTTTCAAATTATTATAGATTAACATTTACGACTTGAACTCATAACATGTAAACTCATCGTTCACGCTGCATCTCCTTTTACGTCCACTATTCGATTACACTTCCTTCTTTCGTCCTTTTATCAAAAACTGACAAATTTTTCACCCTTATCATTCCCTAACAAGACTATTAAAATTCATTCATCTTCGTAAATGACAAAATCTCGAGCCAGCTAACAGTCTAAAGCGCGTTCCTTCTTCCAGTCCCGAGTGCACCGACGCCAAAAGGACTCGGATGGAAAAAAAATTTAATTTCGAGCACCGATAAATATTCATAGGAATTTAAAATCGACATCCTTTGAGCACTATTACATATAGTGGTGGCGGGCGAGACAGGGTGTAGGTGTCATAAAACGTATGAACGGAAAGAATTACGAGTACTTGAAGCATATCATCTCTTAGAAAGCGGATCGGGATGACATTATCCTCCGGGAACAGAACGATGCGAGCCGAGCTGAAATGGAGCTATTCGCGCCCATTTTAGAACGCACTTGACGCTTTAATGGACCCCATACTTACAGCTATCGCAAGGACATAGAACACATCCCCCTTTATATTCTTTAGAGTGGTTTGATGGTGGTATTCATCGGGAAAAAAGAAACTCTCAACCCGACTCACATGACCAGCAATTGTAATGCAATGCACGTATTCGTATTCCATAATAGCCACATGTACATGTATTCTTGCCTATGTTCCAGAAGGAATAATGGGGGGCTAGCCAGGGATGCCTAGTGGCAAGTACCCACACTCATTCATGACTGCAGGGATATTACACGAAAATAAATTCTCCAGGGTATTACTTCGCTGAGGAATGATGTGGTGCTTGGCTATACATCAAACGAGGCAAGGCCATTCCTTTTTTTTGGGTGGGTAGTTGGTCGGCACTAAAGGATACCGACCTGGGTCTTGAACCATCAACCTCCTTTCGTCCGGATACGATGTCGCTTCGTGTAATCAGACTAAATAAAATTAGGTTGAGGTTATTATTTTAATTCAAATTAATTAGGGCCTGCTCTGTGGGGATTACTGTCTCAATACAACATACCCGAGCGAAAGACACTGGGAAGAAATAAAGGACATCGACGAACATATTTTTATAGAGATATTTGCTTGGATGAGATGGTGTCCGGTGGATAGTCCAACCAGTCTAATGCGATCTACACGGCTCGTCCGACCGCATTAAGGACACTCTGTATATCCAACTCCTTGACGGCTACAATCCTTGTGTAGTTTTTCCTGGCAATTAATTTCTCGTAGGTGTGAGGAAAAATGTATGCGGAAGACGTAATGTATTCATTGCCGTAATTAACTTTCAGTTAGTGAAGGGAGCGCTCTGATTTAGATTTAAAGCATAGGTAGGTAGGAGTCCTCAGTACTTGGCGGTGAAATTAAAATTATTGCACATTTCATAAAAATAGCCATCTTCTTTAATATCATCCTAAAGGGCCATACGATTTAGCCCCAAATTAAAGATTTTAATCTAAAAAGCTTATGGCTACAATTTCAGGAATACTGGGTATATAACCGCTATGCGTGTCACGTGACTTTCGTAGTAAAGAAACGAACGATAAGAAAACGACGACAGTGGCGTTAAAGGCTAAAGACCGTATCCTTGTTAGTTCTCGCGAATATAAAGTATTAGCTCCAGCGCGCGCAAACAAACAATGTGAATTATACGTTTCTGTGTCGAACCGAAATGATATGCAAATAACATTGTTTAGATATGCATGAATCCTTGTGGTTTCGGTGTACAAAACTATTAATGGTTCTATTTTTGTTCGAATCCTTATGCGTCCTTAGTTCGTGCGGTATAGCCGGCAGCTTAAGCGGGCACACCCGAATCGTTTATCGCGTTTTATTGTAACGTTTTGTTTGTGTCGAAGCCACAAGGCAATTAGTATTCAAATATTTTAAGAGGTTCCCAAATTTGTCATGACCCTTATTCGTTTAGGTATGGCAAAAGTTTTTGGCTTTACTGAATGTCTCATAAATTGGTCGGCTTATTAAAAAGGATTGGGATCAAATGGGGTAGTTCTTAGTGTAAAGCGATTGGAAAAATATCTGTCAAAAATATGGGTGCAACTTTATTAGTTTTTGGAGACAAAATTCGAGAAGTGGTTAAAATGGAGCGGCGTTAGAGCTTATGGCACTACTGATCGTGCAAATGAATTTCCAAATTTTGAATGTCTCAATTCCAACTTTCGAGCATTTGGGACTAATTTTTGTCTCCAAACTCATACCATCATTTCGACAAGTGTTTTGCAAATAGCTTCACTATGATAGCTCTATACAAATTCCAAGTTTCATCATTCTAGCATAAGCGGTTCCTGGAAAAAAAATTGTTTTGTTTAAACCGCTTCACCCTTATTTCACCTCTCAGACTTACACTGCCTAAGGAGAACCATTTAAAGGCGTTCGCTCAGTCTACCAAACAACAAAATTTTAATTTAGTATATGTCAATAAGTTTGCATGCTACGAGATTTCAAACGCGTTTTTGTATGGTGTACAATGCATACGAAAGATAGACGGATATTTCAATTCTTAATTTTTTGGAGCCTACTACTTCTAAAACATAAAATATAAAATGTTAGGAAACCGATTTTTTTTGTTAATTATTAGGTTACACACTTTATTTTATTACTAGCTGTGCTCGCTACGCTCACGTTTGTTTGGTGCTATACTATTGTTTCTATCGTTACTTCCATTGCTTCCATTCCTCCCATTGATACCGTTGCTCCCGTTACTCAAGTTGCTTCCATTTCTCCCGTTACTTCCGTTGCTCCCGTTGGACCATTTCTCCCGTTACTCCCGTTGCTTCCATTTCTCCCATTGCTTCCATCTCTCCCGTTGCTCCCATTCCTCCCGTTGCTCCTATTTCTCCCGTTGCTCCCAGTGCTTCCATTTCTCCTATTACTTCCGTTACTTCCGTTACTCCATCGTCTATCCACCATTCTCCATCCTCCATCTTCAATCCATCATCTATCATAGTAACTCCCGTTGCTCCCATTCCTCCCGTTACTTCCGTTGCTTCCATTTCTCCCGTTGCTGCCAATTGCTTCTATTTCTCCTGTTACTTCCGTTGCTCCCGTTACTACATCCTCTATCCACCATGCTCCATCTTCTATCCATCATCCACCATCCCCTAACATCCATCCTCCATCTCCCATCCTCCATCCACTATCCATTATCCATCGTCCAACTTTACCATTTAACAATAGGAATGAATAACTACTACACCAAAAACGAACGAACTACCGCTAAATCAAATGAAATACACTCAAATATTGGAATAACTGAAGTACCACCAATTGTGTGTGCTCAATATATCAGCGAAGTTTTATTGTAATCGAATGAATAGTATAGGAAAGCGCAAACAAACCATTAGTGGTGCTCTGGTACTAAGATCGTAAAAAATTTGAAAAATGTTTAAAAAATTTTTTTTTCATTCGATCTGCTCTAAACTTTACAGGAACCATCCCAGGACTACTCTACATGTTCCCTGAAAATTTCATCAAAATCGGTTCAGCGTCTTAGGAGTCTATAGGGATCATACATACATTCATAAATACATACATACATACATACAGACATCCTCTTTTATATATATAGATTAAATAATTATTTAAATAAATAAAAAAAACTCTAAGCAGTACAAAACTATTTTTCCTAGACCCCTCCCCCGCCTAGAATAAATGGGGCGGCAGCAACTTTCTGCTCGCCTTGCTATTATCTTGGGCCCTATCGTAATCGGTTCCTGAGATTTAGAATCTAAAATGTTTAGTCTAAAACATTCCCCCAACACGAAGAATGGCATTATTATTGTTTAACATTGCAACAACTTGCACTAAATATTGTAGATGGAATGAATTGATTAAATAAATTGAATTAAAATCTGAAACTTTTCTTGGAATATCTGTATCCTACTTTCTTATTGAAAGAAGGAAGTGGTAAAACTTAAGAGATTTATAATGAGCTATATATTTCTGTTTACTTTTAAAACATATCACAAGTATCTTTTGACTTTTGGTAACTTCATCTTTCTCTCCCGGCCCTTTCTATGGAAATTACGCAACTTTTAGAAGTTCACACAGCCTAAGGATTGCAATTATCAGAAAATATATTGAAAAATTCTCAAGATGAAGGCATAATGTTAAAGATATGATATTTCAGACCTTTCTTTTTACCCCATCTAAACTTTATTCAAAATTTTGACTTTTGAACTTCATCAATAATATAACTTAAATGATAAACAACCCGAAAGTTCTTCGATGCTTCGATGGTAGCTTTAATATGCAAATTTTTATTATTACTAATGTATGAATAAAAGGCTTCATTATTAAAAACAAATAATAAATTTAAATAAAACTTCTGTGGGTTGGACTGGATATTCGATTTCTATTTACAGAATAAAATAGTTATTAAGGCATATTTTACTCCGATATAATTCGCGGAAACAAATTTTACGACTGGTTGTTTCAAACTGACTCTTAGTTACAGTGAAGGTTTTTGATTTTATGTAGCGCTCGATTAAAAATGAATATAATAACATTACTAAAATAGAGTATTTCAAAAGAGCTTTCTGACTGACCTTTCCAAAGTAAGTTTTTCATTTGTTACGTTAAATGATTTAACTTCATTTCGGTAGCATTCTATTCCGGTTAGAAAGTTCATCTGTATACTTCTTTGCTATTTAAAACAAGTAAAAACTATGAACACAAATATTAGACTTTTTAAATAGTGTTTTTACAACAACAAAAAATATTTATGAATCGCTTATGCTAGAAGGCTGAAAGTTGCAACATGAAACTATGATAGTGGCCCAATTGTAAAAAATTGGGATTAAGTGCTGAGGGGTATGTAAGTAGGGGAAAAAAATATGCGTCCCAACGCTTGAAAGCTGGGATTGGAACTTTCTAAAACCAATATCTCTACAGTAACCAAATTTCAACAACTCTTAAGCCAGCTACAGACTTCTCCTGCTTTTCTTGTTTTTCACATTTCACGATTCTTTCGTCTTGCTTCACGAAACACATGAAACTCACGAGAATACGAGAAAACATTATACACACTATTCGCAAGTTTTCTGTTTAATAAATTTAACTTTTCGCTGTCAGTCCAACTCATTTCAAATATGTACATATGTTTCTGAACTTAGCCTGCAAATGTAAATTGTCAACACACTACGCAATACAAGATATTCGTGAAAAAGGCAAGAAAAAATCGCATCGCACATTTTTCATCACTTACTCGTCAAGCAAAATCCTTTGATGTCGTCAAAAAACCGCCTCCAGTACAGAAAACTCACAAATTGCGAAACGCGAATAGCGAAACGCGAGAAACTCACGAAAAACCTCTACACAGTATTCGCGAGAAAGATGCGACTGACACGAAATAGGCGAAACACGATAAGTCTGTAGCCAGCTTTAGAGTAGGCAATTTAGTGCCTACTATGAAAGCAATAAAATTACTATTGTCAAATTTTAATGATTTTTTTTTAATTTTTACTACTTACTCTGAAACATCACTATTAAGGTGGAAATTCACTCAATAAACTGGAAATCAATCGCTGAAAATGTGTAAATTTACTGCTGATGTGGAACGATAAAATTTTAGACTGCGTAAAATTACAAACGGTGTGTTTTACAAACTGTTTCTTCTACAAAAATGGGAAATATTTTACAAACTGTTTCTTCTACAAAAATAGGAAATTTTCATGTTTGCCTATTATTATTATTATTAGTAATTTATCGATAATATAAATGAAAAAACGCCAAGCAAATAATCGACAGATGAATTCTCAGACGTATTTTGAAAAGTAAAGGATAGAAAAAATTCAATGAGATCAATTAACACAAGATAATTGAGACCAATATATATAATATAACCAGGATAAAGGTAAAAAGGGTAGAAAGTATATAAAACACTAAAGATGTTTATGCTATAAATTGAATTTATTTGTCTTAGGCTTGTTCCTACGATCGTCAGTTAAATTCTAACCGCAATTTTAATTGCAAGTTTTATATGAAAATCTGTCAGTTAGAGTTCCAGTTTAAACGTAACTGACTATCGTAGGAACGGGCCTTAAATGCTCAAAATTCACATAGTGTAATCATTGTTTTCTTTTCAAATTTTGAATCAGGACTTACGCAAAACCACGAAATAATTGAATTAAACAACGAAGCGGTCAAGTTAATACGTTTATCAAAAAAAAAATTATTACACATAGAGTATCAAAATGAGTAATATTATACACAATGACAAATTTTACACATTAAAAGTTGGGAATTTCATCCGGTGTTGTAATTTTTCCTTTCAGCCAGTCAATTCTTGACGCAAATATGTTAAAATCCAAACTTTTAAACTCAAAGTCAAACAATATTTATTTATATATTAATTCAATGTGCATCAACAGATTAGACTTTACAAACTTTTAAAAATTACTCGTAATTTTGTTAAATTTAATGAAAATTTAAGTGTAAATTTACTACACAAATTCGGGAATATTTTGCTTTTTAAGGACAGTTATTTTCACAAAATTGCTTACTGTGTCCTGAACGATTATTGTCAGAAGGTTTAAAGTTTGTGGTTGTCTTAAGATAAAGACAAGAGCTAAAATATTATAGGATGTGGGTGTGCTGATGAAAAACTTTACACTGCATTACTTCTCGACTCAATTATACCAGTAAGGTACTATTTGGTTTCTGTATGTGGAATTACAAGTGGAGTCTACTGACTGTATTTTGTGGATAGACGTGGAGCGCGGAATTGGAGGAAAGCCATTTTTCTAAAAATTTAATTTTTATATCTCAAGAACCGTTAGTACGAAAGTATGTATTTCGTGAAAATTTTACAGGAGTTAGTACCGATAGACCACTAGCGGGGAAAACAATTGTGAGAATATGGGTATAGAGAGAAATTGATGATGAGTGGGGCGGAAATGAAAATGATATTTATTTCTCGAAAACCGCAAAGGATAGAAAGCTAAAACTTAACAACTGTCACTACAGAGACACCCCAGGAAAAAAAAATTAATGATATGGGTAGGGGTTGGTAATAAGAATAACCAGGAGGCTATTTGGAACGGAATTTTTGAGTATTAAACGTGTTCCAGACTTGTAGGGGAGCTTGGGCACAGTGACTCACATTTTTTTCGATCGACATAAAATTGCAGTTTATGATAAAAGGAAATTTCTTTTTATTTTAACTTTATTGAACTAACTAAACTAACTAAACTAACAGATTTTATTAAATTTTATTGTAAAAGTGTGCTCCAAGCAAGGGTTACAGTGGTTCAATGTGGAAAGCAGTAAATCACAGGATTTTAAACAAAACAGAATCCAGTTTACTCAAATATACATTCCTTATTAACTGGAACTTTTACTTAAAAACAATAAAACTAAAACTAAAAAAAAAGTTAATGAAAATAGGTATTCAACGTTGTGTATTATCTGAGCTATTAGATGTGGGCAAAATAAACATAATGGCCGCTATTCACAGTCGTCATAAAGTAGGCTTTAAGTTAGAGCTGACTTTAGTGTCATATAAATTATACGACACTAAAGTCAGCTCTAACCCAAAGCCAACTTTATGACGACTGTGAATAGCGGCCAATATCTCTTATAGATGTGTACGATACATCAGGAATATGTGGAATACGGAATGTGTTCTACAGTGGATCATCGATTGATTTCAGTTGATCCAGTGTGCTCCTACATAAGCTATGATTTTTTTATATTCTTTATAAAAAAATTACACAACATTTACTAAACAATTACACAACATTTACTAAGCTAAACTTCATATATAATAAATTATTTTTTTTTCAACATTTATTAGTTTAGTTTAACACCTTATAATTTATGATTTAGAGAACAGATAATTCAATATCTTAACAGCTAAATTAAACCTAGTTAGCACAGCAAAGACAAACATTTATAACAATTTTAGTTAGTTAAATTCAAGGAAAAATGTGTACAAAAAACCTTGTGTAGTGGCCTTAAACCTAACTTACTAACTAACTTTAATTAAAGAGAAATCAGAAGAAAATAGTAAATTAAAACTTAACACGTTGAATGCCATGGGGGGCACCGGTGACCGACACTGAAATTTTGACCCTTTAAATAGCATTGTCAAAATTTTTGACAAAAAGTTTGGCACACAAAGTGTTTATAATAATATTTGACTCCAAAACATACCCAGTAGAAGGATATTATAGGAGTGCTAACAATAGTGGATTGTCAACTAGTTCCAGCCTTGTTAGGAAAAATAAATGTCTGGTTGCGACTAATTCGTGGACAGTTTGCGCTTTTGCTTCTGCATGTAGACTTGTAGTGGAGAAGAAAAATGGCTTCTTCATTATCATTTTAAGGCACCATAAACTTCATATAGTTGTACACATATATCCAAAATACCGCCAAACTAAAAATTCTGCAGTATAGAACAATAACAAGGTGAAAAAACGGCAGATCACACAACAGAAATAAAAAGTTTGATACTTACTATTCAGCGATGTTATTGCAACACGTCTGATCGGGTTGATAGCGTGCCCACTACTAGTTTGGCTAGTTTGTTAACTCTCCGTTCTTTGTTGCTTTTTTGGGATGGTTGAACTCCAGCTCCAGCCTGACAGGTTCCGCTTTGTCGATACCTCGTGCATCTTGCTCTTCTTGATTAGAGCTAATTTTTTATTTATCCTTACATCGACTTGGTCTGAAAGACAATTTTCAGAAACAAAGTCAAATGTGAAAAGTCTTTAATGAACATGGGACCACCAATACTGTAGCCTATTCTTCGCTCTACTTCCTTAACTTACCTCGTCGTTTATCACCTTAACTAGTTAGGCTTAACGCAATGGTTGCTCGAGAAAAATTTAAGTTGTTTGCGAGTTTCTTCTAATAAATTTAATTTATCTGAGATGAGCACTTAGTAAGAAAAAAACCTCATCTGGTTAATGCTATAAAGTATATTTTCCGTACTATAAAATCCCATTCGGATTCATGTCCTGACGAGAATTAAAGTACACCCTCCAACCACAATAAAGAGTGCGACGAGCTTAAAAGGTGTGGATCGTACAAAAACTAAAAAAAAAACCTCGACGGCAAACAAAATGAAGATGGATGAGCTCAATGGAGGGCTTACCGTAACACTAAAAGTTCATTTTAATTAAAATTAAAACCTCCTTTAAGAAAATATGCGCTTAAATTAAGCCACACAGATCTTGGGGAGCCAATGTATTGGACGGTATACGAAATTGCATAGACGTAGAGGTCGGGTTACGTAGAACCTTCAGCTCTCATCCGCAGAGCAATATCCCGTCCTGGAGGCGGAAAAGCACTAAAGGCAGACATAGCACATAAAAGCCGAAGGAAGTTGCTATCTGGAAAAATGCAATTTCACAGATAAATTTTCAGCCGAATAAAGTTTGTTGTGTGTGTTCACGGGCAAAAATGGGTAAAATACGCTGTTTGATATACCGCCCGAATCCGAGCATGATGCTCGAATCTGCAAAGGATATGGCCATTATATGGCACAGACATAGCTGCAGCCGCGCATCCTTAGAGATGATTTCGTAAGCAATACAGCGAACGATAGCAGACAGATAACTGCCATCGTTCGCATTAAACTCAGTCTCTTGAAGCGAACCAGGTGAAATTCTGCTCCTATGTCTTTCCCAACGAGATATCTAATTTGCATTTATTGTGCTTCAAACAAAAACTGGCCAGGACAACGATACGATGGTGGATAGTCGGGAGAGAATCGCAAGAAACCTTCGCCGAGTATATGGCAAAGGCTTCAAATTGCTGAATCAATGGTACGAATCCTTCGGTTCGGAATGATTCGAGGAAACCATCCCCAAACGCTTCCACGCTGAATCTAAACTACTTTTGGGACTTGCCCGGGATGTTCTACGATACCTTTAAGTACGTCCTTAATAGCTATCCGAGTTTAAGGAACTTTAATTGTTGTCGGAGCCACAGCAATCCAACTCATACCATATTTTGTATACATTTTGAGAATTACGGCGGTCATGCAGATTTCTGGAACTGATAAAAACTCTTAAGGTTAATTGGGCTTGGACTTAAGGAGCTATGAAGCGCTATAATAAAGACAGAACGAATAAATGTGCCGAATATTCGGATTTTACAAACTGAAGCAATATTTTAACGACCTAGTGTATAATTTCGTTGTAATTATTATTAGAGTTTTGAACTTTTGTTTAATTGTGTTTTTGATTACAGGCGTGTGATTTCCTTTAAGGGCAGGTTGTTTTGTTTTTACGGTGGTTACTTTTCATCTTGGTTGGTCGGTTGGTTTACGTTCGTCAGTCGAACAGGGCTATTTTGTTACCACAACTTCGCTTCTTCGTTCACGGCTGATGAAGTATGTACGGAGTTTCACAGAGACCAACATATGTTGATCTGGAATGGATTATCATATCCATCCAGAACTGTTTAGATGGAGAATCAGTTCCCCATTCTCATTAAGGTTATCAAGTGAAGATGGGTCTAAAATATGCTGGCTCTGGATAGAGTCGAATGCCCGCAAAGAAGGTGGATAACAGTCTCCCTCTCATTTGCATTTTCAAACCGGCAGCCTGCAGCAATGAGCGTTAAAAAGCATACCAAACCTGGGCGCCTGGTTTCCGATTGGCCAGCGATTTGCGCTATCCGCTGTCTATACTCCTTCTATTAAAGAGTTCATCTATTCTGCTCCGGAAGTAGGATGTCCATATATCTTCCTAGATATAACGCAACTGGCGTGTCCTGTCCAACTGGAGCTCGGGTTTGTCAGAGAGTTGGAGCATATTAGGTGCTAATAGTCTTTAGCAGGACTTAAACAGATTCCACGAGAGAATCCTGAGGAGCAGAACCTTGGGTAGATTAGTGCGTCTCCCGGCTCGTTAACCTTTATTTTGCTATGTCCTGGAATCCAAAGCAGGGTTACTTTGACCTGACTTTCTAAGAAGGTTAACTCCTCTCGACACTGTTCGATGACAGTTTGATTGTGGCTTAGCTGTGAGTGAGGATTAAAACATTTCGTTTTGGCGTAAAGTATTGCTTGACAGACCTCCCGTATCCCCATAATCTTCATCTAGAAGACCCTGGCTTGGTGCGGTAGGTAGTAACACCTAGTGACATTGTGCGTATCGGAAAAACTACCCACTCCGGCTTCGCAGCATACTATTTCTGTATATGACTTTGCAATATTAGAAATATTCTTATGTTTGAATCTAAAATCCATTACAAGAGTTTTGACAAGAATATAATTTATATGTTGTATAGATAATTATTTAAAAATTAATTAAATGTATCATTAAAAAGATGAACATATTCAGCAAAACCAATTCGGTAAGCCCCAAATTTTTGTATATGGAAACTCAGAAACATGTTTAAACTGATTTCAAAGAAAACCCCGGAGCTAAATTAGATAGGCTAATGAAAAGTCCATTGAAAACTGGGAATTCAACAGAAGCTCATCGACTTCAGACATTCGATTTACGAAAAATTGAGCTACAGCTCCATTGAAAAAATCTGTCAACAGTCTGGCCGCAACTTTATTATTTTTTTGGTAGAAGTTCGAAGAGCGTTCGTATGTGACTGAAAACTTACCAAAGAGTACGGGAAGCGGTAATAGGGAATAGAGAATACTTAAGCCCCGATCACAATGCATCCGTTCCGTTCCGTCACGTTCAGCTGTCAAAGTAGACCTTATGGCCGGTGATGTAAATGCGCACAATGGTCGTAACGGAACGGATCGAACGAGTTCACCTAAATTCAACTTTTACGGATCACATAACCTCACTTTCCGTGACGGAACGGAACGGAACGTGTGCATTGTGTGTTGGGCTTTACGCCGCTGCCACAAATAACATAGACCGAGAGGGGGGAAGAGCGAGAGAGAGAAAGAGGAAGAGAGAGAGAAAGAGGAAGAGAGAGAGAGAGAGAGTTATGAATGACATAATTGGGTCATATTCCGATCGGATGCAGTCTAGAGGTTGAAAAATGAAAGCCCGTGGAAGTGAAAATATATTCGATATCTGATCAGACCTGAGAGATATGGCAGAAAGTATACAACCACTTTGCACCCCCATTAGGGTCAAGTTTCAAAAAATTTTGAAAACGCTTTTCAGGTATTCGTATAAAGAATCTGTAGAATAAAACCGAATTCAATATTTGGGAAGACCTAGTAGATATGATGAAAATCGTGAAAATATATGCATTCTATTTTCACAGATAATTTTTTTTATCTCCCTTCCGAACGCCAATGGATATTTGATTTTTTTTTAATCAGAATTACTTTCCTACTTGATTTACATGTACACACCAAGTTTCTACTTTCTAGCATAAGCCGTTCTATAGTTAGGAAAAACCACCCCCCGTGCCATACCAGCACTATTAAAAATTATATTTCTCCAATATGCGACTACTCTATCCAAATACCAAGTTTCAGCTGGATATCATTAAAGGTTCTTAAGATAGAAACATCGGAGCTTTTTCCTTTTCGCCTTCGCCCACACTCATCCTCTACACCCACACCCCAAAATTTTTCTCCCTACTAGAGTTCTAGAGTAGAGAAATTGCCAACGTACCTACAGTCCAGGAACTAGCCGACAAACGATTTTCATCTTTTTCACGCAGATCCCAAATGAGTGATAACCCGCTAATTCGCTCCCTATGTTAGCACTACAGAATAGTACATCCCCATGTACTCGTACAGTCTTCTATCAAATATCGTTCAAACTATAGATATTAATACTTCGCTTCTACTTAACACTTGCCTTTTCTCTTCCTAAGAGCAAAGCTTTAGTTATAAGTTAAGTTAGAGTATTAATTAGTTTTAGTTAGATATCTAGTAAGTTTATTCATGCAAGGTTTTTTGTAAAAAATTTCCTTGGATTAATTAATTAATAAATACTCCAAACCTTTATTTCAGCCGATGCTTACAATTAAGAAATACATATAGTAGTTGCTTAAGATATCATTATCTGTTCTCTAAAAATAAGAAGTTCTGTGTTTATACAAAGAGCCCACGAAATAAAGTTGAATTTGAATTTGAATTTGGTAAAAATTTTAAGCATCTATAATACACTGTTCTTGAGAAATGAAACGTGATTTTATTTTTTAAATTCTCTTCCCCTCCACTTCCATGCTCCATCGCCAGATATTACTTTAAGCAATCTTTATTTGTCAACCATTATATTCAAACCGAATTTTATTTTTTTAGTGGAATAGTTTCGTGAGATATCGTAATCTAAAGTTTTTCACCCCCCCCCCCCCCCCCGTACACCACTTCCCAACTAAAAAATTTGTTTTTAATCTTTTTTCCTGGTATAGCTACAGATATTTGTAAAGTTTTAATTTCGTCCCGTTAACGGCTTAGGAGACATGGATTTTAGAATGTAGATGCCCCCCTCCCACTCCCACTTCCACACCCCTTCACCGATATCAGCATTTTTTGGAAATGGGTCCACTACGAGGCTCTATATAAATTCTAAGTTTCAGCCTCCTAGCATAAGCGCAGTTGTTGAGATCTAGAAACGAAAATTTTCCGTTTAAAAAATTTTTAGTAAAAATAATAAATGGCACCCAGACTCTAGGCATATTTTTAATCCTTTATTATTTCCACCACAGTGTCACCATTTTAAGCCTAGTACTAACTGGAACCGAAACGAAATTTTCCATACAAATTTTTGATTCGAGCGAAAATTGTTAGTGTATTTTGAATATGATCTAACAGAAAATTTCGTTTCGCTTCTTGTTATTACTAGGCTTTATACAGAAAATCAAAACACATTTCTACGCTTTCGGCGGAACTGGTTAATTAAGTCAGCCATCTGTACTAAATATTGCCGACAAATCAATAAGCCTCATTACTAAAAACACACCATCCGTAACATAGTTCATTAACACACCATTAAAAATAGCCCAACCTAAAGGTGTTTTTATTGAAGCCATTCACCTGAAGTGCGGGTATTTAATTTATTTTCCTATTTACGCCAAAGCAATATACAGAACATATCGAAAATACGACCCTCGTTAGTTACACCACTACCACGATCCACGACTGTTAGTCACCTGGATTACCAGGACGCAGGTGGTTTTTAATCAGTTTCGGAATACGTTAGGAATATCCAATGTGTTGTCTGCAACCATAATTACTAGATTGATATGAACAACTTTACGTTCGCAGTGCGGCTTATGCTCGATTGTGAAGACTTGTTACAAATAAAAAAAATAATGTGAAAACAAAAAAAAAATTGTAGGTAAGCAAAGCTATTGGCCAGGTAACAGAAGGCAGCAGCTGTATAATGGACAAAAAGTTGCATATATTTATATGTGCGGTATGACTTTGACTCTTCGCACCTAGGCTAAGGTAAAACAGGGCAAATTTGCATACATTTGTGCGAGATATAGAAAAATTACTGAAGCTCCTGGGAAGGTTTTTTTTCTTCAGTTAAATTCAATATTACAATTGCTAGTGAAGTGTTTTTTTTTCTTTCATATTCAATTCGAAAACAATGAAAATGTGTTTTAATTAGCTCGAATTTACGTGTAAAATTTTTTCATATCAAGCAAGAGTTTATGAATGAGCACAAAGAAGAGATTTTGCCGTAGTGATGATTCCTGTTCTCCTATTTTATTGATTCTTCAAATTCTGGAATTCTGTCATGTGAATAACTTGCGACATGATTTGACTACTAATGTGGATCTATACACATTATATAGATCAATTTATAACATCCAAATATAATGGGTAAAATATCGACAGAGCCCCTTAGGGCTCAAATACCGAAAAATTTGAAACCGATTTTTAGGCGATTATATAAAAAGCCCGTAAAAGAAAAAACGAATTCGGTATCTCATCAGACCTAAGTTACATATATGTCGGAATTCGTAAAAACGGTCACAATTATTTTACACTATCTTAGGGGTTGAATATCAGAAAACCCGAAATTAATATTTAGGTCATTGCAGATAAAGATTATAGAAGCAATACTTTACACCCCCTAGATAGTTGAATATCGAAAAATGCTTAAATTTTCCCGATTACATATAAACCCATCTCATTTGACCTAAGAAATATATCGGAATTCGTGAAAATGTACACAAGGACTTGACATACAATGTATCCTGCAGGCCTTGACCCAATTTATGCTGTCGCGCCATTGATGTTGACTTTACATCACATGGGGGTTGGATATCGAAAAATATGTTTATAGGCAATTGTAGAAAGAGCTAGCAGAAGTAAAATATATTTCATAACTCTTCATGCCGAAAAAATATAGCGGAATTCGCGAAAATGTGAAAAAACCTTTTCATGATAATTTTTTTTACTTCACCTTTTTTTGAGGCTTTAGTTACTCTAGTAATGCAAATACTAGTTTTCGTGTGAAAATACTAGTTTCCGTTGTAAAATACAGTTTATTTTATTATTATCTATTTTTAGTGTGAAGGTTCAGACTCAACTGAATCCTTTATCAAACCGATCGAAAATAAGAACAACTGTGATTTATCTATAAAATAAAGCCGGTAGAGAAATGATTACAAATGTATTACAGTCGGGTCAATTACATAAGTAAACTATTTAAGGGAAATACCAGCCAATCGTTTAGGTACTATAGACGAAATAATGAACTGGGACAAAGTAGACTAATACCCAGAACAGACTATGCGTTTTAAACGCGTTTACGTAGTCAAAATCAACGTGTTGAAAAAGTAGTGTTCAGACTAGGTAACTCGTTTTATTTTGTTACATGATAGCTTGATGTGATTTGTAGTAGATATTCAGCTTTGTTTCATAACCAAATTTATTCTTTCTAAATTGTTTCAAACAAATGACAGTAATGAAAGAGAAATTTATTAGCTAATGTAGTCGTTGCACAAGCACCAAATTAAGATTGTACAAGATTAAATATTTTCTTGCAAAGTTTACTTCGATTTCCGCCAGGGTCGCAGTACATATTTCGGTTAAGAACATAGCTATGTGTTTTCGTAAGCGCGTTCGGGAAGAGTTTTCAACGTATTTAACTCGATTTAAACGCGTTAATCTTGTAGTCTAAACATAGTGTAATATAAGGTGGTAGTAGGTAGTCTCTTATTTGTTCTGGACTCTCGTTTGACTGTTACAAGAAAGTAAAAACAGGAGTGCTTTTTTTCGCACTCATTTAAAAAAAAAAAATATATGCAAAATAACAACATTATTGCTTTTTCCTAACTTCTTCCATAAATAATAGGCTAGATTAGAGTATTTAACTCGAAAAGCTCACAGAATCAATGTTGTTGTTATTTTGAATATAAATTTTCTAACATGTTCAATAGCTCAGTTCTGTAACTTATGAATGAGAAATTTCTCACCAAAAAGTCAAAATGAGGACGAACTGATGCAGTTTTCTCTCTGTATTCTCACCAAATGACAAACGAAATATTGCCAAGTGCGTAGTCAATTACGGTGCTTTCTCATTTGGTGAGAACACATTTTGACTTTTTTGTGAGAAATTTCTCATTCATAAGTTACAGAACTAAGCTACTGATCTAGTTAAATGCGCAAAAACACACCTGATATATTCAGTGTTCAATTTCATGTCTAGAACTTGTCAGAATCATCTAAAGTAGAATTTTTTCTTTTCAAGGAATTTCACGTGGAAGGTGAAGGAAGGACTCACTTGATTTCATGAATATTTATGCTTTTACTTGGTACCATTTAAAAATTATTAAATTACAAATTTCTAGCCTGAAGCGTTCACAAGTTATCGGAAAATATTGTTGAACACGTGCCTTAAATAATTTCAATTAAATTCCTAATTAGTGACTAAAGGATTTCTTCAGCTATAAGAAGAGTAAAGATATTTTTTTTTACAGTATGTTTGCAAGGCAGCTACACGAAACAATATTGGTATGTATTTTCTTCATAAGCATACCCTTAGCCCACGACGTCACAATAGGTCCAACTGTAGCTGCAGTGAGGTTAACCAAACCAACCCCTATTTTTAATTTATTTACAAGGAGCTCCAAATCTTGGAAAATCAACAAATACAACCTTTTAGAGTCGTAGCTTAAACCGTTTTGAAACTATCGATCAATATTTTCCGATACGTGTTTTGAGAACTTTTTGTATGCTATAAAATAAATTATTAGCAGTATGATAAGCTAAGAACATTCACTACGAAATCCAGTTGAAAATTTGGTTAGAAATTCTAACGTTTAAAAGTTGCAGTTCTATCACTGTGGTAACCATATTTTGGAAGTACCTTACTACCATGGTTTCATTTATAGTTGCGTGAACCACGTTATAAGATGTGAGATAGTTCTAATAACTGATGTTATGCTTGTACTAACTTTACTGTCATGTTACTCTAAACATAGTATTATTATAGCAATCATGAAAATATTTGTAATTTGATTATTATTACAAATATAGTTATGTTTCTGAGAAATGTGTTATGATTGAATCAAACAAAAGAAAACTTGTTGTATGGTTAACGCAAACATAGTTTTGGTTCTACTAACTTTACTTATGTTCTATTGAAAATTCAGTATCTTATAACTTGAGTTATGTTAAACATATTCTATTTACGGCAATCATATAAATGGTTGTAATAATTCCAAACCATGGTTGTGAGAACTATAATTACGATCCTAAGAAACAATAATATCTTTGGTTCAAACAGAGCTAAGGTTGAGACAAACAATGATGTATGGTTCTGATAACCAATAACCATAATGCATCACTAAGATATTATAAGAAATGGTATCGGGATTCGCAATCACTTTAAAATTGGATTCACTTCTCATTACAAATTTAATTTCTTAAATTTCTTGTCTCTATGTGCTAGACTAGTCCTGTTAATTGTCGGATAAAATATCTTCCCAGATCACTGAAATTGCATGAAGTCCACATTTCTATACAGCTACACTTTGGAGATGAACTTTGACTCCTTATAGTGCGACTAAAATTGTGCGAACAGTATTTTGTTCATAAGTAAGTTTTAGTAAATAAAATAAAATCGATTTTTTTTTTATATCTTGTATTGACTGTTTTTTGCTTTGCTCGGATCCACTACCTCTGAAACGTAAAAATACCATTTCAATTCGATCGCAATTCTTTATTGCTTAAGAAATAAATAATAAATTGAAAAATGGGAACAACCGAACCATTGAAAAATTTGTTATCACTGGGGACAAAGTATCCTGGAGGCAAATTCTGGGTCAAAGGTGAATTAAAGCAGCCTTTCACTACTATTGGAACTTCAGGTGGAGAGTCAGAAAAGACTATAATTCTGATCAATTTTGAAAAGTTGCCGATTAAATTAGGCTGCACGGTTGAGAAGCTACTTTGCTATTGGCATATGTTCACTTATTAAATAATGCAACGATAAATTAAATGCGCTATTAAGTTTTATTGAGAAGCTATCCTAAAGTAATTATTTTCTTCGTTTCCAGATTCACGCTGTGCCCTACAACATTTAGTGCTATGGTTAGTGCTGATATTCACGCTAAACAATCGCCATAAGTGGCGCTATCCCGTCCCGTGGAGCACTTAGGTAAGTCATCACAACACACATGGTGTCCTCTTAATGTTTATTTAATTTTTATCTCAGTTATTAATGTCGGTGCCTGACTTTCTAAGCGTTACTCTTTTCGTTAGAGTAGCTTAGCTGATGGGACTGGTGGTTGACTCCACACGCGTCCTTCTTCCACTGTTGAAATTCGACTCTCTTGCGGAAAATGGATCGGATTACATTAACTCGCCGTAAAGCAGTTCACCTTTTTTTCGCATAAGGCCATTTAAAAATTACAACCGCCCTTCGACTTCGATTCAGTTTCGGCGGCCAAGTCCCATCGGAGTCCTTTCAGGCCATAAGCGAGGGCATTAAGGAGTCTATTCATTTTTTAAATTGCGCATTTAAGGGGCGCGTGAACAGGCCCGTTAGCGTGCTCGTACCTCCTGCGGGGCTGGATAGGGATGTGGGCTTGGGCGGGATGTGTGAGTGTATAAATTTTTACCGCCAATGCTATTAAATCGCACAGAGAGCTCAACAACGTAAAGCCCAACAGCTCTTACAAGCAACTTCGGTGCCGGGGTTTATGTTTACGGTGTCCTATAATAAAACGAGAAGACTTTTGGTTTTCTCTCGTATACACCTGAAGGCTGAGAGTTGTGGGTGGCTTAGGCAAACGGGTGGCCTCGAAAACTACCCACCTGTAAGGTTTAGCGGCATCAGGGATGGGACCACGAATATCATACTTTATTACACTGTCGACTTACGAGCAGGTAAGTGCATATACGCGGCAGAAAGGTGTACGAAGACTTTCATTCTGTACGATTTACGTATGGGGTGGAGGGTAGATAGTAAGTGCCGGGCTGTTAGGGTATTTTCCGTGATGCTGCTCCCAAATGGCTTATGACCCCCGCCGCAATTATTCCATGGCATTACACGAAGTCAAGTTGGGCGCCGGGTTGAGGTTTTGTGGGGGGTGGCTTTTGATGCCCTGTGTACGTTCGGTTCTGCGATAGAAGGGTAGCGAGTATGAGGTTTTGGGGTTCTGTCCTGATGATGGTGTGAAACAAATGGGGACTCGTTTGTATATGCGAACGGCGAACATGAGGGCAAACATGTGAGCACAATTGTGGTGTAAAATTACCTAATTAGGCAGGGCTGCGGATTAATTAGATTTCACGTTTCAGTGTAAAAAGCTTTTTAAGCTGAAGCATCTTTCGTCGCTGGCACTGTCTAGGAAATCCGTCGTGTTTTTATTGGTACGCGGCTGATAGAGCACAAGATGTGTGTAACTACTTGTGAAATTGATGTCTGAATGAATTTGCTCTTGAAGTTACTTTAAGACCGCATTAATTCACAATTTTAAACTTCAAAGAAAGACATTTTAAAGGACAAATGGGAAATGGATCATTTAATATTAATTTAATTTGTATGCCTTAGAACCATATACCTTATGCCTTAAGCGAGATGTAATTAAACACAACCAGCTTTTATATAGAAGCAACGAAAACGAGTAAGGGAGTTTTTCTTAACGAGACAGTAAAGGATTTCCCTATGAGCAACAGTGGAAGCAAACTTTTTTCTCGCCTTATCTATTATCAGATCATTTGGAGCCAGTCTTATAATATGCTTCTTCATCTTGGGGCCACGCGGCCAAATGTCACATTTCGCGTTTACAGGTAAAGCAGAGTCGATGCCTCAAAGCCGCATTGAGTGCATCTCCGTACGTCAGGATCACACAACTACATCAGGTAGCGAACCTTCCCACCATTCAGGAGCTCTTCCAACAAAGTGCTTTGAGGTTTTTTAATGCGTTATTCGATCACACTATAATCCGTTCATTCGTCGTAGTACCGACTATGATGGAACTGACCATTAGAACCACAAGCGTCCTAAGATGGCATATGCCACTTTATTAATTTTCATTCTTCTTTTCAACTTGAACTATAGTTCACCAAATTGGGGGATTTACTTCAACCAATCACTTCAGAGCAGTTCACTCCTGAAGAAAAATTTTCAAGCGATAGAAATGGGAAAGTATCTCACCACCAGCGAAATGAAATAATCTCACCCAATACCAGGAAACAGTTTCAGCAGCCGCTAACAATGGAGAATATCCTGGTACATTGTGCCCACACCAAGGTTTTTTTTCCAGTATCCCCTCCTCCAATAGAAGATCTCCTGTATTTTCAGCCCTAATATTCTACGAAAACTCCCCACCCACTTGAAGATCAGGAACAGTCTGTAACACCCATGACTTCAAACCAATCAACAAGTCTCTTCAACATTCAAAAGTGCCATATGGGTACAAAAGTGCCATATGGGTATAGAAGACCTGGCACTCAAATATATGGTATGCGGTAGTATATTCATAGGCTAGTGTCATCGAAAATAATAATAATAATACAGTTTCAAACTTCCTTACTTAAATTTGACCAACAGTAGGTACTTTTCTTTTGGAGTCTTCTCTGAGCAGCTGAGTACACGGGAGTCCTTCAGGCGGTCAGATGCCTGCAGTGTATTAAATTATGGTAGTGCTCCACGCAGATAACATGTCGGAGTGGGTATGCGGCTTAGAGTATAATAGAGATGGCATACGGGTAACCAAAAGTGAAACCCGAAAAAAGTTGTTTAAACATGTGTTAGTTTTCGATAGCAATGGCGTACTAGTATTGCAATTGCGAAAAGTTAGGGGCAAACAAATTATGATACAAAAATTGTTCAGTTATGTGACTCCATAATATGAACATATGTATGTACTTATTAATATATTGTAGCGGCACATTCAAATTTTATATTCCTCATTTTGAAATCGCAATTCTCAAAATAATAATAGAAACCTTTTTAAATAAAAGAAATGGTCAAATACCGAAATAATCCGCACCGTTTTTCAATAACGGAAAAATACTTGAATTTTAAAACAATAATAAAAATAAAACGCCCTGTTTTTTTTTAAAAAAAAAAAGTCAAAAGTGTTATTTAAGAAAATAGTTAAAAGTTCCAAATTATCACTAAAAGACAATAAAAGTTAGAACAACAAGCAACACACGAAACACTAACAACAAGCAACACACAAAACACTAACAACAAGCAGTACACGAAGCACCAACAACAGGCAGCACAGAAAACACTAACAACAAGCAGCACACGAAGCACCAACAACAAGCAACACACAAAATACCAACACCGATAAACTCATCGTCAATAGCACATCACGGCCGATAAAAATTAACGGAAAAACAAGTAACATACAATAAATTAGGTAATTATTATGTTACATTAATATACCAAAACATTACTTTTTACACAATTTTTCACTTATCGCATACATAATATGTAAATATTGATTCATTCAACACATCACGAATTCAATATATGATCATCATGCGAATTTATATTTAAATTTTAACAAATTTGAACTACGCGCGCACAATTTCCCTTTTTCGAAGTTCATTTCGCATAGAACTTTCGATAACTCGAAAATCACTCGCGCACGACTCTGGCAAATTCGAACATTTTTACCTACAAAATCCGACTTCAATCAACAAAACGCGAATCTTTTAAATGAAAAGTTACGTTAATCTTGACATGTAACTCGAGACCATAACTAAACATAACACCGTCTAAGAAATTAATTAGCTTTTGCGTGAATTCACTCTTAAGGAGATGGTCCACCAAAAAGTAATTACACTTTGTAACTTACTGCACTGAACTTTGCATTTTTATAAATTAAAACTATCACTGATTTCCAGATCCTTTTATGTACTGAATAATTCAATCATTTCCAAATAGATTTGAAAAATTCAGTGTCAAGTTCAAGTTCAAGTTTTTTATTGTCGAAAAATAATAATCACAATGATAATCTTAAAACTAGTTTAACAAGATTAGCTTAGGAAATTCTTGACACTTGTGTGTCTTATATGAAAACAACGAAATTCGAAAATATCTGCCTACTGCAGATCAAAGTTAATAACATATAATTAATAAATGACTGAATGATTCAAAACCAACATACCGCGACAATATGAGTATGCTTTACATGTTGAAAAATTCAGTGTCAAAGGATTGTAATTAACTAACGAAATCTAAAGAAACTATGGAAACAACAGAGTTGTTTACATTTTCTGGATTGGGAACTGTCAAGTCAAGATTTCGAAACCCAGTGCTGCCATTTGTACCGTAATATGGTTTTTCTTCCACAAAGGAAATTTTAGGGAAATATTTACACATATGAAGCTTTTCAAATTTTCTTTTAAGATCCCATAGTTTCGAATAACTGAGAAACAATCAAAGTTAATAAGACTGTATTTGAGTTTTCTTTCTGCCAAATACTTTTGTGGAATTAAAGGATTGGTGAGTATAACAATTTTTCCGAATCCAATAACGATTTAATTGTTTAACAGAGTTTTGAGTTTTGTGAGAATGACTTATTAATCAGCCTGTACATTTTTCGAACATGCATTGAAAAAAAGAAGAAAATTTTAATGTGACGTCAGAAATGTACGTGTACATACGAGAGTTTTGTTGATGGTGTAGTGGGCTTCAAAAATTGAATATTTTTGATATGAGAGTGCCATCTCTATTATACTCTAAGGTATGCGGTAAGTATATCTCACTCTACATTGACAGTCAGCTGGCTTTGAATGCACTGATATCAGAGACTTTTAAATCCCAACTATAATAACGCACTAGCGCTTTCGTAAAGTGTTCAAGGTACCTTGCTTTCATAATAGAGTACAAATAGGCTGCGTGTGCGTACCAAGGCATAGCGGCATATTAGGGATCGAACTGGCCGATGAGCTAGTGAAAGAGGGCTCCGCGCAATCGGAAATGGTGGAGGAGGAGGTAAGTTCACCGTTAAGCGGCATCAAAGCGCTTATCAGGGAGCGACCCATAGAGCGACACCGCAGCGAACTCAAGATGGAAGTATCTGACAAGCTGTAGGATCTCTAAGACATTCTGGGCAAGGCTGGACAGATTAAAACCTAGGGAAATATTAACATGGAATAAGGAAATATTGCAGTTATTGCATGCTATGCAGATGGCCTTGACTAGAGTCACTGTATAAGAACTAACACAAACATCCATTATCTTGAGTACGGACAATGTGTGTTTCATTTGAAACCAGTACATTTGAAATTTTTTTGCAGTTGTCCGATTTTTCATTTTTATCTCCACTAAAGTGGATAAACGCTGTATTTAGTTGATATTTCATGAGACTTATGTATCTCGATTCCGTGAAACGTTAATCAAAATCCATCTGCTACACGTATACACACTAAAACTATGCCATTTAGGAAACCTGCGAACTTTGGAGTTCGCAGGGTTTAAGAGTACCAAAAAGGTACCAAAAGCGGTCATTGTCCGAACTCAAGATAGTAGATGTTTGTGTTAGTTCTTATACAGTGACTCTAGCCTTGACCTATGCTGAGGAGGACATTACCTACATTTTGTGCGAATGTTAGGCGGTTGCAAGAAAACACTTGAAGTAGTTGGGTAGTCTTTTCTTCCGAGAGGTTGATAGGAAATGACAAGTTGGTCAAATTTATTAGGGATTTGACATGTTTTGCGGGTGATTAACTAGTTAGTTCCGCGATTTTTCTGAAGGGATCGCTATGGGTCTTCTTTTGGTGCCTAGGCCCAATTTATTATTATTTCAAACGGAGGAGTAAAGTTGACCAACTTTTAACCTCTGTCCTTTTCATCGCTGAATGGTGAATTATTTGAGTTTCACCCGCTCTCTTACCTGACTGAAATTCAAAATTACACCTCGGTAGTGTCACTTTGAAGGATGTCGTGAAAGGAATCATTGTGCCTAGAAAATGTACTCCTTCAAGGTTTCAGGATCGAATCGGAGCCATTGTAACTGTGAATTTAACCCTTTAAATCGACCATCATGATGTCGCATCTGATTGGGGTGTGTTTTAGGTTCTAGCCATAGCTGCTTCGAAAGCATAGCATAGCAAGACTGTAGCAACTGTCAAACTCAGTCATAGCAAGAAATTGCTTCTTCGGGTATTGGACAGCAGAAAGCAGATTGTATAGCTTCCCAGCAGAAAATATATGAAGTACTAGTACTTCTCATAAGAAGGCCTGATACCAGTGCAAGAGAGCTCATCCATAACAACTTCCTGAGAATCTACAGAAGAAGGAGTTCATTCTTTTGTTTATCCCCGATAAAATGCAAGACATCGTACGTGCGAAGTGAGCATAGTATATGGTGTTTATCCCGCTCTTGCAATAAGTCATTCAGTTTTTGTTTTTCTAACGTGACCGTGTTGAGCTAACTGGAAAATTAAAAGTGTGTAACGATTTTTGTGTTGTTTCAAATATCTAATATGTAAATAGAAAGTCTGCCAACAGTCTGAACGCAACTTCATTATTTTTTTAATACAAGTTCAGAATGCGTTTAATGCTGAGAAACGGTTTAGGTTACTATGAGACTGACAGAAACGACTGAAAGTAACGAAGCAAATAGTAGCCTATACCGCATCTTATCATTATACGTGTTTCTGACTTCTACTCAAAAACAGTAAAGTTGTTCCTCGATTTTTTACAATTATTTACAATTTTTTTCGAAAAGAGATTCAATAGAAGTAAACGAGAATTTCTAGGACATACCACATCTACATATATGTACTAAGTTTCAACTTCTAGAATAAGCCGTTTCTGAGATATAAAAATCCACACCTCCCCCTCTCGTACCTTACTGGAACACAGGGTGGGGTTTTGGGGATAGAACACAGGGTGGGGTTTTGGGGATAGGCTACGTATTTACAATTGAAGTCGAAGCAAATTCCTATCGAGAACTGCAAGTTTTTTGATACTTCCCGGCAGTACATAGAAACGTTTTCACTGAAAGAAATACTCTCGAGAGCTGGGATTCTTCCAATATTGTTATAGAGGTGCCAAAAATGGATGGCCACTTTTCATTGACAGTTGCGGTACAGAATATGGCAAGGTATGGTATGGTATAGTATATGGGGTAGTGCTGCCATCATCCTCCCATACTAAGATGTGTTCGTCCGTTGTGCTCCCCGTTTAAGTATGACTACTCATGGACCCTAAAACCATTTAGTGGATTTTCTAAAACTTGCCATGTTACATAGCTTCCCCTTATCGATATCACTAAGATCATGAGGAAATATTTATTCCCGGCAGGACCGGACACTCGTATAGGATGTGGAAGATGGACCCTTCCACTCTTGGGTCACCGCAGCTACGACAGAGATCATTTGCCTCGGCACCCAGTCGTCTAGGGTGAAATTTGTCAATATTTTGAAATGGAGTCAATCATCATCAATATCATTTTTGCGTTTAAAATTCGTTCTAGCAGTAGCAGCTGTCTCCAGTCCATTTATTTTGACTAAAACTTCTGTGAAAAATATAAGCAGTAGATAGATGAATAGTACCATTAACGTTTTGCGCTATTATGACTAAAAGAAATTTAAAAGAAAAAGAAAATTGTCAAAGTCCATCAAGAGAAAAGTTTTTCTTTTCCGGCCAAGATCCCTGTGTGTTTTAATCTGCATGAAAGCTTATTTCAATAAATTCTTCTGCTATTTTTTCCGGCTCTGCTCGTTTGATTTTTGGTTCCGCGGAAGAAAAAACAAACTTTTAAGTTATAATAGCAGCTCATAACGCCGAATGCTTACGTTAAAATTGAAACAAGCAGTGCGAGATGAGTGAACAACGGATAACTGAAAAAAAGAATCCGATCTTAATGAAAAGTTAAGGAAAAGTTTTTCACGTGTAAAAGTAACTTACGAATCTCTTTCAGTACTTTTTCGAGCCATTCATTTTCTGGGTCTAGTTTGCACTGTTTGTATGTCCTGCTGTGTAAAACTTTGGACAGTTTTGTTTCGTTTTCAGTTCTTTTTATGCTCGGCGACAGCCAGGAAAACCTAGGATTTGGTCTTGCCTGTTTGTTTGTTTGTTTGTTTGTTTGCTTGACGAGTTTTATGCTTTCGCGTAGAGGAACTTTACCATATTAAAAAACGTAACTCATTTTAATTTTGTTGGGGATCGGGGTAGGGAGAAGACGTACAAAAGCATAACAGTCAAGCAATAACTTTATTGTCTACGGCGTAGGAGTATGCAACTAGTTTTTTTTTTTGATTTAAGGCGAATTTGCGGAGCAAGGATATTGCCAAGTGCTTTCATGCAAATAAAAGCCGATTGCTTTGTGTTGAAAAGCCGGAAGATGAAGGTAAAAAGGACGAATAAATTTTATTTTTGTTCCGTGAAAGTTGGCATTTTTCTCGCATTTACCAGAGCTGTAAGTGCAGTACCACGCCATGGTTCACTTGCGATGTTATCATACGATTTTTATTTAATCCTATAAAGACACTAACAAACCAAGTGAGATGATTGGGCAAAGTTAGTCCAATTAAATCCACACAAAGGTTTGTACAGAGTTGATGCGGTCACATCGTGTCACAATAAGCTACGGTTGGAATTTGGGAATAGGGAGCGAGAACGGAGTTCCTCCATCCTCGTAACCTCAACGCCGTATATGTGCATTTTTGCAAAAATGTAAGTTAGACATTCTAGAAAGAAATGTTGTGTCGTGACGTGTCTCTCGACGTAAGCAGTGCACATGTTGGGTCGTCAATGATTTTTATTCTGAACAAATGTAAGCCACAAGAGTTAGTCCTGTGTCTTTCCTCCATTACTGCAACAAGAATTCGATGTGCTTCTTCCCATACTGGTCAAATTACTAAAGGGCCAGTTTTGAATACGCTTAAGTTCCACAGCCATGGAGAGACGTAAATGTTACTTTTATTCCAAAAGTGTAATAGATGCGAAAGTTAATAGATGTTAGACCTACGCAAAGTCATATTGCCCAATCAGTCTAACCTTTTTCTTACTTAAATCTATGGAAAAGGTATTAGACAGATAGTAGTCTGGGTGGCTTAGTGGCTAGAGCACTTGCCTTCGGTGCACCTGGTACCAGGTTCGAATTTGCTTGGCGACAAGTAATTTTCGAGAATGGGATTGAGTGTTGGACTACCAGTTTACTCAGCTATAAATGAGTAGCTGAGTTAAAATCGGGGTAATAATTACGGACGAGGGTGTAGCTGACCACTTCACCTTCTAGTGTTCCGCCATGACCCGATTTGGGCTGTTGCGTCATTGATTATTATTATTAGACAGATACATAAGGAGCTCAGCTGCCTTCAGCCGACTCAACAAATAGCAGTTCGCTTATCAAGCTGGTAAATCGATTGAGAAGACATTGGTAGCAAAGGAAATAGCGTTGTTGTCTTTTCTTGACTTTGAAGGTGCTTTTGGCAATACTTCCTATAAATTCATTGAATTAATTACTTGCGTCTAGAAGAAACGGTAACGAGATTGATAGTAGCGATGCTTGACTCTCGCAGAATTTCGGCTCAGATCGGAGGTAAAGCTCTCATTGTACGAGGGCTGAGGGGATGCTGTCAGGGAGGCGTTCTCTCCCCATTACATTGTTGTGCATGATCTCCTTAAGAACTTGAGAGTCAAGGGTTTTGAGGCCCAAGCATACGCTCATGACCTGGTGATGATCACTGTACGAGGTAAACATGACTGTGTCATCTCGGACCGCATGCAAGAGACTCTAGAGAAAGTAGATCACTGGTGCGTTCTACAGGGATTAAGTATAAATCCAGGTAAAATAATTGTAGTTCCATTCATTAGAAGACGGAAGGTACACTTAAGGCACCCGATTGTGAGAGGAACTACAATTCAATTCTCTTCCGATTTCAAATACTTGAGAATTACCTTGGACAAGTGTCTGACTTGGAACTTACATACATCTTAAAAATATCTCCACAATAGTAACATTGTCTTTTATGGCGTGCCGAAGGAACTGTGGTATAGCAGTACAATAAATTCAAGGCAAGAGACCTTGTAGATATCCTTAAAATTCTTCAGGAATTTAATCAGAAGGACCTAACCGACTCAGTAAAGGATAACATGACTCTAGGAGATCATGTGTCATGGCAATCTGGTCTACCAGATTTTGGTGAAGAGCTGTGCGCGAATATACTTCTACTGAATAAACCAAAACGCGCTACAGCTATTATCTTATCTGACAGCCAGGCGGCACTGCTAGCGCTGAAATCATATTGTTTCCGATCTAGGCTTTTGTGTTACTGCCATACTCTTCTTAAAAAGCTGGCAAGTCGTAATAGTCTAAAGCCTGAAACACAATGCTCACGTTCCGTTCCGTCACGTTCAGCTGTCAAAGTAAAACTTATGGGCTGGCCATGTAAATGCACACAATGGTCGTAACGGAACGGATCGGACGAGTTCACCTCAATTCAACTTTTACGGATCACATAACCTCACTTTTCGTGACGGAACGGGACGGAACGTGTGCATTGTGTTTCGGGCTTAACCCTAAGCCAATGTGTGCCAGGGCTAGGCGGGATACAAACTTATCTATTTTCTGTATTGTTGATATCATCCTCTATAGCCAGTTGAGGTGAGGTATGCTCCTACATGGAAACGAGGTAACCTTACTTCTTAAGTTTCCTCACTTAGCATCACCTCAATTAGAGGAAAGCGTTGGTAATGAGTTACATCATCAATATTGTTTGAAAGTTACAAGTATAAATTAATAATATAGTTTAAGTAGAAATGACTTTGCCTACACAGAAATATTTACCTGTTTTACCTTTTGGAGCTAAGTTGCTTCGTTTGTCACCGATTAATGGTAATAAAAGAACATATTTCCCCAGGGTGCCTCTCTTGTACCTGATGCAAACAGTATGTACATACATTTTATTACTGCGATAAAAAAAATTTCAGGGACTAAACTCAAAAGAAAATGGTTCAAAGTTACTGTACTGGAAAGCCCATTTTTTATAGAAAAGCCAATGAAAATATCCATTTATCACCATTCAGAATTAAGTTCTGCTAGTATGGCATATGTGACATATAAGACGAGGTGGGTGGTGGAGTTTTCTTTAATATGCTAAATATAATATTATCATCTTTTTTTCCGGCTGACACTGTAGTGTCTATCACGTGGTGCTTATACCCAATGAGGACGCATTGTCCTGAACTCCTGACTGAGAAATATTGTGATATTAAGAATATAAGAATTTGGCAATAGGATCCCTTAGAGTTAGTCTTTAAAACATCCACTATCCCAGCGGACTATCGATCACCTCGGAGAAAATATGATCAAATACTTTTGGACAGACCTCGTATATTAGTATATGTTGATCCCTTCATGCGGTGAATATTTGACAGTAGAGTTATGAGAGGTGGAGATGGATGGGTTTAGACGAAGACTCCATTGAAACATAAAGTTGAAATTTTTGGTGTGTGGATTAAAAGTTAAAAATGTTGGTTTCCAATATATTTCACAATCTCAAAGGAAAAATATGATAATGGCTACCATATTTTGGGAGAACCTTACCATATTTGAGGTTATAGTTACCACAACCATGTTGAAACACAGTTATTCTAACTGAATGTATGTTTCTAATAACTATAGGTCTAAAGCAAAATTTGAACAACTTAGTTACTAGAACTAAGGTGTTTCTTTTTAAAAAAAACATACAATGTTTGTCTCAAACAAAATTATGGTTGTGGAGACCTATGTGATTCACGCAACCTTCTTTTTTAATAGAACGGTTATGCCAATCATAAAAATCCTGGTTACATAAAACATTTTTAAGTTTTTTAAAAACATGTTATGTGTGGCTCAAACTAAATTATTGTTGTGATTAACGCAACCAAGTTTTTTATTAGAACGATTACACCAATTATAAAAATTCTGTAACATAGTTACTAGAAACATAGTTATGTTTTTAGGAAATATGTTATGTTTAGCTCAATCATCATTATGGTGCGTTTAGGAATTCTTCGTAGTCCATTCGCTCTACATGATCTGCTCACGAAATTTTATAAGAGTCAATGTGACTGGGCTGGCAAGTTGCTAGATTTCAAGAGCCTTGTGGCCTTTGCTGGATACCCAAAAACTAGGTATATATGATAATAACTTGGTATAGAGGAAAACTACGACTCACGACGTCAGAGCACTTGCGGATCACTGCGTGCTGAGAAAACCCGATATGCGGCTAGGGTAGCGGAGGCGGACATGTGCAGATTCTGCAATGTGGCAGGTATACGCTGTGGACGACATCACTCACATCTTGTGTGAATGCTCAGTGATCGCTAGAAAGCGATTAAGATGGTTGAGTAATCTTTTCATCGATAAGATCGAGGATTTGAAGTCGTTAGGGGATGACAAACTGGTTCTGTTTTGCAGGAATTTGGAGTTCTTTTGAGGGATGGAGCAACACACACAAGGATCTGAAGAGATCGCCCGTACGATGCATAGTGACAATGGTTCTAGCGCCCTTTCATGAGACTGAACTGAATATCGTGAGGACCGTGAAATACGTCTTATTTCCTTTCCTTCGTCCCATCCATTGTCGTATATTACAAGGTGTGATTCCAAGTATGAGAAATTGTCAAGAATCTCCAGGTTGTAGTCCCCCATTGTCATATTTTGTCTGATTGGTGCATTCCTTCTTGCGCCAATTCTGAACTGTGTTTGATTTTCATTTACAAGGGATGTCGGGTTACATCGCTTGCCGTTAAGTCTTGACAGCGTAAGTCTGATTTCGCATCTGAGATAGATCTGGCCATGATATCATCTTCGGGTGTAGTGATGTGCGGTTGATGTCACATCATGTGCATCTGATGGTGGGTTTTTTTTTTTAAATGTTGCGAATTACACTATCAGTATTTTTCTATATTCAACCATTAGGTTAGGTTAGGTTAGGTGGGTAGCTATTGGCAGAGATAGCTAACACATAACCCACTAGATAGGTCCGTTTTGATCCCACTGCACTATAACACAGAACCTATGACTGATGGCCGTTTTTTTTTATTAGCCCAATTGGCCGCGGTCCGGGTGGCTTAGTGGCTAGAGCACTTCCCTTCGGTGCTTCTGCTATAATAATTTAAGTAATTTTTGAGAATGAAATTGGGTGCCGGACTACCAGTTCACTCAGCTGTAAATGGGTACCTGAGCTAAAATCGGGGTAATAATCACGGACGGGCGTGTAGCTAACCACTTCCTAGTATTCTGTTGGTATCGAAATGAAGTAACTCTTATTGCTTCAAGGCCTAGGTCCGATTTGGGCTATTGTGCCATTGATTATTATTATTAATCGGTCGCAGTATTGTTCTATCAAATATTTTTCCATGTTTCTTGGTGCGAAGGAGAGGAGAGTTGGAAGGAATTGTGGAGAAGAAAGGGGATACCGAACTTAATCAGTTTCAGGAATAGGGAGGAAGATCAGGAATAGGGTCTGGTATGGCAGTGCACTAGCAGGTGTTAATGAAATATTAACCTATAATTGTTCAGTACTATTGGCTGTGATCCGATCTACCACAACAGCAAAGTTGCCTACAGCAAATCAACTACTGTCTGGCAGCTCTGATGGTATTTGTGAATCTGATAAGAATGTAAACAGAACTTATTTGCTCATGTTTTAAACTTTTTACAAGTGACCCTATTAAACATTCTGCACAGTTCACGATTTATATTAATATTCCGAAACTGAAAAATTCAAGTATGCATTGAGTGGGCATTGAACACCAGTAGCAAGGTTTTCAAGACTACCACTGGACTACACGCGGCTCTCTATTTAACCCCTAAGTTCACGAATTCCGTCATATCTCTTACATCTAAGAAAGTAGCTAAACGCGTTCTTCAGGTGTCTCGATTTTGGATGATTCTTTAAGGATCTACTTGGTACTTCTATCTACTTGCAGAATCACTCTAATTTTGTCCGGTTCTCTTCAAGTTCTCACAAACGCTAAAGAATATAGTATAAGAAATTTAAATTCAGTAGTTCAAGGGTTCTTTATGAATCGAAAATAAGATAATCGTGTGACTAGCTGACGCAAGGTTTTTAACCATATGATATACTTATAATAATATATTGATTTCATGGAGAGTTTATAGATTCACAGAGAATGAAAAAAAAAACAATCCATGTCAAGTAACGTCTCATTTTTCGAATAGGTAGAATCTGGTTGCAGAGATGTTTAAAACTTTCCACTAGTTCCATTCCACAGCTTCAAATAAATGTTTACTTAAACAGAAAGAACCCCAAAAAGTGCAAGAATTTAAATCAACTCAGGAATTTGCCTTTTCTATCCTTGGATGATCCATTAAAAATTCAAGTTTGAAAAGTGCTTCACGAAAAGTAATTTCTTTGGCTTTCAATCCGCATGAAAGTACACGATGGCAGTAATATCATCCTAAGATCCTTGAATGTGAGCGAGTACTGGCAAATATAATAAAATTTTGCCAAACAAAATTTGTCGCATTACAGAATTCTTCAGGAAATTATTATTATTATTTTTTTTTTTCGGGGCTTACTGACTACGACTATCTTTACTAGATACGAAATTTCCAAGTAGATATTGTTGTATCTATGACTGTGAAATTTTTTCAGGAGGCGAACACATCGTGATCTCGTCCTAGCAAGCTGAGATTCTCAAAGGACACTAGTGTAAGTTCATCGAAAGTAGAAAACGAAAAGCAGGAGCATGTAGGGTGACTGTGAATTATTAACAAGTCATTTTTATGATAAATGGATGAAAGAAAATACAAGGAGTTACGGTACAGGGAGGGCAACAAGCAAGGACGAACGACAAGCGTAAAATTTAAACTGCCATTCAGATACATTGCTCCCGTAAGGATCTCGAGAATGGAAGAAAAATCGTACGCTCGTACAACGCTCGGGCATTAGTCGACTACTTTGGCGGTACGAATCTTCGTATACTTCATCCGTGCAGAAAAGTCCTGTAGTCGTTTTACAAGGGATACAAAATTTAAGAGTTTGTTGCCAAGATATGTATAAAAAAAAGTACGTTAAAACACATTTTGAAGCTGTAGAAAAGAAAATGAAATCCATTCTTGCAGAAAACACGATAAGAAAACCGTTTCTGCATTAGCTATCAGCGCGAGTCCTTCGAAGGTCTAGACTTTGAGCTACTGGTATCACGGAATCAGGACAAAACTTTGCGTCACTCGTTAAAATAAAAATCATGTTCATGGCAATTATTAGCAGTACCCAACCGGTTAGTCAAGAACATTCCAGAATTTGAGAGTATCTCTAGTAAGTGTAGCTTCTTTGGGGGTTGAATTGGGTGGTTGATATGACTATGGAGGGTCATGGCGAGATAAAGGACTTCGTTGGCGAACGTGAGAGCGTACTATGGACTGCTACTTCTTGCTCAACTTATACTACCCTATGGATGATGATATCCTGTTATGGGGTCGATCCAGGATTGCTTCGGCTAGGGTTTAAAAGAATGCACACGGCAAGGGATAAAAAAAGTGCTACTCTTATCGACTACTACGACTGCCGATAACGTTCATTTCCAATTCACAAATTTACAATTTAACTTCGTAACCGCGTGCTTAACACCAGCTGTTACCCGAAATTGACAATTTCCTTTTTTCCTTTCCCAAGTCTCCTGTAAAGGGAAAGGTTGTTGCTGAATTTTTTTATTGCCTTAAGGTTCTTTCCTGCTTTCTGCTACGTTGCCTTTGTCTTTTTTCGCCCGCATATAGGAGAATCTTGTTGTCACCATACTACATACGATAGGTTGGGGTGACAAACTTGATTCTCTTCTTGCTATTACAAGGACTATTTTGGCAAGGCCTCGGTTTCATTTGAATAAAATCGACACGGAATCAACTGTCACACCTTAAACAGGTCACAGTCTAGAACATTATACAATTCTGTATTTAGTTTGGAATGCTAATAATACTAATGAGAAGATATCGACATGCCCAATAAGTTGGAAAGGTCTGAGTGAAAAAAGGGATAAGCTGTCCATGCCCGAGATCCGAACCACATATCCGTTTTCATTCCTGGAACTTATTTGCAACGGAGGAAAAGTTTTTAATTAACACCGACATGCACTCGATATGCTTCTTCTGTAGTCCGAGTCTTGCGAATTGATGAAAAGCGTGTACGGCGGACAAACCAGGCGGACGTTAGAGAAGAAAACAAAATTACAAAGTCATTAAGTAATTTGCAAATGGACTTGTATTGGATGCACTACAAGAGCATATACAAGCAACCCTCAACCCCGAACAGACCACCACCCACTACGTACTACGGGCCGAGTATCTTTCGTGCAGCCGAATGACGGTGATTCCCCGTATTTCGTTTCACAATATTGAAAAACGTGCGAGCCGGGACGACTAGAACCTGTCAGGACGAAAGGAGTTTCATGCTCTCCTTGTGACGATGATTAATTTACCGGGGCTCGTCAAAGGCGCGCTTATTTTCTGGACAACATGAAAAATATTATTTTGATGTTGTTGTCGACTGACGCTAATTGACTTTTCTTCCAGCTCATCACATGATGAAATATTTTCATGCACTTAGAATACTCCCTCAAACCGCCCTAACAACGTCTTGGGGGTGTGGAAATCGGGATCCTTTTTGCCTGAGAACTTAGCTCTTCTTTACTTTTCACCTATTATTTTTGCGAAGATAATTTCAGTATATTGTACTCAGCGAGTTGAATCATACCCCAGGCAATTTTCCCAATCTGGAAAATGAAATTTAATGCCAGAAAACTTAAGATTAGACAGTTTTGTTATTGAAGAAAATGTACGAGTCATTAGTTGCCGGGTTTGGGATTAAGTGCTTTGGAGAGACCATAGCTAACTTGGATATGGTAGAATAGCAAGAATGGAGCATCAAAATGTTTTGTTTTCGAATGATACAACGCTTCTTGAGATTCCATTGAAGTAATCGAGAAGATGTTTGCTCTTTGAAAACATGAAACTTGAATTCAAATCTCCGAAAAATAAGAACAACATTTAAATCGTTTGAAGAAATCAAATTATACCACAGTTAAAATATCATTTGTATCGCCGTCATATCACTTTCATTTCTTAAAAAATGTCTGCTTTAACTCTTGTTGAACCAAAGAAAAAATAAACTCCATCAATCCAAAAACTCCGCCATAGCCCAACTCAATCCCGATTGGGAATGGAGTTAACTTGAATGGCCAGTAACACCCGTATGTCTCAGGAAGTAGGCAAAAAGTGTGACGTAGCTGGAGAACTCCCAATATTAAGCTAAAACCTGTCATACCTGGTCCTACCAGAGTGTAATAAATAAGTTGGCCGTCCAGGTCGGTGGTTCGACGAGGCAAGGCCTAACGCATCACCGGAAAAGAAATACTGTTCAGAAAACTCAAGAACATCCTTGCAATCGATTGACTAAACGTTAACGACCTCACACACGAAAAAATGGACTACTCTTTTGGATCTTGAAGTCTTCGCTTCTTATTTAGGACAGGATCTCTGAAAGAGTTCCTTAAAGAGTCGGAGAGAATCAGCACCGAGCAGGCAGTAATGATGTTTGTGGATTTTACAATTCCACCACAGAACACTGAAGATGACCTATGTACGTTTTCGGGTATGGACGCCAAAACTGGACTAACGGCCGTCACTGACCAGTACTATGCTACACGAGGGTTATGGTTGTCACAAATTCGCTTCAAGCATTTTGTGACTGCTATGATAACGCTGTAAAACCGGTTAGAGTAGTCTAAGCTAATCGGAGTCAGCAGGACAAACGCACTAGGCCAACCGTAGCTATTACCAACGACGCAACCAGACCCTACATCTTACTGCTACGACGAACGAGAATCGACAAGCTTAGACGAGAATGTTGAGACGAGACGAGAGGAGCTAAGTAAAGCCAGAAGTCGAGCTGGAACCAGGTACGATAAGCCAGGGCTAACTACGCCAAGTAAGGGCTCGTTTTAAAGCCGAAGTAACACTAAGCGGGCGCCATGGTTGTTCATTACAAAGTGTTTCTTTAGACTTCACTTTACTAAGTTTTTAGACAAATTTCATAAAAGTTCAAATTCATATCACAATCTTCTTCTTGCCTTTGATGTTAGGCTGTGATCGCCTTGTCCCGTTTTCGCTTGACGTACCTCTTCTCTGCTCGCTCTAAACTGCTCGCTTGCTTTTCGTCAATTGTTTGCATCAACTCGTCAGTGCTACTCGCCTTGACTTCCGCTCTTCGCCTTTGCTTAAACGTGAGTCGACTATGTGCGTCTGGGTCTAAATTCCACCTGCCTTTCACAGACAACTGTGCTTTACTTACCTTTGGACGTTCCTGCGCGTCGCTGCTCGCTTCTGTACTCGTGTCGTCACTTGTCGTAGTTTGCCGTGGCTTGTCGTAGCTTGTCTAAGCTCGACTCTTGTCACGATCATCTAGGCTCGACTCTTGTCACGACTCTGCTGGTCTTGTCTTGACGTTTCTCGTTGCTTGTCAGCTCTCCCTGTCTCCGTCTCTGCCTGTGGCCTTTGCTCTGCTCGTTATCTTTCCTTGTGTTCGCCTCTCCGACTGGCCTCTGCTCTACTCCTCATATTTCCCTGTTCCCTGTGACGTCTTTTTATTTTTCTTGGTTCTACTCTGTTCGCTTTTTGTAGTTCATCGTGGCTTGACGTCGCTGGTTTTAACTCGACTCCTGGTACAACTCTGCTCGTTTTCACTTGACCCTTTCAACTCTTCACTGTTCGCCTAATCTGCTCTGTCGATGGTTCATCATGGCTCGTACTACTCTGCATGGCTCGCTATGCTTCTTGTGGCTCGCTCAGTATCACCATAGCCCGTACACTGAAGTCCTCTGGCATTCTGGCCGATCAGGCATTACCCCTTAGTTCACCAATTAGGATACGAAGAGTATTCCTATCTCTGAGTAGGGCAAACTTTGTCCTGCTCGCACTGAGGGTCGGTCAGAGTTGCCTAGGGATACCATTTAGCACAGGCAGAATGAACATCCGAGTGTGGAAAAAAATCGCAAAGTGCCAATCACTAGAACTTGGCACCGGGTAACAGGCACTCTAAGCTTTTTATGCCAAAATGTTCGGGAAAAAAGAACATCTGATTATGAAAAATTAAGCATATATCAGACCCGAACCCCAGTGGAAGCTCATCCTGGACATTGTCACATGAGCAAGCATCTCAATGGGATTGGTCGCTCTGAGAGTAAAATTTGCAGAATATGCAATTACGAAGACGAAAAACCAGAGCATATTCTCTGTGAATGTGAGGGTTTACTTCACAAAAGACTTCGTCACTTCGGTCAAGGTTCATGGAACCATTGAAATCCTTGACTTCGCAAAATACTAAGCTTCATTGAAAGCGCAGGGATTGAAGAGGAATCATAGTCAATCCGGGAGACGTCACAATAGCCCCAACTGTAGATAGTTAGAAGTCGACTGCCTCTTTGACTAGTTTTGTTCGTGTTGTTATCAGAAACACTAAGCTAATTTCCAGACCAACCTCTTATCATCTACCCGCATCATTGCCTACATAAATGAAAGTCTATGTTACTAAGACGCATCTTCCAATTCCTAGTGCATATTCTCAGACCACATATTCCCTTAATTTTTCTTAGTTTAAACATCACTTTTGCTATCACAGTTAGACAGTAAGCCAACTCTATCCTTCTCAAAATTTCTTACACATTTTTATCGAACGTCAAAAGACTCTTATAACGTCAAACGCTTGAGTATGCAAGCTGATCTTACCGCAAAGAAAATATTTCTTAATTTAAGTCAAACATGACAAACAATTTTTCGATCAACTTTGTTGAAATATTCAAATTTTATTCAAAGGATGTGGCATTGCTGCCATCAATATGCTTCCAGAGGTTCACCAACGTCCACCATATTCGAATTAGCTTTTCCTGGTAGATGCTCCTTGCGGGACTACCAACCAACACCACCACCAGCATCACCAACAACAACTAAACTGAAACGAATAAGAAATTCTTATGTCTTCCATACTCTTGGTTATAAATTTCGTTCTTGAGCAAAAAAAAAAAAAACAGAAACCATCCCGAATACACAAAAATCTCCTTCATTCCATTCTGGCTATTCAAAGTCTGAAACCCGGGACGAAAAGTGTAGGTAAGTAGGATTCATGGTGCCTTAGAACGATACTGTACTAGGAAATCAAATAAAAATAAAGTCGCTTATGCATAGACCAAAACAAAAAAAAAAACTCGAATTCAATAACGCGCTAAGGAAATTTTCAGACCCCCAGCCACCGCCCGGAAGGGATGCCCCTAATACTATTGATATCCTCCCACAACGACCCATAGCATTTTGATAGACACTTGTGGCTTTCTCCTTCTTGTTTTGCGTCTTCAAAGCTAAGCGATAAAATTTCAGGACGAAAATGTTATTGACGTGACCAACAACGACATCCTATTACTTCCTTCATCCCGACTTTACCTCGACACATATGAACAGGCTTTACGGACATGGCACTAAGGGTACGGCAGCCCCATTTTTAAATCCTATCGAACGGAAGGGTATATGGCGACAGGACTATAAAAGCGCATTTATTATGTCAATGAACAGAGTTTTATTGGTGACAAACGGATATTACACGTAGGTGAGTTAGGGGTAGGTTATAGCTGCACTTTCGCGGTCACTGCTAGCATTTCTTTAAGTTTAAATAAAATAAACGTTTTTCTTTTATGTGATCCATAAATAAACAATTCTTCTAGAGTGGCGGTTTCTTTCCTTTAAGATATCCATCTAGATTCATTAAATTGCAAATCGTAATTTCCCAGATGGCGTTTATTAAAACCGGTCGGTGCCTACAGGATGGTATGTTTACTTTTAAAAAAATCAAATAATTTTATACAGCCTATATATTTACAAGAATTTTATTTAATCGACCCCTGACTTTTCAGATATTATGGTGAAATTTCGCGGTTGCTAGAAGACACGATTCTTGTAAGGTTATATCCGGAAAGGGTTGTTTTTCCGCATCGTCTGCGGGAAGTTCGGGCTGGGTATCTTTTATGATCTAAGGATAATATTTTGCACTTGATAAAACCATTTGGTAATTTTATGGGCTTCTTGTTATGTATTTTTTACCACTGAGATTATCTCTTTCGGGATGTGTTTTACAACCATTGTAAATATTTTTACATGGAGATAAATGGACTGTGAAATATCCTAAAAGAACGAACAAAATATCATTCTTTTCTAGTACAAAAGTGTCTAAGATCTAACTCCCTTGAAGTTAAAAGTGACCAGCTACGAAGTTAAAGTACCTTTTCGATAAAAAGAAGTCGAATTTTCACGATATTTCTAAGCCTCTCTAAGGCCTGATGTGATATTGAATTAGATTTTGGTTTCAAGATCTCCTTAACTGCTTCCGCTAGTAAGTTGAAACTTAAAGTTTCTTCAGAACTATGATAGCTGAGCCATTTCCAAAATAGTCAAAATTAACAGAGAGATGGCTTAGTGGCACTTGCCTTGGGTGCTCCTGGTAACAGGGTCGAATCTGCTGGGCGACAAGTAATTTTCGAGAATGGGATTGGGTGACCAGTTCACCCAGCTGCAAATTAAATGAGTACCTGAGTAAAAATCGGGGTAAGAATCACGGACGAGCGTGTGGTTTACCACCCTCCTAGTGTTCCGTTGGCCTAGTCATGGACTAACTCTAGCATTACTTCAAGGACTAGGCCCAATTTGGGCTGTTGCGCCACTGATTATTATTAATAGAGTGCCAACCAGTTCTCTATCAACATGTCGTGGAAAGTACATATTGTCCATCGCTAGCGACTACTTTCTTCCAGCATACGAATATCATTTTGGAAGAACGAATTGATTAATTTTTTGACATCTTCATAAGAATGGAAGTTAGTTAGGCCACGATTCATTGATTGAAGTAAGTGGTAATCGGCAGCAGCATGTCCAGTTAATAAAACGGGTGTGATTTCAGCGTTTTCAAGTTAAATTTGACCGGATCTGTGACATGTGGCCGAGCGTTTGTTGTGCTTCAAAACTACTTTGTCGGGTCTCTTCTCGTATTGCTGTCCTTTTTGCTTCAATGCGCGAAACCATCAATTGTAGTCGATAGCGATCTTCCGTGATCGATTCTTTGGATTTGTGGAGCTAATAATACACTACACTAAGGAGATCCCACCAAATACAGATCAGAATTTTTAAACCATGGATATTCGGCTTTGCCATCGATGTAAATGCATGGCCGGACTTACCCACGATTTTAACGCTTCAGGTTATCGCAGTGTTTCCACTTTTTATCAGAAATGAAAGAAACGAAACGAAAGAATTAGACGTATCTGGTAAACCTTAGGTAGAGAGTGTTGTATGTGTATCTAGTGATCCTAATCAGTAGATGCTTTGAGGCAGACGAGCTCGCCAGCAAGGGGTCGAAGGTGAGCATAGAGCTGGCCAACGAATCTGTTCTAAGTCCCATTGATTGTGTAAAGGGAATGATTGATATTGAAGCGCTCAGACAGATGGAGAGGGCTTGGGTGAATCTCTCGGGATGCCGGCACGCAAGAATCTGCTGGCCAAAACTCGATAGGAAGAACTCTAGCTCTTATTTTTCTCTGGACTATGACATTTGCAGACAACTTATAGGGAATATACGGACACAGTCACTTTGAGATACATGGAGAAAGACTATAGGAATACCAATGGCAAACCTGTTTCGTTGTGGTGATGAATATGTTGAACCGACACTGGAGCATCTAGTGTGTCTGGCACGTACCAGGAAACGGTACATGGGGAAATTCTCCTTGACCGATCTATCAGAACTTTTTATGATTCCTTTATGGAGAACTACTCTCTTCATAAGGAAGAGCAATATTTGGAATCAGTAGTCTAGAGCCCGGTTTTGTACGAGGGAACCATAATTGATCCGCAGTAATCTCTCGTGATGGACTGTGGCACAATGCTTCAGTCCACCCTTCTCAACCTAACCTAACCTAGATGGACTTGAAATCTTGGTTTTTTCTTTTCTGAGAAGTAGCATAAAGGTGTGGAAGTTAAGAAGAACCCAAAGGTCTTATTACTGAATACGATACGATCAAAATCAATCGTAAATTCTAAATTTCAGTATGCCGAATTTAGAGATCTACGATTGATTTTGATCGAATCGTATTCAGGAACTAGGCTTATTATCGTAGGCTTATTATCGTACAGCGAAATTGTTTCATTTGTTTACAGTAAAGAAATGTCCACCATTTTGTTAAAAAAAAAATTATAGTCTTTTAACTCTTTCCAAGTCTAGAGTATGTTAACCTGATAACCACCGCTGCAATACTTCGTTACAGAAGTTAAAGTTCAGTGAAATCTGAATCTAAGTCTACGGTAATCTAGTGTAGAACCAGATTCCGACATACCCTCAGACTCATCAAGTGGAGAAGGACAAAGACTATAGTTTTCCACAACTTCTTTAAATATGCCACCACTTTCCCAATTATTTTCCACCGCAGCCATTTACTAGTGTTTATTCAGCTCTTGTACTCACAATGCATAAGCCCAATACTCTGCACTCGTACGTTACACGTAATTGCAGCACTTGTACTCCATTTGACACGTGTAAACGTCTCATTATCGTTGACAATGTACGAACACTTATGCCGTATAACATATCGCCACATCTGAGACAACAACCCGATGTCCTTACAACTGACTACAATCATTTCTATAAACGAACGTAAAAGGACTATCTATTGTTGCTCTGTGTATTTTCATACGAGATATTGCAATGAAAATTGACGTGAATGGAACGATATGATCGCAAATTTACACACCATAAAGGACCTCTTCTCGACAAGTTCCGTTGTAATAGGGAGTTATTTAAGGGTCATACACACGAGGGTATTATCCCGAATAACGAATATATAGCACATACGTAACAACATCCAGTGCTCCATCTCCAGCCCAAAAGGGGGATTCCCTAGTAAGTGCGTGGGCACGTTTGAATGAAACTCGACCGAGTAAGACTTCAGAACGTATCGGAAAAACTCTCTCATACCAGCAAACACATACACGAGCCCCAATATGGAAAAAGGTGATGAAGTTTTATGTCTGTCTGACAAAAGTGTAGTAACTGATAAGGACGAGAGTCGAGAGATTCACAACATACCCCAAGATTCACATAACGTGTCCAGACATTGTTCTTAAGGTGCATATTGATTCCAAATGCCTGGAAGTATCCTTTTCAACCTCATGGATTTCAGGATAGAATATCACATTCTAGGCGCGTGTGTGTTTGTGGTAGACTCTATTCATATGCAGAGTTTTCGGTTCGGAAACGATATGTGAAATGGAATGATGTTACTCGATAAAATGATATGAAAAGTGAATGCGTGTGCGTGCTGTTTGCTTTATTGAGAACAACACAATTAAGGTAATAGGACGAAGAAAAGGCACCGCAAAAACCGAGAAAGAAAGAAAGGAAACCGAGAATGTGCTCAAAGGGACAATAAATTAATGACAATGAAAATTGAGACTGAATACGATAGCATGTATTTGCGTTTCGGTTTGCAGGGGTGGTCTGTAATAATACACACGATTTACGATCGTAATATCATCGTAACTGGTCTAAATTTGTATTAGTCGAATGAAATTAGAAAGAAAATTAATGTTTGTCCAGCGTGCTTGTATTAACCGCTATAACATAAGATACTCGTCAGTGGGCATGTTTACAGTACATATTCGCAGGTCCTGAAGGCAGCAAAAGTATTACTCGTGACGTATTTGCGCTACATCGCGAAACCAGTTATAGTAAGATCGCTGAATCGCTTTCCACAAATTTGCCTCAAATAATATTCTCACATATTAAAATGTTTAATTGGGCAATTCGTCCTTGATCAACTTCTGTTAGTCAGTAGAATCAACAAATGAATCAGAAAGATTGAAAAAACTTCTCTCTAGAAACCCAGCGATGAGTACCTTCATCCGGGAAGATGATGGAAACTGGACGGAATCTTCCTAGGAAACTTAAGAGCTTCTTATGATCACTCATTTCCAGATTGTTCACCAGCTAGCATCACCGATTCTGTCAGTCACGAGCATGGTCGAGAAGATTGAAACCATCAACAATAGTTGACATTGACAAAAATAAAGTGGTGACTCGAATAACCAATGAAATTATACCAGCAATGGGGCAACACGCGTAGAAATGGTAATTCCTCGGCTAAGGCCGATCTGCGAACGCTGTATTCGAATCGACCATGTTCCATAGGAGTGGAACAGAGTACGAGTAGTCTACATAGTCAAGGTGGGTAAACCCAGTCACACGACTGAGACTAGATCAATAAGTTGCACATCCTTTATCCGAATAACCTAAATCACTCTCATATAAAGAATACACACTCGCCACTTTTCTTGACATATATGGGTAGGGTGCCTTTAATAACGTTCGACGAACGACTAAACACATTGCAAATACATTTTCGCAAATATTCAAAGAATTTTTTCATTGAATAAGGAAAAAGAAGGTTTCTACTACAGTAAGAGTTCTTGTAGGGTGCTACCGGATATTATTAATATTAATCAATGGCGCAACAGCCCAAATCGGGCCTAAGCCTTGAAGTAATGCCAGAGTTACTTCATTGCGAAACCAACGGAATACTAGGAGGTGAACTGGTCAACCACATGCTCGTCCGTGATTATTACACCGATTTTAACTCAGGTGCTCATTTACAGCTGAGTAAACTGGTAGTCCGGCACCCAATCCCATTCTCAAAAATTACTTGTCCCCAAGCAGATTCAAACCTGGTACCAGGTGCACCGAAGCAAGTGCTCTAGCCACTAAGCCACCCAGACTGCAGATATTATTAGGGACTTCAACAATTTCACGCAGTTAAGAAAAGTATTTTGGACCTGTACCCTTACTCACTTAAAACATTGTATCTTGAAAAGTAATAATCATAATTCAAAGTATTATAGCTTGTTTTTTAAGGAATCGTCTTACCTTTCATTTGATGTAACAGTCCAAACTATTTACATCGAAAAACAAATTTTTCTACTTCTACACTAAAAACTACGTGATTAATGCACAAGTTTTTCTAAGAAAATCCCATTATAAAAATGTCAGTTTAATTAAATTTTTTTATGTCATATTATTATAATATCAACAAAAGCTCCACACATATGAATGAGTTACGCTGTACATTTTTGGAAGTAATAGGCGAAAGTAAATACGTTACATTAAATATGATATACAATGGCCCTCGTTAAAAAAGGCTGTTCAAATTGTTGGTCCTACTTAAGAATTTCTATGACCCATTTATTACTATTTTGTTACAAGGTAATTCAATTCCCTAAAAAACAAGCCAACACTTTAAACTGTGGTTATTAGTTTTCTGGATGACCAGCACTTCCATTCTTATAAAAATATTTAAAAAAAAACAGTCTAGGGGCAACTTTATAGTTTTTCGGTTAGAAGTTCGGAACGCGTTTAAGATTGAAGCGGGGTAGGTTACTATGTGTCTGGAAACCTAAAAAAAGTTTGGGAAGCAGTTAGAATAGGGTCGTTCTAGAATACCTGCGCCGCTGCCACATATATCATATGAATTACATAATTGGATCATACTCCGGGATGCAGTCTAAGTTGTAGTATAATATTAGTACAATATTACATGATTAGGAGGTTTTTCTTGATTTGGTTTTGGGCCCTTACATGAAATCGGAAATGTGTTTGAAGGCGATTATATAAAAAGTCTGTTGAAGTGAAAACCAATCTAAATATGAAATATGTCGAACACCTTATGTTCTGGTTGGAGTTGAATGTCTAAGAATCCTGAAATCAACTTTTTGGCGATTATGAAGGAAGCCTTAGGAAGTAAAAGTTAGCTCGATATCTCTTTAGAACTAAGAAATATGTAGGAATTTGTGAAAGCATATGCAACCCACTTTGGGGTTAAATGAACAAATATCCTGAAATGAGTTTTAAGATAAATGTAAAGAAAACTCGAAGAAGTGAAAACCTATCCGATGTTTTATCACTCCTTAGAGATATAACGGAATTCGTGAAAACGTGTTCATCCCGTTTATACGAGTACCTTCTTAGGGCAAAAAAAATTATCAGTAAATATAAAATGCATATATTTTCACGATTTTCGTCATATCTACTAGGTCTTTCCAAATATTGAATTCATTTTTTTTCTACGGATTTCTCATATGAATACCTAGAAAGTGATTTCAAGATTTTTTAAAAATTCGACCCCTAAGAGGGTGTAAAGTGGTTGTATACTTTTTCATAAATTCCACAATATCTCTCAGGTCTGATCAGATATCGAATATATTTTCACTTCCCCCGGCTTGTTTAATAATCACATATTTTTAAGTTTTATCTTTTTCAACCTCTAGACCGCATTCCGGAATATGACCCAATTATATAATTCATATGTTACACCATATTCTCCTAACCCCTTCCCGAACTTTTTGTTAGGTTTTCAGTCACATAGTAACATACACCGCATCTTCGAATTCAACACGTTCCAAACTTCTGCCGGAAAAATAATAAATTTGCTCCCAGACTGTTGGCAGATTTATTCAAATGGGTCTACTATTAAAAATCTATAAATTCCAAGTTTCAGCTTCCTAGGATAAGGGGTCACTGAAATCTAGAAATAAAAATTTTCGTCTAAAACGCTTCCTATGCCTCCAACTTCCCCCTCACACCCACCCCTCACACACTGGACACTGCAAGGGCCTACGCAGTCTATTAAAAAAAATTAATTTAATAGCTTCTAGTGCAAAACTATAAGTTTTCAAAAGATTCAGATACAGATGGACTGAATTTTTTTGTTGCTTTTTTTGTGTTTATTACTCATGAAACGTGTAAAAAGAGGTTCAGGGTATCAATTTCTTTTTAAATCAAAAAACTAGTCGTTCTTTTAACATGTCAGAAAGATGGAAGAAAGTAGAAAGTGGACAATACTCTCAATGGCATATCCTTTACTATTATTTCAATAAAACAGTATTTTAATAAAGCATTCATTTACGTAAAAAAGGCTGGAACTTATACAAGTCCCCAATATGTTGACCATTGTTTTGCAAATGGCTTCACCATGGTGTATGTTCCAAGTTTCAAATTTCTTAAATAAAATGCTCCACCATGGAGTAAGTTCCAAGTTTCATCTTTCTAGAATAAGAGCATATATTCATAGGTAGGTACTTAGAATTCAAATATGTACCTGTTACTCGTCTACCTTCTCGCTCCACTTAAAAGCATCCATTTAATCTACCAACCAACATTTTATTTATTCATTCAAACGCGTTTGGATATTACGGACACGGGCAGACGGAAAATATTTGTTTTTGGGAATTCAGGATAGAGCGTTTTTTGATATCACTCAGATTTTTTTTTACTAAAATATTAAAGTAAGATGTGATGTTAGGTAGTAGTTAGTAAGTATGGTACCAAATAATAATGCTAGTGGCATTTTAAAACTTCAGATTGTTGATTCCGGTCATATTGTTTGTTTCCTTATGTTCAACTTCAACTACACGGTAAAAAATTTTGGAGTAAAAGGTCGAAAAAATTATACTTTTCCATTTATAAAGCTATTTATATAATTTTAAGTATAAATTCTATAAATTTTGAAAAGATAGAACTGTCTAATTCAATTCCCTTATCAAATTTATATAAAATACGAATAAAACTTGAAATTTACCCCAACCAAGTTCAAAGTGATAAGATTCCGCATAGAAATTACACAATTTTTGGTATAAATTCTATAATATTTGAATAGGTAAAATTTTTTAATACATTTACCTTATTAAATTTACAAAAAACTAGGGATACAATTAAAAATTTACACCAAACACGATCAAAGTAATAGGATTCCGCATAGAAATTTCACGATTAGTGTTTCGTTTCTGAGTATTTATTGCGTCGGCTCTATGTAAAATACTAATATGGTAAAATTCATTTTCAATGTGACGATCATCGGACGCGACACGCGAATATCTTTTCGTGAATTTTAATATTAATAATATAATTACGTATTCTGGCGGAGTTCAAAAATGAAAAAATAGTGAAAACAGTACCTTTTTCTGGTCTTGAAATTACGTATGCCGTTTTTAAGGAAGCGTGTAAGTAAAATTCGTTTGTATCAAAACATTTGTATAGCCGTTTTTATTGATTCAAGGACAATTTTTCGTGCAGCAGTTCCTTTTGCACCAATCATTTTTTTAAAGATCATCGTAAAAGAGAATAGTTCATCAGGTTTGTTAATAGGTATGGTAGGTATACATATATGTGATATATATAATATTTAAGTGACAAATATTTATAGAAATTACAACATGTGAGAAGACACCGCTTGAGTTTTGAGAAGACAAAACACGGCCATTGGATGTAGTGTACCATATACTATATACAATATTACACCTGCAGTTAGAAGAAAATGAAATAGGACATAGCTATTTATTAATACAAATTTAATTAATTTTCATTTGTAAATCGATTTTTTAATAATTTTATGAAGTTTTTAAAATAAAGTTTATACATACAATACACATTCCAACATGTTTTTAATTATAGGTATAATCTTGATAAGCAATTTATATAATTTTCAGATACCAAATAGTTGAGGAATATTACGTACAGGTATACAATATCAATATTTTAATTCCGTTTTTGTTGATTTTATTATGTATATACGAGTACCCATATCTAAACCTATGTAGGTTTAAATATGGGTATATACTCGTATGTACATAATAAAATCAAAAAGAACGGAATTAAAATATTTATTCCATTCTTGTTATAAAGCTTATTCAAAAATCGCATATACTAAATGTATAGCGATTCTTATAAGTTTAATAGTCTTTAAGATACACTGGTGCATACCTGTTTCTGATAAAAAGTATACTAAAATAAGCACACTCTTTCTATATGAAGCCAACATATAGATTTTATCCAAGATTTCGTTTGGACCTATATAGATAAGAAAATTTATTGAAATTACACCAAAATTTTTTACCGTGTAGGGTGTTCTACCCCCTTGCATACCAACATCACAAATGTTAAACCTTAAGATAAGTCTCTCATCCTACCTACTGTAAAAACTTGAACCTAATATCTACAAGAGTTCGTGAAGAACAACTCGCCAAAGTCGTTTACGTACGGCGGACAAACGGACAAAATTCCGGAACAACAATTTTCTGAACTAATAAAGTAATTCTTGTTTTGCTAAAAATTATCTTGTGCTTATAGTCTACTTTTCACTAGGCAAATATCACAGTAATCCTCTCAATGTTCGATTCCTGAGATGTTTGTGCCTTAAGTTATTGAATTAGATGATTTTGTCTGTTCAATCAGTTATATGTATATGCATACCTACTGAGCAGTTCAGCACAAGAAATCCATACCCTACGACGTGCAAGGGTTTGTTAAATCAACTCATGACCTCTGATTATTAGCAAATTACAGAAATCCTTAATTTCACTATTGACGGAGCCATGAACCAAGATACACTACCATTCTACAATGCTCCGATACGATCGCCAGATAATGCCGACCGTATATTTGAATTGATTAATATTTTCAATACTACATTGTTCTATGCTCCGGCCAACAATGGATAGCCTAATTGTATCCAAGTAGGCTCCAATTAGCTATTTCACAGCACGAACTGAATAGCAACGAATCGATACCGACAAAGTCCTTTCATCGAAACGATATCGGAAACTATCGATAACAGATAACGCAAATGATGGAAAGCTGGCCTGAAAGCGTATATGCAGTCGCAATGGCATTTACAGGAAAATCATAGGTCGGAGGAAAAAATAAAAAAATAAAAAATAGTATAGTCGACCCAGCTATCGAAATAAATCCCCCGAAAAAGAGCCTAGAAAAGTCCTTAAAAAAATGTGTTTTTCCTCGAACGTTATACGTTCCTGTAGTTAGGGGCTGAAAGGAAGCCAGCAGCGTTGTACCGGAGAGGTCAAGCAAAGGTTTCCATTTCGAATATCGTTTATCTCGTTTCCAGCTTTAATTAAACGCTCTACACGTTGTTTATTGTCGGGACCCATATGTTGCGCCCCATATCCTCTTTCACACTGCTCGATGGTCGTTACCAGTAAAGCTTTGCGGTTGAAGCCACACCCCGACTCAGAAGCTGTTACCCGTTCGAACCACGGTCATTCGAGCTACATTCGCTGGTAATTAGGTGCATACCTGTCTGGTATATCTAGGTTTGGAACAACCGGACAATTTCGATCTGGTGCAATTTGATGCCACCTCATTTCCATTGCATGATGTACCTGAACTATTTACGCTCTGTGCACTAAAGACGTCACATCGTCCACGCTATACGACACAACAGCTAAGGGTTGTTAGGCGGTATTAACTTCTTGGCAAAGTACTGGACATGAACGTTTCTATCAGATGATCGGTTGTTCTGATAAAAGTCAGAGCAATAGGTGAGTACTACACGCAGCGAATCCGAAGATTATTCAATTACCCAAATGTAAGCCATTATTCTATGGCTAATCTGCTTTTAGTATCAAACGAAGTATGTACTTCTTGTGAAGCCTTCATCACAAGGTGCAGCTGTAACTAGAACAATATGGGCATCATTACCTGTACGTAGTACTAATGTAATGTTTCAATTAAATATGTAGTTAGCCAGGTATAGTGTTCTGTTTCACGTATAATGTAATTAATAGAATGAATGATATTATCATGGATCGGGTGAAAACTCGCATAGCGAGCAAGAAACAATAGGTAGACGTTCTAATTGGTGTACTCTATTCTGTTTAAAAAGGCTAGAGATCTACCCCGCCGTCTTTGATAATTTGCCTTACTTGTTTCAATAATTACCTATGTATGGTCATTTCGGCATTAAACACGCATTTTGATAATGAACTAAGTCGAGTCCGAAACATTACACAAAAGACACTAGACAATTATGTAAAAAGTACCTGCAGGCCCTGGCCCGATTTTGGCGGTCGCGCCATTGATAATGATGGTGTAAAAAGTCCAAGGAAATGAAAGACTATTCAATAGCTAATCAGGCCTAAATAATCAATGGCGCAACAGCCTAAATTGGGTCTAGGCCTTGAAGTAATGCCAGAGTTACTTCATTACTAGACCAACGGAATACTAGGAAGTGAAGTGGTCAGCCATACGCTCGTCCGTGATTTTTACCACGATTTTAACCACCGGTATCAGGTGCACCGAACGCAAGTACTCTAACTACCAAGCCACCCAGACTACTTTGGAATATATATTGGTATAAATCGTGAGCAGTGTGGAATGTTTAATAGGGGCTACTTGTAAAGGACTTAACCTAACTTAGTTAATCCACATTAAGTTAAGCTGCATATAGGGAAATAAAAATGAAAGGTCTTCGATGGCTCAGTGGTTACTCGCGCCGATCCGAATACTTTCAAAACCGGGTTCGTTTTCTACATACAGCCATGGTTTTAATTCTGTTATTTAGGTTATATTTTGCCTACAAAATCGTGGCTGGACACTGACAATTTTGGGTACGATTAAATTCATTCATCAAGCTTTTTATACTCTAGATGAAATCATATAGAGTATTATAAGTTTGATCCAGCCGAAAAATATGTGAAGCATAAAACCAAGCCTCGGACGAAAAAAAGTTATATATTAATTTTTTGTTTATTTGTGGCCAAAAACCTCAAATCCGCTTGACGTCCGTCCGTCCGTCTGTCTGTCCGTTAGCACGATAACTCAAGAACGCCTTCACCTAGGCTCTTGAAATTTTAAATCTGGGTGCTTGGTTGAATTTGTAAGGCTAAGTTCGTTAACGGGCAAAATCGTCCTACTCCTTCGGGTAGCTGCCATACAAAGTGTCCTTAAAACACGTGTTCAAGAATATTGGTCGATAACTTCAGAAGTGCTTAACCTAGGTCTTTGAAATTTCGCATGTGTTATTTTTCCAAGAGTTTGATTATGAATGATTATGAAGAAAATCCTAATAGTCCTTCGAGGGGCTGCCATACAAATATCCTGTAGAAATGACTTCACTTAATTTACGAAACTCACTATAACTCAAGTAATCGTTTAGCTATGAATTCAGAATTTTGTACAAACTAGTTTTGAGTGAAAACAAAGTTCGAGTTTACTAGTCAGCGAAATCCTTTTACTCCTACTGGTACCTTCTATACAAGAAATCCTTAAGACACGTGTTCAACAATATTTTTCGATAAGTTTTGAACGCTTCAAACTACAAATTTGAAATTTAGACATTAATTTTTGAATGCTGCCAAGAAAAAAGATGAATATGTAAGACATCGAGTGAGTCCTTGCTCCACCTCCCATATGAAAGTCCTTCAAAAAGGATATTTTTTTTCAGTTCAAGATATGATATTAAACGCTGAATATTGTCTTTTAGTTTTGAGTAGCAATTTAATGGGACTCCTTAATGAAGGACATACAACATGCACACACGTAATACTTCATCATCCCAAAATTCAATATCCATCGGAGTTCTGTATCATCTGGAGTATTATACGATTGGCTTGCAGCCGATCGTGACTGCAGTATGTTTAAAATTGTATTTTAATTGAAATTTAATTAAGCATCAGCTAAAATACCTCCTAAATCAGGTATATTTCTAGAAAGCTAATAAGTTAATTGTAATAAATTTAGAGGTCTAGTAACGATTTAACTTACAGCCGGCGAAGGCTTGCCGGGTTCCGGGTGCCGGGATTCATTACAAATTGTCTTGGCACTCTCTATTCTACTCTCTCCCTGTCTTCGTCTCTCTGCGTGACCTTTGCTCTACCTCGGAATCTGTCCCTGTCTTCGTCCTTCCCTGTCTTCGACATACCTTGTCTTCGTCTCCGCGTGTGGCCACTGCTGTGTTCGTTTTAGCTCTGGTGTGATTGCTTTTCGTGGCTTGGAGTAGTTCATCATAGCTTAGTCGTGCTAGGAGTCTATCCACCAGTAACCGGTTTTTGATAGACTCCTAGCACGACTCTGCTTGCCTATACTTCTCTCTGTTACTAGTCGTCATCCCGTCTCTGTTCGCCTGATCTGTTCTGTTGACGATTGCTTTATTCTAGTAGCCTAATCCACTCGTCGTGGCTCGCTCTGCACGTCGTGGCTCACTCTGCTCGTTGTGGCTTGCTCTGCTCGTTGCAGTTCGATTCTGCTTAGCTCTGCTTTACTAAGCTAGTCTATTCTGCTTGGCTCTACTCTGCTTAGCTTTGCTGGGCTAGTCTCTGCTGTGCTCTTGGCTTGTCTCTACTCTATCAGGAATAAATGCACAACCTTCTTCAGTTCGCAAATCGACTAGAAACGGTTGTCCTCCCAGTACGTCGTCTCCTTTGGTTCTGTGGTGTTGGTGGACTTATAAATCCGCAAACCAAACGTTGGTCGAGCTCATCAGTCAAAGTTGCTATAGGGAAATTATAAATACCTTGTTCGCTGCCTACTAGTTCCCTTTTGTTCACTTTCCAACAAACAATTTCACGAGCGTTTACTAAAAACGGTTGTTTCGCAATAGTTATATTGCATATGTAGGACATGAACTGCCCGTAAAATCATAATCCAACGATCAGCATACAGCGATGAGCGCGCACAATGGCCCATGCAAAGAATGTGCGGTATTTTCTCTTTTTTCTGTTCTAGTTTCCACCCTTGCAGTTCGCATCGAGACTCTCAGTCGTCAGTCAAACATATTTCAATATTTTGTCTCTTTTTTTTTTTTTGTAAGTTATACCTAGTATGTTAAAGTTTTCGCAAAAGTGGTGTCCGAGTGATCTTTGAAAGTTCATATTTCTGGTAATTGTTAAAAAAATAACTTACTTATCCTAACCAAAATTCACTTGAATCTAGTTTTTTTATCTTTTCTGTTCTAGTTTCCAACCATGTACTTCGCACCGAGACTCTCAGTCGTCTCTTCATCGAGACTCTCAGTCTTCTTTTCATAAGAGAATCATTTTTAACGAGTACATAGTGTGTATGTATTTGTACTCGCTAAACCACCTTTTTTGCAAATTCATTAGTTGAGTCGTAAAAAATTACTCTTCTCGGATGGCCATTTTGGTATGCCCAGTGAGTCATTTTTAATTCATTTGCAAACTCGTAAACGAGTGAAAGGCTCGTAAATTATGACTCTTTTATGAATTAATTACGATACTTTTCGTTTGCTGGGTCGTTAGCCCTAATCCCAAATACCATCTGCGACATATAAACAATGTAACCAGGAAATTATTGAAATAAAGTTTTGGTCACATTTACAACCAAACAGTTTCTCCAAAACGTTCAGTCAATGTTCAGTCATTTTCTTTCATTGGCAGCAGCTAGGACAGCGATATATTCAGTCAGAAAGTTCCATTCTCGTTAAAAAATATTTATTGCCTAAATACAATTAACAAGTTGTAAAAATAGCTTTTCTGTTGTATATTGGGCTGCCTACTAAGAAATCGCGGATTTTTAAAAGAAATTAAACGATTTTTTTTTTATTTTTGTCATCTTTCTGGTAGCATAGTTATAATCCCGCAGCTTGATTTATCTATTTTTTGATGTCCATATTTTTTTATCGGAAATTAATCCTTGTTTTAATTCTAGTTATAAGTTCACCCAATGGAAAATTACTGGAAACATCCTATGGAAATGATGTTCTAAAAAGTGCGTGGCCATTTAATGTGAGTAACTGAACACTCAATCTCTGGAATGATGTACGTTCACACTGTCCCAGAAAAGCCTTCGTTCAAAGGAACTGGCCAAAACAATGCCAACTTCCGGAATGAACTAGAGTTGTGCACAATATTTCAAAGCCACAAAAATGTTTACCAGCAAAACTTCCATAGACCAATTTACATATATCCCGAGTCGCCCAAAACCCTAGCATCCACTAAAAATTATTTGAATAAGAAGCTTATAAAACGTTCTCTCATTTCATGTTTTTATTTGTACAGGCGAGGTGAACTATAAAATCCGGGATGACTATGTTTGACCAGCTCAAAAGTATATAAAGTGGTCAAATTCGGTACTCTTACAGTCTTGTCTACAGGAAAAAGGATTCCAGTGATATTATCTTGCCCTATAAAATGTAGAAAAAAAAAACCGGCAAACGATATTTGAGTCCTATACACACACTCGTACGGCAAGCACATTTATATGAATGCCAAAGTGTAGCCACTACAAATCATAGAGCTCTTCATCCTGTTAGTCCAAGTTTTCCGAAGGGATCGCAATATTTCATTTCTGCAAATAAACACACCCTTAGCTTGCAGAATATATCGTACGTCCGTTCTAGTCTCCCCGCGTCGAAAAGAGGTTACTCCATGCGGCCTTCCCGCCCCACATTTATATGAAAATGGAAGTGGTTTTGATCCAGCACGGATATGTTGGTGGGTGGTGAGCGGGATTTTGTCTGGCTGCACGTTCAGCGAACCACCATACCGACTTCAAACGAGTATATGAGAATCGTCTTCACAATTAAGTGCTTGCGGGGAAAACTTTGTGAATCAACCGGGCGAACATAAATCGCTTGACAACTGTGTAATAGTCGAGCTTCGGGGACTCACATCTCGCCGCATTCACATATGATCAGACACAAGGATACCGGCAGGACCTTTATTGGAACAAATTACCCTGATGATTGGTAAACATCCCTTTAAAGTACCAAAGGGGATTATATCGATTTCAAGGATACGATATTTGAGGATACCTTTCGTTGTGCCGACGTAACAGATTCCTTTCCACATATTCTTCATTGGACGAAGAACATTTTAATCTTTTGCCGGTAAAGTTTTAAGGAGATGTGTGAAAGATTAAGTCGCGACATTCAAAGATCAGAACGTTTCTTGTTTTCTATCGTACGGGAAGTGGTGCAATGTCACTGTACAGAAAGTCAACTTGGCGAATTGTGTCGGGAAATGTTCTCTGGGGGTGGTGACTGAAAAGGTTTTAGATTGTTTAATTGTGTTTTATAGGTGGTCTTTAAATAGATTCCTTTTGTGAAGTAAGTCAAGCGGAAGTCCGGAAATGGTTTATAGTGAAAACTTTGAAAATATTTACATAGGTATATCAGGAACTGATTTTGGCTACTGAGTTGAAATTTGAAAATTACTTGCGAAAATTGTAGTGGAGTCTACAAATAATGAGGATAAAGCTCCGAACACAGAGCTTCCCTTCCGTCACGATTCAACCCAGTTGGTCGCTTGTCTCTTACGAGACATAATCTCGATGATGCGAGCCTAGGAATCATATTGCTTATCTTTCTTCATCAGTAGATAGAAAGATATTGCAATAAAACATGTACTCCCACCACGATCTATTTGTAATGCAAAAAATAGCCGCATCACTCCGAGCGCTGCAAATACGCGAAAAGTTACAGTTCAAGTTTCCTTTTCAAGTGCGGTTACAATAAAACGACACAGGTGTGATGTGAAGTGATTGGAAATCATGGAATGTGTCACTACGTTATTAGTTTTTTATATTTATTATATTGCAGGAAGGTAACTTCGCCCCTGCCTGCACGTTTCATTTTATGACCCCCTTTCTTATTTCCAGCCGATGTCAATCTCCGTGAAATATTCATCAACTTGGGGGAGTACGAGCTTTTATCACAACACGCTATCATCAAGCAGATGGCGCTACGCTAAACAAAAATTTGCTATCGAGACATTTGCAGACATGTCTTCGAGATGTCGGAGAGCATTTGTCTCGATACCGTGTATTTTGTCCATAAGCCGTCTCGAAGAATCTCGCAGACAAGTCGAAATGTCTCCGAGAAATCTGCATGATTCTCGCAGACGAGACCAACTGGGCATAGCAAGCTTTACTTCAAACGTAAAAAAATTCAAATTTTTCTATGGAATTGAATTAATTTTTTATTTTTGAAATGTCAAATAAGCGTCAGCTGAGCAATTTTGACGGTTTGGCCAAGCTTTTTCTAAACTGTTATAATAGCAATGCTATGCTGTGACGTCAACTTAGAAATAGACTTAGACGAAGCAGAGTATGGGGAAACGACCTAAAAACCCCACATAAAAAATACTACTGGTCTTAAAATGTGTCTAGGAAATGACTCAGTAATTGAACTATTTCTCGAGCTGAATGGCATATGGAACCATCTTGTTGAAACTACATGTCGTCCACATATTACATACATATGTATCTTGCAATTTAGGCTCGAAAAATTGACAATAGTGATAGAAATCTCTAGACAGGTCGTAGCATCTCCGTAGATTCCCACCTAACTTTCGTCTCAACTTGTCTTTGTCTCGGCTCGCCTTTGTTCCGACTTAGCTTGCCTCAGCCTCCCCGCGTGTGGCTTACTCGCCGCGACTTGCTCCTGTTCTCCACTTCAGCTCAACGGGGTTTGACTTGTGCTTCTGGGGGCACAACTCCGTCTTTCCTTGACCCGTCTTTCCTTGACCCTCTTTAACCTGACCTCGGCTTTCCCTGTCTTCGTCTCTCTGCGTTTCCTCGGCTTACCTTATCCTTCCCTGTCTTTGTCTCTCTGCTTAACCTCTGTTCCCTGTTTTCGTCCTTCCCTGCCTTCGTCTCTCCGCGTGGCCTCTGCTCTCTGTCATCGTCTCTGCGTGTGGCCTCAGCTCTGTTTGATCTTGGCTCGACTGCGTCCGCTGGTCGTAGTTTAGCGTAGTTCGTCGTGGCTTCTCAAAGCTGGTTTTAGCTTGAGTCCTGCCACGACTCTGCACGCCTTAGATTTGACTCTGTTGCTGATCGTCATCTCGTTTTGCATTGCTTTGCTGGGTTCGTGTCTCTTTCGGCTCTATACTGCTCTCGTCTTGGCTACTTGCGTCTTGTACGTTGCTGCCGTCACCTTGAATCCGCTACTTGCGTCTCGTGCGTAGCTGCTGTTGTCTAGGCCTTTGCTGCTTGCGTCTGGTGCGTTGATGTTGCATCGCTGCTGTCGCCTTGCTGCTTCGTCTTAAGTTTTGGCTTGGACTAGACCTAATAAACCCCAGACTTTCTAAAAGGAAGTGTAATTTTGTTAGCCTTATGCCAAGTGAGAATCGCTTAGGACGACTGTTCGGTCAGATTCCAATGTTGTCAATGTGGTCCGTGTCCACCAAGCTGCTCTTCTGGACGATTCGTTCACTATACATTTAGTGATAACCATTTACTATACACGAATTATTTTATGAATGTATTTATCTATGAGAGAATTTTTGCCTTTTATAATTCCCGGTCAGTGCATAATAATAAATTGTTAACAACAAAGCTTATATTTTTTTTTCGATTACTACCAGTACTTGCAAAATTTAGTGAAAATTTGGAAATTACTTAAAAGTAAAATAATATTTGACGCTTTATCGGATTGAACTGAAACTGAAACTCAGCGAATTTCAGTTCTTCTATTTTTGAGCAACTAAAGTTTCGTTTGTACCTGATACGATTAAATTAAAAAGTTTTCCAATTCGCCCCTCTTTACCTCATAATCAATGAGTCCAACAATGAAAACTAAAAATATTTACTTTAAAGTATTTTTTAATAACGTCCGTTTTTGCTATCTTTCAGTTCGCGATTTCAATAAGCCGTATGCGGAGCTGTCGGGCAGACACAACAACCCTCCAGTCAAGGTAATTTCTATTTTAAATATTTATTTTTTATTCGCGGAATATAAAGCTGTTTTCGCGTGCACGAGCTCTGAGTCGACAGACCCAGCGCGTTTATAACTAGGCAATAGAGTGAAAATTTGTTTAAAGATTTAGAGTGAGATTTGCTACTTCCAGGGAACAACCCTCGGCATTCCTTTTAATACGCTCCTAAGATTCATTATTCTTTGTATCTATCATACCCAAATGTTGGCTTGTGCTAAAAGCATCCAGCCCCAAACTCAACATTTGGATCGAGTTACCCCAGCTAGAAAACATTTTCAGAGGCATTTTCCAGAAAATGATACTACAGGACCGGTGAAACTTAATCCGTTATTTCTAAGGATTCATCTAATGGCATAATGAATATCCGCGTACTTTAAAGCTATCGAACTACCGCAGGTACTACGTAGAATCCATTCAGATATTCGGATTAGATTTTATCAGGCGATATCAGTGTCCTTCTGGTTTGAAGATTCTTCGTGGCCGCAGGGTAGTTATCGATCTGTTCTTCAACAATAGCGTAGCACGAACCAGTCATCGAGGAGCTTAAGGTAAGCGAACGATGCAGATATAACGTAGCGTATCCTTCTAGTTCTGGAACACGGGACATATCGGAAATCCCAATAGCCAACGAATTATCCCGATGGGCTATCCGCATTCAAACTTTAATCACATAAGCTCAAACGGTTGGCGCTAGCTGACCATTTCGGGCGTTAAAATCACTTCCGTGTTCCATGAATCAAATCACAATCGAATCATCAGAACGGCTGGTAGTCATCGACATTTGACTTTTTTTTAGGGGTTAACGTTTTTGTTGTACAATGGCAGGACCCTTAACGTCTGGATGGGCGCTTCAGTTGAAAATGAACGGGCGGATTTTTCAGATCAGCTTTCATGTGGTACTAATGGATTAAAAGCCAATATTGCTCTTTCGAGGTGGTTGTATCCGGATCCGGATGGGTCGTATATGTTCTAGTCCTTTCTATCATATTAGAGCATTCGGATTTTTACTATGGGGTGGCGGTGCGCGATGATGTCATTTTAATTTTGTCGAAATCGATTTTTAGTTCGCAGGCGGATGATATTATTTGCGGTAGTGATCAATAAGTCAGCAAACGTGACTACGATATTAAGTTACACAAGTTTGAAGCAATTCGGGATATTGAAAGAAACGTTATCAGCAGGAGATTGTTTACTAAGGGCTCGAACTCGGAAGACACTTGAAGGTGTCCTTTAGATATCCGGCAATTATTTGAACAAAAGGCAGTGTGATTGGGAATATGACGGGGAAAAGAAACCTACTGCTTTATATTAAAGTTTAACTATTAATCGAAATTTTACTATTTTTTCCGTGTATACCGATGTAAACAACAAAAGTACTGCTGTTTTTAAGGCTGCCAGATTGGACTATTTACCGCAATTTGGGCTAATTAAATACTCAATTCGCGGGTATGAACTTCAAAGAGCTACTTATAGCTTTTTGGGCTATTTGGCAACCGCAAACTACCTATGTATGTTGTTTTACTAGTTTAAAACAGAGCCGATTTACGAGGAAAAAATAAAAGTTCCTAATAGAATTAAAAAACTGAACTTCAGTCGTCTCTTGTATTAAATTTACTAAAGTGTTACCGGCTCAAATACAACGTTTGCAAATTACATCATTTCACAAATCCTTTTGCCACTCAATATTCGGTTCTCTCTAGCGAAAAATAATTCATAATTCATACGATACCTATCTGGTGTTTGCAAACTTAAATGCATTTAGAATCTGTTCATTATTTGTAGTTTTTCTACAAATAAACCACTTTCTTTCAAAGTTATGGACTCCGATAGATACATATAAGATGACATATAAGAAATAAGATATAATAGATTTACTGATGTAAGATAGGGCTGTTTATTACGTCTCTTTACTAGTCTTTATGAGGCACTAAAAGTCAAATTTTACTGTATTATATTAATAATAAAGTATTTTTAAGGATATCGAATTGGACTTAAGGCTCCATGTGCACGTTAAATGCAATTTTGATGATTCATAACTGTTTTCTAACCAATATTTCACGTAAATGGCAAAAAAAAAAAAACAAAATAAAATTACACCACTTTATTAGGTGGTATGTAAACTTGGTCATCCATAGAGAAATAATTCAAAACTATATTTGGAAAAAATGCTATTAGAACAACAACCCAAAATTTTTTAAAATGGTTAAATTCGAGTTTTTTAAACGCATATTACATATTTCTTGAATAATAAGCATGCCGTTTATTTATAATATAATGCTAGAAAAAATCTTAAAAAAGGTCTTCCATAGATAACATTAAAAACAAATTTCAGTTTTGTTAATAATATATGAAGTCAAACTGAAGCAGTTTTTCACGATTTTCATGGGAGAAATTACATAAGAAAACCGCATTTCTTTGAAAAGTATCATAGATAGTATAATTGGTATTTCTTGAAGATAAATCAATAAAAAAATTATTGATTTTTAATAGTTATGCGTTTCAAATAATTTGAAAACCTATAACACTATTTTTTTCTTCTCTAAAATCAAAATAAGTTCGCTGATAGACAGCGAACGATGCAGACGTATTATCCATGCCAAATTAAACGAACGAAAAACCAATTTCAATCGATTAAAATCCTCTCAAGATAGTAAAATCAAACAGGGATAAAAAAAATTAGTACCGGACTCATGGGGCCTTAAGAAGTTAACCTTAAACATAAAGTAGTGTACAGTCATCACTACTGCTGTTGTAGAGCTTCATTTTATTTATAATAATATTAATTACAGTAGAACTTGCAGAAGATACCACCTTCATATGTTGACCACTTGCCTAAAGTTGCCATTTCCTTACAGTCTCTATGTAAGTCAACGGTTTTCTATACACTTTTCGTATTGTATTGTGACCATTTCCATATTGTGACCATTGACCACACTTTAGCCAATATTTACGTATCACATACGTGTGAAGTACATCCTGTGATCATAAAATAAAACGTCATATACTAATTCAAATAAAAATGTTGCAAAATACAAAATGAGGCTTAAATGCACGAAGCACGAAGCTTAGTATTGAGATTATGTTCTGGATAAATGCTTTAAAAAATAATGTTCATTTAAATTACATATATTATACTACTACTAAATTATTTTTATAATCTGACCCATCGAATAAAGTGACCCATTTTTCACAGTCCCTTGGGTGGTCACTATACTGTATTAGTTTTGCTGGATTGGTGGTTCCAGACAAGTGTTATACAAATTGAAGATATTTTTACATATGTACTCTGGCCACTCAAAAACTCGCTTATTGATGATATTAAAGCTTCCAGAGAAAATTAACCTTGCAATATCGTAGAGAGGCTCTACACACTTCTCGTATGTTCTAGACATTTCTCGCATTATATAATTAGTTTTGCGTTTGCCACATAAAAAACAGAATATGCGGGAAATCTCTCGGATCAACACATACGGTATATAACCACCGCAGAGCCGGAGGTTACTTTTTCTACTGCGAGAATGAAACGACGAGTAGTTCTACGCGAAAGTGTATTTTTTATTTTTTATGTGATTCATCGATATCAGAGATCAGTATCACCAATAGTCATGCAGAAGTAGTACGAACGTTCTGGATATCATACTACATATATCATACATCGCTATATAATAATGCTTACTTTCACGAAAAGTAGTTTGCCAGTGCGTGGTTAATAATACATATGTACCTGGAGTGTTAGGAACAGTTGTGGGCTTCGACTAAGCAAAGTGAGCGGAAATTGAAAATTAACCCACACTGTAGAACATACTTTCTGAAACTGTATCAACAAATCACCCCTGAAAAAACTGCCAACCAATTACCGGACTACCTGGTGTCCTGGTGAATCTACATGGTGGTAGATTCTTATTGCGGGTGAAGTTATGCGTAGAGACGGTGTCATAGAAAGTGGAAAAAGTCGAATCATCTACACCATATCTAGGAAGATGTGGGCATCGTTTAACTGAACCAAGACCCAAATTGGGCATTCCGTTCAATGCATACTGCTGCAGTTGCCAGGACACAAATGATTTGCTTTCTTTGCCAATATCAGGCAATAGCCAGAGCCCAAGAACGAGAACTTGGCCAATCCTTCTACGACGACCTAAGAGAGATCTCGACGGAAAATCAAACATCACATTTTCCGGATCTTCAAGTGCCTCATGAGATGGCATATTTTATCCAGAAGTTGCTCGGTATCTGGAGTGTACCGATCGCGACTGAGCTCTCCCTAGTCATGCAGTCAACAGAATGATGGCTTACATCTTGGCATGAGTCACCAGTTTAGTTAAATTGAAGCACTTATGTATGCCTCTGAGGAATTGGACCACTAACCAAAGTCGCTCAGGAACCATCTGAAGAGGTTTTCTAATCGATAACTGGAGACTGATCATAATCACAAAACAAGGAGTGCAGTCCCAAGGTAATTTCGGTGCGCCTATCCCGACCTGACATTTGTTTCTTCGACGGTTTAAGGTGATATCTTCTTTTATTCCAGGTTCATGGCCACATTTTTACTACCACCCATTCAATATAAGTCCCAGGAGTGGATTGCGTATCCCATCTCTATTTGTCTGTTTCTCCATTTCTCAGTGCGCTTGATTGTCTGACTAGCAGACTGCTTACTTGATCGTCTATCATCAGTCGTTTTGTCTGTCCGCATGTCCATCTGCCCATCAGATTGTTTTCTCCCTTTGTCTATATGGGTCCTTCTTCTGGCCGTATGTTTTCCTTTCGGAGTCTATATCTATCTACTTAGATCCAGATTTGGCTTTTTATTGGAAGTAAGTGTGGAGTCCTCGATTCTCCTTAAGGGGGCGCATATGAGTAGAAAGCTGAAAAATTAGGTGAATTTTAGAAATTATTATCTCAAAAACCATTTGATCGATTTTATTCAGATTGGTTTTATTCGAAAGTATATACTTATATCAACCAGGGGCGCTGCTGTCAGGGTCGGCACAAACAATGTCCGTCGCTCGCACGCTCTGCGGCTCCCACGATTACATGCAGGGGGTTGATCCAAAATAAAAATTTCAAAATGATTCTGAAAATGAAAAGTATGATGCCCTTCGCTACGTAGAGGTTTTTTGGTAAAAATTTTTTTTCACAAAATGGCGGCCGATTGAACTTTATTTTCAGTTTTTAACCTCAATTATCGACCTTTCTTGCTTGATAAAAAAAAAAGTAAATAAGATAAAGAAAAAATCCTACGTAGCGAAGGGAAGAACCTATTCAAGAATAATGTGTGAAGTTTTGGAAGTAATCGGTTCATCCGTTTTCCGAAGATTTTGGGAACCGCCATTGAAAAGTATGTTTCGAGATAATCACGTTTGAATGACGTGCTATATAGAGAATTCACGAAGGGCCCATTCCGGTTAATTGCCCATAGCTTTCACAATTATTAGACTTTCAATACGAAATTTACAGACAACATTCTTAAGACTATAAACTTTAAGATGAGAGAAAAAATAAATTTGAAAATACAAAAACTTTCTTCTCATATGAGCCCCCTTAAGCTGTACTCGCCTAGGTAAAGAACAACTTAAGCAAATTATTCTCCTTGTATGTATTATATGTAGTTAAAGGTGATATAATATGTTAACTGATTTAAGGCAATAAATTACGTCATATAGGATTAATCCAAGTTATAATAGCATTCCTACTTCACATACCACACAATCTCTCAGCCCATTCCCGCATAGCTGAAACGTGAAGAGCTAAGATAATTTCTGTAGCATTTTCCAGGATTTAATTTAATAAATTGGATAAGATCAAATTACAGACGTATCCTGATGACGTGCGAGGGTGTCGCTCGTCATTCGGATACCGAACACGAGCAATAGTATCGAAAGTATGACATTATGATTGATAGACTCTCTGCCGGTCGGTGTGTCAGAACAATACTATCACTTCCCAAGCCATAAGTTCCGAAAGACCCCTTCAATCAACTGGCCTTCAATTGCTGTAGGTATAGGTCCCGCCATTGTTGTTGAGTAGTCGGCCAACCAACATTAATTAAGGATGAAATTGGAACGGAACCAACTTGTTGATGGGGCTCTATTAGGCTATTGAAAACCCCCAAGCCATACAAAGCCCACTTGTGGTTTGAGCTATTGCGGAAGGAAATAAGATTGATGCAGGGCAGGTCCTTCTCAAGGTTTGCAGTTTATTATCGGTCTTAGGGTTCACATAAATTATTGAAAGTTGGTGACAGACTCTTTTGTTTTATATTCGGGATTCGTGAGAACAAATTAGAAAATAGAGAAAATTAAGATATATTAATTTAAAATTAATAATTTATGTCTTTTTTCTCATTTTAATTGGTAGAATTCGTGCATGTACTTGGGTTCAAGTATAGAAGATAGGTACTAAGCGCTAGGCTTCAATGAAATATTAAGCTTTGACCACAGACCTTTTGAAAACACCACTTCAATTAATTGCAATTAGGGATTAGGAAACCGTTCACAGGATTCAGGGTTGATTCCCACTATCAACCCGGCAAGTGCATGATTTTCTTAACGTTCGAAGCACTGAAAACTCAAACAGCAAAATATTTTGATGTTTTCATATAATCCATATTCAGCAGTTCGTCTGTCCGCCGTACTTCGACCGCCACACGCAAAATCGTTTGAAGGCTCGTGCTTTATTTGCCTTATATACTTAAGTCGTTTCTCAATTCCTTGCTAAGTCTACGTCTACTTCTATGTTGACGTCACAGCATAGCATTGCTATTATAACAGTTTAGAAAAAGCTCGAAATGGATCAGCTGATGCTTATTTGACACTGCAAAAATAAAAAATTTGAAATTTTTTACGTTTCCTTAAGCTTTTACCACACTGTTTGACCAAGTGGTCATACAGTGTAATACAAGCTTTCGATTGACTGATAGCCAAGACACAAACCAACAGAAATCTAGACACGCTTTTGCTAGGTCTGACGTCATAACTGTTATAACTAGACGTAGACGTAGACTTAAGCAAGGAATTGAGAAACGTCCTTAATACTAATAGTTTTCTATCTTAATCCTGAAGCTAAGATTTATCTATATCTGGGCTGCTACCATTCTTAATGGCTTCCAATGGGCACTCTAAGATATAAATGTTATCGGGGAGATGTTTTGGGGGGGGATCAGAGTCTCTTTATTTCATTACAATCTTAATGTACCTACACACGAAGATATTACATAATATTTTTCTCTACTATTTACAATACTTATATACTAACTTAAAACTAGGGTTTGAGCCAAGTTCTCCGCTGCCGGGGCCAGCAGCATCATGCTTCACTTTTCAAGAATAGCGAAGCAGAAGCCACCGTTCCCAGCCGCGGAAGAATGGATTATTTTATGAATAGACTAGGTAGACCCTTGAATTGATATTATTTTGGGGGGTGTGGGGGAGGAAGTGGGGGAAGCGTTTCAGACGGAAAATTTTGGTTTCTAGATCTCAGTAACCGCTTATGCTAGGAAGCTGAAATTTGGAATTTATCCCCATTTGCAAAAAAAATAATGACATGGGTGAAGGGGTGCGAGAGTGGGAGAGGGAGGAATAAAAAGTCTGAAACGCAAAAAAGCCGAGATCGATACATTCTAAAATCCATATCTCCTTCACGGTTAATGTCACAAAATTGAAACTTAATGAGTATCTGATAAACTAAGAGAATAGAATAGAATAAATTTTTTAAATTCTACTGATACCTTTTTCTTTTGGAAACGTAAGTAAAACTGATAAAAATATTAAAGTAGTTTTGCTTATACAGCTTTTGATTTTTTAAGGTACCCCATTAAAAAAGGCAAAGTACCACACCCTGTATTACCTACCACATCTAGCATCAATTATGCTGAAACTCACATTCATTTCATTGATTTCTTCCATACTTCAAATAATAATAAATGGACATAAAAATACTTCAGTACTACCGACAATTTAAACAGTTTTTTAAACGTGGTTCACTTTATGACACTGATTTTTTAAACATTTGATGTATGTATTTTTACCTATTACTTCCAAAACGTTAATTGTAGCTCATACATATATATGCAGCTTTTGTAGGTAATAATAGGGTTAATGAAAAAATAGAATTAAAACGACATGTTTATAATGGGTTTTTCTGAGAAAAACTACATTGATCACTGAATTTTTAGGATTGACGATGCAAAAATCTGTGTTTTCAACTAAATATTTCAAGATTGGGTCCAGTTACAATTCATACTTTTTCATCAAATGAAAGGTAATTTGATTGCCTAAAAAACGAACTTTAACGCTTTGCCTTATGGTTATTCGTTTTAAAGATAAAACGTTTTAAGTGCATGAGGGTACCGGTCAAAAACACTTTTCTTAACCACCCTGTATTTCCACTAATATTGAAAATAGACCCACCCTGTAAAACGATTTTTTTCTCCTAATATATCAAGGAATAAACCCTAACAAGGTGGCACACGGAGTGCCAAACACCCTGTATAGCCCCTTAATTAGAACCAGTTGCTTCAAACGTTTTTTGTTAACGAGGGTTACTTTATCCCATATTTGATACTTATTTAACTGTGCCAAGTTTTTGTTTGTTACCTGGAAACTGCAGCTTTTGTTTGTGTTTTTATACATATATAGTACATATGTACGTAAAGATACACATTGAAAAACAAAATTGATATGACATTTTATTATTGGGGTTTTCTGAGACAAGTCAATTTTATCAAAGAATTTTAATGAGCACGATCACAAAAACTTGTATTTTAAAGTAAAACCATGATGTCGGCATATTTTCTTTTTTATTATTATTGATAATTTTTCTCACCGACTGGCTACCCTCAAAATAAACAACTATCTCATAGTATGGACTCACACTCCTCAATTTCAATAGAAGTCTCTTCAATATTCACGAAATCACGCGTCAGTAAGATGTTTTCTCAACGTCGAAGGATATCGAAAATACACCCGCCCACCCATGCTCCTCAAAAACAAATCGAATGCAACTTAAAGTATTGTCCAGTTCACTATGTTCGTCCTTAAGTGGCAGCCTTGTAGGACCATTCTCTTCAGAACGGGTTGTAGTCTCGGGAAATAAATGAGCTGATACACAAATCGTAAATAATTCCGAAATCGGAACCAACGGCACGAAGTATTTGTTTTTCGTGACAAACAATTTGTCCTCGTCATGGATTCCGAAAAAACCAGGGGGGGACAAACTACAATAACAACACAAATGGACACCCGGGGTTCCGCCAGTCATTGGATACATGGGAAAATGTTCGGTCGAAAATCGAATGCGTGAAAAGCGGCTTCTAAAGTATCGAATGGCCGAAGAAAATCACCCTGACCGGGAAAAAAAAACCCACCCCCGTAGTTGAAAAAATAAATATAAATTTCGCCATTTAGAACGCTTGTTGTTCCAGCGTTTAATTGTTCGTGAGTTCGCAGCTATTTGCCATCCGGAGCGGAAGTGAAAAAAGTTGAGAGCTTAGTGCAGTATGAGGAGTTTTTCCAGGAATTGCATGTTGCACCAACCCATTCGACCCGTTCGTTTGCGTTGACCCCAAGAACGATCCGGAAAATTCGTTCGCATATTCTTTATTTGAGCAACGAAATGAAATTTATCCCATTCTCGCGTAATATTTGTGCAGCGTCTGTAAATAGAAGCGCTTCTGACTCCTGACTATCCTGACTGCATTTTAAGGGATATTTTTATATTTCAATTACAATTCTGCTGTTTAGACCATCCTTCCACCACATCTTTCCACCGCAAACTTCTACCCCAGCGATCCACTTCAACAGAATGATGAGTTGTATGAAAAGAACAGCACCCCCGTCATCCAGAAATTGTTCAATGGATGCAGTGGCCGTTAAAAGTTTTTCGTCGGCAGCTCCCGTGAAAATGGAGAAAATGAAAGACATCTTGGAAATTTTAATCCTTAATTGAAAATTAATCACTAATTTACTTTATTGGGAGATTTATCAAAGTTGGCATTGCGGTAGACTAGGAGCTGGCTGCACCTGTCCGCCGGTATGTGCTCATAAAGTTTTTCCACCGAAAACTTTTCCGGCTCGGCTTCTCTCCCTCCGCCAGGTGGTAGTTCTCCTTGCGTCCGACTTTAAGGGAAAACTTTGCTTTCCTGTTTCCTTGGATTTTGCCCATCCTCCACGAAAGAATCAAGCTGTTTACAATATCACACTAAGTCCAATGTACATACGGCCGATGGGCAAGAACTTTTTTCCTATATCATATCAACAATACAAGGAAGGATTTAGGCGAACAAAAACAAAAAATTCTTCAGATCATGTTATGGGTGGCCAGGGGGGTGATTCCTTTTGAAACTGGCACATCATCAGCATCGTCAGAAAATGCTTTTGGCATTAAAATGGCCAACATGTTGCTGATAGCATTTGCTATGTGAAAAACTTTCAACAATTTTTTTCATATGACCATATACCGCCCCAGGTTTTGTGATGCATAAGGGCTGGACTTTAATCGATCCTTTGTGATGTTCAAGCTATTTGCCATATTCACGGGGCTTACCTTTGCTCTATTTCATAAAGTGCAGAGAAATACCGAAAAACTGTACTGTAGCTACTTTACCGGAGTGGAAAAAAGGGACCACTAAATGGACATCCTTTGATGCAAATGACATCAACACGTTAATCTTGTCCACGTGAAAAAAAAGAGTTCACTAAAATCGCGCTGTAACGTGCTAAAGAGTTGGGGCGCAAAAAAAAAATACAAATTGATTTTTCGACCCTTATGTTGGGGGAACGGGTGAACGCGCGGCTGTTGGTCTTTACCCATTTTATCGTATTTATTTTAATGAAATTTCATTTCATTCGTACTTTACCACTCTTCTTCCATATTTGTTTATCTGTGCCTATTACGTATGTAAGCTTCGACTTTCATAACAATCAAAAGCCTCTTTTGTAATCGGATTACTTATAAATCCATTAGCTTTCAATAATTTCATGACAACGAGAGATCAAAAATGGATAGATGGATACAGTAAACATAGTACTCAATATACATTGCAAAATATGATCAATCTCAGTAAACAATTTTGTGAATATTCACATCAGGCGAGTCATAACTGAATTATAAATTAATATAATGAAAAACATATTGTGCTCGCACCTTAAAAACTAATCATAAGAAGTTCATTGTAATGTAAGTGAAAAAAAAAAATTAATTTTGTCTGAACTTTGTCTGACTACCTATAAAACGTTTATACAAAAGATCTACTTTATTTTAGACGACTCAAAAATTTTGTAAGCGTGGTTCACGTAGGGTAAATACCCTATACTTACGTTTCGCCTATACATTATTCACTAGTAACAAAACAGAATGCTGATAGTTTTAGTGGATTCACTTGTGAAACTAGTTATACTTCAGCCAACTTAATCGTTAGTGATTCATTTTCGATTATTGAGATCCCAGCAAAAACTTTAGTGAACATAGCAGTGAAGAGAAATCGAATAGTACTGAGAAAATTTTTGTGCTGGTTCACGAAAGTTCGAATACATATGTACATAATGTAAAAAAGATTGATATTATTTTTGAAATGCAAAGAAAATTTGTTTTACGAGTGAATTAAAAAGACACAATAATAAGACTGCCTGCCCTCTTACCTTTTTTTTTCATTTTGACCATTTTGTAATATTTCAAATAATATTGTTGAAATACTTGATTATGCTAAATGTTATTTTCTTAATAAACTAATAAAATTAATAAATTAAATTAGCTATTATTCGCTTGTGAAATACCTCATCCTTTCCTGAACAAAATTCTAGCTCGGATTGCGGAGGTATATGTGAAGAAATTCATAAATAATAAAGTTAACAATTCAAATTCACCTGAGGTTTAAAATACATAGGTTCTTCAGCAGAACATCGATTTTTGGAAGGTTTAACATGTTTTAAAATCGATACGTTTAATAGTCATTAAAGTGAGTTAATTACTTTATTATTTTATAATAGTAAAGTATTGTGATCGACCTGAAATTTCACAAAAATTTGCTACTCTGAAATTTTGCATTTTAACATTTTAGGACTAGTAGATTCCAAAAAAGCAAAAGCATTTAAAACAAATATCCGTCTGTTAGCCGTACGTAAAACGGTTTGAAGGTGCGTAGCTTTCAAACCCCTTGAGGTCTTAAGTTGAAATTTTTATGTTAGGTAGACGTTATAGGTATATTTGTAGAGGTGGTATAATATGCGAGGGGGGAGCGAATATTCGAATATTAGTTTCTAAATCTCAGGAACTACTTATGCTAGAAGGCTGAAGTGGTGGTGACAATCATTAAATTTTTATATCTCAAGAACACAGGCCCGTGAACAAGAGGGAGTGGGGGGGGGGGGTTCAACCCAATTATTTTCATTAGGAAGAGTGAACCTTTTTTTCAGGTCATCACATTCAGTATGGTGGGCACTTGATAATTTATTATGAACCCCCCCCCCCCCCCCTTCTTAGAATCCTGCTCACGGGCCTGACCTCAATTGAATTTTTTAACCTCAGCCATCATTTGAATTTTTTTACTTCAGCCGTCATTTGAATTTTTTAAGCTCAGCCGTCATTTGAATTTCTTAACTTCAGCCGTCATTTGTTTTTTTTTAAGCTCAGTCGTCATTTGAATTTGAATTTTTTAGGCCATCATTTTAATTTTTTAACCCCATCCAGGCCCGTGCACACGGAGGGAAGGGGGGGGGGGGTTCGACCATCCCTCGCCCCATTGGCCCATTTTCATTGGGAAGTGAAGACCTTTTTATTTAGGTCTTCACATTCAGTATGGTGGACACTTGATAATTTATTATGAAACCGCCTCCCCCCCCCCCCTTTCATACAATCCTGCGCACGGGCCTGCAAGAACCGTATCAGATATGATCTTAAAAATTTTACGGAAGTTACGACCGGTAGAAGAATGTTGAGGGTGTTTGTGTAGTGAGTGCTTGTGCGGGTGGAAGGAAGTGTGGAAATGGAAAAAAAAAATTTCTTCCAATTTCTCGAAACCCGTAAAAGTTAGAAAGCCAAAAATGTATAAAGCAACTATAGTGACATCCCAGAAAAATGTGTAATAGGGGTAGCAAGGTACGGGGGTTGGGGATGATTTTTCATATCTTAGAAATTATGCTATAAAGATGAAACTTAGTACCTATATGTAGATATACTACTCGAGTAATTAAAACTAAAAAAAACTCAGCCAACAATCTGGGTGCAACTTTATAATTTTACGGGTAGAAGTCCGAAATTTGTTTAATGCAGAGATGCTGTGAAGGATACTATGCGACTGACAACCTAAGGGATAACCAGGAGGCTATTTAGAACGTTATTTTCTAGGTTGTCAGTTGCATAGTACTCGTTTTTTTTAGTTGCATTCGAAAAGATTAAATGAATTATTTTTTAATCGTGATAACTAAGTTGACTGCAAAAAATGTATTCGCTTTGGCTATAAACTTTCATAAAAACTGTTTATTGGGATATGTGATTAACTATCAGTTGCGTGACCTGCAAACTACGAGGGAAGTTTGTTCTTGCCTTTTATTAATATTGGGTGAAGGGATAATGATCTCGGAAATTTCTTCACCTTAGGGAAGTACAGGCGAGCATATGTTAGTCGGAAACACACGGCAGTCACGATCGGCTGGAAGCCAATTATATGATACTCTAGACGAAATACAGAACTCCGATTTATATTGTAGTTGGGGATAAAGTAGTTGGGTTATAAAGTTACTTGTATCCTTTATTAAGGACCTGATTTTGATTGCTACTCAATCCTAAAAGTCAATATTCAGCCTTTTATTTCATATCTTGAACTGCGTAAGTCATCGAAAAAAATTTTCCTCTTTGAAGGACTTTCAAATAGAAGGTGCAGGAAGGACTCACTCGATTTCTTACACATTTATCCTTTTCCTTGGAACCATTCAAAAATTGATGTCTACAAAATTTTAAATTCGTAGCTTGAAGCGTTCAAAAGTTATCAGAAAATATTTTTGATCACGTGTCTTAAGGATTTTTTGTACGGAAGATACCAGAAAGAGTAAAAGGATTTCTCTGGCTAGTAACTTCGAACTTCATTTTCACTAAAAACTAATTTGTACAAAATTTCGAGTTCGTAGTTAAAAGATTACTTAGGATTTTCTTCCTAATCATACATTTAGCTCCAAGTATTGCAAAAATACACATACAAAATTTCAAAAACGTAGCTTAAACCCTTCTGAAGATATATTCATGAACACAGCTACCCGAAGAAGTAGAATGATTTTAAACTGAGCCTTACAAATTCAACCAAGCATCCAGATTCAAAATTTCAAGATCCTAGGTAAAGGTTTTCTTGAGTTATCATGTTCACGAACAGACGGACGGACGTCAAGCGTCCGAGGCTTGATTCTGTGCGTTCCAAACTTTTGGGCTGGATTAAACTTATAAAACTCTATATGATATCATCTAGAGTATAAAAAAAAAATTGATTAATGAAATTTTTCATGGTCAACTAGGTATTTAAATGTTTGTTGTTTTCTGGCGTCAGTGGAGTAAAACCCCAACACGAAATTTCCGACTGTTTAATCGCTATCCTATGTATAATAAGAAAGTTGCGCATAAACTGTTGTCACATTTTTTTTTAATTTGAGTGATCTTATCTCCGGATTCATATGGGAGTTTGACAAAGTTGACATCACTCTGGAAAAAAAAATCATTTTTTGATACTTCAGTTCAAACTTATATACAGCCAAACGAGTTTTAAGTGAAACGTTCATCGTTAAATGTCATCCATGTCTATGCTATTTAGCTCCTGATCACTCCCACCTTTCATTGCCATTAGTAATAAGGATTCTATAATTTTTGAATTCAGGAGTTCAGGTCGTCGAGATATAAGTAAATAGGGGCATATGCAAAAAGGGTAACTAATGCTCGATCAGGAGTTATATGCTTACAGTCGTCCTCAAATCACAGTTTATGCTCAAATCCATCGTTTCAGCACAAATTCTAATTACCAGTGGGACGAATTACCCCACTCTCTCGTTTATAAGGGAATACGAGATAGCCCACAAACTCCTTTATAAAGAAGAAAGCCGACTCTCGTCTTTATAAAGGAGGACGAGTTAGCCCAATTCCCTCTTTAAAATAGGAGATAGAGGGCTCTTTCGTCCTTTATAAAGGAGAGACTGGGTTTTCTAGTAATATGTTCTTGTATTCAGATGTATGAACATTGCACTGTCCGACTTCACAATATGTTGCAATCTATAAGTCCGCCAACCTTCGTAGAATCAAAATCATCAAATCTTAAGACTTGCTTGGTTTTGGAAATTTGCGTTCGTGGAGATTGAGTGGGCTTCGATCTTCGTATGACCGACCCAGTAGGTTATCTCCAGTAGAAAATTTTAAACACATGTGTTCATGAGTTATTTCTCGTTAAACGCGCTTAGGTACGGCACATACGATGCAGGGTTGTTTTCTTACCCCTTTAGAGTCTACTTTAAATACAAAACTAGCTTAAAAGATAGTATAACTTTTCGAACTGTCTGATCCTTCGCTCTTTGCACTAAAAACTTTTCGGCTTGGATTAAACTTACACCACTTCACAAAACTGAATAAATCTGCCACAGCCGTATCCAAATCTACTCGTTCTAATTATCATTTAAACAAACCGAAATAATTAGCGTATAATTATCGTTACACATTTATTTAAACTAAATACTCTCATGCGTCTAACCACTAATTAGAAGTACAACTCGAACAGAGCTTCATGCTGGCAACTTCATGCCACCGAAAACAGGGCATTTTCAAAATTAATTAACCTAATAAGCTCCACTGTTACAGCAGCCCATTTTCATCCGACACCGCATCATTACGTTCCCGGAACTCGACACGCTTATTATGCGAATGATAATTTCAAGGTATGTAATGTATAAATCTGAGCATAGCACCGTCTTGTAATAACCTTTCCACGCATTATATTATGCTAATTTTGCGCTATACGTACAGAGAGGCTGCCGACATCTTGGAAAATTCTTATCGTGTCGGAAAATTTCTAATGATTTTCGAATGGCTTCCTGTGTTCCATTGGTGGCTAGGTTTCCTATTCAGTCGTAAACTTTCTGCACTGAACTTTTGCTGCCATCGCTTTATTGTCCTTCGGGGTAAGTTTACTGCACTACATTAAGAATTCCTTTAGAATCAATTATCAGGAACTAGTTAACTGGTACGTGTGACTATAATTTTTCAAAATTTATGGACTACAGCTTGACTCAAATTAACGACTGAGGACTTACAAGGATTCGATGCTATCTTTACAGGATCGGACATCAGGCTGCAATAAGGATACTCGCGAAAACTTGGTTGGCCACGCGTATTCTTGGGTTACTAACACACTTATTATGATGTTATTGCTTGAGAATACACGTAGTTGACAAGTCTTTAACTACAATTTATCCAAGCCAAGGAACATATTTACAAACAAATTTTTTGTTCCATCAATCTACTTCTTTTACGTCAGGCTAAGGAAAACCAGTATCATCTGACGTATTGAATAATTCTACGGTAAATAACGAAGTCATCGAGAGAGTAAAATTAATTAAATGATCATGAATGGCGCGACAGCCCATAACGGGCCCTGGTCTCCTCAGAATAAGTTGAATACAGAAATGAAAAATTTAAGTTTTATGCTGTCCAGACAAAGTTGTATTAAATTTGTCAAACATTTTTTGAAGACCAGCATATTTCCGAATCATGGCAAAAGAAGATTACTCTGTCTTTTAAAATAGCAATGCATCTACGTGGCATCAGTATCAAGACTATTGAAACAAGTTCTTAAAGACTATTGAAACAAGTCCTTTAAGACGATTTTCACTTAGATCACAAAACTATCTGGTATGTGTTAAACTTGTACACAATTAGATGTTTTGTGAATCGAATGCGTTCATATACAATAATATATTATTAAAAGATTTTAAATTTCAGGTAATGTCTAAAGTATTTTAGGCTTTATTCGAATAATATAACAAATTTGATCTAAATTTTACAGACTCATGTTTGGAAACTACAGGTAAATCTTCGATTTAAGTAAAATGTTATTTTTTACAGGACTTTCAAATAGGAGCTGCAGGAGGACTATTTTAATTTTTGGCATACTTATCACTTTAACTGGAACCATTTAAAAAAACATCTGGTGGAAAGTTTTTCAGGTCAAAAATCGGGAACTACAGGGTGCGGCACTCGAAGTGTAACCAGCTTCAGAACCTCGCGCAGCTGACGCACGGGCATCAGCTGTCTGTAAGTTGGCTAAATGACAGTTAAGAGTATTGTTTATATGCGCACGAAAGCATTTTGCCGAGAGTGAACGCGAAAAAAAGAAATCAGACTTGAGAGAGCGAAGGAATTGCTTCGCTTGGCCGAAAGTGGTCAATTTCCGAACATTGTGTTTTTTGACGAGAAAATTTTTACAATTGAGCAATTCGTAAATAGTCAAAACGATAGGGTTTACTTGACGGACCGTTCATACGAGAATTTGAGTCATCGATTGGCCACCAGGAGGCAGCACCCGCCACAGATAATGGTTTGGGCCGCTGTAACCGCTGATGGGCGCTCTCCAATCGTTTTCATCGAGCCTGGCGTCAAGATAAATGCGCAATATTATCGGGAAAGTATTCTGGAGGTTGCTTTGAAGCCGTGGGCAGACAAACATTTCGGTGGCAGACCATGGACGTTTCAACACGACTCGGCACCGTCTCATAAAGCTCGAGTGAATCAAGAATGGCTGAAAAACAACGTTCCGAACTTCATAACGTCCACACAATGGCTCTCGAATTCACCAGACGCGAATCCGATGGATTATTCTCTTTGGGCCATTTTGGAGAGCAGGGTCCAAACTAAAAGATACACCAGTCTCGAGGCGCTGAAAAAAGCCGTTGTCCGCGAGTGGGCCAAAATACCTGCAAGTCACATTCGGCTCCTTGCGATTCGTTTTTGGACCGTCTCAAGGCCATAGTTAAGGCAAAAGGTGGTCATATCGAGCAAAAATGAATTGTTTCTGAATTTTGTATTATTTTTACACATTTTGTACTTTGAATTGAGTAAAAGTAATTTTCCAAACTGAATTTATGGCTTTTTTAATTGGTTACACTTCCAGTGCCCCACCCTGTATGTAGTTAAAATTGGGTCGAGATAAGCTTCTTACGCTACTGGCGCAAATAATACATCAATAAATATCTTAACTGGGTAAGAGTATAGCATCAGTTGTTTCAACATTAGGAGGAAAGTCAATTTTATGCTTAGAATTGAGGTAGAAATGTCTAAAAGATTTTTAGCCTATAGCTAAGTGTCCACGATAGAGAAAAAACGTTAGAGCTGTACTGAAAAAAAATCTTATCTACGAAAAGTGTGTACACGAGGCGACGTCTCTACAATAATTTCTCTCATCATAGGGTACCCGTAGTGAAAATTTGAGTAGTGCATTTCGTAGCTCACTACATGGCGTGTCCACGCGCTACACTCTTTTGACTCGCCGAGATATTGAGAATAGAGCACGATTTGGCATTTGAAATTGGTTTGCTAAGTTCAGGAGATTTAAATTAATTAATTAATTGCGATGAAACTTTGGTGATTTGTTGAGGGCACGCCCGCGAAGGTTTTTGCGTTAACAATTGGTGGTACGAGAGTTATTTCAACATTTTAGTGTATTTCATATAGTTTGTTTGCTTTCGGTGTATTAGTTATTGGTCTTCTCTCAAACTCTTACCGAAAGTTGGAAAATTTACATTTTCATTTTCAAACCCCCCCATTGGCCTTTTTTTCAGTGGGAAGTGAGTACCTTTTTTTTTTTTTAGGTCATCACATCCAGTATGGTGGGAACTTGCTAAAACCCCCCCTTCATACCATCCTGCGGGCCTGCTCAAACATAATTATGATTGTGGAAACCATGGTTAATGATTCACGCAACCTTCTTTAATAATATGATGGTAAGGTCAATCATACGATGCATGTGTCGCTGAAAAATAATTGACAAAGAAAACATTTGAAAGACATTATGTTATTTTTGTTTTACCACTATTTTATTTCAAATTATCCTTATTTTTGTATAATTAATTCTTGGATAAACAAAACAAAAAATGTATAAATTTTACGATTTCCAAAAAAATATCATTAAAAAAATGTATGCCACCTTGTAAGGGGTTATTCTTTGATGTATTAGGAGAAAAAAAAACGTTCTACAGGGTGGGTCTATTTTCAATATTAGTGAAAATACAGGGTGGTTAAGAAAAGTGTTTTTGACCGGTACCCTCATGCACTTAAAACGTTATATCTTCAAAACGAATAATCATAAGGCAAAGCGTTAAAGCTCGTTTCTTAGGCAATCGAATTACCTTTCATTTGATGAAAAAGTATAAATTGTAACTGCACCCAATCTTGAAATATTTAGTCGAAAACACAGATTTTTGCTTCGTCAATCCTAAAAATTTAGTGATCAATGTAGTTTTTCTCAGAAAAACCCATTATAAAAATGTAGTTTTAATTTTATTTTTTTATTAACCCTATTATTGCCTACAATGCATACATATGTATGAGCTACGAGTAACATTTTGGAAGTAATAGGTAACACATACATTAAATGTTTAAAAAATCAGTGTCATAAAGTGAACCACGTTTAAAAAACTGCTTAAATTGTCGGTAGTACTGAAGTATTTTTATGTCCATTTATTATTATTTGAAGTATGGAAGAAATCAATGAAATGAAAGTGAGTTTCAACATAATTGATGCTAGATGTGGTAGGTAGTACTTTGCCATTTTTAATGGGGTACCTTAAAAAAATCAAAAGCTGTAAAAGCAAAACTACCTTCACATTGTTATCAGTTTTACTTACGTTTCCAAAAGAAGAAGGTATCAATAAAATTTAAAAAATAATTTCAGAATGCCTGAGTACTCCAATAAAGAATATGATGGTAAAGCGCTCGCGCGGCTCGTTCATTTTCGTGACACTTTCTTAAATGAACACAATGTCAATATTATGTTTTTACGAATTATATGCTATGGTTAGTACCATCAAAGCCATGATCACTGGAAACATGTCAGTTTTACAATAGTTAGAAGAACCTTAATATAGTCAATGCAACCATGGAATAAACATAGTTTTTCTTTCAGTGTAGTTGTAAAGACTCTAAATGAGCGAAATCTCTAAATATGTCATCCATTATAAGAATAAAACTATGAACTATTAACTAAAATGAATTGTTCATAAAATTAGTTTTTATCAGAAGCTCGGTTCTGTGCCTTACAAATTTTTGGGCTGTATAAACTTATAACAATCACACACAGTTTTTATATTGTACAAGGTAAAAATTATGATTAATTAGTAATACAGGACGATAATAATAATAACCAATGGCGTAACAGCCTAAATTGGACCTAGGTATTGAAGTAATACTAGAGTTACTCCATTACTAGACCAACGGAACACTAGGAGGTGAAGTGGTCAGTCACACCTCCGTCCGTAATAATTACCACGATTTAACTTAGGCTCTCATTTTACAGCGGAGCAGTGCTGCCAAATTTGCAAACATAAAAAATCGTACCATACCATAAAAAAAATCGTACCGAGGGAGATTTCATCGTACAATTCACTTTAATGTTAAATTTTATCAGTCAAACATGGAAGTGTTCTTTACACACTACATATTTAAGGGGAACAAACCCCTTAGACGCCCAGAAATGAGTCATTTTTCATGCATTTTTTTATGGTGATAAAATAATCGCATCATTTTAAGATTTTGACATGATATTATTACAACTTTCAACTTCAACTTAACTTTCAACTTTTTACAAAACAAAATGGCGTTTTTATAGGATATTCCTATAGGTGATTTTTGTGTGACATCGAAAACTGCTCCATTTGTCATATTTATTCTATTGATCTAAAACTGAAAACTAAAATATTTTTGGAATACTAAAAGATGAATTGAAAGGATGTACCTACCTAAACTTAAAAAAAAAATAAAACAAAAAGGATATGAGGCTTTTCTCTCAAATGTTAATTTTTCGAATATTTTTGTTACAGTTTTTACCCCAAAAACGTGATTTATTTACGCGATATCCTCAAAATTTTAGGTATATCCTTCCGATATTTATAGAGACAGAAAGCTCCCAATTAACCAAATTGATCCATAACTTTTTGAGCTACAATAGGAGCAGTTTTTGAAGATCTAGTTTTGAGATAATCGCGTCTAAAGTTTCAATATGAGAAAACTATTAGTTTTAGTGACTTACCGAATCATCGATTCCAGGCGCATATAAGAAACCTTCAACTTCTTACTCACTCACACCGTCACTTGTATTCCCCTCGCATATATCTGTGAATTCATTCCCTTGATAATATCCTTTCTTAGAACATTTTCGAGCTATATTACCTCTTTTAGGATAGTTTGGCAAAAATGTTTCATTACAATTTTTTATTTCTACATATGGTTGAAAAATCGTACATTTTGCGTACGATGAAGGGTTCTCATCGTACAACGTACATACGGCTGAAAAATCGTACGCCTGGTAGCACTGCAGCGGAGTGAACTGGTAGTCCAATCTCATTCTCGAAAATTACTTGTTGCCAAGCAGATTTGAACCTAATACCAGGTGACCGGAAGGATCTAGACACTAAGCCACCCAAACTAATACAGGACGATAGCAGTTGGAAAATTTATGTTTCTTCACTTTTTTTAAGTATTTCATAAACTTGCATTTGTTAAGTTATTATGCAAGGATTTATAGCGATTTTAACTATAGCCCGCACCCCTCGTTTTGCACTTCAAGATATACTGGTATGTATGCACACTCACTGCATTCTCCACCGTTTATAGAGTAAAATGTCTCTGAAATCTATAGCTATATATGTAATCGTATATCTCCTCTACAGATTATCAAACACAAAACATAAAAAATATAGAGTTGGAAATCACTTTTCCAAAAACTTTTGTAGGTATCTATTAAATTTTTCGATAGAAAAGAATCAAAAATTGTTTCCCCATGTTAACCTTGTAAATAAGCTAACCTGCTGATCTACTAATCGTTGCAATCTTGGAGTAAATTTACCATTATTACCTATAGTTATCATCTGCTTTCCATCGATACTATTGATAAAATTACATGTTTTTGTGATTGAAGGCACAAAAAAGTTGTAGTAACTGCCAACATATTCGTAATCAATACACGTCAGTGACGTAATCAATGCACAATAGCTGCGTAATCAATAAACATTGGTGGTGTTATTGTTATTTTGCAATATTACCTATTTGTGAAAAAACGGTTATTGGTCAATAAGACGTACTATTACATAAATTATAACAATAATAATTAATGAACTTATAATAATTATTATAAAATCAACTCAACTGTTTTTTTTTTAAATTCAAGAACGTTGAAAATGTTGTCCCGATAAGTTCGAGTACATAAAAATATATTTCCAATTGAAGTCATACGTTAAATCCTACAGCATTAATTGACAGTGAATACATTAAATTACGGTGAATCAGAAACAACTCACCTCCACCACAACCTCTTTAACACTAATCGAAAACAAAAAATCGGGGCAGCATATATCGTCCTACCACTCAAATATTGAAATTCATTGAATTTTGTTCAACCGTTTATTCATGACGTTCGAATAGATCCACATACAAACAATATTTGAATTTTATTTGTAAAGATGTTCGTACATATATTTGAATAATTTTTTAATTTAAAAAAAAGTAGCAAGAAAACATCACAGAGATGCGTGCCAAATGCGTGCCTTCGAGGTCAATTCGATTTCAAAACAAGAAAATATCGATTTAGGTATGATAACTGCCAGACTATTGAAGGAATCTCCAATACATTTTAAATAAAACCAGTACTTGAAAATAGTTTGAAATTTGCTCTAATTTCGATTCGATATTGAAACGAATTCTAAGAAGCTAAGATATTCAGTTTTTTCGATCTCGTAAACTAAATCAATTTGATATAGACATCGATATGGAAGCCATATTTTGCTTTCTAGAAACGTATCGACTGTGTTGAGAACTGTAAACCCAGAGAAAAATCCAGATTCTCCTGATAGGAAGGTCTCTCTGGAGTGGCTTGCCTTAACAGCAGACCTAGCATCTGGATTGTTGTCGGTTCTTGGTTCTCCTTTTGCAGAAGGTTGAACTTCTGCTTGGGCTTGTCACCGAAGTGCTAGGATCGTTGCGGAACATTGAGAACGATGTTGGCTAGCTCGATGAAGTCTACGCCCATTAAGGTCCCGTTGTCTACGGAATCTGGGAGAATTAAGAATGTTAGCATTAGTGAACGACGTTGTATATTGACTTCGACAGTTGTTAGAAGGACGTCCTTCTCTCTTCGGATTCCGTCTGCTAAGAGAATATTAGTCTTCTGGTATCCTTTAGCTGCTGATACAGTTGAAAGCTGGCAACGCTTACTCTGGCAGCTGTGTCGATGAAACCGTGTCCAGTGATACCGTTTACTATTATCTCCAAAACGGGTCTGCTTCTCAGCTTCAAAGTCTGGCTGGCTTCGATGGAGCAGAAGTTTGCGGCTGGTGGTTCCTTCGGTTTGCTGCAATTTGGGCAACGGCTTCGTACAGTTCCTGGTTTTCCAAATCCGAAGCAGCAGACTGTACTATGCTGTGCGTTGCTACTACTCTAGTAGATCGTGGGAAATGCCGTCAAATCGTGCATGACAATGGGCAAGACTCCCACCGAGCATCACGTTAGAAGGTGATTCAACTGACCTTAGTGCAGCTATTAGTTGCTGAAGCTGCTGGTCCGTCATCCTGGATCTGGGACTTTTCCTGGCTGCGACATGGTGATGTGGTTTCAGTCTCTAGTTGGGCGCCAATTATAACAAGTATAATTATATATTTATTGTCTGTAAGATACAATGCATTATGTAGAAGCGTAAGACCCTAAAGTGCTTGGCTCTCTATGACGATACAATACCCTAAGGTGCTTGTGATCGTCTGAGTTCTAAGAAGATTGGCCGCACGATTTATAGTGCCTTTCTTGGAATTGGTTCCCACGCTGTAGTAAACTGGTGTAGACGTTGTATGCTGAATGTGTGCGTATGCTGTGTGGTGAATATGTGCGTATTTGATGAGTTGAGTGTACCGTGATGAGTCTATTGTGATTGAGTGTTGCTGTGCTATAGTCTATTTATAGTAGTCGTGCTATATAGCCAATATTGAAGTTGAAATCGAACAATTAATTATGAACGATGCAGTGTTCGCTATTATATTATACTCAGATATATCGCATTATGGACAGAAAAGTGACAAAACTCAAAAAATTTTTGTTTTGAGGTTATGTCAGTTATAAATAAGTAGTGTGTTCCTTAACTTGCACGAAAAACGTAAGATCTCTAACTTGCAAATTAATTAACAAAAAATTTAATATTTTTACCTGGTAGCGCCAAATATTCTAGAAGATTAATTTGCAGATCTATAGTATTATTCTATAGAATATGATAAAATTTTTTTGTCAAAAATACATACCTGAAATTTAAAAGAATGGATTTTACTATTTCAATATATGTTTTATTGATTTCTATTGAGTTATGTCACTTTTCTTGCCGGGGTGCGATATATATACAAAGTTACAGTTAAATTTAAGAACACAGGGGCCAAATAACACCGATGAATCAAAGTCATCTATAAAGCCCGTAAGAAATTGTAATCAATAAAAACAATTTAAAAGTTAAGCAAGTTTTTTCGTAATTTCAATTGCTAAAATCTGCATACTCTCTTCGAGGAAATTACAAAGAGTACACTCTCGTAAGAACCACATCATTGTAGAAATAACAAACATTTCCAGTATACATAATTGAGATAACAAATGATTATATTAAATGTTTTACTTTTCCTGTAGAAATACAAGAAGGCTTTAAAATTAACATGCCGTGATCACAGGGACGTCATTTCAGTTTTTTCTAGGGGGAAGGAGATATTATGCAAGAATATACCTATTATGTGTTGTTTATAAATACTTGTGTACATGGTGACCCAAGTGATCCAGATGTGCGTTGAAACATGAATTTTGATAAAAGTTTATGCAAACCGGTATTGACAAAGAATATCTAGTATTTACGTAATTTATTAATTTAATGTGCGCAAAAATTTAAATTCCTAGGTCGAGTTATCAAAAGTTATTGAAAAATATTCTAGAGCACGTGTTTTAATGATTTTTTGTTTAACAGCTACCCAAAGGAGTAGAACGATTTTTTCCATTAACGAACTTAGCCTTACGTATTCGACCAAACATCCAGATTCAAAATTTCAAGATCCTAGGTCAAGGCGTTCTTGAGTAATGCTAACGAACAGACAAATGGACAGACGGACGGACGTCAAGCGGGTTTGGAGTTTTTGCCCGAGGCTCCGTTCTATGCGGTATAAACTTTCGAGTTGGATTAACCCGGCGAGAATGTGGTGAGAAAAAGTTATATGGACTATATGGTAGGGTATGACATACCAGCGTGTATACTCTAAAGCTTAAATAACAGATTACAATAAATTAAATGTGTTTTTATTGTAAAATGAAATGTTATAGTTTAATTTAAATGAAACCCCTGTGGCAGTTGAACACATTTCTTTTATTATAATTGAAAATACAAAATAATTTAACTTTTTAAACAAAAATATTTAATCTTACAAAAAGTTACAAATTAATTAAAAAAATCTGCCAACAATCTGGGCGTAACTTTATTATTTTTCCGGCAGAAGATAGGAACGCGTTCAATTCTGAAATGCGGTGTAGGCTACTATGTGACTGAAAACCTATCAAAAAGCACAAGATCATGGAAGTGAAAATCTGATTGGATCTGAGAGATATGGAATAGTTTATGAAAAAGTACACAATCACTTTACACCCCCTTAGGGGTCAATTTTCAGAAAATCTTGAAAACACTGTCTTGGTATTCATATGGAGAATACATAGAATAAAATGAAATTCATTATTTAGGACGAGGTAGTAGATATGTCGAAAATCGTGGGAAAATATGCATTCTATTTTCACAGATAATTTTTTTTGCCCCCCTTCTGAACGCCAATAGATATTCGTTTTTTTTTATTTAAAATTATTTTTCTAGTTGATTTAGATATACACACCGAGTTTCAACATTGTAGCTTAAGCCGTTCTATAAATAGGAAAAACACCTCCCACTTGTACCACACTACCCTTAGGGGTCGAATTTCAAAAAACCTTGAAAACACTTTCTAGGTATTCATACGAAAAATCTGTAGAATAAAAATGAATTCAATATTTGGAAAGACCTACTAGATATGACGAAAATCGTGAAAATATATGCATTTTATATTTATTATATTTACAAATAATTTTTTTTGCCCCCCTTTCTGAACGCCAATGAATATTCAAATTTATTTTTATCACAATTACTTTTCTAGTTGATTTACATATACATACCGAGTTTCAACATTGTAGCTTAAGCCGTTCCATATATAGGAAAAACACCCCCACTTGTACCACACTACCCTTAGGGGTCGAATTTCAAAAAACCTTGAAAACACATTCTAGGTATTTATACGAAGAATCCGTAGAATAAAAATGAATTCAATATTTGGAAAGACCTACTAGATATGACGAAAATCGGGAAAATATATGCATTTTATATTTATTATATTTACAAATATTTTTTTTTGCCCCCCCCCCTTCTGAACGCCAATGAATATTCAAATTTTTTATTATCACAATTACTTTTCTAGTTGATTTACATATACACACCGAGTTTCAACTTTCTAGCATGAACCGTTTAATAGTTAGGAAAAACACCCCCTACCCCCGTAGCATACTACCCCTAAAAAAAATTATATTTTTCCAACATTCCGCTACTATAGCTCTATCTAAATACCAAGTTTAAGGCTTATATCATTACAGGTTCTCAAGATATAAGCATCAGAACTTTTTCCTTTTCACCCTCCCCCTCTACACCCTCAACCCCAAAACTTTTCCCTACTAGGGTTTAATTAGCGCTACTTTTGGTAAAAATTCTAAGCATCTATCTTAAACTGTTCTTGAGATATGAAATGTGTTTGATTTTAAAAATTCTCATCCCCTCCACTTCTATGCTCAACCTCCCACTTAAAAAATTTTACTTTGATCAATCTTTATTTGTCAACCTTTACACCCAAACCAAATTTTATTTTTCTAGAGCAATTGGTTCATGAGATATCGTAATCTTAAGTTTTTCACCCCCCACACAACTTCCCCCACCCAACATTTTTCTTGATTCTGTTCTCCTAGTATAACAACAAATATTTTTTAAGTTTGAATGGTGTGCCATTAACGGTTTAGGAGATATGGATTTTAGAATGTGTCTATCTCGCCTTTTTTGGGTTTCGGACGCATTACATTTCCCCGCACTCCCACACCCCTTGATCAATATTGACAATTTTTCTGCAAATGGGTCTACTATCAGAGCTCTATAGAAATTCCAAGTTTCAGCTTCCTAACATTAGGGGTTACTGAGATCTGGAAACCAAAATTTTCGGTCTAAAACACTTCCCCCTCCTTCCCCCTCCTTCCCCCTTACACCCCCACCCCTAAAAATTTAGTCACTTCAAGGCGCCTACCACGTCTATTCGTTAAAACAATTTCAATGTAATATCTTAAAGCGTTTGGCAGCTACGAGCCTCCAAACGATCTTGCGTACCGCGGACAGTCGGACTGAACATTTTTATTGCTTTTTTCGCGTCTACTAGTTATGAAACGTGAAAATAAAAATTTTAAGTGTAGCCAATTTTTTTTTTTTAAAAATCAATCACAATACTTAATTATTAAAATAATAAAGTAAAAAAACAGTCTTCATGAAAAAAAAGCTTCAAGATCCTTTGGAGTATAATATTTAGAATAAAATAAACGAGAAAAAACTTAATATAATTTTTTGTATATTGAATATGTATATGGAAATGTATTTATAACGCCAGCTATGTGGCAGGGTATTACGTACCCAAGCGTTGCTACCAAGCGTGTAACTCGGGGGCAGGCGACTGGAATACTGCGATCACGCCACTATCGTGATCCATGACTCTTTAACTCCAGCTACTAAAAGCTAGAAAGCATTTGAATAGCTGAATAAAAAAATATACGCATAAATGCAATACACAGGGTATGTCATACCCTGCCACATTCTCGCCGGGTTTAAGTTAGAGAAACTACTACTACTAAACTACTCTAAATAAAATGTGAGTTTAATCCAATAACTTCAGAATGTTACGAAATTTTCACGCTTTCATTTTGTTTTAATATAAAAAATTATGACTATGGGAAACTTCAATCAACGAGGGCTGTTTGATAATGACCTTCAAAAATCAAGAAGGAGGATGCAGGTAAGGAATTTGTTATTTTTTTTACCTGTACCATCATTAAAAAGATTACCTGAAGAGGTTAAGCCTGATACCTTTTTTAGTTTTTGTGAAACAGCAGTCTGAGCTAGTCAACTTCTAGTAATTTTTAAAAATGAATAAAAACGAATTTCGTGCGTTGGTGAAACATAACTTTTTAAAAGTAAAAACAGCTAAAGTAACCAAAGAAAAATTTGATAAAAATTATGGATACTCTGCACCATCGATCCGAGTGATTTACAACTGATTTATGGAATTCAAGCACAGAAACCATACCAAGTTCAGGACGTCAAAATGAGGTCACCACGCCAGAAATGATCAAAGAAATTCATGATATCGTGATAAAAGATCGCCGAGTAAAAGTGCGTAAGATAGTTTTTTGGGATTGTACTAGAATAATATTCTTTGACTACTAAAGGAAGGAAAGCCCCGATCACTATTTTCCTGAATATAAAATTCATAATAATTTCTGTCGTCTGAACTATCGCTTTTGTTTTGAATTGATTCTTCCAGAAATTTACTTAATTGTTCCTGATGTTCCATAATCTCCGTGACATAATATAAAGCATTTCTTTTATTTGCCTTTAAAATAGTTTTGCCTTGATGTTTGATGAAAGTCTCGTTCCCAGTGAATGATATGGTACAATCGTTATCGGTTGCTTTACTGGCTGAAATTAAATTTTCCTTTATTCCTGGAACAAAAAACGTTTTATAAAGACGAATAGTTTTTGGTTCTTTATAAATTAAAGTTGTTAGTTTCACTGTTCCAACTCCTTGGATATCAACTTTTTCTCCATTCGCCAGTTGCACTTGCCCGAAATTTCCTTTCTCCAGTGTCAGAAAAGAATGCTCCCAGCGACACATATGTGATGTAGCACCACTATCTAGATACCAAGTTCTACTCACTTTTAAATTTGATGTAGTATTTACCTCTTCCATTTTCAATTCTTGTACTACGAATCCAGTTTCATCATTATTTTCAGACCAATTTACCTTTTCACTCCAACAGTCTCGTGCCATATGACCCCTCTTTCCGCATTTACGACAATTGTACTGGAAACGCGATCCCGATCCCTTGTTGCTTTTATTGCAAAAATTTTCGCTGTTATTCCAAGATTTTTCGCTATTGTTCCAAGATTTGTTGCTATTATTCCAAGATTTGTTGGATTTATTATTTTTTAAATATTTTACACTCTTCACTTTTAGATCTGAATTGTCCGAAGAATTTGTTAGCCAGTCGCCAACTTCCATTAACCGTACTCGAACAATTTTCATAGACGGAAATTCTTTACCTGCATCGAAAGCCGCCTGCACTTCATTGAAACTTTCCGGTAAACTGTCTATTAGAAGAGTCACAAGCAATTCTTCATCTATTTTAGTATCCAATTCTGTGAAACGAGTGGTTATAGAGCTAAATTCAGTCAAATATCCGTCCATCGTTTGGTCATTGCACATTCGCATGTTGATGAGCTTTCGGAATAGTTCCACTTTCTGTCTGGATCCTTTCCGATCATAAGTTTCCTCCAAGTAATCCCTAATCTCTTTTGAGATTTTAAAATTTTTCACGAGAATAACTTGCGCGGGTTCCATTGCCAATATTAAATCGCTTCGCGCATCCATATCTTTCTCGTCCCATAGCTGCTGTGGATCTCCGATTTTAGTAGGTCGAGACTCCAGACCTTTTACAAATTTCAAAATCCTGCATTTGTGTAAAATTCCTTCCATTTGCGGTCTCCATGTTGAATAGTTTCCTCCATTCAGCAATGGGATTCTCCCGGAACTTTTATTCGACATTTCTTTATTTTAATGTTATATACTTTTATTTTATTAAATAATTTTTTGGATTTTTATTTTTTCAGTATTTTTTTTTTTTTTGCACTAGCAGCTGGGCCCATAGCCTGTTAGAACGCAGTAACCTTTTGGAATACATTTATTAATCAGAAACAGTAACAAGTAATAATCCTCAGCATACTTGATTATAATAATAACATGATGTCAAGTGCTAAAGGTGTATTCTATTTCAGTTTCTATAAGTATTAACATACCCCCTCAACTTTAGCATTTGACAAGGTGTTATGAGGATGATTTGCATTAAAATCTACTTTTCTAGTAACTATCGTTAACGAGATGTCATTCTCATTTTGTAAACCTGCTTCTCATGTTGTTGGTCCAACTGGCAACTTTACTTCGGAAGCATTTTATGAAACTAAAATTAATTTGTATTATTTGATAAATACTTTTTATTTGAATAATAAAGTAAATTAATTGTTTCAATTCTACTATTTACTACATATGATTATTAATTCGATAAACTGAGATATGAGGTTAAAACTTCCGTAAGCAGTTGACACGGGAAGAACTGTATTAAACTGATCTGTATATTCTGCTCCAGGCAGGTGCGAATGCAGGGGGGTTTTGGGGGTTGAAAAAAAAACTACATGAATCACCCATAACAATGGTTTTTTGTTTTTACACAAAAAATGCATGTGTATTAAGTGTCCAGTCTTGTAATAGTCTTTGGTATTGCATCTCTTGTTTTGTAGACGGATATTCTGCATCTGGTCAGTTCACAAACATACAAACAAAACTGACAGTTGCCGCCATTTCCGCAAGCTATAACATATTCCAATAGGGTGATTCATTTTCGTCCACCCTGTACATAATTTCAGGGTAGCAAGAATAACAAGTCCCATAAACTATTTGAATTTCCTGCTTTTCGGACAAATAGCAGAAATGAAATAAACGATTAGATTCAGTCATATTCAAGGAGCTACTCGTAAAAAGGATATCTGATTTCATTCATATCCTTCACTCCGACGGACCCAATTTCAACGAGACCAACCTTTGAATAACACAATCAGGTCAAAAATTGGAATGAAGAGTAATTTCAATATCCAAATAAATTTCGTAGACATATTGGGTGGCGGATTTTTATAAGTATATACTTCTGGGAGGTATATACAACCCGCCCCGCCTTACATTCGATCAATCTAAATTCGTTTGGCATATTCTCTGGCATCAACGGACAGATTCCTATTTCCATTGGCCACCCTCTTATTTTCTTCTTTTTTTTCTTCGGTGTATCGGAAATCATTGAATTGAAAACTCTGCAACATTCCGTAGCATTCGCATAGGTAATAAGGAGTCAATAATACACAAAAAAAAAAGCAAAAGAAAAATCGGAAATCATAATCTCGATTCGGTTTTCTTCTGCCCCACCGGGACGGGACATAGTTGCCATGAGGATTTAATATATTCAAATTGAATTTTGGGACATTTCCATAATGTCATAAGTACACAGTGTTTACTGTTTTCCGATACTTTATGCTTAGCTAGGTGGATCTTAAAGAGCTTTGGATAACAAGGTAATGATGGTCATATTATAAGTCAGTTAGTCGTCACGTTTCCGACCGTAATCTCGGAGCGTTAGCTTTATTTCGATAATAGGGTAGTCGGCGTGTACACTGTCTTTTTATTATTTTGTCCGAATTTTATCATAAGCTTCAAGCAATTTGGGCTAATATTTATCTAAGCGTGAATTTTTTTTTTAATATTATTGTTAAATGATTTTCTTTTTAGATTTTATCGTAAAGAGTAGGTCGAAAGTACGAAAGGGCGGTACCGATAGGCAAACAAACAATCCCTGGACAATTTGGTTGAATAGCTTCTACAGAAAAATTAGATCGGATTTTTTTTTTTAAACAGACGAAAGACTGATTTGGGTTCGCGTGCCTTAGGAAAGTATGGAGTAAGACTTGATCGGTTGTTATTCGAAAGAAAATGACAAAATCTTCCGTTCTCAATTCCGTATCTAGAACTGGAGATAAATTGCATTTCATTTCATAAACGCACATGTAACCAATGTGCCAGTAAGTTTCTACAGCTTGATTTACAAAAAGGATAAGTAATGAACGAAGTAAAAAAAATCTGCCAATAGTCTAGGCGAAACTATATTATTTTCGAACTAACCTCCTAACACAGGGGATAAAAAAAATAAATTTTGAAACCGATTTTAAGTCGATTATATAGAAAGCCCATTAAAGTTAAAAATAATTTGATATCACAACAGACCTAGATTAGATTAGGGAAAAGAATGGTCTGCTTAACGTCTGCAACTGAAGCCTCAATTGGGCGTGTGACGTCCCCTGGATTACCTATGATTCCTATTCAATCGCTGCGCTTTCAATGAAGCTTAGCTTTTTTCGAATATGAATGGCCAGAAATTCGGCAGGTTTCATAAAACCCTGACCGAAATGGCGGTCTTGTGTGAGTAGGTCCTTCACATTCACAGAGTATATCTAATGTTCGGTCTTCGTAATCGTAAATTATGCACATTTTTGTCTCGGGGAGACCAATGCTATTAAGATGTAAAAATGTTCAGTCAGAAGCGTCAATGTTCATCAAAATACGTAAACTGCAGGGGGTTGGCATTCTCGAGCGGATGTAAGACAGAAGAATCGCCAAATGTGGCAAGTTGAGTGGTAACTTGCCAATAGGCAAATCAAGCAAGTGATAAGGACCGCAAAGCTATCTTAAAAAATCTGCCAATGGTCTGGGCGCAACTTTATTATTCTTCCGGCAGAAGTTCGGAACGCGTTCATTTCTAAGATGCGGTTTAGGTTACTATGTGCCTGAAAAACTAACAAAAAGTTCGAAAGCGGTTAGAGTAGGACGTAATATATACAGTGGTGGTCATTAAAATAGAGCCACGACTTTACATATGGTTCTTATATTAACTTTAAAACAAATTTATGCACTTACTCTTCTGCCATCTATGATACGAACTGAACACTAAGTTTTGTATAGCATACGATGAAAATTTCACTAAAAGTGGATCTGCATTAGTTCGTTGAAACGCACTTTCCAGAAACTTGTCAATTTTGCCTGGTCAGATAAATAGAGCCAACGTGTTTATTTCGAGTGTCCTTGTTTAAAAGAAATTCTTGTCAGCATTTTTTCAATTGTTTTATCAGGTAATAGTGAATATTATTAAAAAATATCAAATTTAGGATATATCCAAATCGAATTTTAGTGAAAACGGGACGCGGAATACATTGTTCTTTGGAAGAAAGGACAAAAATATTAACACTGCAGGACGAAGGAAAAACTTAACGTGAAATAGCTAGAATTGCCGGCTGTTCGAAGAAAATAGTTGAAAATGCATTAAAACCAAAACCAACTGTAAAAAATCGTGGAGCAACAAAAAAACGACTGTCCAAACTGATCGACTCATTGCTCACACCTCACAAAGAGATCCCTTAAAGTCTTCTTAAAACATTAAGACTGAATTAAATCTTGACGTGAGTGCACGTACTCTTCGTAGAAGACTTCAAGAGCGTAGTTTAAATGGAAGAGTCGCCAGAAAGGTTCCTCTCTTATCTAAAAAAAAATATTAAAAACCGGCTTAAGTTTGCATCTGACCATATCAACTGGGATGGTCCTGATGGCCTGAAACGGATGAAACGAAAATAAATTTATTTGGTTCCGATGGTCGGAATTACGTTAGAAGACCTCCGAACCAAACAAATTTATTTTCGTTTCATCCGTTTCAGGCCATCAGGACCATCCCAGTTGATATGGTCAGATGCAAACTTAAGCCGGTTTTTAATATTTTTTTTTAGATAAGAGAGGAACCTTTCTGGCGACTCTTCCATTTAAACTACGCTCTTGAAGTCTTCTACGAAGAGTACGTGCACTCACGTCAAGATTTAATTCAGTCTTAATGTTTTAAGAAGACTTTAAGGGATCTCTTTGTGAGGTGTGAGCAATGAGTCGATCAGTTTGGACAGTCGTTTTTTTGTTGCTCCACGATTTTTTACAGTTGGTTTTGGTTTTAATGCATTTTCAACTATTTTCTTCGAACAGCCGGCAATTCTAGCTATTTCACGTTAAGTTTTCCCTTCGTCCTGCAGTGTTAATATTTTTGTCCTTTCTTCCAAAGAACAATGTATTCCGCGTCCCGTTTTCACTAAAATTCGATTTGGATATATCCTAAATTTGATTTTTTTTAATAATATTCACTATTACCTGATAAAACAATTGAATAAATGCTGACAAGAATTTCTTTTAAACAAGGACACTCGAAATAAACACGTTGGCTCTATTTATCTGACCAGGCAAAATTGACAGGTTTCTGGAAAGTGCGTTTCAACGAACTAATGCAGATCCACTTTTAGTGAAATTTTCATCGTATGCTATACTAAACTTAGTGTTCAGTTCGTATCATAGATGGCAGAAGAGTAAGTGCATAAATTTGTTTTAAAGTTAATATAAGAACCATATGTAAAGTCGTGGCTCTATTTTAATGACCACCACTGTAAATACCATGATTGGGTCATACTCCGGGATGCGGTCTAGGGGTTGAAAAAGGAAAAAACTTAAATATATGTGATCAGCCCTGAGAGATATGGAAGAATTTATGAAAAAGTATACAATCACTTTACACCCCCTTAGGGGTCAATTTTCAAAAAATTTTGAAAACACTTTCTAGGTATTCATATGGAGAATCCGTAGAATAAAAGTGAGTTCAATATTTTGGAAGACCTAGTAGATAGGACGAAAATCGTGAAAATATATGCATTCTTTTTTGACTGAACATTTTTTTTGCCCCACTTCCAAACGCCAATGGATATTCGAATTTTTTTTTAATTCAAATTACTTTTCTAGTTGATTTAGGTACATATACACACCGAGTTTCAACTTTCTAGCATAAGCCGTTCCATAGTTAGGAAAAATACCCCTCACCCCCGTACCATACTACCCCTAAATAAAATTATATTTTTCCAACATGCCACTACTGTAGCTCTATCTATATACCAAGTTTCAGCCTTTTATCATAATGGGTTCTTAACTTAACTTTTTCCTTTGCACCCCTCTACCCTCACCCTCTACAACCACATCCCCTAATTTTTATTCTCTGCTAGGGTTCTATTGGGCTTACGTCTGGTAAAAAATTTGAGCATCTATCTTATACTGTTCTTGAGATATGAAACGTGATTTTTTTGAAAATTTCTTCCCCCCCACTTCCATGTTCCAACACCCCCTTCGAAAATTTTACTTTGAGCAATTTTTCTTTGTCGACCTTACTACTCTACCGAATTTCTTTATTCTAGAGCAATTGGTTCGTGAGATATCGTAACCTTAAGTTTTTCACCCCCCCGTACGCCACTACCCCCACTCAAAAAAAATGTTTCAATCCTTTTTCCTAGTATAGGTACAGATATTTGTTAAGTTTGAATTTCGTGCCATCAACGGTTTAGGAGGTATGGATTTTAGAATGTCTCGATCTCGGCATTTTTGCGTTTCGGAAGAATTATTTCCCCTCCCCCCACCCCCACTCTTACACCCCTTCAGCCATATCAACAAATGGTTCACTATGGAAGTTCTATAGAAATTCCAAGTTTCAGCCTCCTAGCGTAAGCGGTTGCTGAGATCTAGAAACCAAAGTTTTTCGTCTAAAATACCCACACCCCTCTAAAAAAAAGAGTCGTAGAGGTTCACCCAACCTAGCCACCACAAAAATTTCATGATAATACCTCAACGGGCTTGGGAGCTACGCGCCTTCAAACTATTTTTGCGCACAGTGGGGCGTTTGCCAGATCTAGCTGGCCAGAACTTGGTTTTTTAAATATGCAAATGTTAACCAGCATTTTATGTTCTAATTGTCTTAACCAATTAGGGAGTTTCAAGAAGGTTTTTTTTACCTGTATTTACTATAAAAGCCGTGGGCTTAGCTTGAAGTTGCCATTTGTAAAAGATAATTTCTAACGAAAAAAACCTATGTTAAAAACTAACTGTGATCACATAACTTTTTCGTGAGTTTAAAGTAAAATTAAGAAATTTTGAAAAATGGATATTGAAGTAGCAGGTATGTATTTCATTTTTACTATTTATGGTTTTTCAACGATATATAGTTTTTGAACTAGATAGTTTTAAATTTTAGTATAATTTGAGATCTATTTTTTGGAAAAGTTACATTTTCAAAATTGAAAAAGTTATATAAGTCGGCACGCTTCCGTCAAAATTTATGTGGCAATATGAATTCATTCTTAAGGGCGGGGTAAGGTTTTTCAACTTTTTTTTTGTTTTTTATGAATGAATGTATAGCATTGCAAGAATGTTGTGTCAAAATTTCAAATCGATCGGAGCAAAATTAACGGAGTTATGAGCAGTGTAGAGGTGTATGCACTCGTATGTGATGCCTAGTGTGCAAAACTTTTTTTCTGAAACTTGTAATTTTTGAAGTCGGTTTACGTTGTAACTCAAAATGTATTGCACCGATTCTTTTGAAATTTTTTTTTACTATTTCTATACATAAATCACCAGGTAGTGACGGAGAGTTTTTTTAAATTTACAATTATTTTTTATTTTACAATAAAAAACTTAACGATTTTTTTTAGCAAAAATCGCGTTTTTGACTTCCAAGTGCTACCAATAATGGAAAAATCGGTTAAAAAAAAACTCAACGTCATTACCTCGAGAAACATCTCACCTAATAAACGCAATTAGACTTTTTTGTTTTGCATGATCTAGTCACGAGTTGTAGCGTACACCGCAAAACAACTTTTTTTCGATACGCCTGCGGAGATTTGCTGCGAACGCCTTATTTATAAATATTTTGAAATAAAAATTTTGGAAAATGTAGTTATTGTATTATTATAAAAAAATTAATTAAAACAATCCAGCATTACCGGTATCGTCTAAAAAAATTCTTAATAATATGCCTTATTTTCACCGAATTAACCTTACCCTTACCCCTTAAGAAATAAAAAAAATTTTGAGAAAAATTTATAATTGATAGCGGAAATTCGAAATATTTGTATTTTGAATATTCCTTTAGCAAGGATAAAGGGCTCAATCCTTGGTAAAGGCCTTGCACAAATGTCACTTGAGTCCGAAACGTTACAAAAAAATCTGCCAACAGTCTGGGCGCAACTTTATTAGTTTTCCGGCAGAAGTTCGGAACGTGGTTTATTGGGGGATGCGGCATATGTTACTATGTGACTGAAAACCTAACAAAAAGCGGTTAGAAAAGGGTGTAACATATGAATTAAATAATTGGGTCATATTCCGGAATGCGGTCTAGAGGTTGAAAAATAAAAAAACTTAAAAATAGGTGATTATTAAACAAGCCTGGGGAAGTGAAAAGATATTTGATATCTGATCACACCTGAGAAACATGGTGGAATGCATGAAAAAGTATACAACCAGTTTACACCCTCTTAGGGGTCGAATTTCAAAAAATCTTGAAAACACACTTTAGGTATTCATATGAAGAATCCGTAGAATAAAAATGAATTCAATATTTTGAAAGACCTAGTAGATATGACGAAAATCGTGAAAATATATGCATTTTATACATACTGATAATGTTTTTTGCCCCCCCCCTTCTGAACGCCAATGAATATTCGAATTTTTTCATATCAGAATTACTTTTCTGGTTAATTTACATATACGTACCAAGTTTCAACTTCCTAGCATAAGCCGTTCTAAAGTTAGGAAAAATACCCCCCACCACCGTACCATACTACCCTTAAAAAAAAATTTATTTTTCCACCATACCACTACTATAGTTCTATCTAAATACCAAGTTTCAGCTTCCTATCATTATAGACTCTTAAGATATAAGCATCGGAACTTTTTCTTTCTCACCCTTCCCCACCCTCACCCTCTACACCCACACCCCCAATTTTCCTACTAGGGTTTTATTGGGCCTACTTCTGGGGTGTGTTCAAGATTTCTGCTATAGCTGCTTTTAGCTGCTATTAGCTGCTTTTTTGTGTTCAATGCAACCAAAAAGCTGCTTTCCCGTGCTTGCTATTTGACACTAGATCTGTTCAAGATTTTTAAAAAGCTGCTTCCATAGCTGCTTTTTCTTGCTCGCACTCCCGAGTGTAGCTAGAAAGCGGCTATTGCAATATTTATATGTGTGTGTAGCTGTCACTTTCGTCGAAACGTTATTTTCAGTCTTTAAAAATGGAAGAAACTCTATCATTAGCATTAGAAATTAACGAAATATTTAAGGAAACATTAGAAGCAGTTAATGCGGTAAGTATTCAAAGTTATTCAAACAAATGTCTTATATGCCACGCACACTTGCGTATGTGTGTGTCGAACAGCTGTTATTAGCTATACAAGCTGCTTTTGGCTGTTCAAGACCCGAAGAAGCTATTTCATGCTATGGCTGAAATTGACAGCTGCTACAGTCTTGCTATGCTATGCTTTCGAAGCAGCTATAGCAGAAATCTTGAACAGAGCCCTGGTAAAAATTTGTAGCATCCATCTTACACTGTTATTGAGATATGAAACGTGTTATTTTTGAAAAATTCTTATCCCCTCCACTTACGTACTCCCCCGCCCCCTTCAAAGATTTTACTTTGAGCAATCTTTATTTATCAAGCTCTATATCCAAACCGAATTTTGTTTTTCTGGTGCCTCTGGTTTAGGAGATATCGTAATGTTAAGTATTTCACCCCCCACCCCCGTACGCCACTACCCCACCCAACAATTTTGTTTTAATCTACTCTCCTAGTATAACTACAGATATTTGTTAAGTTTAAATTGCTTGCTATTAACGGTTTAGGAGATATAGATTTTAGAATGTGTAGATCTCGATCTCTTTTTTGCGTTTCGGACGCATTGCTTCCCCCTCCACTCCCACACCCCTTCACACATATCATCAATTTTTTTATAGAAATTCCAAGTTTCAGTCTCCTTACATAAGCTGTTGCTGAGATCTAGAGACCAAAATTTTTCGTCTAAAACGCTTCCCCCACCTTCCCCCTCATACCCCACCTTCCCCCTCATACCCCACCCTTGAAAATAATGTCAATTCAAGGGGTCTACCCAGTCTATTCCTAGAAAAAATTTAAATTTAATAGCTCCACTGGTGTGAGAGCTTCGAGCCTTCAAAGGATTTTGGCGGTCGACGTACGGCGTACGGCGGACAGACGGAGTGAAAATTTTTATTGCTTTTTTCGTGTCTACTAGTCATGAAACGTGGACAAAAAATTTTGAGGGCAGCAAATTTTTTTTTTTTTTGAAAATCAATAGCAATATTGTATTATTACTAATAAAGTAAAAAATAAATCAAACGGTATCTCACCCGGAAAACTATTATATAATAGTATTTTCAGTTAAAAATGTGATGTGAAAACATTCACTAAAAAAAATTGTATAACTATTCATTTTTCACCAAAATTTTTTTTTCGAGAAAATATGTTCTAATATTATTATTACTGAATAATAACTAAATAATACCTTATTTTAAGATGAATTGATAATATAAATAATTTTGGCCAGCTAGATCGTGCAAACGCCCCACTGTGCGGCGTACGGCGTACAGACGGATATTTTTTTTTTTGCTTTTTTGGGGTCTACTAGTTCTAAAACGTGAAAATACAAAATTTCAGGGTAGCAAATTTTTTGGAAATTTCAGGTCGATCACAATACTTTATTATTAAAATAATAAAGTAAAATTAGCAGCTAGAGGTTGCAGTTTTCGGATCAACACAATTAGAGACGACGACTTCTGGAGACCAGCGCCATTGGTGATGATGATTAATGTTTGTAATTTAGTCAGCTTAATCTGAGCAATTTTCTGCTTTATTTTCATCCACCAGACGGATGCCACTTAAGTTATAATGAGCCTAGCAACGATGGTATAGATATAGTAGGTTAGTTTTGGACTTAAGCCCCAGTTCCTGCCAAGAAGGCTCCTGTAGGTCCAGAGAGATGTTATGGCCCTGTCAACAACATTGTCCAAATCAGCCTTCCAGGATGACTCCCAGGCAAGGCGAGTGGTAACTTGCAAGCGATGAAGACAGCACAGCCATCTTAAAAATTAGCCGCTAGAGGATGTAGTCTTTGGATCGAGACAATTGGAGACAACGACTTCTGGAGGCTAGTGCCATTGATGATGATGATTATGATGTCCAGTCAGAGCTCCTACTAGGGCTCGAGTCTTATATCTGTTTAATTTCAAATACAATTATAACGAAAATATTTTAATATAATATTGTTCTTTACGAAGTGTGTGTTTACTATACTAAAGTTAAAAAAATACTCACTTGAAAATACAAGGTTTTCCGGTAAATACTGTTAAATTTATTTTGTGTGACGTTTCGGACTCGACTGAGTCCTTTATCAAACAGTTTGATAAAGGACTCAGTCGAGTCCGAAACGTCACACAAAATAAATTTAACAGTATTTACCGGAAAACCTTGTATTTTCAATTCAAAATGTACTGTGAAAACATTCATCAAAAATTAAATACTCACTTGTTTTAGAAAATAAGGTAATTGAATATGCCGAATTATACACAGGAGCAATTGCAGGTTGGTTTAGAGGAAATAAGGAGAGGTTCAACAATTCGTTCTGTAGTTAAGAAATATGGGATTCCACGTGGTACAATTCAAAACCGTTTGCATAATCGAACGAATAAACCAATCAGTGACCCTCCACTTATTTTTTGACCTTACCTTTTTGTAACCTTACCATCGCCGATTCTTTCAAAAATTTATTTACCAATCTGATATTTTACTATTCTGATTTAATATTTTATTCTTTTACTGTATTATTTATAATAATACTGTATTACTTATAATACAGTATTGTTATCGATTTTTAAAAAAAAAAAAATTTGCTGCCCTCAAAATTTTTTTTCCACGTTTCATGACTAGTAGACGCGAAAAAAGCAATAAAAATTTTCACTCCGTCTGTACGCCGTACACCGTACCCCGTACGCCGTACGTCGACCGCCCCAAAATCTTTGAAGGCTCGTAGCTCTCAAACCAGTAGAGGTATTAAATTAAAAATTTTTCTAAGAACAGACTTGGTGGACCCCTTGAATTGACATTATTTTCAGGGGAGGAGGTGTAAGGGGGAAGGCGGGGTAAGCGTTTTAGACGAAAAATTTAGGTTTCTAGATCTCAGGAACCGCTTGTGTTAGGAGGCTGAAACTTAGAATTTCTACAGAGTTTTGATAATGGACCCATTTGCAAAAAAAGACAGATATGGGTGAAGGGGTGTGGGAGTGGAGGGGGAAATAATGCGTCCGAAACGCAAAAATGCCGAGATCGACAAATTCTAAAATCCATATCTCCTAAACCATTAATAGCAAGCAATTAAAACTTAACAAATATCTGTAGTTATACTAGGAGAGTAGATTGAAATAAAATTTTTGGGTGGGGGTAGTGGCGTACGAGGGTGGGGGGTGAAAAACTTTAGATTACGATATCTCACAAACCAATGGTACCAGAAAAACAAAATTTGGTTTGAGTATAAAGCTTGATAAATAAAGATTGCTCAAAGTAAAATATTTGAAGGGGGTGGAGGAGCACGGAAGTGGGAAGTATTAGAATTTTTCAAAAATAGCACGATTCATATCTCAATAAAAGTGTAAGAAGGATGCTTCAAATTTTTACCAGAAGTAGGCCTAATAAAACCCTAGTAGGGAAAAAAAGTTTGGGAGTGTGGGTGTCGAGGGTGAGGGTGGGGAAGGGTGAGAAAGAAAAAGTTCCGATGGTTATATCTTAAGAATCTATAATGATAGGAAGCTGAAACTTGGTATTTAGATAAAGCTATATTAGTGGCATGGTGGAAAAATACATTTTTTTTAGGGGTAGTATGGTACGGTGGTGGGGGGTGTTTTCCCTAACTTCAGAACGGCTTATGCTAGGAAGTTGAAACTCAGTACGTACATGTAAACTAACTAGAAAAGTAATTCTGATAAAAAAAATTCGAATATTCATTGGCGTTCAGAAGGGGGGGGGGGCAAAAAACATTATCAGTATGTATAAAATGCATATATTTTCACGATTTTCGTCATATCTACTAGGTCTTTCAAAATATTGAATTCATTTTTATTCTACGGATTCTTCATATGAATACCTAAAGTGTGTTTTCAAGATTTTTTGAAATTCGACCCCTAAGAGGGTGTAAACTGGTTGTATACTTTTTCATGAATTCCACCATGTTTCTCATGTCTGATCAGATATCGAATATCTTTTTACTTCCCCACGTTTGTTTAATAATCACCTATTTTTAAGTTTTGTTTTTTCAACCTCTAGACCGCATCGCGGAATATGACCCAATTATTTAATTCATATGTTACACCCTTTTCTAACCGCTTCCCTTCCTTTTTTGTTAGGTTTTCAGTCACATAGTAACATACACCGCATCCCCGAATTGAACGCGTTCTGAACTTCTGCCGGAAAAATAATACAGTTGCGCCCAGACTGTTGGCAGATTTTGTGGTAATAGCACCTACTTAACAAAAAATTGTTATTATAGTTTAAAGAAAATCAACAAAAAGTTTAAAATGGCCTTTGTCCCAGTTCCGAGCCTCCCTGTTCCCCATTCCGAGCCATCCAGTGCCAGTTCCGAGCCTCCAATGCTCTTATAGGGTTGTGACCTTAGCATCGCCGTTTTTTTTGAAATTTTTTTTACTTGAAGAACTAGTGAACAAAAAATATAATTTAAATTTTTTTTTCCATCTCATTTTTTTGTTAGTTATAGTATGTTAAAGATTTGCAAAAATGGTGTCCAAGTCCTCTTTGAAAATTCATATCTCTGTTAGTTTTTATCATAGAATAATAAAATAGGACTTATTTTAAAGGGGAAGGTTGTCGCAAAATAAAAAAAATACAAATAAATTTATCCTTAAATTTTTTTCCAAGAATATCGATTTTGTCCTTTATCCTTGAATATCTCAAAATTACAATTTTGTTTATTTTTTATTTTTTTAATCTTTGTGTATTATACTGTTTTTCAAAACATATCAAAAAATCAACTTGGGATTTCAATGGGATCGGGGTCAAAAAAATCTAAGAACTTAGGTACTTTTCAATTATGTTATAATTGTAATTTTTTTATGACATAATCAAAAAGCCCAGATGTTCTTCGATTTTTTTAACCCTGACTCCCTTGAGATCCTAATAAAAAATTGAAGTCATATTTTTTTTTTCACTAGTTCTTCAAGCAAACAAATTTTCAAAAGAATCGGCGATGGTAAGGTCACAACTTTTGCGGTTTTTCATGGGGGCTCGGAACTGGCATTAGATGGCTCGGAATAGGGAACAGGGAGGCTCGGAACTGGGACAAATGCCATTTTACACTTTATATTGATTTTCTTTAAACTATAATAACAATTTTTTGTTGAGTAGGTGTTAAAACAAACAAGAATAAAATATTATATCAGAATAGTAAAATATCAGATTGGTAGCTGTATATTCTGATTTTTAACGATTTCTCAAAGCCAACATTTCTCTTAAGGGGGCTCGGAACTGGGTATCTTACCCTATTGAATGTATTAAAATGTGTAAGCACGGAAAATAAATTCTTAAGTGAACTCTAACAAGAATTTTTTAATATTGTTTGTTGTACTTTAAAGTTACTTTTTTAGGTCTGGAACCAATCTACTATTTTTACATTTAGGTAATCACCCGTATTGCGAATGTCGCGGTCACGTCACTTCGATGCCGATGCGAAGTGTCACGTCGATCGAAAAAAGCGATTGTGTAACTCCATCGACGTGACTCAATGGCATTGCCATATTAATATGTATGTTTCAGCTGTAAATTGTGAATTTAAGTTCATGTATGCCTTCGTTTACAACTATGACGTATTTTTCTGCAATATCAAATGCTACATTCAAATTTAAATGCGGATAATGCTTTTTTTCTAAAGTGGAAAAGCAATACATCTTGTTCGGCCCATTTGTGGCTCTCACTTCTGCTTGCATCTCGTGACGGTAGTGCCAAAGAATTTTACAGTGCCGAAAATTCAAGCCATATTTCTTTAATGTGTGTCAATCTACACCGCTTTTAATGACGATTACTTGTTGCAAATCCATCAAAGTAAGGAAAGAAATATCTTTTTGTCAAATCTATACTTGCATTTTTGCATCGACGTTAATTTTCTTCAGGCGTCACGGACTCGGAATGTCATCGAAGAAAAATGACGAACAAAGTGACAACTGTCGATTGCAATCGACATTCACAATCGCCTTTTCATGCGTCGATATCAAATCGGCATCGAAGTGACGCGACGTGACAATCACAATATGGTCGAATATCTTTTTTTACACGATTTTTTTTCACACGATTCTATTGGGAACGTATACACCGTGTAAAAAGAGAATTAGATGTATATAACTTTTTTTCGTCCGATGCTCGCTTCTATGAGTTACAAACTTTTCGGGCTGGATTAAACTTACCTATAATACTCTATGATTTCATCTATGTAGACTAGAGTATAAAAAGTCTGTTTGATGGTCCGTCGTACGACAGAATCATTTTTCTTTTTAATATCAATTACAACTACAAATTCCTGGAGGATTTCTTTCATGATATTCTTGAAAATGTTCTAATTTACGATTATAACTAAAGATTCACAATAGATCGAAAAACGAAAAATACGTATCGGAAAATTCTTTCGGTCGTATGCAATGTGTACAGCGCCTTACAGTTTGAATTGCTTCCTCTCATTCTCTAGATTTAGCCCTCTTGGATTATATTCTCTTTTCAAAATTAAAAAAAACGCTGGGATAAGTGTATCTTTCTAAAACGAAACTATGTTAAGAAATCACGATTTTTTTATATCTTAAATTTAGGTAGGTACTTTTTACCCACAAATGCATCGGGATCTTACCTTGTCTCTCTTCCGTTCCATGACTTAAGAAGGTCGTCCCACGGGCGACCAACAAAAAAATCAAAACTGCATGATTTAAATTGGCTGCTACGATTCAGAAAAAACTACTGAACCAATTGCGCTGAAATTTTAATAACAAGTTCAGCGTATCCCAACTTACAACTGGTAACAAAAACTTAGCTGTATCTGGCATAGCTTTTTTTGCTTAAGCTAAATTTATCGAAAAAAACGAGAAAATTAAAAAAAAAGTTTGGCCAATTTAAGAATTTTCAAAATTTTGACTTGATAGCCACACACCTTTTTTTTACGGTCGTCGTTATAACTTAGGGGATCACCCTTTAATGCGATTACACAGCTATAACGACATAGGGTGGGGATAAAATGGTGTGGTAGGGGATTTAGGGCGGTGGAACAGGAGGGAAGCGTCTAAAGAGTAGGTGGACGTTGTTTTTGACCTGCTGAAGGTAATACTTATCCGGGAATAGATCGGCTGGCGTTGCGTTCCACATTACTGATAAAGGACAGCCTAAATTTCACTGTTCTCCACGAATGGGGTTGAACGGTATACTCGTGTGCGCGTGAAGCTTGGCGAGTGTTACGGGGGGCCACTAAGAGTGGGACTACATTTACCATCAAAATATCGGTAGACCTATAAAAGTATCAATTTCATTTTTGATTTCAGATGAGGACAGCCGAAACCATGGCAACTTTTTTTTACAGCGGTCACTTGCAACAGCTCTGCAAACAATAAAAAACATATTTCTTCTTTAGAAAAATCTCTAACGCTTGTTGAAATATGAATAAATATGCGGTAAAAAATGTAAAACTGGATTCTTTCATAAACTCCAAACAAAGCACTTCCGAAAAAGCGTAAAAAACTGGCCGTCACATAAAACAACTCCCTTAATCTAAAAAATTCGGCTTTAAATAAAACAACAAACACGTTCTTTCTATTATTCCTTGTTGAATGCACTTAATAATTTCACATACATTGAGAGTAACATATAGTAAATATAACTTTCTCGCAATTAAACCCTAAGCGTTTAATTATCAAAATAGGGAGGTCCGTATTTATATGAAAATAAAAAAATAAATCGATTTGAAATTCATTAAAAACTTACCAAAAGAAAATAGAAAATAATAAATTTCATCTAAAAATAAACCGCCGAAAAAAATCATCATTTTAAAGGCGAAAAAAAAATGTAACAAATAATTTAAAAAACTTGGAGACTAAAGATCGGAAAAAATCACAAGTTGAAGAATTGTTTCGTGTTTAATTTGTTTAGTTAAATATGAAACATTATTTTAAACACAAACACACATTGACTTTGAAAATACACTTTCCACGCGTCGCAACACCACAACAACACTATCACGACGGAGTTTTTTTTTGTTTAAAAATTTTCGTCGGTATAGTGCTGAGCTATTTTTTTTTTTTTGTTCATTTTCATTTAAATTGTTATTCTACTAAAATTACGAAAAATTAAATGATAGGACTGTTGGCCAAGATAATATTTAGGTATATAATCTAAAACACCGCAAACTATATTAAAAAAAAAATTATAGTAAAAAAAAAATAATAAGTTAAACGACTTTAGGCGTATTACACTGCTCCGCTATGTCCTCCTGAGTCCTCTTTTATTTCCTGTGTCCTCCCATTATCTGTACTGTTTGTAAACGCCGGTGCTGTTTTTGATTTTGATGATCCAGAAGTTGAACTCGGATTGTTAATTTCCGTACTAAAGAAATTACTTTCCTGAATTTGACTATTATTAAATTGCTCATGCCGCCCCGAGGTTGTGTCTATGCGCGATTCTAACGCATATATTTGACTTTTATCGGTGCATTTGTCGTTGCGTGAATTTTCATTAACGCTACTGGTCCCGTACGTATTTTTACTATCACCCGAAGCTCTCGTATCAGTTTCGTTTGTCTTTCGTTGCTCCTGGACCGAGTACTCAGCATCCATGATACCTGCAAAGTTTGGTGATTTTGATATTGCCGCAACGTTTACGGAAGTTATCTTCGGACTTTCGAAACTTGCTGTTTGGTCATGCTGGATTTGTTCCAGCTGTGGCGGTATATCGGTTTGTTGTTGCTTTTCTTTCTGTTGTTCGAGATGAGTTGTTAGATCCAAGCATCGTTTCAAAAACTCATTTTCGCCCTCCGTTTGACTTATGCCCGAATCGTTTTGTGCTTTATTCAACGACTTTTCCTCAGTTTTATTGCTCTCAGCGATGTCATTTCCGTTATTTACTTCATTTCGACCTTCCGCTCGGGAAATCGTTAAGCTATTTTCGCTTGTAGCCACCTCATTTTGGTTGCTGTCACCTAAAATGAATTTTTGATGTTGATGGAAAATTATTTTCAAGTCATTTCGGAAATTTTCACATCGAGGGGGATAGGAGGGGGATAGGAACTTACTTGAAATTCTATCGGTTGTTGTCGCCGAAGTCTCATTACCATTTCCTGGCGGTGTGTTTGTCGTTGATGATGCTGTTGTTGACGCCGTATTTGGTGCCGTTGCCGAAGTTACATAATTCGAGGGATTAATTTGGATCGAGTCTAAATTGATACGACGTAGGTTCCCAATTCCAACTCGTACCGGTACTGGCGCCATCCAGCCCATTCCGTACATGAAACGTCGCATCGTATTCAAGATTATGTCACTACGTCGTTCCATTAAAGGGCGAACGAGTTCGGCCAAATTGTTGTTATTGTTGCCAGCATGTTGCCTTTGATTCGGTGTATTGCCCGTATCTCCAGTTCCATTGTCGGCTGGACCACCTCTGCCAGTGCCAGCTTGTTGTTGGGCTGATTGCTGACGTGAGTGTATAAGGACTTGTTGTAGATGTGCTTGCTGGATGATGACGGGTAACTCATAGTGATGGAAAAAGTAGAACATGGAGTGCTGGCAAGAAGAAACGTTTGATAAATTAGAGAAATAAAATGATATTGTTTTGATGAGGTCGGAATCATGGGAATTTATTGCAGGTAAAGAAGCCGATTGATATAAAGTGTACCAAAAGTTAGCTTCTAATAATTTTTAAGGCTTGTCGTGGTGGAAGTCGTTGCTACGAGTCAAATTTGATCGAATATTGACACTATGCACCACCTGTCGAAACCGAGGAGTATACAAATACCTACAGATTTAAAAGGTAAAAAATATTAACGAATGGGGAGATATGATGGCTCCGAGCCACTCAGATCGAAAACACTCCTCACAAAGTTCGAGAAAAGGGCGAACACTCTGGTTGTCGATTCGATTCGTATATAATGTCAGAGCCAGATTTCCAGTATGCATGTTTTCCAGTATGCACCACCAGACATGCAGAGCTCAACCAGGGCGTCGACTCAACTGCAACTGCATCAGCAATAAAGCAGCAGTATGTAAAAATCATTGATTACAGATTTATGAAGCATCAGGATCGAGGTGCTAGCATACAATTAATATTTGCAAAGTTCCTTAAAAAATCGGTTCTTGCACTCATTCATCAGAACTTGCGAAAATTTAAGAATCCATTGATCTATCAAGCTAGACATGGGCAAAGCCGTTCCTTTCAGTGAACTACTTCACTCCGAGTCACTCACTTCAAGGAACGAGTTCACTGAATTAGCTCCGGAACTGTGCATTCCTTCGTTCCGATCTAGAGGATGAGGACCTATAAAAAAAAAAGTTTGCACAGTTACGTGAAGTAGTTCCGGAACTGATCGTTCGCTTTTGTCACTCACTTCAATAAATTGTTCTTCTGGGACAGTTAACTCCTGAATGACTCATCTCTATATCAACCTCAGATTTTTTATATTGTAGGCTTAGTTTAAGGGGGAAGTTAAGTGATTTCAATGCTCCTAGTTAAAAACGTAGACGCCTAGAACCCGATTCTATTAAAATTCAGTATTTTCTTCACGCGTTTCATCTAAAGTAGGTATCCTGCTAACTATCGTGAACGAATCAATAATAATAATAATAATAATAATAAATAATCAATGGTGCAACAGCCCAAATCGGGCCTAGGCTTTGAAGTAATGCCAGAGTTACTTCATTGCGAGACCAACGGAACACTAGAATCAATAAATTTTTAGACAAAAGGACTAAACAAGTATATTTTATAATGACGGGTCTCTGTATCGGGAACCGAAGTCTTCCTAGAAGGCTCAACTGGACAACAGAATACATTCCTCAGCAAAAGGGGGTGGACTGGTCATCTCTATTTAGGAGGCAGAATGAATTAGGAAGGTGTAGTAAGGTGACAGTAGCCAGGGTTACCCACACTCCCATATATCAATAAAAAAAAAGGATGGGAACTCGCTTTTCGAACAGGGTCGGATATATTCTGCAGTTGGAAGAATCTGACCAACTGCAGACAATCAAAATTGATTCTGACTACGTCAAGTTCAAGAAAAACTAAGTTGCTTTTAAAACTTTAATGAAAGGGTTTTTGCGATAGTAGTTGCTATTATACCAGATCATTGTTGTTTGAAAGAGCATCTTGAAGAAAGAGAATCTCAAGTTCTTGCATATGTGATCAATTATGTGAAGAAGATGAGTTGGTGAACCACTTTTTGTTGAAGTAAACGATTTATAGTCCTAAATCTAGGCAAGATGTACTTTTCGACAAGAAGTTCAACCAGCGAAAGACAAAGAAGAAAGTAAAAGATACTATCTCTTATTTATGGAATGTTTTCTTGGTACTATAAAAGCAAATTTTGAAGAAATGGTTTGTTGTGTTCCGGCGTCAGAGTTTCTGGTGTGAAACCCCAACACGAAATTCGACTGTTGATTAATCGCTGTCCCTGAGGACATGCCAGTGAGAAAACTTTCACAGAATAGGTCAGTTTATAGGACTGTTTTGGACTAGGTTTGAAGGAGCTGTTTCGTCATCGGAAGGCATAGACTCGTCAGAGGGTGTATCATGCTAACTATCCGAAACACCCTGACTGCCCTGACAGCTGGTGGTATTGCTGATGAGTACTCTACATATATAGCGATATTGAAACCTATTTTATTATCTGCGTATTATATTGGAGCGAAATTCTTGGCATCGCATCCTTACACTAAAAGTAGGTGGCACTGAAGATCACCCAAAACTTCGACCAATTTGGTGGTATTTTTGGCTGTTCGCAAGGATATATAATGTTCAGCGCCAGCAATTGAATCCCGCTAACAGCAATTTTATTTATTTTTGCCAACTTTATATTAATGGAATGTTTCCATGGTAAGCATAGAAGCTAATTTGGAAGAATTTTTTGTTGTTTTCCGGCGTCAGTGGAGTTTCTGGTGTGAAACCCCAACACGAAATCCCCGACTGTTGATACTATATCTGTTTAGTTCTGATGAAAGAAGAGCTCACAAATCAGAATTCCAGTAGGATATGAATTTCGTAAAAAAATCAAACGATGAGAGTTACGAGTGAACTACTGTAACAGAACACTTCAATGAAGTGAGTAAGTGAAGTAACACCAGCCATTGCATTGCATTGGTGAAATGCAGTTCAGTTGGAAAGGTGATTAAAACAAAATTTTAACGAATGAAGGGAGAACGAAGACTAACAGAGTAAATAGTACGAAAACCGTGAGATGAGAGACATACAACAAGCAATTTTCACGTTTGACCCTCAGAAACACACGCAGCGAAGAAATAACTTAATTCTTGACAAACAGCTCACCTTTTTCAGTGGTTTATCATTTATAAATTTTTTTTTCATATTCATTTTATATTTCTATGGTGTTTTGCATTGGGTGAATATATGTATACACGATGAAAGAAGAATACCATGACATTCCATTATAAGAAAGAGTAGCTCTACAAAAATCGGGCTTCTCCCAATCTCTCAACCAATATGTAACACGACTACTGAACTGTCTGATTTGTGAACGTCTGTTTAGAGACGTCCATCCACACAAACCAGCACAATTGAACGACTGACTGACTAGTGAGTGTATGCTGAACGGCTGGTTAGAGAAGAGAGTAAAGTGAACAGTTCAATTGAAGGAGAAGTAACTATTGACGAGTGACTAGTGACATGGGTTGGTTACAGAAGAGAAAAGGTTGTAAGGACGGAAATTCCAACGTCCAAATTTCCGACCACACCGAACTGTTAAAACAGAAGACCAGGCCACGGAGGTTAAATACTTGTACAAATAGCAATAAATAAATTTAAAATTCCAAGCCTAAAACCAAGAATAGAATAAACATGAATTACACATACATAGAATAACATAGCGAAGAACCGGAAATTTCGCAATTATATAATTCGCAGACAAGCGATGTTCTCTCCGATATATAACCACTAGCGAAATACCAGAGGGGAGGCAGTCCACAACTAGTAGCACGACGAGCAGAGGCGAGAGGCAACGAGCACGACGAATAGAGACGAGAGGCGACGCGAGAGGCAACGAGCAGCCGTTCCATAAGGAGAACAACGAGCCGAGTTACGACGACGGCTAAGGAAGAGGACGACAAACGTTACGACGAATAGAGACGGGAGAGGCAACGAGCAGCCGTTCCATAAGGAGAACAACGAGCTGAGTTACGACGACGGCTAAGGAAGAGGACGACAAACGTTACGACGCGGCGAGAAATATCTACGAACGAACCGAAATTAAGAATGAAGTAAATGAAATTTGGAATTATTGAACATTAAATAAAGTGAAGTCAATTAAAAATATAAATATTTGTAACGAACCCTGGCTCCGACGAGTATACCCTGGAAAATAAGTCGTTCAAAGGGTAAAATGAACAGTTCAACTGAAGTACTTTGCTGAACTACCTCTTTAAAGTAAATGACAGTAGTGTACAGTCCAGTCAGCTTAGGTATGAGAGGTCAGAAACTGGACTATTAGGTGTTAATAATTTTTAGTGCAGTACTTTACTTAAATTAACCTTTTTCTCTTTCAAAACTACTTCAATTGATCAACAAAGTTTTTTGCTCATCATCTAGTACCAGAACAACTGAGCTCTTTTTTTGCTCATCTTCTTAGACCTCTTTCATTGTCTCCTACCAGATCTACTGACTTTTTTTTTGCTCATCTTCTGGTACTCATCTCTAAACACTCTGAATTCATTAATTGAGCGAACTGAACAACTTCACTGAACTAGTTCCTTAACGTGAATGACTGGGAGTGAAGTACTTCACTGAAAGGATTTGATTTGCCCACCTCTACTCCCAACCATTAAAAGCAGAAGCGGGCTAATACACTTAGAACACGTTTTGGGAAGCGTGAATTTTATTTACAGTTATTTACAGTGTGCAAACAACAATAAAGTTACGCGAAGCATTGCCAAGTATAAAAGTTTTAGATTTGAAATTGTATATGGATTTGTAACTAGAATAATTAGAATTAAGCGATTTGAATAAAGTGATTTGTTTTCCTTAATGTATTGAACTGTTCGGGCAATTTAATTTTGTAGGAAATAATTATGTGTTCAATCCAGCTAAAACTAAGAGCTAGACACGTCCTAGGACCAAAACTTACACCATATTTTTGACCAGAATAATAATCAACTTCGCCGAGACTATTAGCATATTGTCATCTAAAAAACTTTTTAATACTACTAGTGCTTTTATACAATGAAAGAAGGTACAAGTGAATCGGTACAATTTTAATTGTCCTCTTATCTCTAATAATTGCTGAAATGACCGTAAATCCAAATGGCAACAATTTCAATTCCGAGAAAATGTGAAATTCAAAAATCTCTTTACCAGTATCCGCGCCATTTCCCATGGCAGAGTATTTTCCGGAGCACGGGTAATTTGTTTTCAAAATTTCTTCTCACGTGGATTTAAAATACAGGTACTTGTATCACGTGATATTGTAATTGAAGTCACGTGACTCCGAACACAACCGATTTTCATGGAAAACATGCCGGGCCTTCCGTTTAGTCCTCGTTAAAGTCTCGAATGTCGTCATGGCGTGTTCAAATGCGGACATAATATCAAAGCTATCAGGACATGTCTAATAATAAAATTGAATGTACATTTTACGGCGCTTATGATCTGTGTTTGTTTTTTGCACAAAACGGCTTACTTTTTAAATGTCCTCATTATATGCTTCATCATTTTCATTAAAAATAAATAACCGCTTCCAACGAATTTATTGATGGGATTGTTAACTACTGAATGGTAATTGTGATGCCATTTCGCGCTATTTAATGGTCGACAGCAAACAATAAAGTGTTGGGAGGAGGGAGGCGGATGCTGGGTGGTGGAATGCAAAAAAACACAGAAAATAATAATAATGAAAACGACGAGCTTATGCTTTTTAATTACCTGAATAAACAGCCAGGACGAGACGAGCGCCAAACTACTGTACTGTCCATTAAATCGATAGTGGTAAGCATAAAACGAGAAGTGGTACAAGTAGAAGAATCTGCAAGTAAAAATGGTTAAAATCATAATTAGGTTGACGATGGAGCGTAATGGAGCAGTAAATATGAATTTTACGAGTTTGTCGTCGTTTTATTGTTACACCCTCGTTATCGTTGGTCGACTTTCATCACCCTTAAAAGCCCCCCAATATCCTCTTCGGAGGTGCAGAGAAATATCGAAATAAAATTTTGATTTTATGGGCAAACAGTTGAAGACTTCATTGGCTACTACGCGTTGTCCTCCGCAATCAATGGTAAAAAGTAAAGCAGCTTAAACGTATCTCTACAGTCTTTTATTGCGGACATGGTCCTTTTGATAAAACGGTCATTCAAAAGAAAAAAATCCCCGACGATTATGGAAATTGTTTTGGTTCTAATCAGCAGGATTTAACAAAATTCGAAAGAGGATAATGAACCATTTTGGACAATAGTTTGGAAAATGATCGATAGATGGACACAGAAATCGATGCTTTAGTTTGTTAGAAGCCATCACGTGACTGCTGTTTTACGATTCCAGAAAAGATTCGAAAGCAGCTCTATTGCTTACAGTAAATTCCGTAAATTGAGGGAGGATATTTGTACAGGATCATGCTTTATGATTTTTTAATAATAAAGTATTGTGACCGACCTGAAATTAAAAAAAAAAAAAAAAAAATTGCTACTACTTTTGTAATACCACGTTTTAGGACTAGTAAACCTTAAAAAACTTTCCGTCTGTTCGATGGATATACCATACAAGAGCATACAGGGGTGGAATAAAGTGAAAACGGTTTTTTTTCCAAATTTTTAAGAATTTCGTTTTATCTTTTAGACCTGTTGCGTTTATGGTGTTCAATGCACCATTTTAAATACCTATGGAGTTTCATGCATCGCGGTAAACTGATAGACTGAGTTTTTGGGATCTTATAGCCAGAATGAATAAGTTTAAATTAAATTTTAAGAAATGAAAGAACGGCTTGCTTCTAGACTATGATAACTTAACGGTCTAGTTATAACAGTTAATGACGTCAGACGCAAAGCTGTGTCTCAATTTTTCTTCGGTTCGTGTCTTGACTATCTATATGACAGCTGACCTATCAGTCAATCTAAAGCTAGTATTAAGCTTTTAGCACACTATACCGACAAGACACGGCACGGACCGACAAAATTCGGTGAGAATCAAATGCATGCACTTGTAAGGAAGTCCGCACATTTATACAGCACGGCACGACACGACACGGCGCTGTACAGCAATTGTCGGTCGGGGTCTTCGGGCAACAATCCTTTCCGACAAATCCCACACTGTGTCGTTCTGTGCCGTGCTGTATCGTGTCGGACTGTGCGAGAATTCTATTTCAGCATACAAAAAAACGAAAGAAAATTTAATTTCTTTGGTAGCTCCATTTTTAAATCTTTGCTTTATTTTAAAGATGTACTGATAGAATGGCTGGTACGTTACTAAGAGGTATTATGCTGGTGGCCGTCGGTGTACTGTGCGGTGACACCATCAAGCGCCGTACGACGCCGGCCAGTGCCGTGTCGTGCTGTGACGTGTAGTGTCGGTATAGTGTGATACAAGCTTAACACTGTATTATGGCAGGCGGTCAAATATTTGACCATAAAAGTTTGACCGATTTTGATGTCAAATATCTATTTGGCACGCTGCCCGATTGCAATGTTACACTATGACACATTTGACAAAATCGTAAAATTTTCTCTTCGTGTCAAACAGTCAAACGCCATCGGAATGAAATTCTGACAGAACTGATATTTGTTCAGATCTAGATAGACGTGTTGGCAGACATCGCAGAAACAAAAAAACTGAACTACAGTACTTAAAATAATTTATTAAATAATTATTGCTATTTGTTTAACAGATTGCCGCAAAAAATTTTCAGGAATGACATTTCCTGTTTGAACCATTTGACACAATTGTTTTTCAGAAATTGCAAACGGTCAAATGTGGTCAGATTGATTGTCAAATGGAATATTTTGTCAAACAGCATTTGACCATAACTGACACCATCTGACAGCATTTGTCCGCTTGGCATACAGTGTAAAGCTTTTATTACACTGTATGACCACACTGTCTAGTCTAGTCTAGTGGTAGTGTATCCACTTTTCATCACCAGTCACGATACGATGCAAAAATCCTTTCCTGTTCTGCCGTTGAAGCAGTTGTTCGCACGTGAACAAACGCCGCTAAGATGCCGTGTAGGCTACTATGGGACTGAAAATCTAAAGGATAACCAGTAGGATATTTTCATTTCAATAAAAAGGGGACAAAATATTGACATAGTCTTTTAGCAGATGAATGTCAAAAAAAAAAATTCAGATACCGATTTTTAGACCATAGAGACACGAAGTGATTTTGCTACAAGACATCGTTCGGCCACATGGTGCTGACATTGTGAAAACCTATCTGGAAACACTGAAATGGGACGTCTTATTTTACCCGCTGGCACTGTATTCACAAGATTCATTCCTGCCGACTACCAACTACATATTCCAAACGATGGCGCATTGCTTTGCTGACCAGCGCTTCCGTTCTTTTGAAGAAAGGACGTGAATTTTCTTCAACGCGAAATTCGTTTGCTCCCAGAAAGATGGGAAAAGGTTGTGGTTAGCGATGGACAATATTTCAAAAATTTAAAAAATAAAAATAAAATCAATTTCTCACACTAAAGGCTCAAAGTCTGACAAAAAAACGCCGGGAACTTATTTGTACACCAATATAACTTTTTATCGTCATATATTTTCTTTTAGCCACGTAAAATTTTAAGTTTATTACACTATCCAATCATGCGAGTCTTCAAGTATCAGTTTTATTTTTGTCAGAAGATATGACATTCAGAATTTTTAGATTTCAGCTTTTAATCGATTTTCCCCGTACTCCCTTACCATATGCTAATTTTTGTGTGGAAATGGCTTGTGGATCCAACATCCTAGTATAACGGTTTATCTTGTTTCGTCTAAAACATTTCCCCACCTTCCTCCGAACCCCTAAACCCCTATCACTGATTTCTTAAAAGGGTTCATCCCGCCTACCCACTAATAAAATTTGAACTTAATAGGTAAAAGAATTTGTGAGCCACGAACTTTCAAATACGTTTGCGTTCGGCGTATATGGCGGACAGACGGACTTTTCTATACTGAAACGTGATAGTTTCGAATTTTAGAATAGACAATTTTTTTTAATATTCAGATCGATCATAATACTTTATTGTTATTATTATATTAAAATCACTCGGCTCGACTGTGAACAAAAGGAGACTGTCAGTTAGAATTTGTTCTATATGCAGAATTTTCAATGACATATAGAAATACCGATTTTACCAAAAAGGAAAATTTATAGTTCCAATGTTTTTGAGTAGAATTAGCTTTAATTTCGAGTCTCAGCCGAAAACCTATAACATAACCTGCACGGAAAACCAAAACTTAATTAAGGAGCACTTCAGTAATGTAGGAAATACCACCACATTACACTCGACACTCGGTAAACATATTATGGCGCACCCAGTGACCGCATTAAGGAATCGACTGTGCGGGTCGAAAATAGCTTTATTATCGGCTCTGGCTTGCACCCTCTCTCTTAACCCGATTTGCAGCGCTATAATTCACATTGATGGCCACCAAACCCGATATAATTAATTTTTTGAGCAAACACTCATTCCAATTTCATTCCCTTGACTCGGGGTTGTTCCTGCTCCTGTTTCGATGTTATGTTGGTTTAAGGCAGAACGAACGAACAGAAAAAAAAACACATTTAAAGTGAAACAGAAGAAAAATGAAGGGTTCCGGAATTGATTCGATTTGGTTAAGGATCCTTAAAGGATATATCGAGGGACATAACTAAATGTCATGAATGGAATGTATGTTTTTTTTAGTTAAGTAAAATTTCAATATCGGAATGTTTATTGGACCCAAACGCTGATATTAAAAACTTGTAACAAGAAAAATGAATCAGATTATTTTCACAGAAGAGGAAAAAAATGTCAAATACAAAATTTGCGCAGTTTATTCTGTTTAGAATTAAGAATTAAATAAATTTTGTTTTTCCTTATTTAGGTCAGCTGATCGCAATGGATTACTATGGAATTTGGTTGGTGTATTTAGGTGGTGGGTGACGGAACATGGAAGTGATGAAATAAGGGTGCTCTAAAAAAACACGTCTCGTATCTCAGTAATAGTTTCAGATAGATTCTTAGCATTCTTACGGGAAGTAGGACTAATAGACCCCTATCTACTCTAAGCCCCAGAAAAAACAATTTTGGGCGTGTGGGTGTACGGATGAACATATTTTCACGAATTTCGTCATATATCTTAGGTATTCTGAAATATTGAACTCATTTTTCTACGAATTCTTCACATAAATGCATACCATTTTCAGGATTTTTGGAAATTTGACCCCAAAGTGGGTGTAAAGGGGTTGAATATATTAACACGAATTCCCTCAGGTCTGACTAAATATGGAATAACTTTTAACTTCCACGGATTTGTTTTATAATTACTTAAGACTGGTTTTCAAGGCTTTTCTCTTTTCAACACCTAAGAAAGATTTTAACACGTTTCCACGAATTCTGTCATATCTCTTAGAAGTGATGAGATATCGGGTTAGTTTTTATTTCCGTGGGCTTTTGTTAAATATATTTATCTAAAAATTAATTTCAGAATATTAGCACCAAACATTTTCAAAAATTTTGCAAAATTTAGTGTCAAGTGAAATATCAAGTTGCTTCACGATTTTTCCCTTTTCAACGCCTAAGAAAGGGTTTAACACGTTTTCACGAATTCTGTCATATCTCTTAGAGGTGATAAGATATCGGATTAGTTTTATTTTCGCGAGCTTCTTTATCTAAAATATAATTTCAGGAAATTCAACCCCAAATATTTCCACAAATTTTAAAATCTAGTGTAATGAAATATCAAGTTGCTTCTTTTGAAATTGTCTAAGAACCTTTTTCACAAGTTTTTGAAATTCAACCCCCAAGTGATTGTAATGAGTATGCATACGTTTTCACAATTTGTCATATCTATTAGGTCTCTCTGATTAGGCTTCAAAGTGGTTCTCACTTATATGGGGTTTTAGTGTAAATAATATTTGACGCAAGCTGTAGACCATATCTTTCTAAGGTCAAATTTTTAATACAGACCAAAACAAAAGTTTAGGTCAAAATTTCATGTTCTGTGTGTTTTAAAGCAAATGTTCCCTGCATATCTGAAGATCAATTACAAGGTGGCTTTATTTGATATTTAAACCGCTAGATGGTATACAAATTCAAGTCATTTCGAACGTCTTACCATCAAACAAAAGGATCCAAAACTTGCCTATGTAAATACCTGTCAAATTAAGGTCCCTACCTTTATTTTTCTTAATAGTTAAGCTCTTGACCATTAATCTTAAAAAGGGGAGGGGAGCCTTTAAAAATTTGAAATGAAGGAGAAGGATACCTAGAAGAAGGAGGGTGTAACCACATAAATGCGGATTTTTGGAAATTTGACCCCAAAGTAGGTGTAAAGGGGTTGAATATATTTTCACGAATTCCCTCAGGTCTGACTAAATATGGAATAATTCGTATAAAAGAGTTGGGAAAAAATTCACTGTAACAATAATGCAACCAACAAACCAATATATTTGAGTGAATTTATATTCACAAAAAACTTCTAACAAAAAAGGGTGAGGAATGATAATTGGGGGATGGCTGCCCTTCGTGAAAAGGAGATGCAGAATAAATGATGGGGGAGCATAAAATTCTTAAGCAAAGCGGTAAAGTGCACATGGGCACTTAATTAGGCAGTCGTAATGTTTAAAAACTTGTCAAAATTAATATTCAAATTTAACCTTGATTGTCCCAAAACTACCCTTTTTGAACTACGAAATTCAAAACGCTACAACTTCGTCAATTTTTGAGATTTTAGCGTGATATCAACTCAATTTTGACCTCTAACAAGATAAAGTCCCTTTAGACATGTCTTTCTCGACGTTTCATTGGGTAAGAACCTTTATCTTGGAAATTTTTACTTCTATTCTAAGAACAAAATGAAGTATCCAAAAACCTTACAGTCTTGAAACAACTGATGTTAAGGCTCGTGTACACTAGCAAGTAAAACTTGTTAGAGTTGCTCTAAGACATTTATTGCTGCATGTGTACACGGTTCCGAGAGCGTATTTGCCCAAGTTTGTGCTCTAGTCAGCAAATGCTTGCCTTTTCCAGCATGTTGTGAAAATTTAAAAATATACACGCTAACTTGCGAGAGTTGAAATCTCGCAAAAAAGTTCCGAAATTTTTCAGCAAGTCAATACAGTTGCATTGGAAGAGAGGTTAAATTTAGTTTTAGGTGTCGTACTTCTACTATAGCTTACGTGCGAAATATGAACGGAAAGTCCGAATGGAGTTCCGAGGACACGTTTTTGTTCATTACCAATGTGGAATTTTATCCAGAGTTGTAGTATTTTTCTTTTTCATTTCGACAGTTCAACGAATTTTTGATGATAAAGTGTACACGGAAGAGCAAGTTTTACTTGAAAGATTATTGTAGAGCTACTTGATAGAGTAAAATTGCTGCAATTTGACAGATAGTGTAAACATCGCACCAAATTACTCTAGCAAGAAATGTCGCAAGTTACTTGCTAGTGTACACGAGTCTTTAGACTCCGACTTTGACTGCGCCCTAGACATAGAGATATATGTGTTGGAGCAGCGACTGTTTCTCGCAAAGGACCGGCTATAAACACTTACTCACATGTATGTTATACTCCGGTCTCGAACACACAAAATGCAAAACAACTAGGCTACCATTTGCATTTCACAGCCAGCTGGCATGAAACGCTCCCAACAAAAACCTACAATTTTGAGTTTTCATACAAAAACGGCGTCTTGTCGTCTCCAGTATGTATATCTCCACGGTCCTGGAGTATGACCCATCAAGTAATTCCTGTGGTACATGTGACAGTGGCGCAAGAATGCTATTGTAGGCTTGCACATTTTAGTTCAGCATAGTGTGCCATCATTTCCGAATCCCGCACCAAAAACGAACTAGTTCATTCTTTTAGTTCACTAGTTCGCGTGAGTTTTGTGATGAGAAGTTTGGACTCGTCGCTATTCTGGTAGAATGTGAAAAACAAAAGTTTCTCAGGTAGAATGTGATGACAAAATATGATGACAAAATAAAAGTTCGTCTGGTGCAATGTGATGACCAAACAAATTTCGTCTGCTAGAAAATGTGATGAACAAAAAAAAAACCTCGTCAATCACAAGTAAATTGTATCACTACAATACATGAATGAATAGAAACGAACCAGGAGTGGAACTGACTGCGATCTAGTTCGTTCATTTCAGTACTGAGACCGTTCTTCTGAACTAGTTCGTTCGCAAACTTTACAAGGCTATTCTATTGCAACCCAATTTAAGCCACTTCCCGAACTTTGACCCGAAAAATAACAAAGTTTCGTCGAGACTGTTGGAAGATTTTTATTCAATCTACGAATTTTTCTAAGAACCTTAAGATAGATGATCAATGACATTCACCGCATCTGAATTTTACGCATCCCTAGTTTGAAGTGACGTATCTTTAGCTGCAATCAGTGCCATATCAAGGATAGAAATCGGGAACAGTATCTTTATTTTTCTGTATGACGACATGTATTCGAAGTCCAACCCCAACTTGCTCAAGCCTCTGCAGCATCTCTGCTGCATCTTCCAGTTGAATATCCTTAGAGGGATGAACGTCAATAGTCTTGGAAGTGTTTACACTGTGTATTTATGACAGGACGTGTTGTGCCATCAATACAAATTTTCAGTTCAGTTCCTGATGGTTCGTTACGATTCAATGAATTTCAAAATCCTTCCTCACGACATTGTCCCATAATATAAAATTTGACGTATTTCAATGCGAATGGATTTCCTCAGACGAAAAAGACAATTGGGTGCTTCTGATCGGCGCAGCAAGTGTCCACTCCCTAGTTTGTGAAAAACTGCATCAGACATTTAATCTCAGCCAGAAAGCGAGAAGGGTCGGAACAAAAAAGAAGGAATCATTCCCATCCTATTATTGTTTTCTTGCCACTTGTTATAAGTCCTAGTCCGATAATACTGCAGAGCGCTGTTTAACGGCAGAGGAAAAGACGGGCACTTTTCTTTCCTTTTAGTGCAATATGTTCGGGGGAGAAACTGCTATCAATTGATCGTATCCAGAACTTCGACAGAAATATGCTTTTACGGCATGCTGATATTTCGACAAGGCAATTACTCCCTATGGAGTTTTATTTCGATTAGTTAACTATGAGTCCTGATATATTTTACGGACATTCGAGATACTGGCGAAGGACAAGGAATAATCCCGGCAAGAAGATTCGAAGAAATTTTCTGTCGTACAAGAAATGAGTTATGAAAAGCGTTTTTAAAACTGAAGATTTTCATCAAATGCTGAATTGAAACATTGGAAGTGACAAGTTCGTGGACCTTGTTAATGAGAAGTGGATATTGATGCAAGACGCAGTGGAGAATAACGTCACTTAAATATCAAAAGTTAAAGAAAAATGATAGTCATAAAAAAGGGAACCACGAACGTCCTTAGAGGGAGGGAAACTAGCTCTCATCTGTATTCTATCAATTGTAAATAGGGAAAAATATATTTTTCCTTGCCAAATGTTACTAACTTTTTATTTGCCTATTCCATTCATTGTAAACCGTTTGTTCATTTCTTCTAACTTCTATAGTGCTTATACTCGAGAAGAAATCTGAGAGTATTATAAGTTCAGTGCAGGCCAAAAGTTTATAACGAAGAAAAACCGAGCCTCAGACGAAAAAAAAAATGATAATTATTGTTTGTTTATTTGTAACCAAAAACGCCGAATACGCTTGCTGGCCGTCCATTCGTCTGTCTGTCTGTCCGTATGCACGATAATTCAAGAACACTTTGACCAAGAATGTCGTTTGGTCAAATTTGTAAGGTTAAATTCGTTAACGTGCAAAACCATCCTACTCCTTTGCGTCTTCCATAGAAAAAGTGTTCAAGAATATTGGCTAATAGCTTCGGAACGCCTGAAACTGCACAGTAAGAAAAAATCATTGATTTTTACATTAGGATAGTAGGCAATTATGCCTCACCTTTTCAAGTAAAAGTCAATTTGAATGTAATTTTCAATTTTCGGTCAGTAAATTTCAATTTGCTATCAGTAAATCCCAACTTTGAAAGCAGCCAATTCACTGGATATTCTCTAAAAAAACGTGTATACTTAGCACTTTTGAAGATCTTGTGAGACTTTTCATGTAAATTATGCAGTACAGTTGAAAAGTACGTGAATAATTAATTAATTTCAAGTAAAAGTGCTTGAATATACTGGAAAATTTCAAGCAAAAATTGGATTGAAAATTAGTTTTTCTTAAAAGAGAAACAGTACACGACTTTTTGCATACGTTGCATATTATACGTTGGCTTTCAGTTTCAGCTAAAGGTATGAATATGCAAAGGTGTCCACGAGTCTTTCGATTACAATCTGTACGAATAACCTCACTCTATTTACGGAATTCATTATAACTAAAGAAATTGTTTAGTAACAAAGTTTCAAATTTTCTACAAATTAGTTTTGAGGGGAAATTTTTTAGTCAGTAAAATTCTTTTACTCTTTCGGATAGCTGCCATACAAAAAGTTGGGAAAACACATGTCTAAGAATATTGGCCGATAACTTCAGAACGATTTAAGCTAGGACTTTGAAACTTTGTTTGTGTCAATTTTCAAAAAGTTTGGAGCTAAATGTAATTTACGGATTTCTATAGATAGCTTCCGCACAAAAAGTCCTTAGGACAACTATATTTTTCGATAATATTTGAACGCTTCAAGCTAAAATTTGAAATTTTTTACACATTGGTTTTTAAATGGTACCAGGTAAAAGGATAGTTATTCCAGAAAGGGAGTGAGTCATTCCTGCAGCTGCCATGTGAAAGTCCCTGAAAAGCAAAAGTTTTTTTTGTGAGTCAGCTAGTTCTATATTATGTAATTAAACACCGATGATATTGTCTTTTAGTTTCGAGTAGTCCTTAATAAGAGCATGTGCCGTCCTGATTCTACTTTATCCCCAACTACATACAATATAAATTAGTGTTTAGTATTTCATATAGACAGTATCATTCGATTAGCTTACAGCTGATTGTGACTGCAATATGTGTTTATCTTTTGGTTACTGTTTAATTTCCCATTCCCAAAAAACGTAAGACCTTAGAAAATAAATAAAAAATTTCGACACTGTCGCCAAATTTTTAAATGTCTAACATATCTCTTCAGGGTGGTGTGTACGCACTTTTTGAGATTTTTAAATTAAATCTATTAATTACATTGCCTACATTTTGGCAAGTCAATTTTAAAATTGCGAAATTCGCTTACATAAACCTGACGCGATTTTATAAAACATTTCTAAATTAATCAGGGGTGCTAGCAGTGCAGCATTTTTTTTTTTTTTTTTTTTTTCTATTTATGACAGTGAATACTGGAGTTCGGTTAAATTAATAAAAATAGTTTTGGAGCTGTCCAGGGTATGATTAGATTTCAAAATATTTTAAAATTTTTTTTAAAATTGTTCAAATATTTGCGAAATTTAATATAGTGTTCAATTTAGCGATGTTAATCCAGGACAGTACCTGGGGAAATGCACTTCAGCGTGCAACAACACCACCACTACCTTCATGTTAATTTTGCGCATTTGTAATTAAAATTTCATTTAAACAAACCAAAACATTATAACAATTTTCTTTCAATTCAAACAAAGTGTTGATGAACCTGTGTTTTCCTTTTAATTGAACATGGTACTCAAAGTTTATTTTTTATAAAAAAAAAAATCATAAAACTTGTGGAATGAAAATTTATGAGACTTTAGTAGGTAATAAAATAGCTTATCCGCATCAGGAGGCCATTTGAAACATTATTTTGTAGGTTGTCAGTTACATAGTAAAGCTAGTATTACACTGTTTGACCAAGTGATCAAACTGCAGTAATAAGCAATCCGAAGTAGGCGAATACAAATTAATCTTACTGTATCCGCTCGGCCAAAAACGCATTACTTATTACTGGAATTTGACCGCTTGGTCAAACAGTGTAATACTAGCTTAATCCACACCGCATCTAAAAAAATAATGAAGTTGCGCCCAGTTGGCAGATTTTGAACAAAACTTTCAAATATTTTAAATAACAAAAGTCGCAAGTGATTGCACAAAACTAGATAGTACTCTACAATTTCATTCCGATGTCATATCTTTTATATATTCGCCCGGTATCGTATGTGTTCTACTATGAAACCTTAAACCTTCTTTTCATAAATTTAAAATAAATTTCTATAACCGTAGACCCTAGGTCGTCCTTATGTGAAGAACATCAGCGAAAATCCTTATGGAATTCTTTACACAGATTTGATTTTCTTTGAAATTCACTTGCAGTTTTCTTGGCCTGATGCATATTTTAAGTATTAGATTGTGAATATGTGTTTTGCTTTCAGCTTACTTTGATGATTCCTTTCCGTATACATAAAATACATTTTTTTTTTATTTTTTTTACAATAGGTAGGTATTATGCGAATTTTTTGATATTTTATGTATAAATGTATTTTTTGACCAGAGCAACGGATATTCCTAGAAGACAACATTTTAGGGATTTGAATTTAAGCCATACTTTGAATTTCCTATGCGATTTTTGGTGTTAATAAAATTTAAAGTTTGTCCTTGTTGTTGACACACATCTGATATTCAAACCATTGTAATGAAATCGTATTATTAAACGAAGCGACATACGCGGAACATATGATATGATATGACAGTATCTGATACAAACAGGCAACGACATTTAGTTGCGATACTTGTCACATACTGGAGAATGTAATATATAATGAAAGAGCTTCAATACTAGGTATGTATCAGTTCCTTTATCTCCTACGTGCTCAGTATTGGGTTATCACCCAATAGAATGCTGGAATCGACGATGTTATGATAAGAATACCAGCAGTGTATCCAAGGTATTACTATATTGATTCTAAATATACAGGGTGTTTGGTAGTTGGTCGGCCTTTTCAGGGGTGATTCCTTGTTATATTTTGAGAAAAAAAATATCTACAGAGTGGGTCAGTTTTCAATATCCGCGGAGATACAGGGTCATAAGCTTTTCCGATAACTGAACCAAACGAGCCTAATTTTTTAGAGGGTCGCCGGAGCAAGTAAATAAAGGGGATAAGAACTTTTCTAAAAATTCAAAAGGAAAATGCTGATTTCTATATCTCGAGAACCTATAATGATAAAAGGATGAAATATTGATATTTAAGGCTACAGTAGTGGCATATTGGAAAAATATAATTTTTTATAGGGGTAGTATGGTACGAAGGTGGGGGTATTTTTCCTAACTATAGAACGGCTTATGCGACAAAGTTAAAACTCTTTATGTATATGTAAATCAACTAAAAAAGTAGTTCAGATAAGAAAAAATTTCTCTTTTTAGGATTTTGGGATATTCAACCCTTAAATGGGTTAAGGAAGGGTTGCATATGTTTTCACAGACTTCTGCTTGCTTTCTGTCTATTCTTTAGGTTGTCAATAGCCAATAACCTACACCGCATCTCAGCATTGAAAGCGTTCCGGAAAAATTTTGATTTCTAGATCTCAGGAAAAAAAAGTGAAGCTGGTGTTGGAGGGGGAGGAAAGAAGGAAATTCTAATTTTTACTTCTCAAAAGCCGAAAAGGAGAGAACGCTAAAAAATTACTACTATACCAGGTATGCAAGTATGAAACCGGAATTTTTTTATGAAAAATAGACGTTTATTTTACAAAAGTGTTACAACATATTTCATTCGAAGTATTGCCCATCGCTAGCTATACGTTTGGCCCATCTCTCTGACAAGTTATGTATGCCACGCCAAAAAAAAAGTTGTTCTTTTGAGGCAAACCAGTCATCGAGCCATTTTTGGACATTTTCGTAGGAAGTGAAGCGCTGCTCAGCAAGTGCGTGTCCCATCGATGCAAACATATGGTAATCAGACGGAGCCAAGTCTGGAAATTTTTTTCGCTTCGAATTCTCAAAATGAATCCACTTTTCATCGCCAGTTACAATTTGACGGAGAAATGACTTTCTTTGGTATCTGGCGAGCAAAATTTCGCAAGTGGTTTTTCGGTTTTCCTGCTGTCTTGCATTAGCCCTGACCAGATAAGACTTAAGGAATCTTAACAACTTTTCGTCAAACGCCTTAAGGCACGTAAAGTTTGTGGCAAAACTTAATGAATCTTATACCCAACCACAATAGCCTTAAAAAAGTCAAATACCGCCGTCAAATACTCATCAAGAGAGTGTAAATTAAAATAAATTTTTCTTTTTTAAAGTGGAGTTAACTATAAATCACAAGTCTGAAGTCACAAAGTACAAAAATTTCGGAAAATCTGTGAATAAATGTCAAACGCATAAGTTTGCTTAAGTTTCTACGCTCAGAACCGTACACTTAAGTTTTAACGAAAGTTTGGAAAAGTCAACGAAAGATGCCTTAAGTCCATTCTGGCTGTCTACGTGCATTTCTATACAGTCGTAGAAAAACTTAACCTGCCTTAAGTCTATTCTGGTCAGGGCTATTGAGTTCATGTGGAACCCATTTCCCCATCTTCTGGACCTTTCCCATGGCTCTCGAAGGTATGGCGACCGCTACTGTGTTACGTTAACCGATTTGCCAGTTGTGGTTGCGTTTGAGCGTCGCCCTCATCCAACAATGCGTCTTCAAACTTTTTCGGTGGTTTTCCACGTTCTTCGGTTCTCACGTCAAAATTTCCACTTTTGAATTTTTTAAACCACTCAAAGCACTGTGATTTACCAAGAGCATGATCAGCGTAAGCATTCGATGCGATTCAGCAGCAGTTTCTTTTAAATGGTAACAGAAAATCAATGCTGTCCGCATATCGTCGTTCCCAGGCACAAAAGTTGACATGTTCAACGCTCGTCAAAACTACACTGTTGTATGAAACCGGTATTGCTGGGTATTTTATATCTTTATCAGATATCCAAACAATAAAGTGGAGTCCATGGTTCGGTTTGACAGTTACTACTTTGACAGCTAGAGCCCTCTATGAGTGAATTCCGGTTTCATACTTGCATACCTGGTAGAGAAGCACTATAAGGAAAATAAAAAAAAAATTTGAAAGGGGTATCAAGGTTTGGAGTAGGGGGTGGTTATTGACTATATATTTCAGAAACGGCTTGAACTTTCTAAAGTTAAAGCTTAGTGAAAAAAACGTCCTTGAATGTGAATATAGAAATTCACATGAAGGACGTTTTTTATTATTATTTTTTTTCACGAATATCGTCATATCTTTTGGAAATATTGAATTATCAAATTAAATTTTTTTTTCTTCTGCGGGCTCTAGATTTAAGCGTTTAGAAAGATTTGTCGAATTAGATCATTATCCACCTCCTAAAAGAGCTGTAAATTGGTTTTGTACATTTTTACGAATTCCGATATATTTCTTAGGCCTAATGAGAAATCGAATTCACTTTCACTTCAAAAGGCAGAAAAAAACCGATTTAAGCATTTTTCGATGTTAAACTCCTGGGAGGTGTAAGGTATTGTTCAAGTTTTCACGAATTCCGACAAATCTCTTGTTTTGACGATTGGAAGTTCGAGTGGTGTGAAATTTTATTGTAATAATTCATCAGGAATCGTACATAGTAACACGGATAGGAACTAGCGAACAATTAAAACATTACATACTTTTCGTATCGCGTGAAGTCAAGAGAAAATATTTGTCGTAAAACTTTTTTTCCATGGTGTATGTCCTCATTTACTTGTACGGTTGTTAGCCTAGCAACGAGACTACTATGCATTCTACATATCCTTAAAACTCGGAAAGTTTTGCCTTCTTCCGTATACAAAACACCGAAAATGATAGCAAAACATAAATTTCACCGCAAAACAACTCGGTGGTTTTAACTATGCAAAAGACTCGTTTTTCGTTTAAGGAAAGCTTGATACCTAATTAGAAGCAAACAAACACTACATACAAAATTTTGTCTAGCAAAATCATTTCGTATGTAGAAAATAGTATTTAAGCCTTTTGAAGTTTATTTTAAAATTCTTTGGCTACTATACGAAAGGCTTCACGACACGAATAAAAAGCAGGAATAACATAAAAATAACATTGAAGTAAGTGTTCGAATGTAGGTTCTAATGGAGATTCTATAGAGTATACATGACGATGCCATAAGCCATACAGCAATAGACTTTTCCCCCAAATTAACTTGTTGGGCTTTAAGAACTGAAGTGACATAATCTTTTGCGGAAGAGAATAAAGAAAAAGCCATACAGGCAACTGCGCGCTATCGTTTCGCAGGAAGTTTTCTTTGATGTGTAAGAATATCTACCAAAAAGCCCACACAACCTTCGCCTTCTTACCTATATAGAAGCTAAAACATGATAACACATCGGCATCTTCAACGGCAATTATTTGACGCTGACGACATATTAATAAGCTTATTTCCGACCTAATGGTGAGGCATTAAAGACAGAGATCAAAGAAACCGAATAACTGATGTTTTTCTCTGTTACGCACTTGTAAGTATGTCGAAAACACCTCGAATCCCCATCACCTGGGTACACGTTCTTCCAATGCCAATGTGATATTTTCGACACCATACATTTTCTTAATTTTACGACATTCTGGAATTATTTCTTACCTTTAGATATTTGGCCATAATTTTTTCAAATCTTGTCGCTACCATGGCAATGTTTGAAAATTCATCTTTAGATAGACTTTTTCTTCGAATCTTTTCGGGATATAGATAGATACTTAAGACAGATTTATTTCAATTTTATTATTTTTTTGTTGTCGACAGTGCGAAAATGTTTACTTGTTTAGATATAAATTGGATAACTTTTAAAGGTACCACCTATAACAACGATTCGAGAGGGATAAGAAAAATTTTGTTTTAATGGAACGTTTTTCGGATGATAGACATTAAATAACAAGATTATGCATTCTAAATATTTATATGGAGTAGACATCAAATAATTGGACGAAAATTATTTTTTCTCGTTTCGTAGAAAATCCAACGCAATAATATTTAGTAAAAGGACTTGCGAAAAATAATAAAAAAATTCAAATAAAATCAAATACCTAGATGTTGTTGGAGGAATGGAAAATGTAGTTGAAAGTTGAGAGAATATCTACGAAAAATAGGAAAATAGTTACATTGCAGTACCAAAAGGGTTTGTTTGGTCGAGTAAATTTGGCGAAAAATTCAGTTAAATTATTATTATTTTAATTATATTCAGTTTAATTATTATTATTTCTATTATATTCAGTTAAATTATTATTATTTTTAGGATCAATGTTCGAAAACTAGTTAAAATGGACTTGCTCTAGACTGCTTACGCCGCTGCCTCATTTAACATATGAATTACGTAATTGCACTGTTGTAAAAACATTTAATTTTCAATAAAATTTCCAATAGGTACCTATATTTCATGTTTTCAAGTAAAATTACATATTTCAATGGGTTTTACACGAAATTACTGGTATTAGTAAATTATTTATGTACTTTTCAACGGAAGCCTACAATTTACATGTAATTCCGTGTAAAATTAACTATATTTATTTATGAATTCAAAATTATGTTCGTTTTCGTGTAATTCTATTGAACTATGAATTTACGACGAAAAACATGTAACACGAAGTTAGACGCTTCGTTCGATTTTGTTTTCTACTGAAATGTAAATGTAGTGCCTTCGGTAGCGCAGTGGCTACACGCGTCAAACCTATGCAGTAAAACAAAAATTGATCGCGAGTTCGATTCCTACCAAGCCAAGGATTTTATTAAGAGTAAGAAGGTAAGATATAATAGTAGTAAGTAGTAAAAAAAAACTTTTTTTGCTAAATTTTCCTTAGAAATAATCTCTGGCAAATTTCAAGACGATCGGATTAAAACTCGCAGATATCGGTTGTTTCGTAGTCGTCGTAATAGTCTTGTTCGAATCCTTTTATTTGATCACGTTTATCTAAAAATTAGATTTTTGAAGTCCGTGCGTAACATAGCTCAAAACAACTGCACCGATCGGATATTGTAGAGGAGAGAAATAAATTTATATCACTTCCAATTGAAAGTGTAAATTTGGAAAGGATATTCTACATTAATGTCATACCTGATCGAACTCATATGATTAATTGTAATTGCATGCAAATTATATTGTAATTTCTTAAATGTAAGAATAAGATAGATTTAATTAGAGTAGTATTCCTGAGGAAAATACTTTTATTTTCATTATAATTTATGAACTACTTCTAATAAAATGAATACCTTACTATACTAACTGAACAAATAATTATAAGAAAAGCCTTGTGCTAATAAAGTTAAGGTTCCATTTGCTTACAATACTTGATACATTTCCGATTGCTTATGCCAAACATAACATATTTCTTTAAAACATCACTATTATACATTTCTAGGAATCATATCACTGGATTTTTATAAGTGGCGTAATCGTTCTATTAAAAAGAAGCTTACGTGAACCACACACCTACGTTTCCACAATCACAGTTTTGTTTGAGCCAAACATAATATATTTTCTGAAATTATAACTATGTTTCAAGTTACCATGTCACATGATTTTTATGATTGGCGTAACCCTTATATTAAAAAGAAGGTTGCGTAAACCACACATCTAGGTTTCCACAACCAAAATTTTTTTTGGGATAAGCATTGTATGATTCTTAAAAACATAATTATAGTTCTAGTTATTAAGTTGTAAAAGTTTTCTTATAGACCTTGGTTTCGTCGATTCAAAGACTCCGATTTTCACCTGAGCGGCAAGAAGTGCTAAAATTGTGCATTTGGTGCTGATCAGCAGGGTATCGTCTACTATGACCTCTTAAAACCTGGTGAAACTGTCGATGCCCATCGCTACCACCAACAATTTATCAAATTGAGCCGTGCGCTGTGTAAAAAAATGCCGGAATATCAACAAAGACATGACAAGGGGATTTTACTCCACGACATCGGCACCATCCGGAGGTGCTACTCCTTCCCGCTAATTCATTAGACCTGGCCCCTTCTATTTTTGTGGATGGGCCACGCAGACGCACTGGCTGAGCAGCATTTCGGTTACATACGAAAACGTAAGCCTGAAGCCGGGTGTAGACCAGTGGTAGCGTACTAGGCTTGTAAACGCGATGTCGTGGGTTCAATTCGCACTCTATGCATAAATTATTTATAAGAATTTTTTCAGTTGCTATTGGCTTTGAAATTATTAATATAAATAGTGAACAGAGTGAACAGTGCGGAATGTTTAATAGGATCACTACTAAAGGATTTAACACTGAGCAGATGAGTTCTATTAACATTCTTATCAGATTTACTAGCACCATCAGAGATACCAGACAGTAGTTGATTTGTTATAGACAACAACATTGCTGTTCTGGTAGATCACATCTCAAAGCCAAACAGCACTCAAAACTATTAACACCAACTAGTACACTGCCATACCCGGCCCAATTTCTGACCTCCCATCCCTAAGCTGACTGGATTGTACACAATAGTGTATTAAAGGCTAACCACCTAAGTCCAGATCAGTATCCTTAAAAAAAAAAAAAAACCTCCCAAAATGGCTTGACGAGGGGTTTGCTTCGAAAGAGAAGGAATTTTGTTGGCGTGGTATCCACAAATTGCCCGAGAGATGTGAGCTTTTTCTTCTAAAAAACATGTGTTTTCTGACTAAAAAACGATCGTTTTAAGCTTATACACCAGTAGTGGGATTTTGTACAAGGCGAGTCGCCCAAAATATCGTCCAAAAACCGAAATTGACAACTTTGGGATTTTGACCACTGGTCTGGTCTATTAATTTGTCGCCTAAGGTGCTCAAAATCCCAAAGTTGTCAAGTTCGGGTTTTGGACGATATTTTGGGCGACTTCTGTACAAAATCCCACTACTGGTACACTTTTTTTTAGAGTGTAAATTCAAGATAATATTCAGTGAATTATCTGCTTTCGAAGCCAGCGGATTCCAACCTTGCTTTCAGTTTGTTTTTCCCGTTACTCCCGTTGTTTCCGTTTCTCTCGTTGCTCTCTTTACACCCGTTTCTCCCGTTGCTTCCGATTCTCCTGTGAATCCCGTTGCTTTCGTTGTATCCATTGCTCTCGGTGCTCCATTACTCTCGCTTCACCTATTTCTCCCATCGCTTCCGTTGCTCGCTTTACTTCCGTTGCTCCAGTTCTTTCCGTTGCTCCTGTTTCTTGCGTTGCTTCGTTACTTCTGTTGCTCCCGTTGCTCCAATTGCTTCCGTTATTCTAGTTGCTTCCGTTTCTTACGTTCCTACTGTTTCTCCTGTTGCTTCCATTTCTCTCCCGTTCAAAGAGCTACTGGAGACGACACGCCACCGGTATATACCTATATATAGGTATATATATATATCTCGATGCTCCCGTTATTCCCGTTGCTTGGTTTTTCTCCGTTGCTTCCCTTGCTTCATTGCGTTCCTCCCACTATGTCCGTTGCTTCCGTTGTTCGATTTTGTTAAAACCGAAAACACACAAATAGTAAGGTTCAACTCTCTAGCTTAAGTCGTGATATATATATATATATGTATATCAAAAACAACAAATTTATTTTCAGCAAACTTCATTTGTCTGGTGTTATACACAAACCGAATTTCATTTTTATAGCGCAATTGGTTCGTGGGATACCTATACATTAATCTGAAGATTTTCCTAGTCGTTTTTTGTCTAAAACGATCTCCCTACCTCCCCATAAAAACTTTTTAAAATCCTTATTTCTTGAACAGTTGATGATAGAAGGTTGAAACTTTGTTGTTGTCTTAAGACAAACTAGGAGCCTAGGCAAGGACTAACATTAGCCGAGTGGCCAAAGTACGCTTGTGTGGCTCGTGAAGGAACTAGTTCCGAAGAGCATTCTCATTTGTGAAATGAACGAACTAGTTCGCAGTGAATTGCGATCCTAGTTCGTTTGTAGGAAGTAGTTCGTCATCACATTTGCGTACACCATGTATTATTCCACTCTCGCGAACTTGGAACTAAAAGAGGGCAGGCACTAGTTCAGTCCGCGAAGGAAGTGAGGAATCTTCTTTTTTAGGTCATCACATTCAGTCTTTGGAACTACGAACTTAAAAAAAAGGAACTAGTTCGTTCGCGAGTGAAGGTGAGGTCCTTTTTATAGGTTACCCTACACCACTTATTATTTCTTTCTCACGAACTTCGGACTACAAGAACGAACTAGTTCGCAAGGGTGCGTGAACTAGTTCGCAAGAGTGCGTGAACTAGTTCGCAAGGGTTCGTGAACTAGTTCACAAGGGTGCGTGAACTAGTTTCTTCGCGATCACTAAGTTGCACTACAATGCGCATGCCTAGGACAAAGATGTGCGTGACCATGCATTGTCGTGGTGGAATACGACGGAATCGATTATTGCCTTTTTTACATCCTCATTAACTCTAACAGGACGGCCAGAGTGTTATTCATCTTCGAGTGAAAAATTTTGACACTATAGGTAGTATAGTTAAACTTTTAAAACTTCCCCACCATATACAGCACTCAACCTTTTGTGGTGTACTCATAAACAGTTTTTGAAAGCAACGAATTTTAGGACAACTGATTTTAGGGTTTTTTTTCCATAAAGCTGGTATTACACTGTATGCCGTCTGCTGTCAAATATTTGGCTGGACAAATTTGATCAGTTCAGTCAAATTTTTTCCATCAAACTGAACTTTGTATGACGCAAAACCAATAATGTGGGAAACAAAAATTTGGCGATTATACAATCTAGACGGCATTTGTCAGAGAAAATATTCAAATATTTGACAACAAGGCATACAGTGTAATACAGGCTTAATTAATTTGAGAACATTAACTTCGTAGAAGATGTTGTCTCTAAATGGAATACAGTTCAAGTGATGATTAATCAGTTAATATTTCAACAAGAGCGCTATCGTTGATATACAAATCAATAAGCTTGTTTCAAACATCCTTCCAGTTTTTTTGAAGAGTTGTTACATACAACGTTACACAGACGATGCACTTTATGATGGAAAGTATTTTTCATTCAGCGAAGCCAAGTAAAGTAAAAAAAGACGTTCTTATCTTCAGAATACACACTCGATCCTCATTGGAATAATAAACTTGTGTACATCTTTGCCATCATCAGCTCCTTATTATTATGTGCCGTGGTTCTCTCCGTTCTCAAGGAGTTTGTTTCTTCTATTTGCGAACAAGATATTTCCGCACTTAGGACTTTCGAAACAGAGTTTAATCTCTGTCAAGTGGCAACGAAAAGAAACATTCTCAAGGACTATTGTGCCTTTCTTCGGATTCCATCGTTGAAATATTAAATGAGCTCCCCATCGAGGTACACCCCAGCATCTATAAGATGAAAAGTACAGACGCTAAGCAGCAGTAGTTAGTACGGCAAGTAGAAGCCTCATCGTCATCGTATCACACCAATTAGCAAATAATCGCTTCTTCCTACTTACTGAAGACGGCAAGGACGCAAATGTAAGCGTGGTTGGCGGTGGGTGGAAACAACGACTCTATGTAGGAATAAGAAAAGAAAAAAAAAACACCTTTCAACAATACGAGCCAGAAGGAGCTCGAGAACAAACGAAACAATGAAAAATGCCATTTTTTCGCTGAAAACCCCAACAAGTTGTTATTTTGGACTTTGTACGCTATTCTTACCTGAGCCAATGACGTTTGGTGATGGCCGTGTGACAACAAATAGCGTCGTATTGATCAGCAATCCAAACAATCAGAATTATGTAGAAGGCTGTTGTTGTGTCGTTGAAGAACTCCGACATTATGGCTTCCATACCTGAAAGGAACAAAGCAGAAAGAAATCAGTGAAAATAATATCCATAGAAAAAAGGAAAACGCTTTCCTTTCAAGACATTCATGACGGCTATGTATTGTAATCATTAGATCAGAAAAATAAAAAAAAAACACCCACAATAAAAAAAAGCCTGACGGCATAACATAAATATATCGGTGACAAGCAAGACTTTTGACTAGCGTTTATCCTTACAACCTTCGTATTGAAAAAAACAGCACACTTCCACCTTTAACTTTTATTTCGCACTAGTGGAGGGTGGGTGTAATCCGGATGAAGAATTTAATTTATTTTTCTTATACATTAAAGAATAAATCATAAACGAAAATACTGTTTCGCGTAGGCAACTCATGTTCAAGTGCTCGATAAAGCAAAAATGTGAGGAGATAAGTCGTGACATTAGGAACATTTTTTTTTTAAATATGGGTACTGATCTAGCAATTATATCTTCATAATGATGGCAAGAAAAAAAAAGCAATTCGAAACATGACGATGGCAACTTTATAATGCAAGACGTTTGAATTTGGTCGGATAATTGCGATTTTAGTTGTGCGTTCTGGCGAAAATAAATCGAATAAAAAGCCTCTTTGAAATGCGACAAATTATTTCCGTAATTGGAGCATGTGCGTCACGCGAATTTTATCACCGATATCCAGGGTGGTAAGATTCGCGTGAACCACATGGTCAAATGTGCAAGAATCTCGCAGTTATCTCGAAGACATGTCTCCGACACCTCTCAGACACCTTATGCGAAAAGGACCCTTTGGGAAAAGTACACGTAATCGCCCCGAATCTGGAAGACAAATAATTTTTGATATAGCGCCATCTGTAATTTTCTAGTTGGTAAGTTTCATTTCTTTGCTTATTTAAAAGAGTGAAACCAAAAATAACAATTTAATTAAAAAAAAAAAATTAAGAAAGCATACTGAAGTCACGAGCGGCTGCAAGCCAATTGTATAATACTCTAGATGAATACTGAACTCCGATTTATATTGTAGTTGGGGAAAAATAAGAATTACTTGTATGTCATTATTAAAGGACTCTCGTTTGATAATACGTCAAGGGTTCAATTTAATTTCTGGAACTTGGCTAATCACCGAAAGAAATAATTCCCGAGGTTTCCATGTCTAGCGAAGCTCACTTGCAAACCTCGCAAGTCTTTGTCGAAGATAAATGTCCACAAACCTGGATATTTACTGCTAAAAGGCCTTATAGAGGTTATTACCGAATCTATTGCTTCATAAAGTTCAGCCTCCACTCGCAATTCCTACGGAATCGTTATATCGAAGTTAAAAAGTTCACAACCTGCACTCAACAGTCTTACCGAAATTATAGCCTCCGGAAACTCAGAATGCGAAGTTTTTTTTGCTAGTTGGGAGACACTCTTGTATGGGAGGTATCCGAAAGATGTCGGCCATTAACGAACCTAGATTTAGTTTTTCCCATACTACAGGTTGTGACAAAATCTCAACCTCCTATCTCAAAACGTTCTTGAGTTACTGTGCTAGTGGACGGAAAGACGGACAAATAGACGGACGGACAGAAAATGTATTAGGGGCTCCGAATTTAAAGCTTCGAGAGTCTTCGAATATAGTAGTGGTAGTATTTATAAAATAGCTGCCAACACACTAGCTTTGAAAAAGAGAAGTAGTCCGGAACTTGTTTTATGCTGGAATGCGGTGTAGGCAACTATGCGGCTGGCAACCATAAAAATACCGTTCCAAATAACCTCCTGGTGATTCCTTAGTTTGTATATAGTCACTATCACCGCAGCCCAGCATTAAAAACCTTTCGGACATCTTCCCATAAAATAATAAAGTTGTTTTCACAGTTTTCGCATCTACTATAGGTAATAAGTTTCAAATAGCATAAGCCGTATCTCAAATATGAAAAACCATCCCAACCTATTGTTATATACCATAATACCCTAGGTTCATTTTTCTGGAATGTCGCTATAGAAGCTCTATACACTTTCCAATTTATAGGTTTCTATCCTTTGCGGATTTTGGAAAATTAAATTCAGAGTTTTCTTATTTCCACCATTTTCCTACCCACACGCCCACCCCCGAAATTCTCCGCTAGAGATCTACTGGTCATAATTTCTCTAAAAATTTCAAGATCATATGTTATAGGACTCATGAGATAGGTATGTATAAGAAATGATTTTTTTTGAAAAATTACTGTTCCTCAACCTTTCGCGCTTCATCTCCACCCTCCAAAATTTTACATTCAGCAGACTCCACTGGTAATTCTATATAGAAACCAAATTGTATCTTCTTGGCATAATTAAGTCGGAGGAAGATATTGTAATTCAAAGTTTCAGTCTAGTTATTACAGTTTATAACGTAAGACATAGCAAAGCCGTGTCTTAATTCCTTTTTGTTTCGTATCTTTACTACTTTTACGACAGCTGAACTATCAGTCAACCTTAGCAAACATAAAAAAAGTATTTTTTATTGAATTTAATTTTATTTTTGATTTACGAAGTGTCAAATAAGCATCAGCTGAGCCATTTTGATAGTTTAGCTAAGCTTTTTCTAACATGGTATAATAGCAATGCTATGCTGTGACGTATTCGAATACGACGTTAATATCCCTTAAAGTAAAAAATAGTTCGAAATCTCTTCAAACCTAAGAGAACTGTCGGAATTCGTAAAAATAACCACACAATCATTTTACACCCGCTTTGCTGTTGAATATCGCAAAATTCAGATATTAAAAAAATTTAAGATAATTATATTTAAAACCCTTAGAAGTCAAAGAGAATTCGATAAGTTTTTGTCGGAATTCGTGAAAACTTTAATAACGATATGAATAAATGAATACTTTTGTGATTATATTTAAAGCTTTTAGAAGTAAAAGCAGATTCAAAATCTAATAGACATAAGAAATGAGTTAGAATTTGTGAATGTGTACACAACCCCTTTATACCACTTTATAAATATACAAATTTTGGAAAACATTTTCTATGTACTTATATAGATCCCAGAGAACTAAAATTAATTCGATACCTCGACAGACCTAAAAGATATGAGGAAATTCATGAAAACTCTTTTCACGGATATTTTTTTTGCTCCACCTCCGTACGCCAATACAAATCAATTTTTTTTATCAAATTCCTTACTTACATATAGTATATCGTAAAAAACTATCTATTCTATCAACAACATTTTCTAGGATGCATCTTAGCCATACATTTTTTTCCAGAATATTCAATTTTCACCCTCCCTCTATAACGAAAACTATTTTCTCTACTACGGGTCTACAGGATCTAAAAATACCATCACCTAAAAAGGGTTCATTCAATCTACTCACTTAAATTTTAACTGAATATCTCAAAGAGTTTGTGAGTTACGTGCCATCAAACGTGTTTGCGTAGGGAGTTTACGGTGGACAGACGGATATTTTTATCATTTTTTTGTCCGAAAGTCTGATGTTAAATTACAAAATTTCAGGATAGAATTTTTTTTTTAAATCTCAGCACGATCACAGTACCTACTTTATTATTAAAATATAATAGAGGAAAATAATTAAAATGGGATACAAGATTAATGGCGAGGATGACCAATTATATCAGGAGCTCTAAGACTAGGATTTTTACAGCAGCACGTGAACGCTTTAAAAAAGAAAGTTAAATGCGGAGAGAAATGGTTCACGAGGGGCAAATGCTACAAAGTTGAACCTTGGCTGCAAGGTATATGTGTAAGAGCAGAATATGCTGAATGTACAATTTTTGCTGTGAAACGGAAGAGAGAACATAACAAATTCTTTTGAGGATCATGAAACGTATCATAAGAATCCGGCAATTTAGACAGTAGGTAGATTTGACGACTACTTGGTGTCGAGAGGGTTTCAAGCAAGAGAGAAGAACTTGCGTTTTTCTTACAATACTATTTATTTGAATGCAGCTTAAGCTATAAAATAATAGATGAGCAAAGATATTAGACTAATAATCTCATGACAATCTAACAAGGGATCAAGCTTAAGAAAAATAATTGGCCGCAAAGACAAAAGAAAATAAGCCTAATTGAATAACCTGATAATGCCACAATTATGACCAATAAAATTTTATGTTAACAATTTAATGTAGTGTCACTCTATCCCCTTACATAATTTTCTGGTATAAATATCGCATATCTTCGATCTATGAAGCCTGTTAGTGTCAGCAACTCCTTTGGGGTACATTTATTCGAAACGAGCATGCCTAAGTCTTTCCAGCTCTCATGCAACAAACGAGTACACTTATCGCAAGGGCATATAGGATTCGAGGAAAGGAGCGATAGGAGCCATTGCCTGTGATAACATATTCCAATGAATATGTTAATATCAACTTGTAGACATTCCAAGTGGCCTATCACATTATCCGAATCCGATGTACGTAGTAGCTGAGATACTATAAAGTGCAAAGGATACATAACTTGAATAATTGGTCCTTTAATGCCGTCGGTTAGAACGGCACTCCACTGCTTCCGTTTCGCACTTTTCTGTAATGAAAATATGAAGCCAACAAATCAGCAATATAGTCGGGATCGGGATACACTAAACCACGTATCCGAATACATGAAATAACATATCAAATTCAGTTCGTCAAGCAAGGACTTACCGCACATACCGCATATATGAACGAGATATAGTGAGTGAGTGACTGTAATGCGAAATGGAGGTTTCTCGCAATTGTGACACTCCCAATAATTTGGGGTCACATTATATCTTGGGTTTCATCCATCCAATAAACAAATGAGCAATGAACGTGCTCCTATATACGAATGATGGCGAAGGCCGTACACTTTAACTGAACCCACAAGGGAATTAATGGAAAACGAGTTTCAAATTTAACCGAATAAATGATGAGTTATAGCTGAAAATTTGCGGAATACAGACGACTTGTGATATTTGTTTTCACTCTATCGGAAAATGTAGAATGGCCTAGTCAAAAGTTCCGGTTTTAATGCTAAAATGAATTCATTGAAAGCAATTATTTGCAATTTATATGCAAATTATGAAAGTCTTCGGTGGAAATAGTCTCCACGGAATACATCAATGAATTTTCGAAAAGGTTGAAAGTAATTCTACTCCCCATAAAGATAGCAGCAACCTTTGGAATTGAGCATTAAGTACACCTAGGCCGCTGTTTTGTATCCGCACTATGCCTGAGTATGAAATAAATATAAATATAATTGAAGTTTCTAGCCAAAAGCATCCAATGAAAAAGAACGGATTTTCCATTGTTCTAAGTCGTTGTATTGAGTATGGAATGCCAAGATCTCGAATAGTAGGCGTGTTTTTTTTGCTCCTTTATCCAGTACATAGCAGGTTAGTGAAATGCGAAAACAACATCAAAGTGCAAAGTGGGAAGAGCAACTACACCACCTCAAAGAGCTTCTATTCTGGCTCATGAAAAGTTAAAAGCCAACCGATGACGAAACAGTTCCTTCGGACCTAATCCAACACAGTCTGACCTCTCCAGTGAAGGTTTTCCAATTGTCATGTCCTCTAAGGACAGTGAATTATCAACAGTCGGGGATTTCGTGTTGAGGTTTCACTCCACTGACACTGGAAAGCAATTAACATTTAATCATAATGGCATGAATTAATGATTGAAGATATTTTAACAGGATATTTATACGGCAGCCACACGAAGGACTAATAGGATTATCTTTATAATGATACATTTAGCTCCAACTATTGGAAAATTAACACATACAAAATTTTAAAATCGTAGCTTAAACCCTTCTGAAGTTATCGGCCAATATTCTTGAACACGTGTTTTAAGAACATTTTATATGGCAGGTACCAGAAGGAGTAAAGGGATTTAGCTGACTAGTAAACTCGAACTTCGTTTTCTCTCAAAACTAATTTGTGCCAAATTCCGAATTCCTAGCAAAAAGATTAATTGAGTTATGGTGAGTTTCCTCAAATAAGTGAAGACATTTAACAGGATATTTGTATGGCAGCTAATCGAAGCACTAATAGGTTTTTTTCACAGTCATACAACTATTGAAAAACCATCGTATACAAGATTTGAAAGTTGTAGATTTAGGCGCTCCGAAGTTATATACCAATATTCTTGAACACGTGATTTAAGGATATTTTGTATGGCAGCTACCCGAAAGAGTAGGGCGATTTTGCCCGTTAATGAACTGAAGTACTAAACAGAAAACGGACTTCGACTTCGATTTTACCTACCTTACGGCAGTCGCAGGCCATTTGCCTACTTTACCGCAGTCGAAGGCGAAGTCGGTGTTGTGGGCATCACCATATAATCTTGTGTATTCTAAAAGACAGGGACTGCGCGGTCGAAGTCCGTGTTCTGTTTGGGCCCTTAACCTTACAAATTCAACGAAACATTCAAATTCAAAATTTTAATATCCTACGTCAAGGCGTTGTTGAGTTATCGTGCTAACGGACAGACAGAATGACGGAAGGATGTCAGGCGGATTTGGAATTTAAAGCCACAAATAAACAAAAAATAATATATAACTTTTTTTCTTTCGAGGCTCGGTTCTATGCGTTACAAACTTTTGGGCTGTATTAAACATATAATACTCTACATGATTTCATCTAGAGTATAAAAATCGTTCGAAAATGTGGAGTAGAGTCAATTTTACTCTAATGACGTAACCAATTTGCGTTCAAAAATGCCAGAGTAGAGTAAAAAGCGGTAACTCTAGTAACTCTAACCTGGATAGATAGATAGATTGGAAATAGGGGTTGGTGTGGTTAGCCTCTGTCACTGAAGCCACAATTCGGCCTATTGTGTGGTCCCCCTGTTTGACTATGGCTCCTCTTCAATCCCTGCGCTTTCAATGAAGCTTAGTATTTTGCGAAGAGGAATGGTCTGCAATTCCGATGGTTCCATGAGACCCTGACCGAAGTGACGAAGTCTTTTGTGAGTTCAACCCTCTCATTCACAGAGGGTATGCTCTGGTGTTTCGTCTTCGTCATTGCATATTTTGCAAATTTTTGTCTGCTTCATAGTCGCTGTGACCGGGAATCCAAATGAGATCAACTCTGTTCTTATTCCCGGGTTCAATCAGGCATTGGAAGCAATTTCAAACAAGTTTGGAGTAGATTTGATCGGACTGAAGTGCCATTATTGCAGCCTTGTTGTCCGAGAGAATATATATTTGTTGGTTTTCGTAGTACCGAATGCATAGTTCAATAGCATGAGTCTCCGCCTGAAAACTAGTGGATGTGTGCATGCTACAGTAGAATTTAACATTTGGTAGAACTCCATAGACTCCTGCTCCTACATCTTGATCTGTTTTAGATCCGTCTGTGTACCAGATTATGGATCCTGGTTTTGGAGTGGGTTCGTTTGTGGTCCAATCCTCCCTTTCAGGCCTGGAAAGAAAAATCTTTTGAACGAATACTTCCAAAATTATAAAAGAAAAAAAATTATAATTGATTTCACCTCTACTGTACTCTGTATACATAATATTATTTTCAGTTGAAACAAATCCAAACAGTTTTACTAGAAAAGATTTTTGTGTAAATTGGAGACGACAGAGAGCCGCTAAACCAATCCCGAATCCTTCTGAAAAACATCCTTTGTCGAATTTAATCACAACAGCAATAACTTTCATTGAAATCCATTGAAAATTAAAAATCGGGCAAATTCTGCTTCCATTAGTCCTTCGCGAAATTCACAGGGATGGCATCTCGCGATTTCCAATTGTGTACTCGATTTTTTTCCAGTATTTTGATCCTGAATTTTTCGCGTAATAAATCAAATAGCAACGAGCCCGGACGTATTGAGCCTTTTTTTTCCTTTCTCGTGTTGCTCCCGATACACAAACAAACTATAGCAAAAGATTCGCCTATAAGACAGGTAAATTATTCGCGATCAAATTTCTCCCAAGTCCAATTTAATTTTCCGCATAGATTTTGAAATTTTCCGGGCTGAAGAACCGAGGCGATTCCGCGGTTTCCTAGGTGAATAAGGCGACGGCTGGCAAAAGATCAAAGCGTGCACTCAATTTAACTTTGTGCTCGCTTCTATTTACTAAGTTGTGTTTTTCGCCCAACAAGGAAGCATAATTCTCGTATATTGAGGACGCCATCGAAGATGGTTCCCGTAAAGTTTTTCGTTAGCATAAAGAGAACTGGTGGCATTAGGTCCTTTGTATTCTCTGCTTTAAGGATTAAATAAATTACAGAAGTAGCTGCGAAGCAACTTTATTTTTAAGTGCCTACCGGAAACTTTCATTTATTAAGGAGCTGTTAAATTTAGAGTAGTAGTAGAGTAGTAGAATCAAACGGGTTGCGTGGATGTAACGAATTCATGTTTTTTTGCCTTAAAGTAAATTAAAGCCGAATTGAGTTTTGTCGAGGGTAGATGCCATGTAATCAATTAAGGACGATCGAAAATTATTGCTTAAAGAAGACAAGCGATTCGATATACATATGTCGTGGGTATTTTGTTACGAAAGCTATTTATGAAACTCATAGTAGAAAAAAATGAAAATGAATGTCTCGCCAGCAATCTATAGAATTTTCGTAAAGTGTAGGCGTTGCAGCAAAAACCTTATCAATTAACGAATATATTCCAAAAGACTTAGAAGATCTATAGACACAAGAAAGTTCAATTAGAGGACTGCTACACTAAAGTAAAATGTTCCATCAAGGTTAGATTAGGTTGAGAAGGGTGGACTGAAGTACTGCGCCATCACGAGAGATAACTGCGGATCCATTGCGGTCACTTCGTATAAAACCGGGCTCCTCACTACTGATTCCAAATATTTCTCTTTTAACAGAGTAGTTCGCCATAAAGGAATCATCGCAAGTTCTGATAGATCGGTCAAGGAAAATTTCCCCCAAGTACTGATACCTGGTTTGTGCCAGACTTTCGCATTCACAAACTAGATGCTCCGACATTTTCATCACCGCAGCGACACAGATCAGCCATAGATATTCCCAGTCTTTTGTACTGGACGCATACGATGTGCAGTGTGTTGTGCAGTGTGAATTGACCAACCAATGAGATACCGCAATGCACATCGACGCCATGGCTAGATATTCGGTTCGCGAGTTAACACGCCCAACCAGCACAGAGACCATATGTACCTTATGTACATGAAATACACTAGCTCGCCGTGACCATGAATGCTATCATGAAGTCAACATTAACCATGACTAACCTGGCGTCATGCATAAATTATTGGGTCATAGATTTGACCAAGGGAATTCGGTTACAATATCTGGAACGAGACTTTGTTGACAAAGCAAAAAAGTCGTATGTAAAGTCAATCGTTCTAGATATTGCGATGAGTAATTAATGAGACATTGATATCAGTGATGTTAGTGTATTTGTAAATTGTAATGTTTAGCATGTAAGTAAATTTAGTATTTAAGATATCGATTTTTGATAATAAAGTTCAGTTGAAATTTAGATGTAACACGGCACGTTTCACTCAAACAACAGTACTAAGTCAGGCTTAATTGCACCTCGTACTGTTGACTTATAAGAAGATACACATATCAACGGTACTGAGTTTGGCTTAATTGCACCTCGTACTGTTGAATTATAAGAAGGTATCAAATCAAATTGGCGATTCAACACATTTCTCCATGTCTTCCAAGGGACCAGTGTCCCGTTGGGACCCCTATAAGTGGTCTGCAAATGTCTCTGCTCAGAGATAAGCTAGAGTTCCTCCGATCGAGTTTCAGCCAGCAGATTCTTACTTGCCGGCATCCTGAGCGATTCACCCAGGTCCCCTCCATCTGTTTGAGCGCTTCAATATCAATCATTCCCTTTACACATTCAATGGGACGTAGAACAGATTTGTCAGCCAGCTCTATACTATACTCATCTCCAACCCCCTTCTGGTGAGCTCGTCTGCCTTTTCATTTCCAGGGAAGTCACAGTGACCAGGAATCCAACTTATCTTCAGGTTGTTATTCATATCCACCATAGTTAGTTCCATCAAACTAATCGAAAGGGTGTGAAAAACCGAGATCAAAATGACTAAAACAAAAATATCGGAAAAAAGATATTTGTGCTAGTTATCGATAGTCATACACAGCCTAAGAAGCCATCGCGTTTTTTAAAAAAAGGTTTAGTTTATTATTTAAGGACGAAAATGTAATAAGGCAAACTTCAAGGGGTACTCCATAGGGTGGGGTGATACCGCCCCTTCTGTGGCTCATTGTAGTGAATAAGGGTGTAATGTAAATCGAAAAGAAAGGAATCAGGGTCTACGCGGATGACATAGTCATACTAGTTCAGGCAATTTGTGTAGATTCTTACGGACATCTTGGAGTCGGCACTCTGTACACTGAGCTAATGGGCCAGAAGAAGTAGCTTGGGGTGAAAGCGTCAACAACTGGGTTGGTTTTATTCACTAGGAAGCACAAGATTCCAGAGTTTAGGCTGCCACGTCTTGAAGGGGTCGAGCTCAAACTTTAGGAAAAGGTGAAATATCTTGGTCAGATCTCGGATAAGAATAGCAGCACTGGAAGTTTGCATGCACCTTTTACAACTTAATATTTTCATTAAGCAGGTTGCGTCAAACACAGCGGTAAAACTATTGATCCACATGACGTCAAGGAAGCGAGTGAGGTCGCTAGCGGCTGGGTAGTCTTTCTTTTGACAATTTAGGGAACCTGATGTCAATAGGACATGCCTGTTGGAAGTCCACGAAGATCTAGTGCACATCAATGTTATACTCCTAGCATTTTTCTAGCACTTGTTTGACTGAGAATATCTGGTCAATAGTAGATCGTCCGATTCTGAAACCACCTTGGTATTTGCCAATAATACTTTCTGTATAATCGATTCTGAATTACTCCGTCAGTATTTTATAGGACGTACACAACAATGATATGTCTGTGTAATTTTCACATCGCAGTTTATCGCTTTTCTAATAGATTGGACACTCCCGTTAGGAGCTCCACTGGTATTACTTAAACTCCAGGTGGTTTGTCTATTTTTTGGCCGCGCAGGGCTGCTTTCACTTCTCCGACAGTGGGTACCGTTTTTGATGCCTGCTCAGCAGATGGTGCACTTGGTCCAATAATTGGATCAGCGCCCGTCACTCTGTCCCGACTTTTTAAAGTACTCAACCCATCATTGTTTAATTTGTTCTGCGTCACTAAGGATACTTCCTTCCTTGTCTTTACAGCGGTTTGTTCATGGCTTATAGCCTACTCTTATTTGTTCGACGCCAGTATAAGCGGAACGCAGATTTTATGAGTTTGTGTCGGTATTAAGGTTTATAATTATGTCACTGTTGTGTTTTCGTTTCTTTCATCTGCAGATTTTGTTTGATAATCGCCTAAGCTTGTCGTATCTTTCTTTTTTGGCTCTTGTCGGTCTTTCAATGCATTCCTTGTAAGTTTCATTCTTTTTCGTTATTGCGTCACTACAATCATTATCGAATCAGTTATTATGTTTCTGTTGGGATTTTTATCCTATAATATCTTCTGCTGTCGTTCTGATACCATCTTTCAACTGTTTCCACTCTTGATCGATGGTTGTCACTTCGTCAGTTAGTAATGCTTTAAAGCGTGCTTGTAGCGCTGACATATAACTAACGCGACAGTCTCGTCCTTCAATTTATCGATATCAAATTGTCCTTTGCCCACATAATTCCACTCGTAATCGATATTTCACTTTTACGAGGTAGTGGTCGGAATCGCAGTTTGCTCCGAGAAAAGATCGTACGTTTAGGATTCTGGTCACAGCCCTTCTGTCGATCAGAATGGTCAATTTGATTGAAAGTGCGGCCATCTGGAGATGACCAAGTTCTTTTATGAATGTTGCGATGGGGAAGCTTACAACTAAGTTTTTTCTGGTAGCGAAGCCGATTAGACGTTGTCCATTGTCATTGGTGCTATTATGGACACTACAGTCGCATGTACAAATCGACCGAAACCCAAGTCATCGGTTAGCCAAGACCAGGCCCGTGCGCAGGCTTTATCAAGGGGGGAGTTAATAAAAAAGTATATCAAGGTTTTATAACAATCAAACATTATTAAAAGATTGCAAACTGCTTGTTTGAAATCTATTAAGTACACAATGTTAGAAAAAGCAATTAAAATAAAGCAATGGGGGATGGGGGTTTAAACCCCCAATCCCTCTTGTGCGCACGGTCCTGGCCAAACCGCTACAAAACAAAGAACTTCGATAGAAATCAACTATTACGAAAAATTATTCTCGATAACATCTGTCGATGACGTACAATGTATTATTATACATTCAACTATATGTTCTCCAAAAAAGTAGCTGTTATAATATCAAGTTCGGAAAAACAAAGACGTCAGTGATACTTTCCTTCCTAAGTTGCACAAAGCACAACCCACACTCATCATAGATTTCTGGTAAATTATCTACGTCAATGTCAAATGAAATGTTGAACAACATTTTGGTTACCCAAATACCCATAACCGCATGCTCTACTCAAATAAATACTAATAATTCCGAGTACCATTTCTAGATCTAAATATTAAGGGACTAGCATCATATTCACATTTCCGAGGGAAAACATACGAACAGATTGCGTAACGTTTAACGGCAGGGCGAACTGATTTGTTTCAATGCGACAGTGATAGCATGATGCAATTGTCGATATTGTCGAGAGGGTTACGAAATGATGAACTGGAATTGTTTATTCAGAATTTGTGAATAGCGACCGCTTGAATAAGGTAAACTCAAGCCGGAATGTATAGCAATGTATACAAGCAATACGCTAACACGTGACAAATTCGATGCATTAATTGCGAAAACGTTGATAAGGAATTTATTATCGTCGTATATTTTAGAGTATAGAAGTGGAAAGCTTATAGTGTAGTTGACAATTGATACATCCAACGATTATAAATTGTTGTCATATAGGTCGATGGGTTCAGTCCCCTAGTGCATTATAATTATAAAAAATCTGCCAACAATCTGGGCGTAACTTTATTATTTTTCCGGCAGAAGTAAGGAACGCGTTCAATTCTGAAATGCGGTGTAGGCTACTATGTGACTGAAAACCTATCAAAAAGAACAAGATCATGGAAGTGAAAATCTGATTGGATCTGAGAGATATGGAATAGTTTATGAAAAAGTACACAATCACTTTACACCCCCTTAGGGGTCAATTTTCAGAAAATCTTGAAAACACTTTCTTGGTATTCATATGGAGAATACATAGAATAAAATTAAATTCATTATTTGGGACGAGGTAGTAGATATGTCGAAAATCGTGGGAAAATATGCATTCTATTTTCACAGATAATTTTTTTTGCCCCCCTTCTGAACGCCAATAGATATTCGTTTTTTTTATTCAAAATTATTTTTTTAGTTGATTTAGATATACACACCGAGTTTCAACATTGTAGCTTAAGCCGTTCTATATATAGGAAAAACACCTACCACTTGTACCACACTATCCTTAGGGGTCGAATTTCAAAAAACCTTGAAAACGCTTTCTAGGTATTCATACGAAGAATCCGTAGAATAAAAATGAATTCAATATTTGGAAAGACCTAGTAGATATGACGAAAATCGTGAAAATATATGAATTTTATATCTATTATATTTACAAATAATTTTTTTTGGCCCCCTTTCTAAACGCCAATGAATATTCAAATTTTTTTTTATCACAATTACTTTTCTAGTTGATTTACATATACACACCGAGTTTCAACTTTCTAGCATAAACCGTTTAATAGTTAGGAAAAACACCCCCTACCCCCGTAGCATACTACCCCTAAAAAAAATTTTATTTTTCCAACATTCCGCTACTATAGCTCTATCTAAATACCAAGTTTAAGGCTTATATCATTACAGGTTCTCAAGATATAAGCATCGGAACTTTTTCCTTTTCACCCTCCCCCACCCTCCCCCTCTTCACCCTCAACCCCAAAACTTTTTTCTCTACTAGGGTTTAATTAGCGCTACTTCTGGTAAAAATTCTAAGCATCTATCTTAAACTGTTCTTGAGATATGAAATGTGTTTGATTTGAAAAATTCTCATCCCCTCCACTTCTATGCTCCACCTCCCACTTAAAAAATTTTACTTTGATCAATCTTTTTTTGTCAACCTTTACACCCAAACCAAATTTTATTTTTCTAGAGCAATTGGTTCATGAGATATCGTAATCTTAAGTTTTTCACCCCCCACCCCATACACAACTTCCCCCACCCAAAATTTTTCTTCATTCTGTTCTCCTAGTATAACTACAAATATGTTTTAAGTTTGAATGGTGTGCCATTAACGGTTTAGGAGATATGGATTTTAGAATGTGTCTATCTCACCTTTTTTGGGTTTCGGACGCATTACATTTCCCCCCACTCCCACACCCCTTGATCAATATTGACAATTTTTCTGCAAATGGGTCTACTATCAGAGCTCTATAGAAATTCCAAGTTTCAGCTTCCTAACATAAGGGGTTACTGAGATCTGGAAACCAAAATTTTCGGTCTAAAACACTTCCCCCTCCTTCCCCCTCACACCCCCACCCCTAAAAATTTGGTCACTTCAAGGCGCCTACCCCATCTATTCGTTAAAAAAATTTCAATTTAATATCTCAAAGCGTTTGGCAGCTACGAGCCTCCAAACGATCTTGCGTACGGCGGACGCCGTACGGCGTACGGCGTACGACGGACAGACGGACTGAAAATTTTTATTGCTTTTTTCGCGTCTACTAGTTATGAAACGTGAAAATAAAAATTTTGAGGGTAGCAAATTTTTTTTTTTAAAAAATCAATCACAATACTTAATTATTAAAATAATAAAGTAAAATGCAGGTACGGGGGACTTCCAGACGTGGTGTAAAAACAATACCCCTGTATTTTTCAGTTTATGGAGGCTGAGATATCGCTCCAATTTCTAGTATAACTTAAATTTTTTAGTCTACTGGTGATAAGCCAACCCGCTGCGAATTGAAAAAAGCCTTGATCTTGGTAGACCTGTCACAAGGCTACAGAACTCCCTAGAGATCAATAATAGTAAAAATAAAAGCATTGCATCGATAGAACCGATAGTGATGCTATTCAACAGAAAGGACCACACAGCAACAATGAAATAGCGATACGAGATATTTTCGTTCAGATTAATTCATAGCATTCACCAACTCATCCTGAATAATGACGACCTATTCACGACATGACTTTCGGTTTCCATTTAAAACGCAATGGATCCACGCCGAATCATTTATTCATTTCATTTCAATTTCGAATTCGTGATATTCACCAGCAATAATGAATACAATTGGAAAAAAACTCCTCCTTTCATTTTTCCACGAAAACAAACAGGCATAATTTCATTGGAACCCTTTCAAAATCAAAATATTTGTGCGGAAAATCCTGTGACAGCATAATTAAAAATAATTTGCATTCGATTCGGCCTTATGTTATTTTTCGTGGCTGGTAATCCAATAATAAACAGATCAATCAAATTTGATTATTTCATGCATATCGGTTCGGGCTTGCCGAATCCAATGGTATGCATATTAGCATTTGACATCACGTGACACGTGTTGCAATCAATCAATGTGTAGTCGGAACTTTATATTGGGCCTATCATATTATGTGGCATCATAACAATACCCGGAAATCCGAAATAACAATATCATTAACAAGGAAGAATAATATTATTAGTTCGTAATAATTAGATTCATTGATACCTCAGGAATGCTGTTAACAGCATGTATATTTTGAAAGCTGGCACAAAACCCTTAACCCAATTTGGTTAGGCTATGAATTTAATTGTATTTGAATTTAGGGTCCCTATCTTACACCTCACTTCTTATTTGATATTGGCTCCCTATTGATCAATTACCTTCTTCTTTCTCTTCCTCATAGACATTTTTTTAAAACAAAAATTAAAAATTTCGTCCAATTTCCCATCCCAACCGTAACCAAGCGATACGCTTCCAATAATGAAACGAAGAACTCTTTAAACTCGGAATGATTACAACTAACGAGGTTTTCAGCATACGCGAAACTTCTGGGATGGCCAGAACAGTTCCATGGAAACCTAAAGCTTACAGGGTGGGTGTAGCGCATATCAGATGAATCCATCAAAGTGTGTTGTATTCCCCATTGGTACGCGAAACAAATGAAAGCATCCATATCTATTCCACTTTCAACTATTATTCTGCTAGAACCAGGCAGAATCCAATTTTCTTCTTCTATCACGAAACAAGACAACATTAATACACAATACAAGGGATTTTTCTCAATATTGAAATTACCGTCCTATTGCTTCTCTGTGTATCTTTGCTAAACTAATTGCAAGTTTACGTTTTCCCCAGCAGCATGACTTCTCGGGAATTGCTCTACCATCAGAATTATTTTTAAATTCACTAAACTATTTTTAAAACATTTTTCTTAATTGCCCATTGTGTGCCATGTGAAAATTTGTCATATTGGTCTTTAAATGTCTAAACATTGGTCATAATGGTATCAAACAAATGTTCAATTTGGATTGGGTTATGCTAGCTATCCCGTCCTGCACACAGGTGTACCACAAAGTTCTATTTTGGGCCCCCTTCTTTCTTTTTTCTTTTAGACCTATTATCACCAATACAACTGCTGACCCTTTTTCTATTGTAAACTTGGGCAGCTTTATGTAAGCACACGATAGAATTATCTTCGCTAGCAACCCACTAACATCAAGAGCTAAGTGATGCTACAGGACTCAATAGTATATATTACTATTATAACTATATTACATTTTTAAAAGACTAAACTCTCAAAATGAATGTCCACAAGTCGGAGGTAGTCTGTTTTTGAAACTCTAATGGCAACGATCACAGATTGGCCATCCCGTCGTCAATTGTCAATCAACAGAGCAAGCATTCTCTTTAAATAAAGCATAATGTACTTAAGGGGTTAGGTGGGTTTGAAAATTTTTAAAAATGGATTTTTTGTTTTTTGTCTTATTAAATAGTGCAACATGTCTATAATATTCTCCCAAAATTTTAAATCGATCCAAGTAAAATTATAAGAGATGGAGCCTTCGGAAGTTCCGCCTACCGGGCCACGTTAGCCTCAACCATAGAGCTATAACTAACGGAGATCGCAGAGCGCCGTTTCTGTATAAAGTACTTTGAAGCATTTTGATGCAAAATTGAACATTTTTATATGGAGCGTTTCATGCCCGGTGGCAGTGAAATGCAAATAGTAGCGTAGTATTTAAAGGTTGGGCTTTTTTTCTTATCAATACTGGAGTATAACATACATGTGAGTCAGATGCTGATAGTAGCATAGTGAATACGTATAGCCGGTCCTTTGCGAGAAAGCCTCCGGCTTCAAAAAAGTCGCTGCACGCTATCTCCATTATACATATAGCTCTGTGGTCTCAACTTAAAACTTTAATCGTGTTTTTCTCGAAATTCTTTTTTGGAAGTCGGTGGACACGATTTCTCGAAAAGTTATGAACCGACCTTGTTCCAATTTTGCATACTTCTTCAAAATAACATTATCTAGTGCTTGAACGAAGGATTTTTTAAAATCTTTATTACAGCTTATTTTACGAAGCAATACATGGTAAAAATTTTACCAATAAATAGGGTTTTTTGTTCAAAGCTCCGCCAAAAATACAAATTTAAAATTTTTTTTTTTCCTTCGTTCAAGCACGAGCTCAATGGATGTACTAACGGAAAATTTTTGGTTTTTTAATTTTGAATGAACCAGTCATGAGTTATCTTGTCCACGCCGGGACCATTTTTTTTTGATAGGTCAAGTGAAATGAGGTCCCAAAGGGTGAATTTCTAAAATTTTTAAACAAAAATTTTACGAAATACTTACGAAATATGTATCTTTGATGTACTAAATTTGTTAAATAAAATATATCATTAGATATATTAAAAAAAAAATTGTGAAAATACCATTTTTTTAAGGGCTCTGAGACCCACCTAACCCCTTAAGATACGGCTACACACAGCTACTTTTGGTACGCAGTTTTTTGATCGGTGCTGCAAAAGCTGCATATCGTGTTCACACACATACCAAAAGTAGCTTGCATAGCGAAGTTTCCTGTGCTGCGGCTGTATATTAGTTGCAGGTATTTAGAAAAGTTGCATGGCTATTCACACTTGGGGTGCTGCTTTTACTGCCCCCGAAATTGTCAAATAGAGGACTACATATTTTCATGTTTTGCATGCATTTGAATTGTTACCATTAATGCAGTAAGAAATAAAATGTAGTATATGCATTAGAATGTTATTATAACATCGGTAAGAATTCTGTATAGCCACTAAGCGAAAAAAATTATTAAGGTAATTTTACATATTTTACATTCAACTTCTAAACAAAAGTTTAGTACCTATGTTGTAGGAAATGTGGTAAATAAAAATGTTTCGCATTCCCGAATGCCAAACGAGGGCGTAGAATTCTCCCGTTACACTCATCTTGAATTCACTAATCGGATTAGGTTATGACAGTTGACACTTTGACAACAGAAACCTGCGAGAGCTGCGCTGCAAAAGTTTAAACCAATTGATATCGTCTGATATGCCTTGGGTATATCACCCTGTTCTGGACAAATGCTGAAAAAAATTTTCAAAGTACACTCATTTACTACTGGCGTTTTTACTTCCCGTCTATTGTATAGAGTCACTTTTTGATCAATAGACGACATGGAAGTGAATCATAAATAATACTTACAACAACCTAGCAGCCATGTCAAATGAAGAAGACGCTTTCAACAACATCAGTCTGAAGCTATTCAAGAATATCTCATCGAGTTAGATGTGAATACCTCATCGAGTTAGATGTGAAAGAAGACCCCACTTAATCCTAATTTTTCAATTCATCTTCAGTGGATCTGAAGATTCACTTACCGAATATTCGCCCGATTTTAAGTATTCGTATTCGAAACCGTATTCGACAAATTCAACCCAAAGACTCGAATGCTATTCAAATACTAAACAAGTTAAAAAAAATCGCAACTTTATTATTTTTCCGGCAGAAGTTCGGAACGCGCTCAATTCGGAGATGCGGCGTAGGTTACTATGTGACTGAAAACCTAACAAAAAGTTCAGGAAGTGGTTAGACTAGGGCGTAACATATGAATAACATCATTGTGTCATATTCCGGGATGCAGTCTAGGGGTCGAAAAAGGAGAAAAACTTGTAAATAGGTGTTTATTAAGCCCGTGGAAGTTTAAAGATATTCGATATCTGATCAGACCTAAGAGATATGAAAGAATTCATGAAAAAGTATATAATAACTTTACACTCCCTTAGGGGTCGAATTTAAAAAAATCTTGAAAACACTTTCTAGGTAGTCATATGGAGAATCCATAGGATCAAAATTAATTCAATATGTTGGAAGACCTAGTAGATATGACGAAAATCGTGGAAAAATATGCTTTCTATTTTCACTGATCATAATTTCAGCCCCCTTTGAACGCCAATGGATATTCGAATTTTTTTTTATCAAATTTTCTTTTCTAGTTCATTTACATCTACACACCAAGTTTCAACTTTCTAGCATAAGGAAAAACACCTTCCCCCCCCCCCCCCGTACCATACTACCCCTAAGAAAAAATATATTTTTTCAACATGCCGCTACTATAGCTCTATCTTAATACCAAGTTTAAGGTTTATATCATTACAGGTTCTTAAGATATAAAAATTGGAACTTTTTTCTTTTCAGTCTTCCCCACCCCCACCGCCAATTTTTTTCCCTATTAGGGTTCAATTAACGCTGCTTCTGGTAAAAATTCTAAGCATCTATCTTACACTGTACTTGATATAAGAAATGAGCTTTTTTGAAAAATTCTTATGCCCCCCACTTCTACGCTCCACCGCCCACTTCAAAAATTTTACTTTGATCAATCTTTATTTGTCGACCTTTATACTCAAACCGAATTCTATTTGTCTAGAGCAAGTGGTTCATGAGATATGGTTATCTAAATTTTTCCACCCTCCAGCCCCATACGCCACTGCACCCACATAAAAATTTGTTAATCCACAAATATTTCTTAAGTTTGAATAGTGTGTTATTAACGGTTTAGGAGATATGGGCCGCTATTCACAGTCGTTATAAAGTTGGCTTTGGGTTAGAGCTGACTTTAGTGTCGTATAATTTATATGCCACTAAAGTCAGCTCTAACTTAAAGCCAACTTTAGGACGACTGTGAATAGCGGCCATGGATTTTAGAATGTGTCTATCTCGGCTTTTTTGGGTTTCGGTCGCATTATATTTCCCCCCACTCCCACACCCCTTGATCAATATTGACAATTTTTATGCAAATGGGTCTACTATCAGAGCTCTATAGAAATTCCAAGTTTCAGCTTCCTATCATAAGCGGTTACTGAGATCTAGAAACGAAAATTTTTCGTCTAAAACGTTTCCCCGTTTCCTTCCACCTCACACCCAACCCCTAAAAATTTGGTCACTTCAAGAAACCTACCCCGTCTATTCGTAAAAAAAATTTTTTATTTAATATCTCAAAGCGTTTGAGAGCGAAGCTACGAGCCTTCAAACGTTTTTGCGTACGGCGGACAGACGGACTGAAAATTTTTATTGCTTTTTTCGTGTCTACTAGTTATGAAACGTAAAAATAATTTTGAGCTAGCAAATTTTATGAAAATAATAAAGTAATAAATAAAATACTGTATTATTAAAATAATAAAGTACCCAGTTGGTTTCGTGTCTCTTTCACGACGTTCTATTCAAAATGAACAAAGTGTCGCCAGGTTTAGAGAAATAAAAACGATACCATCTGGCGGTTTGTTTTTTGTGATGACGATGACCACCAGTTTTTTTAATTGTGCTGTCAGTTAACGGAAAATAATTATACGAATCGCGTGATTTTAAAATTTAAAAATATATTATTTTTATAGTTATCTTGTGTAGTTATTGTGTGAGTGCTAAGTTAACGGAAAACAATAGTAGTAATTGTATACTACCGACTTGAATTGGTCTATACAAAATGAATGTAAGCTAAACTGCAATTGGGACGGCACAAAAGGCAGTACCAGTGCAAAAAAAAAATTTCTGATGTCTTATACGGTAAGATTTTGCAGATAACACAAAAATGTGTGTATTAATATTAAACAAATTCTTTTGCAGAAGCTTGGCGTGACAAAAGGGGATTTCAAGCCTATTGCATGGACCTTAAGAAGTGTTTGTGGCTGGCACGAGACAGATCCGATAAACGGAAGAAAAAAGCTGCCTAAATTAAATTTCAATAAATTTAAATTAAACATATATTTATTTACATATTCTTGTTAGTTGTTGTTTAATTGTTTGACATTAATTATTCTAGAATGTTTATTATAGTTACAATTAATATTTTAGTTGCAATTTATCGAATGTCGTTTTTATTTATTAATCATACATATATCTTGCTCGTGCAGAGATATATTTTTGGCTACAAATTAGTTCCTATTCCAATCCAATCTCCATTTGGTAAAATCTGCGAGAATCTCGCAGATTTCTCGGAGACAAGTCGCTCTGTCTGCGAGAATCTCCGAGACGTTGCGTGAAAAAAATACACATATCGAGACAAATGCGCACCGATTCTCGGAGACATGTCGGCGAATGTCGCGATAGCTAAAACTCTATTACAACAGATGGCGCTGAAGAATACAATTTTTAGCTATCGCGACATTCGCCGACATGTCTCCGAGAATCGGTGCGCATTTGTCTCGATACGTGTACTTTTTTCATACAAGATTCTCGCAAACAGAACGATATGTCTCCGAGAAATCTGCGAGATTCTCGCAGATTTTACCAACTGGGATTGTTTCTTCTCTTATTTTGTTTTTTAATTGTAACATTTTCTTCGGCGAAATCAAATCACGATGGAATCATTTTAAAAAGAAATTATTATATACCTACTCACAATCAAAATTAGTAATTTTAATAAAATAAAAATTTTATTGCTTTTTCGCCATGCAGTCTTGTTCGTAAGGAATCGTAGATAAGTCTGGGACTACTAGAAAATTGTTCGCTTGCAACTGAAGTAGGTGGAGCTGATAGATATTTTCTAGCAAAATCTTGACATTCTTGTAAATTTTTTTGGACATTTTAGACACATAACGCAAACAATGAATACAAATCTCAATGAGAAATTATCTAAAATTACTAGCACAAAAAAATACAAAACGTTTCTGGTGCATGTTTGATGAATTAAATATGAATATCATGAATCGAATGCACGTGTTTAATGGCTACAAGCATGGAGATATATGTAGTGAAGATGGCGAGCAGCGACTGTTTCGAAGCCGGAGGTTTTCTCTCAAAGGACCGGCGATATTCACTATGCTTTCATCAGCATCTTACTCACATGTATAGTATGTTAAACCCCGGTATTTAAAAGAAAAAAAGCGCAACCTTTAAATACTACGCTACTATTTGCATTTCACTGCCGGGCATGCAACGCTCCATACAAAAACGTTCGATTAAACTTCAAAATGCTTCAAAGTGCTTAATACAGAAACGGCGTGTTGCCATCTCCGTTATTTATATCTCCATGGCTACAAGCATAGAGATATATATACTGGAGATGACAAGAAGTGTTTTTGTTGAAGGCTGACGTCGTCGCATTCACTTGCACGCAATACAACAACGATTGGCATAACGACCCTGTTTTGTCTCACTCACTCATGCGCTAAGCAGCAACTTCACATAACAACGCGACCCTGTTTTGTCTCACTTTGTACAAAATCGGTAGCTTGTCGTGTCCAGTAGCTCTATGGGTACAAGTCGCTCGACTAATTTTGACAGAAATTTTAACAATTTATCATGCGTAACCGTGTAACTCCCACCTACCGAGAGTCACGTGTGCTATACTATTTGTATTCGTATTCGTATTTGCAAATTCATTGAATGATTATTCGTATTCGTATTTCTATAATGAACGAATTCTTTTGTATGAAAGTCCTTCACATTCACAGCGGATGTATTCTGAATAGAAGTAACTGTTCTAAGGTCTTAAGAATTATTTGATTTAATAATTACATTAAAAAAAAACTTTATGTTATAGATAAAAACAAACGTCTATAATTATTTCCTTCCTATTGTGCTACTAGTTTCCTTATCTCTACAAAAGATTTCCTCACTGATTTTTTCTATTCACCGACCTTGCCTAGGCAAGAACAGTCAACGCATTCTTTTGGAATCATTATTATTGTTTCTTTTAGAATTTATTTTCAAGACTACGGGTTATAAGCCCATGCCAACGTGGTATTCACAACCATGGTGCTTTGGAGGTTTCGACTTTCGATTAATTAGAGATTAATGCTGACGAATTAAATAAATTTGACCACTAATTTTTTCATAGAAAAAAGTATAATAATTGAATTGTACTCACCAACTAAAGCCAGGATAACTGTTAAAAGTGGCGCGAATGGGAAACGAGCCGAAACATTGAACTCCAGCATTTGAAGAAGATCAACTGAAACCATCCAAAGCGTTATCAATTAAATTTCGATGGTATATTTGTAGCATGTACTAACCGATAAAAACAAAGATTTGATGATGTGAATAACGCAAAAGCATCGATATCGACACAGTCTAAAAGTAAGAATAACTAGTTAATCAATTGCAGAATTTATTAAAAACAAAAAGAGTGATACTTACAAAAAGAACCATCACACAAAATGCAGCCGGATATGAACTCCATGGTGCCCACCACATCGACACAAACCTGTAGTGTTCGCCTGTTACCACATTTCTATAAAATAAGCGATGAAGTACAGTTGGCCTGTATAATTAAAATCTAAATCTTGTCAACTCACCGCAAGTAACCTTTGTTATCCTCTTGTTCTGCAACAACTCGAACCGACGCCATTAACAAGTCGTCATATCTAAACAAAAACAAAAAGGATGTGATAAGCATTTAATTCAACCAACAAGAGAAAATGTTCCAACGAACCCCAAAAATTCGCGCAACAAATACCGGCTGATCGAATCGCCAAAACATAAATCCTCATCCGGATTCAGAATAACAGTTCGAACCGGAATTTGTAATTTTTTGCGTGTTGCAGCCGATAGCCGAAGATGACCGTACTCAAGCGAATACTCGACAATATACTGTTCTTCTAAAATTGCACGAAATTGATAAAAGATGTTTTCTGGTATTATTTGAATCGGTAGTTTGAACGAACCTTCCTGTGCTTTATCAATGTCGATCGTACTCTCTTTGATTTCGGCATCTGTTGCAAGATTTATCATTACATTCGACGTTAACGTAACGTTTTCTTGTAGTTTTGAATATGACGTTGAAATTTTATTCGGATGAGTTGCAAGCGAACAGAAATTGGGCTCGTAGAGAGGACAAGTGTTGGGACTGTCTTTTGGCCGTAGACTTTTCTCATTGCTTATAACAAATGAAGGATCTTTATGTAAATATCTGAAAGAAATGCATGAAAAAATTTATTTTAACATTTAACTAAAATTTCGACGATAAAAAATTTATTATTCGTATACCAAGAAGGATTCAATTGCAATTACAAACTGCAGATTTACAATTAGCATTTCTAGATTCGTCGTCGATGTTTAAAACGAGGGCTTAAGGAGATGGTGACGGCGCAGCTGCCACAGTGGCTTCATCGCAGTGAAATCAACAAAGATAGCACCTAGCCGTAACCAACAGCGACTGCAACGTCCACTCATGGTGAATTACGCAGATGATTGTTTAAGATAACGGAATAGTGTTCTAATCAAGAGAAGTAGAGAATTTCTACAGAAAAAACGGTATCGAGTCCATTTTCATTGCACTATACCATCCATCAACTTGTCACTAAGGAATCATTAAAAACTGAAAGGAGACTGGGAACTGAAGATGAATCGGTATTTATTAAAGCAGCACTCGACGCCGGTCTCCGCAACGAGCGTTACACCAGTAGAACTAATGTTGATAAAGAAACTACGGATACCAATAGATGTAATATTACCAGGAGAATATAAGTGTTCGGAAGAAGAGCAAAATAAAAAAACTCCGAATGATGCTCGAGAACTGAAGATCAACAATAACGTACAAATGAGAAAACACAAGGGGAGTAGCAAAAAAACAGCGCTTACAAAAAACGGAACCACTGCCATACGCAATTCATGATTATTCTAAAGGAATTGAACACAAGCGACAAGTCAACCATCTTCGGAAAACCCCGAACATGTAAGAACTGCTAATCAAAAAGCTTCGTGAAGATGTGAGACAGGACCATAATAAAATAAGAAAGTCTTCGGAATTCAATGACCAAACCTGGTATCAGATGCGAAGGATTTTATATACAACAGCGGCGGCCAGTACTCAAGCCGTCTCAGTTCCGATTAGCTCTCTCAACGAGGCAGTCACTACCAGAAACGAGTAGCGTAATCAAATTCGTACTTATTTGATAAGCACGAAATTTCGATATTTCGTCAGACTTATTTTTAAAAATAATGCAATCATTTTTCTAGTACTAATTTAATGACAAGGTTATATTGTTGTGAACTGAAGCCAGACTAGGCATCCGTCTTTCTACCTTGTCGTGGTAAGGGGGCTTCAGACACTTGTGTCGACTAAAGGAAAGACAAAAACATGATGAGTAAGCCTATGGAAATAGACTCTCCAAGTGGTAACCAGACCATGTCTGGGAATCCACCCGCTACGGCGGCCGGGGCTCGGAATTTGGAGGTCCCACCATCATGTATGACTGCAATGGGTGATCCAGGTTGTAGTGGGAGCACACTACTGGATCTCAGTAACTCCATGGAGGACTTACTCGTCATCGGAGGGCATAGACTCTTCAGAAGGTGTGTTTCGGTTAGTAGGCAAGAATACACCTTCTGAAGAGTCTATGCCCTCCGATGACGAAACAGCTCCTTCGGACCTAGTCCAAAACAATCTTATGATGAACTGGCTTCTCCAGTGAAGTTTCTTTACAAATTTGTCATATCCTCAGGGATAGCGGCTAGTCCACAGTCGGGGACTCCGTGTTGGAGTTTCACTCCACTGACACCGGAAAGAATAACTAACTCCTAATCATAATAGCTTCTTTGGTAGCTTACCACGAAAAATCTAATAACAACGAATATTTTGTTGTTTATTTTTATTGGATGTCATGGTCATCTGCTCGGCTTGCATGTTGGATCCAATGGCGTAGCAAAATAACGTTATATTTGGGCCATTTCGAACATGCAACTGTAGTTAGAAAAGAATCTGAATGTTTGCCCGAATTTGTAAGCCTAATTTCGTTACCGGTCAAAATCGTCTTCATCTAGAGTATAATACGATTGCAGCTGATGGTGACTACAGTATGTTTATACAATATATTTAAAAATATGCAAAAAAAAATTAAAAAGCCCGCCAAAATGTTTGCCCCTTAAATAATCAGTTACGTAAGCCCATGCAGCTTTTACTTCGGCATGCGCATAGAACAATTTGGCTATTTTTTATTGGGGTATGTCCAATCCTTTACATAATCTAAGCTTGGATCCTATGGTGCTGTCAAAATAATTGTGGTCTCTATTTTTTTCGCGTATTTACACCGAGGTGTTCTATCCTTAGTTACCTGATCTAAGATCCAAACCGTTCAGGTTACCATGACAGCCAATGAAAATAAACAACAAAATATTCCTTCATAATTATTTCCCGTGTGTTTTTGACACGCAAGATCCCTTGGCATCCTTGGATCCCATGGTGCTGTCTAAATAATTTTGGTCTCTATTTTTTTTTTGCGCTTTTACACCGAGGTGTCCTATCCTTAGTTACCTGATCTAAGGAAATAGGTGATCCCAACGGCCAGCCAGGCAAACAAATTGAACGTTTCCTGAAGTTTCAATAATTAATATTGAAAAAATGGAATGTTTTGATAGATTTGCAAAGGAATAACCTGAACAAAATTAATTTAACGTAAATTTGGATGGCTGTTTTATTTGTGATTTAAGGCCGTTAAGAAGAAGTACACTTCGAAACTTGATGACAATACATTTCTTCGAATTTCCACGTTTTAGATGCTTACTAAGGCACACTTTTTTCCCTTATACACTTGCAAAGACCAAATTATGAAACTGACACAGCATCATTATTTTCATTTGTCTCCAACTATGTGGAGAAAATGTTGTCTGGACCGCCAGAATACGAAAAAAACATTTCGATCACAAGCGCAGTCACAAAATTTTAGTTAGAATGTGCCAAAAGAATTTAATCGTTCTTAACACTCATGTACCATCTTCGAAAAGACGATTGGAATATTTAGGGATTCCAGACCGACCTGCCTCAACACAGATCAAGCTGCCTCCATATCTTCCGTCTAGCTTGTAATACCGAAGAATGTTTACCTAGGGTGAAAGAGTACCTGGGACTGTCAGTCTGCAATTATAGCCAGAGTAAGTCGAGTATTTTAATGCTTGTCATCTTTCCTTTTCTGATCTTCTCCTTTCTCACGCCCGTTCATGATGTTATTTTCGATGGCGTCACATTGGATAGATCACAGAGCCCTTCGGAACATTTCTACCTTTTAGGTATGAACATTAAAAAAAATTTATTGAAGTCAAAACGTTTGTTGTAGGTTTTGATGCCTTCAAGTGCTTAGGTTTTCTCCAAAGGCTCAAAATATTTTTCACAACATCAGTTCTTGAAAAAATTTACAAGAGCCATATCAGGCCTTGACTTGAGTACAATTCGCATATCTGAACTGAAGTACCCAAAACTTATCTATCTTTGCTCGACCATCTTTAGAGTTTTGATCTTAGGACTTTATGGAAAATGATGCTATTAAGGCATCTACAGACTCGTTTAAACGTCGTCGAAATGTCAGTGTACTCAGCATCTATTGCAGATATTGGTCGCGTTTACGTGCAGACCAGACCAGTTCATAAATATCAGTTTGGTACATCTCGGTCTTGCATTTATATGCGCATTTTCAAAGTACAAGCCTGGTTTGGTTTCATTTGGTCCGTACCAAAATCAAGACTAAAATCAGTCCAAATGGAGTGGTTTGGTCTGCGTTTATGCGTATGACCCAACTGGTTTTTTTTTTGTCTACTCAGACTGGTCTGGTCCGCACGTAAACGCGACCCATGTCACGGTCGCTGTAGTAACGAATTTAGTCTTCTTATATCTCCTCTAATTCAATTTGCTCGTAATACTCGTTCAGATGAACGGTTGAGCCATCCAAATTTCGTACAGTTAAATTTATACAGTCGTTTCTCATCCGCGCAACTAGAACGTGGAACGAACTGCCTTCGATTGTGTTTCCTAACGGGTATAACCAGTTCTTTAAATATATCATCCACCGACTACTTCCCTTCAATCCGTTCTACTGTTACATCCACCGACTACTTCCCTCCAATCCGTTTTACAATTATTAAATCTTTTTTCTTCACCCTAAAATGACTAGACTGTACAGGGCTGCATTAAAGGTTCACTCCTATGTCCAGTGCCATGCTTAAATAGAGAGAGTCGGCATACGACAAGCAAAAGCAAAGCAAAAGATTTAAGAAGTCCAGGACGAGAACCGTGTAAACTTCAACAAGTGGCGATTAAAAGGACTCAATTCGGTAACGCCATTAAACCGATCTAAATTTTTGGGCCCACACAGAATTTTCAAGAGGTACCTAAGAGAGTGGAAGCTATTGACGACTTTTGCAGACAATTTTAGCGAACCAGACGACATAATAATAATGAATGACGCAACAGCCCAAATCGGGCCTAGGCCTTGAAGTAATGGGTTAGTTACTTCATTACGAGACCAACGGAACACTAGGAGGTGAAGTGGTCAGCCACACGCCTGTCCGTGATTATTACCCCGATTTTAAATTATGTACTCATTTACAGCTGAGTGAACTGGTAGACCAGCACCCAATCCAATTCTTGAAAACTACTTGTCGCCAAGCAGATTCGAACCTGGTACCCGGTGCACCGAAGGCAAGTGCTCTAGCCACTAAGCCACCCAGACTACGGTATCTATTAAACACGTCGTTTAGACATAAAAGTTGAACTAACAAAGGCGACGAGCTCCAAGTAATGTAAAACAGAGCAACGACGATGAATTTTAGCGAAGTACAGGACGAGAAGATGATATTCGTAGGACGGTCGAGTTTTGGGATCCTGAATTCCCTTCATGCTGCAACACGATTCGAGGCAGCAAAGATTCAACGTAACAATTCTTCGTAATTCTCCCGGATCGACGAGGAATGTGGCAGAAAGGCCAATTAGATGGAATAGAGCCTGTTCTAATTTGAAAATCGAGTGAAATTGCATGCAGCAGATCCTAGTTTTGCCTTTTTCAAAACTATTGACCCGAGAAGCTCGTCGCTGTTTTAGTAAATAGGTTTGCTTTGTGGAAAAAAGACCTCAATTCCGCCCCCTCGTTTTGCAAATCGCCGCTTCTACTGCCGCGAACAACATCACACTTCAATTGGAAACGATGGAAAACAGACAGCTGATCTCCCCGGTGTCCTGATGACAACCACCTCAACAAAGTTGCACCTGAAACTCACCTGTGTTTTCCAATTGTGTTTAGCAGTGCCCGTTCCGCCGCCTCGAGTTGTACCTGGACATCGTCCCCAATGTTACTCGGCACTATCTCCACCCTGCAATACAAAATCGAATGAAAGCTTGCACCCGAAAGGGACGCGATCGCAATAATTACCTCAAGACCCCGTCGCGGGGCCAGTCGTTTTTAACATGGTCCAGGCAGGTGGCCGGGAACTTTAGGAACGTCACATGAATGTAGATGAGAATGAAGAAGGCAAGCAACGCTTTGAGGAGAATGAACAGTTCGAAGGCTCTGCGGATGGGTCTACAGGGAAAAAACAATGAACAATAAGCGGTTAGATCAAGGTCACAGTTGAATAGGGCTCCAAAAGAACCCACCGAGGGAATATCGTGGCATAAGCCAGCGCTGTCTTGAAGAAGAGGGCATGGAACAGTCGGTCTCGGACATCGATGAGTGGATTCTGAAACAAGAAGAAAGCGCCATTAGTTTGACCGTGAACAAGTTCAGCGTATACGACGCTCACCATGTTATTCCGTTGTCGGTTGTTGTTGAGCAGATTGTTGATGGTGCCGTTCGGACCCGGAGCGGGAATATTCACGGGTATGGTGCGAGTCGGTGCTGTCGGTGGCACATTGTTGACCGCGTCCGCATCCGGAAACGCGGGTATCGGTGCCGCTGTGTCTGTCATCTCAACGTTAGACACCTTTCGTTCGCGTCCACTTCTTCCAACTACCTGAATTTAGGGCACCGAATTTGCTTAGAACGCGCGATCTCAAAATTTCGGGTTCCTCTTTCGCATGTTTGGACTTGGCCTGTAAGAGCAACGGGGAAAAAACGGGAAACAGTGAAAAGCACGCACTTGTATCGCGGACAGCCTTGAACTATCGCGAAACCGATTCGAAGGCGAACGGTTATCGTTACGACTCGTTCCAATTAGCATTTTCGCCAACTAGCAGTCGGCGTACAACAAATCACGGTAATTTTTGAGCCAGAAAAGTGAAAAATCATCAGATGCGCGATATTTTAATGGGAAATTATCGCGTGTCGGACCGACGACTCGGTCAAAACTCGTTCGTTCGCTACGTACCTGCAGTGTTTTAAAACTCCGGACAAATCAGATTCGACGGTGGCTAATTAAAACTCGAGAAAATCGCAAATTACTAGAAATTTTGACAGCACGTCAGTGGTTTTCGTTTTGATTTTGGAATGACTGCCATGTTGGTGTCGTCATAGCGAGCGAGAGAGAATTTTTGGTTGTCAGTTTGACGGAATATTTCCACTAGTCCACAGTAGATGGCGAACGAAATTTATTAATGCTGCTTCTTAAAGTAGATATACAATTTTTAGTTGAAAATAATTTATAAAGTTTACTTTATTTTTTTTCAGTGCCCGCAAAATGTTCGAAAGCTATGAAGGAAATATTTTAAAATCCACATCTCCCGATCAGTCAGTGTAGATGAGATGTTGAAGAGTTGATAAGATGTTGATGTTAGTGGGTTGGAACTTTTTTTATTTGACTTAAGGGACACTAAAGCATACGGTGTCCGAAAATTAATCACCCTATTACAAGATGTCATAATTTTTGCAAATGGTGGCAACTGTCATATGATTTGATATTAGCGAAGTAAGCAAATGCAAAATACACGTTGACAAGCCAGTGATGTTTTGCAGCACATGAATCACATGCACGACATTCAATCATATTACCAATCCCACAGCTCATTTTCTAAAAAATAATTTCAATAAAAATCACCATGTGATTCACCAATATAAAGAAATACCAGGAAGCCTGTCCCTATCAGGACTTGCTGGGGTTTCTATTCAGAGATAGTTTCACCTACGTAACAATCTCGTTTTATTATAAATTAGATCTTGAAGTATGGTAAATCAAATTAAACGCGAGCAATATTTAATCAAGTACAGAGCGTACTGAAATCCTATTCCTGAAAACCGCATACCACACTGGTTCTCATATGCAAAGAACCTTACATACCTACTTCTATCCTAAAAATACTCTACTTTAAACCTACTGTACTATGAATCTACTTCACTCTCAATGACATTGACTGTGAGCCCACTCCTTTGTCAATTTCATTGACCTTATATACCATACATATGTACATAAAAAAGGCAATAATCCGCCTAAACTAATATCATTATTTCCATTGGAAATTGTACACTAATTGATTTTAACATGGACATACAAAGGGGTTAATTTGTAACTATCAATCAGCTTTTAATAGGCTGAGCAGACTAGTTTCGACCTCCGCCATGGGGACTCTTCAGTGCTCTTTGAAACAAGTGTAAAAATGGGTGTTTGAAAACCTAAGTATATACATATGCATAAAGGACATATGTATGAAATCATTTTAAAACAAACACTAAACAGACAGACATCCCAAGATTCCCAAATCAGACATTGCATATCACATAAGTGATTACAACAATTGTAATATGAATATCTCTCGTGAGATATGTACTATTAAAAAGTTTCAAATGCTAAAACAAATGAAAACACTAAACACCTAAAAATAAATAACTCTACCCAACTAAATTACATATGAAAAGATGGACTTACCCACTGTTGGATAATGTCAAACACTAACTATCACTTTACACACAAACTAATAGAAACAAATTAATCATTAAACTTTGAAAAAAACACTATCCTATAATTTCTCTGACACTAAACTACAACGCACAATACGATCTTTTTATTTGTGTCATTGCTGTGACGTCAAATGTTGTTAAGAATACCTAGTTAGTGCAAAAATGTGTAGACAATGCATGTAAAAAAACAGACCCATTATTCGACAAGTCTGTGAGAACTTAACCGAATTCATTTTCAAAAAGTAACGGAACAAACTCTAACTGTAACTGTCCAATTAAACATTAAAAAAAAATGAAATTATATCGTTTTATTTTAAACTAGCCGCGTACCGCGACTACGCTCACGGTGTTCTATCGCCCCTGTTACTCCCGTCTCTACTGTTGATCCATTAGTCCTGTTTCTCCATCCTCTATCCCCCATCCTCCATCTTTTATCCTATATCCACCATCCCCTACCCCCCATCTTCCATTTTTCATCTTCTATCCACCATCCCCCATCCTGAATCTTCCATTTTCCATCTTCTATCCACCATCCACCATCCTCCATCTTCCATCCTCCATCCTAACACCCTCCATCTACAATCCCTATCCCCCATTCTCCATCCTACATCCACCATCCTCCATTCTTTATCCACCATCCTCTATCCACCAACCTCTATCTGCCATCCAACATCTTCCATCCCCCGTCATCTAACATCCTCCATCTACAATCTCCATCCCTCATCGACCATCCATGAAAACACTGAAATGTTGAAATGATTAGCGAACCACCAACTGTTAAATGAGTTTGCTAACGCAGATACCATCACTGGCATACCCTTAACAAATTACCAAAATTTCATCACAATCGTATGAGTGGTGTAGATTTCCATCTAACCCGACCATTTACTGCTTGTATTTTTCATTTTTCACTTTAAATTTTTCATTTTTCACTTTTCATTTTTCATTTTTCTCCATCCCCCATCCTCCATTCTCTATCCACCATCCTCCATACTTCATCCAATATTATCTATCCACCATCCATAGTAACTAATACACCGAAAACAAACAAACTACCACTAAATCATATGAAAAAGACTCAAATGTTGAAATAACTCGCGAACCACCAACTGTTAATTGATTTTTCTAATGCACGAACCATCGCGGGCGTACCCTTAATAAACCACCAAAATTTCATCGCAATCATATGAGTGGTTTAAGAGGCTATACCGGACAAACAAACAAACAAACACACAAACAGACAAACACCCATTTTTATATATATATATATTATAGATATACAGCAAAACAACATCGAATGACGATACAAATCCTCATGAGATACACTAGCAACAAATGCATCCCGAGAAAGTAACTACACTCAGAAAAAAAATATGTAAAAATGAATAAAAATGTATGTAGAAATAAGAAAAAACGTTTATAGATTTTAGTCAAAATGCATTCTTGTCATTATTAAATGGAATTAAATTTCATTTTGTTTTAAAATGGTTGTATTTAAATTAAGTATGAATTCATTTTATTTTTAAATAGTGCTCTATGTTGATTCAAAATGTTAATAATTTATTCTAACATGCGGATTTTTTGTTTCTGACCTATAAAAAGTTGTTATTTATACATAGTTTCCTTTAATTTTGACAAGCCATGTATGTTATTTTTTAAATGAAACAATTTAAAACTGATATAAATATCATTTTAATCAATTTCAAAATAAATAGGCTGAACAGGGTGACTCGTTTGATTGGTATATAATTTTGCAATAAATTGCTTGTTTGGTAATAATCATAAATAGGTACTTACATAATTATATTGACAATTGTGACTGAAAAAGAAAGGTCTAATATTTTCAATTCAAATTCGAAAGATTTACGAAAAAAATTTATTTCATAGTATGTAATATATGAACTAAAACAAATTTCTTATAATTAGAATTTGCTTCGAACTAGGAATTAAAGTATATTTATATTTTTAATGATAATATGAGGATTATTATTGGTTAAGACGACGAATCAGTGATTGCATTTTTGGACAGTTTGATTCGATGTTGAAAAAGTAATCCTCGAGAAATATCCAAACTAGCTTACTGATAGTTGAGTAATTGACATTCAGTACATGTATTAATTTTAGCTTATATTTTACCGTGTCGTAGAATACATAAAAATGTTCGAGTTGCTGAAGATCTAGTCCAACTACTAAAACCTTGGGTTGCAATGTCAAGCCTCTAGATGTGTAGTCAGCTTTGATTTTTTCAATCTGAGGATGTACGTCAATTTCTGCTCCATCACTATCTTGAATCACATACCATAGTGTTGCAAATTTCCTATATTTTCTTCTACCATTGTGCGAATCAGTACTTCGCTATTTATGTATTCTATAGAAAAAGTAGGAGAACATTCAATAAATCAGACACTCACTAATGATATTAGATGCAATTACGGTACATACCTGAGAATTTTATTTGGTAGATGTCGTCCAGGAATTTAGAATAGTCGCTGTGTTATGCAAAGAAAACACGTGCTGTTTTTTATGATAATTTGAGCTGTTTATATTAATGTTTTTTATCACTAATTTTATTTATCACACAATTAAGTATCAGCACTTCATTATATTTCGGGAAATATGGCCCGAAAACTCTATATAAGATAAACTTGAGCAATGTTCTTGCACAAATGCACTTTAATTACTGCCAAGATACAAAACATAAAACTCAAACATGTAAACAGAACTACGCAACTGTTTGATTTGAAGTAAACACGCGTCGAAACATGCTTGCTATTCCGATCAATTCTAAGGGAAAAATTTCGTTTTTACAGATTATTTTTTATTTCTACATACCTAGCATATAATTACGTTTTAAAATGAAATGGTTTATTGTAGAAATGAATATAAAGACTTTTTGAAAAATAAAATTATTTGCTATGTAGAAATAAAATGGTGTAATTTTTTTGATAGCCCAATTATTAAATGGTTTCCTTTTGTTTTAAAAGTTTTCTAAGTATCTTTAAGTACTTGTTATGTATAATTGAAATATTTTTGCCATATGTTGAACTGAGAACGCAATCCTTTTGAAATGAAATGTATTTTTTCTCTGAGTGTATCGACTATCAACAAAATTGTCAACGCCATCTGTATGAAAAATCGCCGGTTTCTTTTGGGGCAACCCGATATATCGTGCGAATTGTGGTCTGACAAAATCTCATGGGGTTTTGGGGGTTGAGACCCCCCCCCCCCTACCCCCTATTGGCCTATTTTCATTGGGAAGTGAGGACCTTTTTTTTAGGTCACCACATTCCGTATGGTGGGACTTGCTAAACCCCCCCCCCCCCCCCCCCCCCCCCCCCCCTTCATACAATCCTGAGCAGTATTCCAGGTGACATCTGGACAAGACTATTGTAAAAGGTAATGTAGAGGGCAAAGTTACGAAAAGGATAAGCAGCTCTAAATATAAATCCACATAAACTGTAAGCACGTCTACCGATTACCGAAATATGAATATCAAACTTAAGACGGGTGTCAAATGTAACACCCAAATCCTTAATATGTGAGATTTCAGTGAGAAGGATATCATCAATGTAACAGTTGAATTGAAAATACGCCTCTGTAATTTTCGCATCTCAGTTTATCTCCTTTCTTATAGATTGGACATATAATGCCAGTCGTCGGGTATTTTTCTTCAATCCAAACTTTTGTCATGATTTTGTTTAGGAGATTGGCGAGGTATGAACGACCTTATTGCTTCAACTCCAGGTGACTTGTGTATTTTTTGGCCGCACAGGTCTTCCGCCACTTCTCCGACAGTGGGTATCGTAATTGCTGCCTGCTCTACAGATAGAGCACGTGGTGCAATAATTGGGTCGGGGCCGTTATACCTTAGGCAGACAACGCAATCGAATGATCATTCCGCATCACATCACAATGAAATTGTCGAATTGGTCATTCATTCCATCATTCGACAAATTACGATTCCGAAACGGAAATTCGCGGTGAGTCCATGAGACTAGTGGAACAAGTTGAAAATCAGGTGTTCCACCGTCCAAATTTTTCTATTTATTTCATGTGTGCACTAATCACGATCAATCTTTTCAACGTTTCGTGCACGATTGCTGACATAGTAGTACTTTCCAATCACTCTATTTTAAAAGATAATTCGTAGCCGTGTGAAATGCCAACTTTTATTCGGCATTCCCACAACAATAATATTTTGACAGATTAAATGTAATTCCGATAGACGTGTGTCAAGGTTAAATCTCATTGATCATTCCCGTAATGTACATTCGAATGCGTCGCCTGCCTAGGGTAAAATGGTGCATTTACACTCAGCGTTTGCGACGAGCCTCTATCCCCACCAAAAAATCAATCAATGAAATAGCTCGTGCAGTCGCAAGAGTCTTAAGCCTAGTACTGTGCTCCAAACGAAAAGAAATGAACTGTCAAAGTTCATATAAAAAAAATGGAATTTTCGTTGACATTTCACCGACGAAATATTTCGTTCGTTTTGCAGTACTGTGTTCGGGGACGGAATGGACATTTGCCGTAGTCACTAATAGATGGCGCTCGTGGCGATTTCGTTTCGTTTTTAATGGTACCGGAGGCTTTTTGACAAGCGAAATAATTGACAACTCAAAATTTTCAATAGTTCGCTGTCAATTCAGTGAGTTTGTGCTCGGGAAATTTTTTGTGAGCAATATTTTGTTGTGTTATGTGCCGGAATAGTAATTACTTGACATTTTTTTAATATTTTCAAATTTCGCGCGTGTTTTTATCAATGACATCTAGTAGCGAACGGTGTAGAATATTTCACTCCGCTTCGAAGGTGACTTTTTCGTTCGTGTTCGTTTCGCTGAACACAGTACTAGGCTCTACATTGAGAACCGCTTTGCAATGGTCTGATGGGGGTAGCTTCTCGCCTCGGGGCGAGCCTCATGGGTGAGTGTAAACCCACCATAACTCTGTTTTTCAAACAAATTAACGCGTTGAGTACAAGTTATAATATTTAGTTTTGCGTTTGTAATTACATCATTTCATTTCATGTCCCTCCTGCATTTGCGCCTGTCTGTTCCGGTTTGGCATCTTTTTAAAGTACTCAGCCCATCATTGTTTAATTTGTTCTGCGTCTCTAGGGATATTTACTTACTTGTCTTTACAGAGGTTTGTTCGTTGCTTATAGCCTTATCTTATTTGTTTGTCGGCAGTATGTCCGGATCATAGATTATCTGAGTTTTCCCATAGTTTTGTTAAAAATAACCTTTTTTTCTCCTTTGATAGTAATACTAGATACATATGTCCATATTTGCTCCCTCATTGCATTCTCTTCGAACTAGTTAGCATGAACAAGAATTTACGCTTAGCATATTAGTTACATTTAGTTGTGATTTCTTAATTACATCATTTCGCCGAAGGGGGGGAGGTGAGTTTCTACCCCCGAAACCACCATGCGTTCGCGCCTGGCGATAGAAAATACTTTCAATGACAGGTTCTTTATCATTCGAACTAACTTTCACTTTCTTATTGAAAGCTGTGCTTTCTGGAGATTGATGTATTGGCGCCAATCCTATTAAGGACACTACGTTTTTTTTTGGGTTCAATATTGTTTGCAATGTCGATTTTGCATACCTCTTTCTTGCATTGAATACACCGACGACGTACTTGTTGTCGGTAAGAAATTAAAATCACTGGTCTCAATCGACACCAAGCCCATCCTAATTTTCAACCCTTTGATAAAACTGAGTGTATATTACTAGTAAAAGTGTCCGGGGGGGGGGGGGGGGTATCTCTCAGACTCGATTGAATGAAATACGAACTGACAAGGTCGTTCTGGATAAAACGTTCTAAGAAAATTCACGTCAAAATTTTATTGTGCGTCATTTATTTCGACACCATCGCCTTTCGCGACGTCTCACAACCAACGAACTTCATTAGGCGTGAAATGAAAGAGCTTTTATGTGACCGACCTTAAAATTTCCGGACCAACAGCGACAACATAACGAAATATCATCCCTTAGCCCAGTTCTGCTATCTTTCAGAAAGGTTTAATATTTCTTGAAAGTTTCTCGTTGATTTTTTTTCTCTGTCCTTTTTCGCCAATTAAGCTAACGACAACAGTTCACCCCCGAACCCATCAAAAATGTCGCTCTTCAAGGATAAAAACTTACGGAAGATTCGCAAGTGGGACATCGACCTTGTTCGTCCCGAACATTTACAGGGGTAGGTTTTCAATGGATGCGAAATTTTTGTAATCGATGCCTTGGGCAACTGAAACGAACCTTCAAAGACGTTAGAGTTGACGGTAAAGAAAACTGCCACCTCTGGAAAATTTTCAGGGTATGAATTGGCGGTCCAGTGCTGAGTGGATTTTTCATCATTAGTAAGTTTCCGCTGGTGGTATTACGGCTGAGACGTCCAAGTTCCTCGAATATCCTGGAAAAATTTTGATGGATGATGTGAGTAATTATGTAGTTCGAGGTTGTTGAACTACTTTTCAAGGACTTTTGTTGTTGATTGGGGTGAGCATTTGTATGCTTGTCTGGTATTTACACAAGATTTAGCTTAAGAAAAGAGAAACTTTCTTCTTGTTTGCTTTTAGTTAAAAGTAGTTGAAGACAGTGACTCAATCGTTCACTCAATCATTATGATATCAACGATGCGGATCGGGTAGGACTACAGTAAAGGTAGATGGTAGAGACCAACCCGAATTATAATTGATTGCTCATTAGGGCAGAAGACGCAGTTTTATGTAGTATTAATTTCATATTTTAGGATAAAATAATGTCCTTATTATGTTTTACAGACGATGCAAAGAAGGGAGAAGCATTACCTTAAGGTTGGCTGTAATTATCGGTAAACAAAATTAATTGGAGATAAGCTGGTATGTATGCAAAAATAGGTGTGAAATCTATGTAACATAATGTTCGCTATGGTTCCCCTCACTGAACCGGACAAAGTGATAGTGCGCCCTTTGAATCAATGTTTGATACATCCTACTGCCAAAAGACATGGGTGGATTCACTCCATGCCATTCGCGAAGGCGGGGGATGGGCAATATTCTACAACGGGGGTCAGTAAAGCCCCGATCACAATGCTCTCGTTCATAGAGATATACCTATACTGGAGATGACAAGCAGCGGTTGAGTTCAAGGCTGACGTCGTCGCATTCGCTTGCACGCAAAACAACAACAAATTGACATAACGTACCTGTTTTGTCTCACTCACTCACACGCTAGGACAACAATAATTTGATATAACGCTCATGTTTTGTCTCAATTCTCATCGTGTTTTTGGCTTCAAAAACCGGTGGCCTATCGTCTCCACTAGCTCTATGCTCCCGTTGCGTTGCGTTCCGTTCAGCAGTCAAAGTAGACCTTATGGGCTGGCCATTTAAATGCACACAATGGTCGTAACGGAACGGAACGGAACGGACGAGTTGACCAAAATTCAACTTTTACCAGCAGAGGCTCGCCGTCTAAAGCTAGTGAGACTAAGCTTTAAGCTTGTGTTACACTGTTCGCTTTTTTCCCAGTTTTTTGTATATATTTTCGTGAAATGTATGACGAGCTTGTAGAAAGCTATCAATGGTCATACAGTGTAACACAAGCTTAAAGCTCAGCCTCACTAGCTTTATGTGGCGAGCAGCCACTGACTTTTACCGATAACATAACCTCACTTGTTGTGACGGAACGGGAGCATTGTGTTTCGGGCTCAAAGGTCTGTGCTCAAGGTCCTTTCGCCATTGTTGTGGAGTATACTCATCGACTCTCTGCTTCTCAAACTGCTGGATCTGAGTATTTACGTACAAGCTTACACTGGTGAGTAAAGAGAACTGCGTATTATGAGAGATGATCGAGTGAGTATTTACTTGTAAGAAATGTCAAATTCACTCGACTACTGGAAATGAAGTCACTTTCCAATTGTCGAGTTTCATCATACCAACTTTTGCTTGAGTCGAGTTCAAATGTGAGTAAGTTACTCACTTGACTCGAGTTTCGTAATATGCACGGGGGACTCGAGTACAATGGGCAATAATTGTCTGAGTGCTCAGAATGCGCGCCTTGCGGTATATCTTCCCCCGCTTCAAACAACAACAACAACATGAGGGGATTGCGTTTTAGATGTAACAAAATTGTTAACCAAATGGTTTCTTGATCTCAGCAACTGTGTTCACTAGGACTCTGAAACGTAAAATCTTTATAAAGCTTCAAAGTGGACCCATTTGCGAAAAAATGTTAAGTATGAGTGCGTAAGTGGGGGAAAAAACTCAAAACGATCGAAAATCGAGATTAAGACATTCTATAATTCTTATTTTCTAAACGGTTAATGTTACGAAATTGAAACTTAAGACAAACTGTAGATATACTAGGAGAAAAAGCTAGAAATATAATTTTTAGTGTGGAGAGCGGCGTGGGGGGGTCGGTAAAGTCAAACCTTATATTACGATATCTCACGAACCAATCAGGCTAGAAAAAATATTTCATTCGTATATACAACCTAACCTATATCACAAGCAAAAAGTAATATTTTTTTATATACATATGTATGTGAAATATTTAAAGGGGCAGTTGAGCACAAAAGTGGTGGGGACAAGAATTTTTCTTAAGAATCTCGTATCAAATCTCCAGAACAGTTTAAGATAGATGCTTAACTTTTTTATGGGAAGATAGGCTTAATAGACCCCTAGTAGGGATATATTTTCGAAGAGTCGGTGTAAGGGGTAACGGTGGTGGAGGGAGAAAAAGAAAAATTCATGTTGGAAAAATATAATCTTTCATAGTGTTAGTATGGTAAGGGGGTGCGTGTTTTTCTCTATCTATACAACGGCTTATGCTAGAAAGTTAAAACTTGGTGGATTTATGTAGATTTACTAGGAAAGTGATTTAGATTGAAAAAATTCAAATTATCGTATAGAAGGGGAGGAAAAAAAATATCAATGAAAATGGAATGCACTTATTTTCACGAATTTCGTCAAAAGGTAGGTATTCATAGTATTTAGAAGATTTTTTGAAATTCGACCCTTTAGAGGGTGTAAAGGGATTGTATTTTCACGATTTCTTTTATTTTTACGAATTTAGCCATATCCCTCAGGTTGGACTAGATATCGAATATCTTTTCACTTCCACGGGCTTGTTTTTAATCTCAATCTCCTAAAACTTTTTTTTTCCATTTTCAGGCCCTAAGATGGGTTATAAAAGGGTTGAAGACGTTTTCACGAATTCCGTCATATCTTTAAGGATTGATTTGAAATTGAATGGATTTTTACTTCCTCGAGCTCCCTTCATATACATATTATATATATCTACGAACTTATTTCAGGATTTTCAGATATTCAACCCCTAAGTGGGTGTAGGTAGATTGCATATGTGTATTACTGTATATTGCTAAGATCTGATGAGATATCGAATTGAATTTTACTTAACCAATACGCGTGAAGTTAGGCTTTCGAAATTTTGTACACATCAATTTCTCAATGGTATGAGGTGTAAAGCCATTATGTGCTAACCAAGTTGTAGCCATCGCCATCGAAGCTTTCCTGCATTACAGGTGTCGGATGTAAATTGTAACCTGTCGATTGGAAATCTCTAAAACATATTCTTTTACCTATAAACTTTGGAACAAAGCGAGTTTGTTTTGCTTTCCTGATCCAAAATAGCTACTATCGGTCATCGACAAGTCCTGTTCCTGATGCATGATTTCAATAACCCAATTTTGAACCACATCATTTATTGGGTTGAAAATACCTGGGGATTTCATTATTGACCAAGGTGCAGAACGTGTCATCGAGCCCGGCACAGAAATGATTTAAATTATAAACGAACTGTAAGGTGAGCGTGGAGAAGCGTGTGGTTTACAATTCAGGGATTTGAGGCTATTGCCCGTTTCTGATTTGTTACGATTGTCCGATTGTAGTGGTAGGTCAGTTCGGAGCTGGAAGCGTTGTAAGCAATATTACTACAAACGTTAATCAATCCTTAATTCGAAGAATTTGTGGACAGATAATTAACCTGTGCGTCTTCTACATCAGGAGGAACACGACAAAAGGACTATTGGGGTGATGTCTATTTCCATATACAAACAATAACTGAAGGCTTCAAGTTATGCCAGAAACTATGGAACTGGAACTCTGTCGACTGCATAATTTATCGTTTCAGGAACATTGCGTCTAACTAATAGGGAAACAGTATACAAGGAATTCATTCGTGCCGAAGACTGAGTGTTGCATGGGCTGCTGAAACATATGTATGCAAGGGAAACAATCACCGTAAGGTACCATAGGTCAGTACCGAAGAAAAATTTATACTAATACCATTGGTGCCAAGTCTTCCAAAATCAGTAAGGAGTTAATCCTGTGATGAAAAATTTGTCCTTGTGGTTAGATAAGGAGTCACTCAATCATGTAGAGAGATCGTAGAGTCTACGTCAGTAGAGGCCTGAAGTGTCTAAAACACGCTTAAATACAATCTGAAATGTTTACTGCCTACTGACAAGTAGAAATGTGATGAGAAGGCAGATCTTCAAGAAAAGCTGAAAAGGGGGGTTGACAGAAGACCAACGAATTTAGGTTGGTGCGGTCATATTCAAAGACGTCAAAGACGCATATAGTAGCAGAACTGCACAAACCTACCTATAAGTTTCCTCAGATTGGTCAAAGATACCATTCTTCCAAAAAGGGTGGATTTACAACAATAACTTCCAAAGCAAAATATGGTATGTACCAGCCATAGAGATATATGTACATATACATATACTGGAGACAACAAGACGCGCCGTGTTTGTATGAAGAATTTTGAAGCTTTTTGCCAGGTTGCAGTGAAACGCAAATAGTAGTATCCAAAGTTTTTTTTTTGTTTTCAGGACAATTCATTGAATGTCACGTTAGATCTGTGAAATATGTCGGAATTCGAGAAAATGACTCCCAGTTGGTCGCATCTGCGAGAATCTCGCAGATATCTCGAAGATATGGCGGCCTGTCTGCGAGATTCTTCGAGACGTCTTATGGGAAAAATACACGGTATCGAGACAAATGCTCCCCGAATCTCGAAGACATGTCTGCGAATGTCTCGATAGAAAAATGGCATTGGCAATAGCGCCATCTGTTTGATGATAGCGTGTTGTGATAAAAGCTCGTACTCGAATGAATATTTCGCGGAAATCGCCATCGGCTGGAAATAAGAAAGGGGGTTATGAAATGAAGCGTGCAGTCAGGGGCGAAGTTACCTTACTGCAATATAATAAATATAAAAAACTAATAACGTAGTGACACATTTCCAATCACTTCACATCGCACTTGTGTCGTTTTATTGTAACCGCACTTGAACTGTAACTTTTCGCATATTTAATTTTTATCGTGTAAGTTGCGGATGACATTTGCTACAAATAGATCGTGGTGGGAGCACATGTTTATACTGCTATTTCTTTCTATCTAGTGATGAAGAAAGATAAGCAATATGATTCCTAGGCTCAAACCATCGAGATTATGTCTCTTAAGAGACAAGCGACCAACTGGGCTACAACCACTTAACATCAACTTAGGGGTTGGATAGCAAAAAATTATAAAGAGCTCGCAGAAGTAAAATTAATTTGATATTTTGACATGGTTAAAAGATATAAAGAAATTTGTAAAAGTGTGGAAAAAATACTTTCACGGATATTTCTGTTCCTTATGAACTTTCTGTTCCTTATGAACTGTGTTTTTGATTTAATTGTTCCAGTAGAACATCTCAATATACGTATTCAGTTTCAACTTTATAGCATAAGCAGTTTCTGATGATAAACCACGCCAAACCTCCTACTCTATCAAACATTTCATTTTTCAAAGGATGACTTAGTAGTGGCAGTGTGGCACTATTTTGTCGTCAATTCTTAGCTTTCTATTTTTGGTGGTTTTTAAGAAATTCAAAAAAATTCAATTTCACAATCAATTTTAGGTGCGTTGAATATGTCGAATTTCGTTACAATGAAAAAGCATTTGTGTGAACTATTACTTTTCTTGTAAATCGAATTAAAGTGTAGCAAGTCACCGAACGCTATTGAAAACTTACAGCGACTCTACTTCCTTGATTAAAACGTATGAGTTTTCGTTTAGGCGATTGAAAACAGGTGTTTTTTTAAGGATACCGAACTGGTTTTAGGTGGTTAGCCTTTAATACACTGTAGTGTACAGTCCAGTCAGCTTTGGGATGTGAGGTCAAAAACGGGCTGGGTATGACAGTGTACTAGTAGGTGTTACTAATTTTTTTTAGTGTTGTTTGTGGTTGTGATATGATCTACCAGAACAGCAATGTTGTCTATAACAAATCAACTACTGTCTGGTTTTTCTGATGGGGTTAGTGAATCTGATAAGAATGCAAACAGAACTCATCTGCTCATCCATTAAACATTCCGCCTTATTCAATATTTATATTAATAATTACGAAGCTAATAGGAACTGAAAAATTCTTATAAATAATTTATGCGTACAGTGGGAATTGAGCCCACGATATCGCCGAAGCAAAGTTTGCAAGACCGAAGACACTATCACTGTACTACACCCACTGGACTACATTCGGCGTAGCCGAATATCAATGGTTTTAAGTTCATACTCTGTATTAGGTGATATCAGCTAGGAGTGGTTTATTATGGATTGGTCCAATCTAATGAAAAAATTGCAGGTGAGTGCTACCGACTACACTGATATGTTGGGACGAGCATTGACAAATAAACGGCCACTATTTGAGCTGAGGCACTATAAAATGATTTTGCAGTACGACGTTGCTCGGCCTCATGTTTCACGAGTGATAAAAACCTACATAGGCTCGTTCCTACGATCGTCAGTTCTAACTGGAACTTTGACTGACAGACTTTCATACAAAACTTGCAGTCAAAGTTCTGGTTAACTTTTAACTGAAGGTCGTAATAGCGGCCCTTAGAAACGCTGGGACTGGAAAGTTCTACACCTACTCACGGCCTAGACGACCAGCGCCAACAAAATTACCACAAATACAAAAGTTGTGTTGATTCATGGATGGTATCTCAAGAAGAGTCGCTCTATCAACGTGGAATCCGTATGTTGTCCGAAAGATGGAATAAAAGTTGTGGCAATATTTTGAGTAATACATTTGCAACCATTTTTTTTCACAATATTGACTTAGATTTTATAATAAATTCCTCCAAACTTATTTGCGCACCCAATAACTTAAAAATCAACTTCCGTGTTCCACCTTCGACTTCAAATTTTTTTTTTTTAATAAACTTGACTTGATTAAATGTTTGTAGCTTTCGAGTGTTAGTGGAGTAAAACCCCAACACGAAATCCCCGACTGTTGATAATTCACTATCCTAGAGGACATGACAATTGGAAAAAAGACTTAACTTGTAATCCTATGCACAGAAAACAAATTTTATCTTCCCGGTAAAATTAGTTCGGAGATTTTTTTAGTCTAAAGATCTTTACCCACCATCCTCACTTCTTCCTTAAAAATGATAGCCCTTGTCTAATCATAGTATCCATTAATACAATCACAAAGGCTTAACCTTCTGCTATCAACCTTTAAAAAGAAATAACTTTTAAAATGCTTCAATCCCAGCTTTCAAACGCTTCGGACACATTGTTTTTCACTTCGTTCCCGTTTCGAGAACCTATCGCAATTTTTTTTTCAAATAGGTCCACTATCATATGGAGTTCTACCTAAGTTCCAAGTTTCAGCCTCCTAGCATAAGCGGCTTCTGAAACCTAGAAACCAAAATTGTTCGTCTATACCGCTCAACCCTCCATCTTCCACACATCTCCACGGACAAAAAGATACCACTCACAGTAGGCTTGTGTAGTTCGTGAACGAACTAGTTCAGAAGAGCGTTCCCATAACTCAAATAAACAAACTAGTTCGCAGTCAGTCCCGCAATAGTTCGTTTTTTATTGCCGTTCGCAACTCTGATCTACTGACCTTTTTTTGCTCGTAATCTTCAACTAGATCTAGTCGAACTACGACTGCTCATCACTGAACACCCCTGAAGTAATGAACTATGAACTAAAAGAAGCAACTAGTTCGCAATTGATCTGGAATCGGAAATGATCGCTCACTATGGTGAACTAAAATGCGCAAGCCTAACTTACAGGGGCTCATCAAGTCTATCTACGGAAAAATTTTAGCTTGATATCTCAATGAGGTTTGTGAGGCCTTCAAATTCTTTTGCGTACGGCGGACAGGCGGACATTTTTTACGCTTTTTGAGGCTTACGTGAAAACACAAAATTTCGGGGTAGAAATTTTTTTTTTTAAATTTCAGCTATTATTAAAAAATAACAAAGTTAAATAAGGAAACGATAAAGCCTCCTGTTGGAAATGTTAGATATTAAAACTAGCAAACTTATAAAAATCCACTTTTGTTAATTTCATTTATTTTTTTTTTTATTGAAATTTCATCGTTTATGCCGTATTCACAGTAACTTTATAATAATATTCACTATTATATTATTTCTTTCATTGTTTCATTGTTTTCTTAGTTTTTACTTTATACACAAAATTCTTTTTCATAGCGCTTACATTCTATTGCATATTGTTAGATTCTATTTAAGTGTGTCCTTTCATATATTTTCTATCAGCATTATCGAATTTCAGTTGGATAATAAAAATCGAAATTAAGACAGTATAAAACTAATTGATGGTTATCACTCAAGAAATTTTTAAATTCTATTTATTTAGGAAAAAATAACAATTTAAAATTGTGAACATTATAAAAATCGCCGTAAAAATATTAAAAAATTATTTATGAGACAATTAATGTTTTGGGCTGAATTGTGTGAATTTTTGTGTACGACGTAAATTTTATTGTAGGAATTGACATTTGAATTGGATATCTGTATCTTGGAGTTTGCATCTGTTTAGACCAAAGTTTTTGTTGTGATAAGTTCATTGAAGCTATTGAGCCAAGATAAACTAGAAAATTAGAAAAACCATTTTGGCAAACTATACACCAATGAAGGAACTAGTGACATACCCCATAGTGGTAATGATTATAATGTAATGATAAACCCACAGAAAAGAAATAATAAGAATACTTCAGGAGTTGTTCTTAGAAGCGTTCATCGGTGGCACTAGTCTGGTAAGTGGTACGTACAGTTTTTCAAGGAAAATAAACTTTTCTTACTTTAGGTTCTAGGATACCATTAATATTAACTTATGCAACAACTTTATTTAAAAAAATCGGCTGAGTTTTTTGTGGTTCTCTAGTTTGCTTAGAAGCCAAGGTCTGATTTGAACTGTGGCTGCATCGTGAGTAAGTAAGTAGCTTGCTTAGGTTTTATCCCAGCTCCACTACCCTCAGCGCTCAAATTATATAAAACAGAAAAAAAGGAAGTTTATTGTGACAATTCTATCCACCAATACCAGATACAGAGATAGTCGTAATGTTGCTCTCCGAATCGATTCGGGCGAAGGTTCGAACCGCTCAGAGCATACTCGAGGCTTTAGAACAACTGCTTTGCAATCGAACAATAAGAGTACTCGCAAACTAGAGACTTAAAATTGGACGATAGTTTAGTTGAATGGTTAACGGCTATGAAGCTTATGGAAGGGCGCACACTGAGACTAAGAAATCGTACAAACTAAACAGTTCAATAGACAGTCCAGATCCCTTTCGATTCATGTGCAACTAAACATATTTGCATTGGCTTCTATATGCACGGCGGCTTATCTAGATTCGCACACTGACCAAATCAAAAATCTTACACGACTGGTTTTCTCCAGTACCAATTAACTGTAACATTCGGCCGGTGGTAGAGTAATGTATGGATGAACAACGACTAAACAGTTTAGTCCAGCAGGTAAGAGTGTGCGCGACTCGATACGATTAAAAAGTTGTCTGATAGTTTAGTCTCAAGTATGCGGAGGCATATTCTTGCCTTTGATCTAGAAATGTCAATCGTGATGCTGCAAGTACTGCAGTTTATCACTCGAAACCAGGAAAAGAGCGTACATTCTCTATCTTCTACAAATGGGAAACAGCTTGTTTTGATTAAGGAACCATAAGCTGCAGATGATAATGTAAACGATTACAAGACACGATTCTAGGGGAGAAGTAAAGGTTAGTCAACAGCCCATGTCTAAGCCTATGATCGATAAAAAACAGTGAGTTAAAGGTCATCTTTGAAGCGATCTCTAAACTAAATTAATTGAGATATACGGATCATAGCTTGATTCCGCGTATTGGTAAATTTTGTCGAAGTTTGGCCCTTGATAATCAAGATGTTGTGGTTTGAAGTTTAAAAATAATACGCTTTTAGTACACCAACGAATGCGGGTATACGTCAATCGGCTTCTTTTAGATTGTAACCTTTCTTTCTTGAATACAGAGCATACTCCTTGTAACCCTAATTACCACCCATGGCAAGGAGCTGGAAGGTGGCATGGGTTGTAAAGTTTAAACGAATATAAGTGGAAGAAACGCTAACGAATAGACCAAGAACCGATATGGATTGAAACACTATTGAAAAAGATCTAAATGTAGGGAACTCCTTTGGGATATACTTTCCTTCCCTCACATCAATCGTGTTTCTTTCCGGCATCGTCTCCTTAAATAAGGTAATCATGGAATCATGACTCATAGAAGGTCTAAGGATTATCACCATTCCATCCGGAAGAGCCACCATGGTGAAAAAAAAATCTTGCGCTTTTCAGAAAGTAACGCAAGCAAGTTGTTTAAAAAGGTCAGCACTAATCTTTGATTGGAAATGATGTAAATGTAAAGGCCTAATCTGGGAAAAGTGCAGCGTAAATACCACTTAGTCGCAAAAGAAATATCTTAGAGCTCATTTCAAAGAACCGGTGGGAAAACCTCGGAAAAGATACGAGGATTCAGTTGACGCAGATTGCAGATCGCTTCTTAGATGCACAAATTGGAGAAGAATCTTTTCCACAATCCTGGGCAAATCTTGGCTCTAAAAGCTCTTAGAAATCATCGTTATCAGATCTAGATCGTTATCTTACTCTGGATGAGAGATAGCAAAGTGAAGTGATATTACTATAAGAGATGACTTGAGAAACAACATGTAAGATAAATTTAATAAAATTTCACAAAAATTGCAACAATCACACTACACATCAACAATGCATCACTTTCCTGTACAAATTTAAAGAATAATTTATGTGCTTGCTCATTACTGTATCATAAATGATATATAAGCAACGAATCATTCATCATCATCATCATCATCATGGTTCATATATAACAACCATTAGTGCGTGTTTTAAAAACGATTCATTAACGAGTAACCATTTTGGAGCGATCAGTGATTCCTTGAAGTATTATTTTCGAACACGTTAACGAAATGCTCGTCAATAATGAAACATTAATGACTTATTTACGAATCTTTGATTTGAATGATAGTGGCTTAAAATAACAAAAACAATTGACTAAACAAATATTCACACCAAATCATGATATGTTCATAGTGTTCTTATTTGGATTTGAATTTAATTTAAATTTCATCTTTTCATTTAGATTTTGTAGTGTTAAAACGTGTGTATGTGTTTTTTGTTTGTTTGTATTTTTGTAGGTGTACCTAAATTGACGTTTAATTAATTTGATCACTTATTCTAGCACAAATTTTTACTCTCTAGTGATAGCTAAGAATTCTTTTTTTTTGTTCTTATATATTTTGAAAACATTATTTTCTTATTTTTTGTCGCTTTCTTTTCTCCGTTTGCATAAGACTTTCTTTTTAACTCTTAATAATTTATTAAGCTTTGTTTTACAGTTTTTTTTATTTAAACCTTTTTTTTAAAAATTATTTTGATTTATTTTTTTCCGTACAAAATGTCGTTCTATACATTACTCATACATTTATTTATTTCATTGGTTTTATTAGATTTATTTTTCATTAGGGTTTTTTTTTCTTAAGTTTTTTACTTTAGTTTAAATCATTTCGTTTTATTTGACTATTTTTTTTTTATAAACAAGGTGATTTTTTCGGTGTATATTTCTTTTAAGATTGCTCCCGTGTCAGAATCTAGGAGTTAAATACTTTCGTGTACAATTCTGACTGGGGCAGAAATTATTTCTCCTTACTTTTCCTTTACTATTTTAATGGCTGTGAAATGTTTTTTTTTTTTTTAATTTTATTTATTTATTTTTTCATTTAATATAAAATTTCTTTCTCTAGAAAACATAATTAACTCGTAGCGAAATGATATTTTATAGATTTAATTTTTTTTTATTAGAATTTTCGTTTTATTTTTATTCCTTTTTTTATTGATCACAATAGAGAGAAAACTAAAAAATTTTCTTCTTCTAAATAGTGGATTATTTATGACTAAATGTACTTAGGACTAGAGAAAATTAAGATGCTGAAAACAATAACCAGGGGTGCGAACACAATAATTTATATAAACTTTATCTTTTTACAAAATAATTTAGATAATAAAATTAAAGACATTGTACTAATGTTAAGGACTTTGTGTTCGAAGTGACTTTCAAAGGATTCCGATCTCAACGTTATGCGCTGTTCCCAGTGTTGCCGGATTTAACGTAAGTCGAACCTCACCGGCTAGGACTATTTCTGATATGCATCCAATGATACCGCTGTAGTACCTTCGCCTTGTGTAGTAAACCACATTTGGCATGCCACCTATCGAGAGAAGAAATTGTTTATAAAAAGAAATTTTGATTAGTTAGGTAATTAATTTAAAAAAAATAAATCCAGTTGAAGAATTTCGAAAATATTGATTTAATTTTCTTAATACATTTAATTTATTTCCTCAGAACCTGCAACTATTTTATTTTGGTTTATATTCGACACTCGTACTTAAAAGGGACTTCCCTTTTACTTAACAAATCTGTGCCTTAAATAGCGCTTCAAAGCATGTAGAGACACATGGAACGGCACGCGAACAGTGTTGTACCTATCAACGCTGGACTATGTAATGTTGCACTGCTGTTCATACTGTTACATGCTACCCAGAGGCAATCCGAGCTACTCTATTGGATTCCAGTCAGAAGCAGAACAACCTTTCAAAACCTAGCTGGAATGCTGATCGAAACACCAGAACGGCCGCCGTGCAATACCCAATGAGTTGTGTCAAAATCTTCAGCAAAGTTCGATGGTGTTCGAGTAGAATCACTTTTCAAAAATTACAATAAGTCCACTGAGCCCGCAGGATTTTTAGACAGTTCTCCACCATCTACATCTACAATCAGAATCCCTTTTCACTGTATCGGTGGTTGTGCATACATCACCAGAACAGCGTAGAAGTCTCTCGACTCTTCTCGAGAGGATAATTTGGACAACTTATAGAAACACTATCTTGACTAAGGCACATCCAGTACATAAGTATTGCAGAGCTTGTATATGACACAGATGTCAAATACGTTGAAGCAACATGTATCCCACGCAGGCTATGATATAAGTTTCCAGTGAGAAAGCCACCTCTCCCGACATCCAACTGGGTGACTTCTGTAGGCATACTTCTCGAATACTCTTCTTCATCACATGTTCTCAAGCCGTCATGAATATTCCTCACACACTCTCTCTCGACTCAACAGATGCAGTATATATAGGGCCGACAGAATTTGCAGCTAAAGACAGTTTATACTACACAGCAAAACGCTGATCAGTTCAACGTGACATTTATAAATCGTTGTTGATTAGAAGCCACAATCAAGGAATGATGGATATTCGGGCAGCTAAGACAATGTTGGCCCCATTACACATAAAGATAAACAAGGAGGTTCTGAGAGAGGCCATAAGGATAGAGCACTGCACTAAATCTTTTAAATTCTACAAGAATTTAATCAGAAGGATTTAACCTACTCAGTAGACTTGAACAGTTCACCGTAATGAGTAATCACTTCCGATTCCCGATCCCTCGCGAACTAGTTAGTTCTTTTAGTCCATAGTTCATTACTTCAGGGAAGTTTAGTGATGAGTAGTCGTAGGCAAAAAAAAAATTCAACAGAACTACTATATTATATTGTCTCACAGAGATCCAAACTGCAATGAAAATCGAACTAGAAGCGGGACTGACTACGAACTAGCTCGTTCATATCAGCTATGGGAACGCTCTTTTGAACTAGCTCGTTCGCGAACTACACAAGCCTACTACTCAGTGAACGACAACATGCCAAAGGAGTATGATTTTGAGAAAGCATTATAGTGGGCTTTGGAGATGGTGTATCGGCAATCTGGTCTATCAGATTGTGGAGCAGGTATTTCAGTCTGGTACACGTACGACTAGAAAACTTATAATGGAACTGGAGCTTCAGGCTGAAGTACATGCTATAGAACTATGTTCAGGTAAACTTCTATCGAATAAACCACATTCACTATCTTAGCTGACAGCCAAGTGGCACTGATGCTCTAGGCTTATGTGGGACTGTCATTCTTTTCATAAAAAGCTGGCACATCATAACAGTCTACTCTTAATGTGAGTGCCAGAATATGAGAATATTCCGGGATACGAATCAGCTGACCAGTTAGCTAAGCTGGGAGCCCACTCATCAATGCTTGACCTGGAACCATTCTCTGACGGTGTTTAAAATGTTTAAAAGTGGGTAAACCGGGAGATTATTAGAACTCACTTTCGGAACTTAGCCAGGTAATTAAATTCCTAGTTTTCTCAAAGAAGAGAGCGTCGTATTTTCATGTCCTTAAAGAGGTATAAAGCGAGGGTTATGCTGGGAAATTGCTCAGGACATTTTTTCCTCAACTATCACCTTGAAATCATCTACAAACTATTACTAGATATCACATAAAGTGATATCACAAGAGATCACATACAGGGATATCACAAGATATCACATAATCAGTAAAATGAGAGAATTTATATTAACATCAATCAAAACATTCTGCAATTATAGTAAAGGATATTATTTCCTTGTCATCATAAGAGATTTGTTTCAATTTAAATTCATATTCAGGGACAAACAAAGTGCTTGGATCAAATCCTAATAATACCCACATTTCAAGTACTGATAGTATTTTTCAATCCGACTGTTAGTACTACTGATTCATTAAACGGAAACACAATTCAACATTACTAATTAAACAGATACCACCTTCATACATGGCACTCAATGGAGATGACGACAAATAATACATTAATTACCAGAAATTTAATCAGATTAAAATTGTTCGAATCGGAAGTTCTGAACTCCCTTGCAAAGTTTCCTGCATTAAACCTATCAAAGGATCTCCGATTTTATAGTTCAGTAGGTAGGTGTAGGTACCTAATTTATTGAGATTATACTTTTACGACAGGAAGGATATTGGGAGGAATTGAGATCGGTTTAGAACGTATATCCCATTAATTTTTATAGAAAACTGTTGTGTCGCTTCAGTTTGCTGAAAAGGATTAATTTAGGGTCTGGCTGATATCTTTTAATTAATGCTATAATCCTGTATTAGGAGAATCGTTTCACATTGCTGGGAATATTAGTACAATTTTTCGATGAAATAATTAATCCGATTAAGCAACAATGAGTAGCAATGGTTACGCGTAGAAATATAAGAATATAAACTTTTTGCAGAAGAACCGATAAAATCAGCTTAGTCGTCAGACGATTGATAAGTATTAAAATGCAGCACGGAGTAACATGAAAATAAAACAAAACTTACAAACAACATGAACTCGACTTTTTTTTTTTTTTTGGTCAACGATTGAGATTTTTTTCAAACTATTTATGCATTTGTCATACTCTTAAAGGCTGGTTTTCATTACTGAGGCATACCTAATTTTCATTACTCCGGCATTACAGACCTGTAGCAGAAAACTAAAAAGAGGCAGCGAATCGGTTTTAAAAAGGAAAAGACCACCTAAATTTTCAACTTTTGTTTAAAGAGGAAGAAGAAATTCAGGAAAATCAGAGCGCGAAGAGGTCAAGATCAAGCCATAGTACAAAACAAAACAAGCTACCAAGAGGCAGTGAACTTCTTAAATTTTAAAAGTTTGAGAATTTTTTGGATTTGTTTTTGCACACACGGAATATCCGCACATGCTATTTCTATTGAATGGAGTTGAAAAACGGACCGAAGGACGTTAACTTTGATTTTCTTATGTATTTGTTGGTTTGAGCTTATGGAAGCATTACTGCTTTTTGAACTTTGACCTGGGTGATCTTTTGATTATGGTGTACCTCTTTAAGGAAAGGAATTGCGACACTCTTTTACTTGAGAAAGTCCTGAAAGTCCTGAAAGTAAGTTCTAATGATCTTCCTCCTGAAGGTTTGCCCACTTTACAGGCCCGAGGGGGTTTTTTAAGGTTTTAAAAAGTGCTTTATTTGCCGTAAGTTCTTAATGCTAACAGGTTTTCTATCTTAATCCTAAAGCTAAAATTAGTCTATATCTAAGCTGCTACCGTTCTTAATGGCCTCAATGGGCACTCAAAGATATAAACAGGCCCGAGGGGGGTTTCATAATAAACTATCAAGTTCCCATCATACTGAATGTGATGACCTAAACACAAAAAAAAAAATCCTCGCTTCCCAATGAAAATGAAAATATTGGTGAATTGGCCCTGAGCTTAGCTAGCTGGTCAGCCGATTTATTTCTCGAAATATTCTCATATTCTCATATCCTGGTATCCACATTAGGGTTAGACTGTTATGATAAGCATAAGCTACATAAGATACACAGCTAGTATACAAACCATGATATTGAAATCATAGTATTGAAACAGCTGATATATGACACATATGGTATGATTTGACAGTTTCGGTACAAGCAAACAAAGCCATTTAGTTGCAATACTCCCCTACACTATTGGGGAATGGCACAACCAGCAGTAAAATGCATAGTAGCTAAACTTATCGAATTTGTATACCATGAAACAGGTTCAATACTAGACATACCACCTTGATCAAAAAGTTCCCGGAATAACCACGATGTGGCGCTTTTATTGTTCCGATTTGAGTTCTGTTTCTTTTTAAGTTGGTACATCTGTTGTTGACATTCTCTCTAAATCTTAGCGTCATAGCTTGACATTTGCAAAAGTTATGTAGCCAAGAGTACATCTATCTCTGTGAGTGTTCGCGATCTTTTTACAATTTTAGAAATGGATTTAAATTTGCAACAACGAACTTGTATTAAATTTTGCGTAAAAATCGGATTTAATAGTGCGCGAGCGTTGGAAATGTTGGAAAAGTGTTTCGGCAACGATTCTCTAAAGAAAACGGTCGTTTACCAGTGGCACGAGCGGTTCAAAAAACCACGTCGTTTTCAGTCAAAAAAGAAGGCTTTGCTCACGGTTTTCATGGATTACAACGGTGTAGTGCATCATGAATTTTTGCCAGAAGGCCAGACAATAAACAAAGCGTATTATTTGGGCGTTATGAGACGTTTGCGTGAAGCAATTCGCCGAAAGAGACCAGAATTGTGGACAGAAAATTCGTGGATTTTGCACCATGATAACGCACCGTCGCACAGTGCCATCATTATTTGTAATTTTTGACGGAAAAAGCAACAAATACCATCCAACAGCCACAGAATTCACCTGATTTGGCTCCCTGTGACTTCTTCCTGTTCAACCCAGTTAAGAAACCACTACGGGGGACGCATTTCAGCAGCCGAGAGGAAGTATTGGAAAAATCGCAGGGAGCACTGATGGTCATACCGAAAACCGAATATAAAAAATGTTTCGAGGATTGGATCAGGCGCTGGCATAAGTGTGTTGCAGTCGATGGGGACTACTTTGAAGGGGACAATATAGATTTAAATGAATAAACTTGTATTTTTTATTTTCTCAATAAATTCCGGGAGCTTTTTGATCAAGGTGGTATACGTTAATTTATCTCGTATCTGCTTAGTGTTGCTACAATGCTGGTATTAACAATATTATGATATCAATACCAGCAGTGTATCCATGGAATTAGAAGAGAAAGGCAGCTCCTCATAAGCATAGAGCTGAAAGAATAAGATTTCAGCGCTAGCAGTGCTCCTTGGCTGTCAGATAAGACAATGAACGTGGTGTCTTTTAATTTATTAGATAGAAGTTTACCTGAACACAGTTCCATATCATAAACTTCAGCCTAAATCTTCATTCCATTATAAGTTTTAGAGCCGTCCATATACTAGAATGAAGCATTTTTTCTAAAATCTGAAAGATCAGATTGTTTTGATACACCTCCCACAGCCAATTTTGAGCACTTAGATAAAGATAACTCATTGTACTCGAGTCCCACAGTCTCTATCCCACAGTCTCACAGTCTCTACGTTCTCCTCACGGATTTCAAGAGGAATTTAGAGTTCCTCCATTCTCATCACATCAACGCCGTATACGTGCATTCTCGCAAAAGAGTAAACTAGCCACTCTAGGAGAAAATGTTTCTTTGCGCTGTCACTCTCGTTACAAGCAGTGTACATGGGGTTGACAATGATTCCCATTCTGACTAAATGCGGCTTGGTAGTCAGGTCCCTTAGGCATAGGCGCGCAGTGGGGGAGGGCAGGGGGGCCGGGACCCCCCCCAGACTCCAGCTTGGACCCCCCCCCCCCCCCCAGAAAAATAATTCTGGCCCCTTCCAGAAAAATAATTCGTTCCTTTCTTTCCTTTCTTTCCTTTCTTTCCCAGAAAGTGTTTTCAAGATTTTTCGAAATTCGACCCGTAAGTGGATGTGAAGTGGTTTTATACTTTTTCATGAATTCTGGAATAGTCCCTCACTCATACCTCGATATACTGCCTAGATATGCCGTATAAAGAGCGGTCGCATAGCGAGCTTTTTCTTATGTGTACACGATGCCTTACATTGCAAAGTACACTCATGCCTCGCTATACGACCGCTCTTTATACGGCATATCTAGGCCGTATATCGAGGTATGAGTGTACTTTGGAATAATGGAAGGCCATCGTGCACTCATAAGAAAACATACTTATGTGCTTATGATTTACTCTGAAAGAGGGAGTGTGTGTGTATCTGCACCTGTTGCACATTCGGTTAGAAAAGTTAGAAGAGGTGTCTGAAATGAACTTATTACAGCTTTGGTCGGTTAGAAAAGAAATGAAATGAAAATCAGTTGTTTTTACGATTTCATAGAAAGAACAAGAAAGATTTTTGGTGATTTTTAATCGAAGCAAATAAATATTTACAGAAATTATTCACAATAATCAAGGAAGATCAAGAACGTACGGAAAGGAAGGAATATCTACACCGTAGGTCATCGGAGCTAAATTCTAAAATTCTAAAATTGGAATATTCGTTCTATTATAATATTTAACGTAAGTACCTACATATTTTTCAAACTAAAATTGTGTAGGTTTGGCGGAAAAAATATTCTCGACGGCAACAAGTGCAAAACAGATATTGCAAAAGTGACAATTGCGACGAAAATCGAGAAAATTCTTTATAGATACCGCTTATTTTAATCCGGGATAATGATATAACCCGGATTTTGTTATCAAAACAGTTGGGTACCATTCTCCACAAACGCTCGTTTTTCGTTCGTCTATTGTTATAAACCGAGTAATGTTATTGTTTTTGGCTGGTCCCAAAGTGATTACAATACCTACTGTATTATCAATCTTATAAAATATTGCAGTACAAGACTTTGTTAAGCCGCCATGAGTCCGGTACGACCAATTTTGATGATTTATGACTGTTTTCTTACAAATATTTCACGTTAATGGCAAAAAAATCCGTAAATTCGAATTTTGTAAACAGATATTTCCTATTTCTTGAATAATTAACATGTCATTTTCATTAATATAATGCTAGAAAAAATCTTAAAGAAGGCCTTCCATAAAAAAAATTTCATTTCTGTTAATAATATATGAAGTCAAACTGAAGCAACTTTTCACGATTTTCTTGGCAAGAATTACATATGAAGACCACATTTCATTGAAAAGTATTATAGATAGTATAATTAATTGGTATTTCTAGAAGATAAATCAATGAAAAAATTATTGATTTTTAATAGTTATGCCTTTCAAATAATTTGAAAACATATAAGACTATTTTTTTCTCTAAAATCAAAATTAGTTCGCTGATAGACAGCGAAAGATGCAGGCGTATTGTCCACGCCAAATTACACGAACGAAAAACGATTTCAAACGATTAAAATCCTCTCAAGAAAGAAAAATCAAAAAGAAACAAAAAATGGTCGTACCGGATAGAGAATATAGTTATCAAAATTAAAAAAAAAGTTAAAAATATTGACTTTTCCCCTTTTAACTTCGTCACATAAATGACATAGTTTTCATTTCATTGGTTTAAATTTGTATAATCTGAATTAAATTAAATGGCAAAAAACTTGGAGAAAATTATATTTTTCATCAATACTCCAATTTAACAATATTATACAATGTGTTGGTAATATGGTCCCCTGGGGGCCATAATAAAAGTAAGATGTCAATCATTTTTCAACTACTTCGCTATTAAATCCATGGTCACAAGCATGCGAGTATGATGTTCCCATCGGTTTTCTTAAAGACAATTTATCCTTGTACCAGTTAAGAAAAACATCAAATCATCATTGGAAAACCAGCGTATTAATAATAATAATAATAATAGATTTAGTCCCTTCATGCAAAATGGGCGGTTTCTTCCCAACTCGAGAGTTGTAGAAGAAATCCCCATTTGGGCGCACTTTCTCAGCTTAGAGAACTGGTGAAAATGCTGTCACTCAGCTCAATGAACTTGAAAAATTTTCACCGTATCAACATACTCATGCATGTATGCTGACATTAGGCTCAGAGTCCAATCAAATTACCGTAACCCAAAGGTACTCCCCAGTCAGTGCAACTCACTGGTATACGGGGTCGTACCGAGACATTACAAACATTTCAAAGTCGTACCCTAAGACTAATTATTCGTACGATTACCCAATCTGTAAACACAAAAAGGACGAACTTGTATGAAAAGCATGTGTGCCTTTCGGAAAAAGTCGTATGTTCTCAGCCATTCGGCCCCTGGCCCCTGCCAAATTTTAGGCCACGGCGCGCCTATGCCCTTAGGAGACCATCCACAGTAGTAGGGTGAGTATCCATTCATTCGACCATTCTACACCTCCCTGAGAGGGAGAATTGAAATGATATTACAGCCCATTCAATTGTATGAGGAGTGAAGATTCTGCTCGATAAAGCTCGAGTTCTGTTATTTGGCATATAATCACATAGGGCCTGAAAGTATAAAATAAAGACTTAAAAAGAATTATGTAAGCTTTGCAGTGCGACATGTAAAAAACATTGCCATTTCTCATTCAGCCCCCTTATAACATAGCGACACCAAATTTTCTTCTGTCCATCCCTTCCAAAATGGTATAAGATTGTTTCGTTCGTGTCTAAGGTTAGTGCCTCTTTAATAAGGTTCTGAATGTGAATGTGAAGTTACTGTCTGGCTTTAGTTAACAGCATATTTCTACAAATATATTCCTACTATTATTATGTTGATTATTAGGAAAACCCGTCTTAAATCCGAACGTTTCATTTTTTCATGCGATTTGGAAATATTCGCATGAATTGTGATTTGGAATTATTCGCTTTAAATTAATTCAAAACAAAACAATTTTTGCACACTTCTTACCAACATATAAGCCTGTGTCTGTGTTCAACTGCCTTAATTTTCCCGGCGAACGCTGTATAACAGATTTTCTTCCATCAACTTCTAAAGATCCTTCTTGCAGGTTTCTATAAATGAAAATTCCGTCAATGTCGTTAAGACAATTTTCAAGTAATACAAGCTCTTTAAAAACTCACCTCATAGCTCGTACCCTGTGCCAAAGACCATCACTAACTCTCGTCGCATTAAACTGAATGTTCGTCTCACCCGAACCCAAATTATACCGTAAATGAAGGTAACTGAAACGAAAAATTACAACAATTTATTTACGGAAATATCCCACTGCTGACACTACAGAAAAAAAAAAAAAACAGATGAAAAACATTGAACTTACCCGTTCTCGACACCCAGCGACAAAAAGTCGTCGTTTTCGAGGGCACTCTGTCGACCCGACCACAATATCACTCCGAATTTTGAGTGGGTCTTGAACCTCAGGTTCAAGTCGATTTTGTAACTGATGACATGGCTCATTGTTTCGGCATCGTTGTAGTGAAAAAAGCTATCCGTGCCGGTAAAGCATGCACCGATGGTTCTTTTATATCCCGAAGAACCGTACTCGTCGTTATTCAGACGGATATTGTCGCCATTTTTCATTATGCGCTCCATGTCCTCTATGAGGTCCTTGGCTTTGTAATCTTCTTCGCCATCAAAGAGATAGTTCGAGTCGCTATCGATATCGTCCCGTTGATCTTTCTTTTTATGTGTCCTGTAGTGAGGAGTGTGTTTTTCATTGGACTGTACTTGGGAGAAGAAGGAGTCCTGTTTTTCGTTATTTTCATCGCTATGGGCCTCGTCCTGCTGTTCCTTTTCGTCCACGTCCTCCTCCTCCTCATTATCGTCATCGTTGTCATTATTATCGTCCCGAACAAGGGAACTTTGTTCAGATTTCCTAATCTTTTGCTGATGTCCTTTACTTTTCCTGTTTTGCTTTGATAATTGCTCGGCATCAAGCATTACGTACTTATCGTGAACATAGACGTGGCTTCTTGGTTTCAAGCTGTTTCTATCGTAGTTGAATTTTTTCGGGCGTTCCGATCCAGTATCTATCGGGTTTCTATCTTTATTTGTTCCGGAATAGTCGGCAAGGTATTCCGTGGAAGACGGTTCCTTGTTCCTAGGAAAGTTCTTCCAGTCAGAGAGTTTTATGTCTTCCGAGTGATTCTGCTCGAGGTCCTGTTCTTGTTCGTGGTAGGAGTATCGGTCGTGGTGCTTGTGATGCTTCCGGGCAATTTTTGAATGATGCTGACGATGAGCACTTAGTTTCGACGTTGTTCCATGCTTTTTATGGTGCTTCGGTTGCGCTCTAAAGGAAACCTGCTCACCTTTCTGTTCTTTGCTATTGTTGTTAACAACTTGTTTTAAGGGCACTTCTTCGGCTTTATTGCAAAGGACATTGAATGGGCTACAACGACATTCGTAATTGTCCATAACTGGAACGCATTGTGATAGGGGGCCGCAAGGACGTGCGACGCATGCATGTGGACAATTATCAACATTTGTGCCGCCCAAAGCTTCCGATATTATGGATAAGGTCCGGCCGTTTATGTCCACCTAAAAACATATAAAAGGACATATTGAGGAAATTATTAAAAGGAAGACATATTGCGATATGAAAAGGATACACGAATACATCAGGAAACTCGAGGGTGTGTTATTTATTCCAGCTGCTCTTTTTCGATATAGTAAAGGAACAAACAGAACGGATCCGGTAACGGAAAGATATTACAAGCTAGTAATATTATTGTGCCATAAAGTTCCCGAAGGATATTTTAATGGTCGTGACAAAACTTGAAAGAAATTCGTCCTTAAGACAACTTTTTGATATTTACTTTTATACTCTTGATAAAATCCTGGGGGCATTATAAGCTTAATTCAGGAACGCATAAAACGAAACCTTGAATGAACTAAAATTAGATATGTTGCAATTCAGTTACCGCAAATAGACGTAAAGGGTGGCAGCACACTTACTCATATCACGAAAAACTGTATGCTGGATGTACTCTTACATTTAGGAACATGCTTCGAACCAAAAGTTATAATCTTATAAACGAATGTTTGAAGCCTTTACCTTTTTTAACGAACTCCCACCAACGCATCAGATATGGTGTATTGTAGTAGACGACCTTCTTGAAGACCTAACAAAATTCAGAGTTACGGTACAGGGCTACGCTGAAGACCTTGCCAACCTTGTTAGAGGCAAATTTGAAGAGACAGTGACAAAGATAGTTCAGAATACCCTAAACCAGGTAGTAACCTGGTGTAGTAAAGAAGGATAGGGGTATTAAACCAAAGAAAAGCAAAATTGTTGCACTCACCAAAAGGAGGTATAAGAACAAGCTATCTAAGCCCACTCATTTTGAGGATCCATAGAGTACGCTAGTGAAATAAAATTCCTGGGAGTCATCTTGGATGAGAAAGTCACCTAGAAAGCGCACTTGGAAAAGGTTCTTGAAAGGACCAGAATCTCTCTCTGGACCTGCAGGAGCCTTTTCGGCAAAAACTGCGGCATCTGTCTTCGGTGGAAGAAAACAAAGCAGAAAACTGCTCAGCTTAATCTGAATAAATTACAAAGGCTGGCATGCCTGGGTATGACTGGGGCGAGGCGCACTACTATACACTACAGTTACCTTAGAGGTGCCTCTCAAACTAGCACTTCTACACTTAGAAATACAGAAAGAAGCTAGGTTCACCACATACAAACTTTTGAGCTCGGAGAAGGAGTCAGAGCGCAGCTTGCCCAACTTTTCCGTGGAATTCAACAGGGACACCATACTAGGATGAGGTATCTCCTGGTTCAATGGTACCGAAATTTAATTTCACAAGACCATTCAAAGTTGTCCTCTAACTGGACATTGTCACATGAGGAAGCATCTCAATAGGATTGGTCTCTCTAACACTAACACAATATGAAATGACGAGGACAAAACACCAGAGTATATTTTCTATGAATGCTAAGCTCTCAAAAGACTTCGTCACTTCGGTCAGGGTTTCATGGACCAATCTGAATTTCTGACCATTCCTCTTCGTAAAATACTAAGTTTCATTGAAAGCGCAGAGATTGACGAGGAGTCATAGTTAATCTGCGGGACGTCACAAAAGCCCCAACTGTGGTTTCAGTGGCAGAGGTTAACCATACCAAACTCTTTCGAAAATCTAGTCTAGCCTAATCATGCCTACTATTCGAAAAACCCTTACAGCTGGGGATTATTCTATAGGTATATAGGCGATGTTCAAACCAATTTTATTATCACGTATTACGTGCCAAGTAACATTCTTGCCTTCGCATCCTAATACTTAAGGTAAGTGGTACTGAAGATTACTTGATATTTCAACCATTTTGGAGAGATTTTCGGTTGTTTGCTAGGATATAGTATAGAGCTCAACGCTAAGGGCGCGACGTCGAATCCCGCCAACAGTAGTGTTTTTTCCCAATTTTTAATAATGGAATTTGTTTATGGTAAGCTACCATAGAAGCAAATATGAAGAAGTTTTTTGTTGTTTCCGGCATCAGTGGAGTGAAACCCCAACACGATATCCCCGACTATAAATTAATCGTTGTCCTTGATGATATGACAGTTTATAATAGTCTTGTCAATATCTTGATGCAGTTGAATATCTTGACCATGTTAAGATCTTTCACACCCTTGTTCCTTATGAAGTAAGCACCCAATGTAGATGGTGTAGAATGTCCTAAGTCTCGTTTGACTTCGGCCCTAGTGTTCCTATTGTGACTAACCTTCCCTTTTTCATAATTCACGCAGGACGGTTATATCAATTAGTGGGTGTTCCAGACATGCCATCCAATAGTGCTAGGTAGTACTGTCCAAGAAGTCTTTTGTGAGAGGCAATATCATAGAACGTGCTCCGCAGTTTCCTTTTCACCTTCATACAATCTGTAAATATCGTCTGAAATTAGTTCAATCGTATGTAGATGCCTTCTAAGCTTATCGCGGTCATGTGCAAAACGTGATGCCTGTTAATTTTAAGGAAATTGGAGTTTCGATCCTTTGACTGGAGGATATCTTAATTGCTAATCCAACCCATCGGTCTTTCTTTCCGGCTTTCCACAGAAAGACACTGGTTCGGTCAGCTGCTTTTTCGCTAACTAGTCTAAACACGAATTACCAACAATATCGTTTTGTCCAGAAACCTATTCCAGTATAACTGTGTTTCAATTTTCTAGCTGTTTAAGTTCTTATAAGCAATCCACGCCAGATAGGATTTACAGCAAAATGCTTGATGAGCAAGAACTGACTTTAAATCTAGCGCCCTGACCACGTTGGATTGTCTAAAATTTAGGTACTTGAGGAAAAGCGAAGCACTCTTTGACACCAGTCGAGTTGTGAATGCATGTAAAATTTATAAAAAAAAACGGGAAAGTAAAGGAGGTTAGTTACTTTCGGGTCGAGTTGGAACAGTGAAGAACTCTCTCAACCAGTGTGGTCGCAGTTAAATTCAGAATTTCGTAAGACGCTTTAGGGCCGGGTGTAGTTCAGTGGCAGTGTACTAGGTCTTGAAAACATTACTTCTGCGATGTCGTGGGTTTAGTTCCCACTCAACTCATAAATTATTTTAAAAATTTTTCAGTTGCTACAGGCTTCGAAATATTAATAAAAAATCTGCCAACAGTCTGGGTGCAACTTTATTATTTTTCCGGCAGAAGCTCAGAACGCGTTCAATTCGGAGATGCGGTGAATGTTACTATGTGACTGAAAACCTAACAAAAAATACGGGAAGCGATTAGAAAAGGGTGTAACATATGAATTAAATAATTGGGTCATATTCCGAGATGCGGTCTAGAGGTTGAAAAAAACAAAACTTAAAAATAGGTGATTATTAAACAAGCCTGGGGAAGTGAAAACATATTCGATATCTGATCAGACCTGAGAAACATGGTGGAATTCATGAAAAAGTATACAACCAGTTTACACCCTCCTAGGGGTCGAATTTCAAAAAATCTTGAAAACACACTCTAAGTATTTATATGAAGAATCCGTAGAATAAAAATGAATTCAATATTTCGAAAGACCTAGTAGATATGACGAAAATCGTGGAAATATATGCATTTTATATTAACTGATATTTTTTTTGCCCCCCCCCCCCTTCTGAACACCAATGAATATTCGAATTTTTTTTATCAAAGGAAAAAGACCCCCACCGTACCATACTACCCCTAAAAAAAATGTATTTTTCCACCATGCCACTACTATAGCTCTATCTAAATACCAAGTTTCAGCTTCCTATCATTATAGATTCTTAAGATATAAGCATCGGAACTTTTTCTTTCTCACCCTTCCCCACCCTCACCCTCTACACCCACACCGCCAAACCCTACTAGGGTTTTATTAGGCCTACTTCTGGTAAAAATTTGAAGCATCCATCTTACACTGTTATTGAGATATGAAACGTGTTATTTTTGAAAAATTCTTATCCCCTTCACTTACGTACTCTCCCCCCCCCCCTGAAGGCAATCTTTATTTATCAAGCTTTATATCCAAACCGAATTTTGTTTTCTTGGTGCCACTGGCTTAGGAGATATCGTAATGTTAAGTATTTCAACCCCCACCCCCGTACGCCACCACCCCCACCCAAAAATTTTGTTTCAATCTACTCTCTCTGTATAACTACAGATATTTGTTAAGTTTTAATTGTTTGTTTAATTGTTGTTTTAGGAGATATGGATTTTAGAATGTGCGATCTCGACTTTTTTGCGTTTCGGACGCATTTCTTCCCCCTCCACTCCCACACCCCTTCACCCATATCATCATTTTTTCTTGCAAATGGGTCCACTATCAAAGCTTTATCGAAATTCAAAGTTTCAGTCTCCTAACATAAGCGGTTGCTGAGATCTAGAAACCAAAATTTTGCGTCTAAGACGCTTCTCCCACCTTCCCCCTCACACCCCACCCCTGAAAATAATGTCAATTCAAGGGGTCTACCCAGTCTATTCCTAGAAAAATTTTTAATTTAATAGCTCCACTGGCTTGAGAGCTACGAGCCTTCAAAGGATTTTGGCGGTCGACGTACGGCGTACAGACGGAGTGAAAATTTTTATTGCTTTTTTCGTGTCTACTAGTCATGAAATGTACACAAAAAAATTTTGAGGGCAGCAAATTTTTTTTTTTTGAAAATCAATAACAATACTGTGTTATAAATAATAAAGTAAAATTATGAACAGTGCGGTATGTTTAATAGGGTTACTACTTAAGGATTTAACACTAAGCAGATGAGTTTTGCTTAAATTCTTATCAGATTCACAAACTCCATCAAGACTTCATAAAAACGTTTACTCCTCGCTATAAGCGAAGGCCTAATGCTACTGATAGACGATCACTCAAAACCGTCAATTCATTGACACTCTAACGTCAAAATTACTTAGAATGTGGTCACAAAGTTGGCTTTTTCAGTGACCGGCTATCAGTAGTATTATAATCGTCGACCTAGCCACGCTTTTTATTTCTCTGTAGAAGTCTGTTATTTTAGATACAGTTATAAGTCAAACCAACTTAGGCGATTCTTTGAAACTTCTTCTTCCATCTTAGAAGATACGTACGAAGGGTTCATAAACCAAGTTGAACAAGCCTGGGGAAGTGAAGAAACTTTGAGAAAATCGCCAAAGAAATAGTGCATCTAATTAACTGTTCGTATGACAGCTCGAAAACTCATTGATCTATCATAACTAAACTTTAGAAAGCTTCGTTTACTTTATAGAAAATTCTTTATTGAAGGAAATCTATTCGATCGACCTGGCTAATGAGTGCCTGCAGTAATTTATTTTTACTCTGGAAACGTTTCGTATTTATATTATTAAAATGTTTCTATAGCTTAAAACATTTTCCCTTAAAGCACGAACCACTTTCTGCTCCAAAATTTTTACCTTTTTCCTTCTTTTGTCACACGACAGCTAACCTGAAATCCTTAGAGAATGCCATTAAATTTCTTTCACGTAAAACCCGAAATTGAAGATGACCTTATTTAATGTGCACAAGAATGGCATCAAGGATTTATTGATCGAATTAACGTGAACGGGTAAAGTTCAAGTGTCAGGCCTAACCAAAACTTCTGAGTTTCCTGAATGGTTACTTTTCCAGCACTAACTGAGTCCATAAACAAAACGTACGTGACAAAGTACAATTGTTCACTTTAAGGACTCGAACGACAGCCCCCGTATTCTCGGAAAACCTAATTAGAGGCTTGACTATAAAATATGCCGTCGAAGGACATATCCTTTGCCTCCTGGGCAATGTTTTTTTTCGAGCTCATCAGAGGATGGCTGTTCCCTGTAAGGACAATAAAGGCAACGGATATAGTCGATCAATATAATTAGTACTAGCTCCTTTCGGACGGACTATCTATAGCCACACCGGGTAGTTAATGCCACCGATAATTCTTCTATTCTTTGTAATGACTGTAGTATGCGAAGCTAGTTGCCAGGACAATAAACTTAATCGATCGGACCGAATTGTTTTGCGGTATAAAGGTGAAGAATTGTTGGTTGGATCGATCCTGGGCTTAACCTCAATGTCTTTACCGCCCGAACGTTTATCGTGAACGATATAGAAAGGAAGGTGCTAAAGCTAAGGAGCGATTTCGAGCATAAAAGGCGATGTCCCTGTCCATTTAATGTCTGAACTAACAAACGAAAGGAAATTTATTAGTCGGTAATGCAATGCTTCGTAAGTAGTTGGAGCGGTAAAGAAGGCCATAAATAATTTCGTTCTTTGTGTACCTAATGTACGTAAATTCCAAGAAACTGGACGGCTTTATCGGCTTTTTAAAGTCATCGCTACTGTTTTATATCAACGCTAGCCTAGGAGAATACAAAATTACACGCCACGTCCTGGTAAACAATGAAAACCAAAGTCTTATTCTTATATAGGCACCACATTCGCCCTTCTAGGTTCTAGGCATTTTTCGTTTATTTATGAGAGGAGCCTGTGAGCAAAAACAATCTCGCGGATGATAAATTGCCCACAGAAGATAGTCGTCCTGGAGTATGGGTAGTCAAAATTTATTAAACTTTTAAGTAAACATACTTTTCCTTTAGTGCTGTAAAGCGGAGCACGGTAAATTCGCCAGAAAATTGTGGGAGTTTTTCTAGTAAATGTTTCGGTCATTATGTCTGATTAAGGGAGTTGAAGGAAGCTCGTATGATGGGCTCGAGCAATCATCTTGGAATGCTTGCAAATACCAGCGATGATGGCGTTTCTATTTGGTTTGTCATCATCTGTGAACACAACAAACAGGGGATGATAGGTATTACTGTCAAGGTTGTGGGTTTCTGAAAATTATTCAAATAGCCCAGACAATTGAAGCTTTTTGGATTAACACTTTTGAGGTTCTTATTAATGCTTACAGACGAGCACTTAAAAAGATGGCATTTTTATTGGATTGTTAACAAGCCGTTTAAGGTTACATTTAAAGCTACCTAATTAAGCACCGTACCATGCCCGCATGCGCAAACATTCATACGACGCATGCCGATATTTACCATACTGTATACACTCATATCTACCACCTAGTATAAACATAAGTATTCCGAAAGTCATCCGCTGTACCTGTTCACCCACCACAGCGTGGGAACCAGTTTCAAGCTAAGCCTGAGTCGAAATACAGCAACCACGGCCATCATTATCACGTGGAGAAGAGGACATTCAACGTCTGAAGGACCACTCCGGAAAAGTCCAGGATCCAGGATGACAGTTCAGATGACGGACTAGCAGGTCTAACAACTATTGGTTGCACTCCATCCAGTTAACTCACCTACCAACGTGAGGTCCAGTGGGAACCTTGCCTGTTACCGACCACAATTTGACGGCTGCCGTTCTCACGATCAACTAGAAGAGTTTATAGCAGCCGTCACTAGTTACAAAGAAGTGGAGAACATAACCTATGAGAGCGTTATCACAGAGCTTTGAAAAGGTAAATTTGTTGGTAAGGCCCAGATCTCTACATGGAAAGAAGGAACAAATCATTTTTCTCTCTAGCTCCCGAATCAGATCTATGGCAGTTCTTTGAAACTCGCCATGATGACGAAGTTCCAACGGATGTTTCCATTTGTCAAACACAAGATCTGATTTCTCAGTTCCCGGCCAACTTGCATTCCGAGAAACAACAGATTGACCTTATATAACTACCATACTCAACCTCAACAGAAGGAATCATATGCCTCATTCCAACGTAGCAACTTTGGCTCAGTTTCTCCAGTAGGCCAGAACTGTAGAGTAGTCAACAGAGAGCGAATGCAACAAAGTAACCCCAACAAACCAAAACTTGAAGCCAAACATGATATCCGGAAGAAGACGAAGTGTGACATCTCCCGCGGCTTCGGGCAGTTTCAACGTTCCTCCTGAAAGCCGAGTATGCATGATCATCATCATCAATGGCACGACAGCCCAAATCGTACATTGTCTGAAGTCATCTCGATTCAGCGCCCGCATCCTCCAATTTGTGCATCTAAGAAGCGATTTGCAATCTGCGTCAACTGAGTCCTCGTATCTTTTTCGCGGTTTTCCCACCGGTCGCTTACCATGAGCTCTACCTTCCAGTGTACGTTTGGAAATTCTTCTGTTATCCATTTGATCTACATAACCTGCCCATTATAGCTTCCGAAATTTTATAAGAGTCGATGCGGCTGGGTCATCATAGATTTGACGCAACTCGTTGTTATACCGGATACACCATTCAGTGCCTTCTCTGACTGATCCCAAAATTCTTCGAAGAATTCGTTGTTCAAAAACGTCTATTGATTTTTCAGACGCTTGAGTGAGAGTCCACGTTTCACTTTCACAAGTAGCACTGGTCTTATTATGGGCTTATATATGCGAAGTTTGCTCAGTCTGTGCACTTTTTTCAATTTTAATATCGTTAGAACCGTAAAATACGCCTTATTTGCTAGTGTGATCCGTTGTTTTACTTCGTCCCGTTCGTTGCCGTCTATTATACAAGGTGTGATCCCAAGTGTGGGAAATGATCCACTTTCTCCAGGTTGTAGTTTCCCACGGTCATATTTTGTCTAGTTGGCGCGTTTCTTCTTGTTTGGGCCATGAACTTGGTCTTACTCTCATTGATCCTTAACCCGACATCGTTTTCCGCTGAGTAGATAGTGGAGACTTCCTTCGCGGCTGGAACAGATCTGGCCATGATGTTTATGTCATCCGCGTGCACCACTAGTTCAGTGGACTTGATTAGTTGGGTACTTCTTTGACATATTCCAAGGCGAGATTGAAGGGCATGGGAGCGAGTCCATCTCCTTGCTTCAGGCCGGATTCTGTTCGGAAGCTTGGGGTAAGCTCGTTTTGTATCCTTACTTGAAATTCAGTGTCAGTCATGGTCATTTTAATTAGGTTCAGGTTGCAGTGGCCACCAAAAGAAGCCTCACATAGACCCACGAGGGTCCACAGTGATACCACATAAAAAAAGGAGGCCCAGTGTACCTATGGTAGGTTCGCTTGCGTTTCGATCTGTGTTGAGAGCTCCTCGTTTAATTCGAAGGTCCCTGTTACCATAGCAAAGTTGAGCAGACTCTACATGCTGTTAAAAGAGACATCTTTAAGGTTTGTGAACGTCGGTGCACCCAGAGCTTTCATCCGTCTCCTAGCGAAATCTGGGCAGTTACACAGAAGGTGTTCTAGCGTTTCCTGTTCCCCGGGTAGTTAACAGTTCCTACAGATATCGTTTGTAATCGCTCGGCCAATCTACACGCATGCCACCCGATCAAATAATGGTCGGTAGTTATACCGACTAATGGCATAAACACAATTGAGACGAACTTCGCAAGCGGCGAAGAAGTTCGCTGAATTGTACCGCAACACACATAAAGTTCGCCAACTGCTCGCCGTCGTAATTCTGCGTCAGTACGTGTGTTGCGGTACAGTCTTTTAAAATTTTTACAGCGAACTTCGCCGCCGCTGGCGAAGTTCGTCTCAATTGTGTTTATACCATAAAGTGGTGCATCGCCTTTGGTAGCGCTAACAAGAGTTTAGTAATTTTCTGATTGTGAGTATTCCACATATGTTTCGTGGTTTTGGAGGTTGATGAAGCCTGCCACCTGGCCTCGGACAGGCTTACAATCTTTTTTTCTAGGGAGTTGTGAATGATGTTAAGAGGCGGTGGTATCGAAACTGCGGTATCTTGCCCAAGGTTTGCACCTTTTTTTAGTAAGATCATCCGCGAGTTCATTTCCTAAAACACCACTGTGACCTGGAACCCAGCCGAGTTCCACTTTTCTATTTAAGCACAGTTTCAGTAAAGCGCATCGACAGTTAAGTACTGCCTTGGATTTGATTGTGCAGGATTGCAAAGCCATTAAGGTTGCTTGGCTATCCGTATATATAAATACTGCCCTATCCCTTTTCCGCGATTTGTGAGCTCTCTCCACCGCCTTCTGAATCGCCAGTACTTCCGCTTGGAAGATATTGCAATTATTCGGCAGCCTGTAGCAAGAGTTTGTTGAAAGATCAAGTGAGTGTAATTTTATTTTATTAGGACGAGTTTTGATGGGATTCCAAAGTCGAGCATTATTTTATATGGTACATTACGATCTATACTATCGTATGCCTTGAAGTTCACGACGATCTGATGCACGTTAATGTTATACTCCCAGCACTTGTTTGACTGAGAATATCAGGTCAATAGTAGATACGGATGTAAAACCACCTTGGTATTCGCCGATAATACTTTCTGTATAAGGCTTTAATCGATTCTGAAACACTTTCGTCATTACGTTCGTGGTACCCAGCATAGTTGTACCTACTCTATTCTGACAGCAAAGTACCTTGACCACTTCTCGACAGCACTTTACTAGCTGGGATTTAAAAGTCTCCGATTTCAGTGCATTTAAAGCCACCTGGCTGTCGATGTAAAGTGAGATATCCCGACCGAATATCTCCCCATCAACATAATGTTAGCTGTCTGGAAAAAACGACTAACAATGGCAAAAATTTCATTAAAATTAGTACAGCAGTTTTTCAGTTCAATACGAACAAGGACACGTACCAGTAAGCGTAGATAACATAGGTATCTTAAAAGATTTTACAAATTAAAAGTTTCACCTTTCTAAATTCCAGCACCCAGCTGGTTTACTTTTACAAGCTACCCTCCCTACCTTCCTTCCACCGCAATCGCTTGAAAATTGTTATCTACTTAATTATTGTACCGAAAAACGACACTTACAAAAACCCATTTTACACGGATAAATTTTCTAAATTATTCACAAGGTGAAAAAGTTTAGCCTTTTGCGTAACCGCTACCAATTTCGCTGTACAACACGAAATTCTTGGAAAACTTCTTGATAAGATAATGACATTGTCCTTAATAATTTATCAATGAGATGGCGCACTGATGGTTAAATATGCGAAAAATAAGTGTTACTAATAAACACTGAAGGAAAGTTTCCAATGGCTTTTGGTTGATATTGTGGCAAACCTAATTGACGGAAATTAAGGATAATTTCAACTGTGACGGCACGATATCTCCCTTTAATGTTTCAGTTTCCTTCCCGCTGCGATAACTTAATAGGAATAACTCACCAAAGAAAAACCAATCAAAAGGACGAGGACGACACATCGACATCCGTCGAAATTTATTAGACCCACCTTCACTTTCTTTACCTTATGTTCGTATAGAAATTCAATTACCTTCTGAATACAGCCGACAAATGACCCATGCTCCTTAAGGCCGGCTGGAAGATTTTGTACGTTGTGTATTCCGCCCAAGAACAGGCTATGCGGTAAGGACAAATGCCAGAAACCATTCGGTGAAATTGTCATGACTTCTGCGAGTTGGTCAACCTGCGAGAGAAAATTAAAGAAAAGCAGCCGATCCGTTAATTATTTTTACTTAAGTACATCGTGTGCTACTAAAGCACTTTGTTGTAATTTATCGGTCCATCCGAAAGAATGCTCCCGGTTACTTACCTTCAGGACGGCTAAACGTGCTGTTCTTGAGATTTTCACCGAATGCCAGTGCCCCAAGGACAGAGGATATTGGCTCCTGAAAAACGGATAAGTAAAAAATTCGTTAGACATCTTTTCAGTAGCTAAACGCTAGTATCGTAAGAAAGGCAAAACATGACAAATAAAAAATAAAGTTAACTAAAAGAAAGCAAAAAAATTCGGAATTTCCAAGACGCTTGTAGGCAGTTCTGTCAGGCAATTTAAGAAATCGAGTTGGCTCCTTAAAGATTAAATTAACGTTTCAGGCTGCCGGCATCGTTACCTCGATTGCACTATGGCAGGATGTGTACCGAGCACTTTTGAGTGGCCTCTGATACGAGGAGGGACCAGTTAAATATTTACGTGAGCGTTATCCAGCCTTATGTAAATATTTTCGTAGACAGGGACACTCTATCCCATTCGTTGGAAGCCGACTTTGAATTTCACTTTTTTTTTGTTTTTTTCACATCGTCCTAGTCGTCCTTAGTACTCCTAGTAGTCCTTGTCCCTTATCTTTAGCTCGACTGAACGGGACACATTACAATGTTAGGACGGTTACTTAAAGAAATCTAAGGACCTGAATGTCCTTAGTTAGCAATTGGCATGTTTCAGATCATTCCTAAAAGGAAGAAGGGACACAAACTGACTAACAGCTATAGGATTTAAATTAAATGGCAGCGACATGTCTTGCGTTGTGAGCAATCTAATGTTTAGTTAAATTGGTTTGGGAGTGCCAGAGAGCGATGAGCATTTAAAATTGGATTAGGCAGGACGTGGATTATGTAAAATGAAGTCTTTAATTTGTTGATTTTTCGAGGAAGGATACAATTATTTTTTATAAGTTGAAATATCATAGAAGCAGTGGCGGGTTCAGGCCTTGCTGTTGGGGAGGGACGGAAATTGATTTGACTTGGCTATTTTGTTTGATCAAATTCTGCAGACTGCACTTAGTAAAAAAGGGTTACCATCCCGGTGTTTGTTTGTTTGTTTGTTTTCATCTTTTTATTACCTACGCAATATTTTATTTTGTAGTTTTTGTATTACGGTTCTTTTCTTTCCTTTGCATTACACCGCAGAACTACAGTAAATGCTAATTACAGTCCACATTGCAGTGAAGTAAAAAAAAATTTGCCATCAGTCTGGGTGCAACTTTATTATTTTTTCGGCAGAAGTTTGGAACGCGTTCAATTCTGAGATGCGGTGTAGGTTACTATGATACTGAAAACTCAATAAAAGTTCGGGAAGCGGTTAGAATAACATATGCACTACATAATTGGGTCATATTCCGGGATAATATCTGATCAGATCTGAGAGATATGGCAAAATACATCAAAAAGTATATAACCACTTTACCTCCTTAGGGAATTTCAAAAAATCTTGAAAACTCATTCTAGATTTTCATATGAAGAATCCGTAGAATAAAAATGAGTGCGATATTTGGGAAGACCTAGTAGATATGACGAAAATCGTAAAAATATATGCATTCTATTTTCACTGATAATTTTTGTTTGCCCCCCATCCGAATGCCAATGGATATTCGTAATTTTTTTCAATCAAAAATACTTTCCTAGTTTATTTACATGTACACACTGAGTTTCAACTTTCCAGCATAAGCCGTTCTATAGTTAGGAAAAACACCCCCCACCCCCGTAAAAAATTATATTTTCCAACATGCCACTACTATAGCTCTATCTAAATACCATGTTTAAGCTGTATATAATTATACATTCTAAAGATATACACATTAAAACTTTTTCCTTTTCACCCTCCCCCACCCTCACCCTCTACCAGGGATGTTGCGGATGCAGATGTGAATGCGAATTTTTGTACGATTACGCGGATTTTAATTTTTTTTAGATATTTTGTAGTTTGTATACAAAGTACCTATCTTAGAAAAAATTAAAATCAGCATCCGCAGATGTAATCGCAGATGTAATTCGCATTCACATCCGCATCCGCATCCGCAACATCCCTGCCCTCTACCCGCACCCACAAAATGCAAGAGTTCTATTAGGCTTACTTGTGGTAAAAAATTTGAGCACCTATCTTACACTGTTCTTGAGAAATAAAACGTGATTTTTTTAAAAAAAAAATTTATCACCTCCACTTACATGCCTCACTGCCCCCTTAAAAATTTTACTTTGAGCAATCGTTATTTGTCGACCTTTATGTTCAAACCGAATTTTATTTTTCTCGAGCAATGGGTTCGATAAATATCGTAATCTAAAGTTTTTCACAAGCTACTCCCGTACGCCACTACCCCCACTTAAAAATTTGGTTTCAATCTACTCTCGTAGTATAACTACAGATATTTTTTTAGTTTTAATTGCTTGCCATTAACGGTTTAGGAGATATGGATTTTAGAATGTGTCTATCTCAGCATTTTTGCGTTTCGGACGCATTATTTCCTCCCCATTCCCACACCCCGTCACCTATATCAGGAATTTTTTTTGCTAATGGGTTCACTATCGAAGGTCTATGGAAATTCTAAGTTTCAGTCTCCGAACATAAGCGGTTGCTGAGATATAGAAACCAAAATTTTTCGTCTAAAACGCTCCCCTCTCCTCCTCCCTCATAGCCATATCCCTCAAAAAGATACCAGTCGTAGAAGTTCGTCCAATCTACCTACCATACAAATTTCATGATAATACCTCAACGGGTTTGTGAGCTACACGCCTTCAAACTATTTTGCGTGCGGCGTACAGACGGACATTATTTTATTTTTGCTTTTTTGGTGTTTACTAATTCTAAAACGTGAAAATACAAAATTTCAGGGTAGCAAATTTTTTTGAAATTTCAAGTCGAACACAATACTTTACTATTAAAGTAGTGCTCTTGGGGAAGGGGGCGGGCGGGCGGTCGCCCCTCCGCCCTCCCCTGTATCTCCAAATGTAAAGATTTATAATAGATGTGTTTTTTCAACTATATCAACATCAAAATCATTCGTTTTACATTGAAAACAACAACAACAAAGAGATGATCAAAATTGGATTAATTTTTCGTTTTAAAGCTTATTCCTATTTTCACTATTTCAGCATTTTCACAGATGGCGCCCTTCGACTCAGCTGATAAAGCAGCATTTCTAGCAGGTATTTTCACTCAACAGGCAGAACAGGTTCGTTCAATGGTGGTTGCAAGGTATACAGGGGTGGGATGATTTTTCATATCTTGTTCCCAAAAACTGTACATGACCTTTATACAGTCCCGTTTCGTTGTATAGTATAAGAAATTTGGCCTGTTGAGAATTTATGCATGGCATTTACCAACAGGATTGGTAGCTCTGCTAAACTCTGCTTTTGGGTTCGTCCACATAGTTTTTTTTCAATTGTGATCTGATTCAGTTAAAAAAACACACCTAATGAAACGAACGAACGAACGAACGTCCAGTTGGCAACCGTGATGTGTATTATTATGCCAACCATGGCCTTCGAATAGTCGTGCAAATTCTACACATTTTCAACGGACATATATACATATAAATTCATATGAACGATAGAGATGGCATATACTCAGCTATTACAAAAGACTCTGTATAAAAATAAGGAAAATTCAAAGTAAGAAAACTTTCAAGCGTCAAATCAAATAAAATTATGATTGCGACCACTGATATATATGTATGTACATATGGATACCCCATCGGATCATTTCCCTATACGATATGACAGATTGAAATAGCCGACGAAATCATACCCTCTCGCTTCTTCATAAAATTTCGAATTTCGAACAACATGGTACATGGGCAACAACTTAAAGAAAATTAAAAGCTTTGACTATTCGAATTTTCAGTTCTGACAATTGCAAAAAAAATTTTGATATGGGAGAAGAGGTGTCGCAGTGGGGGAAGGATAATGTGTCCAAAACACAAGAAAGCCGAGATCGATACATTCTAAAATCTATATCTACTAAACCTTTAATGGCAAGGAATTAAAAATTAACAAGTTATTGGGATTTGGTTAATCAGTATCAGAATAAACTTGATTAGTGTTTGAAATTAAAAACGACTGGCGTCGTTGGCAGCTGAATTCTGACTAAAATTTTATTTTCATCTACTTACGAACTAAATTCTATTTTCTACTGTGATTTAAATTCAATTCTTCTTAAAATTCGGATGTTTTTCCGTTATCGAAAAACGGTGCGGATTAATTCGGTACTTGACCTGTTTAAAAATGTTTCGATTTCTATTTTCGGATTAATATTTTAGAATTTTGAAATGTAAAATTTAAAATGTGCCGTTACACATTATTTTAATATCGCGATTTACATTCTCGTAATGCAATAAATTTAATGTGCCACTACAAAGTACCTACCTATCTGTAGTTATACGAAGAGAGTAGATTGAAATCAAATTTTAGAGTGGTGGCCGTGGCATTTTTAGTCCCAGGGATTGAGAAAACTATCTTTTTTTTTATATATTTTTATTTCTACAGTCATTCAAATTTTGGCTTTGCTTTTGTTCTTCGAAATTGTTGATGAAAACATTATTATACTTTTGTATCAATTTTACTCCTCGTTCTGCAATATCATTCATAATTGATAATTTTGTTACAATATTCATACATTCTTAATAATTTGCGTTCTTCAACTTTCTCGATTTACTTTCAATCAGCTTATATCTTCTAACCCAAGTTTATAGAAAATAAACATTTATAAATGATAATTAAAATAGAGATGAAATATTGGCTAGCCATATTTTTATATGCAATAATATTTTTGACATTATTAATCGGCAAATATACGCCACGAATGTTTTTCGGAAAATGGATGTAACGTTTTATCGAAAATTGAATTTCCTATAAAATCATTTATATGGATTTTTTGTCAAATCTGCATATGTCGTGAGATATTTTTGAAAATCTCCAGATTAAAGATAAGAGCTAAAAAAAGTACTAAATTTAGTAAATCGTAAGATATTAACTACTGTTTTCTCTAACTGAAAGAATTAGAAAGTTTCACTAATGTATCAATACTTCCAGTTTTATTTCATTAATCGTCAAAATATCGAAAGGAAAAAATTATTTTCACGGACACAGAGTAGATATGAATTTCGAGGCATTGAATTCATCTCTATTCTTACCAATCAAAGATCGTAATAGTCCATAAGAAGTTTTTTTTTCAAAATGAGAGCAATAAAATTGTCGGCTTCCATATCAATTGAAAAAGGAAGCTGGATAGTGAAGTATCCAGAATACAGAGTACCAGAATTGTTTGGCAGTTTTTGGAAGCTAAAAGAAATTCCACTGAAAAATATATGAAATTACTTCGAAAAATACTCTCAATCAATTTAATGAGGGAATGCATCAAAGCATACATCTGAAGTACACGTGAAAAGATCTATTCATCTTATGATATAAGATTGATTTAAAAGAAATGCCATACTGGTGAAATTGCACTATTGACCGATCACCTTTAGCTGGAGTTCTTATAGTTCATGTTATCGACATTTCATTCGAAATGTACAAGTACTTAAGATTTGAATTGGAATCTTACGAGGAAGTGTAGATATGAATATGATGCAACGAAAACTTTATGAGCGGAACTTAGGTCTAGGGTGTAGTGTAGAGCTTCGTTCAGATTTCCGAGAAGAAAAATTTTACGTTATTCGAAAATAGTTTGTACCTTGAAGCATAAATTACAACAAAAAGGTATATACAGGAATAAAATAATCTATCCCGTACCAACGATAATTAATTTTTTACCGTGAACAGATTTGGTTATACTGCTTTGTTTCTGTTAAGTTTATGATTCTTTTATTATATTCACCTTTATTATAATGTTTTAATCTTCAGTTGAGTGTTTTACATTTTAGCCTTCTGTCTCTCAGACATCTTGCGACTGTCGGACTTGGCATCGCCAAATCTGTTTTGCCGATATTCATTCGACCAGTTATGGCATAGCCAAATCTGGCTTGACATTACCATATCACAACAGTTTCAAGAACAACGGTCCAAAAATTAAACGAGTTACAGTATAAGACTCTTCCTCATCCACCATACTCACCAGACCTTACATTTATAACAAACAATTTATAACAAACAACTCAATAATGAAGCAATCATAAAAAAAGATGTGGTTTGCCTAGGTACCCAGTAACCCAGTCGTCTAGCGTGTCTGCCAATCAGGCAGTGCCCTGTCAGCACTCCGATTAGTTTGCTAGCATCTTTCCCCATAGTATAAATACTTACATAGTATCCAAACTCAGCTCAAATTCTCGACATAAACACACCAATATGCGTACAATCTACACGTATTCGGAAACTGCTTCTCTTTCAGTTATGAGCGATTACTTTGACACACATTTCGGTTTCTTTTGATCGATTTGGTATGTATGGATATGTAATTAGGGAAAATGACGTGAGGGTGAGGGATATGGCAATACACGAAATATGCATAAAAACAACCAAAACAGAGAGAAAAGCGTTAAAGCAATATTGCACGTACGTAATTGAAAGAGACGAACGATTTGTCTCAGTCATCAGCTGTTTAAAATTTTGAGAGGTACGGCCAATCAAATTCGTCCATTTGGGAGGAAAAATTTTCTTATGCGAAAAATTTTGTGGACAATGGTGAAGATAGGGAGTTTGGATACTATGTAAGTATCTATACTATGATCTTTCCTGCTCAGGCTCAAGATATACTTGCTTTTCCCGTGATCATATTCGGTCCAAAGAGTTCTTGGTATTGAGCATGTAGTTAGGTTCGACCACTGCAAGCTTAGTGAGTCGATAGACTGTTTTATGGATCCGATGGGAATAGCTGGACTCACACTAGTGAGCTTTGGCTGGAGCGTGCTCGAGCGAGTTCATCAGCTAGCTCGAGCTCGTTTCTCTGGATTCTACAGTGGCCTTGCACCCAGCAGAGAGTAATATTATGTCGTGTGCCGATAGAACTACACCATCGCGCCCTAGGTTAAGATTGGTTTTATAATGAACAACCAAATAGAACAGCAACTTTTTAACTATTCATTTTCAACCGCCTTTTGTTGTCTTTAGTCTATCATACTGCTTATAATTTGCTTTGAAAAAAAGTTCTAACACCTGGATATAGAGGGTCTATTCGATGGCCAGTAATGAAAACTTATTTAGATTTCCAAGTAAAGCATTTTAATTCCTTACTTTAAAAGATATTTATCGTAACTTCAACACAAGTAAATCCTCGTTCCATTTATTAATTAAAATCGATCGGAATATCTCTGTATCGCGTCCATTCGAAATTGGGTTTCATACCAATTACAATATATTTTAAATTCATTTTCAAATAAAAAATTTCCCACTCTACCCACGCGGTCCTCCGCCCAAACAACTTTCGAGAATTTGAAGTAGAAAATTAATTTTCACCATTAGAAAATTTCCTATCTTCCGATTCGATTTAATTAAAAAGTGTTTACACTACGATTAAGACTAATCTTTCGAATTTTCCGAGTCCATATCGAAACAGCAATAACGATAACAAATAAGACGAAATAACAAAGTCATAGACGCACTTACCTCACAACAGCCGGTCCGCTGCCCAAATCAAATGAAAATTCGACGAAAGCCTCGTTCAAGGATAACGCTACAAAGTCACCGGCTTTCTCGTGTCCACTATACAGGAGGAGGCCATCAGCTCGTTGCGGCTTGATAATCATCTAAATAAAGGACGAGAGTTTGGGTAAGGCAGATTAAATTTTAATTAGGAATATTTCGAATCGTATCTATTGAGTTTGTATAAGTACCAGGATAAAAAAGGAAGAAGAAAAAAGGAAAACGAAAGGAAAAACTTGAAATAAGGATAAGAAGACCGTTCAAGGAGCCCATCAACTCACCTCAATTTCGAGCCAAATGAGTGACCTATCGCCAAGGGGTGCGTATCGTAAATACGACGAACCATTAAAAGACGGAACCTTCAAATTAATTCATTAGTTAAGTGCTCTCAAAGAGAAGACGTGTACTTCAAGGATATTACAATTATTATCATTTCTATCCCATCCCATCCTTGTTTTCTGTTTGACTTTACCTGAAGATCCAGCCTCATTTCGCAAAGATCGCCGCTATAGCCAAGTGGGCACAAGCAAATTGCTCCTTGTTCCGATGGTAAACATTTTCCGCCGTGCTGGCAAGGATATTTCACACATTTATCCGTTGTACAGTCCTCTGTAAAGAGTAAAAAGAAAAAAAAAAATTAAATGAAAAGGTTTGAGATAGGAAATTTATTATTAATTAATTATAGACTAGTACTTCAGTTTGAGATTCCTGACCCTGAATGTCGTTGGGGTGACTAGCTTCATTAGAGAAGTTTGCCCATTCAAGCAGAGACATCAAGGCTAGAGTTTAAGAGTGAAACGGGTCAAGAATTTACACATGTATCTTAAGGATCCGATTTATGGTTAAGAGATAAGCTAAATTTGTTACGTACTTTAGATTAGATTGTAACTGTTTTGAGGTAATTTAATTGATAAGTCTTTTAATTTTTAAGATTCAAATTCCAAAGGGTCACTAGTGAAAATACCTGTGTTAAATCTGTAGTTAAATTTCACTGTTCGTAACCCACAGCCACAGGCTCGTACCTTACAAACCGAGATAGTAAGTTTAAATTTCATACGTATGACTGATGCTAGGAAGTTGAAGCTTCAAATTTATATAGAGCTCTTTGCAAAATAATATCATTATTACTTTTTGTGACAAAGTCCAGGAAGAACTGTTAATATCAAGATGCGAACGAGGTATTAACCCAGTGGAAACCGATTTTCGAAAGATTTCCACATGGCGAGGTTGACGCTATTCCATCTGACTTCTCTTACTGAAATCTTTAAGAAATGGCCGGATCATTTCTCAAAGATTTTTCCCTCTTCCCATAGCTTACTAAAATTTAACTTTGATCATTTTACTTTATTATTTTAATAATTAAGTATTGTGATTGATTTTTTAAAAAAAAAAATTTGCTACCCTCAAAATTTTTATTTTCACGTTTCATAACTAGTATACGCGAAAAAAGCAATAAAAATTTTCAGTCCGTCTGTCCGCCGTACGCCGTACGCCGTACGCCGTACGCAAGATCGTTTGGAGGCTCGTAGCTGCCAAACGCTTTGAGATATTAAATTGAAATTTTTTAACGAATAGACGGGGTAGGCGCCTTGAAGTGACCAAATTTTTAGGGGTGGGGGTGTGAGGGGGAAGGAGGGGGAAGTGTTTTAGACCGAAAATTTTGGTTTCCAGATCTCAGTAACCCCTTATGTTAGGAAGCTGAAACTTGGAATTTCTATAAAGCTCTGATAGTAGACCCATTTGCAGAAAAATTGTCAATATTGATCAAGGGGTATGGGAGTGGGGGGAACTGTAATGCGTCCGAAACCCAAAAAAGGTGAAATAGACACATTCTAAAATCCATATCTCCTAAACCGTTAATGGCACACTATTCAAACTTAAAACATATTTGTAGTTATACTTGGAGAACAGAATGAAGAAAAATTTTGGGTGGGGGAAGTTGTGTATGGGGTGGGGGGTGAAAAACTTAAGATTACGATATCTCGTGAACCAATTGCTCTAGAAAAATAAAATTTGGTTTGGGTGTAAAGGTTGACAAAAAAAGATTGATCAAAGTAAAATTTTTTAAGTGGGAGGTGGAGCATAGAAGTGGAGGGGATGAGAATTTTTCAAATCAAACACATTTCATATCTCAAGAACAGTTTAAGATAGATGCTTAGAATTTTTACCAAAAGTAGCGCTAATTAAACCCTAGTAGGGGAAAAAAGTTTTGGGGTTGAGGGTGAAGAGGGGGAGGGTGGGGGAGTTTGAAAAGGAAAAAGTTCCGATGCTTATATCTTGAGAACCTGTAATGATATAAGCCTTAAACTTGGTATTTAGATAGAGCTATAGTAGCGGAATGTTGGAAAAATAAAATTTTTTTTAGGGGTAGTATGCTACGGGGGTAGGGGGTGTTTTTCCTAACTATTAAACGATTCATGCTAGAAAGTTGAAACTCGGTGTGTATATGTAGATCAACTAGAAAAGTAATTCTGATAAAAAAAAATTTGAATATTCATTGGCGTTCAGAAAGCGGGGCAAAAAAAATTATTTGTAAATATAATAGATATAAAATTCATATATTTTCACGATTTTCGTCATATCTACTAGGTCTTTCCAAATATTGAATTCATTTTTATTCTACGGATTCTTCGTATGAATACCTAGAATGTGTTTTCAAGGTTTTTTGAAATTCGACCCCTAAGGGTAGTGTGGTACAAGTGGGGTGTCTTTCCTATATATGGAACGGCTTAAGGTACAATGTTGAAACTCGGTGTGTATATGTAAATCAACTAGAAAAGTAATTGTGATAAAAAAAATTTGAATATTCATTGGCGTTTAGAAAGGGGGGCAAAAAAAATTATTTGTAAATATAATAGATATAAAATTCATATATTTTCACGATTTTCGTCATATCTACTAGGTCTTTCCAAATATTGAATTCATTTTTATTCTACGGATTCTTCGTATGAATACCTAGAATGTGATTTCACGGTTTTTTGAAATTCGACCCCTAAGGGTAGTGTGGTACAAGTGAAGGTGTTTTTCCTATATATGGAACGGCTTAAGCTACAATGTTGAAACTCGGTGTGTATATGTAAATCAACTAGAAAGGTAATTGTGATAAAAAAAATTTGAATATTCATTGGCGTTTAGAAGGGGGGGGAGCAAAAAAAAATATTTGTAAATATAATTAATATAAAATGCATATATTTTCACGATTTTCGCCACATCTACTAGGTCTTTCCAAATATTGAATTCATTTTTATTCTACGGATTCTTCGTATAAATACCTAGAATGCTTTTTCAAGGTTTTTTGAAATTCGACCACTAAGGGTAGTGTGGTACAAGTGTTGGTGTTTTTCCTATATATAGAACGGCTTAAGCTACAATGTTGAAACTCGGTGTGTATATGTAAATCAACTAGAAAAGTAATAGTGATAAAAAAAAATTTGAATATTGATTGGCGTTCAGAAGGGCGGGGGGGGGGGCAAAAAAAAATATTTGGAAATATAATATATATAAAATGCATATATTTTCACGATTTTCGTCATATCTACTAGGTCTTTCCAAATATTGAATTCATTTTTATTCTACGGATTCTTCGTATGAATACCTAGAAAGTGTTTTTTCAAGGTTTTTTGAAATTCGACCCCTAAGGGTAGTGTGGTATAAGTGGTAGGTGTTTTTCCTATATATGGAACGGCTTAATACAATGTTGAAACTCGGTGTGTATATGTAAATCAACTAGAAAAGTAAAAGTGATAAAAAAAAATTTGAATATTCATTGGCGTTCAGAAGGGGGGGGGGGGCAAAAAAAAATATTTGGAAATATAATATATATAAAATGCATATATTTTCACGATTTTCGTCATATCTACTAGGTCTTTCCAAATATTGAATTCATTTTTATTCTACGGATTCTTCGTATGAATACCTAGAAAGTGTTTTTTCAAGGTTTTTTGAAATTCGACCCCTAAGGGTAGTGTGGTATAAGTGGTAGGTGTTTTTCCTATATATAGAACGGCTTAATACAATGTTGAAACTCGGTGTGTATATCTAAATCAACTAAAAAAATAATTTTGAATAAAAAAAACGAATATCTATTGGCGTTCAGAAGGGGGGCAAAAAAAATTATCTGTGAAAATAGAATGCATATTTTCCCACGATTTTCGACATATCTACTACCTCGTCCCAAATAATGAATTTAATTTTATTCTATTTATTCTCCATATGAATACCAAGACAGTGTTTTCAAGATTTTCTGAAAATTGACCCCTAAGGGGGTGTAAAGTGATTGTGTACTTTTTCATAAACTATTCCATATCTCTCAGATCCAATCAGATTTTCACTTCCATGATCTTGTTCTTTTTGATAGGTTTTCAGTCACATAGTAGCCTACACCGCATTTCAGAATTGAACGCGTTCCTTACTTCTGCCGGAAAAATAATAAAGTTACGCCCAGATTGTTGGCAGATTTTTTATTAGGTTTAGCGCAAAGAAACATATAGTGCAAGAGCTTGCGAAAAAAATCTTAAGAGTTTTAGAAAAGCTAATATTTTAGTATTTGGTTACATTTAATAATAAATAATAATAATAGTAATCAATGTCCCAGCAGCCCAAATCAGGCCTAGGCCTGGAAGTAATGCCAAGAGCTACTTTATTACGAGACCAACGGAACACTAGAAGGTGAAGTGGTCAGATACACGCTCGTCCGTGATTATTACCCCGATTTTGACTCGGGTACTCATTTACAGCTGAGTAAACTGGTAGTCCGGCTCCCAAACCCATTTTCGAAAATTACTTGTCGCCAAGGTTATTCAAATCTGGTACCAGCTGCACCGCAGACAAGTGCTCTAGCCACTAAGCCACCCAGACTACTACTACTTGGTTACATTTAGGGTGTATGTAAATATACTAGAGTCAGCAGGTCAGACGTGGGGATACTTGACTCTGGTGAGCTGTCAAAGATATCGAAAACATCAAAAAATGAAAGAGTTTTGGGAAAGCTGAATATTTTTAATTATAAATTGTTCCATCGCCGTTACTTCCGTCTTTCACGTAGATCCCGTTTTTCCGGTTGATCCATTGATCCTGTTTCTCCCGTTGCTCCTGTTTCTCCCATTGCTCCCGTTACTCCCATTGTTTCACTGTTTCTTCCGTTGCTCCGTTACTCCCGTTGCTCCCATTTCTCACGTTGCTCCGTTGCTCCCGTTGATTCATTGCTCCTGTTTTTCCCGTTGCTCCTGTTTCTCCCGATGCTCCCATTTCTTCCGTTACCGTCTATCCACATTCCTCCAACTACCATCCCCATCCTTCATTCTCCATTTCTCATCCTCCATTCACCTTCCCCAATCCACCATCTACCATTATCTATATTCCATATTCCATCCTCCATCCTCTATCTACAATCCTCTATCTACCATCCTCTATCTACCATCCGTCATCTTCCATTCTCTATTCACGATCCACCATGCTTGATCCTACATCTTCCATCTTCCATCCTCCTCCTCCATCCATTATCCACCATCCATCATCCACCATTCCCAATTCACAATCCTCCATCCTCTATCCACCATCGACCATCCTCCGTCTTCTATTCTCCATCCTCTATCCACCATCCTCCATACCTCATCCCTCACCCTCCATCCAACCATCCTGCATCCATCATTCTCTATCCATCATCTACCATCCTCCGTCTACCATCCCCCATCACCGATTCTTCTTCCTCTATCCACCATCCATTATCCGCCATCTTCCATTCTTCATCCTCCATTCTCCATCCACTATCCTCGTTACACCATCCATCGTCCTACTTTACCATCATATGAAATACACTCGAATGTTGAGATAACTCGCCAACCGCCAACTGTTAAATGATTTTGCTAACGTAGTAACCATCGCGCGCGTATCCTCAAGAAATCATTAAAGTTTCATCGCAATCAGATGAGTGGTTTAGGAGCCTATACGCGACAAACAAACAAATAAACAACTTTTATGTATAGAGACTAGTGATGTAATGCTTAACTTTCCATGTGATTCACTAGCCAATGAAACAAGGGCTCATCTACTTTGCCAGAATGCATCACCAGTAAAAAGGAATGTACTTTTCATGTTGTTTTTTTTTTTTGTAAGTCTGGGTTGTGGGTACAAACTAGGTTTGCGCATTTTAGTTCACCATAGTGTCCGATCATTTGCAGTTCGCGATCCGTCGTGAACTAGTTCGTTCTTTTAGTTCATTAGTTCGCGGGAGTTTAGTGAAAGATCGTAAAGGAAACTGTGAAGACCAGTTGCTGTTCCCGACCCGTCGCAAACTAGTTCGTTGGTTTAGTTCCTTAGTTCGCCAGAGTGCAGTGAAAGATGGTGTAGGCAAATGTGATCACCTAAAAAAATTAACTACAACCGGGACTCACTGCGTACTACTTCCTTCATTTCACTTGGAACTACATATAGTATATCCCAATATACATGAACTTATGGGAACGTTCTTTCGAACTAGTTCCTTCGCGAACTACACAAGCCTAGTAAAAATGTATACAAATAGGAGCCATTAAATGTTACAACTCTCAAATGTATGACCTGATATATTGCCTCTACCTTCAAGTGAGTGGAACGACAGTAGTTAAAGAAGTTCATGATATGGAGTAAATCGTAGACAGTCTGCCCAGAGAGGGTTTTTCGAGTCCACCGCAGAAACAATCGTTGTTTCAGATGAGATTCTGTACCACAAAATAAAGAGGTTCATATATCTTGCGGCCACCCTGGGGGATTATGAACAAAATCTCATTAGTGATTCGTGTAGCTACCTTAAATTATGTAATGCGGTCTAAAAAGCATTATCCCGATTTCCTTTCACCTTTTTGATTGCTATCAATTGGAGTTATTCAAAATTAATTACTAACCAGTTGTACTCATTAAATTCAACCAACTCAATTAGCAATTATTCACCGCTCACCCAATTACTTTAATGTTTTGTTCGCAGCATGTAACCAATTCGATGTTAATATTTAAACTGCAAATAAATTTATATTTAAGGCTAATAGCGACTAGCAAAATGTCGATTCGATTTTCATAATTACGATTTCCAGTCATCGGTTTATTATCTACGTTTGTGTGAAATTTTGCAATATTGAGATGCATACATGACTTATTGATTGCGTTGATATATTCGAGCTAATTAATCAGGAAACTGGTTGGTACACGGTTGCCATTTGGAGCCAAGCTCCATTTAGTCTGAATGGCAGAATAAAAAGAATTTACACTCCGAAATAATTCGCGGAAATAAATTTTTCGATTAGTTACACAATTATGTCAAGATGTCAGTGCAATTTAGGGACGAAATTTAACCTAAGTCTCTTGAATTTGACAATTGACCGAACCGTGATATTTTCAGTTTAAAAAAATTATGCTGACCTAGGCGAAAAATTTGGCCCTATAATGAATCGGGAGCCTTCAATCGCACGAACCAACTCAATTCCGGATCAAGTCCGAATCACGGATCAAGTCCCAATTTCAGATTAAGTCCAATACAATTGTACTTATCTTTTCAAGTGAAAGATTTTCATTTGTAATACTCTGACTTAGGTTCTGCTCCAGTCGGGAACTATGCTTGGTGCTATTGGCAACCTACTACAGCACGTAAAAAAAACAAACAAAATCGTTTTCTTAATTAAGTTCGTAAGGAGCGTCAATAAGAAAAGCAAATTTTCTCCTTGAGTTAGACACTGCATGTTATCATTATTAAATCGGCTTTCAGAGCTATTTGAATGCAAATTTGTGCATAATAATGTTGGTTTGAATTATACATGCAAAACTCCGATGTTCTCCGGGAGGAAATTAGCTCATCCCATTAAAATTTCGGTTTTGAATGTTAAACATGAGACTGAGGTGTTCCAAGGAGTACTCGGAAAGTCTTGTTCGGTAGATAGTTTCATTAGAGTCGAGAAGGTTCTTTCTTGTAGGTTCCCTAAAGAAGTTGTTTGTGATGGAAAATAATATGCATTTTATTTTACTTAATACATGTTTATAGATGTTGATTTACGGCAGAAGCATGAGTATAAGAAGTTAGATGGAATAAAACCCGTTGCGATTGGACTATACTACGGAATGTGTTCACCGTTCTTGTGAATTTTTCCAATATATGTATTTTAAAAACCTAGTCAAGAAAATGATAGGCTTTAAATATTTAAGAAAGATTCGACAAATTCCTGGGCGCAACTCATCATTTTTTGGGTAAAAACTTGGAACTAGTTTTATGCTACGATACAGTGTAGGTAACTATACCACTGATAACCTAAAACATTAACGTTCCAAATAGTCAGTTGTCAGTCGGATAGTAACGCACACCGCATTCCCGAATAAAAATAATAAAGTTGCGCCCAGACTGTTTCTTTATATTGATTTACGTTATTTTTATTTATGTTACATTGCGTTTGTTTTTCAATAGAAGATTGATTAAGAATAAAGGCGAATTCGATCTTATTAAGCCTAAGAGAATTTTGAAATTCGCAGAAGTAACATAATTTGACGGTTAGACATGGCGAATTTAACGAAATTCTTGAAAATGTGGAAAAAAAACCTTTTCACGGACATTTTTCTTTACTCCACCTTTGTAAATCTGCTTAAATTACTTCTGTACTACATCTATATAAATCTAAGTACTATGTTTCAACTATCTAGCACAAGCTGGTTCAAAGATATAAAAAATTACCCTCTCCTCCGTACTTGCGTACTACCCTTATCAAAAGTTTTAATTTTCTATGATGACTTTATAGTGACTCTATCTATCTATTGCGGTTTTTGAGAAAGTAAAATCAGGATTTTAGCTTTCCACCCCATCACCTTCTGTATACACCCGCCCAAATTTTTTCTTTATCGGGCCCCTCCATTCCCAACTAACAATCAAACTTCGCATTTTAATTTTCCGGAGGCTATAACTTCGATAAAACTGTTGAGTGCAGGGTGTAAGCTTTTAACTTCGATAAAGTTTCCGTAAGACTTACGAACGGAGGCTGATCTTTTAGAAGCCATAGCTTCGGTAATAACCTCTATAAGTGGAAATAAATACCAACAGTCTTATGGTGGTTTGTGGACGTTTAACTTCGATAAAGCTTCCGTAAGACTTGCGAGCGGAGGGTGAACTACTGTGACTGTGTGACGGGACAGTAGTTCGAATCCGAGAATGTGCAAGGGGCAATTAAAATCAATTCTTTTTTTTTTTAAGAAAAAAATAATAATTCACAGGAAAACAAATTCGTAGTTGGAAGAAAACAAGAGTTCAAAAACTGCGAAACACTAATGTGTGTTTTTTCCGTACGGAAACAAGAACAGCTTCAATAAGGCCTTATACCAACTATTGACGCTTGGCTGTCGCTGTTGAAAGATGGAGAAATGCGCGCTAAATTAGTTCGGTAAGACCTTATCGAAGCTTTATCCTGTTACACAAATAGCTTCGGTAAGGCCTTATGGAAGTTAGATAGCTAGTTGGGCTTCCCACTTGAAAATTTTTATATTCAGTAGACTTCACTTGTAAAATTCTATATACAGAAAACAAATTGGTATAGTTGGTTCGGAACATATTAAAATCTAAAAATTTTCAACACCACGTACAACCACCCCCCTTAAAAAGGCTTGCTCCTGTCTAATTTTCTAGTATCTCTTTAGACAGCCACAAAGTCTGAACCTTCTGGTGATATGAATCTTAGAATATTTCAATCCCAACTTTCAAGCGTTCTGGATGCATTGTTTTCCCCCCACTCCCGCATCCCTTTCAACCCATATAAACCATTTAGCGAATAAGTGTTTTCCATAGTTCTACCTACATTAGTTCCAAGTTTCAGTCTCCCACCGGGTCAAGTGGTTTCTGAGATATAGACATAATTTTTTTTTTGTCCCAAACGATTTCCCTCCTCACACCCTTTCAACACGACTTGGAGGGGCTAACTGGATATCTACCAACCATAAAAATTTCAATTTAATCTTTTAAAGGGTTTGTAAACTACGGACCTTTGCGCAAGGCGTACGGCGTTTATGGTGGACGCCGTCTACGGCGTACAGGCAGACATTGTTGTTTGTTCTTTTGGGGATTAATAGCACTAAAACGTGAAAATACAAATATTTGGACTAGAAAAATTTTATGACATGAAATTGGTGACACGAGGGTTTACATCATATAAAAATAGCAATAACATTGGCAGCGGACGAAAAGCGACGGAATACACCACATGTTTACAAAATTTCTTAATTTTCTCCAATGTTACACTGTATTATTAATTACTCTCAAAAATAAATTCATAAGTTTTCAATTAAAAAAAGTTATTTCTAAAATAATAGTTATTTCAAAGTGTACAAATAATTTTGTCAGCTTATTTGTCGTTGCCGATTTAATTCGCTATATACTTAGGCCCGGACTTTCTACAGGAACTATGGGAGCTGATCCCCTTGGGACAAGCCGTTACATTTCCAATATTTTGCATATTTGGACCTTAAGCATATTGACGGTTTTTCTAACTGTAGGATGTTCCTAGCACTAATTTTCCGAGTAGTCTGGGTGGCTTAGTGGCTAGAGCATTTGCCTTCGGTGCACCTGGTACCTGGTTCGAATCTACTTGGCGACAAGTAATTTTCGCGAATGGGATTGGGTGCCGGACTACCAGTTCACTCAGCTGTAAAAGTTAAAATCGGGGTAATAATCACGGACGAGCGTGTAGCTGACCACTTCACTTCCTAGTGCTCCGTTGGTCTCGTAGTGAAGTAACTATAGCATTACTTCAAGGCCTAGGTCTGATTTTGGATTTGATTATTATTATTAATTCTGACGCTATATTGACAACTTTTTAATATTTGGACTGACATGTTTCTTCTTCAAGTGAAAATATGAAATTTGAGCATCGAGCTGGGCTTTATCTCTGCAGTAAGAGTACTAAGAGCAGGCCACACATTAACCGAAAGACTCATTATAACTCACGAAGGTTTCGTTCATTTTATTCGTACACCCAAATATAATCCGATCCACCTAAAACATAATCCGGATTTTAAGCCCTTTAGTTATATTACATTCGGAATAAATTTTACAACCACAGCAACGTGGTTGAAATGCATGCAGAAAGTTTCGAGTTTAAAGAGTAATGGCAACCGTACAAAGTACGTACATAATTCGTATGAGCAGGGGGATGCAAAATAATTCCAGCCCGAAAAACTTCCCTCTCGAAACAAACCTCGCACTAGTGTAACAACTAAACTTCCTGTTCGATATAAAATTCTTGTTTCTCATTATAATGCGCTTAAATTTAATGGCTGCAAATGGCGTCAATAAATTTATGGATTTAATTTGATATCGCATCCCGCGTCGTCTTTAGCTGTTGAGAACCATCCACCAGTGGGATAACATTCTGAAACTTACATGCTGTTATATGAGTCTAAGGGTTGTTCTAGGCTCAGGCTGTTTCTACCGAGACGGGGGTGGCTGGAATTGCCTGATACTACTGCTGCCTCCTGTTTACGAATTTCAAGTTTTCTGTTGTTCGGCATAGTTGTGTCACAAGTGTACCGTTTGCATCCTTAAGTTTACCATAGCGAAAAGTTTTCCACAGGATTCCGCCTCGTTTCATATGATAAAAGTTTTTGTGCTCCTCCTGGCAGAAAATAAATTAAATAGAATAGCCCTAAGGGCTTGTTACACAAGTCTTCGTTTTCCAATAGTGTTAGTAAGATCTCGTGCCCACAAAATTTTCCGTTTTCCTTGAAGGCATGTAGTTAAGATATTGTACTTGTAGGTAGCTATGGAATTTTTATTTTCATCCCTCTTCCGTATACTTATACTGAACCCTTTCGTTCCTAGTCGGAAACTTTTTGAACATTATGGACCCATTTTTAGTCACATAATGCTTTATTATTATAGATGACTTTAGGCTTTATTGTTATCATTGCTGTTTTGTGTAACACACGCAAATTTCGATGTTTATGTCACGATCATTGCATAAATACCGGAGATGTGCTACAGAAATTGTTTTAAGGGATGTGGCTTGGAATTGATAATAATTTGAAAGATTCTTGAAACTTTTCAAGGAATTAGGTAAAACAAGTCTGCAAGTCGAGGTCTCATTGAAACAATGGTTGTACTGTGATATGAAGGTGAAAAGTGCGATAGATATCGTTTGTAATTTAAACTTCATCACTCCTTAACGAAGCGTTGTGTGCTAGATTTATTTGACCACAGTGAACCTTACTTTCCGCAAAATAAATTTAGGTGCTGGGAGTGCTGACAATTTTTACTATAGAGGAATTAGGTTTTAAAAAATGCTGGAATAAATATCGTTAAACTAAATTTGCACCTTGACCAGTCATATAAATTGTTCGCACCAGCAAAAAAAAAACTTTAAAATACTGAATTTATTTTGTATTTCTTTAACAAAATTCAGTACTGAAAAACTAGTACTAAACCAGAACTCTTAGGTATAATGAGTTACGTTGAGCCTTGTTTCCATCTACGTGTTTTGTTTTCAAAAGCATGATCTGTTTCCATCTACATTTGAGTTTCATTTCGTGTTTTAAATGTCCCAGCGGAAAAATTCCAAGCGCTTCGATTACAAGCACTTAAGGAGGACTTAAAATGAAGGACTACATTTCGAAGCAGTTTAGGAGCCCTTATCACATATAAAGATAACATACTTTAAAATTGATTCAGAAAATGTAAGATATGAACAAGGAGCGTCTTTCGAGCGCTCGTTATTAAAAAGAGTGCTCGTTAATGCATTTTCAAGCGCTTCATTTCCCGCTGGGTGACAGTTTGATCAGCTGGTGCGTTTGTTGATATTCATTACACTGAGATTTTCAGGGCATACTCTGACTAGTTTTCCTGTTTAGTATCGTAATTGAAACTAAAACTTGTCATTTTGTAATTACAAATTTGTATGAAAAATCGTGGGCTGTTTTCAAAAGTACGTAATTAAGAGTAGATGGAAACAAGGCTTTAGGCACGGTGGGTGGTCACTTCAAGATGCAGGCAGTATATAAGCCGCCAATGATTTCTGTACTCACCCCTTAAGGATTTATGCCACTCTAGAGGCTGAAAAAATAGACCTTTTTCGGAATTTTTTTGTCAGAAAAACTACAAAATAAATCGATATTCCAAAAATGTATATTTATAATACATGTTATTGCCTATGTACAGTAATTTTTTTGAAGAGATTAAATTAAAAACAGCGGCTGTGTAGCGTTTTTGCGATGACGTCTCCGTTTTTCAAGGGTCCATGGCCGGACACCTAGTGCCTGTACTTTTTGAATTTTGATAAGCTAATAAATTTATTTCGATTACATATAACAACAGCCGCAAGAGTACGTAGGACTTTTTCGATATTTCGATTTTTACTCAAATGGCGCACTTCTAAAGTGAATAATGTGAAATTTGCCTAGAAAATCGTCAGAAAATTGTTAATAACAAATAACCTATGCAATATAAAAATAAAATCCTACGTACTCTGATGGACAATATAGTTTTAAAGATATACTAAAAATTTCAAGTGAATCGGTTGAAAATGGTCTAAATTATGTTTACGGCCAGCTTGAAAAATGTAGTTTTGAGATAAACGCGTTTGAAGTTTTCAGTATGTAGAAAATCATGAATCAAAATGCCTTGTACTAAAATACGAAAACCGAGTTCTTAGAGACTTTTATAGGTCATAATCTTTTGGGACAGCATTTTTGAGGTTCTAGGGGACTATTTGAAATAATAAAAAAAAAAATCGATTTTCCCAAAACTCTAGAGTGGCATAACCCCTTAACGTGGGAAAGATGCCAGTACGACCAAAATTAATTTAGGTGAACCAACCTGCCAGCTTGATGAACAACAGCTTGTCTAGCGTCATGTTGACCAATTCTTCCAAGTTCACGTTGAAACGCGTACCAAGCTTACGTTCCTGCCTTTTTGCCAGACCGTGGTATTCGAAAAGTATGTGGAAATTACTTTCCTTGGCATCGAGGGATCAAACTATGACCTACTTATGCTCACGATAGGCCAGAGCAGCCTTACAATGGAACATGATGTTAAGCGTGACCACTTCGTGTTAAACCACGGTATGGCCATTACGTCTCACAAATAGAACCTTATCCAGCCCAGAGCCACTCCTTGCGAGCTCATCCGTAACCTCGTTGACCGGAATCTGTATTCCGTATTCCTTAAGCGTGGTACAGTCACTAAACTAGCCCATAATATGGCTATGCCTAAAAGGTTTAAATTTCCAGTTTCTTCACTCCCTTAATCTCACATCAGTTTTAGCTACTTTACCTTTTCCATGTAACCAACGCCACTCTTAAGCTGGATGATAAACCACCAATTCAGGAAGTGTTAACTTCGGAATTTTGCTCATACTATTGAAAAGGACCTGCCTCATTTTTGAGGCATTGAGTCCACAGCTACTTACCTTTGTGCTTCCTAGTGGAAGTAACCCTTCGAGACAACAATTATGATGGTGAGTAGAGGTTAGGTTATGACCAAAAGTCTCACATAGACCCACGAGCGTCCACAGTAATACCACATAAAAACAAGAGACCCAATGTACCTATATAGTAGGTGCGCATGCGTATCGATCTGTGTTGAGAGCTCCTCGTTAAATTCAAAGGTCCCTCTTACCGTATCAAAGTTTAGAAGACTCATCATGAAGAGTCTTCTTTAAGATTTCTGAAGGTTGGTGCAACAAGAGAGTATAGAAACATCGCTCAGTGAAAAACTCGATCTCAATAAATAGTAAATAACTTAACGATTTTTTGAGTTATAGTACATTTGCCAAGGATATTTGGCACATCCTTATGTGTTTGATAAGGTTGTGTTGCAACAGCAGTATTCCGTCGATACCATCGTGTATCTGGGGGTGTGGCGTTCGCTACGTTGGCAATATCGCTGCAACGCCTTTGCTGTGACGGCTCAAAACGCAACCGTCGTCTTTGCGGGGATGGCTCAAGTCACAGCCACACCTTTTCGGCAACAGAATGTCTCGCCGCTGTCAAGCAGCGCCATCATCATAACTACTACTTCGTGATGATGGGCCAAGCAGTTCCTTTCAGTGAAGTACTTCACTTCGAGTCACTCACTTCAAAGAACGAGTTTACTGAAGTAGTTCCGGAACCATTAATTTCCTTGTTTCGTCAGTAGATCTACTGAAGACCCAAAAAAAGGTCAGCAGAGTACTGTGTAAATAGTTCCAGAACTGGTCATTCCCTCGTTCAGTCAATAGATCTACTGAAGATCCAAAAATGGCCAGCTGAGTACCGTGAAGTAGTTCCGTGCCGTCAGTAGATCTACTGAAGACCTAAAGAAAAGAGGTTAGCAGAGTTCCATGAAGTAGTTTCGGAACTTTTCATTCCCTCGTTATCTAGAGAGCATGATGACCTAAAAAAATCTGTGCATCAAGATGATGAAAAGAAAAAGGTTGGTCCAGTTTTTTGTCACGTATTCAACGGAACTTCAGTTCACCAAAAGGAGTGAGTGCTACCGAGTCAAGGCTTACAAATATATTCGAGAGTTGAATTGAAAAGCATTGGTGACAGGCCATCATCTTGCTTAAACCCGTTTGTTAGTTCTAAAGATGGAAAACAGATCATTTTCAACTCTGACTTGTGACAGAGAGTCGGTCGCTGTCATTTTTATAAGCTTAACCAGTTTCAGTGGGGCTTCACCATAGCCGATACTGTCGTATGCCTGTTTGAAGCCCACAAATATTTGGTGTATGTCATTGTTAAACGTGGTCGATCGCCCAGCTTTAAATCCTGTAACTGGTATTCAACAATCAAATTAATATTTTTTTGGATTACGCATGACAAGCCCATGAGATTTAAACCGATGACCCCATTGATTAATGACTAATGCGTAGAGATACAGCGCTATCAAAGCCCCAAGTGGCCCAAATTACGCCTAGGCCTTGAAGTAATGCTAGGGTTACTTCATTACTAGACCAGCGGAACACTAGGAGGTGAAGTGGTCAGCCAGACGCTCGTCCGTGATTATTACCCCGATTTTAACTCAATATTTTGGTATTATTTCCATTTAATGTTTCCATAATGAATCTGTTTTAGATGATGCCACTAATAAGAAGTTTGGTTTGGGTCAAAGTTCTCTCTCATTGGCTCTAAAGTAAATTCAAATCTTGGTTCTAAAGTGTTGAAATCTTTTCAACTGTCTTTATAATATTTGCTTTCACTTAGTTGGAAAGTTTAATGAATAAATTTTAGCAGGAATGATAAATCCATATTGCGCTTAAGGCCCGTAATGTCAAAAATCTGATTTTATCCTTCCACCTTTAGTTTCGGAATTAATTCGCAAATATTATGATGAATTGCAGACTATTGCATTATTCTAAATCGGTATAAAGCATCCTGTGATGAGCCCGCCCCACTGTACATCTGTGTACGTCCACCACTTCTTCATACAACATGGACGATGCAACATGCAATGAAATAATCATAGTTCCAGAATAAGAGCACGTGTCCAACCAGCTAACTTAATTACATTTTCCGGAATACGTTCGTTCCCCAGCAAAGAGATGGAAAGCAGCGATTGCATGTGTAGCACAAATAAACTGCAACCAAAGATTTATGTCTGTACGAGTATATCACACGGGGTAGTAAGTCACCATCCCTAAAATCATATAAGCCCTCGCAAGAACCATAGATTTACCTACATACGTATGATGTTGGTCTGATAAGCTATGCATGAATCTACAGAATATGCTTGCTGTCCGCATGTTCACCAGGTGAATAACACGTTCAGTCCTCTACACTGTATGTCGGCTTTGCCGCTGGCTGAAACCCTGCTTATTTTTGGGGTTGTCTAGTCTAGGTACACGGACCCTGTGTAACTTTATCCCGATATTTCTGTCCAGGAAAATTTCGTGTTCGCGAATGTTTTTCCATTTTTTCATCCCTAAACGGGGAGTGGCCCTTGCATGTTCTTATTGAAGAAGAAAAGTCAACATGAAAAATTTAAGCTTCGTCCTTCTAGTCTAAACAAAGTACTCGTCTCTCAAAGTCGGTAGCTGATAAAACGATACACGCTCTTTACCACATATAACAATTACTTTCAAGGGGATGAAATTTATCCATGAATAATCCAGGCACAAGGTTGCTTCATGTCATTACCGTTTTAGAAATTTTTGTGGCCCATTTGCCTAATAGGCTACATTGCAATAGAGTGGACGCGCTGGACAACGAACCTATATGGAAGCACATCCTTACAACCCCTCAAATTATACCAAAACCCGACAAACGCGCCGGGAGATTATCCGATGTCATGCCAAACGAAATCCTAGATGAAGTGCGGGAAGAAATGAAGTCAGGAAATTCCATGCGTTAATTATTTTCAGCGCGAAAAGTTTTTGGGCTGCCTGAGGGTACGAAAGTCTTCTATCTTTGCAATATGCCGACATGGCAAGGGATGATAATTATGCATGGTGTTATTATCGCGATAAACAACGTCACACACGTCTACACGAGTAGGATTTGTTGGCACTAATAGAATACCTTTCAGATCGTAGATATCTTACCTGTGACTTTTATAACGTTATTCTGAATGGTTTTTTATTCTATTTTCCACATATTGTGGAAAATAATCAAAATTACGTGCAGATCACAAATATCTGGTCTTAGCAGTTATCTTGGGAATAAATAAGTACCCTTGGCAGTACTATTACCGCAAGAGGAGCCAGAGTGGAAATACACTTTTATATCCGAAGATAGCTGACTAAAAATACAGCTGAAGATAAGCACAGCTGAAGATAAGCACAGCTGAAGATAAGCACAGCTGAAGATAAGCACAGCTGAAAGCATATATACATATGTACATATGTATATGAAACCAGATGTTATTTAAATTATGTGCTTATAAACGAAGGTACGATATTGCACAATTCAGCGATAATTGACAAACAAAATTTGAGCTCATCTTAAGTGGCCCATAGACGCTCATGCATGAATGTCATTCATCCTTGTCGCGACACGTTTTGGCTCCGCCTACAAAAATCAAAAGTTTTTGATTTCTATGGTGGCAGACCCACACATTCAAGTTTCTGATCCATACAGTCATGGAAGCATGACAACATGCATGAGCGTCTATGGGCCCTTTTAGGGGTGCAAACTAAGGAGTTCAACTTCAAAAGTGAGCCCCTCCCCACGCTCCAACCGCCACCATTTATTCTGACCAGTGTGACCGTTTTGATATTTCTTAGGGTAGCAAATTTGGGTAGCAATTCTTAGCTGGGGTTGCAAAAACATTTTCTAATACTACTTTTAATTAAATGGAACTAGTTACGTCATTACATACTTATCTGTTACTTATAACACTGTATAATAAAAATTGTAAAATTGAGCTTACATACATATATATACTAACAATCCTAAGCCTTTAAAAATTAGGTTTGAAAAACTCTGTTAGGGGTGAAACCAGCCACATTTCTTTAAGTTTGGCTTCAAAAGCTGACCTATATTGTCAGTTGCACAACCAGCCACATTTTTACTTAACACAATTACAAAACCAAGGGGCAAAACCAGACATAGATATTCACATTTTCTTATTTTTATTGATACAAAACTTTTTTAGACTATTTTCAATTATTTTAAGAGACTTTTTTATTATATGTATTTAGTTTGCTAATGGTATAAAAGTATCAATGAATCTTATAAAACCGAACAGCTGATAGTTGATATAACCTTGCACAATTATTCATGGATGTCATTTCAGTTTGATAAAGCAGAGTTGGGAGCAGCAATCGAGCAATGATCTACATAGTTGTACATAATATCGATCAGTGTTGGCAGTAGTACGATGATTAGTGCAAATTGAATGCGAATAATAAAACGTTCCTATATCGACTTTAAACGGATCGTGTGTATGTACAGCACCTTTTATTTGATAATAAAATACTAAATATCAGTAGATAACGTAAATGCATTCATGCTTTCAATACTGAACATTTAAAAGCATTTCAACCCTTCCTAAATCTTTAATTTACTTTATTATTTTTTAATAATAAAGTATTTTCCAGTTGGTTGTCACTGCAGATCTCTGCTTCGAATAAAGCTTTTCTGTTCTACTCAAGCGCGTTTGAACAAATTTTGGATCTAACAAATATCATAAAGCTTTTGATGTGAATGATTCGATACATTTCTTCGCATGGCATGGGATATAGCACGTGTCAAGTTCAGGGTTTTAGTTTTGGGCTTATAAGACTATATAGTCTGGGTGGCTTAGTGGCTAGAGCACTTGCCTTCGGTGCACCTGGTACCAGGTTCGAATCTGCTTGGCGACAAGTAATTTTCGAAAATGGGATTGGGTGCCGGACTACCAGTTCACTCAGCTGTAAATGAGTACCTGAGCTAAAATCGGGGTAATAATCACGGACGAGCGTGTAGCTGACCACTTCACCTCCTAGTGTTCCGTTGGTCTCGCAATGAAGTAACTCTGGCATTACTTCAAGGCCTAGGCCCGATTTGGGCTGTTGCGCCATTGGTTATTATTATAAGACTATTATCTACAATATTTCCACAATTTTAATTTTTAATTTTTAATAATAAAGTATGGTTATAGACCTGAAATTTTAAAAAAACGCTGAAACCCTGAAATTTTATATTTTCACATTTTATGACTAGTAAACAACATGTTTTGTTTTTAGATCTCAGATGCTAGAAGGCTGGAAGCTAGCATTTATGTATTACTATGATAGAGGACTCATTTGCAAAAATTTCGTTTACTTTTGGTAAGACTTCAACTGAATGGGAATAAAAATTAGTAGCGAATTCACTTCTTTATCAATTGAACTGTATGTCAAAATATCTAGGGATACAAATTTATCTTTTACTCTATTATTTTAATAATGCAGTATTGTGATCGAATTTTTTAAAAAAAATTTGCTATCCTCATAATTTTTTTCACGTTTCATGACTAGAAATGACGGAAAAAGCAATAATAATTTTCAGTCCGTCTGTCCGCTGTACGCCGTACATACGTCTACCGGTGTACGCAAAATTGTTTGAAAGCTCGTAGCACCCAAGCCCCAAAGGTGTGGAGGCATTTCAGACGGAAAACTTTGGTATCTAGATCTCAGCAACTGCTTATGCTAGAAAGCTGGAACTTGGAATTTCTATATAGTTTCAATAGTAGACTCATTTAAAAAAAAAAATCCTGATATGTGTGAAGGGGTGGGGAGGAAAATAATGCATCTAAAACGCAAAAAACCGAGATCGACACATTCTAAGATCCATATCTCCTAAACCGTTCACGACACGAAATTAAAAATTTACAAATATCTGTAGCTATACTAGGAGAAAAGATTAAAATTTAATTTTTGAGTGGGGCTGTGGCGTACAGGGGGGGGGGGTAAACACTTTTAGATTACGATATCTCACGAACCAATTGCTTTTAGAAACAAATTTTGAGGGTGTGGTTTAGAGGGTGAGGATGGGGGACGGTAAAAAGTAAAAGGATCTAATTTTCATATCTCGAGAACCTTTAACAATATAAAGCTCAAGCTGTGTATTTAGGTAGAACTTTAGCAGTAGAATGTTGGAATAATATAAGTTTTTTTTAGGGGTAGTATGGTACGGGAGTGGGGAGTAGTTTTCTTAACTATAGACCGGCTTATGCTAGAAAGTTGAAACTCGGTGTGTATATGTAAATCAATTGTAGAAGTAATTCTGATGAAATTCTGATGGAAGTTCGAATATCCATTGGCGTTTAAAAGGGGGCAAAAAAATGATTAGTGAAAATTGAATACCTACATATGTTTTCAGCAATTTCGTCATATCTACTAGGTCTTCCCAAAATATTAAATTTGTCTTTATTCTACGAATTCTTCCTATGAATACCTAGAAAGTGTTTTCAAAATTTTTTGAAATTCGTAATGTTATTGTCTACTTGTTCATGAATTCTGCCATATCTCTCAGCTCTGATCAAATATCGAATATCTTTTCACTTCCACGGGCTTTTTTAATTATCACCTATATTCAAGTTTTTTCCTTTTTCAACCCCTAGACCGCATGCTGGAATATGACTGAATTATACAATATAATTTATATGTTATTTGTGGCAGCGGCGTAAGAATTTTAGCGCGAATTTTAGCGCGACCGCTTGCCAAACTTTTTGTTAGGTTTTCAGTCACACCGCATCTCAGAATTGAACGCGTTCCGAACTTCTACCAAAAAATAATAAAGTTACGCCCAATCTGTTGGCAGATTTTTTGCTATTAATCTCGAATTAGTTTACCGTGATTTCTATTCTTCCAACTAGCCGCGGAGTGGCGTCTTCACGTCAGTCGAATTCACTCACATACTTATATATAGCAATGGCAGCCTTTTTGTTCAAGTTAAGTTGCTTCTAATTTGGAATTTTTTACACTTTTAGTCAACAACCTTTACGAACAAAAAACAAATGAAACAATGATACAGATATAAAGAACATGACTAAAAATAGACCAGCTATTCATCAAGAAACACCATGAGCTTCCCGAAAGACAAGATTCTGATTCTTTTATTCTAAATAAAATGGAAATCTGAATAGCACTTTGTCGACTTTAATTGTCGCGTAGAAAATTCATTTTCATCTTTTCTTAGTTTTTTTTTTAGTTTTTACATGAACAGGTAGTTTACTTACGTATATCAAATCCTTTTGTTACGTCACCGAGCGGATGCTCATCAAATGTATATTCGTGTTCGTTGGCTATAAACCGTCGGATGCAGCCGACCATTCCTTCGTAGATGGGCAGACGTTTTGCAAGTCCGGTAATGTTGCCCGTACCGCCCAGAAAAACTGGCTCCCGAAACGTTATCCTTGAGAATAAACCCTGCAATTGGAATACGAAGAAACAAACAAAGAACGCTATAATAAATTTTATTTTAGGTTAGCACAAGAAGAAAATAAGCAAAAACAACAACAAATGGTAATGTGCATACTTAAAAGAATTTACGAGAATTTAAATAGGATTTAAAGGAGTTTTTATTTAGCATAAATTAGGAGTGACTGTAGCGTTAATTTCAAGCACAGTGTATTATGGCGTCAGGTTGCATTATTTTGGTTCGGTTTTTTTTAATTAAAATTAATTTTTTAATGAAGAAAGATGTTTGTATTTCTTTGTGAAATTTTTAAGACTTATTCGAAATATAGTGTTAATACAATATTGTTGACAATAGGGTATTAAGAAAATAGTAATTTGTTATTTTTATTTCTCGGATAGAAAATTAAAAATTAATATTTGGCAGGAAAAGAAAACAGAGCAAGGTCTTTTGGATTTCACGAAGGACTCATGGTGAAAAGTTGAAGCTCTGTATTTAATGTAAGAACTCGATTTATGGCCGTTACAAACTATTTGTTTAGTTTTCGACTTCACTTTATTAATTCTAGCTGGTGCCATATATTTAAATTTTACTTCATTTGGGTCCGGTTTGCTTTAGTTCCCCATGTAGTTTCCGTGCGGTCGTAGCTGGCCTGGGCTCGTCTACTCTACTCGCGTTGACTCAATCCTGATCATCGACTCTGTTTAACGTGATTGACTGGGTTTGGGTTTGACTCATTGTTCGCTTCTGTGCGACTTTTATTAGTTCTGCGTGGTTTGTCGCACCTCGTCTAGGCTTGTCTCGTAAAGCAGGGAATATACTATACAACGGTTGTACCAACTGTTCGCCCAATTTGTCATTTTATGCGACAATTGTATAGTGTATGCGGCTATAAACAACGATTGGGCCAATATCGCACGGTTGTATGCTCTGAACCGAAAACTGGCGGTCGCATGCGTTTGGTTGTATGTATATTGTATAGTGTATTATCATGAATACAACTGTTGTAGCGATTTCATTCCTAACCTTTTAGTGCTTCTCTGTTGTCAAATAGTGTATTGGGAATAACAATGAAATCTGGTTGCAAGAAAATTGTAAGCAAATCGCATCGGTTGTGCCGTGCATACAACCGATGGACAGATATCGCAACTACACACGTCGGTACGACCGTTGTATCGTGTATTCCCTGCTTTACACGACTCTGCTTGTCTTATCTGGACCTTGATTGTTGTTTTTCTACCTGTCTTTGTTTTCGCGTGTGGACTCTGCTATGCCCGTCATCCCTTTCTGTCTCCGTCTCCCCTATGGACACTGTTTATCTTCTTTCCCTGTCTTCGTCTCCACGTGTGGCGTCTGCTTATTATAGCTGGTTTAAGCTCAACTGTGCTCGACGTGACTCGGTCAGATTGTCGTTACTTGTTCGTCGCGGCTTAGTTCTGCTCCGTTTGGCTCTGCTCTGCTCTGTTGTGGCTCGACTCTGCTCTGCTTGACTCGTCTCGAACTGGAAGAGAGCTGGTTGGTCTCAAACTTTCGGAGGGGACCTAGGTTTAGGCTTGGGTTTAAGAAGGGGGTCTGTGCTAGAATCACTGCGCTCACTAGGCGCCATACGGACCCGTTGCGATCCTTTCAGATTCTCGTGTGCTGTTGAATCCCCTCAAAAACACTTCAATTGACAATTCCCTGCAGAACCTGACTAGTTCGTCAACCCCTAACGACCCCAAATTCTCGATGATATCGAAGAATAGACTACCCAGTCATTTCAGCCGCCTTCTAGCGTTCCCTGGGCATACACACAAGATGTGTGTGACTTCCTCCACAGCGTACAGATCATGACCGTCTCCGATACCCCTATCCGCATAGTGTATTTCCTCAGCATATAGAGACTCGTTAGTGCTCCGATGAGCAGTGTATCCAAAGTTAATATATTACTAGTTTTTGGACTATCTAGTTCGAGCCACAGGGCTCGAGAAATCCTGCAGCTTGCCAGCTTCGATGCTGTATATCAGTGGAAAAACATTCTCTTCAATCTTACCATTTTATGTCAATCCCGATTTCGCAAGCTCATCCGCTCTTTCGTACTCTAATATATTAGTAAGCCCTGATGTCCAGGCAAATCAATACTCTATTCTGACTACACAGTGCCTTCAGCACTTCTCTATAGCGCTTTACTAACTGGGATATAAAGGTAACCGATTGCAGCGCCTTTATGGCCGCCAGGCTGTCAATGTAGAGCGATATATTCTGATCACATATCTCACCCATTAACAGCATGTTTGCTGTCTGCAAAACAGCCAGAACTTCCACTTTGAAAACGCTGCCTATCATCTGGCAGCTTGGATAACTTCCATATACCCCACTGCTCAGAGAAGACGGCAGCGCCAGTTTCCTCTACTAGGATTATAATTTCTTATGGTATCACAAGTCCCATCGCTGGTATTAAGTAGTCCGTACTCATATCAGCCGGCCTTCCCAGAAATTCGTTGAGAATGGAAATATGCCCTTTAGAGCTTGGCCTTAAGAGAATACAGCTCGGTAGCCTAAGACTAAGAATACGGACTTATAAATCTGCAACCTCCTTCAGTTTGGGAACCGATTAGTGACGATTATTCTCCCAGTGCGTCGTCCTCTTCGATTCTGCTTAATGATGGAATTATAAATCTGCAAACGAAACGCAAGTCGATGGGGTTGGTAGAAGTTTGTGTAATACTACGATTTGACGGTCACTTAAAAACGTTAATGTATTGACACTGTGACTTCGAAATTACGAAGAATGTGGTCACAAAGCTGTCAATTCAATGTCAGTCCGTTTCAGTGTCATATTTGCGACATTTCAGAGAATGGTGGTGGTAGGGGTGAAAGAAAAATAAATATGACTTTCATTTCCTTAAAACGTAAAACGATGGAAACCTCAGAGTTCGCGATTACATAGAGCCACTATAGTGGCGTTCACGAAAAAATAAATTTTTGATAGGAGAGCATTGTAAGGGGCTGGGATGGGATGGTTTTCATATCTAAGAAACGAATAATGTTAGTAAGTTAAAGCTTAATACTTATATGTACATGTTGCAAAATTTGTCTATATACAACTTGGGTTGTAAGGTAGCTGTGTACATTTTTACGAATTCCGAAATATTTCTTAGGTCTAATAAGATATTGGCATCACTTTAGCTTCTAAGGACTTTAAATATTTATTTATTTATGATTCAATAAAAGACATATAAATATACACAATTATTACTTAAGAACTAGTGACTTAGACCATCATCTTAAATTAATTATGTAAGGTATTGAGTTAAATTTGTTATTTATATTTGAATAAAATTGGGGAAAAAACTGATTTTTCGATATAAAGCACTCGCAGGTGGAAGGGTAAGGTGTAAGGTTCAAGTTATTACAAATTCCGGCAAATCTTTTGGGTTTAACGAGATCGATTTCACTTTAACTTCTTTTGGCATTATATGTAATGACCTAAAAATAATTTTCAGGAGCTTGTGATATTCAACATTTTCTTACAAAAATTTGAATGTTATATCTAAAAAGTTAAGATTTTGGTAGTCGATAATTTCCATTCGACTTCTTACAAAGTTCTGGTAGTCTGGGTGGCTTAGTGGCTAGAGCACTTGCCTTCGGTGCACCTGGTACCAGGTTCGAATCTGCTTGGTGGCAAGTAATTTTCGAAAATGGTATTGGGTGCCGGACTACCAGTTCACTCAGCTGTAAATGAGTACCTGAGTTAAATTCGGGGTAATAATCACGGACGAGCGTGTAGCTGATCACTTCACCTCCTAGTGTTCCCTTGGTCTCGAAATGATTTGGGCTGTTGCGCCATTGATTATTATTTATTCTTACAAAGTTGATGTATTCTAAATGCGATTATTCATTTTGCAAACGTGAATATAATTTTCTTGCAAATATTGGTTTTGTAATTTGATTGCCGGTCAAATGTTTGCATACATTAGTTTGCGTGCCGCTGAGAATAGTCCTGGACACGCTAAAAACACAAAATTACAAGCGCGGAAGGTTGACCGAATAAGTTGGAGAAATCAACTGGAACTTTTACAAATCAAAAATGGTTGGCAAAGTAATATATTTGTGGATGTTAGATTAACTTGACCCATCTCACTAATGTACAAAGATGAATCGAAAACAACCATTTTCGTACTTTTTTTTTGACCCAACTAAGTAAAGGATAGACTAACACGAAAATGTAAAATCGCCTTAACATGAACCGAACGCTCACAGTCAGTTCAATAATTGGATATTGTGGTTATTAGTGTGACTAATTTTAGAAGACCGTCCATGTGCTAACAGCAAAAGACCAAACGTACGAACTACGATTTCCAAGGGATAAAAGCATTTTCGGATCTTTTGATTTCTGCCGAAAAGTGAACGACTTTTACACCGTGGGTCATTAGTCAAACGTTTCTAATTAATTAATTTCGAATATGGTGAAGGCCTAAATTACGTACACATGAAAGAGCTCGGTGAATTTTCGACAACGTACCCCCAAACCTACATCCATATATCGAAATTTATTTTCGGATAGCATCAGACGGCAAAGGGATGAACTTCCATTAATTCCCAATAATGCGATCTAGCCATTTGTAACTGGATTCAATTTAAATCGATTTAAAGTCTTGTACATCGGCTGATTTCAATTTAATTAAATAGTCAATGAAAGGAACAGATTGGGAATTTCTTCCACAAACAATTTAATTACAAACCGGATCGGTGTTCAATCTTCAAGTGCTTTTCATGGAGGAACACTAACGAGCTCGGAGTTACTTTTCACGTGGGTACGCTGAAATGGCGTTCAGGTGCACGATATATGTACATACGTATGTACATATGTATGTTCAAGCCAAGGTCCTTCACAACTTCTACTCGGCTAGAAGAACCCAACTCATCCTTATCTATCAGGAAATAATTTTTCGGAAATTATTTTTAATGATGTCGATCGACATGAGATTTGTTTTATCAAGGCCTTGAAATACAATTTTCCTTGGATCTAGCAAAACAGATACTCGTATTTGTTTGAACTTTGAAAGGATGGGATTTTTGAAATAGATTGTCCTGCGAGTAACCGAAAACTCGATACAAAGTAAGACACAGCGCATCATGTCATGAGTGGGATTTGAAACCTAGATCTCTGAAAGAATAGACTAGAACGCTCATCCCATACTACCGAGGTCGCCAAGACTGTCTACATTTTACTTAAATTAAGACGTTCCAAAAAAATATTGTAAATTCTCTTAAAAAAAAAGTTTTTGTTACGAGTATCTTGAATAACTTATCACTCTGTACACAGTAAAAAAATTTGTGAAAATTACTATCATTAAAGTAGTAAATATTCCACATTAATGTGGTAAATTTACGAATTTTCTATAAATTTAGTAAAGTTGGGAGTAATTCTTAAAACTTTGTATTTTTTCTCATTTAGTTCATAGATTTACTGGAAGAAATATGTACCATATTGCAACACCGATACAAATTATACACATTTAATGTGTAAAATTGATCATTTTGTATAGAATTACACATTTTGCATGTAATTTTGATACTTTAACTATGTAGTATTTTTTTTGAGTATATTAACTAGACTGCTTCGTTGTTTAATTCACCTGTTTCGTGAAAAAATAATACAAAATAAATTAAATTTATATAATAAACATGTATAGTGTGCACTCATAGAGCTATATGTATGTATAATGGAGATGGCGTGCAGCGACTTTTTTGAAGCCGGAGGTTTTCTCGCAAAGGACCGGCGATATTCACTATGCTACTATTAGCATCTTACTCACATATATATTAAACTCCGGTATTGAAAAGAAAAAAAGCCCAACCTTTAAATACTAGGATAATATTTGCATTTCACTGCCACCGGGCATAAAACGCTCCATACAAAAACAGTCGCTTAAACTTCAAAATGCTTCACAGTGCTTTATACAGAAACGGGGTGTTGCCATCTCCGTTATATGTAGCTCCATGTGTGCATTGTATTCAGTTTTTACTACTTTAAAAGTAGGCAATGGGATACCAACTTAAATTATAGTAAGATTATACTGCATTGTGTACACTACACAATAGTGTGTATTTCGTTAAAGATAAATATGTACTGTGATTACATGCTTTTCCGTAGTTTTACACAGATGAATCCATTGAATTCTGCACAATTTCATTTAAATCTAGGTTTTTTTTTTGTAATTTTTACAGAAATTACAACATTTACACATTTTATAGCAATGAAGCATATTATTTCCTTAAATTTACGTTCTAATTGTAAAAATTACTATTATACAAAAAATAGTATCTACTTTTACTGAAATTTTTTACTTTTACTACCCTTTTTGATCTGTATCTGTTTCTTCCCCAAATATCATGTGTTGAATAATCTCATTGAATTTTTCGAATTATAAATTGCTGTGCCCTTTGTCTTTGAAATTACGTCAATAAATAAATAATAATAATTAACATGTGATATTGTTGAAGTGTTAGTCTGGGTGGCTTAGTGGCTAGAGCACTTGCCTTCGGTGCACCTGGTACCAGATTCGAATCTGCTTGGCGACAAGTAATTTTCGAAAATGGGATTGGGTGCCGGACTACCAGTTCATTCAGCTGTAAATGAGTACCTGAGTTAAAATCAGGGTAATAATCACGGACGAGCGTGTAGCTGACCATTTCACCTCCTAGTGTTCCGTTGGTCTCGCAATGAAGTTACTCTAGCATTACTTCAAGGCCTAGGCCCGATTTGGGCTGTTGCGCCATTGATTATTATTATTGTTACATATGGAAATTCATTGCTAATATTCTGATGGGCTACTGGAATAAAGTTCACTCATTATCCAAAAAAAAAGCGCGGTGGTGCTTTTTATTTGATATTGTATGCTCTTTAACCGAGCTGATGGTCTTTGTAACTAGTGCTTAAGAATAACTGTGTGTACTTATATACCTTTTATTAAAATACAATAATAATATTAATAGTTTTTCGCCAGATATGATTTTTCGGTTTTTTCAATTATTATACATATGTATGTACATATATTTACCCGTACATGTCAAGATAAAAGGAATTATAAAGAAAATTTAATTTTCCAAATAATTAAATTATAGATGAACTACTAAATTTTTAATATAATCAACGATTTAATTAAATAGTTCAAATAGTCTAATATATCAATTTAGATAGTTCTATAACGAGACGGTTAAAATAATTAATTAATTATCAACGTTCAGTTTATTTTAATTAATCTTTGAAATCAAATTTAAATTCTTTAAACTTTTGCATTTTGAATCATTAACACAGTGATGATATTATGTTTGAAATTTTACAAATATATAAGAACTTTGAAACGTTTCAAAAGTCAATATTTAAAAGAACTAAGACTGTCAAGATTTCAACATAAATGATGTTTTACATCAAATTTTGTGAGCTAGCCATTTTTTCAATCAATTGAAATTTTATATCCTAAGAACAGCACCAGATATGATTTTAGGAATTTTACAGAAGGTAGGCTCAGTAGAATTCTAATAGGGAAAAAAGTTTTGTAGGATGCCGGTGAAGGGGGTAATGGTGTGAGTGAGTGAAATGACAAGAAGTGTATTTCGTATGATTTAGAGGCAGTTAGTTCGTTTTCGTGTATTAGTTATGCGTTTCTATTACTAAATGTTAAAGTTGGGCAATGGATGTTGGATAGTGGATGGAAGATGAAAGATGGAAGATGGAGGATGGAAGATGGAAGATGGAAGATGGAAGATGGAAGATGGAAGATGGAAGATGGAAGATGGAAGATGGGGGATTAAGGATGGAGGATGATGGATGGTGGATAGAGGATGGAGAAGAGAGGATGAAGTAACGGGAGCAACAGAAGAAATGGGAGCAACGGAAGAAATGGGAGCAACGGGAGAAATAGGAGTAACGGAAGCAACGAGAGAATAGGGAGCAACGGGATCAACGGGATCAACGGAAGCAACGGGAGAAATAGGAGTAACGGAAGCAACGAGAGAATAGGGAGCAACGGGATCAACGGAAGCAACGGGATAAATGAATGGAACGAGAGTAACGATAGTATAGCACCAAACAAACGAACGTGAGTGTAGCGAGCGTTGCCGAGGTACCTACCTATATAATCGCCTACAAACGCATTTATCACATGTTTTTACAATTTTTGCCATCCCTTAGTTCTGATGGGATATGAAATTGGTTCTTACGACGTTTGATGCAATAACCTAAAAACCAATTACAGGATTTTTTTGTATTTCAAGAACCAAGGGGGTGTGAAGGGTATGCTTATGTTTTCACACATTTTTCAAAATCCCTCGTATCTAGTGAGATATCAAGTTGCTTCTTATGAAATCGTCTAAAGACCTGTGTCACAATTTTTCGAAATTCAAACCCCAAGTGGAAGTAATGGGTTTGTGTGTTCACAATTCAACATATTTTTTAAGTCTGATAAGGCAGTGAATTCGTTTTTACTTCTATTGGCTTTTAGTGTAACATAATTAACTGGAAATCAAATGTCTAGTTCAATGTTTAATCGGCTTAAAATCTTTTATTAAATATATTTTTTTTAAGAAATAAATTATCTTACCAAGAAACCTAATAATCTCAAAACAAGTGATGATATATTTATCGACTTTGGCTGGCTTTATGTTCCGTCCCTAACTCCCACTCCAACGCACTTCAACCTCTGCCGATCATTTTGTTGCAAATGTTTTCATTATCATAGTTCTACATAAGTTTCAATTTCCATCCTACTAGCATAAGTAGTTCTTAGAAACCAATATTTTTGGTCAAAAACGCTTCTCCTCCTCCGCCCTAACCCTCTCCCCTGTCCTAAAGATACCACTTGTAGGTACTCACCTTATTTAGTTGTCACATTATTAACAATTCTTAACACATTAAAATTCTTATTCTTATCACATTAAAAATCCACTTTCTACTGGAACTGGTCATCTCCTTACCCTTGCAGATAAACTGATCCAGTAGCCCTAACCAGAATTGACTTAGAGAGCATTAAGGCAGCTTAAGTCTTTCTACGACTGTATAGAAATCCACGTTGACAGCCAGAATAGACTTAATGCATTTTTCGTTGACTTTTTCAAACTTTCGTTAAAACTTATGTGTACGGTTCTGAACGTAGAAACTTATGCAAACTTATGCGTTTGACATTTATTCACAGATTTTCAGAAATTTTTGTACTTTGTGATTTCAGACTTGTGATTTATAGTCAACTCCATTTTAAAAAAGAAAAATTTATTTTAATTATCACTCTCTTGATGAGTAACGTAAAGTGGCCTATTTCCGACCACCTTCCTAAATCCGACCATTTTGGTTTTTTATTAATATATTTATATTATCGCGATTAAAAAGGTGAATTCTGTAATTAATATATTTGCATATGTGTTCTCTATCCGTTTGCTGTGAACAAAGGGAGCTGCATGTCCTTTCTTTCCATTGTGGTTTAAATTAATCAGCGGTGGACCAAAAAACTTGAATTTTAAGTCTAAGATCGAAATTTTTGGTTAAATCTTTTTCGTAAATTTAAAAGACTAATTTTCATCAAAGTGAAAAAATTAACGTCTTTTTCGCTTTATAAACATTTAACTTGTATTAAAATATGCAAAAACAATTTAAATTCATAGAATTTATGAAACAAAACAATAAAATGAAGTGGTCGGAAGTAGGCATTTCTGATTTCATGTGATGTCCTTATTCCGACCAGTGGTCGGTATTGGGAGATATAAAGGGAGTTTTTTAAAAAATTATAATAATGTGTTTATATACTGTAAATAGTAAAAATCGAAATTTATTGATTATATTATTGTCTTTACTGTATTTGATCCTAATTCCGACCTACTCAATATATATATTTTAGATCTGGAAAGTTCACATGAAACGGATCTATCACCTTCTTGTAACTGATATATATTGCAGAATCCACACCTTTTACGTTTAATATTTTTGGCTTTATTTGACAGTTTAAGTAATAAATTATTTTTTATTTAAATACTAATGGACGCAGTTTGTGGTTTGCTGCCAAATTTATGTCTCTATATTAGTTTTACCTTAGATTAAATCTACTAACATCACTGGTCGGTAATTAGGACATCAAATTTGATCGGTTTACCTATTTCCGACCTAGTAGCTGTACAGCATGATAACAAGTTTAGTCAGTGGAAATTACATATTAATTTTGCGATTTATCTAATAAAATTAAACATACATAAAACTTGAGGTTTGTTTGTTTGTCCCGTATAAGTTCCTGTACCATTCATCTGATTGTGATGAAATTTTGGTGATTTGTTGTGCGCACGTCCGCAAAGGGTTTTGAATTAGTAACATCACTTTACAATTATTGGTGGAACGCGAGTTGCTTCAATAATTAAGTTTTCTTATATATTGTAGTTTCGAGGTAGTTCAAGCGTTTTCGGTGACAAATGAACAATTTCAACCTATTTGAAATTAAAACAATCCTCCAAGATAGACACATTTTTGGAAGATGACTGTTGCATTGCGGTTTGTGTGTAGTTTTATGATCAGGACCTCAGAAAATTATTAATTTGTTTTCAATCAATGTTTTGATTGTTTGTTTGTCCCTCAATCAACGGACCAACGCCAATAATACGGGCACCGGAACAAAGGGAGTAATGGAAGTAATGGAGCAACGGGAGTAATGCAAGTAACGGAGGAACGGAAGCAACTGGAAAAGAACTGAAAACTGCCCGATTTGCAACGCGTTTCGGAATATTATTTCGTTGCGACCGCAAACAAACAAAAAAATTATGATGCGTGGGGAAAGCAGTACAATAACGCAGATAGTGGTAGAATGTTCTTACAGTTTTAGAGGTGTAGCACCATATACACGATAGTTAGGCAGTATATTTGGAATTCCAGTTGCCTCACAGTACCACATAATTTGTTCTGGTTAGTTTGGCAGAACCTGCGCAGACTACTAGTTACCATTGCTAACATGGGATTGCAAATTCGCATAATTGATATCATTATCAAATTTTCCATTTTTGATAATTCAACGAAACAGCTGAATATGTTACAATTCGAACCTGTGTCAAATTAATTATATTGGTGGACCAGTTATTGTGTCTTTTGTCGACAAAATGGGACTGTTGACCACTGAACCCAAAAAATAGACGATTGAAACGACAAGATATAATTCACAAATATTTTTAGGATACTAGTCATACTATTCTTCAAAATATTTTTTGAGGTTATGTACTTTGTTAAGAAGATATGCGATCATAAAATTGGGATCGCGAAATCTCAAGTGGTTTAGGCCTCTCGGAGGCTGGTCAGTGTTGTCTAGTATTGACACTTCTTTTGTTTCTCCCTGAACGTTATGCCCCATCTTGATGGAGCAGATTGAGATTCCACACAAAGGTTCAGCTGGGCGAACAGCGGATCCTTCCCTTGTCTACTATTTCATTGGTCATGGTCGCCATGCCCTCAAGACCGGTATCCAATATTGAACGTATCCAATATTTATTCCGCCTCCCCTAGTGGCCTTTTCAGAATCTTGTACACTTTTTTTTTTTAAAAGGCCCAGAGCCATGTTTTCTTTTTATCTGATAAAGATAAAACTTAAAACATATTTTTTACATTACTTGGAATCATTAATTGAAATCATTTCAAATATATATTATATATTCCTATCTATGTAAAGTTCATTTACATTTTGTGTTAATATAATCGTATATACTCAATAAAAAAATTAATGGAATCTGCGTTTATTATTTTATTATCCTGTTTTTTTCACCAAATTTAAAAAAAAATAATAATATCGTTAATAATATGCAATAACAATGTTGTTTTATATTATAGAACACCTAGGTCGGAAATAGGCTAATGTGCGGTCGGTATAAGGAAAGAGTTGTTTATGTGGTCGGAAATAGGAAGATTACCATCATAATGAAATTAATTTATTTAAATCATATTTTAAATCAATATATAAATATATCATATCAAAATTGATTTTTTTCAGTATCGGTAGCATGTTATGAATCCGTAAACATTTTTTTTAAGAAGAAATAAATAATGGTTCGCCGTATATGAATTAAAAATGTATGCAGGGTCTTAGGTGGTCGGAAATTGGTCATTTTACGTTATTTGACAGCCGATATTTGTCTTTTTCGGCTGTCAAACTTCTCTTACCTTAAGGCTATTGTAGTTGGGTATAAGATTCATTAAGTGTTGCCACAAACTTTACGTACCTTCATGCATTTGACGAAAAGATCTTAAGGTGCCTTAAGTCAATTCTGGTTAGGGCTAGTGTAAGCTCTGCTGGGCTTTATGCTCCATGTGTTGATGGGAAAAATTTCCATCATTTTCAGTTATGTGTGTGGATCATGTAGGAAGTGGGTAAAATATGCAAGAAGTGTGTAGAGCAGGCTACGATATTCCAATTGAATATTGGAAGGTTGAAGCTTTTTCTTGAAATTTTTATTTCAGAGATAAGTGGCTCCAGTTTTATGGCTCTCAACAACGGTAACCTTGGGTACAACCTTGGCTTCATAAAAAAAAACTTTTTGTAGTATAGTACTTACACTCCCTACAGTTCCACTATTTCCTTCCTATTTGCTATTTGCATCTTCCAGTAAGGAGTTTATAGTTCTTTTACCTCGTCACAATCATAAATAAGTCAACACCAATTCCATTTTGTGTCCTCTCGATGGGTTCTGTGTTTACATTCATTGTCTGAGCCACCCTAAGATGTATTCCTTACCATTCCGAGATTTCCACCATTGCGAATGAAGACGAAATCATGCCAAAGGGAGTTATTACAGATTTTCTGGAATGTTGTAACACCGAGTAGTTTCTAACATCGTGGACACTTCTGAGTTGATAGATCTACTGCAGCTTCTTGAAAATGAACTCACAATTCATCGTCCTGGTTTGCCATCATAGTTCAAGGCCGTTTTTACACTTTGCCGACCTATCCACGCACGGTCCACGAACAAAACCTAACTGATTTTCTTCAAACAGAAAACATTCGACAGCCACATATTATCACAATCAACAGAACCTCAAAAACACTCAAGGGCATAGCCTACATACCCTTTTATATCCTTAAATTACACCAGTAACGAAGCTATCATACAACGAGTACCTTACAAATAAAATTTTCTCTAGGACACTTGGCACCTGATCGCATGTTTATCTTGTCCCCATCAATTTGTCAAAAACCTGCAATTCGATTATCGATCACTTAAACTAACACGCGCTGAAGCCTTCGAATCCGAATCCTTCACAATTCGTCCTCATTGAGTCGAACAGAAGGTTTGCCCGGCCCACCCTTAGTTTGGAGGATGGTACCCACTGGAACTAGTCGCTACGTGGTGACTTGTTTACCTTTAAGTGGAGCTAATAAATTTATGAAGTTTCCGTTCGCCAAACACACAATAAATGTGTCACCGTAAGTGTCACTCCGGTGTACTGGTTTCGACACTTTTTTCGCCCAGAACATAACTCGATTGTAAGAGAAGGTCGATTTGGATTTTAGCTTATCGCATCAGGGAGTCTTTGACGACAGAAAACGAGCGTTCACGTGTGCCGGATAAGAACGTATAAATCATAATACAAATTGGAGGACAGCTTATTCCTTGCTGTCGGAAGAAATCCGTCTAGACAAGTTATTATCTCATATGGTTACGGGAACGAATCAGATTCTTATTTTTTTTTTATCAAAAGAAGCTTTTAGGGATGACTAGAATTATTCGGTTCGAAGGGGTTTTTGATTGATGGAAAATCGAGGATAAATGCTGACTGGGATAGATGGCATTGTCTTGATGATCCTTGATTAAAGTAATATCGAAAATAAAACTGTAAGGCTATTATCTTCCTGCTCTCGTCAAATCCCCCCCAGTCCAGTCTTATCGTTGGACAAACCGAAAGAATATAATTTTTTATTATTTTTGGATAGAAGCATCAAAATCTAACTGTTTATAATCGCTTTAAAACCATTCTTAACATTTTTGTAGATTATTCATCCATATCAATCTACTGTGCGAGCTTTGACATAATCCTCAACTTCACCGCTAGCTTACCATTCCAAAATTCATTTCCAAAAGTAGTTTAGGTTTGAACACAACGCAAGAGCTACTAGGTACGTTCCATATATCAATTATAGGGTCCGAGAAAAAGTTCGTGGCGTTTTTCCCAATAGATCAATTGCAAATAACTCAGAAAACATAGATTGCAGCGACACCGTATCGCTGCGAATGGAAAGTTGATAAGTCGAGTGTTGCTGGGAGTGGAAAAACATCGAAATTGGTGCAGTGGCTTTAAAGTTGTTTGTATTTGAAAGTGGAGAAAAGTATTGAAAAATTTAGCTATATTATTATGGCAAAGGGAAGAACGCTGTAGCTATATTATTATGGCAAAGGAAAGAACGCTGTGCAGGCTTATGAAAAAATTTGTGCTGTGTATGGTGAAGGGACTTTATCAAAATCTGTTGCACGAAAATGGTTCGCTTGCTTTTGTTCTGGTAATTTTGATGTGAAAGATAAGTCACGACTTGGTTATCCAATCACTGCAAAAGTAGATGAAATTACTGAAAAAGTCTAGCAAGATAAGCATTTCAGCAGTGTCGATATTGCTATGGAGCTAGGCATTGGCCAGAAAATAGTTTTGAACTATTTAACAAAGCTGGCTGCTAAAATAAGCTCCATGGGTTCCTCATGAGTTGAGCTCGAAAAACATGAACGGCCGAATTAACATCTGCGATGCGCTGCCGAAACGCACTGAAATCGAGCCATTTCTGAAACGTGTCATAGCCGGTGATGAAAAATGCTTAACGTATGACAATCGGAAGCATCAAAGATCGTGGATAAGGGATGGTGAACCGTTACAGGCGTTCGTGAAGCCAGGATTGACGCCGAATAAGGTGGTGCTGTGTGTATGGTGGGTCTGGAAGAGAATCGTTCACCATGAGCTACTTCCAACTGGTCAGACGATTGATTCACAAATCGAATGTGATCAACTAGAAAGATGACACCAGGCAATTGAAAGAAAACGTCCCGAATTGAATAACAGGAAAGGTGTTGTCTTCCATCATGAGAACGCCCGATCACACACTTTTTTGATGACCCGTCAAAAATTGCAAGAGCTTGGCTGGGAAGTTTTTATATAGTCAAGACATAGCACCCTCAGATTATCACTTGTTCCGATCTTTGCAGAACTCTCTGAATGGAATGAAGAAGCTTCCAAAAAGAAGCCTGTAAAAACCATTTGATTCAGTTTTTCAACCAGAAACCACAGAAGTTCTTCAGCGATGGCATCATGGCTCTACCCAAAATATGGCGAAACATTATCGATAATAAGTAGATTTGGCTTAAATAAATTCATATTCACACTATAAGAAAACTAGTTGAATTTCACTAAAAAAACGACACGAACTTTTTTCCCAGACTTAATATATGAAGCTTTCATGTTGAACTGAACTTCTATCACACCAAAAGATTTAACTTTCCTATTCGATCCAAACAATCTATCTATATATAAAAGAGGATGTATGTATGTATGTATGCGCCTATGTTCCCTACGAACTCCTAAACCGCTCAACCGATTTTGATAAAATTTTCAGGGAACTTGTATAATAAATCTCCGAATGGTTTCTGTGAAGTTTGGTACCGATCGAATAAAAAACAATTGTTTTTTTTTGAAATTTTTAAAAAAAATTCGCGTTTTTAGTACCCTAAAGGGGTATTTCCATTGTCGTCGCCATTCTGCGTTTGCGTCACACGTCGACCATTCTTCAGCCTTTTTCTGTGCCGCAAAATTAAATTTCTCTGACTTTTCTTCGCTAATATATTGAGCACACGCCAGCGAATATTTTTGCGTTTGCAAAATCATTTTACAATTGGTGGTACAAGAGTTATTTCAACATTTGAGAATATTTTATATGATTTAGCGGCAGTTCTTTCAAATGATGGATAGAAGATGGAGGATGGTGGATAGAGGATAGAGTAACGGGAGCAATAGAAGTAACGGGAGAAATGGAAGCAACGGGAGCAATGGGATCGACGGGAGTAACGAGTGTATAGCAGTGGCGTGGCGTGATAACTCAACAAGGGGAAGCAATTGGTTAATATCCACAATTTTTTATTATTATTCTATCTATCAATTTACTGCATATTGATTGAACCTCCTCCATTAGCACCCAGCAGGGATCTAGGAGGCTATTTAGAACGTCAGCTACACCTAGCTCATCATTAAACGCTTTCCGGACTTCTATTAAAAAAATTATAAAGTTTCGATCATAGTACCTACATATTGGCAGATTTTTTTTATTTTTTACGTATTTTTTGGAATAGAAGAGTCAATAGCAATAAATAATAATAATAAAATAATTCTATCTCATTAACCCTAACAGTTTTTCGGAGTTCGTTAAAAATGTTTGCATCAGAGTTTTATCCGATTCAATATAATAATAGAAATAAAAGTGAATTAAATATCTCATTAGGCCCAATATAAAAAAATTCTTGAAAATGTACACAACCTTTCTACACAACCTTTTTACACACCGTGAGGGGTTGGATATCGAAAAATTAGAAAAAAATATTTCTAGGTGCTTACATAAAGAGCTCGCAAAAGTAAAATTTATTTCGGCATGTCCAATATAAATATATAACGAAATCGTGGAAATGTGGAAAAATCCCTTTTCACGGACAATTGTTTTACTCATCCTCTATGCTAATAAAAATCAATTTTTTTCTTCTTTAATAACTTCATATACATACGTACTAAGCTCCAACTTTCTTCTTCACAAGCCGGTTTTGAGATATAGATAATCACCACCCATATATTTTTTTCTATGATACCTCTTTATTAGCTCTATGTAGTAATTTTTTACCTTTTTATGGTTTGTAGTTTTTCAAAAATAAAAATGGATGTTATTTCCTTTCAACGCCCTCCCACTATCAACCCCTTCACCAGTACCTCCCAGAATTTGTTTTCCCACTTAGAAGTGAACTGGACCTAACTCCTGTAAAATTTCTAAGATCATATGTATATGGTACGGTTCTTGAAATATAAAAATGAAATATTTTAAAAATGGCCCCACCTTTGTGGTCTACCTCTCACATAATATATTTTATATTCAATGAGCTTCTCCGCATATCCCATATACACAAACTAAATTATACCTTCCTGATTGATTCGAAAGATATTCTAATCCAAAGTTTTTTACCCCAACCCACTACCTTCTGATTCAAAAATTTTAGCTCTTGATTAATCTGCTACCTATTATTTCTTAAAACATCTACAAGTTTCAATCTTCTGCCATCAACCATTCAGAAGATACGTATTTTAGAATGTTTCAACCTCAGCTTTCAAGCACTCCGAAGACATTGCTTTCCCTCCACTCCCACACGCCTCAAACCTTATAGTAAATTTTGCAGACAGGCCCACTTTTATACTTTTATATAAGTTCCGAGATTCAGCATCCTAACATACCATAAGTGGTTCCTGAGATCTAAGAACTAAATTAAATACCTATGTACAATTGAACTATTTACCACAATTCAATTCAAAACTTCAATCAGAATTTAATTCCAATCCTACTCATAGCACCAATTTCTGATCAGATCTCTGCTCGCTGAAGCTTCTTCGTTGCAGCCAAGAATGTGTTGTACGAAGTACGACCCGTGCAGATTAAGCAGGGAAGCAAACAGCTTATTGCTTCCACCGAAGCTACTAACATGCAGCGGGTGTGTGACGTCACAGTGAGTTTACTGCGAACTGATTTCAACGCTCATACATGCATTGCTTTTCCGCGGGGTGTTTTTCTGAGTTTCTTTTCGCTTGTCGTGGTGCTGCCAAGTCGGCTGTGTGCGATTTTCGCGTGTAGTTTCTTACGAACTTTTATTTAGACTGTGAAAAGGTGTGGAATAAAATTTTTTTTTCCGTTTTTTTTGCGCGTGAACCATTTGATTACATGTACATTAGTAGTAATAGTTTGTGATTAGGCTTGTGTCTCTACAACATTGGTTGGAAACTTAAAGCTAACAATGGCTGTATTGAAATAAAATTAATTAGATTGGCTTGAAGGAAAAATGGTTAAGAAAAACGTATTTTAGATATACTATTTTTCAGCAAAGTGTAAGGGAAGCAATGCTTCCCTTGCTTCCATGGACGCCACGCCACTGGTGTATAGCTAGTTTTCAATAAACGCATGAAAACAAATCGACATACATATCTAATCGACAAAATTTTCTTTTAAAATTATCAAGCATTGGTTCGTGAAAATAAGATTAATTTTTGAGAATATAATAAAAAAATTTTGCAAATAAACTGCATAACTCGACGAAAAGGGAGTATGAACCTCGTACGATTTATTATTCAGAATATCGACCCTTAAGAAAATAAATAGTTCTTCCCGAACCAATCTTTTATTGTAACACAACTGCAACGTAAGTCATACTTCAGAACTTCATTTAGTTTTAATATAAATTAGTGACCCGTTTCGAATAAATACGCGCAATATGTTTAACTAGAAAATCTGTCCCTTATTCGAGTTCTCCGTCAGTTCTGTAGGTCCGCTGGGAAGCATTTTAACGTAGCATAGAACTCAAAATCCGTGACTGCAAGGAACCTTATTCCCTATCACATCGCGTATATAGCAAGGAAGTCATCTGGCTTCTTGGAATCATATTAAGAGCATCAGGGACATAAAAGGATTTCTGGAGCTGAATCTGGTACTGTGCAATGTTCATCTCACCACTTGGCATAACTCACTTCTGCGGCGCAGTTATAAGAATTTTCTTTCCAACCCAATTCTCTAGTTGTCTTCTTAACCCAAATAAACAGTGACGTCGAACAGGCTTAGTAGGTACTATAGATCTTTCTCGTCCTCAATTGACTTTCGTCGTGGAACTACTTTTGAATTTTCAACTCTCAAAATATTTAAATTGTTTGTGTGTTTTTTGGTTTTGATGAAAATGGGCTTAATTCAATGAATCCACTTGGAAAATGAGTCAGGGTCTGTTTAACATAAGTTTTTGAAGTATTCTTCCGAGGTCGCTAATTAGCTTCGCCATATTTCCGGTGAGGATTACAAAAAGGTTTGATACAAATGATTAAAAAGGGTTACTGATAACATGTGCAATGACAATCGGGATAATCGTACAATGGCATTATTTATATCGGATTCGTTAATACGTATTAAACTTTTTAAGGGATTAAGTTAATACGATTATCGTTTATATCGACTGATAGAACTAAACTCTATACAGTAGCTCAGTTCTGTAACTTATGAGTGAGAAATTACTCACCAAAAAGTCAAAATGAGGACGAATTAATGCAATTTTCTCTCTGTATTCTCACCAAATGAGAAATGAAAGATTGCCAAATTCGTAGTCAAGTACGGTGCTTTCTCATTTGGTGAGAATACATAGAAAAAACTGCATTAATTCGTCCTCATTTTGACTTTTCGGTGAAAAATTTCGTACTCATAAGTTACAGAACTGAGCTACTGTTTTCAATTTTTGTTTGCGGCTTGCGAGAAATTGAAATGAGAATATTTTCATTTCAACACCCTAGCAAATGCGGTTACTGAGATCTAGAAACCACAATTTTTCATTTAAAATTATCATCCCTTTTCCCTCTCATTCCCAATCCTCCCTCAAAGATAACACTAGTGGGGGTTAACTACTACTATTTATAAAAATTTCAAATTAATATCTCAACGGGCTTGTGAGCTGCGCACGTTTAAACAGTTTAGCGTCCAGACGGACCCTACGGCGGACAGACAGATATTTTTCCTTTTTTAAGGTGTACTAGTTCTAAAACGTGGAAATACAAAAATTCATTGAAAATTTTGTTTGAAAATTTTAGGTCGATCACTATACTTTATTGTGTTGCAAACATAAAGTCCTTACTATTCTCGGTTTAATTTATTCCAGTTCTAATCCATTTACCGAACTCGACTTATACCATGGATACACAGCTAACATACACACCATGGAATTGAAATTGTAGGTGCATATGGATACACTGCTCATATGGTATGATTTGACAGTATCTGAAATAAGCAAACAAAGACATTTAGTTGCGATACACGCCACATAATTGGGGAATGGCACTACTAGCAGTAAAATGCATAGTATACTAGGTAAATTATCGAGTTTGTATACCATGAAACAGGTTCAATACTAGATATATAACAGTAGGTTTATCTCGTATATGCTAAGTATTGGGTGATACACTGCTGTTATTGATATCATAACATCATCCATGGTATTATATATAGTCGCCTTATCTCGCTTGTTAATTCGAACTATATCTTGATACGAATTATGTTAATACCGGTGTATTCGAAGCCAACTTTTTTAAGTGGCTAATAAAGGATAAACTACATGTGTATGTATTTTACAATATAAATTGAAGATGAGTATTTTATCTAGAGTAGCATACGATTACCTTGCAGCCGATCGCGAGTGCAGTATGTTTCGTGGTAATAAATTAACCACAATTTTTGAAGTCTCTTGTATGGTAACTACAGAAGGACGTGGTGGGCTCTGAGCTTAGCCCATAGTAATCTGAGTCACGTACTCAACGGTTTTTACGCAGTTGGAATGGAATGATTTACGGGTGGTGAATTGTGATGCCATCATCATCCTTCACTTAGACCAGCGCTGTGATCACGATTGAATATTTTTACTCATGGAATCTAAAACCATTTAGTGGATTTTATAAAACTTTGTATGTTACATAGCTTCCTCTTATTGATATCACCAATATCATCGAGGAAATAAGCGACGAAGTTCCGTCTTCTCGTTCCTGATTGGGCCGGACACTCGCATAAGACAAAGATTGACTCAATTACCCTTCTGGGTCACCACAGCTACGATGAAAAATATTTCCCTCGACAAGTTGTCTAGCGTGTCAACTGATCAGGAAGTACCCTGTGAGTACTCCGATTAGTATCCTAGCATCTTTCCTGCTCAGGCTTCGGACGTACTTACTTTTCCCGTGTCAGGCCAAGGAAAGGAATTCTTGAGATAGAGCATGTAGCTAAGATTGACCATCTATTGCTGTATAGGCATAGTGGGTCGACATACTGTTTTAAAGAAGAATTCTGATAGTGACTATAAATCCGATGGGAATAGCAATGTGCTGGTCTTCCACTAGTGAGCTTATGCTGGATTCTGCTCGAGCAAGTTTATCAGCTAGCTCATTCCCTGGATTCCACAGTGGCCTGGCACTCAACAGACCATAATATTGTGGAGTGTGCCGATAGAATTAAGAGTACCACGGACGACATAGTCTAAATATTTCTGATCGAGTTGGGCCTTGATGGCTGTCAATTAGGCTTGCGCATTCGAGTTAACTATAGTAACGGATCATTTGCAATTCGCGATCCCCGTCGCCTAGTTCAGTAGTTCGCAGGAGTGCAGTGAAAGATGGTGTAGGTAAATGTAATGACCTAAAAAAATGCTCTTCCGAACTAGTTCTTTCTCGAACTACATAAGCACAAGATGACTGTCAATGCAAATAATGATGTCTTCTGTTCCATACACCTTTGCTTCAATCATTTTTGAAGTATTGCAAAATTTCTGCTTGAAAAACACTGGCATAGTCCGGTAGGCTGTAGGACTCGTGAATCTCGAGTTTCTCTGAGAATGCCCCTGCGCCTATGACAGGAAGTGGGTCTGTTGTCTAGGTAGCGTTATTCATTCCAGTCGTCCCTGTGCGGGATTTCAGCAGAAATATCTCAGCCAAAACATATTTCTGACATAATGTAGTCCGTTTCCTTCTTGATATTATACTCCAAGAAGTTTTTTACGCATAATAAAGCAAAAATACTGCGAACCTAGCTTTTGTTCGTCCGAAGCATTCTCCTATGAGTTACTTTAATACTTTGGTGTTTTTCTATTAACATTTAACATAGATTTAAAAAAAAACATCTCATTTTTCGCCCTGTCATGAGTTTTCCACACTGATATATATAAATGGATACCCCATCGGCTCATTTCCCTATACGATTTGACAGATTGAAATAGCCGATGAAATCGTACCCACTCGCTCCTTCTTAAAATTTCGAATTTCGAAATCAGTTGTCAGCTCTGACAATTCGAATTGTCAGTTCTGATAAATTGTCAGTTCCGACAATTAAAATTGCATTTGAACGAATTTAATTGCATTCTGTTTTCCGGGCGAACGTAAAAGGTGAGTGAAGTTATAAGAATACCTCAATACCAATACCTCGCATTGTTTATCCTAAAAGTATTTATCAAATTCAAATTATTTGCACCAATTCGAAATTACACCTTAAAGTTCGAATTTTCGTTTTTCATGTTGTCTGTAATCTGTTGTCTGTAATTCTGTCATTGGCATTGTCATTGTTTTCCTTCTGGCTTTAATACATGCGCAACCATGTTACTAACTCTTTCCATCTTTGCATTTCCGGTTTCGAAATCGTATTTCCCAATTTGTGCCCTGGATAACTTTCGAAGTTTTTTCAAACTGGAAATTAATTGAATTTTTGAAAGAAATCAAAAGAAATGTTTTGATCAAAAATTATTTTATCTGCATAACCAATTATAAATCTAATGAAAGTTTAAATTCATCAGAATTTTTGCTCAACAATGCAGAAGCTCGGCTTGTCATGGACAACTTTTTTGAAATAATGACATTTCGAAAACGGCGGCTATGTGCGATAGCAAATCGAGGTCTACATGTATACATTTCAGTTGTTTTCCACAGTAAAAAAAAATATTATATTATACATAGCAGTGAAATTTTTAAAATACACTGGAATTTCTCCTAAGAAACAAATTATTTACTCGTATTTGTCAAAACTTGCCACGATTTCATTAAAGTGTCCAACTTGTGTCATTGCACTGTAACCCCTTGGCATCCATCACGCTGACACCGACAACCTTCTACGTAATATAACAAAACTGAAAATCACTTACCTTTGATCTGCCCTGCACACGTGTCTCATGGTTCAACACCAGCCAAGCGTCCCATCGGTGTCTGTAGATTGTCACTGAGTTCCACTGATTAAGCAGAACAGTCTCCTTGGACCGGACGCTGCCAGTGCCCGAGCCGCAGTCAAACCTGCAATTAATGCGTTCAATTAGAGCTGACATCTTTCACATTCCCATCTTTCTCCTATGCCAGGACATACGAGAGACGAGTATATGTGTTTAGTTAATGTCACACTTCATAACAAACAACCCGGTTCCAGGACGACCGAAAACCAACTACAATCTCAATTAAACGGAGGGATGTGAAGGATGTTCCTGCCGTTTGCCACAAAATGAAATTTTCGTACTGCAAGGATGGAGTCGGGGGAGAGGATAGAGGCGTCCTAGTGTGTGCACTTGTAACGGTGCTCGCATATGTCAACCACTTTCCCACACTTTATATCCTAAGCGGGAGACATCCTTGCGTAGCTATACGCTAGATAGCTGAGCTTAGATAGCGCGCACTCCGAAGCAGACGGTTTTTGCTGAGTGCACGGCAAAGAGCTAAGTGCTGTGGTATAAAACGGATAACAAGGCGCCTTCTATGCCAACTCGTCAGAAATTTGCCATGACAATGTATTTAAACATTCACCAAGAGTGAAAAGTTTTATCACATTTTCCGTTCAAAATGTTTAACGGGACTGACAATCATAGAGGCGATTTATGCTTTTCCAAGTATAAAGACATGAGAGGCATCCTCTTAAGAAAGTATCTGGCGATAAGAAGAAAAATACGACCCATCAGCGACACACTGTTCCCGTTCGCTTCAAGACGTTCACTAAAAGTCCACGTCAGTACGATGTCAGTGTGTTTTTTTTTTATTATTTTCTTTAATCCGAGTTTAAAATCCTACAAGACACTCATAAGGCGGCATGAAAGATACAAGATAAGAAAGAAAGTGGAACGATGAAAAAAGCGCTCCAAAAGTGTCCGTGACGCTTCACAAATTCAGCCAATTTGTTCACTTATTCGGACAAGGCTTCTTAAACATTCTCAGAAGCCTGCAATCTTCACGAGTTGATCCTTGAATAGAAATGAAATTTTTGGCTTTTCAGTGGCCTTGACGAAAAGTCGACATAGTCATACGTCGCAAAAGAAGTGTTGACATAAAAGCTGTTATTTAGTGGATTGTCAAAGCAGTCGAACTTAGTGACATCTTTTAAAATTTTCATAAGTTGTACACAGAAGTGAAAGCAACGTGTCGTCGTCGTGGAAATTATTTAAGGATCTGATGCTATCAGGACATTGGAATAAGTTGTGTATCGTATGGAATAATGTTGATGATGCTCGAATGTGTTTCTGTACGGTTCAAGGATACACTTTTCGGACGGAATTAATCAAAACTGTGATATTCCAGACAAGATAGAAGCTTGTAAACAGAATATGCAATCGATAGATTGAACTTTTCGAGTTTAAAATCGAATCAGCCGAAGGTTGTAAGATTGATGCTCTTTTAAAAACAAGTTTCTTAAGGATAAAGGCTTAAGGGCTCATATAACTCTGAACGCCCTGAAAATCGAGTAAAGTTGAGAAATTATTATGAAGGTAATATGGTGAAAAAAAAAATTTAATTGTTGAGTTCACATTTCTTATTATTTATTCAACTATAGAAAGAAAAAAAAAATTTTTTGTTTTTTAATATTAACATTGTTTTTTACTGGTATAAATGGACTACCTATGAAAACCATGGCGCCTGTTGGTCAGCATCATAACTTCACTAAAAATAATTCAATTTGAGTTGAGAGTTGAAAAATATTGAAAACTGACTGAGTTATCGTGCCGACCATGTCTAAAAACATAGTTTCGAGAAAAATGCTTTTAAAGTTTTTGATAGGTTAGGTTTGGTTAAGAAGGGTGGACTGAAGCACATTGCCACAGTTCATCACGAGAGATCACTGCGGATCCATTGTGGTCCCCTCGTATAAAAACAGCGCTCTAGGCTACTGGTTCCAAATATTGCTCTTCCTTATGAAGAGAGCAGTTATCCATAAAGGAAGCATTGCAAATTCTGATAGGTTTGTCAAGGAGAATTTCCCCAAGTACCGATACCTGGTGCGTGCCAGACACTCGCATTCACACACCAGATGCTCCAATGTCGGTTCAATATTTTTATCACCACAGCGACACAAGTCAGCCATTGGTAGTATTCCTAGTCTTTCCCCATGTGTTCCAAAGGGACAGTGTCCCGTTAGAACCCCTATGAGTTGTCTGCAAATGTTCCTGCTCAGAGAAAGAAGAAAGCTTCTTGCTTACCGGCATCCCGAGAGATTCGCCCAGGCGTCCTCCATCTGTTTGAGCGCTTCCATGTCAATCAATGCCTTTACGCCCTCAATGGGACATAGAACCGATTCGTCGGCCAGCTCTATGCTCATCTCCGACCCTCTTCTGGCGAGCTCATCTACCCTTTCATTTCCAGGGAAGTCACTGTGACCAGGAATCCAAGAGATCCTTGGGTTGTTATTCAAACCCACTATATGTAATATTCTTTTACATTCCTCCACAAGCCTAGACTTAGTAATGTGCGCCTCAACAGCCTTGATGGCAGCTTGGCTGTCAACATAAATGGTTATTGTACCATTCGCGAATTGTTTTTGCAAAATTATTTCCGCTGCTTTTGTCAGCGCATAAATCTTGGCTTGAAACACGCTCGATCCGGTAGCCTAAACGATTCCATAATGTCGAGGCCACAAGAGTACACTCCCGCACCCGTACCACTTTCTGTCTTTGAGCCATCAGTGTATATAGACACCGTGTCTGAAGCGGTGATCCCAGGTCGCCACTCCAGCCTAGTGGGAATATTTACCGCATAGGAATTTCCAAAACTACAAGACGGTGTCCTGTAGTCGGTGCGCTCCGGCATGGCGGAGCACAGCGAAATTGTCAAGATCCTGGAGTGACCCACACTGCCTCCCAACCAATAGCCTGCCTCGCTGAGACGCAAAGCCCCCTTTACCGCTATTTCCAACGGGATCACGTGTAGCATTACTTCCAGAGCCTGCGTGGCTGTGGCCCCAGTGATACCAATGAGTGCCATTCTTTGAATTCTATTCATGGCAAATAGGTAAAACGTTAACTTACGGCTAGTCTCCCATTCTAGCTTCGTACTGTACGCTTTCTTGCTCTTTTATCTTCGTGTTTTTCACAGATGGTCTTATGAATGACCTTGTTTTCTATGATACTCGGCTTTTGCGAACAAATATATGCTAAACGCTGCTGTTAAGAGTGGCCGCTTTAAGCCGATGTATGGTCACATTTAGTGCTATAACTTTGTAATGGAGTGGAATTTTCTAAATTCAATTTTTTTTTTATATTTCTTGAAAGTATAAGATATAAAAATTTGTATGAAAACAAAAATCGATTTTCAAAGTGATATGAGCCCTTAAAGCTTCGAACACTTCCCGAATGCTTCCGTTCCATTCAGCTGTCAAAGTAGACCGTATGGGCTGACCATGTAAATGCACACAATAGTCGTAACGCAGAGGAACGCAGAGGAACGGAACAGGCAAGTTGCCCAAAATTCAACTTTTACGGATCATATGGCCTCACTTAGGCCCGGTATTTCAATGTAAAGTTAACTTATAGTTTCGTAATTAACACCAAAAAGTTAACTCACAGTTAACTGACAGTTAACTTGTTAAGCGTATTTCCAAAAAAATGTGGTTTCAAGTTAATAAATTGTATGCCAGTGAGTATACTTAACAGTTTATTGATAATAAATAAATTCAATAAACAGAAACAATTACAGTCAATTTAGAAATTACTTTAAATTTTTTAGGCTATCAACAGACAACTGTCAGTAAAATATAAGCAGAAATTAACTGATACCTGAAGTATGAGTTAACTAGAAACTAAATTTTACTAACACTTTGTAAGTTATCTGATATAGAAATACGGAAAACTTTTTTAACTATCAGTTAACCAAAACCACTGAAGTTAACTTTATATTGAAATACCGGACCTTATTGATTGGAAAGTGACATTTAAAACGCGTAACCCCCAAGTCATAACGGCAACGCAATCCAAGGCAGACAACCTGTCAAAAAGTTAAGCGCTGTGTACTGCCTTTGTGGTAGACAAAACGAACGTAGTCAAAGGCAGCTTTACGCAGTCATCCAGAAATGTTCGTCAACTCTCAACTTTCCGTAGCCCGTAGTTAACCTCAAAATCGAGAAGTGACTTTTTTATCTCTAAAACATCGAATGATTACTTGATCTGACCGGACTGAATTAAAATTAGTTTAAAAATCGTTTTTAGTTGTTCGCTGCGTCGTATGCACGAATACGAACACTTTGGAAAATTTGAAATTTATTTAAAACTCAAACTCAAGTGAATAGTTATCTGACCTGATGATTTATTGGAGGCGTCAACCTGCGCCGGGCTGCCGCATTCTACTTTGTATTTGACTCAAGCATAATCTGTTAGTTAGTTTGCCTAAAAATGGATCACGAACAGTTTGTCGAATCCGTTAAAACTCATGAAGAGCTCTATAGCAAAATTAGTCGGGGCTATATGCAGACAAGATTCAAAGAGAGAGTGTGACAGGCATTCAAAGGAACTGAGCATTGTGTTCAACACTGATATTTGACGTAACGGAACTTAGTGGATCGTGACGGAACGGGAGCTTTGTGTTTCGGGCTTGAGAAAAAGAATGTTTTGAAGATTAAATCCAACGAAATAAATACTTCTAGTGCTCGAGAATGACTTAACTTTTAGTGCTCGAGATTGAATTAATGGTGGGTTCTTTGCATAACAATTTTTCCATATGTTATGCTTTCGACCTTAATTCCATAATTTGTAAACGGAGGCCTTGGAGAGGTTAATTCAGCTTAAAAAAAAATAACCGAAGCAAAGATGAAGGAGCGGGTCACAGTGTGTCAATTCCGCATACGTCCGAATCGGTGGCTGAAATATGAACTAGAGCGACGTTCTTGCTGGCTTCCGGACTAGCTGGGACGTGTTCGGAAATTAACTCGAGTAAGAGTAGAGAAAACCAAATCTTTCGGATATGTGGAGTGGAGTCAATTTTACTCTAACGACGTAATCGAGTTGCGTTCAAAAATGCGAAAGTGGAGTAAAAAGGAGTAACTCTAGTAACTCAAGTCATGATCAGGATTACGGGGAGTTAGAAACGTCAAATGCCACCCAAATCATCAAGCGGTCAGTATTTTCGAATATATTGCGTGTCAGTTTAAAGTTTTGACGAAAATCTTTAGTTGCAGCTATAAAAATCATACATCAAATGAAATTCCCAACAATCTCATGTTAGCTCAGATTATGACTCTCGAGTAACTCTATCCGTTCTGAAATATTAGCGTAGAGTTTACTTTCATTTTAATGTGTTATTTACTCTAAAGGTAGCTCTGACTCTACCCGAGTTAATTTCCGAACACATCCCTGCGATTGTAGAATAAACACTAGACTCTTGACCCGTACGCTGACTTAAGGCCGGTTTACATGACGGATGCAAACACTGATTAAGATTGTGAGGGAGCTAGCTTATCGAATTTTCAATGGGTTATTAGCAACCGCTGCGATGACATTCACGTACACAGTGCCACTTTATGGCAAATTATTTTTGTTAGAGTGAGACAACTATCAGAAGTGTAATGGAATTGAAGCAAGCACTGTAAGAATTTTCAGTGCTGAACGATTTTTATGGTTTTCAATCGTGTAGACTATTTGCGTTAAAATAAATAAATGGATCCCGAAAAAGATAATAAATTTTTAGTTAATATTATCTTTGAAGACTCTGAGTTTGAACACGAAAAAAAAGATATACCTACATATATAAAAAAAAAAAAAAAAATGTAAAATGTGCACGTCAAATGTTACGTCAAATTAACCATGAAATAATAAAGAAATTTCGCGTTTGTAGTAGCTACACCTATTGAATTTATGGCGAACTAGAATACCACAATAGAAAATTACGAACAGTAACCATAAAAATATCTCAGTTCGACAACTTTTTATGGCAACAAGAAATCTTGTCACCCACACATTCACAGAAATATCGTCAATATTTTCTGCTGAACATAATATCTGTTCGATTCAATCCTGATCAGTTTCTTATAAGAGATTTACCTTCTTCCTCATAATCACAATAAAACATGTTTGCATCCGTCATGTAAACAAATCATCTGACAAGACTTGGACGAAAGAAGTTTTTGATTTTGGTGGACGCAAAAAAAGTTTTTTTTTTTGTACGTGGAATAAGTGTACAACAGCCACAAAAAATGGAAGAAAGAAGAACGAAATGAACAGAATAAATAATTTTTAAAATAATAATTTTTAAATAACATAAAACCATGAAAATAAATTAAATAAAAAAAGAAATTTACACAAAGGGGTACCAGGAAATGAGGCAGCCGATGAGCTGGTCAAAACTAGATTTGAAATGGCTGATGTAAATGCAACCCATGCGGTTAAAATACCGCTTAACTTCGTCAACAGTAATCTTGACAGGGAGACCAATGGGCAATGGCAGATGGTTCAACCTTACTACGTATGAAACTTTCAGGCAGCTATGGCCAGTATTACATCCCAGAAGGACTGCCGATCTTCTGAAAAGAAGTCGTACAGAGACCCGTAATACTACGGCAGTCATAACGGGCACTGTCTTTTTGGCAGACATTCAAAACGCCTAGGCGTTCAATATAATGACTACTTCTGAACCTGCAGAAGTGAGGAAGAAGAAGAGAATGTAAGGCATCTACTTTGTGAGTGTCCCCAAATAGCCAGCTGTAGGTTCAGAGCATAGAGCTATAACTAACGGAGATCGCGAAGCGCCGTTTCTGTATAAAGCACTTTGAAGCATTTTGATGCAAAATTGAACATTTTTGTATGGAGCGTTTCATGCCCGGTGGCAGTGAAATGCAAATAGTAGCGAAGTATTTAAAGGTTGGGCTTTTTTTCTTTTCAATACCGGAGTATAACATACATGTGGGTAAGATGCTGATAGTAGCATCTTTGTGAGAAAACCTCTGGCTTAAAAAAAGTCGCTGCACGCTATCTCCATTATACATATAGCTCTATGGTTCGGAGCCATGGGGAGCTACTTCTTCTCCAGACTCGGGGACATGGCTGAAGCACGAAGCCAAGTTCATTCGCACCAGTGGCTGGTTTGACTAGCCTTTCTCATGTAGCAATGCTACGACAACTCCCTATTTGGGACTTCATCAAGGTGTCACGGGTGTGATATCACAATGGACCAACCGAACGTTTTAAGTGAGTCGATCCATAGTTTGGATGGCTGCCACCTAACCTAACCTAACCTAGCTGTACTAAGAAGAGGAAGTCTATTATAATCAATAATGTTTATCCACATCGAATCAGGTGGAAGGAACTCCTTAGAAGATCTTTTCATTTCGACAGGATTATCCAAACATAATGTTGTCTTCTTAGCCTCTAATATCCCCAAAAAAATATGCTAAACTGAAAATGAATGATGCAACCGATGGAGAAGTACCTGAAATAAATACTAAAGGGGATTAGCAAGCCTCCACGGAACAGTGGCAGTCACGATATGCTCCAGATTTTAAGAGCAATATTTCACATTTAAGAATGCTAATCCCTCATGAGCTCTCCATATTGACTGGCGCAACATTTCAAACAAAATAGATAGCAAAATTTTATGTACACTACGGATATTAAAAATCCAACCCGCTGTATGGCTTAGCTGCTCGCCGATATTCCGTTTCCCTTCGCAGTCGTACCTGCTAGCTGCAGATATGAAACGCTTCAACATTTTGAAACAGTTTACCATGAGACAAGAAATCAGGAAATCCTTTTCGTCGTCGTCGACGAGGAGCAACGGCTTTTTGCTTCTATGGATTACGACTTAAGCAGATTCTCGAGCTTCCTTTGCGAAGGATCTTAGCTCAGTCGAGGACGAAAGCGAATAGGACGATGACTAGTGCATGGCAAAATGTTCTTTCATGCATAAGTTATGGCCTCGATTCGTTCCTCATCCTGCTTGCCTTATGTCTGAGTACCTCCGCTCTAGAGTAAAGTGTGCTGAATGTGGTGGATGTTTGGGATTGGAACCTTGCCACCCCCTGAAAGTGAAAGTTCAAGGAGGTCTTACATTTACCCAGTCCTTTCCTCGACTTTAGACGGTAAAGTAAATTTCCAGAATTACGTAGCTGTGGTTCTATGCACCATAAGAAAAAATATTGCCTTTGTCTTCCCTTCGTAACTTCGAATGGCTAAATAGTTTTGAAGATGGTCCAACGAAAACGAAGCCAGAATGCTATGAGAAAAATTCCATGATCTCTGAAGACATCGGAGATTTTTAATCAAAAAAATTCATGATATACTGGCGTGTTTGTATTTCCGCTTTTTGTGAAGATTGCTATGAAGGGGTGTTATTCATTTCAGGACGAGGAAAATTACTGACTAAAGGTGATCTGCCTTTTATGACGAATTTGTCTAAATTGAAGCCTGAAGCGATTCTCATCTTGATAAAGAGAAACAAAATTAGGGTAAATTGGGTTTGGGGTGGTAAATATAAACCGTGTCTAAGCAAATCTGTAAATATGTTTGCCACGGAAAATGAGCATAAAATGTTTTGGCAAACGTAAAGGTTTACAGTGAATTACACTATTTCATCTGATGGTGAAAACTTGGAATTTGAAATTCTCATTTGAGCAAAGTAAACATTCCCTTGCGTTATTGATTGTTGCAGGTAAAGATTTTTGCTGCGACGATTATTGTTGAAACACAAGTCTACAATAAAAGTCCTAGACAGTAGCTAGACTGAAGTGAAAAGCATAGAATTTGAACGTTTGCTGTCGTGGTAATACCGTCCCAAATTAACATGTAGAGTGCGGGAAATTTGCACTTTTCGACTAGCAAACCATTTCGATTGCATCGATTTGCCTGGAAAATAAACGGAATGCTTTTGAAATCATCATGGAGATTTGATTTCTCCGTAATCAGCCAATGTTCTTGTTGGGATTACCACCTAACCGAACCTAACCTGCCTGCTCGATAAAACTGTTTAGTCGTTGTACATCCGCACATTACTCAACCACCAGCCAATTGGTACTAGAGAAAACCGGTCGTGAGAGATTTTAATTTGATCAGTGTGCGCATCTAGATATGCTACCAGTCAATGCAAGAGTTTAAGAAGCCCATTGATTGGCATGCATACGTGTCATTCATGTATGTCACGATACGTGTTGGCTCCGCTCAAACTAGTATAATGCTGTTATGACACTGGCTACTTAGTGGCTATTTCTTAAGTGCAATAAAAGTGCAACAAAGCCCACATCGTGCGACAAGGCGAACAACATTAAAAGAGAGAGATACCACTCTTTCCGACGCTAGCGGCATCTAGTAAACAACATTAACAACTGCATTGTTAATAAAAAAATACCGATTTTAGCGCGTTTTATAACATAACATGGCACTTTTCACAATTTATACGTACCGAACTGTTAAAAAGAAGTCTGTAGCAGCTCAAAAATCCACTGGTAGTAGGATTTTCCTAGGACTAAGTGCTAGAATGTTGCGAAACACTGCTCGAATGCACTATGTTGCGGCTAGTTTTTGACAGTACTCACTTTATACTACTCGGACTGTCTCTCTCACACCAAAGCCAAAATTGCATGTTACATCTTCTATCCCTCTCCATTTGGATTTGCTAGCTGCTTTAAAGCTGCAAAAATAGCCTGTGTCAAAACTGCATTACACTGTTTGACCAAGCTGTCAAATTCCAGTAATAAGCAATGCAAAAAAGCGTTTTTGACCGAGCGGATACTGTGAGATTTATTTGTATTCGCCTACTTCGCATCGCATATTACTGAAATTTGACAGCGTGGTCATACAGTGTAATACTAGCTTAACGCATTCATTTTTCAGACCTATCCACTGATGGAAGAAGAATGACATACATGCGTGTCTGTCTATGGTGCTCTTTAGTCGAACACCGATCGAAAGGGATCTGTCCTGCCTATTAAACTTTTTAGTTTGGACGACAGTTTAGTCTCACTGTACGCCTTTCCATATAGCTTCATAGCCATTAGCCATTAAACTAAACTATCGGGCGATTTTAAATCTCTAATCTACGGCTACTCTAATGGATAAGAAAAATTTTCATTTTTTATAACAGCCATATAAAAGTTGTTAAAGAAATTTTACATTTATGCTTTTTTTTATTTTACTTTATTATTTTAATATAATATGTAAAGCATTGTGATCGATAAAAAACTACTACCGTAGACAATTTTTAGTTCATGTTTCAAAAAAGTGTTGTCAGTCTGTACGTCATCCTTTGAAGGTTCGAGAGTGAAAAAAAAATCCTGATTTTTATATACCTAAGACCATTAAAGATTGATAGACACTTGGTAATTAGGTAGAGTTCAAGATGTTGAACACTCTGTAAACAAAATTGGCAATAAAGGTAGTACGGAACAGGGGGGGAGGATTTTTCCTATCTCTAAAACAACTGCTAGAAGTAGAAACTTGACATACAATAAGCCGTTTTCAGAATTTTTTTTTAAATTCCATCCTTTGGGAGACAGTTGTATAATGGTACATTTTCACGAATTTCGCCATATTTTCCGGCTTGATTAGATATCGAAAAATATTTTACTTAATTAATTAATTTTTAATTGCCTGAAAAAAAATTCCGGATTTTTTTGGATTTTCAAACTTGAGAGGGCGTAAAACGGTTGAACACGTTTTCACGAATTCCGTTTTATTTCTTAGGACTGATAAGACATCGAATTGTTTTTTTTTCCTTGGCCTTTCTTTTCATTAATCATAAAAACAATTCCAGAATTTTTGAACATTCAACTCGCAAGTGGGTGTTAGGAAGTTGCAAACATTTCTACAATTTTCGACATTATTTCTTGGTTTTAATGAGATATAAAATTCATTTTTATTTACACGAACTCTTTATATTCGTATGATCGCTAAGAAACACAGTTCACGATTTTTGGATTTTCAGCTCCTCCAGTGATTGGATAACGGTTGGATAGGAGGTGCAGACGTTTTCACGAACTTCATTAAACCTCTGGTTATTTGAGGAGATACTGAATTTGATTTTACCTCCTCGGCCTTTCTACATAATCGCCAAAAATGTATTTCAGGATATGTGTATATCCAACGTTCTAGGAGGTGTAGAGGGGTCGCATACGTTTTCACGATTTTTGTCATATCTTTCTGTTCTTGTATATCTCACAAGAACTGATGTTTACTTCACGGAACTTTTTAAATAATCGCCTACATGCCCATTGCAGGATTTTTAGTTGGTCTATCCTCCAGGATGATATATCTGATGATATATCGAATTATCTTGGACTTTCTATAAAAGCCTACAAATCAATTTCATGATTTTTGAATATAGTGACTAGAATAAAGCCTCAGTTACAATGGATCCGATCCGATTCGGCAACTTCGGAGGAGAAAATGTTCAGGGAACAATGATTCTGTTCTGATATCCGTTAAACTGACACTATCGAGGTATAATTTTGTTTTTCAGTCAAGCGAAAGAGTTAGTGAAATCCAATAATTCACCTCTTAAGCCTTCAGGCAATGCTCACGTTCCGTTCCGTTCCGTCACGAAAAGTGAGGTTATGTGATCAATAAAAGTTGAATTTAGGTGAACTCGTCCGCTCCGTTCCGTTACGACCATTGTGTGCATTTACATGGCCAGCCCATAAGGTCTACTTTGACAACTGAGCGTGACGGAACAGAACGGATGCATTGTGATCGGGGCTTTAGCGTCGGAATGGATAGAAGTTGAAAGTTGGTCAACTTTACCCCTTCGTTTGTTCAATTAATCAATGGGATGATTGTGACCAGTCGTTCTGAAAATTTCCTTTCGATTTATGTCTGATGGAGGAACTTAATACTGTCCGTTTTCTAGGTCGGATCGGAGTCATTGTAGCTGAGGCTTAAGGGCGTTGCATACTTTTTACAGGAAACGGGAGTAAATTATGTGGTCAAATTTATTATTGGATAAATTCGTTGTGCTTCTTTGTATGTTTCATCTGATTAAATTATATCTTTTCAAGTTTAATAGAAGACCTCGAAAAGACAGGCTTTAATTGAAACTTTAATTAAAATCTTCCAGAGATTGCTCATCGAGCCGTCGATCCGGATATTTTTTCCGCCAAAAAGGTTTTCTATCTCACAAATTTTTCATAGCAGCTATTTTTTGAGTTGCGGAAAATGTAATTATGTCGTCTGAAGAATTTCTATGGTGGAACTGTCTTTTGCCACTAAGAGAAGAGAAAGAAGTAGATATAGTTATAACTGAAAAATAAACAATAACAAAATACGAATGAAGTTAAAACAAAATTCACAGATATTTTCATTCCAAATTAGTAACTCTAATTATGTAAATAACTGACTCCATTATTCAGCAGCCAAAAGTTCATCCACTATCAATTCACATCGTATGCCAAGAGAAGCCAACCACAATACAATCGGGCGAATACACGTCGTAATGACTGATAGTGTACTCGAGTAATAGCCGCAAATAAACTCACATAACCTCTCCGCAGGAGCGTACACTGAATACAAATAAGGACTCGAAACATAATTAACCAGAATCCCAACACAATAATGTGCATAACACTCTTCATTAGGACCATGCGTTCACAACAACTACGTTGCCCAGTTATCAGATGAATGCCTACCATCTGATTAGTACTTTCATGCAGAGCATGGAACTGAAATGATCTCCGTGCGATCCGGCCCCCAACCGCTTCTAACGCTTCCGAATAGCGACCGCAATGTCAATCGTCAGGATTCACATACACCATCAACATATTCAATCAATTATAAACATCATCAGCAAGCAGAAACGAAGAGGAGTTCAAACACCAGACCAGTACGTCGAGCTGGCAACATCGAGTGAAATATTATCATTTAATTAGATAGCGAGTCTCGAGCTCACGTGAGGGATAATAAAGGAGCCTAATCGATCTTACCAGAATTCAATAAATCCTTGATGTATAAGTAGCGCCATAAAATCTCCGGTCAGGTCGTCTCGTTCGCCAGTTAATAAGATGATTCCATCGAAGGATTCAGGACGGATTTCCACTCGGAGCTGAAAGGAAAAGAAAGAAAGACCAGTTGTTCAAGAAAGTTTCCAAGAAATGAGCCTTCAAGGTAGCGATTATGGCAGAGCAACGAAAAAACTTTTATTAATAATTAAATAGCCAGATGAGTTCGAAAGAAGTTCGTCCTTGTTCACAACGTATACGAGTACATATAGCGAACGTCCGTCGCAGGACCTACCTGTACGTGCTTATAGGCTCCTCGCAGTGCTGGAAATGCTAGCCACGATTTCTTTGTAAACCGGGGAATGTTGATTTTTGCGTCTGAAACGAAAAAGATGATGAAGACATTAAGTTAGAGACTATGTTCCTGGGTAGGTGGTTTTGACGTGAGTAAAATCTTGTGGGATGGTAAAAAAAATGGAGAAAATTTAAAGTGGAAGCCTTTTTCCCTCGCAATATGATGGCGGAAACTCATTAATCGGGTGCGCAATTCAGGTCAGGTTCCCGCGGTTAACTTCACTTCAATTGACAATTTCGAAAGTTAAAAATGATCTGCTAACAGTCGTTAAAGTCTGTAATACTCGTCGGTTATGGCGAGGGTGCGGTTCGAACAGAATTTATGCAAGACATGAAATTTTTAAAAATGAATAACTTGGTAGAGAGTTTGACTGGAAATTTCTGAAGGAGGTTGGTTAAATCAGCGGGTTGTAAATCTTATCATGTAATAAGCGAGATAATGAAGTTTTTAACTAAACAGATTCGGATAAAAACTATTTAATTCTCAAATACATTCAAGGGTTCAGTATCAGTAGCGTTTTGATTTTTCGTTAATCATGCCCGCATTCACTCGTATTGCAGGGAAAGGGGTTATTGGAAGTTATAAGAAGTTATAAGCGTCTGAACAGCTGTGGGTTCAGAAGGTTTCATATGTATGACCTTAAGAGACGAACAAAATTTGGCGCCCAGTATGGGGTTTTGCTTGTATTACATTTCAGTTTGTGACATTTTCATGGCGAACTTGTTGTTTTATCTCTGGCCGTAGTCAAAAAATCAAGCTCAGAGTTTTACATAAATTGAATCCTTTGGCGTTACAAATGGTCAACTTATTTTCTTAATAGCATGAAAGGACTTCAACTCTCTCCTTCCTTATATCGCTCGGATGAAATTTAACAGACTTACATAGTAAAAAAATTCATGAATTTAAATTTTTTTTTACATACTCGGTTGGGTGCCAGACCACTGTGGAATCCAAGAGAACGAGTTAGCTGATGAACTCACTCGAGCAGGCTCCAACCTAAGCTCCCTAGTGGGAGAACAGCATGTTGCCATTCCCATCGGATCCATCGAACAGTCTATCGACTCACTGAGTGAGTGGGCAGGCAATAAATGGTTAAACCTAGATACATGCTCAATATCAAGAACTCTTTGGCATGAATATGATCACGGGAAAAGTCGATATATCTACTGAGTCTGGGCAGGAAAGATGCAAGCACACTAATGGGAGTGCTCACAGAGCACTGCCTGATTGGTAGACACGCTAGATGACGTGGAGCCGAGGCAAATGACCCTGAAGTGGAGGTGTGAATCTTTCACGTCCTATGCAAGTGTCCGGCACTATCGGGAACGAGAAAACAGAACCTCGGCAAATATTATCGATACGGAAAAGGTATGTAACATAGCAATAATAATAATAATATAATAATAATAAAACCAATTAAATGATTTTAGGTTCCAGGAGCTATCATACTCAAAACGGGGATTACAATGGACGAACAGTAACGTTAAAGTGAAGGAGAATGATGGCATCACTACCCCATACCATACTATAACTAAAAAATATTAAGTCAAAATTAAATAACAATTGTTCTTACAAAGCGAGATGGAGCTCGGCATATTTTCGCGGTTAGCTCACATTCGAAAGTCATAAAAATAAGTGTTTATACTGTAGATGAAATCTGAGAGCATTGTTAATTTAATCGAGCTCAAGAGTTTGTAACGCATAGAACCGAGCCTCGGACGAAAAAAGTAAAGAGAATTTCTTGTTTATTTGAGAGCAAAAACTTCAAATCGTCTTGCGTCTGTCCGTCTGCCCGTCTATCCATACTCACGTAAACTCCAGAACGCCTTGACCTAGGATCTTAAAATTGTGAATCTGGATGGATTGGTTATTAAAGCGCTAGATCGTCATATTCCTTCGGGTAGCTGGTGTTTAAAAGGTCCTTAAGACAAGTTTCAAAAATATTGGCAAGAACTTGAGAACCTGTTAAACAACGACATTGAAATCCTGTATACGAGTAAATCGTTGCAATTCAGGATAAGAATGTAAGAAGTTCCTTTTAGTCTTTCGAGTAGCTGCCATACAAAGCTCCTGTTAAAAAGTGATCATCCAATTAATGGAACTCATTTCAACTCAAAAAAAAATCGTTTATCCACAAAGTTGATATTTTATTCAAATTAATTTTGAGGGAAAGTGAAGTTCTTTATTTGTCAATTTCTTGACTCCTTCGGGAAGCTTCTATAAAAAAGTTCTTCGTGCAAAAGCATTTTGGCCGATTCTGATGTACAACAACTCTGAAGAACGGTTTAAGACATATTTTTGCAATTTTTTAAGGGTTGGTTTCCCAATAGTTGTAACTAAAGTTATAATTATCAAGAAATCATTAGTCCTTCGTGTAGCTCCCATACAAATATCGTGTAAAAAGTCTTCACCGAATGTACGGTACTGTTGTAATGAGTTTAAGTGAAACTAAAGGTTCAGCTTTTTGGAAGATCAAAGAGTTTACTTACTACTCAGCGAAATTCTTTAAATACTTAGCAACCAAATGAGAGCCCTTAATAAAGGACACACTATATCCCCAACTACAATATAAATTGAAATTCAGTGTTTTGTTGGGAGTATAATAGGATATAATAAAGTGTGTTCGTCTAACTGCGTAATTTATGATCATTTAATTTTTTTACGACTTCTTTCCAGATTCGAAAGGAAGTCAAGGATGGAGTCCTTCTTTGCCTACCCACTTTTAATAAAAAAGAAAAGAAAAGAAGAATGAAGATTGAAAGACGTTGTACTGCTTTAAGAAGCTCTTTCACAATGGCGAGTAATTACTACAATGCTTCTACCTGTGCAGTTCTTTGCTGTCTAGTGCTTTGGTAAGTAACAAGTTCTTTCATTGATTCCAAATTTAGGGAAAAATGGTGATATTTTTTGCCGACATAATTTGTATGAAAAGGCAGGACGCAAAGAATGGAATGTGGATGGTGTTCTACAAGTTTTAGAAGCCTTTCTTACTTCTGGAATGGTTGGTTTTCTTCTGGTTATCTTCTAGACAGAGCTCAATTAGCTCACTCGTCGTTTTGGTACCAGAAATTCGTACAAAACCCGGATGTTAGGGGTTGCTATCACTGGGGAATTAAAAAGATGAGTGAAAAGGAAAATTGAACTGATACGTCCATCCTATAATGTTTAGCAAGAGTAATAAATCTTCAATTTCCTTTCTCGAAATCTCCCTCAGGTCCGCGTAGGTTTGCCTAATGCTCACTCTCGGGCTCTAGCTCAAGCCGGACATTCTCGTAGGAAATGAAAGAACGACTCACGTCGTGGCAGATGCAGCGTACATACATACATTGAACGGAATGTCTAATTTAGCTGCATGGTCCCCAATTCGCTTGTGACCTGTATTAATCGCCGTGATTCGGATATATCTACCGAAGTCTTGCGAGAGTACCATATGTCAAAAGATCGCTCATTTCCCTACTAAAGATATCGATAGAGATATATTTGAAAAAGGGGTTGCTATGGTTAACCTCTGTCACTGCAGCCACAGTTGGGCCTATTGTGACGTTCCCCCGGATTGACTATGATTCCTCTTCAATTCTTGCGCTTTCAATGAAACCTAGTATTTTGCGAAGAGGAATGGTCAGGAATTCCAATGGGTTCATGAAACCCTGACCGATGTGCCGAAGTCTTTTGTGAACTAAACCCTCAAATTCACAGAGGATATGCACTGGAGTTTCGTCTTCGTCATTGCATATTCTGAAAATTTTATTCTCAGAGAGACCAATCATACCAATATATCATGTGATAGGGGCCAGTTAGAGTCCCACTAGAGTTCGGGTCTGATATCTGCTTAATTTTAGATAAGATGTTCTTTTTTCCGAATGCTTTGGCAAAAAAAAGATTTGAGTGCCTGTTGCTCGGAGCGAAGTCCCAGTGAATGGCACTACGCTTTTTTTGCCACATACGGATGTTCATTCTGGCTGTGCTTAATGGTATCACACAAAATGGATATGGTCCCATGAAGTCAGCTTCTGAACTCCTAGGTATCAATCCTTCGATCAAGTGTGTGAATCAGTCCTGCTTCTTTGTACTAGAGACCATTTTTTAGTTTATTCGAAGGTGGACCATGGCTGGATTGCATTCTGCAATTACCTAAGCGATGGCGATACATGTATCTCGACCTGACTAAATCGCTAAAATACATCAAATAGTTATCTTGACATTTCTAGACATCTCTAGCTCTTTTTGCGCCATTTCTGTTTGCACTCGAAACCGCCATTCAATGTGATGATTTCGTCGGGAATCCCATTACACTTTTTCACCAGACCAAATAAAATCCAATAAATATCGATAACCTTCAGCAATCATTACGAATCCAATCATCTACGAAATAAATCCACAGTAGAGATCGGATAGCCAAGTTCATAGTACATTAAATTTCGAATAGCGAGGGCAGTAAATCTCTCCAAGGACTCGAAATGTACGAAAACGAGAAATCATCTGTTTCGCCACATAAAGGAAGGCGACAATTTTCCATTTAAATCTAATTTTGTGTTTCCTTCCTTTCGTTTTCATCACCTGGCTCGAGGCCATTTATTCGCCATCGATTTTATGATTAAGGTAACGTTCGCCAGGACCCCTTTGATCCTTACCAGAGACTCTTTCTTTCAGTATTAGGCGCTCTAGTTGTGTTTTCAAAATAATCTTATGCCTCGAAGGAACAAGCGGTAACTCCCCGTTCAAGGACCTTTGCTCCTTCAAAGATTTATCGCTGGCCCGGAGTTATCCATTGAAATCCGCTTAGGATCTCCTCTTTTGTCAAAATATTACCGAAGAACGAAGGTGTAGCTCTACCGATGGCAGACTTTCGGGATGTTTGTTATGAACAGGTGGCAGGTATCGCCATCTACCATACATAAAATTTTATAGACCAATAAGTTGAATTGTACTTAGAGATACCGACTCCTTAGACTATTGTAAGGACGTCTTCGATTTACCCGCGTAAAGGTTTACTACTAGTAGCATGGCCTTTTACTTTATTATTTTAATAATTATGTATTGTTATCGGTTTTTTTTAAAAAAAAAATTTGCTACCCTGAAATTTGGTTTTTTCACGTTTTATTACTAATAAACACCAAAAAAGCAAAAAAAAAATTTCAGTTCGTCTGTGCGCCGTACGCAATTTTAATTGAGGAATTATAGTTCCCGAACCCTATGAGCTATTAAATTGATTTTTTTGTTTTGAATAGACATGGTAGACCACTTGAAGTTAGAATTTTTCGAAGGGTAAGGGTGTGAGGGGGAAGGTGGGGGAAGCGTTTTAGTCGAAAAATTTTGGTTCTAGATCTCAGCAACCGCTTATGTTAGGAAACTGAAACTTGGAATTTCTATAAAGCTTTGATAGTGGACCCATTTGCAAAAAAACTTATGATATGGGTGAAGGGGTGTGAGAGTGAAGGGGAAAATAATGCGTCCGAAACGCAAAAAAGTGGAGATTGACACTTTCTAAGATTCATATCTCCAAAATTGTTAATGGCAAGTAAATAAAACTTAACAAATATCTGTAGCTATACTAGGAGAGTAAATTGAAATAAAAATTTTGGGTGGGGATAGAGGCGTACGGGAGTGGGGGGTGAAAAACTTTAGATTACGATATCTCACAAACCAATTGCACCAGAAAAACAAAATTTGGTTTGAGTATAAATAAAAAAAGATTGTCTAAAGTAAAATTTTTGAAGGGGGTAGGGGAGCATAGAAGTGGAGGGGATAAAAAGCTTTCAAAAATATCATGTTTCATATCTCAATAAGTGTGTAAGATAGATGCTTCAAATTTTTACCAGAAGTAGCGCTAATTGAACTGTAATAGGGAAAAAAAAATTGTGGATGAGGGTGTAGGGAATGAGGGTGGGGAAAGGTGAGAGGGAAAAAGTTAGAACCTATAATGATAGTAAGCTGAAACTTGGTATTTAGATAGAACTATAGTAGTGGCATGCTAGAAAAATTAAATTTTTTTTTTAAGGTATTAAGGTACGGGTGTTTTTTCTAACTTTTGAACGGCTTATGCTAGAAAGTTGAAACTCGGTACGTATATATAAATCAACTAGAAAAGTAATTCTGATAAAAAAGAAATTGAATATTCATTGGCGTTCGGAAGGGGGGCAAACAAAATTATCAGTAAAAAAAAAATGCATACATTTTCACGATTTTCGTCATATTTACTAGGTTTTTTTAAGTATTGAATTCATTTTTATTCTAAGGATTCTTCATATGAATACCTAGAAAGTCTTTTCAAGATTTTTTGAAATTTGACCCCTAAATAAATTCCACCATATCTCTCAGGTTTGATCAGACATCGAATATCTTTTCACTTTCACGGGCTTGTTTAATAATCACCTATTTTTAAATTTTGTCTTGTTCAACCTCTAGACCGCATCCCGGAATGTGACCCAATTATATACTTCATATGTTACACTCTATTCTTACCGCTTCCCGAACTTTTTGTTAGGTTTTCAGTCACATAGTAACATACACCGCATTATAATAAAGTTGCGCCCATACTGTTGGCAAATTTTTTGCTTCTATTTGATTCGTGATGTATTCTGATGACCGGGTATTTATTCGACGTTATATGGTACTACTACTACTACTTGGACTAGGACCGCTTTTAACTGACACAACGTCGTCCTGTTCATGCTGTCTTTTCTTTTTGAGATATAATTAATAACGGCTCCTTCACTCACACCCTGAGTAGTATAGAGGATTACAATCTTATCGCGCTACTGCGGTTCTTTTACATTAAGTGGATTTTCGATAAAATTTTGTGGATTTTTTCGAGCGGAAATTAATTTCGTGCTGGAAATTCATTAATTCTGGAGTTTCGCTACTCATGGTCATGGTGTCTCGGCTATTTTTCCTACAGCTTGATTCAATCGTGATACACTATGTAAAGTGAATATCACTGAAATTCTGGGTCAAGTTGTTCGCATGGATTAGCGTCCAAGAGAGTTCTTAAAGTCAACTTCTAAAGCAGGACGAAGGAAGTTGGATTACTTTTTATTCGTACCAAATACAATGAAAGTATTTTGAAATATTGCCTCTTGAGATGTTGCGAGCGATCTATAGAAGCAGATTGCGGAAAGAAGTAGTGTACTTAAAGAAAGTTCTCGTCAGACCTTCAAGAGCACATTTATTCGCTAAACAAGCTATTCTTGTGTTTTAAAAAGTTTTCAATGCAATCCCGAGCACCCAACGTAACATTTTCTTCAACTGCAATAAGAGCCTGCACATCTAACTGATATTGTTCTTACACTTTCTTATCCCTTAGCCTAAAGTTTTTCAAACTTAATTTAATTGAATGAAAGTATATATAGAAAAAGGACCTGCTGCTCGTTACTTTTCAAGTGTTTTTTCCCTTACGAGTACTTGTTCTTCGAAAGGAATATTTTTACATGTTTGAAATTTTTTCTTCGCTCCAAGGATACGATCGTTCCTTCTGCAATCTGGTGGGTATTCTGTAGTCTTGTAGTACGGTAACAAAATGAAGCTTCGAGGTAAACATGTGCCAGGATCAGAACACGTGCTGTTTCAAAAAGTAGCGCAGTACAGAGAAAAGTTCTGTGAAAATGAAAAAGTTTAAAGAATGAATGAAGAAAGTTTCAGGTTTGTTCTATTTGCTGGAAAACAACAGAACTGTTGGATGTCGAACCAGATAGGAATCTTGGCCAGGAGTATTTCGAGAAAATGCTGTCTGCTTCATTGGAAAAACTAGATTAAAATGCAGCTATAATAGTATCCTGCTGTTGAGTATAAATATTTCATTTTTCGATGTCTTGGTTGCGATTCTACCTCTATTTGTAATGGACCATTGAATCAAGAAAGAAATCCTTGGAGCTTAGAATGGCTATAGTAAGTGTAAACAAGGAGTTGATAAGGCACTATTAAGCTATCACGTGAAAGAACATTTGAATTCGCTGGGTATTTGAATAATCTACGTAAAGGAAGTTAAGACTGTTATTCCACATTAAGCAGATGAGAAGAATAAATAGTAATTCAAAAACCTCCAAATCAGTTCAACTCACCCTTCCCTGTAAGCCGAAACCACGAAAAATAATGTAACATGGTTTCTTACTATGTAGAAAATATGTCAAAAACTTCTCATACGATATCCGTGCTTGCAGGGAAGACTTCTTCCTTACCTACTTCCTGAGAATCGAAATTTATTGTGCGTCAGCTACTGCTATTGCCGTAGTCTGGGTGGCTTGAGCACTTCCCTTCGGTGCACCTGATACCAGGTTCGAATCTGCTTGGCAACAAATAATTTTTGAGAGTGTGATTGGGTGCCGGACTTCCAGTTCACTCAGCTGTAAAAGAGTATCTTAGTTAAAATCGGGATAATAATCACAGATGAGCGTGTAGCTGACCACTTCATCTCCTAGTATTCCGTTGGTCTCGAAATGAAGTGACTGTAGCATTACTACAAGGCCTAGGCCCAATTTGGACTGTTGCGCCATTGATTATTATTATTACTGCTATTGTCTCCTGGTTATTCCTTATGTTGTCAGTAGTATAGTAACCTTCACCACATTCCAGCATTAAATGAGTTCCGGACTTTTACTCAGAAATTAATAGGTGGCCCCAGGCTGTTGGTAGAATGAAAGTGAATTTGTGTGCTATGTACTACATTACCATCAAACAGTTGAAATGAAGTTTAAATGAAGTTAATTTTTTTTTAACGTCAATAGAAATAATTTATGAAATTTTTCTAAACTTACGTCCTTAATAAGCAACGAAGAGTCTGTATTTAAAAGTCTAACAAATACGATATCTCATTAGACCTAAGAAATATGTCGGAATTCGTGAAAATGTACGCAACCGCTTTACACCCACGGTGGAAACAGACTTCGACACGATAATATTTACCGACTCCTGAAAAATGGACTGCAGGGTTGGGGCAGGATTATTTTCTGATATACAGAATGTCGCTAAGTCCTGTCGCCTACCGGACCACGCTAGCGTCTTCCAGGCGGAGATACTGCGGATCCGTGCGGCTTGTCGGACGTTGCTGCAAAACTTATCGCCAAAACGCAACATCGCTATCTTCACCGGTAGCCAAGCTACAATAAAGGTACTAGATTCGGCTTACATTTCCTCTAAACTAGTATGCCGTAGCGAACTAGAAGGTTTAGCTGAGTGAACCAAAGTTTCTTTGCTCTGGGTCCCAGGGCATGGAGACATAGAGGGAAATGAGCAGGCTGATGAACTGGCCAAGAAGAGCTCCGCTCTTTCCGTCTCTTCTGCGGAACTAGTCCGTTCCTTTAGGATGTATCAGAAGGAAGAGCATAACAAACTGCACCATAGCTAAGAAGATATGGTCATCTTACAACCCAGCAAAGTTAGTTGGAATTTTATAGTCCTAGGTTGACATCTCCAGAATCACGGCGCTTAGCAGGTCACTGGGCAATTGGGGACCATGCTGCTAAATTGGGCATTCCGTTTAACACACTGTCGCAGTTGCCAGGACACAAACGAGCGAGAGTCGCTCGTTCATTTCTCTTGCGATTGACCGGCTTTAGCTAAAGCCCGAGAGCTAGCACTAGGCAAGCCCTTCCACGGGGACCTGAGGTAGATTTCGGAAAAAGATGATCGGAGAGTTATTACTCTTCCTGGACAATACAGGATGGATATAACGGATCAATTTCCCTCGCACTCGTACCATCGGTCACAACAACCACTAACATCAGGATTAATACGAGTTTGTGGTTTCAAAACGGCCTTTGAGCTAATTGAGCTCTGTCTAGGGAGAGAGCTGCCACCCAAACCTACCAACCAACCAGGCAGGCGCCTAGAAATATTTTTTCGAATTTTTCGATATTCAACACCTGACTATGCGGCTAAGTGCATATTCACGAATACCTAAATATTTCTTAACCAGGAAGCTATGTGGAAAGCTATTTCCTAGATTGTCAGCTAGCCTATGTATGTATATCGCTTCTCAACATTAAACGCATCCCGGACTTCACCCAAAAAATAATAAAGTTGCTACCAGACTGTTGGTTGATTTCCACCAGGTGACAATTTCAAACTTTACCATTTGTGAATTACATAACTACTTTTTGTATACAATTATAGAAAATCAACGAAATATGCTTCGCAAAGTCGTACACAGGTGGTATGGCATGAAAAAAGTTGTGAAAATGGTTGCATGTATTTTATGTATCATAGTATTGTCTCTCTTTACTTGTGGGCTGCAGAATTGCTAGGAAATACGGTACTTCATTTCTGTACTTAAAATATTAAAGAAAATTTGTGGTTGGGTTTTATTACTATCGATTTTCCTCTGGTAGAGGGAAATTTCCACAGAAAATGAACAGCACTTGAATTAATTATTCATCGAAATGAGTGAAAAAAACCTGCAGAATTGCTATGCAGGACTTCGTTTTTCCAAGTGCATAAAATTAAGCAAGTAAAACGCGACATGCAATCGTGATATAAATCAGTTTAACCCCTCGCCCCCGTACCGGGCAATGATATTTGAATTTTCAATAAAAAAATGTTTGTTCTGTTTCAAGAAAAATGAGCTTTTTTTGTTCAGCCCAACAGGCAGGCAATATTTTATTAATCCTCCGTCCATCGTAAGAGAATCTACAGAAATCGATAAAACTGCATGCAACGTAATTAATAATAACATGGCAAAATGGAATACGATATGTGCCTATTATCCCGGATAGCATGTCCGCATCGTTCGTGGAATCAGCAATGTCCAATCGCGCGACATCCATTCATTATTCAAGTTGACACGAGAACAGAAAATGTTTTGCGGTAACGCTAAACTCCCTTTTGAAATTTGAATTGAATTCACCCTGACGTCATTTGTCCGTTGTCCGGTTATCGTTTTCCCGCGCTTGACCAAAAGGTTCCAGGAACCCGATGAAAGCTTATCGAACGGAATTTCCATGTTAGGATCCTCTTGTCGGCCACAAGCATTGTTCGCGAACGCCATCTAAAATCTGAAACGTTATGGCGACACTGGTACGCTCTTGCATGTCCTTGGATACCCACAGCACATACAGACACGGCTTGCAGGATAGACACAATGAAATTAAATTGCAGGACACTTTAGATAGACATCCGTGACGACATATAAAAATATCTGCCATCCGTTAAAGTCCTGGCGCTGCGCTATTCGAGCACTTCCCTTAGGAAGGACCGAGTGAATGGTAAATTCGTCAAAACGATTTCCTTGTGTTGTAACGGCTTTCAGGACGATAAATAAATTGTTCAGGATGTTTTGGATTGATGATGTACTTGAAGGTGGACTTAGTTGGTGTTTGTGTTCAAATTAAGAAAGACGAAAATCAGTAGAGAAAAAGGAGTCAGTTTGTGAAAATGGAGATTTGTAGAATCGAGTTAATTTCTTTTAAATGAAAACATGTTCAAGGAAATTGGTTCTTTATCTTGGTGAATCATTCACTGTGCTAGATGAATCTTCTCATAGCGTAGATGCAATTTTTTGAGTCAAAATCCAGGCAATCTCCTCCTACATTCAATCTTCTCCAAATTTCAACTTTCCTACATTTTCAATTCACCATTTTATTATTATTTTTTGGCTAAGAGTTCGCAATGTGTTTAATGCTAAGATGCAGTGCAGGTTCCTATCACAGCACCGTATGGGTTCAATATCTGAAAATTCTGAAAGCGATTCGCTCAAAAGGATTAGTATTAGCACCATAGTTGGAGTGCTGTTCGGACACAGTCTTATAGGCCGGCATGCTGAAAGCTTCGGCCTCTTCTCAAACGACTCCTGTAGAAGCTGCCTGAACGACAAGGAGGAGGAGACAGTATTTCATCCGCTCTACACCTGTCCAGCTCTATCCGCTAGGATCTCATTTTGTAGCCTACTTCCCGCACATGGAGGTCGCGAGAATCCAATTCTTCATTGCAAGATCTAAATGGTTTGATGAGTAGGACCGGATTTGATGATCCTGTGGTAACACAACGGATTGGCTCAAAGGATGAGTATTAGCACCGTAGACGGTCGTACTCCATCCAGGGGCGGGACATAGATGCGAACACTTGCAGTTGGATAAGGTTCATGCCAGCAAAACGATTTATAACTTATCACTAGCAAATGAAACTCTTACAATTACGGCCTCAAACGGCTGCCCACAGGGAGGGATGCTATCACCATTACTGTGGTGAATTGTAGCGCGGTCGATAAATTACTAACCAGACTCAGCACATCTGGCATAGATGTCATAGGTTATGGTAATGTCGTCGATAATCAACCCAGTACGAGGCAAATTTGAAGACACCATTTCAAACATATTGCAGAGAGGACTAGACATGGTTGCACTCTGGTGAATGGAAACTGGGTTAAGCGTGAACCCAAAAAAGATGATTATCGTTGCTTTTACGAATAGGAAGATCCTCAAATGCCCAATGCAATGCGGTGAAAGGATAGAATTTTCCAGTGATGTCAAGTTTCTAGTGGTAACCCTAGATGCTAACATACATAAGATGAACTGGAATGATCACAATAAACGCATTACTGAGAAAGCTAGCACCTCTCTTTGGACCTGCAGCAGACTTCTTGGTAAAACTAGTAACTTAAAACCTAAAATTGCTCACTGGATGTATACGGCAATAGCCAGACCAGTGAGACCAGTGAAGGGCAATGCGAACCACTTCTACGGCAGCACTTAATGTGATTCTAAATCTTTCACCTTTACACCTGTATGCACAAAAAGAAACCAGGCTCATGACTTACCGACGTCTAACTTCTGAGGATAAGGAAGCAAAAAAAATAGTCCCCACAGACCTTGTGAGAGAGCTTGAGACGCTATTCCCGGCATTCCGAATTCGGATTATATCATACCAAGATATAACTTTGAAATAAAAGTAATCTTACCACCCCGAAAGGGCTGGGAAATACATTTACCTGAATTTGAGAATGGGGCACTTATCTGGTATATAGATGGCTCCAAGACAAATGAAGGAATTGGAGCTGGGGTATATGGACACAGACCGAGGTTGACATATATGCCAGCATCGACAAGTCAAATACGATCTTCCATGCAGAAATTCATGCAATTGAACTATGCATCAGGGAAAACATTATAAGAGGATACAAGAGTCACAAGATTTACATTCTCTCTGGCAGCTTTACGTACGCAATAAGCATTTTGCTTTAGATCCGATTAAGACGCGTTCCTACGATCGTCAGTTAAACTCTTACTGGAACCTTAACTGCAAGTTATGTATGAAAATATGTCAGTTAAAGTTCCAGTTAGAACATAACTGACGATCGTAGGAACGGGTCTTAGGGCCGTTATTGCGACCTTCAGTTAAAATTTAACCAGCACTTTTATTGTAAGTTTAGTCTGAACATTTATCAGTTAAACTTCCAGTTAGAACGTTATTGACGATCGTAGGAACCGGCATAGGCCCGTGGGATTGCCTACAGCAGCTTAAGAAACTAGCGAACTCAAATACAGTCATACTGGTATGGGTTCCTGGACATCGTGAATTGTAGGTAACGAGTCTGCGGACCAGTTGGCAAAAAAAGGAGCTGACTTAAAATTCACAGTAACAGTGCCTTTCTGTGGAATGCCAGCAGCTGCAGCTAAATCAAGACTGTTGGAATGGATTAACATCCAAGCTGACCTCAACTAGACAGGTATGGAGAGATGCAGACAGTCCAAACTCTTCTTGGAAGGTCACTCCAAGAAACGAACTTCCGATTTGCTCAAATTGAGTCGGAGTCAGGTTCGATGCTTGATCGCGCTAATTACAGGACCCTGTAAGCTTAAAAAGCATTTGCATACGATTGGACTGATTTCAGACAATATTTGCAGATTGTGTGAAGAAGACTATTAAACTACAGAGCAAGTTCTATGCCATTGCGATGAACTCGCACACAGAAGACTCAGAGTTCTAGGACATTAGATTAAGGTTTAAGAAGGGGGCGCAGCGCTTGAACCGCCGCGCTCACTAGGCGCCATAAAGGCCCATTCCGATCCCTTCAGGTCCTCGTGGGCTATTTCATTATCTCAAAAACATTCCTTGCAGAACCTGACCAATTTGTCATACTTAAATGCCATCAAATCCTCGATGCTCCTGAAGAAGAGACTACCAAGTTCAAACACAATTAGAACTCATGCCTAACTCACTCATGAGCATATTAAAATTCATTGATATAACCGTCCTGAGTGAGTTATAATCAGGGAGTACAATGACAATAGGCAAACTGAGGCAGCGGGATTTTTTTTTTCAGACCTTCTTCCTCCAATTATAATCTAATCTAGTAATCTAAGGACACTAATTAAGCCTCTCACCCACGCACGTAACTAATTTTGGTGCACAAAAGAAGAAGAATTCCCAATGAATGATCAATATTCTGAACATCGTAATAATAAGCAAGTAAATTAGGTCCTCAATTGCTATTTGAGATCGCTATACCCAACCCAGCTCTACATGCACTTCATTTCACTTTCCCACTAGGACAATCCGAAGCTAATGATTTCCTTTCTATTCGCTTTCCTTTTATTCGATATGCTGTAAAATTTATACGAAGGATATCCCGGAACTCACCTGCAGACCCACTTACACTTGTTCGTTTTGGCAGAAAACCCTTCACATATTGAAATGACATTTGCATAGGGTAGAGCTCGAAATGATTTTGAATATAGGGGTGGCTTATAGAGCCAGATACCAAAGCACCTGAAAATTCCTGTTTTATTTGAATTTTCTCTGTAGATCCTTTTTTTTTGGTGTTTTACTGAACCTCTCGACCTGGAAATTTATTCACGTGTAGACGCCTTCACATAAAAGGATCCCCGAAGTAGTCATACATTTTATATTTATATCTTACTAAGTATGGAGCCTGAGATACAGACGATGGAGCGCCTGGTTTCAGGACGAGGGGGTAGCACTTGTCCGTACACATCTCGAAGGAACGATGTGTTTTATGACCGGGGTGTAAGGGTGTAGGATTGAATGAACGATTGGATGAATCTGGTCCCGGGAGCCTTGAAATATGCGAGTGAGATGTGCCATCCTTAAATGCGTGCCGAACGTGATTTGGGTCCTTAGAGTTAAGTGTTATTGGTGTAATGCGTATCGCGCGTTGAATTGGGGTCTGTGTCCTTTTGTAGCCGCCATGGTTTCTACATCAAATCCGGAGTGAACATATCCTGCCATCAACAAATGTTGGCTCCTTTTCAAATATTTTAGCGTTCCGAAATTTAACCACAAGCTATGTGTGCATAAAAATATGAAAATACGTAATAAAAGCAAAGAACATCATTATGAAGACTCTACAAGGACTTGACATATGCCGCTGGCTGGTTCCCGGAGATCGGGAAGGATATCCTAAGCTTCGTTCCAGACAGAGAATTCCTTACTTCATTCAAATAAAATCTAAAGGAAATTTTTTTTTTATGTTTTATAAGAGCCGAACCCACATCACCTCCGAAATACTTTGTAAGGATGTTTTGAATTTGACGGGATTTAGAGAAGTTTTTATGTCAGTTATTCGGCATCTTCGTCGTTTTCTTCGTTTTATTTAAGGGTTTTTTCGGTTTACGGTTGTATGATGCGTGTCACATAAAAGGATTCTGCATAGATTGACGAGGACTTGGTTTTCGCCCGAAGTAAATGTTTTGTTATATGACTAATAGATAAACTGAAAAAAACGAAACTGTTGCTTCACGATAAGAAAGTGTATTGAATTGATTTTTTTCGAACTTAACCTAATTTAACAATAACATTGAAAGCGAATGACACAATTAAATTGGAAATGTGAAATATGTTTTGAGAGCAGAAGAAAAGGTATTTTATAGGTATTTTATGGGTATTTTCAAAGTATTTTAGATTTATTTTTTTGAGCTTGGTTAAAAGGTGCATGAAAGGGTTTCCTTGGACGATTTATTGACTGTGGGAGGAAAATTAGTATAGAAAGGGTCAACCTTGAGAACGTAATTTAATTCGACTATCCTCTCTACTCTCTTCACTCTCAACTTTTGATCGCAAGGACTGAGCTGGATACTTTTTATATAATATTTTTGATGAAATGAAGACTAAATGGTCCTTTGGTCTCGATTCCAACTGTATTTCATTCGCCGTAAAAAGTGCTGCAGATAAAAAGGTGAATGGTATTTTTCTGTTCTCTTGAATTCAAAGCTGTAGTTCTAGAATCTTCTTACCATATACTGACATTATTCGATGTGCCCTGTAATTGCACCCATCAGACTACCAAACCATCTTATACTCTATTTTAAAAAACAATATAAAAGAAATTTTTAAAGCTATCACTTCACATGTACGGAGGTGCGTTCCGAACTTCTGCCGGAAAAATATTAAAGTTGCACCCAGACTAGACAGTTGGCAGATTTCTTTTAATTAATATAAACAGAAGGGCTGCAATCGTGTCTACCGAAAACAAGTTTTTTTTTTAAATGAGTGGCTATGTTGCCATGTACCTCAACAATGAGCAACGTTTTCGGGCTGAAAAAATTGTAAAGTGTGCTCAACATATGCATAAATATGTGGTAAAAATTTCACAGTTGTATCATTATTAAGTTCGCCAAAACAAATCTCCAAAAAAGGCATAAAAAAGAGCCTGCACACGGGATGACCCCTTTACATTCCGGAAAGAACTGAACTGAACTGAACTGCTTTAATCTTTTAATTTAGCATAAAAGTTTTAATCATGTCTAGCTATACCATATTTCTGTTAGAGATGGGCAAAGCAGTTCCTTTTAGTGAGTGAGTGAACTCCGACTAACTTTTTGAAAGGAAGTAGTTCAGTGAACTAGTTCGAGGTCCTCACTCACGAAGGAACTAGTTCTTTTCAAGTTCGTAGTGAATGTGAGGACCTACAAAAAAAAGTTTCTCATTCACGAAGGAACTACTTCTGAGGTACTCATTGCTTTTCAAGCTTCACATCGCAAAGGAACTACTTCTGTTCCAAGGTGTGTGACGTGGCGAAACGAACTACAGTTCACCAAAGCAGTGAGTCAGCTCACTCACTCACTTCCATGAACTGCTCTTTTCGAACAGTTCACTCATGAACGACCGACCCATTTCTAATTTAAGAGCTGGCACATCATAATTGTCTAACCCTGATATGGATGCCAGGACAAGAGGGTATTCCGCTTAACGAATCGGCCGACCAGCTAGCTTACCGGGGAGCCAACTCACCATTGATAGGCCCGGAACCATTCTGTGGAATATGTAAAGGCTTCATTAAGGATGACATTTTAAAGTGGGTAAGTCTTCAGGTGAAAGATTATTGGAACTCCTTTCAGGATTGGACAGTCAAAAAAATTCATAAACTTCTCAAGAGAGCTTCGGAATTCCTTTCTTTAAGTAGGTATAACGCAATATGGAATATTTTTCAGGACATTATTTCCTTAATTATCACCTTAAGATCATCGGTAAGGTATCATGTCGATTCTGTGATATCACATCTGAAACCACGACACACATTCTGTGTGATTGTGATGCAGTGGCCAGATCAAGAAGGCAGAATCACGGTGGATTTACCCTCACCAATGAAGTATAAAGATCTGTCGAAGACTCCCCTGAGTAAAATCATTTCCTTTCTCAAGGGAATAGATATGGCCTCGGGAGTAGTTAAGAGCCAGGAACAAAAAAACCTCTTAGGTCGTGGTTCGAGAAGCAGTAAGGCTTCTATAGGCTCTACTAAACTTAATAATAATCTCTAATTTCTGTATATATTTTTTTTCTCACATGTTAACGAATTTTACATTTATCCGTTCCTTTTTGTCATTTTAATTTTACCTATCTGTATCTAGCTAGATTTCAATATTATATCATATTGCATTATTGCTCACTTAGTAATACTGTTTTATTTAGCTATTTCTATTATCTTTATCTTTTCACTTAAAATTGGCTCAATTATAAACCTTTGAGTATATTTTTCAATCATTATCTTAATTTATCTTTAATTCTACAACATATAAACCTCTTTAGACATATAATTACATTATTATATTTTCATTTATGCAATTCATTCCATTGTATTCATTTAGAACTATTAGAAGCATCATTTATTAATAACTTTTCTGTTTTTTTGTTCAGAGGGGATGGACTTTGAGACATTTTTTTATCAATCACTTTGAAGTTTTATATTTAGTGCCATGTACCTGGCCGATTTGGCCATAAGATATTGTCTTGATTCATTTATGTTTCAAATAGCAATCCTCTCTATCTATCTATATAAAAGAGGATGTATGGTTTCATGTATGTTCCCTATGAGCTGTTAAGCCGCTGAACCGATTTTGATACAATTTTTAGGGAACGTGTAGTCCCGGCATGGTTCCTGTGAATTTTCATCCCGATAGAATGAAAAACATTTGTTTTTTTTTTACATTTTTAATTTGTTCACGATTTGATTACCCCGGTGCTCTAATTGTTTGTTTGCGCTTTCCTATACCATTCATTCGATTACAATGAAACTTCGCTTATATATTGACCACACACCCGCGAAGGTTTCTGTTTTAACAAAATTATTTTACAATTGGTGGTACGAGTGTTATTTCAACAATTGAGTGAATTTCATTTGATTTAACGGTAGTTCATTGGTTTTTGGTGTAGTAGTTATGCGTTCGTATAACTAAATGGTCAAGTTGGACGATGGATCTTGGATGGAGGATGCTGGATGCTGGATGGTGGATGATGGATAGAAGATGGAAGATGGAGGATGGTGGATAGAGGATGGAGAATAAAGGAACGGGAGCAACGAAAATAACGGGAGAAATGGAAGCAAAATAAATGAATTTAAGAATGACCGATTCCAGTTCCTTTATGGTCGCGTGTTAATGTTGAGTAAGATATCCTGACTGAATATTCTCCCTACTACAGGATGTTTACTGCCTGCAGTATACCAAGAGTCTGCGCTTCGAAAAACTGATCTGATTGCAAACAAAAAGGTTTTGTTTGACTTCCGATCCTGAACGTTCAATTTCTTCTATCCAGAATTATACCCAGAATTTTTTCTTGTTGCGAAAGTCTGAGCTCCACGCCTTCAAGCCTATGCAACCTAAAGACCGGGACGCTGTGCTTCCTTATGAATGGCACTAATTCAGTTTTAAAAACGTTCACCTCTAGTTCACAAGCCGAGCGGCGTGCTTATTTCAGAATGCCGGTCAGAGTATACAGAAATGTATCCTTGACGAGTACTACAATGTCGTCTGGGTATGCCACGAGTCTTATCCTTTATTTTTCAATTTCCAGGAGAACCCCGTTTACAACAAGGAGCCAAAGAATATCTTCGCTGAGGATGTCACTCCTCTGATACGTACCTATCGCCTTCTTTATAACATTTCCTTGCCTCATATCTGCCACTCACGATTCTGGTTTTCAACATAGTTATCAACCACATCCAACGCTTGTTTTATTGCTTCCATTGTCACATTGTTGAAAGCACCCTTGATGTCCAGGAATGCTGCTTATGCAAATGCCTTACAATCCAGACTAGATTCTATGTAGGGCTGTGTCTAGAGATTTCTGTCTCAGGTCTAGAGATTTCTGTCTCAGGTAAGCATGCTGTACACCTAACAGTATCCTGTTTCCACAAGAACTCCGAATGTACTTTTTCACAAGCCCTCCAGACCTGGAGCATAACGGACGATAGACTGATGCGTCGAAAGTCCATTATCGTCGTGTGATTGGATCTGCCAGTTTCTAGTACCTAAAATGATCCTCATTTACCATAACACCTCCTTTTGGTAACGTGGTGTTGCTAGTTAAGCAGCACCTTGATCCTTTCATCCGAAAGCGAAACTACTAAAAGTAATCCGAATAAAAACCGCCATCAAGCACATCGCCTGGGTTGCTGTTCTGCAGAAACTCGATTTTGTTCTCGGATTTACCATTAAAATGCAAAATATCCTTTCACTCGTCAATTTTTTTTTTTATTCATTTTCTCCACCCTCAAGCCATAAAAATCAAATCTCGACAATAAAATCGCATTGAAAGCTAAAGTGGAAACGAGCAGTTTTCCACGCTCTCGGGAACGTCGAGTAAAAAGGACGATTCGAAAAAAAAAACACGTGCCTCATATCCGCGTTGCCATTATAATGGTGCAGAAGTTGCGACCGTTGAAGCAACAAATAGCATCCGCAAAATAAATGGAGTTTGTGAAAACGGAGGATATTACGCGTTGCTTTTCCATTCGGGAATCGTTAAAATAAAAAAGAGGTACAAATTATTCGACAGAGTTATGTCCTGTTTCCGCGAATGAAACAAACTGAAAATGAAATCAATTTTTTTTTCCCGTCATTTAAGTGTCAGACCTCATACAGTTTGAACTTAAGGATCCTGTTAAAACAAAGTGATTACCACTCACCTTCAGAGCATCCCTTTCCTGTTTTGCCAAAAGGACACTGACACCTTGGCCGGCTGATTGTGCTGCTGTTGTTCGTGCTCGACGGTGCACTACTGCCACTACCCGTTTCTGTATACTCACAGACGCCGTCCAATCCACAGTCCAGAAGGCAAGGCTCCCTGAAAATAAATTATTCAATTTAGAAGGGGTTAAACACGCCATCTGGGTCTCAAAGCGAGTGGTTACCCGAGCTACTTGGCAATATCAACAAATTCCTGTGTGGAATTCAGCGCCTTGCTCGAGACAAGGCTACTTTTCAAATTCGTTGTTCTACAGCGAGGCGAAACTTTTGCCTCCTCCAAGGACGATAGGATGAAACACTCCGCCCTGCTGTAGATAAACAAATACACCTTAAGACGCTTGGGATAATATTCCATTTTATTGTTTAGTCCTCGAGCGTGACGAAGAGGCACGAAACAACCGTTGACGCTACTTAATGCGAAAAGTTTCACGTAAACCCCATATTATTCACACTATGGACTTTGTAATGTTGAAGAAAAGGAGACGTTTCGAAAATTAATAAACGCCAGACCGCATCATATTGGAGTGTAATTTCCAGCAATTTGGTGCCATGAAAAATGAATTAGTGGAATTTGTAGGTACAGGTAGTATACACTTATTGCATGAAATAGATGGTATAATCGTTCAGAAAAGCTGGTTTAATTGTGGCTAAAGAGCGAATTTTAGCGCAGGATGTTTCACTAACTCTTGATTTTTATCTGAAATTTTAAACAGATGGTTCTATAGACACAACACTTAAATAACGCGTTGTTAATGTTTTTGAGATAATTAAATGGACGAAGATGGTACTATGCAGGGTGTATTGTTTGATATTTCGGACCGGTATCATCATTTTCTTCGAGGTTATGAGGTTTCTTGGAAAGTTAATTTTGTTCTTAAAATAGAAATATTTAAAATAGAGAATTTTAGCCGATTAAACATTGAAAAACCCTGTGTTAATTATTCGAGTATTGGTATATAATGAAGCAAAAATGAACTCGATGTATTATCAGATCTAAGCAACATACATATGTAAGAATCTGTGAACACATATCCCACCTCCTAACACCTTATTAGGGGTTGAATATCCAGAAATCCTGAAAGGAGTTAACAGTTAATAAATAAATATAACGACAGAACGAGAAACTTAAAACCAATTCAATTTCTTATGACTTCCAAAAGAAATTACGGAATTCTTGAAAACGTGTTCAACTCTTCAGACTGAGACCGTTAAACTGAAGACTAGTCGTTATATAATCAGACCTAAGGGATATGGTAGAGGTTACATTAAGTTAGGTTATAATGGCACCATCCAAATTATGGATGGACTTATTGAAGTCCCATCCATGTAGGCAGTTGTCGAAGCATTGCTACAGGAGAAAAGGTAGTCAGCCACTGGTGCGAATGAACTTGGCTAGTTCATCAGTTCGTGCTCCAGTCATGTTCCCGAGTCTGGAGAAGAAGTAGCTACCCATGGCTCTGAACCTACAGCTGGCTAGTTAGGGACACTCGCAAAGTAGATGCCTAACACTTTCTCCTTCTTCCTTACAGCTTCTGCAATAGTCATTATATTGAACGCCTAAGCGTTGTGCATGTCTGCCAAAAAAACAGTGCCCGTTATGACTGCCGTAATGGTACGGGTCTCTAAACGACTTCTTTTTTAGAAGATCAGTAGTTCTTCTTGGATGTATTACTGGCCATAGCTCCATTGACTTCCATAGCTGGGCTGCTCCCTCTCAATTTATTTGAAACGGAAAATTTTGTTGGTGCTGTATAACATTCTTGTTACAGGTGAACCATCTTATTTAAGAGAATGCTTAATACTTTTAAATTCGAAAAGACCACGGTATTTGAGGTCAGACCACGGTATTCGAGGTCAGTTGGTGAGAACTCCTACCTTGTTCAGTCGATTAGGCTGTGGAATAATCTTCCTGTCAATGGTCAGCGCGCGGGGTTCTAGTGCTTTCAGGAATCTATTATGCAATTTTTTTTTAAATAATTAATTACAGTTGTTTGACTCTGTATTATTATTACATCATCCAGTTTTTCAATATCTTTCTTTTTATTTTTTTCTCTTTCATAAGTATATTGTAATTTTTCTTTACTATTCTTTCTTGATTTTTAACTATCTTTTCTTTTCTTCCTTCTTGCTTTGATTGTGCTTACTTTGTACTATGTTTGTTGATTTTTTGTTAAATTTTTGTTGAATTTTTGTTGAATTTATGGGATTCTATTATATTTTGATTTTATTGGTACTTTTATATTAGATGTACAATCTTATAGTACTATATATGTATAAAAATAAACTAAACTAAATAAACTAATACCTTATCACTTTTTAATTATCCCATTCCCCTAGTAGGGAAAAGGGTATGAAATCCAGTATCGAAGCTTAAAAATAGAGTTATACAATATAATCGTACAACTAACAAGAAAATGTAAAATGTTGTACACGTTTTCACGAGTTTCGTCATATTTCAGCATACCGAAAATTAGAGTTTATGTAGAGCTTTGGTAATATTATAACTTTGGTTAGGACCCAATTGCAAAAAAAAGTTCGAAACTGGTGAATGAAGGGAGGAAAATAATTCTTTCGAATCACTCAAAAGCCAAGATCGAGGTATTTTGAAATCCATATCTTCTAAACGGTTAATGCCACATAATTGAAACTTTATTATTATTTGTACGTATCTATATCATGGCAATAGATTCAACATGTCGAGTGGGTCACTGGCGTGCGAACTTAGGATACCGATAACTCATGAACGAATTTTGATTAAAAGTTCTCAAATGGTGATTGATTTCTGCAACTTGGTATTAACAAAGACCTATAAAAAGACCTATATTACGGGCAAGTTGGTGTAAAATGGTAGTGGCAAGTTAGAGTAAAGGGGTTGTAGTTATCTATACATTTTCATGAATTCAGTTGTTTTTCTCAGGTCTAATTAGATATCGAATCGTCTAAGCAATTTTCAAGCTTATTCGTTTTTCAACTACTAAGGGGGTTGATCTCATTTTCACGAATTCTGCCATATATCTCTTAGGAATGAAAAGATATCGAAGTTTTTCACTTTCTCGAGTTTACTTTATTTATATCTAAAAACACCTTTCAGGATTTTTCATTATTCAACCCCTAAGAAAGTGAAAGGGGCTTACATAGTATGATTTCACAAATTCCTGCATATTTCTGTCGAGATATCGAATTCATTTTTACTTCCTAAGACTTCCTGCATAATCGTCAAAGTATTTTTAGATATACAACCTTAAGGGATTGGAGAGGGATGCATATTGTTATAGCTTCGACATGTTTCTTAGGTTTGATGTGATATCGGAGTGTGACCCAATTACATAGTTCATATGATATACGAGGATGGTCCCACAAGTACTTAGCCTAACCAAGAAAACACAAAAAATTTGAGAAAAAAACATGAATTCTCAACATAGTCTTCTCTGAGGAAGATTTACTTTCCACAGCGATATTGGATAGCTTCGATATGCTCTTTATAGTGAGTACTCTCAAGATAACCGTCAATCCCAGACTCCATCTCTTCTATGTTGGCAAATCTTTTACCACCGAGCAATTTTTTCAAGTTTGTAAAGAAAATATAGTCCGAAGGGACTAAATTCAATCTGGGAGGCTTAGTGTGGTGTACCCAGCACAATAGAGGCCTGCGGTGCACCTGGTACCAGTTTCGAATCTGCTTGGCTGCAAGTAATTTTCGAGAATGGGATTAGATGCCGGACTACCAGTTTACTCAGCTGTAAATTATTACCTGAGTTAAGATCGGGGTAATAATCACGGACGAGAGTGTGGCAGACTCCTTCACCTCCTAGTGCTCCGTTGATCTCGTAATGAAGTAACTCTAGTATTACTTCAAGGCCTAAGCCCAATTATTGTTAGTATTGCCAACAGAAAATTTAGCGAATGGGGTGTTTGAGGAAGCAATTCGAGGCTTAACTCTTAACGCGATATCCGATGGGTGAACAGTTCATTTTCTTGATGAAACAATAGGTACTTTCTTTTTTTCGAAATGCAACCGTTTTTCCTTGATTTCATCATTTAAACGCTGCTATAAGTTCGCAAAATACTCGTCGTTAAATCTTTTTGTCTTTCAAAATAATCAGTGAAAATTATCTTAAAAACTGACGCAAAGACCTTGCATACAGATTGGACTTCCTCCGCCTTTTTTAGAGCCGTTTCTCCACTATTAGTCCATTGTTTTGACTGTTCACACGCATGTTAACAATCCTATTGGTAAATACCTTGGATAAACTGTATGATTTCCTACACTGTGCTAGACTATTGGGTGCAAATACCTGCTACATCTGTGAAACCGCTAAAATAAGCGAAGCATAGTGTTGCCATAATGCCATTCCAATTGTACTCGGTTGAATTTAGTCTAGTTCTAGTAGACATGCGGAACTGGACTAACTTAATACCACAAGTTTACACCGTTTTTTAATACGGCTTTACTCTTAATACGGACTAAGTTAAAACCGGTGTATACGAGGCCTTTGACTCCTCTAGTTATGTCATTAGTTTTGATGTGAACTATCACCTTCAAGTACGAGTTTATGGTATTTTGCGGTTTACATTTCAAAAACGTTGATCTGTGCAAATAAATAAATAAATTTGATTAGTTTCGCGATATTATATAATATGAGGAGAGGCAGAACAATCAAAACGTTGCGTTAATAGAATCGTTACTGTGTCGATCAATTTGCAACTGGCAATGGATTGGAACAAGTTATGTCATTCACGCCTGAAACCTTTCTAGCGATATTACGTTTCGATATTGATGGATTATCTTGCGGAATAATGACACGTTATACGTAACTTATGTCCCATTATGCCATACAGTCTAGTCAACCCGCAGCAAAATATAGCAATTCAATGCCATAAAAAGGATAAGTCCATAAACAACGCCAAAGTAAGAGTTATCGAGTGTTAAATTGCCGAGGGTGACGTACATCTTATTCGAAACTGCGAACTATACATGAGTCATTGGTTTATCCGCATACGACATTAGAGCTGATGAACACTTATTACACGTCGTAAAGGGTCCTGTTTTGTATTTTTTCTGTCCTTTTCGGTTCCCCTGTGGCGACAATTCCATGTTGTTTGGGTTTTTCCCCCGACTTATTGTACAATCAGAGGGTTAGAGTAGGTGGTTTATGGCCGATGCGAACAGCATGAAATTGAAGAAACTACACACCTCATTCCTCAATGCACTTAATCCTTTTCGACGAGCAAAGAGAGTCGAGCAAGGATTCTTACCCGTACGTGGAGTTGTGGGTGGTGCAGGCGATACTTTTCCTATTCGTTATTCCTTTGAACACTTGAATGTTCGTGACCGAAATTTTCTATTTCATTATAAATTGAAAGACACACACAAACACAAACTGAAAGGACTAAATTTTCCTTTGGCTTCTTCGAAACGATGTGGAACAGGCAGCGTCTTGGATGGAATCATTTTTCATAAAGGGTTAAAAGACGAATGGACAACGAAATGATATCGAATTTTCGTACGTTTGCTGTTTATTGGCTTCTGTCTGAGAGTTTCCGAAAGGAGCTGCAGAAATGAAAGTCGAGTATTAAATTAGTTCTGATTGTTCGATTTGGTGTTTCAAAGCGTATATTTTGAAAACAATGCAACTTAAGACGATTTATTTAAGACATTTCGAAATATTGATGGATCTGATTTCGAGGAAAAAAAATCTTATTTCACGAAATGATTCAAAGAAAAATAGTTCTTTTTAGAAAAGGAGTGTATCAAGACAGAAATAAGACAAAGGGTTGATTATCGCAAAATCTCGACAACAAATTTTAAATCGCTGTATGCAGAGCCCATAAAAGTAGAACCATATTCAATCTCTCATTAGAACTAAAAGATTTGTTGGAATTCGCAAAATCTTGAACAACATCTAACACCGTCTGCGAGGTTCAATATAATTACAATTGCAAAATACTTAAATCGGTTTGTTTCCGATAAGCGTCCCCGATATCTCATCAGACCTAAGAAGTATTTAGGGATTCGTTAAAATTTCGACAACCACGTTACACCCCTTATGGCTTGAATATCGCAAAACATGGATATATATTTCAAGGCGCCTTTTTAAAGAGCCAAAAGAATTAAAATTTATTTTATTTTTTTAAGGACCGAAAAGATATGACAAAATTCGTGAAAATGTGAAAGAAACTCCACAGAGTAAAAAATGTTTGCGGGTAGGCTACTTGTAGTTTTCCCTTTTTTCGATAGTGGATTCATTCATTTTCAAAAATTTCTGATATGGGTGAAAGGGTTTGAATGTGGGGGGGGGGGGGATAGTAATGCGCCTGAAATGCTCCAAGGCCGAGATCGAGACATTCTAAGATCCAAATCACTCCAACGGTTAATGACACGAAATGAAAACATAATGAACATCTTCAGGTATACCAGGTACTTGGGAAATAGATCGGAAACAAATTTTTGAGGTAGGACGTGATTACAATATCTCACGAACCAATTTCACTAGAAAAAAAATAAAATTTCGTTTCTATATAATATAGTAGTTTATAATAAAGTAGTTTTTTTTAAGGAGACGGTGGAGCATGCAAGTGGGGCGGACTAGAATTTTTTAAGAAAAAAATCACATTTTCCTTATTAATGCCATCAAAATTTCCTCCCAAAAATCAGGTTCAGTGTCAACTATTCAAGCGACTGTTTGGCCATATTCCAAGCGACGTGGACGGTCTGTCGGCAATTTTTCTTGTGTTGATTGCACTTTTTACGGAAAAAAATGCAAATCGTCCTTCAAAATGCGCCTCAAAGTGGTTCCACTGTCGCCAAAATGCTGAGCGCGGTGACGATACGAGTTTTCTGGGTTCTCGGCAACGCTCTCTCTGACCGCTTCAACCACTTAATTGGAACGTCTTGGCATGGAACGGCATGTGGACGATCTCCTACTGTCCCGTACCTGAAAAAAATTCGACATCAAACAACGAATAGTGTTGTCAGACGGTGCCTGTTGGCCACGATATTTTCGACGATGTACACGTTGAGTTAGCACAAAGCAACGACTATTTTCAATGTACTGCGTCCCTATTTCGCCGCATTGTTTCAGTGTGAAGTGAACCATGGTTAAAATTGTACTGAATTGATGTTTTGGAAACTTGTCCAATCAAGTCAATCTGTATTAATAGTTAGTTGTTTTTTTCCGGTGTTAGTGGAGTGAAACTCCAACACGAATTCCCCGACTGTTGATTAATCGCCGTCCCTGAGGACATGACAATTTGGAAAGAACTTTACTGGAGAGGCCAGTTTTCATAAGATTGTGTTGGACTAGGTCCGAAGGAGCTGTTTCATCATCGGAAGGCATAGACTCGTCAGAGGGTGTTTTCTAGCCAACTATCCGAAACACCCTGTCAGCTGGTGGAACTGCTGAGAAAATTGCTATACAGCGATAACAACATCCAAATTCATTATCACGAATAATGTACTCGCCAAATAGGCGCCGTGACAGCTTGTACTAAAGCCAGGTGGTGGTAATAAGAAGCTATTTTTCTTAATGTTTAAACAGTTGATTGAAATTTATGGTGACTTGGCTGTAACCTTGGATAACGCTACGGTTATGAACTGGTTGTAACCTTTGGATGATCAACGCTAAGATTGAAACCCAATACGTCCGCCGCAAACTAATATTTCTAGTTCTACTAATATTTGGGTTTATTAGGTCAATCTGTTCAAAAATGTCAAAGTTATTCAATTTTTACATACCAACATAAAAGATGGCGCACTCTGTATTTTATAGGGGTAGTATGGTCAGCGGTGGAAGGTGTTTTCCGTAAATATAGCACGGCTTATGCTAGAAAGTTGAAACTCGGTATGTATATGTAAATCAACTAGAAATCGAATTGGTTTTCACTTTCCTGGAGATTTCTTTATTTATATCTCAAGACCATTTCAGGATTATTGAATATTTAAAAACAAAATGGGTGCATGTTTTCACAAATTCCTACATATTTCTTAGTTCTAAAGAAATATCGAATTAATTTCTAATTCCTAAGGCTTCCTACATAATCGTAAAAAAGTTGATTTTAGTTCATAGTTCATAGTTTATTTACTTTAATAGTACTTAAATATATATAGACACAGTTTGTAATTATTTTAGAGAGTAAGTTGATTTTAGTATATTTAGATATTCAACTTCAAAAGTACGTAAGGCTTTCAAGATATTTCTAAGGATTGATGAGAAATTACAATTGGCTTTCACTTCCACAGAGTTTTTATTTGATCGCCCACAAACTCATTTCCGATTCCATGTAGGTAATGGCCCAAAACTAAATCACGAACAACCACCTAACTAGTTAATTCCTTGTTCAGTTCTCCGAAGGTTTTTCTTAACCATTTTTTCTTCAAGCCAATCTAATTAATTTTATTTCAATACAGCCATTGTTAGTTTTAAGTTTCCCACCATTGTTGTAGAGGCACAAGCCTGATCACAAACTATTACTACGAAATGTACATCTAATCATATGGTTCACGACTTAATAAACTTTAATTTGAAAACCTCCTAATAACGTAGCAACCGATATTATGTACTAGGTCGGTTCGTTTTGCATGCACTTTCTACACTTTTTGGCACTAACTATTTTTAACAACGTTTGACGTCACAACAATGACACAAACTCATACTCAAACAGTAGGCTTGCCCACCCTTTACACTTTTCTGCACTCGCTCGAGAGCAAGTGTAAAAAAGTGTAAAAAGTGCATGCAAGAAGAACAGACCTTATACTACACTTAGACCACGTCTCGGATTATGACCCAACCCTGCAAACATTATGATTCGTAAACGATGTGCTAGCAAATCGTAATCTATGTATGGCTTAAACTTCGAGATCGAACTCGATATCGAACTGAAAACAGACGACCAGCGAAGGAAAAGGAACATGATTCTCGACCTTTCTCGACTTATCAACCCGAGATTCTCTTTCGATAGCGAATTGCGGTAGGTTCGAAGACGAACCGAAAGTGATGTGAGAACGAAGTTACGCGCACAATGTGGTTGTGGTAATGGCTGTATATATTGCTTATATATTAAGAGAAGCGAGCTATTATCGTGTCGTAAGCGATTCGCGCAGAGCGAGATTGTGCGGACATTTCAGTAGAGCCGTGGAATTGGACATTTATTAATGTTAAGCGGGATATAATGTCCGTGGACAGTATTGTCATCGGCACTCCATGGTATCTGTAATGACTGAGTTGTAGAAATAAATAGAAAGCAGAGAAAAATAAGGTAGACAAGTATTTATTGTCTTAAATGTATCTCATCCATATTTGCCAGTTTTTACAGGTACTGTGAAGATTGGCTTTTAATAACACAGAAAATTGTTCAGTCTTTGTAAAAATCTAGGAACACAAAATTGGAGTATTGCAGGTTTTTTTAAAAATATAGTAACACACTCAATATTTCTTACTCCACTTTTTATTGTTTTTCACATAAAATAAATTTAATTGCGTACACTTAATTAATCACTTCTGACTCAGCTGAACAAATGTATCTGCGCGTGTGTCACTAAACAGTAAACAGATCAATGCGTTATGTTTCGAGCATTATCAGTACAGTGATGAGTCATTTCAATTGTACTCAGAGAAACGAAGGAATCTCGCAGTAAATTCGAGTACGATACGTAGTCTCATTTCTTTGGAATTCCGCAATCAGAGAAATGTCGAAATCTCGGTCACAAAGCGGAATTGTCGTGGTGAGCTGGCTTTTTTCCTCTCCTATGTAACAGCATCAGAGACACGAAGGAATCTCGGGAGAAGCTCGAAATTCTCAATTCTTGCACCATTTCGAAATAACTTCGCGAAAGCGAGTTCTTCGCTAAAATGTTTGCAGGGAATCATGTTATTCATATGTAGTACCTGTGTGGCAACGGTTCTTTGGATTAATAAATTCTTATACCCCTATTTTTGTTCATTACCTATAGAGCGTAAAAGGCGTTTGATCTTTAAGGACGATACCTTTTGAAGGGTAGTATTCTAAACTGTTAATGATTCGCCATAGTAGTATTATGAATCATAGTCAAAAGTTGATGAAAGCAAAAACATATAAAACTTTAACAAAAATAAGTTATTTGCATTCAATTTAATGAAAATTGTATTTATTGTACGGTATTTACATTTTAATTATCGAAATGAACTACAGTTGACTCTAATATGTTAAAATAACGTTATCAACCCCTCGAGGGAAAGCAAATAAAGCGATTTTATAGTTGGCGAATGCCTAGTACTATTTTCATGTAATTAAATATTCCGTAAATGTGAATTAAATTCGTAGGTACCTGAATTCAGAGCAACAAAACCAAATTGAGTTTCGATTTTTCATTGGTTTAGTTGTTGTTTTCTCTTGATTTTCCCGAAAATCCGACTAAAATAGTATTCATTGAGTTTCATAATCACACATGTTGATAAAGAGATTTCAGTACGGATCGATTTCATTGCATCCCTGAAGTATTTTGTCCTCATTGCGGATCATAACAATCGTAGCCAGAGTTTTTTTGGCATTTAGAATTTCATCTAAAATTTTGTTAGCGATAGTGTCCCTTGAAAATTTTTTCCCAAAGGAGTGCGAAAGAAAAAGCTATAATAACTTATTATTTTAATAATAAAGTATTTTTCTGAACAACGCAATTCTTAATTTCGTTTTCTAGATGCCGCAAGCGTCGGAAAGAGCGGTATGTCTTTAATTATTGCACTTTTTTCAAGCCACAAGTAGCCAGTGTAATAACAGCTACAGCATTACTGATCTGTCTTTTCGACTGTCTAACGTACTTTTATTCTAATGTACTTTTATATAATGTATTTTATTCTAATGTATTTTTATTGAAAAATATAGCCCCCAGTGATAATTTCTTGGCTTGAACTGCGCGAATGCAAATGCACTATGTTGCGGCTTTTTTTAAAGTTACATTTAAGCTGTTCGAATTGTCTTATGCTGTTATGACACTGGCTATTTAGTGGCTATTTCTTAAGTGCAATAAAAGTGCAACAAAGGCCCCATCATGCGACAAAGCGAACAACATTAGATACCACTTTTTCCGACGCTAGTGGCATCTAGTAAACGAAATTAACAACTGCATTGTTAAGAAAAACACCGGTTTTAGCGCGTTTATTAACATAACATGGCACTTTCAACAATTTATACGCACCGAACTGGTAAAAACAAGTCTGTAGCAGCTCAAAAATCCACTGGCAGCAGGATTTTCCTCGGATTAAGTGCTAGAATGTTGCGAAGCACTGCTTGAATGTGCTATGTTGCGGCTATTTTCGTGCAATGTTGCGGCTATTTTTTGACAGTACAAACTTTATAGCTACTCGGACTGTCTCTCTCACACCAAAGTCTAAATTGTATGTTGCATCTTCTATCCCTCTCCATTTGGATTTACTGGCTGCTTTAAAGCCGCAAAAATAGCCAGTGTCATAACTGTATTAGCCTTAGGGCAATATCTCACCGGGATGCCATAGCTACGTCGCCAGCAGCGTGGCCACAAAGAATGTATGAAATTGTATAGCGGGCAGGCCCGTGCGCACGGAGGGGGGGGGGGGGGGGGGGTTTGGGGTTCAACCCCCCCCCCCCCCATTGGCCTATTTTCATAGGGAAGTGAGGACCTTTTTTTTTTTTAGGTCATCACATTTAGTATGGGAGGACATTATAAAGCCCCCCCCCCCCCCCCATCATACATTCCTGCGCACGGGCCTGATAGCGGGTATTTATCTTGGCCATTGGTTGGCGACGTGGCCGCGTCATACAATCCACGTGGTCACGTTGTTGGCGACGTAGTCTGGCATCCCGGTGAAATATTGCCCTTAGACTGATTTATGTTGCATCATTTTAGTATGCTCGCGTCCTGCTCCTTCATGGTGCGCTTACACTCACCCTTGAGGCTCGCCTCGAGGCGAGAAACTACCCCCATCAGGCTATTGCAAACCTGTTCTGAATGTAAGACTCTTGCCACTGCACGAGCTATTTGATTGATTGATTTTTTGGTGGGGATAGAGGCTCATCGCAAACGCTAAGTGTAAATGCACCATCACAAGGAGCGCTCTGGTCGATAGGTTTCAATTCTTAGTCTCACTTCCCTTTCAGATTGATACTGAACGAAGGTGACCGTAACATGATGAATATTTCATTGCTCGGATGTACTTATCTCTAAGGTTCATTGTATATGTAGTTCAAACGTTTGGTGAATCATTAGCCAAAAACCTTTCATCCGCCCAGCTGATGAAATTTGGTCTGTCGACTAGATGCTAAAAGGTCGACATAAGAAGAGACCTACAATCATTCAAACAACCAAGTCAACCTTTAAAACAAAAAATAAAGCTACCACTACACCGTCTGATGTTCCTATTTCAACCCTTTTCCATAACCTTCAATTATTGCAGCGCTAGAACAATCAAAGCCAATCAGCCAAAGCAATGACTATAATTATATCTAAGTGTCCTGTTCGCTCCCGCTGGCCACATTGAAAGTGAACAGGAACAATGTTTTTCTACTCCTTTCGCTGTCGTCCTAAATGGATTTATTAAAGTTTATCTGAAAATCTTAACCTTCTAGGCTGAACTTTTAGTATAATCGTGCGTTGGCGTGTATGTTTGATGGCAAATAATTGAGTAAACAAGTTAACATGCTTCTTCATTTATTTCTATTTTTGTTTTTCTGACGCACCATAATACATTTCACTTTGCCCACCTCAAGCTTTTCTCCGTAATATTTCAATATACTGGGCAGGTCAGATAATTAATCATCAAGGTCCCGTATAGCCTTGTAAAGAACTTGAGCCCGAGAATAAGCAGGAAAGTCGATTAGGGGATGTAGGAGTGAACAAGAAGTCCTTTTTATGTTGGCTATAAAAGTTACCCTGAAAGTATTCCTTGTTGGGTTGTCCTTATCTAAATCCTCACCAAGAGAATCTTTTCGTAGCAGCAATGGCCCTGCAATTAAAATAACGAACTAAATTCTAAAGGTTGCTTTTTCTTTCCGAAAAAAAATCCTTTTTAAGAAGATTCAATTTCGTTGTAATTTACTTCGTCGAAGTCGATTCTTCGAAAATAAGATCAAATGAAAATTCAAATGTGAGGACTGAAGGGTTTAGTGGATTTGCATTATGATCTTTGGGTTAAGATGGTGGAAAGTTTGGACCCGTTTAAGTAGCTTACCAAATAAACATTCTGTATTTTTTTTATACTCTTAGACGAAAAATTAGAAATAGATATGATAAGGGTCACCACAATATCGAAATCACATACTAAAACCCACACACAAAAAAATAACATTCCAATGCAAACCTTTTTCCAGCGAATTGAAAAGGATATACACACTTTTCTCAGGGTATCGGGGATTTTTTTTATTAAAGACCTTAATAAAATTTAAATTTGATTCGAATCACAATTTTATGGGATATTTGAGACAAATTTCAATTTAATTCATTTTATGCGAATTTTCCTTTTTTTCCGATTCGCAAACAACATTAAAATTGTAGATTTTCTCTGCAAATTGAATTCAACTTATTCTTGATCCCTAAAGAATCGATAAACACTTCCATTGAGCATAGAGCACTAATTTTCTTATCTTTTGATGTCAGGATGCCCCGGTACCTTTTCCTAAGACCCCCCTAAAAAACGGGAGACAATGCGGCCAACTATATTCGGCGAACCGTTGGCTTATTATTGGCTTAAAAAAGGGATAATTCGAGACGTAAATCATGAATTTTCCGTAGTGAGGATTTTCTTACATTTCCGGAAAGCTAATCCAGCTTAATATTAAGGAATTATATGAATTGGTTGCCATGGATTATCTACGATAGGATTTCGAAACATATCCGGTCACCCAAATTTCGGGCCGTTGGATGGACCGAAAAGAAGAGAAAGTCGGTTGGGGGATGAAACCCCGAAGAAGAAAAATAGAAAAGACTGAATATTTCCTAGCATTTTGTTAGGACGAAAGTTGTGTGACTGACATGTTACCGGGTTTTCTTATTTTTTTTTATCACACGTCGTCGGCTTTTGGAATAGTGCTGAGTAATTTCAGGATCATTAATAATGATGATAGTGTGTAATGGAATGGTGGTTCTTTGGAAGCAGATGTTGTGGATTCAATACATCCAGAATGGAAAGGACACGTAATAATTTATTCATAATCCTGGAAGAAAGTTTTGAACGTGAAATGACGTGATAAGATGGACCCAGTTTAAAGGGTGAATTTAAGGCTAAGCCACTTTTCCTTTAAGTCGTTATTTGAAGAATTACGAAACATTACACATTTGAATAATTTTACTACATTCATAGTTTATTATTTCAATGCAGTGTTGTGATCGACTGTAAAACAATAATTTGAGTCCGTCTGTCCACCGTATAATGCAAAAAAAATCAGTCCTTCTGTCCACCGTATCCAAATTTGCTTCAATTGGTAAAAATAAAAATATCCCTTTTCGTAAAATGCAATTTTAGATCTTAAGAACTACCTATACCAGATGTGATCTTGAATATTTTACAAGAGGTAGTCACAATAGACTTCTAGCAGCGGCTGTAGATGTAGGTGGTGATGGTGGAAGGGGGTGGAAAATAAAAAATATTATTTCAAGAATCAACCACTAAACAGAACCACTATAGCGGCATCCTGGAGAAAATATATTGATAGTGGTTTCAAGGTCATTTTATATATCAAGAAAGTTGAAACCAGGCGCATATGTGTATATAAGTATATGTACCTACTATTGAAAAGGAAAACAGCTGATGGTCTTAGCTACTAATGCTTTATAATAATCATGTATATTTATATACTTCTTATTAATAAATAATAATAATAATAATGAAAAGGAAAAAAAAAGATCAGACATTCATTAGTGTACAAAGATGGATGAAAAAAAGTATCTGTAAAATGGTTTTTTTTTTCAACATTATAATGGACTTCATTGTCGAGCTGTCAAATAAATTTTACTTCTGCGAGCTCTTTATATAAGCCCTTATAACCAACCGCCTTTTCCAAATGTGTTTGATACCAAACGCATATGGAGGTGGAAATTGGTTGTGTAAATTTTTACGAATTCTGATGTATTTCGTAGGTCTTATGAGATAACAAACTCACTTTCACTTCAAAAAAATTTAAAAATAATCGAGGAAACCCCAGAGAATTTTTCAATATTAAACTCACTAGAGCGGTAAAGTTTCCACGAATTCTGACAAATCTGTTATGTTTAATGATATTGAATTTTCTTCTCCGTCTATGGGCTTTATAATATTATGATTGAAAAATTATTTTCTGGAGGTTGGAACTTTCAACCTCTAATTTAATATGCGCTCACGAATTCCGACATATCACATAGGTCTGATGAAAAATTGGATTTTACTTTAACGGGCTTTCTACATAATCGCCTGAAAATAATTTCAGAATTTTTTAGTAAACATCCCTTTAAGGGTTATATAGATATCTTATTCTCAATGTTTGTATTGCAAATTAAAAAAAATCTGCCAACAGTCTGGGCGAAACATTATTATTTTTGCGGTATAGGTTCGGAACGCGTTCAATTCTGAGATGAGGTGTAGGTTACTATTTGACTGAAATCTAACAAAAAGTTCGGGATACGGTTAGAATAGGATTGCGCTAGAATACTTACGCCGCTATCACAAAGAACATATGAATTACGTAGTTGGGTCATATTCTGGGATGCGGTCTAGTGTTTGAAAAAGAAAAAAACTTGAAAATGGAGATTATTAAACAAGCCCGTAAAAGAGAAAAGACATTTGATATCTGATCAGACCTGAGAGATATGGCAGAATTCATGAAAAAGTATACAACCATTTCACACCCCCTTAGGAGTCGAATGTAAAAAAAATCTTGAAAACATTTTCTAGGTATTCATATGAAGAATCCGTGGAACAAAAATGAATTTAATATCTGGAAGACCTAGTAAACATGACGAAAATCGTGAATGTATATGCATTCTATTTTCAGTAATAATTTTTTTTGCCCCCTTCCAAACGCCAATGGATATTCGAATTTTTTTTGAATTAAAATAATAAAATTATAATGTCACATCGAAACTTTTTCCTTTTTGCCCTCCCTCACAATCACCCTCTAGTCTATTAGGTATACTTCTGGTACAAAATTTAAGCATCTATTTTACACTGATTTTTTAAAAAAAATGCATATCCCCTTCACTACCACGATCGACCGCCTCTTAAAAAAATTGTACTTTTAGCAAACTTTATTCATCAACCTTTATATAAAAACCGAATTTTATTTTTCCAGTGCTATTGGTTTGTGAGATATCGTAATCTTAAGTTTTTCACCTCCCACCCCGTATGCCTCTGAACCTACTAAATTGTTTGTTTTCGATCTATTCTTGTGGTATAACTACAGACGTTCATTAAGTTTTAATTTCGTGACATAAACCGTTTAGGAGATATAGATTTTACAATGTCTCGATCTCGACTTTCAAGCGTTTCGGACGCATTATTATTCCCCCATTCCCATACCCTACATTTTTTTACAAATGTGTCTACTATCGATGCTTCTATATAAATTTCAAGTTTCAGCCTCCTAGCCTAAGCGGTTACTGAGATCAAGAAACCAAAATTTCACATTTAACTTTCGGTGACTTATCTAATTTCAGATGGAATTGAACATTGCGTGAATCTTCGTAGGGCTAGTGCAACGACCCTATCGCTAAATTTCGCGGGATTCTTTAATTACTTCCTGGAATTTAGTAATAGAAACTTTATTTCTGAACGAAAATTACGTGTTTATGGTTATACAATTCATAGAATTTGAGGATCTCTTTACATATTGCGCTATTCTTACAGAGTTTTACGTTTCCCATCTGATTGATGATTATTTTAAATTTAAAGTAACAACGAAATGAGTCCTTAAAAAATTACAAACTACTCGTACATGCGCATTCCCAACTCTACTTTAGTCCACACTACAAAATAAATCGCTGTTTCATCGGAGTATCATGTGATTGACCGATTGCGACAGCAGTATCTACATTTCTGGTTATCCTTGTCTTTGGACAATAATAGCACAACAGCATCAGCTGCAGCTTTTTTTTGCCGCGTATATTTATAAATTTTTTTGATTAATAAATTAATTTAAATCACCTCAACTTAGCAAAGAAAATTAAAATGTCAAATCGCTCTCTACTCTCAATATCTCGGCGAGTCAACAGAGTGTAGCGCGTTTATAAGGCATGTAGTGGGCTACGTAGTGCGTTACTCAAATTTTCACTACAGCTACTCTACGATAAGAAAAATTATTGTAGAGAGATTTTACTTTCCGCATAGCCCTACTGTTTTTCTCTATCGTGAACACAAGCTTTAAAAATTTTAATCGAAATATACGCACATAGTAGTGTGCTTATAGATAATCATTGAATTAAAAATTTTGAGTCATGAACAGTTCAGGATATGAGGGTTTTAGGATCCAAGCTATTAGAGCATTTCGACCGTTTTCTTCTCTTTCCCTCACTTTTAGAATTCCTTGATCCCAACTATTACAGCATTCTGAACGTATGACCCCCTCTTCAGTTCCTCTTCAATCCTTTATGAATATATGTCCAAATCTTAACTTTCTGCCATAAGCACTTCCCAAATACACTCGTCTAAAAGTCACCCCCTGCAAATATCTACCATGAAGGAGCCTAATGAAAATGTAAATTTAATTGGTTTTGCCAAGATATCGAGTTAATTCTACATCCTCGGCGAACAGACAGACTTTTTTCATAACAACTATACAAAAAAATTTCGTCTGCTAGCCCTAAAACCAATCAATATAATTCAGTACATACTACGTAGGTTGCCTTTTATATTTCGGGATTAGAGAAGAAAAACAAATATTAATCATCGAAAACCACTTTATTGTTTTTCAAAATATTCCCCATGAAAATCATCACTTTTGCATGCGTTTGAACCAATTGTCGAAGCACTTTTGCCACTCTGATTGAGGTATCTCCAAAACATGCATTCTGAATGCGGCAACCGCTTCTTCAGGTGTCGAAAAACGTTGACCTCTCAGTTTGTTTTTTACGTACGGGAATAAAAAGAAGTCATTCGGTGCCAAGTCAGGACTATACGGTGGATGACTCATCAAATCGATGTTTTTGAGCATTTCTTTGGACCAATTGACACGAGCATCTTTTTGAGCTTTTGTCAAATTATGCGGGATCCAACGCGAACAAATTTTTTTGACAATCAAATGATCATGCAATATTGAATGTATGCTGGTCCCACTAATGCCTAAGGTTGTCTCAACTCACGATAGGTCAAATGACGATCTTCCAATATCAGTTTGCGCACAGCATCAATGGTTTCCGGAACAACAACTGATTTTGGACGACCTTCACGAAATTCGTCTTGAAGTGAACTACGACCACGATTGAATTCACCATTTCATCGATAAACACTGGTCCTTGATGGAGCTTCATCGCCCAAAATTGAATTAAGTTCATCTATACACTGTTGCTGAGTTAATCCACGTCGAAAGTTGTAAAAAATAATCGCACGAAAATGTTCACGATTTAATTCCATTTTTGAGCTGAGATAAATCTTTTAACTTACTGCAAACAACACAAATAGCGCTCGTATATCAAAACGTTCTGAGTACGTATAACCTCAAAAATGTCCAACTTACGATAGAGCTGTCAGTTACCAGATTGCACCACCAGGGTTGCCAAACCCCGAAACATAAAAGGCAGCCTACGTACTAACAAATAAAATTTCAGGTGCAGAAAAAGGAGTATACATTTTCACGAAATTCGTCATATATTTTTGGTTTGCCAAGAGAGCATGCTCATTTTACCTCTACGTCCTATGTACATACGAGTAAGCGCATGAAAACTGTTTTCTGCAAGGCTAAGACGGGGTAAAAGGGACGTTGTACGTCATATATATTTTTTAGTACGAGTTTCGTACTTTTTCAGGCTTGTTATGTAATTGACTAGAATTTAATTTCAGAATCAGTATTACATTTTTTCAGTGTTAATGTGAACTTGTCCGCGTCGCTGACTATCACCGAAAATCGAAATTGTAGTTTTAAGGGAGTGAGTTGCATCGGCACTTCTATTACATATCGACTTACCTTAATTTAATTTAAAATCTATAAGAACTAATAACAAAAACACTACCGACTTAAAAGGTTTTTCTTAACTCAAAAAAGTAATTACATTGTACAGACTCAGGACAGAGAGAATAACTGCGTACAGGTAAAATCTGTTGTTTTATTAGCGCCATCCCTAAGCTCCTTAAATTTTCTGTTTTTGTATTCTGTAAAAACAAAATCCCGCCACAGGCACACCGAAGACCTCCTCCGCTTTATATAGAATGTGCAATATTTACATAGACTTAAACGGAAAGAAAATTTATCTGCAAGAAGGAGCACCTTCCTGACGATTATTTCAAAGCAAAAACAAAAGAAACCATCAGTTCACTGTACGAATATTAAGTAGATCTGATCCCTCCCGAATAAGCCGGGAAACTTTTATTCCTCCAGAGACATCAAAAAAATCTGCAGAATGTCTGAAAGGCTGAAGGACGACTACAGACTAAACTCCTAAATCATCAGAACGACGCATTAAGTTAAGTCGAAAATCTCGTATACATTATATACAGCTGCAAAAGTTCCAAAGTTCCTGATACATCGGTAGCCATGGTGGTGCGGTCTTGTCACACTCTGGCAAACGATTAACCTATCTCCTTCTGATCCTGGCGATGCCAATAATTCCCCTTGACAGATTTTATGAAGACTTCGTTCTGGAGGGAATTTGATCTGTCGACGTCAGGATCTATAATCCGCGGGAACCGGACGAAATCCCTAAAATACAACAAGGGGCCAGAAGGATCGACAACAATCCGAACGAACCCCAAAATTTACCGGGAATAAATTTGAGACGTTAGGCTAGAGTAACTCAATCGACCATTAAAGAAAATTCGTAATGAAATTTTAAACGACCTTGACACAGCTGTAGGATGAGATTTGGCACGTCGTCGTGGATTTCACGATGGAATCAAGGAGCTAAAAAGTCATTAAGAAAATAGTTGACTCCAGTTGAAGTCGAGTCTTCGAAACGTAAAGGGTATAATTATAAGAAATTGCCATCAACGCAACATAATCATATTTTCTCGTAAAAATTCAATTATTTCCGTTTCTATTTTCCGGGCTTTTTCAGGACTCGCCACCCACTTGCCAACTTCAGTTCCACTTTTCATCCGTCACGAGAAAAGTTTAGACGCAAATCATAATTTTAATGCAATTTCTTTCGGTACCGATGATTTTGTGAAAATTGAATTTTCGTAGGGGATGAAAATAAAAAGGACACTTACAGGGCTGTCGTCCTGATGGGCTCCGTTAAATTGCCAGGCGCAGATGATGATAATGGCGATGTCGTTGACGATGATGGCGACGTTGATATGCTCGTTGAATTTCTCGTTGCTATTGAGGGACCGCTTAAGGTAGTCACTTCGATGTCCTGCTGGTTCTGATATGTGTCAGGATGATATGGTCTGATATTTAGACGGTTATTGTTGACGTCATCGTAGACAGACATGTCCTGTTTCGCATAGAAATTATCATCATCTTCGCTACTATAAACTACTGTCGACGCTAGCCTCGACTGTACCGGAGGGACATCTGTACTATTCCTCGAACTCAGTCTGGAACCCTTTGACACGCTCCTAATGTCCTGAATTTGATTAAAAAGGACCATTTCATCGGAACTTTCCGACGAGAGGGACTCTTCCGCCTTATTGTCTTCCACTGCCGGCTCTGAATTGGTCTCGTCCTCGTCGTCATCGTCATCGCTATTGTCGAGCTGATTATGGTTTGTTGGTCCTTCTAATTTGGCGCTGAACGATACGCCTTTTTGGTACAGGACATCCTCTTCGGCTCGTGATCCAGGATCGCCGCCTGACAGAAACGTTGTATTCATTTCTGCAAAATTGAAATAAGAAAAGGAGTATTTAATTATTTTACGGAATCTAAAGCGAGGTTTAAGTGCAGAAATTGTATCGGACCTGAAATTAATATCCAGGAGGATTTTATAGGTATGCCGGAAGGGACAAATTTTAATTGCTTTTTGAGGAAGTTTGACAGCTCTGGTACTTTTTTACAGGTGAGTGGGTGAGAATTCCATAGTGAGCCTTATTTCCGGCATAAATGTTATTAAATTTTATAACTGTCATGCTTTTGTTTCATTAATTTCCATTAATTTAGATTTGGGTCGAGAAGGTATCGCAATGTAGAAATCAAACTCAAAATATTGCTAAATTTTGCCAACATTACGTGCATATCAAAAAACGAAACAAACAAGTAACTTTTACAACATTTCTTCGCCTTTCACTGACGCTATCAATTTATCTAACATACGAACTATCATATTCAGTTTCAGAATTGTGAAAATATCCTGCTTCTTATTTGGTCAGTCTACGTTGGACACCCCAAAAGGGCTATTTAATTTTTTTAGAGTTTACAAGAATAAATATCGATGTTATTCTTTTTGGGATTAATGAATATACTCTAAGACTAGCGAAAAGCATTTTTTATTTTTTAATTTTTACAGTTTTTTTGTTTAAAATACTCGTTAAACGTAACTGCGTGCTGTGAAAAATGCATAGGTGGCTGACGGGATGGATTTTGTTCAGTAGATTCATCCGAAACGAAAAAATTAAAAAGTTATAGATTCAGTAGGTATCACTGTGATTCTGTCTGGAAATTGAAGATTTAAAATTCATGCATAAATAACAAAATGGCGGATTTTTTTCCGAAAAAAATACTAAAAAATGGTAAAGTGGTGGTTTTTTCACTAGTTTTTGCAAATTTTCACTTGGTTCTAGTTCCGGACAAAATTATATATTTCAGGTATATGTGGTCCAATTTGCATCAAGATCGGTCGAATGGTTTCGAAAATTTCAGTTCCGGGAGCCGAGAAAACGTTGTTTTGAGAAAAACGCGGTTAAAATTTTTTACTTCAAGCCCTGTACGGCCGATTTGGGCTGTTCCGCAATTGATTATTATTATTAAGAGGCACTTAGACTGCTCGGATCTTAATGCATTTTTCTCACAATATTTTTGAATGTACAGATGTATGTACTTTGGAAAAATGCAAAAAAAAAATTTTTTTTAAACGGTTCAACTAGACTGACGCCTTAAGTTCCCATGAGTCCGGTACGACCGTTTTCTGTCCCTGTTTGATTTTTCTTTCTTGAAAGGATTTTAATCGATTGAACTCGTTTTTCGTTTGTGTAATTTAGTGTTGGCAATACATACGCCTGCAACGTTCGCTGTCTATCAGCGGACTAATTTTAATTTTACAGAAAAAATAGTGTTATATGTTTTTAAATTACTTGAAACGCATAACTATTAAAAATCAATAAATTTTTCATTGATTTATTTGCAAGATTCAATGAAATGCGGTCTTCTTATGTAATTCTTGCCATGAAAATCGTGAAAAGTTGCTTCAGTTTGACTTCATATATTAGTAACAAAAAAGAAAATTTTTTAAAATTTGATTTGTAGAAGACCTTCTTTAAGATTTTTTCTAGCATTATATTAATGAAAATGGCATGATAATTATTCAAGAAATCGGAAATATGAGTTTAAAAAACTCGAATTTACGCATTTTAAAAAATTTTCAAGGGTTGTTGTTCTAATAGCATTTTTTCCAAATACGGTTTTGAATATTTTCTCTATGAATGACCTAGTTTACATACCAGCTCATAAAGTGGTGTTATTTTATTTTGTTTTTTTGTTGTGATTAACGTGAAATATTGGTAAGAAAACAGTCATAAATCATCAAAATCGCATTTAACGTGCACATGGAGCCTTAAGGTGGTTTGAATCATTCTTACCCCAAACAAAAAATATTTGTCTATTTCTCCAAGTCTGTATGGAGTAGTGGCCAGAATCTGAGTCTAACATGTCGAAAACGATGGTTGTCTTCTCCGCACAAAAAAGTAGATTCTGCAAACCTTGGTATTTCTATTCAAAATGCAACAGCCAACCTATTGAAGAACAATAAACCGTGTACTCCGCTCAGGGACCTGGTAATAGAATGGACTACTCATGTGAAATTTTCCCATACAATTTCCGAGACAACGATGGGCCAAAAAACATTTCCCTCTCTTTCCCGCTCAATTACACGGTGTTGTTGTTGTGCGGATTTTGAATTTTCGACAAGTTTCGAAACTTCAAAGTGACAAGAGAAAATTCATAGTGGAGAACTGTAACAACAAATCAACGGACCGATGGTAAATATTTTTCTTCTCGTGCTATTAAATTAAAATTTAACTAAACTTTAATTTAGAAGACGTAGTCAAGCGACAGGACCGGAGATGACCGCCGGCTGAATGTACTTCTGAAGACTTTCATTAAATGGTGTGACACAAATCGCAGGAAAATAAGTTAGTCAAAACGAAATTGTGTTTAAAAACGTTTGTTTATTGAATCCTTTCGTTTCAGGTAAATATTGTACGACTGATTGTTGGCGCAACTGGCACAATGCGAGTTTGCCGTAACCAAATCGGACTTTGCCACCAAAATGATATCCGGAAGAATTGAGTCAAGCATCGAGAATGAAGCGAGCAATTCGGAATTCAACGAAATTGACAGCCACGAAAATGGTCGCTGCTGACGAAAAGATTGAACCAAGTGAATGGAAAGACGCCAAAGATACTCCAGATCCAAAAAAGACTCCCGTCGAAGATTCGCAAATCGCGAAATCCAGCCGTTGCTTATGGTGGAAGTTGAAAATCTGAAACTCAAAAATTACACGCAAACTGAAGAAGTTAAGGCTCTAACGCAGGTAGTGATCAAAACAATTCGCGATATAATCACCACCAATCCGTTGTATAGGTAGAATCAGTTTTGTGTTCTTTGTAGAATTTATGTAACAATATTCTTTTTTTCAGACAGAGAAAGTCTGCAGCAGATGCTCCATCAGAATCAAAGAGTGGTCGGCAATCCCATTTATTATGCGATTTAGGAGCATCGCTGTCAGCAGCCGATCTCGAAGAACTTCAAGGTATCATGGAAGATATAAATGTAATTTACACACATCCGAAATTATGATTAACCAATAACGGTTCGAAATTCCACGATAGATTGAAAAGCGTTTGAAGCTTGCGTTGTCTCTGCTCAAAAAGGAACTGGAGATTTCGAAATCGCAGCAGAAAATTGGCCGAGAAGACGAGGAGAAGGTGAAACAGCAACATCGAAAATATACTTTACAAGAGCAGCTTAAAGTGATCAAAAAAGAGCTGGGCATTGAAAAGGACGATAAAGACGCAATCGGTGAGAAGTACAAGGAACGAGTTAAAGAGAAAATAGTTCCGGCCGCTATCATGCATGACTGTTATCGATGAGGAGCTCAACAAATTAAACTTTTTGGAGAGCCACAGTTCGGAGTTCAAGTGAGTTCCTGTAATTGGTGATCGAGTTAAGGTTATATTTGGGGTTGTTTTTTAATTGTGTTACTCGGAACTATTTGGACTGGCTGACATCATTGCCGTGGGGTGTTATGAGCAAAGAAAATCTCAGCATCGACGAAGCTGTTACGATATTAGAAAAAGACCATTATGGCATGGAAGACATTAAGAAACGAATTTTAGAATTTATCGCTGTTAGTCAATTGAAGGGAACAACACAGGGAAAAAATTCTTTGCTTCCATGGTCCACCGGGAGTCGGTAAAACTAGTATAGCAAGATCGATTGCGCGTGCCTTAAATCGAGAACATTTTCGGTTCAGTGTAGGCGGTATGACGGATGTGGCGGAAATTAAGGGACATCGACGTACCTATGTCGGAGCCATGCCGGGCAAACTGATTCAGTGTTTGAAGAAAACGAAAACTGAAAATCCGCTTGTTTTAATCGACGAAGTTGACAAAATCCGAAAGTACGAGCGAAATTAAAGACAAATTAAATTCGTTGTTACAAATAATATTTGCTATTCTAGAGGATACCAAGGTGACCCCAGTTCGGCGCTGTTAGAGCTTTTAGACCCAGAACAAAATGCCAATTTCCTTGATCATGGACGTCGCTGTTGATCTTTTACATGTTTTGTTTATCTGCACGGCCAATGTAATTGATGGTATACCAGAGCCGTTGAGAGATCGAATGGAAATGATTGAAATGTTTGTTTCTTTAGTTGATTAAAGTTAAATTTACCGATTTCTTTTCAAGGCTACGTGGCTGAAGAGAAAATTGCAATTGCCAAGCAATATCTAATACCGCAAGCAATGAACGATGATGGCTTGGAAGATAAAGACAGCACGATTAAGGACGAATCGTTAACCATGCTAATTAAGAATTACTGCCGTAAGTCTGGTGTAAGGAATTTACAGAAACATATCGAAAAGGTTTGTCGTCGAAATAGTTCTGATCTTTTGACCGACACTAACTAAACTCCAATTTCAGTTAATTCGAAAAACAGCATTCAAAATTGTGAAAAAAGAAGCCGACCACCTTGAAATAACCGAACAAAACTTTAACTCATTCCTAGGCAAAGCGATATTCACGCAAGATCGAATTTATCCAGAAACACCGCCCGGTGTAGTAATGGGCTTAGCATGGACTGCAATGGGCGGTTCAACTCTATTCATAGAAACAGCAAAACGGAAACTGATCGCGACAAAAAAGGATGACCGTGAAGACGGTTCCCTGCATATGACCGGTCATTTAGGCGATGTTATGAAAGAGTCGGCACAAATTGCATTAACAGCGGCTCGTAGTTTCATCAGAAATGTTGCAGATAAAAATACTTTTCTGGAAGCAAGGTAAGAGCTTTTAATTGCGCAAAATTTTTGAACGATAAACCACAGAACTTTGATTGTTTATAGTTATATTCATCTACACGTCCCGGAAGGTGCGACACCAAAAGATGGACCCAGTGCAGGCGTAACCATTGTCACTGCCTTATTATCTCTAGCTCAAAATAAGCCTATCCGGCAGAATATTGCGATGACCGGAGAAGTATCTTTAATGGGTAAGGTATTGCCAGTAGGGGGAATTAAGGAGAAAACAATTGCAAAATCTTTTTGAAATTTTGATTTTTAATTCGGGTTTTGTTTTAATAGGCGAAACGAAGCGGTGTTATATACGTGCATTATTCTTCCCGAAGAAAATCGAAAAGATTTTAACGAACTACCGGCATTTATTACTGATGGACTCGAAGCGCATTTTGTTTCGAAATACGACGAACTTTATGAAATAGCTTTTAAAAATGATTAGTTTTTACCGTAGAAGATGTATTTGATAGATTCAATAAAGCAATAAATAGTAAGACTTTGTTCATAATTTTAAAATTCTTTATTAATTCTTCCAAATATATTTCGTCCCCCTCAAAGTAATCCCCCCGGCCACAATACACTTGCACCAACGTTTTTTCCAATCCTCGAAACAGTTGTTGAAGTCAATTTCCGAAATAGCCTTCAATGCGCGTAGCGATTCGCGTTTAATGTCTTCAATTGTCTCAAAACGGTTTCCCCGGAGCGGTCGGTTGAGTTTACTGAACAGCCAGAAGTCACACGGAGCTAAATCAGGCGAATACGGTGGTTGTGGAACGATATTGGTTGAATTTTTGACGAAAAAATCACGAAGAATCAATGGAGTATGCGACGGTGCATTATCGTGGTGCAAAAACTAAGAGTTGTCTCGCCACAATTCCGGCCTCTTTTTACGAAAGTCGGAAGGAATTCGGAGTGCACCACACCTTGATAATCGAAGAAAACTGTCAACATGAACTTGATTTTTGACTTGCTTTGACGATGTTTTTTCGGCTTCGGCTCACCTTTGACACGATATTCGGCAGATTGATCGTCTGTTTCTGGGTCGTAAGTATAGATACAAGACTCATCGCCAGTTATAATACGTTTTATGAAATCCTGGTAGTCGGAAAGCATTGTTTCACAGACGTCAACGCGACGCTGTTTTTCAAGAAAATTTAGTGATTTTGGAACCAATCGTGCTTTAACTTTTCTTAGGCCCAAATTATCTTTTAAAATGGTTTTCGCTGATTCTTCCGATATTCCAACGATGCCAGTAAGGTCTCTAACTGTTAGTCGTCGCTTCTCAAGCACCAATTCCTTGATTTTATTACGTGTTAATCATCAGTTGATGTTGATTGGGCGTCCTGGACGTGGTTCGTCGTCAACGCGTTCTTGACCCTCTTTGAACAGTTTGTACCAAGCAAAAACACTTGCTCACTTATCACCGAAGGCCTTTTGCAACATTCTGAACGTTTCGGCACCAGAAATTTGATTCCGCACCCAAAATTTAATGGAACTTCTTTGTTGAATAATTTCACTCATTGTAAAAATCGGAAGGAACCTTCTGGCGCACAAGTTTTGCTGTTTCTACGCGCTCTGAAGTAATCGAAAAGATTCGAATTGACTTTCTGTGGAGTAGGCTACCCAGCGACCTATCTTACAAACTATCTTACAAAAAAAAAAACAATACTTGTACAACATTTTTTTTTTTTAAATTTATCAATAACAATTTATTTATTTAATATAGCAAGACACAATTCTATCATCTGCCAATTTCAATTATAAAATATCACTTTTTTTTAATTTTATATAACAAATATTTTTAACGGTTTTCATTTGCGAAATGCAACGGTCAAATCACAGCTGACACCAAAATTTCACTTTCCATGTTCGAAAACAGTACACTCCATCTTCTTCTAATTCCCACGATCTGAATGCTTTTATCTCTGTCCCGCTCAATAAGGGAAATTAATTTCCCAAATTGTGTCCCTCAGCTTTCGAAGTTCCATAAACGAGCTAAAATCAAGTAAAAAATGGTATTTCTGAATGAAACTACAATAAAAATTACTATCAGAAATTATTTAATGTTCATTTAGAATTTTAGAACGATATCTTGCTTATATATATTAAAAAAAAGTTCAAAAAGTGCAAAACTCGACTAAGCACGTACAATTTTTTCGAAACTTCAAATCCAAAAACTTGTCCCACGTGAGATAGAAAAACAGGTAGTCCATTCTATTACCAGGTCCCTGACTCCGCTATACGGAAAGTATACTACCCCCAGGAAAAAACAGTGAGTTGTGACGACGGCCTAATTTTTTTAAGGATACCGAACTGGACTTAAGTGGTTAGTCTTTAATACACTGTAGTGTACTGTCTAGTCAACTTAGGGATGGAAGGACAAAAATCGAGCCGGGTATGACAGTGTACTAGTGGTTGTGGTGGTGAGTGATTTGTTAGTGCTGTTTTTGGCTGTGACATGATCTACCAGAACAACAATGTTGCCTATAGCAAATCAACTACTGTTTGGTATCTCTGATGGTGTTAGGGCCGGTTTCACAGTGCGTACTTAAGCTTTGGCTCGGTTGAACCTGAGCCAGTAACTTAAGCTTTAGCTCAAAAGATGCTTAATGAATTGTGTAGGCCACTGTTTTGAAAAGTTATGTCAAAATGCTATTAAAATTTTTAAAAATACCGTTAAAAATTAGGAAGCGATTATAATTAAATAGGAGTTACAATTTTATGGCTTTTGAGGTGAACATTCTCGTCAGTCTTGTATTTAAATATAAATTTAAAATTGAATAAAAATTCCGACAGGAAAATTGCACTTGCTATTTGCTAGTTCGCCTGCTTAAAATCCGAAGTTGAGTTTCGAGTTGAACTCTACTCAAGCCTTAAAACATTAGTGTGAAACAGTGATTCCATTTGAGCAAAGGCTTAAGTTGAAATTGAAACTTAAGCTCGCACTGTGAAACCGGCCCTTAGTAAATCTGATAAGAATGTTACATATACATAACTCATCTACTCAGTGTTAAATCCTTTAGTAGTGATACTATTAATCATTCCGCACTGTTCACTATTTATATTAACAATTTAAAAGCCCATAGTATTTGAAAAATTCATATAAATAATTTATGCATAGAGTGGGAGTTCAACCCACGGCATCGCCGAAGCCTTGTTTACAAGACCTAGTAAACTACCACTGGACTGCATCCGACTTTAGGAAGAATCAACAAAGGAGAAACGCACGACTTTACAAGGTTCGAGCCCGGGGTTCAACGCTTCCCGTCCTTACGTCTTCCTCTCAGATCCAAACTCTTTTTCTCACTAATGTAATGGTCAATACGATCTGAACCTTGCACCGGCCTCGCCGAGTTTGTTAATTAGCAAGAGATGCTGGCCGGGATATTTTAAAGATATTTCCGGATGTTTAAAGGTACATCTGAGCTAGTTCGACCAAAAATAGGGTTTTTGCGCGGGAAGACTCTACCGCTAGTTTCGACCTTCGTTGGCCATCATCGGCCGTTCCATCAAATTCACATCCTGGATGGGAAATTTCTTCCCATGTTTTTCAAGTTTGGAGGGAAGTCCATCCCAACCAGAATTATTTTACAGCCTCGTTTTCTGTGCTCTAAACGGCTACTAGTTCTTGTCCCCAAGTTCCCATAGTGTTTCCGGAATTCAAATACGAACCAAAAAAAAGAAAAAAAAGAATGGGTCGTGAACTTACCGGTTCCTTTATCTCGGGACAATACCACACTAGGTGCATATATACATATTTTGCGTACGGCCGGCGCACGGTGGACAGACGGATAATTTTCAGGGTAGCAAATTTTTTGAGATTTGAGGGAATTTGTAAAACCAAACTAAGAAGGTATTATGGCTGTCAATAACGTAAGACCTACAGTCGCATCACAACTACTGTTGGTATTTTTTTTATATTCTTAGGAAGTAGCATAGGACTGGAGTTTTGCCCATTTCAGGAATGGCTTAACTACTAGATTTCTCGTGGAAAAACTATTGAACTTACTATATTTTTTTTTTTTCAGAAGAAAACTAATTTTTCGATTAATACAGCCAACACCTGCGATATATTATATGTACATACTTTGATCAGTCATAAGAAGACTACAAAGAACAATGAAAAAGTAATCAAGGAATCTCGAAATTGTTTGCTGGAAGTACGCGTACAATTGAAGAATACGTCAGGGAAATTAACGTTAATTGTAACTTGCTCAACTTGAAGGAATTGAGTGCAGAGTTCATTGGAAAAACACTACAACATAATCTTTGTATATGAGTCCAAGTAAGATTAATAAGATTGTATTAAACAAAGAATACAACTATTACTATGCTGTATTAATAATTCAGTAATTATAACTACGAGTAGTAGCGTAAAAGGAAATCTTTTACTTTGCAGTGCGGATTTGATCATTGCTATGTGCCGGGCAGTAGTCGTACCTAGGGTTACTAGATACTCAACACTCCCTACCTTGTATATTGACACTAACAATAAGCCAAAATCACATGACTTGGAGAAAGGTCACTATCGAAATCATGTAATTGCCCATATTTGTGGATGATTTCGATATCATGTCAAGAATAACGATTTCATTTTCATTAAAATCATATCATGCATTTATTGTAGATACTAACCATTTCTCGAGAATACACGATTACCGAACTTCTCCATCAGTTTGTTGGAGCCACGATAGCGAACTTGAACGTAACATGGCGATCATTTTCATTGACAAAAAAAATAGATCCAATCACACCTCCGTCTTGAAATCCACACCACACTCCACGGTAACTTTTTGTGGATGCTATGGAGTCTCATGAAGCATATGTTGGTTTGTTAAGGTCCAATAACCCATATTTTGCTTGTTGCCAAAGTCACTAAGCCAAAAATGGCTAGGCAAGGCTCTGCTCTTCAGGGCTCTCTCGTAGAATCCGTCCAGGTCCCACTAGGGACCGTTAAGTGCCAAATATCCACCCACTTTCTCACAAACGCGAACTGCAGATGGAGAAGACTGACCAACTGCGTCATTTCTAGGAAGATGTGGCCATCATACTGCCGGAAAAGAACAGATGTACTCATGAGCAGGAGCCGTGTGGACGTCTTCAGACTAACGGGAAACTGGACGATCGGCGACCACGCGGCCAGTCTGTATTCCCTTCGAAGGAAATCATCTAAGTGATATCGTCTCCAATTCACCTACCATACTATTACATACCCTTGGTCACAGAAATTCCATCGGTATATGAAGTAGGTTTACACCCAAAGGTAGTTTTATGTACAGTAGAGATGGGTCGTTCAGGAGTGAACTGTTCCAAAAGAACACTTCCTTGAATTGACTGATTGAAGTAACTCACTCCTTTTTGTGAACTGCGGTTCCGTTGGACATGTGACAAAAAACATGATCGACCTTTTTGTTTTCACCATCTTGTAGATGTACTAGTAGGCACTAATATTTTTTTTGATCGTCATCTGGTAGATCTATTGACGAAATGATGGAACGAAGAGTTCCGAAACTACTACACTGAACTGAACTGATCTTTTCTTTGGTCATCATCTCCTACATCTACTGACCAAAGAAAGGAGGAACGACGGAACGAAGAGTTCCAGAACTACTTCCCAGAACTCTACTGACCTTTTTTTTCGGTGAATGAAGTAACTCCTTTTGATGAGCAGCAGTTGCATTAGACACGTGACAAAAAACTTGACCGACCTTTTTGTTTTCATCATCGATTAGATGTACTAACCTCATTTTTTGATCTTCATCTGGTAGATCTTCTGACGAAACTATGGAACAAAGAGTTCCGGAACTACTTCACTGAACTGTACTTACGTTTGTTTTGGGATCCTCATCTTCTACATCTACTGATGAAAAGAAGAAACGACGGACTACGGCAGAAGCTGCAGGAGTGAGAAAGAAGAATAGAGTGTTAGGCATCTACTTTGTGAGTGTCCCTAACTAGCTGCCCATGCATGGCTCAGAACCTACAGCTGTTCAAAGCCATAACCAGCGATTTCTTCTCCAGACTCGGGAACATGGCTTGACTTCATTAAGGTGTCACGGGTGTGGTATTACAATGGACTAACCGAACAGTCTAAGTGAGTTGATCCATAGTTTGGATGGCTGCCACCATAACCTAACCTAACCGAACCTAAGATCGACGGAGCGAAGAATTCCGGAACTACTTCACTGAACTCATTCCTTAAAGTATGTGATTCGAAGTGAAATACTTCACAGAAAGGAACTGCTTTGCCCATCTGTAGTGTACAACGCACACCGAATGCTAGTTTTTTTTTTTTAAGGATACTGAAGTGGACTTAGGTGCTTATCCTGTAATACACTGTAGTGTACAATCCAGTCAACTTAAGGATGGGAGGTCAGAAATCGGAACGGGTATGGCAGTGTACTAGTTGGCGTTAATAATTTTGAGTGCTGTTAGGCTATGATGTGATCTACCAGAACAGCAATGTTGCCTATAACAAATCAAATCATGCCTGGGATCTCTGTTGGTGTTAGTGAATCTGATAAGAATGTAAACAGATCTCATCTGCTCAGTGTTAAATCCTTTAGTAGTGATCCTATAAAACATTCCGCACTGTTCACTATTTATATTAATAATTTCAAAGCTAATAGCAACTGAAAAATCCTTATAAATAATTTATGCGTAGAGTGGGAATTGAACCCACGACATCGCGTTTACAAGCCTAGTACACTACCACTGGACTAAACCCGGCCAGTTTTGTATACAGTACACCCACAAACGTTTACTATGAACAGATATCTCTCATGGATGGATGTCTTTTAACTACCCATGGAGGTCCCTCAGTTACTATATGGGTGTTTTGTATACCCCCATGAGGCTTTCTCAACTAGTATGGTATGGTATGGTATCCATGGGTATTCTTGATACCATTAGTGTTTCTTGAAACACCTATATAAATATATATAAATATAGGTGGTTGCAAACACCCATGGGATTTGTTTGAACAGGGAGGCATTACTATAGTTGCAATCAAAGACCCAAACAAATTCGTACGATGTCCACCTCCCGCATCAAGCAAGACCTGGATCCCTGACCACCACTAATCTTTAAATTTTCATAGGATAAACAAATACGAGACCTGCCACACACAGGTGCTAATAACAACATTTTCGGACCAAGTCCACGAAAGGCTTTCAGTGAAAGTTGTTCACCCTTTGTTGTAGTCAATGGCTTCGGACTGCTTTGTTTAGAGTTGACCAACGCCTTTCCTCCAGTGCGAGAAACACCGACAAACATAACCCTACCCAAACATACATTAAATATTTCCATAGCTCGAATATTCAGCTACAATAGGAGCCTATACTAATTTTGGCCAACAACTTCCACGAAAAACGGATGCATTAAAGCAGAAAAACTTCTTTTCCGGAAATGCGATGTTCTTCTTCTAATGGCTTTTACTATACAAATTTTATTTTCCATCTCTTCAGACTCCATCACCATTCCGAATTACTTATTTTCAGAAGAAAAAAAAAAAAAAAACAAAGCAAGCCAGCAACAACTTTCCTGAGAATAGTCTTTTACGCTGTCCATTAAAAAGGACTTCCTTCCTTTCCATAGTCCCACTGTTTTTGATAGAGGAACATTCTCTTTGCCGTCTTGTTTGTACAGTTCGCCCTCTGCTACTTCTCCTCTCTTTTTTAACTCCAAACCGCCAGCTTTTTGTGAATATTTCAATGGACCTTTGTGTCAGTATATAAGAGAGGGTGTAGGCAGTAGAACGGGACTGGGTCCTGTAATAAAAACAGTTAAGTACAATGGATTTGTTCATTCTCAGTTCCAACTTTGGTTGCTGGGTTTTAGGTATAGTCGCCGTAAGGGACCGCCGTAACGGAACAGAATAGAAAGGTTTTTATGCAAAACAACAATCCATTGCTCGGTCTATGCCTACGCATACGGTGCCGGAGTGAACGTACTTCACAAGGAGCTCCTGTAGTAGTCCTGGCACAGGACAACCGCTCCAAGTCTATTCAATCGGATCCCGAACCCTCCGCCTCCATAGGGCTTATGCACTAAAGGATTACAAAATGGAAAACAATTTGCTCGCTTGGTCGTTCCAATGTTTAGGCTTTGGCCGCATGCCATTGTTGTGGGGGATGATGGATCCTGAACGTACATAACGATCCCCTTCGCATCCCTTGGAGATATCATATTTCTGTTGCTCCGAATCATGTTAATGATGACCGAGATTACTCGTCTGCTACACGAGGTGGTTCTGTTCTCCGTCCCTTAATAGCAACCCTAACTCACCCTACGCTTTGAGTACCTTCAAGATTGTTGCTGTCGCTCCAAGCTCGCCGGCAACAGAAAACCGCCTGATAGTGTCATTAACCTGCTTAATGTGTCCGCAACATGTGCTAGGGAGTTACTTTCGCTCCGTATCAGAGCGATGTCCTTAAAGTATGTCGAGCATCCAACGTGTTAATGAAATTGTAAATTTCACGCCAATGTACGCTAGAATAAAGGTAAAGGTGCCACATTCATTTACTCACTGAACAAACGCCATGGAATGGCATGTGTTAATTAGGCACTTCACCGCCATAATTCCCTCCCTTAGTTTGGCGTGTCGTGAATGCAGTGGGATTTGTTCCTGTTTTTCTGTTTAAACACTCGGAAGGGCGCCTTTCAAGCGATGCTTGTTTTTACCGCACTAACTTTTTGTAGGTCCCGTATAAAAAATGGAAACAAAGTGTTCGTAGTAAAAAGGAATGAGACTGTCACCAATTTGAAACCGAGAATTTCGAATTCATTTAACAAAAGCTTTGGATTTCACTCGGTGGCCTAGTGGAATACATTGTGGTTGTGCGTTTAAGTCCCCTAGTCAAATCTGCTGCTAATGTATGGGAATTAATGAGGAGCCTGTATACAGGAATCATGTTCAAAAGTCCTTTGAGACAATTCGATGCAAAGTCCTCCCGCATGAAGTCACTAATCCTTCAAAGTGACAACATGACTGTTCATTCGGTAGAATAATCGCCCTAATAACGTGCATTGGAGGAAGGCGAAATGAAAGCCTTGTGACATCGGGGTATTCTAAAGTATTAGGGTTCATATTTTAGTTGAATTCAGCTCTAAAGGTGACACCTCTCTCTATGACTCCAACTTTGAACTATTTGAAGTCGGCCTGGTAGCAACTAAAACAATGCAATTCGAAACTACACCTTTTCATTGTCAGTAAAAGCAGAAAAATTTACAAAAATGGCACAAATACTGAAGCTGAATATACATCGCGAGTACTGAAGGATGGCACTTAAATTAACCCGCAAAAACGAATCACTAGTTTATTATTTTGCTTGGTTGGATGTTATATGGGTATGCAGGTGTGCAGAGTGCACCTGTATCGGAAGGCAAAAGGCAGATGGAAAATTTTTGTTTCTAGATCTCAAGAACCGCTTATGATAGAAGACTGATCTTAAGATTTATGTATAACTAAGATAGTGATACAACCATGTGCTGTATCAACTCTTCAAGGAGCAAGAAGCTTCAACGTTCATCAAACTACGTAAAATACAGCGGGCCATGTAGAGCGAATGGAAGACAGAAGAATTCCTAAAAGTGCTCGTAGTAACAGGCAAATAAGCAGACCGCGCAAGCGATGGGAAGACAGCAAAGCCATCTTAAAAAATCTGCCAACAGTCTGGGTGCAACTTTATTATTTTTCCGGCAGAAGTTCAGAACGCGTTCAATTCGGGGATGCGGTGTATGTTACTATGTGACTGAAAACCTAACAAAAAGTTCAGGAAGCGGATAGAAAAGGGTGTAACATATGAATTATATAATTGGGTCGTATTCCGGGATGCGGTCTAGAGGTTGAAAAAAACAAAACTTAAAAATAGGTGATTATTAAACAAGCCTGGGGAAGTGAAAAGATATTCGATATCTGATCAGACCTGAGAGATATGGTAGAATTCATGAAAAAGTATACAACCACTTTACACCCTCTTAGGGGTCGAATTTCAAAAAATCTTGAAAACGCATTTTAGGTATTCATATAAAGAATCCGTAGAATAAAAATGAATTCAATATTTCGAAAGACCTAATAGATATGACGAAAATCGTGAAAATATATCCATTTTTTATTAACTGATATTTTTTTGCCCCCCCCCTCCCCTTCTGAACGCCTATGAATATTCGAATTTTTTTTTTTATCAGAATTACTTTTCTAGTTAATTTACATATACCTACCGAGTTTCAACTTCCTAGCATAAGCCGTTCTAAAGTTAGGAAAAACATCTCTCACCACCGTACCATACTAACCCTAAGAAAAATTTTATTTTTCCACAATGCCACTACTATAGCTTTATCTAAATACCAAGTTTCAGCTTCCTATCATTATAGATTCTTAAGATATAAGCATCGGAACTTTTTCTTTCTCACCCTTCCCTACCCTCCCCCTCTACACCCACACCCCCAAACCTTTTTTCTGCTAGGGTTCTATTAGGCCTACTTCTGGTAAAAATTTGAAGCATCCATCTTACACTGTTATTGAGATATGAAACGTGTTATTTTTGAAAAATTCTTATCCCCTCCACTTACGTACTACCCCGCCCCCTTCAAAGATTTTACTTTAAGCAATCTTTATTTATCAAGTTTTATACCCAAACCGAATTTCGTTTTTCTGGTGTCATTGGTTTGTGAGATATCGTAATGTTAAGTATTTCAACCCCCACCTCCACTACCACTACCCCCACCCAAAAATTTTGTTTCAATCTACTCTCCTAGTATAACTACAGATATTTGTTAAGTTTTAATTGCTTGCCATTAACGGTTTAGGAGATATGGATTTTAGAATGTGTCGATCTCGACTTTTTTGCGTTTCGGACGCATTGCTTTCCTCTCCACTCCCACACCCCTTCACCCATATCATCATTTTTTTTGCAAATGGGTCCACTATCAAAGCTTTATAGAAATTCCAAGTTTCAGTCTCCTAACATGAGCGGTTGCTGAGATCTAAAAACCAAAATCTTTCGTCTAGAACGCTTCCCCACCTTCCCCCTCACGCCCCCACCCCTGAAAAAGATGTCAATTCATGGGGTTTACCCAGTCTATTCCTAGAAATTTTTTTAATTTAATAGCTCTACTGGTTTGAGAGCAACGAGCCTTCAAAGGATTTTGGCGGTCGACGTACGGCGTACGGCGGACAGACGGAGTGAAAATTTTTATTGCTTTTTTCGTGTCTACTAGTCATGGAATGTACACAAAAAAAATTTTGAGGGCAGCAAATTTTTTTTTTTGAAAATCAATAACAATACTGTATTATAAATAATAATGTAAAATTGAATGCGACGATTTCAGGAATCCAGGGCCCGACTTGGGCTGTCGCGCTGATGATGATGAAGATAGTTAATCCATTGGAAAAGAAAAGTGTTCGCGGGTGTAGTGGAGCAGGAGTAGGGGGAAAAACATTGCATCTGAAATTCTCGAACGCTGGAATCGAAACTTTCTAATATCTCTACCTCCTAAACGGTTGACGTCAGAAGATTGAAATTTTGTGATTCCTTTTAAGTATACTAGAAGTCAGGACTAAAATTATGAGGAGAAGAGGTGGTGTGATGGTGTGGAGGGTAGGTAGGTAGCAGGCGCGTGAGACCTCGTAGGGGTAGCGCAATAATACGATCATCAAATTCTATGAATTCTATAGCCATATATTCGTAATTTTCTTTCAAAAATAAAATTGCAATTGCTAAATTCCAGAAAGTAATAAAAAACATAACGCAGTCACGACCGGCTCCAAGCCAATCGTGTGATACTCTAGATGAAATACTGAACTCCTATTTATATTTTAGTTGAAAATATATCAAAAGAATGAGGAGTGCACAAACATTTATTACATGACTTTTTACTTACAGGTAGAAACAAGTGTATAGTGGCTACTCGATTTCTTGATTTATAGTAAGTTCCATAAATTAAGTTAGGACATCTTACAGAATTTTTGTATGGTGACTACATGAAGGACTTATGGGATATTTTTCATATTAATAGTTTTAGCTGCGACTGCATACAAAATTTCAAAGTCGTAACATAAAGCGTTTTAAAGTTATCGTTCAATATTAGTGAAAACGGACAGACGGACGGACAGACGGATGGACAGACGGACAGACGGACAGACGGACAGACGGACAGACGGACAGACGGACAGACGGACAGACGGACAGACGGACAGACGGACAGACGGACAGACGGACAGACGGACAGACGGACAGACGGATAGACGGACAGACGGACAGACGGACAGACGGACAGACGGACAGACGGACAGACGGACAGACGGACAGTCGGACAGACGGACAGACGGACAGACGGATAGACGGACAGACGGACAGACGGACAGACGGACAGACGGACAGACGGACAGACGGACAGACGGACAGACGGACAGACGGACAGATGGACAGACGGACAGACGGAAAGACGGACAGACGGACAGACGGACAGACGGACAGATGGACAGACGGGCAGACGGAAAGACGGACAGACGGACAGACGGACAGACGGACAGACGGACAGACGGACAGACGGACAGACGGACGGACGGACAGCAAAAAGATTTCGGGGTTTTGGCCAAAAATAAACATAAAATAATAAATAACTTTTCTTCGACCGAGGCTCGGTTCTATGCGTTACAAACTTTTCGGGCTGGATTAAACTTATAATACTCTATATGATTTCATCTAGAGTATAAAAACTTTACGAAATTTAGCGATCGTATCGTATCGTATCCAAGATGAGCTATCTTAGCATGTCGACCTATAAGACAGTGTCCGGTTAGGACACAGACTGTTATACTGATGTCCGCCCTTTTGAGCAGAGTCAGCCTTTTAGAGCGGTTTAGATCCAGCTTTGGTCAGATCTGTCTCTCAGTCGCTGTGTGACATGTAATATAGTCCGCCAATCTTGAGTTGGTTTCCTCAATTGAGTGCAATCTCAATAGCAGTTTACATGTAGAGAGAGGAACACCTAGATTCCGATGTTCCAGTATAATCTGAAGGGTGGTACCGCACCGAGCAAGGTTCGTCTGCCATGCAGTTCCCTGGAATATCCCTGTGTCTTGGAACCCAGCACAGGAGAATATTGAACTGTTGGGCCATCTCCTTATCGTATCTCAGGAAAGGATTATGAAAGTTGAAAGGATGAAAGGGAAAGTTGAAAGTTCAAACGTATGTGTATGTAGACGAACAACAAATTTGCTTTTATTTTTACGTTTTTAATCGACATTTTCACGAATTTCGTTATATCTATTAGGTCTGTCTCGGTATCGAATCAATTTTTCTTCTACGTGCTTTTCATATAAGCGCCTGGATTTTTTAATATTAAATTCCTAAAATAGTGTAAAGGGTTGATGTTTTACGAATTCCGTCACATTTCTTAGGTTTGTAAATAGAATTGACCTTAACTTTAGAGGCGATTAAAATTAACCGGTAAAAAACTAATTTATATATTTTTCGATATTCAGCACCTAAGAGGGTGTGAGTGGATTGTTTAAATTTTGACGAATTCCATCAATTTGTTGGTGTTTGTAAATAATCACCAATAATAATTTATTTCGGGAAATTCAACCTCTAAAAGGGGGTTTCAAATGATTGAGTATGGTTTTACCAATTCTATCATTAGATCTGTTTAGATATCATTTTATTTTAATCTTTAAGGGTTTTTTTTTATTAGTCTAAAAAATGGGCTTCAGAATTTTTTGGTCTTCAACCACTTTATGGTTAAGTTCATAGTTTATCGAGATTGTTTTTATTGAAACTGAAAAAAAAAGTATAAATCCGGAACGCATTTTATGCTATGATGCGGTGTAAGCCACTATGCAACAACCTTAAGAATACAATAGAATTTAAAGAATGAAAAGCCTAAGACAAATTGCTGGTAATGATGTTTGAAAAAGAAAAATATCCTAAATATTATATCTCGAGATCTGCCAGAAATAAAAATGTGGAACTCGGTATTTGTATGGGGCTATAGTTGTAACACGTTAAAAAAAACTTTTCAGTACAAGGTGGAGGTTGTTTCTCGATTTCAGAAATGGCTTACAGTAAAATGTTGAAATTTATCTTGTACGTATTGATTTCATAACAAAATAATTTAATGGAACAAAAAATAAGTTTTGAATTGGTGTACGCGGTTGGTGTGAAAAAAGTGTCGTTTATATGGGACTTCATATATTTTTACGAATTTCGTCACATCTTTTAGGCCTCTAAGATATTAAATAAATTTTCTTTCAAACGCACAAAAGATAAAGGCATAGAAACGGGGAGATATGGAACCCCGAAGGATGTGTAAGAGGATTGCAAAATTTGTTTGCAAAATTTTTCACGAATTCTGACATATATCTCGAACTTTGACGCGAAAAATAATAATTAACCGTGAACACCCTTTTCTCATGTATGCATATTTGTCAAACCAAAAGTTGTTGGATTAGCCACCTTTCCTTTTAAACTCCTACTTAAGTGTGGGTGGCATAAAAAAAGTTCGGGTGTGTAGCGTGTATTTACAACCAAACCAAATTTTCTTCCAATCTTCGAAAAAAAAACTTTTTCCTCAAATTCATTTCATACGTTTTACCTTCTGCATAACTCATTTAATTTCAGAAATTGAAATTAATCCGTCTTTGTGCCTTTCAGAACCAATTTGTAATCGTCTACCTCAGCTTTTCAAATCCTTGAGACAAATTGACTGAAATTGAGGTGGGTGTGCTCAAAAATTCGAATATCAATGGTAAGAACAAATTGAAACGCGAAATTCTACACGATGTTCTTATCTAAGTCGGTCGGGGCCTTCTACGTCTAAAATAACAGAGAACAAGGCCCTACAATTTCTCCCTGATGAATTGTTCCCAGCCAGAAGAAGTTTCCTCAGGTGCCCCATTAGTAATTCATCGCATGTGGAAATTGTTCCAAGAACCCCACACCCTCAGGCATGCAGCCCACTTTGGCAATCATTTTATCGTCTATCTACGCAATTTCCTTAAAGCAACCTGAAAACCGATTAGAATAACGTATCCTGGCGCAAATGAATCAAATTAATGTGCTCTACATCAGCATTTCAAAAATAACATCGTTATCATTTTACTTTATTATTTTAATAACCAAGTATTCTTCTTTCTTCTTTTTTTCTTGTGTGTTTGCTCGAAATTAGACTTTGAGTGGTTTCGCTAAAACTTCGATTCGAAACACATAGATGTGAACCAGAATGGCAAACTCTAATTGTGTATCAGGACTATGTTCAATTTTGAAGTGGTTTTTAAAGTGTCTTGGCAGAACGACAAGAACTTTTCGAAACTCTTGGCAAGTGGTGTACGACATCCGTTGAGTTTTAGTTTCTATAAGAAAGAAAACCGGCCATAAGCCAAACTCAGAAAACTTGGCCAAGAGGAGAATCCTCAAGACAACAATACACAAAAGTTATTTTAGGGAACTGTTTTCTCGACATCCAGCGACATTTTATAGAACTATCGCAAATGGTTACTAAGACGACACACTATGTTTGTGTGAGCACCACATACGAGTCATTAAATCAGGATCAGGACATCAACATTCACTCTGATGAGCATTTACGGACGACTTTGACTGCATAATTAAGGCAGTAGAGCAACAAATGACATTTTAATTGTTCAAACTTAATTAGGAAGTTGAGCCTCATTTTAGACTTGTTGTCTTTCCATCCCCTTGTCCGTTGCGAGCAATTAAGGCGTCCTTGTGTTATATGAGCCGTGACTGTTAGGCTCATAAAGTTTTAATAATGAATGGTCCATACTTCATACAATGCGGTGAAATCTAAAAGTGGTACAGTTGTTGTCGGATTTCAAAGGAATGTTTCTTGGATCAAAACCGACTTTAATTGTCGTGTAGTACTAAGCTGGTAAAGCTATTTGTATGTAAAGTCATTGTTTCTTGATCAAGAGTGGAGTAACCACATAAAACAATAGAATCAAGGGTACTACAACACTCTAAAGTACGAATAAGTTTTATGCTATAACGTTTAATTGTTCAATTAAAATTTACTCCATTGCCGCCCTAAAATATACATCGCAGTTTTGGATCATAATCTGGGACGAGATTGAAGTCAACATGTAACATCGGTTTTAGCATCAACACACCACGAGGGTGTAATAGAATTTAAAACCAACTTTATATCTTATCAGATCTAAGATATATGTTGTTATTCGTGAAGAAGTGTGTAGCCCCCTTTCAACCCATTTGGAATAATCCTGTGGGCTTCCTTATCACATTTTAGAAATTTTCATTAAAATTGATGCAGTTTCCTTGCACCAGGTTCAATATTCAAAGATATTGAAAATAATTTTTAGGCAAACAAGAAGTAAAGCCTAAATTGATACCCTATTAGACCTAAGAGATATGATGGAATTCTTAAAAATGTGTACACCCTCGTAGCGGTTGGAAAGCTAAAAATCTTGAATCTGGTTTCGAGATGATTATCTACATAAAGATTCGGAACAGATGGACGAACGGACAAAATGTAATCACAACTAAGAGATGTGGCGAAATTCGTGGAAATTAATATTTTCCTGAAAACTCACAAATGAAAAACTTTTAATTCCAATATCTTTTAAACCAGATTAACTTAAAAGAAATAAATTTAGTATGTGCGTTGCGTATAATTGGAGTATATTATCCGTAAAACTTTCCAGGTGATTGCTGGTTCACAAAAGCGGAGAAAAAACGTTTTTACAACAAAAAAAATTAATTTGAATATTTCAGGAAACATTTCAGATAAGGTCTTAAAACTTTTGCAGGAGTTCGGTGGAGCTTAAGAAATTTTGGGAATGGGGTTGTAGAGATGGTTGGATGGGGTTATGGGGGTTGGGGGAGTTGGAGAGGCTGAGAAAGCGTGGGAGAGGGTGGGAAAGCGTGGAAAGCAAACGAATTCTAATTCTTGTAACTCGATAAGTCCTAAAGCTAGTATTCGACGGTCACTCAAACCGTCAATGCATAGACACTCTGACGTCACGTAAAAATGCGTCGTTTCACTGTCAATGGAGTGTCAGTCGTCATTGTGGCAATTCTTGAAAAATTGGTATTCCTCACTTCCGTACCTCACTTCACCCGTCATAAATCTTACATTCAATAGAGCTCACTTATAATACTGTAAAACCAAATATTGTCTTCTTGGTACAATCCCTATCCTCCATCGTCCATCCTCTATCCACCATTCCCATCCATCATCCACATCGAACATCCTGCATTTCCATCCTCTATCCACCATCTACCATCATCCATACTCTGTACTCCATCCTCCATACACTATCTAACATCCTCCATCCATCGTCCAACTTTACCGTTTAGTAATAGGAACGCATAACTAACACACCAAAAACGAACGAACTGCCGCTAAATCGTATGAAATACAGTCAAATGTTGAGACAACTTGAGAACCACCAACTTTCTAGCCCCCGTACCTTTCTACCCCTGTCAAAAATTTAAATGTAGAGAATGCCACTGCAGTGGCTCTATACATTCGTACATTTTTATCTGTCTACAGTTCACGGATTTTGAGAAATAAAATTCAGAATTTTTTCATTGCCCCTCTCACACTACCCACTCACCACTAGTTCATAACTGAGATAGTTCTTAAAGTGTGGACTTATTTTTTAAAAAAAACTTCTGTAGCCCACCTTACCCGTCATAAATTTTACATTCAATAAACCTCACTTATAATCCTGTATACACAAAATCAAATTGTATCTTCTTGATACAACCGATTCGGAAGATATTGCAATCCAAAGTCTCTTACCCAACACTCTCACCACCTTCCATCCTAAGAATTTTAGTTCTTGTTTAGGCTGCTAGTATCTCTTAAGGTAACCAACCACAAAGTTTTCACCTTGCGACTTCAACCGTTTAGGAGATTAGAACCATTCCCAAAATATGAAAATACTAAAATTCAGTGTAGCAAATTATTTATAAATTTCCAGTTGATCACAAAACTTTATTATTAAAAAATAATAAAGTAAAAATAAATACAAGAGAAGACCCACAATTAAATCATTTTCGTTCGAACTAGTTGCCAATGTGTCAATTTGTAGAGAAAGGACACGGCAGAATTTTGTGTCGTGTCAATCCATGGGACAGAGTCAATGCATTGACGACCCATCCAAAATATTTGTCAATAAGTCCAAACGCATTGACAGGGTGATCACACGGTCATTCAAAATTGTCAATGTATTGACACAAAAATGTGTGTCAATTCGGTAGTCAATTCTACAATCAATGCATTGACTGTCACAAAAATGACGATCACACGGATTGACACTGAATTGACAACTTGTGACCACATTCTACGTAATTTTGACGTCGGAGTGTCAATGCATTGACGGTTTTGAGTGACCGTCTAATACTAGCTTAAGAATAAAAACCTAAGACTAGATGCCTATATACAACCCGCTTATAAAGTGCACTTTTATAACGTATCTACTTTTGGATTTAACGTAGCTTTTTAAAACCCCATTCGCAAATGTGAAACGCTTTTATGTTGGTTATAGCGTACTATCGGCTAAAAAGTTCTATTATTCTATTATTCTATCTTATAACCGGGTAGAAAATTATTTTTAAAGGTGAAGTAAGGTTCGAGAAGAGAGGTGGTCTTCTGAATCTCAGAAATGGATTATGCTAGAAAATTTAAACCTGGCATTATATTAAAATATCGAAAAATATTTGAATAGTCGTATAATATTGCATATCGAAAATTTCCATTTATACATATGTATATGTTACCGTCTTAAATTTAATTTAAGGCTTTGTGATATTGATAGTAGTCCAAGTGGCTTATACCCTAGGCAGACGACGCATTGAATGTACATTGGGGGGAATGATCATTAACATTCAATGACACTTATCTATGGGAATTACATTCAATCTGTCAACAAAAAAATTGTTGTGGGAATGCCGAATAAAAGTTGGAATTTTTTCAATTTCGTATTATCTTTTGAAATAGAGTGATAGAAAAGTACTAGTATGTCAGCAATTGTGAACGAAACGTTAAAAAGATTGATCGTAATTAATGCACATATGAAATAAATACAAAAATTTGGACGGCGGAGCACCTGATTTTCCACTTGTTCCACTAGTTTCATGGACTCACCGCTAGATGGCTTTGCGAGCGTTTGCATGAATTACCAATTTTTCGGAATTGCCATTCCGGAATCGTAATTCGTCGAATGATGGAATGAATGACCGATTCGACAATTTCATTGTGACAGACGTCATGCGATTGCGTCGTCTGCCTAGGGTATTAGTGTCTAGAGCAATTGCCTTCGGTGCACCTGGTACCAGGTTCGAATCTGCTTGGCGACAGTAATTTTCGAGAATGGGATTGGGTGCCGGACTACTAGTTTACTCAGCTGCAAATGAGTAACTGAGTTAAGATCGGGGTAATAAACACAGACGAGCGTGTGGCTGACCACTTCACCTCCTAGTGTTCCGTTGGTCTCGTAATAAAGTAACTCTAGCAGTACTTCCAGGCTTAGGCCCAATTTGGGCTGTTGCGCCATTGATTGTTTTTTTTTTATTATTTTGTGATATTGAATCAAAAAAAGGGTGCCGAATTATGGTGTACGTTTTTACTAATTCCGACTTATCTTTTACGTCTGATGAGAAAACGCATTATTTTTAACTTTAGCACCCTTTACCAACAGTCTTGATACACCTTTGTAATTTTGCGGTAGAAGTCCATGTAAAACATGCATTTCCCCGCTGGGGATGTACTTTAAATCGAAGTGTTACTCAGGATGTGTCAATACAGGATCCATACGCAATTAACCAGGTCGTTATTTTCATAGTTTCTTCATCGACACAACCAGTGTTCAACTTTAAATACCTATATCCCTGACTGTAACCATAACCCAAAAACGAAATTCATGTTTTACCATTAGCAGTAGCGTACGCATTTTGCGCACCCGACTTCCACTCAAAAAATGATGAAGTTGCGCCCAAGCGGTTGATTGATTTTTATACTCTTCAGGAAATCTGACAGTATTATATGTTTAATCCACCCCAAAAGTTTGTAACTCATTATACCGAGCCTCGGACGAACAAAGTATTTATTTGTGGTCAAAAACACCAGATCCGTCCGCTTGACGTCCGTCCATCCGTTCGTACGTTAGTCAGTTTGTCCGTGCGCAACTCCAGAACGCCTTAACCTAGTATGGTCAAATTTGTAAGGTTAAGTTTATTAACGGGCAACGTGGTAGTTAATGAATATTTACCAATAACTTCGAAACGCCTTAAGCTAATTTACAATTTTCTATACGTTGGTTTTCCGACAGTTGTGATAAATAAATGTGGTTAAATAAATTAATACGAAAGAGTGTACCATAAGATCTTCGAGCTGCCACACAAAAATTTTGTAAGAACATCTTCACTCCAAGTATGGAAGTCATTATTACTCTTGAACTCATTTTCCTTCGAAGTTGAAATTTTGTACAAATTAATTTAGAAAAGTGAAGTTCAAGTTCATTACAATTCCTTTACTCCTTTTGGTAGCTCTCATACAAAGAGCGCGAAAAACACATGTTCAACAATATTTTCCAATAATAAGAATTTGAAATTCTTTTAACTGTTAATTTTTATCGAGGATTTGAGGTCGTTAGGGGATGACAAACTGGTCAAGCTTTTCAGAGAATTGGAGTGAATTGGAGACCACGGGAATCCGAATGGATCGCAATGGGCCCGTATGGCGCCTAGTAAGTGCAATGGTTCTAGCGATGCGCCCTTTCTTGAAACTAAACCAAACTATGTACTTATTAATTTTTAAACGGTTGCAGATAAAAGACTAAATTGTAATCGAGTGAGTTGTTCCTGCACCTTTCATGTGAAAGTCTATTTCTAGACATGAAATTGAACACTGAAGCTGAAACACTTAACATTAAAGTAGTAACCAAACGAAAGTCCTAGATGCGCACTCCTTAGCCTACTTTAACTACAACTACAGTATAAGTCGAGGTTTGGTATTTCATTAAGAGTATACGATTGACAGGAAGCCGATTGTGAATGCGGCATAATTTGTGAAAGATTTCGCTATCATCGTACAACTTAAATTTTAAGTTTCAATTTCTTATTTTGAACTGTTCTTGAAGTATACAAAACAAATTTTTTCCTTGAAATGCGATATTGTGGCTTCGAAAGAAAAATTCGAATCCGATGTAGGGAAGATGGCCCAAAATATCGATAAGACCAAGGTTCGATTGAGATTTCGTGACATAGAAAACGAAGACTTTTTTTCTATTTCAGGTCGATGATAGTACACATACTTCATTATTGGAAAAGAAAAAGCATTTAATGAAAAATCCTCTTGATCCGTTCCACACTCAAAAGCAGCATTTTTCAACAAAATCATTTAAATTACATCCCAAAAGTACCAAGAATACAAAAAGGATCTAAAGCTCCGTTTTCTAATCTTTAACTAAATTCTCCATCGGATTCGACGATAGAGTGAATAGTAATATAAAAAAAATCGAACGACATGCGTCAATCGTATAGAATCAGTCTTAACCACCTCTTCTCCAAGGAAGCTGAAGGCTTGACATGAACCCAAGTACCCTGTCAGTGTCCTCTTCACCCTAACCCATTTCCCAAGGGTAGCATACCATATCAGAGCCGTGTCGAGGAGCACATAAATACGAGAAAAGTGTTTTGTCTGTCAATAACGGATTGCCTTCAAGTCCACATAAATAAAAGCTACAGCAAAGAGTCTATTTGCAACAACTTGGGAAGCGACCCCAGCCCTGACTTCCAGACCCTAGATTGTTCTTCCTGGAACGACAAGACGACGAGTAATGTGCCTTCCGTCGCCATCGATGCCACACTACCGTATATCCAAACAAACGGGGCGAGCAAACACTTCACTACGGTGCCATTTATAAACAGCATGCTACCCCCATTTCCATATCCATGCAGCTGTCCCGACGCAACCCCCCCAAAAAGAATCCGCGCTCGAATTCGAAACGAGAGTCGATCGATAGAGGACTTTTTGCTTGTAATAGTCGAGTTTATCGTTTCGAACCATAAAAGCCAGTAATCTCCTAGTTCTTCATATAGTAAGAATCCTTGCGTTTTGACGATGGCGTTTAACCAAACGGCACTATAGAGCGTTGCTGGATTTTTTTCCTGACTTCTTCCAGGACCTGTAAAACTATATAAGGGATACGGGACAAAAAAATACAATCCCTGATAAGGCGATTCAAAAATGCAAAGCAGGTTCGGAGGCTTCATTACAACCAACACTTCATTCCATTGAGTCCGGGAATGCACGTTACAACCGATGGGGCTTCCACGATCCGAACGCTCCATAAAGCCAATCATTCGTATTTGCAGATGGCAGAAAGAGTGCCGGGACGTGCACTACGTCCACGGCATATCAGTTACACAATGCTGTAAGGGATATGCTGTGACATGTGCACTGTATTATGCTACAATGTAGCGTGTTATGCTTTTGCTTAGATGGATATCTTTTTGAAAAATGCATCTTACCTTGACAGCTATAACCATTTTTATCCAGCTCGTATCCTTCGGTACATCCACATTCGTACATTCCGTAATGGATTTCGTAGCACAACTGCTCGCAAGGACTGTTCCGACCGCATCGTCCTGTAAAGAAGAGATTGGGGTCTTGTTAAGAAATATATAAAATGCAATCCTTGAAATATTTCGAGAAGATGGGTGTCAGTTTTTTCTACAGTTTAGTTCAAATTCTGCTTTTGACATACACCGTTTCTTCTTATACGAGTACGAAATGACAGAGTGTACTTCAGTAAAAGCACATCGACTTCTTCGGTATTTGTAATATCGAATCGAGAGAAATACCATACTCAAATATTGCACTTTGAGATGACAACAGAACAGAAGAACAGTTTTTGAGATAAATGCATTTTAAAGATTGCAACAGTTCCAGTAATCTTAAAATTTTTTTCTAAAGCTATGAAAAAAATGAAAGATACAGCACTCTCACACAACAATAGCATCAGACAAAACAGCAATCCCTCAATATCCAACAGGGATACGGTGAAAACTCTGCACATTTCTCAAACTCTCTTCTCTTTCTCACATGTTCTTAACAAATCTCGAACGTTCCACACACACACAACCGATCATGCTGAAAATTTCTTCTCTCAACATACGTAGTACATTAGCGCCGCAGAGCTTGTGCACTGGCTTACTTTTTGATGACTTTTGATGACTGATGGGTTGGTACAAAAAATAGAGGAAACTGTTCGTGAAGACCGTTGGTTGACAGTAAGAGAAATTTCTACGATTTTTCTATAACTCATCAGAACTCTCTTATACGGGACTCGCACAGATACGCTAGGATACCGGAAAGTGTACGCAAGATGGGTCCCGAAACAGCCATAGAGCAGCATAAGAAATAGAGGGTCAATAGCGCCCGCAAATTTCTTGAGCGACTTGAATTGGAAGGTGAGGATTTTTCGAGCTCTATTGTGACTAGAAATGTGGATCTGGGTTACATACTATTTTTATTTTTATTTAGTCAAACAGTCGTCATAGTTGTGTGACGCCAGATAGATAGATTGGAAATAGGAGTTGGTATGGTTAACCTCTGCAGCCACAGTTGGGACTATTGTGACGACCCCCCGGATTGACTATGATTCCTCTTCAATCCCTGCGTTTTCAGTGAAGCCTAGTGTTTTGCAAAGAGGAATGGTCGGGAATTCCGATGGGTCCATGACACCCTGGCCGAAGTGACTAATTTTTTTGTGAGTTAAACCCTAACATTCATAGAGGGTATGCTCTGGTGTTTCGTCTTCGTCATTGCATATTCTGCAAAATTTAGTCTCAGAAAGACCAATCCTATTGAGATGCTACCTCAAGTGAAAATATCCAGTCAGAGCTCCCACTAGGGTTCAGATGTCCTTTTTCTGAATGTTTGAAATGCATTAAAACCTTTGAGGGCCTGTTGCTCGATGCCAAGTCCCAGTGAATGGCACTTTGCGATTTTTTCCACATACGGATCTTCATTCTGGGGGGAATGCTGATGAAAGGAGTATGCTTGTTGCACGACAACGCCCGTCTTCACACAGCCTTAGCTACGACTGCGCTCTTGGTTTCATTCGGTTGGGATGTTTTAAACCACCCCTCCTCGTATTCCCCTGTATTGGCACCATCAGATCATCATCTTTTCAAGCAGGTCCAAAAAAAGGTTCTGAAGTAAAGGAAGGAGCTGATGAAAGAGTTATTTTAGGATGGCATATAGTAGTTTGTGCCACGTCTCACCACATGCATTAAACGGGATGGCAATTATGTGAGAAAATAATCAACAAGTTTATCAACAATATCTTACAATTTCTTTTCATTAAAAGAAAGTACACTTAATTTCTGAACATAACTCGTATTAATTTTAATTAAATTGTATTTTACTTGAAATCCCTGCAACCCCTAGCTTGTATGGCCATTTTATTCTTGTTATTTTTAAGGATCAAATTTCAAATCGTTTTAATCTTGTCTGAAGTCAAAGTATAAAAATCTATGTAATACGAGTTCTTTTACATGTAAAACTGAAATGTTTTTAGTTTTAAGGAACTATTTTTTAATCCATTATTTTAAAAAACTGAAAACTTATCCGCTCCATTTAATAAATACTGTAGAAAGCCAAGATTCCGAAAGTACTGCAGGATTATATCCGCTTTAAACATTTTTACACATTTTTCAATAATAAACTAAATGAACAGGTGTCCAAGTGATAAAATGCGGTAGCGTAAAATTAAACAATTGAAATAAATTTTTCCAGCATGCACTTGAATACAACAAAGTGATGTTATTTAAATATGAAACAAGAGTCGTAACAATGCCACTTCATATAGGTGTAATAATTTTAAATGGGTTCAATTAGTGTGAGGGAAAAACGGTATCTAGGTTATATGTATTGCTATATTGTTTGCTATTCTAGGTAATTTAAGGTAACATTACGCCACAGAGGCATTGGATGTATGTACTTGAATCGTTCTACTCTCTATAGTACATAATAGGCTATAATCTAGCCACTGAAGATATAGTTTGATTTCATAAGATTCACACTCAGAGGTTGGTTGGTTGGCTAACAACCTACCTTAGAATGATCAGATCTATTGTAGAACTTCGACATAGAGATGGGCAAAGCAGTTCCTTTTAGTGAGTGAGTGAACTCCGACTCACTCACTGAAATGAACTAGTTCAGCGAACTAGTTCGAGTTCCTTTTGAAGATCCACTTACTCGGCTTAGTTCTTTTCAAGTTCGGATTGAATGTGAGTACCTATAAAAAAAGATCCTCACTAAAGAAGGAACTATACCTCTTTTTAAGCTCCAATTCTGAGGATCTAAGAAAAGTCCTCAAAAAAGGTCTTCACTCTACTTTTTTTCAAGTTCGTAAAAAAAACAAAAAAAAAAGGGTCATCACTCGGGAAAGAACTAGTTCTTTTCAAGCTGGCGAAACCAAAAGAAATGGGTTAGTTCACTCACTGACTTCAATGAACTGTCCTTTTGGATCAGTTCACTCATGAACGACCCATCTCTACTTTGACAGCGAACTCAAATTGTAAAACCAAAGAAATCAATACTGATATTGTGCTGTAACGCCATTGAAGAAGCCTCGACTAACTGTGATAAAATAAAATATGAAGAAAGGACCTAGTATAGATTGACGCTCTACTCAGGAAGAAATTTGCATATACTTATTTGTATCTTCTAAATATTTATACGTGCGGTTGCCGGTTGCATAAGGTAGTAATGGCATAATTCACAGCAATTAAGCATATTAGTCTCGAGGCTCCACTTTGAATAAGTTGGCCTTTTCAAACATGCTTTCAGGATGAGAGGATGTCACACAAAATCACATATTCTCAACGAAATGTGTGAAAAAATTAAGAAAATTTTTTTAAACGCATATTACCTATTTCTTATATAATTAACATGTATTTTTCATTAATATAATGCTAGAAAAAATCTTAAAGAAAGTCCTGTATAGATCAAATTTTAAAAAATTTACATTTTTATTACTAATATATGAAGTCAAACTGAAGCAATTTTTCAGGATTTTCATGACAAGAATTACATAAGACGACCACATTTCATTGAAAAGTATCATAGATAGTATAATGGCATTAGTATTGGTATATTGGTATTTCTAGAAGATAAATCAATGAAAAAATTATTGATTTTTAATAGTTATGCGTTTCGAATAATTTAAAAACATATGACACTATTTTTTTCTGTAAAATCAAAATTAGTTCGCTGATAGACAGCAAACGATGCAGACGTATTGTCCACGCCAAATTACACGAACGAAAAACGATTTCAATCTATTGAAATCCTCTCAAGAAAGAAATATCAAAATGGGATAAAAAATTGTCGCACCGCACTCATGGGGCCTTAAGGTGCGTTTCCATCTCTGCCGTTTTGTTTCATTTTACATACACAAAAAACTAGCTCTGTGACGTGCCGAGGCAATCGTCGGGAGTTGATTCAAGTTCAACTTTCTCGGCGAGAGCCGATACTAATGTGCCTTCGACTGAAAAATACGACCGTTTCGGCGCAGATGGAAACGATGATCTCAAAAGTGTGACGGGACACCAGAGTAGGCGATGCAAAGCGGCGGAGATGTAAACGCACCTTTAGATCCCATCTGGCGTGGGATTGATCATAAGATCTTAAAAAGCTAGAAACTTCAAACTCAGTCACACTAGTTGGGGTTCCTGGACACAGTAATATTGTGACAATTTGCAAATCAGTTAGCGAAAAAAAGAGCTGACTTAAAATTCAAAGAACGACTAGCTTTCTGTGAAATACTAACAGCTCCGCTAAATGAAAGACTGCTAGACTGGATTAAGATCCAAGATGACCTCCACTGGACAGTGCAGATAGTCCAAACTGTTGCTGGAAAGTCACTCCAAGAAACGAACCTCCAATTTGCTCAATATGAGCCAGTAATATGGATGTACCAATTCCAGCGCAGGTATCAGAACAGGTCAGGTCAAAAATCTGTTAACATCAGAACAGGTCAGGTCAAAAAGCTGTTAACATCAGAACAGGTCAGGTCAATAAGCTGATGGAGTGAATTTCTTATCAGTTTCATACAAGTCTATGACGTCACCATACAAAAACTCCTCCGTCAAAAAAGCTTCCTCCACCTGCGCTGGAATTGGTACATCCATACTACTTGAGCCAGAATCAAGTTTGGTGCAAGGATGAATAAACACAATAGCCCCATTGGGTAGTGATTCGAGATTTCATAATGCCCTCCAACTTTTGCAAAATCTGTATAAAAAATGTATATCACCTAGTCTCAATACTTCGATTTCAATATCATATTAGCAGTGTATGTACTTATGGCATAAAAGAGTTTATCGAATTAACGAAGAAAAACTAAAAAGTTACGTCAAAACTAATAGCGAACACTTCAGCCAAATTGTTCCCAAATTCCTCCGAAAATTTTGCATCTGAATTCTACTCCATCCATTCGATGCACTTATCCTTTCGTAAATTTAATTACTATTACATACAGCGTACCGTTTCTTCCCGTCAATTAGCGATTATTATTAACTTAACACTTACTTCCCTTTCTAACCTGTCCTCCCTACTCCTCCTCGCCCGCTCGTCACTAATTATTATCCTGCCCTTCAGACATATTGAGTTAAATACTTCGGGTTCGTCCCAACGGGTTCTGCTTCATTAGACAAATTGAATATTTTATGGTTGTCAAATTGCACTAGCGTGTACTCTGGAAGCTAGAACGTAGCTCGTTCAGTTCAGCATAAGGAGCAGGCAGAAAGGCGTGTGGAACTCAAATATTCACGACCATAAAACCAACTTATCCGCACTTCTGCTTAACACTTTGCCATTCGGCTATAAAATAAGCATAGTCCGTCCGGATTGTCAAGGACTGCTCAATGCTCTGCGGCCTGCGATGTTCCACATAAAGGACAAAAATTATATTTGACATTGCTATGATGACGGCACGAGTCCACCAACTTTACTGTATTTTTTGCCGTAAACTGAATGTGAATAATCGAGGAAGAGGACGAAACAAACAGCTATACCACACACAAACTATCCGCGCAAAGAGAATAAAATTAATGATCCGTGCGGCAAGGAAAAATTTGTCAGCTATTAAGCGCGCAACTTTGGGCAATCAGCAAGGACGGTTACAGTGAACGCGAAGAATAATAACATTTCGGCTTTGGTGAACACGCCTCACCGACTTTTATATCCCTAAGGACAAAAGAAAGGAAATTTTGTTTTTCAGTTGGTTAAGAACAGCTTATTGATGGTATCGAATACTGGAAAGCTCGTAATCAATTGGCCAAGCTCATTTTGTAAGCCGGCGAAAATTTCGTCCTGTTCACGAAAGATAAATTTTTACAATTGTGGTCATTTTTGTGGACCAAGTTCGGCAAGTCACCGACATTATGTCAACCATTTAATTAGGTCTGTAATAAGGAATCGATTGTGATGTGTTTTTTCTATTGCTTCTTTGAGTGTAGGGAAGCTACTGACGATTATTTAACAGCCAGAATTTATATAAAAAAACATTTTTTAGGATAATCAAAAACCAATCCCATTAAAATGGTATGAACGACGCAGCGGAGCATTTAAAGGTAGAGCAGAAAATATTCATACTGAAAGACTTGGAAGGAATGTTGTTGTCATTGCTTACTCATGCATTACTTCTAAGGCGTATAAAACTTTTTTTAAGGATACCAAACTGGACTTGGTATGTAGGTGGTTAGCCTTCAATACACAGTAGTGTACAATCCAATCATCTGGGAGATCGGAAATCGGGCTGTATATCGCAGTGTATGTATTATAATTTTTAGTGCTGTTTCCCTATTAACAAAAACACGAAAAATTCATGGGTTCTTGTGACGCATAATAAAAACCAAATACAGAAGAACTCTATTCCAGCCGACTAGTAGATACGAAAAAAGCAATAAAAGTCCGTCAATCCGTCTGTCTGCCGTACGCCGTACGTCTACCGGTATGCGCAAAATCGTTTGAAGGATCCTAGCTCTCAAACCTTTAAAGCTCTTAAATTAGTAGATTGGGTTGGCACCTTGAAGTGATCATATTTTGAAGGGTAGTTATATTAAAGGGGAGGGGGGGGGAGAACCGTTTTAGACGGAAAATTTTGGTTTCTAGATCTCAGCAACCCCTAAAGCTAGGAAGCTTAGATTTGGAATTTGTATAGAACTTTGATAGTGGACTCATTTGCAAAAGAATACCGATATGGGTGAAGGGGTGTGAGAGTGGGGTGAAAAAAAATGCGTACGAAACGCAAAACAGGCGAGATCGATACATTCTAAAATCCATATCTCCTAAACAGTTAATTTCACCAAGTTGAAACTTAATGGGTATCTTTGAGTGAGGGTAGTGACGTACTGGGGTGGGTGGTGAAAAACTGTGTATTAAAATATCTCACGAACCAATTGTACTAGAAAAATACAATTTGTTTTGTAAGTAAAGGTCGATAAATGGAGTCTGCAGAAAGAAAATTTTTTTAAAGGGGCGGAGGAGCATTAAAGTGAAGGGGATAAGAATTTTTCTAAAAGTTCACGTCTCATATCTCAAGAACAGTGTAAGATAAATTCTTAAAATTTGTACCTTGCCTAAGTGCTATAAATTTTACAACTTAGCTGTTAAGATGATAAGTCTAATCTCTAAAACATTATTGTTCTGTTAATGCATTTTGAATTATTATAAAAAAATATTGTTTGAGCTTGAGTTTGAGTAAAATTTGTACCAAACGTAGGGCTAATAGATCCCTAGTAGAAACAAAAATTAAGGATGTGGGTGTAGAGGGTGAGAGTGGGGGAGGGTGAAAAGGAATAGATTCTGATTTTTATATCTCGAGAGCCCATAACGACATAAAGAAAAGACTTAGTATTTAGAAAGAGCTAAAGTAATGGCATATTGGAAAAATATAATTTTGTGTAAGGGTAGTATGGTACTGGGGTGGAGGCTATTTTCCCTAACTATGGAACAGCTTATGCTAGAAAGTTGAAACTCGGTGTGTATATGCAAATCAACTAGATCAGGAATTCTGATGTAAAAAAAATTTCGAATATCTTTAGGCGTTCAAAAGGGGGTTGGTGAGGGGGAAGGTGACGAACGCGTTTTAGACGAAAATTTTTGGTTTCTAAATCTCAGCAACCACCTATGGTGGGAGGCTGAAACTTTGAATTTCTATAGAGCTTTGATAGTGGACCCATTTGCCAAAAAATTTCGGCTATGGGTAAAGGTGTGAAGGAGTGGGGAGGGGGAATAATGCTTTCGAAACGCAAAAATGCCAAGATCGACACATTCAAAGATCCATATCTCCTAAACCGTTAATGGCAAGCTATTAAAACTGAACAAATATTTGTAGTTATACTAGGAGAGTAGATTGAAACAAAATTTTTGGGTGGGGGTATTGTCGATCAGTTTTATAAAGGACTCAGTCCAGTCCGAAACGTCACACAAAATAAATTTAACAGTATTCACCGGAAAATCTTGTATTTTCAACAACAAAAAAAGTTTAAAAACCTTACCCCGCCCTTAATCTACAATGTAATTATTATCGAATCAATTTATCCTTTTGTACAGAAAGAAGAAAAGTACTGTAAGAAGAACAACTAAAAGACAACTTCAAAACTTCCCATTTTTTCATAAATTTTTTATTGAGCTTATTTCGAATACTTTTCCATTAGTCAGTTAATAAGTTAAGTGTTATAATCATTCCGAAAAATTAAGCCATCCGAGTCCTGGATCACAACGCAAGGATATCACAACAAAAGTTCTACCCGGTTTTCTTTCACCGGTCAGTTGAATAATTTCTTCAGATTTCTTGATTAATTTCGCTAAGGGATGAAATCGCTACGGCCGCGATGGAAAGAAAAATGACGGACGATGAAAACTTACTTGCTTCTAAGGGAAGTTCGAGTGCGGCGAAGGTGGGAGGGTCGTATTGACAATGTCATAACGAATGGCCAAAAGCAAAAAAGGAAACTTCTCGGGATTTTTTTTCTTTTTGTTTCTTTTTTTTTACATTTGAATTTTTCTTCGAAAAGTTCGCCCACGTGTTTAAGTTCTTTTTTACATTAAGAAATTGCGAGGGGGTTGAGAGCTGATCGGAGGCAAACAGGAACTTCATCTTACCCCGTGCTTGTCTTGATAGGAAAGGGAGGGTGAAAAAACTTTTGTAATATTCCTAAAAGTACATTTTCCAAGATAATGGTTTCGGCTACGTTTTGCCCCCTGTTGGCCCCGCGTATTTATATTCCTAGAGGTGCACTTATATAGTCCTGAAATTGGCTTTGGGCAAATAAAACGGAAGTAGATGGGGTCTTTTCCAATGGGGGTGGAATGATTTGGGGGTTTGTTCGGAACGGAATCGATTGACATGATTAATGGAAATTTCGTGAAAAACTTTTCCATTCTTGTTAAGTGTATTCAGTCTCAAATATTCGAATAGAACGAGTGACGAGTGGTTCGAATAGTTTCGATTCTATGGTTTTAGAATTGTGGCCAAATGAAATTGTCAGACGGATTCGAGGATATTTGCAAAAGTTCGAGATGGGAAAACCGACAAGTGGAAATTCCGTTGATACTTTTCGGACTAAAATATAATGCAAAAGTTTTCGATTCGAAATCTTTGTGCCCAAGTCTATAATTTTCCCAATAACGATGTGCTCGGAATCGCTTAAAGTTTATCCACTAGTCGGAGCGATTCATAGCCTTTTATTTTCATTTAGAGCGAGTAATAGAAGAAGTTTTTATAAGTACTCTTGGATCAGTTTCCATCGGAAAACTCAAACACTTTATGCACATAGTGTCTGCTCTATTTACGAGCAAGTTCAATCAAATAAATCGAAGTGTTCCTGGGAGTTGATTAAATTTATGTTCCATAAAGTACAAGGACTCTTGTAATGTTACCCAAGATAGTTGTAAAGTAACTCATATCATGTACGTTGTAACAACATTGTTCAATCGATACACTTGCTTCACGTCTCATTTCGTTATGAGTGGAGCAAATTCATCAGTGGGGTGGAGGTTCTTGTTTTAATTACTGCCTAATGGCAGCCGCTGTCTAAGGATGCCTTTGGCTGCAGTATCCTGGAATTGAGATCTAGAAGAGAAGATACCTGAATGTAAGTCTCAAGTAGGAGTAGTTATCTTGGAAGCTAACGAGACAAATGGCGTCCTGGCTGTACGATGCCAGTAATTAAATATATGTACCTACACACCGATAATTGCTTAGCGGAAATGGGCTTGATTAAATTGAGCCAATCAGTAATTTATTTCAGTGCAATTTAAACTAATTGATCATGGCCTAATTTATTTTAACTCATTGCTAAATGAAGACAAAATTTGAATAGAAAGACGACAATTAGATACTGTTTATGGCCGGTGAGCGAATGAAGCGATTTAGGTGATTTGCCACCAAAAAAATAACAAATTACGTACTAGCAAAATCGTCACCTCCTAAATAATGGAAATGAACCATCCTTCATAAATTCTCAGAGGGAAGAAGCAAAAGGTCAAATTCAAACAGGCTTGCAAATGGTTCAATGAAGAGCTCCAGAATGTACAGATAACTGCAAGCCTGCAGAAGATGCTTTTTGGGGATCTGCATCGCAAAAGTAGATGTTTCTAAGACGGCTGATGGAACATATTCAAGATGAAATGGAAGATGTGTTCCAAACGTACTTCCCTGGATGCCATCTTGAAGGATTGAAGACAACGGCATTTCTCTGCAGACAACGGCAAAAGAATAACAACCGCAAAAGCATTTGAAGGCTCGTAGCTCATAAGCCCCTTGAGATATTAAGTTAAAATTTGTATGGTGGGAATAATGGGTGAACCCTACAAGTGGTATCTTTTGGATGGGTTGGGGGTCGCAGGGGCGAGGAGGGGAGCGTTTTGGACGAATTTTGGTTTCTTGATCTCAGGAACGGTTTATGCTAAGCGGCTGAAAGATGGAACTTCTGTAGAACTATGGCACTGAAGTGGTTTGAGAAACCATATATGGTGGCTCTGGGAGATCCTGTATCATGGCAATCTGGTCTACTCGATTTTGAAGAAGGTACTGAAGTCTGGTACACGGACGGCTCTAAGGCCTGCAGTGTGCGTACTTGGACCCAATTGTAAACTATGGTTGTCGCACAAACACCCAGACAGTGTTTCAAGCTGAGGCACATGCCATTGAGCTGTATGCAGGTAAACTTCTATAGAATAAACCAGAAGGCGCTACGGTTATTATCTTATTTGATAGCCAAGCTGCACTGGTAGCGCTGAAATCTTATTGTTTCCGATCTAAGCTTGTGTGGGACTGTCATACTCTTCTTAACGAAATAGTACATCATAATAGTCTAACCCTGATGTGGGTGCCAGGAAAAAGGAGTATTCCGCATAACGACCGACCCAGCTAATCGTGGAGCCCATGTTCCAATGATTCGTCCGGAACCATTTTGTAGAGTAGGTAAAAATGCTTCATCAAGGATGGCATTTTAAAGTGGGTAAATCTTCAGGTGGAAGATCATTGGAACTTACTTTCAGGATTTTCTAAAGTAAGAGAACGTCGGAATTTTCAGGACATTATTTCCTTAATTATCACTTTAAGATCACCGGGAAAAGTATCACTAGATACATGTCGATTTTGTGATACGACATCTGAAACTACGGTACACATTCAGTGTGATTGTAATGCATTGGCCAGATCAAGAAGGCAGATTTACTCTCAACTATGAAGACCTGTTGAAGACTTCCATGAGTTAAATTATCTCCTTTCTTAAGGGAATAGATATGGCCTAGGGAGTTGTTAAGAACCAGGAACAAAAGACCTCTTATTCGAGAAACATTAAGTCTTCTATAGGCTCTACCAAACAAATCTATATATATTAAAGAGGGTATCTGTATGTGGGTATGTGGGTAGGTTCCCTACAGACTCCTAATCCGCTGAACCGATTTTTATGAAATTTTCAGGGAACATGTATGGATGGTTCCTGGGAAGTTTGGTCCAGATCGAATGAAAAATAAAAGTTTTATTTTAATTTTTAAAGTTTTTTCACAATTTTAGTACCCTGGTGCTCTAATGGTTTGCTTACGCTTTCCTATACTATTCATCGGATTACGATGAAACTTCGCTGATATATTGAGCACACGCCCGCGAATGATGAAGGATGGGGGATGGGGGATGGTGGATGGAGCATAGAAGATTGAGGATGGGGGATATAGGATGGTGGATAGAGGATGGGGATGGTAGATATAGGATGGTAAATAGAGGATGATGGATGGAGGATGGATGGATGGATGGATGGGGGATGGTGGAAAGAGGATGGAGGATGGTGGAAAGAGGATGGAGGATGGTGGTTGGAGGATGGAGGATTTTAGATGGAGGATGGAAATGGATGATAGAGGATGGTAGGTGTTGGATAGCGGATGATGAATGGTGGTGGAGGATGGCTGATAGAGGATGGTGGAAAGAGGATGGTGTACGGTAGATATAAGATGGTAAATAATGGATAGATGATAATGGATGGAGTATGGATGGATGAAGGATGGAAGATGGTGGTTATAGGATGGAGGATGAAGGATGGTGGATAAAGGATGGAGGATGGAAGATGGCGGATGGTGGATAGAGGATGGTGGATGGTGAAAAAAATGAAAAATGTAAAATGAAGAATTAAAAACTATAACGACACCGCTGAAAAAAGAAAAATTTTATTTATGACAGGTGGGTTAAAAATATGTCCGTGATCATATTTACATGAATTTCGCTATATCTTTTAGATATGTCGAGTTATCAAATTAGGATCATTCCATCAAGAATCGTTGTGACCTTACCATCGCCGATTCTTTTGAAAATGTTGTGTACTTGAAAAATTAGTGGAAAGAAAATATAATTTCATTTTTTCTTTCTATCTCATTTTATCTATCGGGGTAAAAACCCGATGAACATCATTGCTTCTCAATTTGATGACCATATAACATACTATAACTAGGGGTCTTTATATACATATAATAAGTACCTGGAAAAGGATTTCTAAATGTTTCTATATCCAGCCCCTAACGGGGGTGTAAAAAGGTTTTATACATTTTTACAATATATTTCTTAGATCGGAAAGAATTTTCATTATTGCAAGCATCTCAGAAATTGATCAAGTTTTCTCGAATTCCGAGAATCTTTTGAATTTGCTTTTACTTCTATCGATTATGAATAACCAGAAGTATGTATGAAACGTTATTTTCTATCGGTGACTTCTACCCAAAAATAATGAAGATATGTTGGCAGATTTTGGAATGGCTACATGAATAAGTCTTCTTTGTTAAAATCAATAGACTTATCCAGAAATGAGAAATGAGGGGAAAAAAATGTCAGTCCGTTTGTGCGCCGTTCGCAAAACGTTTGAAAGCTTACAGTTCTCAAAGTCTTTGAGCTATTAAGTCAATTTTTTTTGTTGGTGGATTGATCAGACCGCTTCAAGTGTATCAATTCTGATTTTTCTGCGTAGGTTTGACGCGAGTATCTACTGCGCTACTGAAGGCGTTTTATTTTCATTTCAGTACAAAGCAACATATATATTTTTCGTCGTAAAATTCAAAGAGATAAGTAGAATTACACGTCGTAAAATTCAAAGAGATTAGTAGAATTACACGAAAAAGAACGTAATTTTCAATTCATATATAATTTTTCAAGTAAATTGTAGGGTTCAGTCGAAAACTACATGAACAATTTACCAATACTAGTAATTTTGTGTAAAAGCGAATAAAATGTGTACTTTTACAAGAAATTAAATATACTGGAAATTTCAATTAAAAGTTGGATTGAAAATTCTATTTTTGTAAAATAGTGCAGATTCCCTGGATATCGCAGATGTAGCCCTAGCATTATTGAAACGTAATGAGATTAAGTCTGTAGTTACCACCCCCGGGATTTTGTCGATTTACCTATCACGAGCAAAATAAAAACTATGCTGAGGAACTTTGATAAAAAACTTAGACTACACAAAAGGACGTTCCAAATTCAATGGATGCACTTTAAGCCAATTGCACCCAAAAGAATAGTTCCAGAATGGCACCCAAGACGAACTTCCGTTGATTGAAGATTTAGCCAGTAGACAGTTCTTCTTAATAACTAATCTAAGGGTTGAGGTATCGATGTTATTCTGTGGAGAACTCTTGATGGGCTCACTTCAAAACCACCCTCTAGCCCACATGATTCTGTTGTTCCAATTATTTTTCGGGCACAGCACATGTATTTGTTACGTAATACCATAGGCACCATGTTTGTACTTTTGTCTTCATCGCAAACATAATTAATTGCAATGATTCGCTATGAATCATGGCAAATTGGGGGTGCTGGAAATTGGAAAACTTGAAATTACTTCCGTCTACCGAGAAAGTCTGAAACTCTAATTTCGAGTGTTTCGCCATTAAAAATTACCGGAGTAAATTTCGATATACTGAAATAAGGACTTTAGGGTGAAGTTGGCATGAAGGTTGCGATTGCAAGACCTTAAGAAATTTTATGTACGGCACGGTATACACGCATATATTAATTTCTTTGGGGTGGTCTTAGGTCCGTATAACCTTTGAGGCTGCTACTGTCTGTACATTTGATTTTGACGGTGAATAGCAAACGGGGGGTGGTTGGGAGCGTAACCTCGGTATAGCCACAACGGGGAACGTACTTGCTTGTCGCTACCGTGCATTCTAATTTCGCTCGGAACCGTACCGGAATTTCCAAGAATTTTGTGCTCTTCTGTGGTTCTTTATATGAAATATATGGTATCCGGGTCGCAGGTAAGGATATTCTATTAGAAAAGTCCTTGCAGATAGGTGGATTAAAGCCTCATATTTACATTAGATATATGCGAAAAGATAGAGCTGCTGCCAGGTCCTTAGAATAAGGGAAACTCGCCGGGGATTTAGGGTTTCGAGAAAGGGTTTTTGCGGCAATTCGTAGTATACTCCAGTGTGTGATGCGATCGTGAAGAAACCCCATTGGTGAACGTTGTTCATTCGCACGTGATTTAATTTACATATTGAGATGAATTCAGAATGTCTTCGGGTTTTTTTTTAACGTCAGAAAAGACAGCCGACAGCCAAGGAATTTTTTAGACGATAGCATCGCTATTGCGTGAACACCAAGAAAATAGAAAAATTCACAACATGTCATGACTGCATTCATTACGTAGCACATGTCGTATTAAATTATTTAATTTTTTCTTTGTGCATGATGTATTACTATGAAGGATGCTACGAGCAAGGGTGGAACAGCTAAACATCATTAAATCTCCGTTTTTTATACCTACCGAGAAGTTTAATATTCTGCTTCGTTATGATAATTTCATTCCAGAGATGAATGGCAATGTTTTAAGATTCATATCTTATGTGTATGGATTTGTTTCATTTTTATTTTTTCAAACTTGAAGAGGCGGAAGAAGCTGATGATTCTGAAAAATAACATTTGCTTTACCAGGGATTACTAATTAGGGCTGCGATTCCATTGAATTGTACAGTGCTGAATGAACTGAACATTTTTTGGATATCATTAACTGAGAATTAAACATTAGCTACTACCATTAACTTCAAAAGGAATCAAACATTAGTCTTTCTCTATATAGAATAGATATATATAAATTTGTTCGATTATGTAGATATAGTAAACACTAAGGTTATATCAATATGCCCCAAGGACGCCTAAGGGAGTGGAGCATAGCAGATTCAGAACATTAACATGGGTGAAAAGATTGTAGTGAACATTTGCAAGTGTGGAAGGTCACATTTGAGTAGGCTCAAGCCAATGATTCAAGGGATGCCAATATTAACCACCCCAACAGAGGTGTCTTTTGAAAGGCTGATGCCGAAGTCTTAGTTCGAAGAGCTCATTCGACTTAAGGGGGTCATCCCGTGTGCAGGCTCTTTTTTTATACCTTTTTCGGGGATTTGTTTTGGAGAACTTAATAATGATACAACTGTGAAATTTAACCCACATATAAATGCACATGGTGAGCACACCTAGACACGATTGCGCTGTTCTGTTTATCTCAAATAAAAAAATGAAACGTCATTTTATTCTATGAAGTTTGAACTAGTTTCTGAACTAGGATTATCAAAAAATATTGAACAGTTAATTTTTGGCAACTTGTTGAACTTTTTATCGTCAATTTTGGCGTGTTTTTACGACTTCTTCAGGTCATAAAAAAAACAGCTTAATTAATCACAATTATCCTAGTTTGCAAACTGTATACATGTGTACTGAATAAGTTTACCAAATTTCAAAGAAATTCGTTAGATAGATTTCGAGATATCGTGTCTACCGATTTCAAAACTACTGTTTTGAGAAAAACGCGACTAAACTTATCATGTTCGATGCAATAAAAGAGCTTAGAGAATATAGCGGTTTGTAACGTCCGAACGGCTACGGATATCGGAATATCACTTTGCCCACATATTCTACACTATATTTGGATGTAATTTATGCTAAGAAAAAAAAAACATTTTTGGAAAGCGTCACACGGGATGACTCCCTTAATGATGAGTCGCACCCGAGGCACTGAATCAGTTGCCTGAAGAGATATCTGAAGAGATATCTGAAGAAGCAAAGCAAGATGTGATGGTATAAAAAAAACTAACATGAAAAGGGTTTGTAACTGATAAACGAAAAGAGCTGCTAAATCGGGTTGGTTACCGTACATGCCCGTGCGCACGGGGGGGTTTTGGGGGTTCAAACCCCCCCCCCCCCCCCCATTGGCCTATTTTCATAGGGAAGTGAGGACCTTTTTTTTTTTTTTTTGTAGGTCATCACATTTAGTATGGGAGAACATGATAAAACCCCCCCCCCCCCATCATACATTCCTGCGCACGGGCCTGTTACCGTATAAGCGTGAACGACTTTCTGAATGCAACGACAATTGTTTACGCTTAAAGTGGAAGCCATTAAAGCGATAGACACTGTGGCCGAACAAGCCAACCAATCAAGGCGGACACAATTAGAGTGCCCGGAATACAACGTCAAGTTAACGTGTTCACCAAAATGAACTACCGGTTCATCCCATTCACTTAGGATTATTTCATGGGATCAGCAAGCACCATATTAAGACGCTTGTGCTTCTAACCTGCAGTGCTGGAGATGACGAGCAGCGACTTTTTTGAAGCCGGACGATTTCTCGCAAAGGACTGCCAATAAGCACTACTCGTATGCTACTATAAGGATCCTTCTCACATTTATGTTATACTCCGGTCTTGAACACAAAAAATGTCAAATATTTTAATACTAGGCTACTATGTATTTTCATTTACTGCTACCTGGCAGCAAACGCTCCTTACAAAAACCAAAGATTATCTATAAGAAGACTGGACACATAATACGCATGCTTTTTTTTGTGTAAAAAAGCCAAAAAAAAACATTGTATAAACGGAACAAAGAAATCCGATTGAACAATTTCAATTCCATATTTTTATCCAAATTCACATGCGAAGAAAGGAGTACGCTAATATGCAAAAATTAATGGTTACATATTCGCATCTGTGTGTATCATTTTGCACAACGCACGTAATAGAAAGCATTTTTTGCGGCTGTTCTATTCCCAAGTGTTTCAGCATACAAATTTATAGGAACAATATGAGAAATGAAATCACATCAGCTGAGCTGTGTCTGCACTTCATTCTGTTATAATTTTTTTATATGCGCTCTATAAGGATGTCATTGAATTGGTGAGTGCGACTCGTTATCACTTTTTATCTCTTTTCTTATCATGCGATTGCTATCTACTTCCCTCATTTAATTAATTAAAGAAACCGGGGGAAGATTTTGATAAGAAAAATACTGCGTAATGTTCCTACTGTCTTCTTGTAGATAGTCATTGCAAAAACGTTCAATTTTGCTTCAAAATGCTTCAAAGTACTTCATACAAGAATGACGTCTTATCGTATATGGTCTTAGTCAGTACTACGACGAATAAGCGGATTGAGTTGGATGGATGCTCATTAAAAAAAACAAAAACTCCTTTGTTTGAGGAATTCGCGAATCGGATGATTCGCTGCCCGATTCAGCTGTATATTCCTGACATACGGGAGACAGAAGTGTCTTCCAGAACAAATTTTATTTTTTAGTTATCTATGGAAGAATTAAGAACTTGTAAATGTGTTCTAAAAACACATTTAACAAATTATAAAAAAAAATTAATGTTGAGTTTCATATATTCTAGCACACATAGAGCTATATATATAATGGAGATGGCGTGCAGCGACTTTTTTAAAGCCGGAGGTTTTTTCGCAAAGGACCGGCGATATTCACTATGCTACTGTCAGCATCTTACTCACATATATGTTAAACCCCAGTGTTAAAAAGAAAAAAAGCCCAACCTTTAATTACTAGGCTAATATTTGCATTTCACTGCCACCGGGCATGAAACGCTCCATGCAAAAACAGTCGCTTAAACATCAAAATGCTTCACAGTGCTTTATACAGAAACGGAGTGTTGCCATCTCCGTTATATACAGCTCCATGGATGAAACGTTAGGTGATCTTCAGTGCCATTTACCTTTAGTATAAGGATGCGATGGCAAAAATTTCGCTACAATATAATTCGCGATAATGAAATTGATTTCAACATCGCATATATAGAATATTGCTAAGCAATACTACCAGTTGTAAGGGTGTTTCGGATAGTAGGCATGATACACCCTCTGAAGTCTCTGAGTCTATATGCCATCCGATAACAAAACATTCTAATAAATTGGCCTATCCAGTGAAGGTTTCCCAACTCCCATCAGCGATTCATCAACAGTCGGAGGGTTCGTGTTGGGGTTTCACTCCACTGACGCCGTAAAACAACAAACATTTGTTCAATAGGGTTTGTATTTAAACTCGGTTTGTTTGACCTTAAACAATATAATACCCCAATTACATATTGGGCCAAGGTAAGCCAGCGCGAATTCGGACAAGTGTGCGAATGCTGCAGTGCTCACATTGGCTTGAGTCGTAAGCTTCAGTTGTCAATTATCAGCTGTTTTAGTGACAAACCCTTTGATTTGTGTCGAAAAACCGACACAGCGGCGAGGTAGAACCAGCGCTGACAAGTGGTAGGTAATGCACACAAGTGAACTGTTCACATGTTGGCGCTTGGACGCATTTGCTTTGGTTGGCCCAACATGGCATAAGGATGTGAATATGCGAAACGAAAAAAGTTTTGGTTATTACTTCCTTTCGGTGCACATATTTTAATTTATAATTTATTTTCGCTACCCTGAAATTTTGTTTTTGGGCCAGAAGTCTCTAAAAAGCAAAATTAATGTTCGTTTCTCTGCCACATTTTAGACGGGAAATTTTAGATTGGAACCATTTCCAAGAAAACCAAAAATGTTTATGGAAGGAGGGGTATTCGAGTGAAATCATTTTAAAACTAATATCTTCTGATGGTTGAACGAACAGTTTTAAGGAACGTCAAAAAATTAGTAAGAATATAACAGTGAACAAAGTACCTAGTGTTGTGATCAGGCACGAACGCAGGGGGGTGTTTTGGGGGTTCAAACCCCCCCCCCCCCGCCACGAAATGATGTAATTACAAGCGCATAACCAAATGTAACTTATACTCGACGCGTAAATTTGTCTGAAAACCACCCCTGAAATAATTTTTTGTCTGAAAGTACAACCCCCCCCCCCCCCCCCCCGAAATAATTTTCTGCGTTCGCGTATTTATTAAAAAATAATTTAAATTAACTTTTACAGAATTCATATTTATGTAATTAAATGATGTTGATAAAATTATTTTAAGGACCTTTCTAATCGAAAGTAATATTCAATCTAACCAAAAATTTATTTTATTTTTCGATTTTCATACGCGGATTACTAAATTTACAATTTATAAGAAGTTCAAAGTCCCCGACTTCTTTGATTTGAAACAGTGCCGTGACGTGCACTAAACCAGTTTAGGTGGGTGGCCGCTTAGAGCGACCAAAAACATAGATCACCGTTGCGATCCCACATGTACGGGAAGAAGTGCCCGTTTGTCCAAGACCATATCTTAGGTAAACCACCCCGTTGGCCTGACAGACTTCAGCAGCTTGTCTAGCTTAGGCCGAGCGCATGCTTCAGACTAAACAGTCGGGCAACTGTTTAATCACATCGACATGCGCACACTCTTACCTCCCCGACTAAACTGCAGTCGTTGTTCATCCGCCTATTACTCAACCACCGGCCGAATGTTACAGCCAATTGGTACTAGAGAAAACCGCTCGTGTGTCAGATTTTTAATTTAGTCAGTGTGTGCATCTAGATAAGCCGCCTTGAGTCCAATGCGAGAGTTTAGTAACACATCGATCGAATGAGATGTGGCCTGCCTATTAAACTATTTAGTTTGGACGATTGATTCAGTGTGCGTCCTTCCAAATAGCTTTATGGCAATTAGCCATTCAACTAAACTACCGGACCATTTTAAATCTCTAAACTGAATGTAACTCTTAATGTTTGCGAATTCGCCCAAGACCATGGCGAATCGCGTACCTAAAGTACGTTTCCGCCACAGAGCCAGATCAGGGCATTCGCAAAGCTTATGGAAAATAATCTCGAAATAGGATGCACTACAGCTGCGTCACAGATCTGCATAGTCCGCTACACCTAGTCTTCTGACGTGCCGGCCAATAAGGCTATGGCTCGTCAGTACACCAATCAGGATACGAAGAGTATCCTAGGTCTTTTGCAACCAATTCTGTTTTTCTTCGCATTTCACAGATGGCGCTTTCCGATCTGTTATCAACAAATTCTTACAACTATCAGCTTTTAAAGTTTTAAAGTCTTCTACTGTTTTTCTCAGGTGTATCAGGATACAAGGTGGTTTTTAGAACGTCGAATAAGGAGAAATATGGATGAAGTGTAGAACAAAATGAACAGAATGTTAAAATCTTTAGGGGTTCGTTTCATCTAACAAACTATCAGCAAAAGCAATTTATCTTTTATTAAACCATGTTCCAAAAAGAAAATGTTGGGTTAGTTTTAATGAAATTGCCATTTCCTTCGGGAGCCGGCCAAAAAGAACCTTTTCCCCGGAACGTTTCGATATTTGACATTTTTAAAATATCGACCCTTAAGAGAACTACCCTTTGAATTTATTTCCCATTAACCTCTCGGGATATTTCCATTAAATGCTCCCCTTTTTGCACTTATCTGTCTGATAAATTTCTCACGAAAATATAAAATGAAAAGCGGCAGAGGTGCGAGTTCGAAATACAAATTTATTGCCATATCGAAATATTTCAATATCTTTTTTTTTTCATATTACTCAACATGAGTCAAATATGCATAATAAATCATATCAACCCTCGATGCACCCCCGACGCACAAGCTCCAAAATACTACTCGGCACGTTCACTGGCACGGAACTTATGTGGCAGATGGAGGTCGCCGACTTGTGTCCACTTGTTTATCAATTAAACTTTTGTTGTTGTTGTTGTTCGATTCAGGGAAGAACGCAAGGACGAACCCCGCGATGGATAACACCCAGTCCGGGAATCGTTCATTGAATACACGAACCTTTCCATTATCTCATTTATGAGTGAAATTTGGCGGAAAGCTTCCATCGATATATTTTCATTTGGATGTAGCTATTAGCTGTAGGGGACAGGTTTTTCCGAACCAAAGGCATGTCCTTATACGTTCTCTGGCACCGGTATCCTTCATAATTCCGATGGTTCTGAATATTTTGGCTTTCCCCATCTGTTGCCCGGCATCCCTAGCTCCATATATCGCATCACATTCGAAAGTGCCACTGGTACATGCGGTATCCACCATACACCGTACCTACCCTTCAACGATGGCCAACGAACCAGGATAAATCATAATTTATTTGGATTGTGGGAGTGGGCAAGGGAAATTGGGTCGATGTGGGGTTTCGAGTAATTTCAGCATATGGGTTTATAATGTACGATTTCATATATGAAATCAAGCCCGCGCAGTATCCAGTCACATGTGTTCGCCGTATACGTTTCTACATCCATGTAGACTTTATATTTCCCGGATGACGGGGGAGAAAAATTGTGATGCCTGGGGCTGAAAATTTATGGACCCACAGACGGAAGCTAGTGTTGAAAATTCTTCCTAGCTTCTGGCAAGTATGTGGTGGCGGTGGTGGAGGTGGTTGCTAGCTTGCAACCGGGAAAATTCGGAAAATTGTGAAAATATGCTTAATGCGGATTTGTCTGGAATCCGACATTATGGAAAAGAAGTACCGAGATTTTCTTGTCGAACTGTGTGTTGTGGTGTATGTTCGCGGTAACGAAATTGCTCCTTGCTTCCATAACAATCCAAGGAAATTATTACATCTAGTCGGCGAATTGTTGAGTTAGTGGTTAAAGTTCAGTAAGTTCTCGGATATTTTGATGAAGGCGTAAAATTTAATGTGGTATTGGAAATTATCTGATACAAGAAAAGGGCACAAGAAGTAGGTCGAAACACAGAAGGAAAGGAAACTGTTTTATTTATTTCTTCCTTCTAGTTAGAACCTCTAGTTTCAGAGAAAGAACGCGGTCCACTAAGTACTGTTCCTATTTCTAGAATTACGTCGGTCGTGACCGATTTGGTCGAAATGACCGGGTCAGTAATATGATCGGATTAACTCGAGCATAGAGATATACATATATACTGGAGATGACAAGCAGCGACTGAGATGAAGGCGGGGATCGTTGCATTTACTATATACGAACTTGTTTTGTCTCACTCACTCACACACTAAAACCACAACAATTTAATATAATGACCCTATTTGATCTTACTTCTCTGCGACTTCAAGGAGCTTTATACAAAACTGGTGGCCTGTCATCTCCAGAACTTCTATAAACTCGAGTCACACGAAATAAAACAAGTCCATCACTCGGACACTAAATTATGTTGATAGACGAACATTGCATAAGTCCGACTTTCCATCGCTCGGTCGGTCCTTGATAGTCATTGTTCAAAGTCAGTCAAATTTCAAAAATGAAATCATCAGAATATTTATTGATGTTTTCATGGTAAGCTACCATAGAAGCCATTATGATTAAATGTTTGTAGCTTTCCGGTGTCAGTGGAGTGAAGCCCCAACATAAAATCCCCGGCTGTTGATAATTCGCTGTCCTAGAGAATATAACAATTGGAAAACCTTCACTGGAGAGACCGGTTTTCTATAAGATTGTGTTAGACTAGGTCCGAAGGTGCTGTTTCGTCATCGGATGGCATAGACTCTTCAGAGGGTGTATTCTAGCCTACTATTCGAAATACCCTGACAGCTGGTGGAATTGCTGAGGAAAATTGTATATAGCGATATTGATACTGATTTACAATCGCGAATTATAAACTTAGTAAAAAATTCTAGTCTCTTCTGGTGTCTGCTTTTTAAGGATAGTGAAGTAACAAAGGGTATTAGAAAAAAACTACAGGCAGACTAGGCTCAACTTTATTATTTCCGAGTTAAGTCCAGGAAGCAGGTAAGGTTGGAATCAAGTAAATCTTCTCGAACATTGGCATCAATATTTTTAAACATGTTTTAACGCAAACATTTAAATATCTCGATTTAAAAATAAAGTGACACTTTCAAAATGAACGGCTCATATAATGGACACATTTCTTTTCGGTAGCTCTTTCTCGACGTTACTATCCCTTACCCCGATTTCTGTAAGTTTTCAAGATTCAAAAACATGAAGCTTTTCTTTATTGTACTCCACCACCTCGATTGGGGCATAACCATCAATCGCAAAAATTTTAAGTTGCTATGTGGAAGGGTTCCTAAGATATTAAGCCTCTTTTACACCTCAGTGAGTAAAAATAATAAAAATTAATTTCGTATTTCATAAACTTCTACATAAGTATCAAATTGCAATTTCCTATCAGAAGCGGTTTCTTACACCCACTCCTACACCAAAACTATCATAAGCCCCCATCAACCTTTAAAGAATACACCCGAATGCATCTCCCTCATTCAAATACTCAATTTTTTTAATGCTCCTCTACCAGATGTTCCCATCTAAGAACCAAGTTTCAAATTCACAGCGTTAGTCGTCCTTTTCTTGTCCTCCGCCTTGTACCGAGACCAAGAAAATGATCAACCCTAATACGGAACTTCCCGATTCAAGCACTATACAAATTTTAAGCGTATATTTTTGGGGTGCTTGAATTATGACGTATCGATTACAATACTTTATTATTAAAACATAAGAAAGTAAAACCGGACTGTGACTTTGGAAATCCAGTATGAGCATGTTATGCTTGGTTAACTACGTTGATAATTTACATACCGTACGTACCTATCCTTCGTACTCGCTCATCCTAACCACCAAAGCATACGTTCATAACTTACATAAGCCCGGAACACAATGCATCCGTTCCGTCATGACAAGGGAGGTTATGTGATCCGTAAAAGTTGAATGTCAACTCGTCCGTTTCGTTCCCGTACGACCTTTGTGTGCATTTCTATGGCCAGTCCATGAGGTCTACTTTGACAGCTGAACGGAACGGGAGCATTGTGTTCGGGACTTTACTCATCAAAAGTACCTACTTAACCAACCGTTCAAATTAGACATGGGTCGTTCATTAGTGAACTGGTCCAAAAGAACATTTAATTGAAGTGAGTGAGTGAACTAACTAACTCCTTTTGGTGAACTGTAGTTCCTTTCGCCACGTTACATAGCTTGAAAAGGAATGAAGTTGGGAAGTGATGACCTTTTTTTGAGGTCCTCACATTCACTCCGAACTTGAAAAGGAAAAAGTTTTTGGCAGAGGAAGTGATGACTTTTTTTTAGATCATCACATTCACTCTGAACTGCGGAACTACTTGCTCTTCGCTTTTTTTTTCTTTTTTTGGTCATCACATTCATACTTTAAGTAAGTGAACTAACTCCTTTTGATGAACTGTACTTCCTATCGCCATGTGACACAGCTTCAAAAGGGACTAGTTCTTTTGCGTATGAAGCTCTTGAAAAGTAGTTCCTTCGTGAATGAGCTTCTTTTTTTTAGGTCATCACATTCACTCCCACCTTGAAATGGCACTGCTTCCTTTTCGTCGGGGAAGTGAGGACCTTTCATTCTTTTTTTTAAGTCAGTAAATCGGAGTTAACTCACTCACTAAAAGGAAATGCTGTGCCCATCTCTAGTTCAAGCCCTAGGCTGATACGTAAATAGGCGAATTAGCTGCGAAAATACTTCATAACCGACGTAGAAACCTACGATTTTGGTTAGGTATGGGGGTACTAGATATACGTGAAAATATGTTTAGCTATAAAGCCCGCACCCTACTCTCATCGAATGAGGCAAAATTGGATATGAAAAGCTAGCCTAGAGAAAGTGAAAGGGCCTCGCAGCACTTACGCCTAGTTAGGGTAGGAGAGTTCAGTAATCTGTTCCCAGTTGATTGAATATCATAAAAAAAATTAAAAAATAGTGTTTTGTGCTAGATACCAGAAATTTAACCACGAACATAGAAAAGGCCAGTACTTCTTACTTTCACTTCGACAAACATCGCAAAGCTGTTTATTATAAAAAAAAATCAGAGGGAATGGATTGTGGGTTCCTTCCTTGCAAACTCCCACATTCTGTATTTTACGGTTGGATTTGATAAAAGTGTAAAGGCCTCGTTCCTATTGGAATGGGACCATTGGGTCTCATCATTTACTAAAGGATTACCTTCGCGACCTATTTTTAGTCATCCATATATGGAGTTAAGGAACGACAAAACATTTCACTCGAGGAAGACATAAATCTACTGATTTATCTCAACCGTTCATTGAAGTAAATGGCAGTTTGATAATGTGATTGGTGTATCCTTCAGTCTAAGTTAAATTTAAAACTAAATAAGGTATGGTCGTTTTAGCGGAAGCTTGAAGGCGGTATGAAGTAAATTCGTTTAACCACAAACCGTGTATTGGATTCAAAAATTTGCAACAACTCTGTGATATTTTCACCAAGTTTTCGGTACTCATCGTTCACCGGATACAAAGATCTTTTATTGCAATTAAGGGACATACGAAAGTACTCGCGAGGTAAAGAAGAACATTTTAAAGGATCTACTATCAAATCCATTAATTGATTCTATGCATCCATTTCTTTAACGACTTCGTCAACTGTTTACTACAAATTCCTATAGCAAACCATAAATCTACCCAATTTGAATTTTGATCTGCTTTATCTGGATTTAAATACAAAAAAGTGCCTTTATATTGGCGAATCTAACGTGGTTGATGATTCAGGATGCTACTGGATTACAAAAAATAAATATTGAAATCAGAAATTGATGAGAAGTGTGTCATAATTTTCTTTTTTTTTTCATTGATATAATCGAATTATAATAACATTGCAGAGTTATGCGAATCTCCAACTAAAATTTTCATTTTCACCTTATTTTTTAATAACAAAGTATTTCATCATGTCTGTTTATCCGCCGTGAAATACAATTTTGATAAGGGTACCATTGTAGGGGATGGAGGTGGTCTTCTGTATCTCAGAAATGGTGCACGCTAGAAAGTTGAAACTTAGTACGTATATGTAGATTAGATGCACTGCCGTAGTAATTCAACGTAAAAGTTCAGATTTTCACTGGCGTACAAAGGTGGATTAAAACTATTCCGTGAAAAAAGTTTTTCTATATTTTGTTTATATCTTTTAAGAGTTCTGCGGGCTTTTAATATAACCACATTAAAATGTTATTCCAAATTTTTCGAAATCCAACTCCTAAGGGGGTGTAAAACAGAAGTGTAAATTTTTACAAGTTTCAGTATATTTCTTAGATCTAATGAGATATCGAATTTATTTTAACTTCTTGAGGTCTTATAGTTAATCGAAGAAAAAACAGATTTGGGAATTTGTGGATATTATGCTTCCAAGGAGATTTAAGATACTGTTGAAGTTTTCACAAATCCCGACAAATCTTTTATTGAGTTTAATGAGATCAAGTTCACTTTAATTTCAAAATTAATTGCAGCATTTGCGATATTCGTGTGGTTGAACACTTCACCTCCTAGTGTTTCGTTGGTCTAGTTATGAAATGTCTCTAGCATTACTCCAAGGCCTAGGCCCAATTTAGACTGTTGCGCCATTCATTATTATTTGCGATATTCAACCCCTAATAGAATGTAAAACTATTCACGAATTCTGTCATTTCTGTCTGATATTTGTTTATTTATTGTTTTTAGGCGTTCCAGACTTCTAAGAACTAAAGCTGCGTCCAGACTGTTGCAGATGTTTTTGACTCTAAGTTTTAAATTGTTACTTTTTTTCAAAATCAAATTATTGTTGTTGGATTTTGAAATCAAGAACTAAAAGTTTGGTTAATGGAAATCCAAATCATTTATTACTTATTGTTTCATATTAAATTTCCGAGTGTGGAATTGATTGGAAATTATCGAATGGAACGAGTACCAACTTCGGCCACGGCCATGGAAAATCGTGATTAGTGGATTCCAGAAAGGTTTTAGTCACTTCAACACCATCCCAAAATCTATGAAATCAAATCATTTACTCAGATGTTGAATGAAAAGTTTCGGAATCTCGTCAAAAGTCCAAATTTTGAATGGTGTTTTTGTGTATGTTACTGCTAATTTTTACGCAGAGTTTGTTTACCAATTCCACCGAGTACTTCCCTGATTTTCGTCCTGATGTTTTATTCCTGCTCACCTTATATCTCGGAAGAAGGTGTGAGCTGTATAAGCGGAAAGTGTTTTCACTTTATCACATATACCGACTAGATGTGAGTTTTATATCCTTTGTATTATATAGCATAAAGTTGGGTGTTGTACGTGTCGACAGGAACGGAAGCTTTATGTGAATCGCGGGGAATTTTATGACCGGGCCCAGTCATGTGACGAAATTCATGAAAATTTACGAAAGGCTTTTCCCAAAAAATCAACCATAAGGGGTAAGCGTGCTTGATTTCGGGTCATGATTGCCTTTTTTATTGTTTTTTTTAGCATAATTTCACGTTTTAGGGACGTTTTGGGAACGTTTTAGCGCTACGATTGTGTCCGAAATGTTAGAACGTGATCAGCGTTAATTGATGTTCCCGGTACTATCTTTGAGTTTTTCGGTAGCGAAGTGTTTCTAAATAGGCTAAACTGGCGAAGAGTTGGGATCAAAAGTTGACTTCAGCAATAAAACTACCCTAGATAGAGCCCACGTTAGATTGGCCAACATTAAGTTTTCCAAAATTTCAAAGGTGAGTAAGTGGTGACGTAAGTGCACATTAGAGCAATGCACCGTGTGGTGCACAAGGAAATAGTAGGTAGTAGTAGGTTTTTGCTGTTGGCCTAACCTTAATCAAATCAAATTAAAGGCATCCTCAATTTGTAACGAGTTTGGTGATATTACTAGTTTTCATACCACATTTGTATGGTGTTTGTGTTTTACACTAACATTGCTCGATGAGGATCCGTGCCAAATGCAAGAAGAGCTACCCGCCAAGCCGACTCGAAGCGATTGCACGCGTTGGGAATGATTCAAAAACAAGGAACTTGGGTTCCTTATGCTTTGAAGGCAAGAGACGTTGAGCGTCGTTTTTTCGCCTGCGAACAATTGCTCCAGCGGCAAAAGAGGAAGGGTTTTCTACATCGCATCGTGACGGGTGATGAAAAATGGATTCATTACAGCAACCCAAAGCGAAAAAGATCATGGGAATGCCCGGTCATGCTTCAACGTCGTCGGCTCGGCCGAATATTCACGCTGCGAAGGTTATGCTGTGTATTTGGTGGGACCAGGTCGGTGTTATTTATTATGAGTTTTTGAAACCCAATAAAACCATCATTGGGGAACGGTATCGAACTCAATTGATGCGATTGAGCCGAGCACTGCGCGAAAAACGGCCACAATACGAGCAGAGGCACGAAAAAGTGATTCTACAGCATGACAACGCTCGGCCTCACATTGCTAAACCTGTTAAAACCTATTTGGAAACGATCAAATGAGAAGTCCTACCCCACTCGCCATATTCCACAGATATTGCGCAGTCTGATTATTACTTGTTCCGTTCGATGGCACATGGTCTGGCTGATCAGCAGTTCCGCTCGTATGAAGACATCACAAAATGGCTTGATTCGTGGATAGCCTCAAAAGACGAACACTTCTACCGTCACGGTATTCGAGGTCTGCCAGAAAGATGGGGAAAAGGTGTAGCTAGCGATGGGCAATACTATAAATGATTCATTTGTAACAATTTTTTCACAATAAAGTTGCATTTTCATCAAAAAAAATAGCGATAACTTAGTTGCGCACCTAATAGTAGTTATGCGTGATCTGTATGAAGAAGAGTCAGAATTACTGTTTCTAGATATTGTTCTTATTTACAGATTAAGGTTCTAGAGGCGAGACTATTAGGTATTCCAGCAGTAACCCACATACTCTTCACAGTGACACAAATCAGTCATAAGAATTCGAAGTCTTTATCGATGCTTTCCTAAAGGACAATATGCAGCTTAAACCCTGTAATAGAGATTGTCTCAAGTGTATTTAGTCCCTGGCGTCATCCATTCTCTTCACAACTCCGATGGTGGCTTTAAACTAATTCATCAGCTACCCTTATGCTGGATCATAGTCATAGGATCAAGTAAACGAATGGACATTGCACATATTTTGGAAAAGCTTTTATATGTAATGTGAGATAGTGCAATAAGTGTTACCATTGAACTAAGAAACTTAAAGGGACTCCATGGATCCTGTGAGATCTATGTGAGATCCTTGGCAGCCACTGCTAGCTCACTTATCTTAAGACTAGGGGCATCGGGAAACTCCCGACTTTCGAATCGCGAAATATACAGCTGATGAGATATGTTTAATAAGGGACCTAAATTGTCCAGGTTTCAGGGTCTATCTTAGTACAAATGTTGATCGGATCCTAAATGGTGGCCTTAATTACAATCACTTCAATCTCACACTAGTGTATATTGCACAATATGTCAATTGACATCAATTCGTAATTAAGCCAAATAAAGAAAATAAGAAGCTCGTGCTTTCGCTGGTTTCAACCTCGATTCATTTCAAGAATTAATATTGTCATCTGAGCTTCGATGGTATCGATATGTGATTTCAATCTATATGTACTTCTATATTGCTGTACCTGCACAAAATCTCAGTATAGTATTGGCGTAGCCTTGACGACATCTGTTCTACAAATACAAAGTCAGAAGACTCCCAGCAGTAGTAAGAACAGAGTATTGACGTAATAGCGATTAGTTGGCATGTAGGTTATCCATTTTACTTTATTATTTTTAATAATAATAAAGTATTTTGTTCGACCTGAAATTTAAAAAAAAATTTGCTGCCATGAAATGTTGTATTTACACGTTTTAGGATTGCAGTTTGATAAAGGACTCAGTCGAGTCCGAAACGTCACACAAAATAAATTTAACAGTATTCACCGGAAAACCTTGTATGTATTTTCAATTCGAAATGTACTGTGAAAACATTCATCAAAGATTTTCTTATGTTTCACAAAATTTTCGTAGATTATCATGTGTTTTGCAGAATTTTATTGCCTTGTATAAAAATTTTCAGCATTAAGCACATTTTGATTTTCACAAAGAAATGCGTTCTACTAAGGCTTTGGGAGAATATTTAATTATCCGAGTTTTTAGGTTATCCGATGTAGGTCTACTCTTGATTACATCGGTTAACCGGGATTCTACTGTAATTGGATAGGACGTTATAGCAACTTACACTTGTTACAGGTCGCTTAAGGGTCGTCGGAACGCCCTCAGTCTCACATATCGGGTAATTATGACATTCAGAAGTCACCCCAACCGATAAATGTGGTAATAGCTAGTCTTTTGTGTTCCTTAGAAAGCAAAGGTTTAGAGTAATTCTCAAATGATTTTCAATAAAGTTCTATTCCAACTTATAAAACGTAAACGGTGACGAAATAAATATTTAAGCATCCATTAATGAAAATGTATTGCGGTAAGTAATTGGCTTTCCCATTTAAATTCAATACCATCAATTTCATTGAATGCACTTTCATTTCAAATATATTACTGCTAAACAGTCTTCTGGTGCTTCCTATTTATATAATGACTCTCCACAATGTTTTACTATCTGGCAGTACATGCAAACGCACTTTTCCCGTAACCAAAACACAATCTATAGATGTACGCTCGAAATTTAAAAAAAAAAATCATTTGTAACTTTATTGAAGTGTGTGGCAGACCACTGGTATAACTAAACGTTAGTACTAACATAAAATGGTCGAATTTCAAGCTCGCACTCATTAAACAAACGCAAAATTCTACAAAAAAAAAACATATAGTACTTCCATTACTAAAATGAATGTAGGCACTTTCTGCACTGTGCCAAAACTATACGTCCGGGACTTTTACAGATATTGGAAACAATTCACAGATTGCACCACAGGTTTCGAATTCTGCGGATAGATGGCGGAACATAGCCGATATATGGCATAGTCTCCGTACGTATCCAACGTACAATTGTACACGCTTTACGTTAATTCACCGACACACGGTTCCGAAATAGTGACCAGGCTGATAAAATGCTTTATACGTTTCTAATGTAGCTACAGTCTGGCTTGTTATGCTATTGCCGCTGATGCACGCCCAAATGAATGCAAACATGAGGTTACATAACACGCATATGCAAACATAAGCACACATAAAACAGTTTACAAACGAATTAATATTAAACAGCCCAGAAGGATAGTAGCTGGAGTTATCCTGACATTCATCATGCTCCTCCTGTGTGCACTAACGATTCTATTCAAGGCGAATTTGTTTGAGGTTTATCTAGGTCCTTTTTGAATAAATACATGATACGAGAGAAAGAGGATGCAGGACTTAATGCTGTATTGAAAGTGGATCTGAAGATGACTGGCAGCATAAAGTTCTAAGGCTTCATTAAACTTGTAGAGTGGTGCATAGTAAGAGTCCATATTTTAAACTTTTTGCATTTTCCTCCAATCTTTTATATTATTTAATATTATTTATAAAATTTTCCGGGTCTACATTGTTAGCCAACCCTCATGTAAAATTGTTAGAAAATGATTGTTCGGAATAAAATTTTGACAATGAATTCTGTTGAAAAGCAGCATAGAAGCTGGGTGTAACCGAAGACGGTATTACATCAATCTGGGAAGACTAGAGCTACCGAAACAGGGCTGAAAACCTCACACCAAACCTACGCGATTGAGAGAATGCTTCAATGGAAAAGTCAGTTAAAACTGATTTTCACTTGATCCAAAATGTAATTGTTTCGTCGAAGAGCTACATGTGTCAGACTCATCAGAGAATACTCGGCCAGATTCAATAAGTTTGTGGAACTTATTGTTACGTGTGCATTGCATATACATATTTCAGAAGCTACTGTACAAAAGATCCTAAAATACTTGGTTACACATATCAAAGACAGAGATAGTATTTGATCATTTAAAAGTTTACAAACAAAAACAAACTTTTCCTTCGAGAAGCTTTCATATGAATGACCGAAAAAGTTTGTTAGCTGCATGCATCTAATACTGGACTGCATGTTGAACACATATTCAACCAATAAGTGCAAATTTGGTATGATGAAGTATGCGTTTATATAGAAGCAGTATCATACTACATACGTGCTATACTATAAAAACAGAGACATTCGTATCCGAATATCTTGCATCGTCTACATCTACGTCTAGTTATAACAGTTAATGACGTCAGACGTGGCAAAGCTGTGACTTAATTCCTGTTCGGTTTGTGTCTTGACTATTTTTACAACAACTGCTTTTAGCCAATCTTAGCAAACGTAAAAAAATTTAAAGTTTTTTGTATTTTTGATTTATGAAGTGTCAAATAAGCATCAGCTGAGCTTTTTTGACGGTTCAGCCAAGCTTTTTCTAAACTGTTATAAAAGCAATGCTATATACTGTGTCGTCAACATAGACGTAGTCGAAGCAAGGTATTTGGAAACGACATTAGTGCTTTCATTGGCCGAAGCCGCATCGATCCCTACAGATCCTGAAGAACTTAGAAGTGAAAGAGGTAAATAAAACCAAATTAATTATTTTAAGTAGCTACCACACATAAGCAATTATTAAATTAGTACTGAGATTGAGCCAAAGTTGCTATTTGATATACAGTCAACGTGTTAAGCGAAACCTAGAAGTAATACAAATTACAAGTATTCGTTTCGTGTTATGTCAAAAGCATGTTATAATATTTAAAGTCATAAAAGTCATAAAAAAAAATAATTTTATTCCAAGCATTTTTAATGATTTAACAGTTCATTTATTAAATCAAAAAAAAAACAAAATTTCAATATTTATGTGTTTTTTGTATCAATATTTATATGTTATACGAGGGTTGACGCAATTTCAGTACCGTCTTCTAAGATCGTACAAGGGTTAACTGTGACGAGTGAAGATTTTCTCTGAATCAACTACTCTCTAAGATCTATAAGATCTTAAATCTCATATCCTCAGAACTCACTCAACTTCTTCTGGAGCGTTATAGCGCAAATTGATCCTTCTGGTTTACGCCTCTACTCTTCGTCCTGTTTGAGTTTTTTTCTGGAGGCTCCGCCACACTGTTGATTTTTCCGGGAATATGATGTTAGCCTAACGACCAACCGGCAAGAGGGATTGGATAAAAAGTCAAGAGAGTGATTCGAACCAATGTTCTGTTAAATGACTTCCTAGTTTACTCATTGTAACTTCAACGTGAGATTTTTTCCATCTTATTAAAAGTTGAAAAAAAAAAAAAATACAATTAAGATGATCTCAGAATATGGTGAATGACACGGTTGAAAATTTCGAATCGTCAAACATTTAGTTTTCCAAAAAAGGGTAAAATAAAACCAAGCCCCATCTATTGGTGACTAGTAAAAATATCAGTTTTTCGAACAGTGCAGGTCTTGCTAGTGATTACAAGGAGAGTTACTCCACAATATTCTGGTAAGTTAGTTTCACTTATGTCTCCGTAAGTATCATTTCTGTTTCGCCTTTTTATTTCTAGGTGATGTGGAACTTCTTGAAATATTTTCTAGAGGTTTGAGGCATATGTACACATATATGATTAATTAATTTAATAAATCTTATGTGTACATAATTTAATTAATCATATGTGTATATGCATTATTGTTAGTTGCAGTGTATTTAATATATTATATGTATGGTATACCTATATGAGAATTTAAATTAAATTAATTCTATTATTAAATAGATGGCGCTGTACCAAAATTTGTTTTCTCATCTCCCCATTCGCACCCTCCTCAGGATGAACAAATTTGAATAAAGAACAGATTACCTCAGACAATTGCGGTATTCTATACATATCATAATGTTCATGCATTGACTCATAATCGAGTGCCTGATTCGGTACAAAAAAACACCACTTTTGTTTTATTTGAAATTTATTAATTAATTTCAGGTTTAGAAAAGAGTCAATCCTAACCAACTTGTAAAGCTCTCGGCAGTAAAGCCCCGTTTTCACGGCGATAGTTTTGTACGATAGGACTTTCGCGAAAGTATAGCACGATAGTATGATAGTGTGATAGTGTGACAGTCTGCTGTTTACACGGCGCGATGTACGATAGTGAAATTAGACATGTCACTTGTCTATCACAAACACAAAAAATCACGTACACACAAAATCACGTACACATATGTAAAATCAAAATTATATTTTTTTGCAATTAGCAACACGTATTCACAAGATTGAAATTAATATTAAATAGTTTTATGTTTTAAAATTATTTTTTAACGTCAAATGTCAATGTCAAAATAAAATTATCGCGATAGTTCTATCAACTATCTCGTCAAGCATGATAGTGCGATAGTGCTATCATGACAGCGCGAAAGTAACTATCGAGAAGTTTACATGGTGATAGTTATGACGATAGTAATTATCATGACAGCAACTATCGCAAAAACTATCGCCGTGAAAACGAGGCTTTAGGTATAGAAAAATATTTATGAATTTGATTGAGAGAAAGATACCACAAAAAGTTCACGTCAATAATTAGCTACAATGAAAATTTTACCATGTCATAACACTACAGAAATAGTAGAATTTCTGTTTGTCAAAGGCGCTTAACAGCATAGACCTTAAACTAAACGTGAATAAAACGCAAAATCACTCCTTAAAGTTTAATATCTTAGCGACATGGAAAACTTTTGTAAGATTGTCTTCGACAGATTCAATTATCTCTTATCGTTTTTCGTGTTAAGTGTAAATTCAACTAAAACCTTGGTTTCAAAAACTTAACAGGAGCAAAATATTTTCCCTTTTCTTAAGTTATATATGATGAGGTTGCTTCTGGTGGTTGGCTCCTTGGTTCCCATTAAGCGTGGCTTTTTCAGCATCCCTTAACAAAAGATAGCATCGTTTGCTATCTCCTCCTCTTCTTAACAAGGAATGAGTGTGTGTCTTAAGATAGTGTCGAAGAAGGAGACTATGTTGAAGATAACAAAAGGTCAATTTGTAACAAAAGCGACAAGTGATTCAATTACTTAATGAACCACTCAGAAAGGGGTTTACTTTTGTTGAAACTGATTTAGCAGGTTATAGAGCCATAAGATAATGCTTAAGAATGATGGGGTTAGTGGCAGAAGAAAAAAAAAACGACGGAATAAAAACAGTTAACTTGAAGTTTTTAGGACATCATCGTCATCATCATCAGCAGCATAGCGTCTATACGATAAGAAGGTATTCGAAAATGCTCATTATCCCTTTTCATAGCTTATTACCCGGAAGGGTTGAGGCTAGAACCATCAGTTTCTGCTTTTTTTCCGCCAACGCTGAGTGACAATCATGCCCACATTATGAGTAATAAGGGATTTTGATATTCCTTTATGGCAAACGATTATCTCTTGGAAAAAGTTTTCAGCAAGGCTTCATCATTTTTGACAGAAATTCAACCTAAAACTTAAAAGAGATGAACTTTAAGACCTGAAGCTGAACAAGACCAAATTTTGTGGACTTAAGATCAATCAATGAAGGAAATTTCTTCAAATCCTTTTGGTACCGCTACCATTCAAAAGTCCCGAACTGGCCACAGCTACGGCTCAAAAACTGAAGAATAAGGCTGGCTGTGAATTAGGGTTGCGCATTCGCGTTCACCTTAGTGATCGCGAATGAACTAGTTTCCGAGCCCTCGCGAACTAGTTCGTTCTTGTAGTTCGCAATTCGCTAGACTGAATGTGATGACCGAAAAAAAAGGTCTTCACTTCTCTCGCGAACGAACTAGTTCCATTTTTAAATTCGCAAATCGCGATCGAGACTGCATGTGATGACCTATAAAAAAAGATCCTCACTTCTCTCGCGAAGGGACTAGTTCCTTTTTTTTAATTCGCAGTTCGCGAGACTGCAATGAAAGGTGGTGTACACAAATGCGATTACCTAAAAAAAATTTAAAAAAGATCCTCACTTCCCTCTCGAACTGATGACGAACTACTTCCTACAAACGAACTAGGACCGGAGTTCACTGCGAACTAGTTCGTTCATTTCACTTCTGGGAACGTTCTTTCGAACTACATAGTTCGTTCACGAGCTATACAAGCCTACTGTGAATATCGTATACTTCCAGTGCCTCAAATAGCTTCCTTATTAAAATAAGAAAAAAAAATTTAAATTATGTTGTTTCCCAATTATAGCAAAACTAACAGCAGCATTTTGGCATAGGGCGCCGGCCGTCCGAGCAACAATCCTAAATCGCATCGCCTGTCAGCTTAATGGCATTTATCTAGAAAAGTATGGAAACGATAACTGATAGGCAGTTGGATCAAGTCCATGCTAGAACAACAAAAAACTATATGAAAGGCTGTTCACAGGGCGTGGTATTTTCACATATCCCCTGATGCTTAATTTACAACTATATTCTTTACAACTACCTTCTTTAGGACCTAAAAAACTTGAATGTCGTAAGTAAACGTAGGTAAATTTGAAGAAACGGTGACAAAGTTAGTTCAAAATACCCTAATACCATGGCTACACAGCTACCATACAAACCATGGTATGTATTGAAATCATAGTATTGAAACTACATATGTAGCTGCATAACTATGATACACAGTACATATGATATGATTTCACAGTATCTGATATAAGGAAGCAACGACATTTAGTTGCTATACTCGCCACATAATTGGGGAATGGCACCACTAGCAGTAAAATGCATAGTATACCAGGTAAAGTTATCGAATTTGTATACCATGAACAGGTACAATACTATAGATATATACCAGTTCATTTATCTCGTATATGCTTTGTATTGGGTGCTGGTGGTATTAACGATATTATGATATAAATATCCTGGTATACTAAAGCAGGTTCTGGTATCAACCCAAAGTAAGCCACCATTGTAGCGTTGAGCAAAAAGAGGGGTATGGACAAGTTATCTTGGTTAAATCTTTTCGAAAGTTTATAAAGTATGCCAGTGAGTTGGAGTTCCGGGGAGTTATAGTGAATGAAAAACCCATTTGGATAAAATTCTTAAAAGAGCCAGAGTCTCTCTCTGGACCTGCAGGGTCCTTCTCAACAAGAACTAGGGGTTGAGTTTGAAAAATTAACTTCTTGATGTATTCCGTCGTTGCTGGACCCCAACTTACGCGGTGGAAGAAAACAAAGCAGATAACTGCTCAGCTTAAGCTTACTAAGTTACAAATATTATAGACAATAGACAAAAGGTTAATAAAAGACCGCCATACACACGAAATATTTTTCAACAATCTACCTTCATTTTCGCCATATACATTAGTCTAAAGTTTCAATTTCCTAGCATGAGCCGTTCTCCAAATATAATTGAGCTATTGAGAAGTGAAACGCGGTTACATTCGGCGGAAAATGTTTTTTTTATTAAGATCACTCCAGAAAAAGTAAAAAAAAACCAACATGTCCGTGGTATAAGCAGACCCTTCAAAATACTAAGTTCAAATTTTGTAGTGGATAGATTTGATGCAGCACTTTACACATTTGGGGTGCATGGGCGTCGGAGCTCAATTTTCTTAAAGAAAATAAATATTATACAACTTGCTGGAAGCCTTAAACTTACCAAAGTACAACATCACCTGCTCTTATTTTCATTACACCGAATATATACATTTACTTTATGAACAGTACTAAGCATTCAGCTCTGAACCAGATCCAAAATAAACTTTTAGTACCAACATATGTCTGTAAGTGGTTACATGTGACGGTGTTTGCAAAATCGATTCCCTAATGCAATATACGAGTACCTGAATTTTCCGGACAAAACTTAAGCCCAAAGATATCCTTTTACTGTCGTATAATCCTGGTACCCGTACCACACATATTACGGAATCCCAGAACTGTTCCCATTATTATGAAATGAGACACAATCCTGGCTCTGTCGAAGAAGTACATCTTCTTACCGAACCTGCACACAGTAAGTTACGTAATAGAGAAAAACTTTAATAATCTTCAAACTAAAAACGAATAATTTCCAAATAAATTTAATGTTGAATCGCAAGTGACAGTAAAATTGTCCCGGATCTTTTTGAAATACTTTCGAATTCGTTGCGATAAACAGTGAAATGGAAAATTTCTTGAAAAGCTGGAAAAACTTTCTTAAATTTTTGTTGTTGTTAGAATGGAAGTCGGGCTTCTGAGTGTCCTTGTTTTTCCAGGTAGTACAAGTATGAAAATTTCGGATGAGATCTTTCAAAAATGAAATAAATATAATATTTTTTGATAACATAAATTCATCCGATAGTCATGAAATCATGAAGTGAAAAATACTTGAAATGAATATAATTTTTTTCCTCATTATGGTCCAGCGAGGAAAAAGAGTCTTGATAAGTATTTCAACCGAACAGGAGCAATAGAAGTACATACCTATAGATCCAGAAGGAGAAGATTACAGGACTCTGGTGATTATCCAGACTTTATGCTCCAGGAGTTGTAAATAAAGTGTTTCTTCCAACTTAAAATTTCTTTACGGAGTACTACAACAGCAAGTCGTTGGAGGGTGGTTTTCTATTTTATTTATTTTTTTTTCGTACTTGTGAATTAAAAACAGCTTTCGGTAAAATTGGGGCTTAGAGTTTGGCTCTGAAGCTTCCTTGTTCATTTCCGTTTTTTTTTCTTATTAAATTCTCGTATTATTTTACGTAATCGAGAAAAGTGGTTTCGATGTCGATTAAAAAATATCCTTGCTTCTGTTCTTTTGGAAAATTTAAGTAATGACGATCGGGAGGAGGATGAAAAGTTCTTTATATAATGTTTAAATTTGCTTAGTGAAATTAGATGCTAGAAGTTAAACAAATAATTTTATACTGTGTTCGAAGTTACTCAGAGATAGGCGATGATACTTGATTACGTAGTTGAAATGCATTAAGAATGGATTTGCAGAAGGTATAGCCTGGTAAAGTTTCAAAATTCTTATCCATCCATAATATTAAAAAAAATTGTTTCTTCAAATGATACACTGTAGATTGTAAGCTATGGTATAGATGGGTCGTTCATGAGTGAACTGTTCCAAAAGAGCAATTTATTGAATTGAGTGAGTGAACTAACTCACTCCTTTTGGTGAACTATGGTTCGTTTCGCCACGTGATACAGCTCGAAAAGAACTAGTTCTTTCGTGAGTGAGGCCCTTTTTTTTAGGTCCTCACATTCAATCTGAACTTTAAAAGAACTAGTTCCTTCGCCGGGTAAGTGATCTCGAACTAGTTCATTTCAGTGAGTGAGTCGGAGTTCACTCACTCACTAAAACCAACTGCTTTGCCCATCTCTAAGCTATATAGTGAAAATGTGTACTACTCTCAGAGTAGGCACTAAATTGCCTACTCCGAAAGCAGTAAAATTACTATTGTCAAACTTTATTGCATATTCTTCTGATTTTTACGACTTAAGCTTGTATTACACTGTATGACCACGCTGTCAAATTGCAGTAATATGCAATGCGGAGTAGGCGAATACAAATAAATCTCACAGTGAGATTTATTTGTATTCGCCTATTTCGCATTGCATATTACGGCAATTTGACAGCGTGGTCATACAGTGTAATACAAGCTTAATACAAGCTTTAAGCTCTCACAGTGAGATTTATTTGTATTCGCCTATTTCGCATTGCATATAACGGCAATTTGACAGCGTGGTCATACAGTGTAATACAAGCTTAAAGCTTGACCACGCTGTCAAATTGCAGTAATATGCAATGCGAAGTAATGCGGAAATTCACATGGTAATTCATAAGTTTACTAGTTACTAGCGTGAAAAATTTTGCTTTTTGCATAGCATAAAATTACAAACGGTGTGGAAAACAACGAAAATGTGACATATTCATGTATGCTTGTTATTATTATTATTAATTTATAAGTAATATAAATATATCAAGCGAATGGTCAACAGATTAATTCTCAGGCGTATTTGTCATTTGAAGGGCAAAGGACACACCAATCGACAATTGGAACAAATTCAATTAGATCAATCAATTCGTCATATTAATTCATAAAAAACAGGATATAGGTTAAAAAGGGTGGAAAGTGTAAAAGATTAAAAAATAATCAAAACTAATAATTCTAGTACTTTAAAAAAAATAGAAAACTTATAATCCTAAAGATGCTCCAACACGAACAATTTTTCAAGCAATTGGTTGCCCGACGATTATTGCCAAAACTAGTGGAGCGATTAATGGAGCAATGCAGAGCAATATCGTGCTAGTTGCGGCAATATTTCTGCAATGTTCTCACAGATTGCTGGTATTGCTCGCACTTTAGTTGCTGTATTTCCACTAGCTTGGAAAATTCCGAGCAATTGTCCTCGTTCGGTGATTCAATTGTCAAGTTTTGTTTGGGTTGGAATTCAAATATTTATATTATATTTATATTTGTTTGTCAAGTTTGCTTTCGTGTTGTTTATAGACTAAATTATTCGAGTATGATCTCTCTGTGAAATTGCTAAGGATTGCTCCATATCGCTAGTCTCTGCTGAGCAACGAGTTGACTACCAATTGATCCATATCATTAATTGCTGATGTTGCTGACTTTTGCTGTATGTTTTCATGACGTTGAAATTGTTTGGAATTGCTGCAAATTTAGCAATTTTGACTGTTTGTGAAAGATGGCTTTAAAGACCATGATCCAATCAATGCAGCATTGCATTCGTATTGCAATGAAGGGCAGTGACATTTTTTCCCATGATCCAATCAATTCATCGCTGCATGTCACTTCAAATTCAAATATTAGTCAATGTTGTGTCCGCACTTGGTTGTTGTCAGTTTTTATGGCTGTTCTTTGGTTTGCGTTCTATGAGAATGTCATTGAATTGATGAATGCGACTCGTTAACATTTTTTTATCTTTTTTCATCACGCATCATGCTGTTGCTATCTACTTCTCTTATTTAATTAAATAAAGAAACTAAGATCAGATTTTGATAAGAAAAATACTGCGTAGTATCCAGTCTTGTTGTAGATAGTCTTGGCTTAGAGATTGGGTCATAATAGCTCTCATCCACTCTGATCCGCAAATGGAACGAATATATAATAATGATCGGAACGCAGCTATTCTAACTCTGGTATTACACTAAATCCCATGCTGTCAAAGATTTAACAATTATCTCTGACATATGCTGTCAGATAGTCTAATCCATAGAGCTATATGTATAATGGAGACAGCGTGCAGCGACTGCTTTGAAACCGGAGGTTTTCTCGTAAAGGACCGGCGATATTCACTATGCTACTATCAGCATCGTACTCACATGTATGTTATACTCCGGTATTGAAAAGAAAAAAAGCCCAACCTTTAAATACTTCGCTACTATTCGCATTTCACTGCCACCGGGCATGAAACGCTCCATATAAAAATGTTAAATTTTGCATCAAAATGCAAAGTGCTTTATACAGAAACGGCGTCTTGCGATCTCCGTTAGTTATAGCTCTATGGTCTAATCATACAATTTTTGATATTTGCTCCGTACAAAATTTATTTTGACAAGAAAAATTTTACTGAATTTATCGTCAAATTTAGCTAGTCAAATATTTGACACTATGACCTACAGTGTAGTTCTACGATTATAGCTTAACTGAGGGTAAATTTCTTTCACTTCACTCCGTTCTGTCAAATGGAACTGAATCATTTTCAGAACGACCTCCAATATGTCCGTTCTGTCAAATAGAACGAATAAAGTTTTGGATAGTACCATTCCTGTACTAGTAATATCAAGGAATACATAGTTATTATTTATTTATTCTGTTTTTATCGATACCAACGTCAGACAGTCCATTTATTTATTTACTGTATTATACAGCGACCTTCAACATTTTCTGGAAGGCGAATAAAAAAAAAGTGTTCTTAATTAGTCCCTCTACTTAATAACAACCCATCGAGTACAACAAATCAACTTACGATAATGGTATAGCTAAGAGTTCGACTTCAGAAGGATTTAATACCGAGTGGAAGACCACACCACTATAATACAGAATTTCTATCATTGAGTTTCCAACGCTATCAATCAGCCGACATCGTCCATTTATCAGTATCAACATTGTTGCCCAGCTGATTGATGACTCTGGCAAATATTTAATCCTTCTGAAGTGAAACGATTTATGACGACCAAAGATTGTTCAATTTTCCAAGAAGAAAGCCTATGCAGATAATTCATTGAGCTGGGTCCAATTCTTTTTATCGGGCTTTTCGTACAATCTTTTCAAGTCTTGTAATCGAACAACAACGAAAGTCAATCGACCAAAATCATACAAACAAATTCCAGTTTATTACAATGTTTATGGCGTTCTTCACCCATGTAACAAAATTGCTCTCTTTAGCGGAGAAAGACATGGATCCTCATAATATTCATGAAATTTGGTTCAATTTCTCAATTTCTTTTTGAGCTATCAGTTTCTTTGAATTTTTGATAACTCTTAGGCTGGCCGCAAACGGAAAGAACAAAAACAGTCTTAGTTAAAAACGTTGTTGACTAAAACCATTTTTGCTGTTTCAGTGTGCGGCCAGCCTTATGGTGAGAACGTACACTAGTATTTTCTGTACACTTTCAAAAAATTCTTCCAATTGAACTATTATATACTAATATTTCAACTTTTCAAAAACACTATGAAGTTGTGCTTGTCTACTAAGTTTTATAGTTAATTTGAAAATATACCGCGTTTACATGGAGAATCCAAAGATCGAAAGATTGAAATTTGGATCGGCAGACGACGTACTACAGACGAACTGAACATTTTTTTTGCTTTTTTGGTGTCTATTAGTCATGAAACGTGAAAAAAAAAATTTCAGGGTATCAATTTTTTTTTTTTTGTAAAAATCGATAACAATTGGTACCTTATTATTAAAATAATAAAGTAAAATAGCGACAGAACTTTTTATATTGAACCCCTAACCGTGAGAAAAACAGCAACCACCGAACACCGATTCCGATTATCCGATTGGCTGCGTAGCATGAGGCGAGAGAGATGGCGTGGCAAAATCTTCTGCAACGTTCGATAGCGTTCGAGAGGAAACCCTTTTTCATTATCGGTTGTTCCTCTATCCACATATGCATACTCCAGAACAGAGTGGAAGTCTCTCGACTCTTCTCGTATGCAAAGGATTTTTCTGAAAAGCTCTACACACACCATCGAATATTCGGAAGGGTTGGTTGTTTTTCCGATTGACCAGCCCTTAATCGGAAATACAATATGAATAAAAGGATGAAACGAATAAATAAAACTGGGTAGCAGACAGAGAAAGAGGGAAAATTTATATCTTGAGTAGAATAATAAACGAACTCTGGAATGAAACCGAACTCGCACGCTAAGCTGCCAATGCTATCAAGTAACTAATACATATAGTTAAAAATTTTGTAAGTTGAACCAAGTTCCTATCGTACACTGTAAAATATTTTTAACTACGCTATTCGAAAAAATCGAAACATACCACAGATTAAGCTGTGCTTTAAAAATATTTTTGTGAAACTATACGCTTCCGTGATTAAATATGTAGAGCTATCAATTAAATATGAATATTAAACTCAAAATGTTTAAAAAAAAATACCATTCAAGCCTTTTATCCATTACACCGTCGTGTTTGCCTCGTCAACTCGAATTAATCCGACGGCTTTGTTGAACACATAACCACAATGTAATTAAAGTACAAGCATGAAAAAATGCCATGTTGTGTAAGTTGGAGCTTGGTTTCGACGCCCATCTTTTATTTTTAATGTTTAAATTTATAATCATTACATTTAAATACAGACTCGTAGATGATATTGTGCGGTTTTAATCGTACAGCCAATATTAACATACGTGAGATCCAGAAGCCGGTACAACACACCGCAGCGTATTTGAATTTTCCACGCTAGTTCTTTTCAACCCACCCTATGTACAAGGGTTGAAATTAACTGTGGCAAAAGGTACTTAGGGTGGTGAAGTTGTTTGAAGAGCTAGACGTCCCAAATGATTCTGTGAAATGAAAAATAAAAATAAGCCCTTAATCCTGAAGGAGATTGTGCCGGAATTACGCTTCTTCACTCAGTTACTACCTCCGGGATGATGAATTTTTACGTACATTATATTAAAAGCTGATAGTGTTTTTCATAACAGCTACATGCCACTTATAGTATGAAACGTAGTAGTTCGTTGTCTATTACGATGATGTCTGGATGTTCCGATGTTGTTGAACCAAAATTACCAATTAGAAGTGCAGTTTTGTAATCGCAAGCTACAGGATGTAGTCGCCAAAAGCCGCCATTTACCATCATCAGCACTTTCGTAAAGACCAGCACGAACAAAATAATCCTTTCGGATTAAAATCGAACAAAACTGGTAATAGCAATCGCATATATTAGCTTCTATGCGACTGATTAAATGATTATCTAGTTGTTAAAGGCAATGTAAAATTTTAAACGGATTTGCTTTCTATCCTCTTCATTTTAATTGAATTAGTCCGGGCGTCATTTCGAATGGGATTTTCTCCGACGGAGCAGAAATAATTTTACTTTGTACTTTACTTGGATTGAAATTGGAGTAGTTTACTACAACAGGTTGGTATTGGCACAGTAGGACAATAGATACGTTTTGTTCGAATTTAAAAAGAGTCCGGATTACAAACGTCAGTTAGAGCAATTTCTCCTACCTTTAATCTTTTAATCCCTTTAAATAAAATCCAATCACTCATCAGGTCATTCGCCGATTCTAGTCTTTGCAGTGTAAAAGGATTTAGATTTGTTTTTTTTTCCAGTCGGGGTCACCAATGACTTCGTTTACTTTATATCTTAATTCGTAATTCACAAGAGTGAAATATCCTACATTTGTGGAATTTGAAGGAAAGAAAATCTTGTAGACATTCAGAGAAGTAAGGGTATAGCTATAAACGGGGTCACCAATGTCCTTTTTGCTTACTTTATTCTTCATTTTAACAATGGGAAATAACCCACTATTGTGAAATTTGATAGACTGTAAGCTAAGATCCAAAAGCATATATTTCTTTCTTTCTTTTCTTTTGGTTTTAGTGACTTACTTACTTACGATGGCGCTACAGTCCAAATCGGACCTTGGCCTCCTGTTCGATTTAGTGACATCATACCCAAATTCCTTGTGATTTGACGTCCCTTGAATGAATCCAATAATCAAACCTATTTAGACTATTTTGCAGACAATTAAAGACTCCTTCCTCATATTCTGTTCATCAACGAACACAATCTTACTTAATTATTAAGCGAACAACACGTTCTTGGGTATCGTGCATGAGATCGCTAATTATGTAATGACTTCTATATGGAAGCTATTCATAGGTGCAGTACGATTGTTCCATCGTTATTTTCGTAGCTTGATTTGTTTCAAAATCAATGTTTGGGCAGTGTTAGATTCCAACAAGAACTTTTTTAACTTTCACAACTGCAACTGGAAAACTATAAATTGGATTAAGAGTTGACGATAGAGGATAGAAGGTCGGTTAAAAAAGACTAAAAACCAACTGTGAGTTAGACCTGAGCCTCGGATCATGCCCAAATCAATTGAAATGAGAACCATAGAAATTCCATTTAAGAGTATATCAGAAAGGAAAAGTAAGACCAAAGGACTTAAGTTTTAGAAAGAAATCAAGATACCTTCCTACTCCTTGTTCTATTAATATTTGTTCCATTAGTTTAGTTTTTAATGTTTAAGATAATAGGTCTTCGATGTTTGCGGGTCTCGATTTAATAATATATGTGAGAACTGATGAGTTTTGTCTAGTAGGGGAAGCAATTGCTTCTGAAAGTTCAGCCTCCGCTCGGAAGTTTCACCAAAGCTTTATCGAAGTAAAAAGTCCACAAACCTGCACAAGACTGTTGGTATTTACAACTGTATTACCGAAGCAATTGCTTCTTAAAGTTCAGCCTCCACTCGCAAGTCTTACCGAAGCGTTACCGAAGTTAACAATCCACAACAACTTGCGCTCAACAGTTTTATCGAAGTCTTATCGAAGCTATAGCCTCCGGAAAATCAAAATGAGAGATTCGTTTGCTAGTTGGGTGGGATCACTTAGATGTGGTGATAAATTGAATTGTTTCTTATTATTATTATTTATTATTATTATTATTTTCAGGAGTTCAATCGCTAAAATAGTGTAAGAATGTTGTAAACCTCTCCATATCTCTTAGGTTTGATTAAAGATTAAATTGATTTTAACTTGCATTGAAATAATCGCCTAAAAATCATTTTTTTAGATTCAACCCTTAAAACGGTGAAAGATGTTTGGTTTTAACTTCTGCAAGCTTTTTATGTATTCTTCGAAAAAATAAATTTAGGATTTTCCTTACTATAATCAACTTCTTAAAGGGTAAAAAAGGGTTGGGTAGGTTTACACGAACTTTGATATATTTGCTAGGTCTAATGAAATATCAAACTGATTTCTACGTCCATGAGCTTGTAATATAATCGCTAAAAATAAATTTTAGGACTTTTCGATTTTCATCCCTCCAAATGGGTGTAAAGGTTTTATGAATGTCGTCAAATATTAATAATTTCCAATTAATCGCAACAATCAGCACTATATTTCGACTTTGACTGCGTTCTAAACTATGACAAGAGACTGGTATTGCTATTTTATGAATGTCAATAGCCTAGACATTTCTGTAATAGAGTAGATAGAAGAGTAGCACTAGGACTCGTTTTATAAAAAATTGTTGGGCCTTATAAATAGTGATCCCATTTCCATCTGAAAATTTTAACTGGATTTAAATTTAAGGACAAACTGTTGCACCCACTGTACATACATGTCTGAAAATCATGCAGACAGAAAACTATCATGGCATAATTTAGTAAATTTTTAATGATTAACATAAATCAGAAAAAAGGTAAGTATAGAAAAAAATACAATAATAATATTCTTCTAATCTAAGTTCATTTTTTTCTCTTGAATGAAGTCAATTTTCTCGCTTAATATTTTGGATCACACCCTTTTTTTGTTTCAAGTAAAAACCCTTTTTCCTCCGACCCAAAGGAAATACTTTTGGTTCGGTCATTGTTTTACATTCGACCTAAATTTCAATCCATTTCCTCTTGTTGACACTGTCTTTTCCTGTTTGATCTTTCATTCTACTTATTTATTTTTTTCCGCATAAGATAAAAGGACGAACTTGTTGTCATTTGAGCCTAACAAACCTAATACTAAGAAGGAAATTAATTTTTCCATTTTTCTTCACATATCTTTGGAATAGGCGAAATTTATTTTGCGCCCCCAAAAGGATGTGCCACGAATAAAGGTGAGGATTGGTCGGTATGATTTGAAGTGAATGTGATCCTTCGCATCCGGCATATGTCTTCGATCTTAAAGAAGGCAGGAAAAGCGGTCGATTCTCAGACAAAAAGGCGTTACTTTCAACGATTGAAAACATGAACGTGAGAAATAACATTAGCGTGAAGAGAACAAATTGAAATCAAAGGTCAAAAGGCTGACAGCCTGCAACATTTATAAAGTGACGAAAGGTCGTAATAATATCGAAAAAAGTAGATCTCATCGCAGATACCTTTCATATCTTGTTTTATAGATATACATATGTACATAGAAGACAACCCTCCTCCACAAAAAATGAAAGAAAACATCCAAACATCACGGACATTGTAGTGCGATGAATTTCCTCCGGATTTCTTATTTTCAAGATGGAATTCCTTTCTTAGGAGGAATGGAAGAAAACATGAATAAGAAATATGGTCAAGTTTGATTTGATTTTATCCGAAGCGAACTACAAGAATTCGTAACGAAGTTTTTATTTGCTGACGGAAGAAGGGAATATGGAAAAACGCCAATTTGCAGGGTTTACAAGAATCTAATGCCTTTGGTCATAACCAACAAAGTAAGAATAGCAACTAACAGAATTCTATAAAGATGTCAAGGTGTACTTGAAAAGATTGACAAGGCTTGATTTCTACCTTTTCTGGATGAAATTTTGTCATTTTTCTCTAGTACTTCTACGAAGTTATTAAAAATTAGTATAAAGCCAATTGAAATAATACTGAGGGTCATTGTAAAGTCAAGCAGACGTAAAATATTGTCGTCAGTCTAGCCACAAGAATTTTTAATTTCTTATCTGCAAATTGAAATAGATTGAGATCGAGATTTGAACCGTGGTACCAGACGTGACAAGAAGCTTGCCACTACTTCACACAGACTTAGAGAAGTGGACAGGTACTTTGTAAAAAGTTTAATGTAATTTGACCAAAAGATAAATGCATCTTTGTACATATAAAGTTAAGTTGGAAACATATGGAACAGTGTTCAAAAACTGAGTACAACAGCCCGAGTACTGTTTTTGGGATATGCTATTCTTAAGAATTATTTGCCATTTCTGTTAACACATTTAAATCAAGATAGTAGGTAGATAACTTTTGAATTTCTTAAGCTAGAGCAATAAAGTTACCCTCTTCTGAAAGTCCAGAAAATGAACTTTAATAATACTGAAAAAAAAAATCTGCCAACAGTCTGGTCGCAACTTTATTATTTTTCCGGCAGAAGTTCGGAACTCGTGACTGAAAACCTAACAAAACGTTCGGGAAGCGGTTAGAATTACATATGAAGTGCATATTTGCGACATATTCCGGAATGTCGTCTAGGGGTTGAAAAAGGAAAAAACTTGAAAATAGGTGATTATTAAACAATCCCGTGGAAGTGAAAAGATATTCGATATCTGTTCAGATCTGAGACAGAGCCCATGAAAATTTTGAAAATTCTTTTTAGGTATTTATATTAAGAATCCGTAGAATAAAACCGAATTCAATATTTGGGAAGACCTAGTAGATATAACGAAAATCGTGAAAATATATGCATTCTATTTTCAATGATCATTTTTTTTGCCCCACTTCCGACTGCAAATGAATATTCGATTTTTTTTTTTAATCAGACTTAGTACTTTTCTAGTTGATCTACATATCCACACCGTGTTTCAACTTTCTAGCATAAGCCTTGATTTTTTTTAAAAAAAATTTGATCCTCCCACATCCATACTCCACCGCCCCCTTAAAAAACGTTTCTCTCAGCAAACTTTATTTGCTTACCTTAATGCAGAAAACGAATTTTGTTTTTGTAGTGCAATTGGTTCGTAAGATATAGTAGTCTAAAGTTTTTCACCCCCTGCCCCCACCTCTGTACGCCACTGCCCCCCCTCAAACCCATCGATGCCCTATATAAATTCCAAGTTTCAGCCTCCTAGCCTAAGCGGTTACTGAGATCTAAAAACCAAAATTTTTCGTCTAAAACGCCTCCTCCCTTACACCCTACCCTCGAAAATGTGGCCACATGAAGGGGTCTGCTCAGGCTACCAACAACAGAAAATTCAACTTAATAGCTCAAAGAGTTTGAGAGATATAAACTTTCAAACGTTTTGCATACGGCGGACGGCGCGGCGCACAGGCGGACTGAAATTTTTTTTTGCTTTTTTGGTTTGGTTTATTAGTCATAAAACGTGTAAAAATCGATAACAATACTTTATTATTAAAATATTATATTAGGTAATTGGTTAACGATATTATTTTTCAGACAAATGTGAATCCATTTTTTCTCTTCATTATTAGAAAGGACTATATTAGGTGTAATAAAAATTTCGGCTTTGCGGTCGATGTTGATGCATGGTAAGGGTATCCACACGATTTTTGGCGCGTCGAGTTATCACAGTATATCCACTTTTCATCATCAGTCACGATATGATGCAAAAATCCTTTCCTTTCCCGCCGTTGGAGTAGCCTCCAATTTTGCGTCTTCGAAATTTTTTGGGCGGCTGGATCGCTCGTTGGCTTCCACGTCGAAATCACTCATTTTAAAGCATTTGCTAATTGAAGACTCGTCATAAGTTTCTCTTCTCTAATCATCTCACGAGCATTAACCGCAAATTTTTTTGAATTAAAACAAAAAAGCAAAACTTTACGCATATGGCGCTTATTTGGCTCGAACTCCGACACATTTAAGGACTCATAAGTAAATGACGATAAAATTTTACAAATGTAATGATGGGGAATTGTTTCAATATGTCTAATCTTGCCAAATTACTTGTTAGCGTCATCTATACGAGAACGCTGGGAATTTTTTTGTACACCTAATATAAGAACTACTCTGTTAGCCAAAATAATGAAATGAAGTACATATGTTTAATAGCTACAAGGATTGTCCACTAATACTGATAAAGTTATTAAAGTATAATAAATAGTATTTGACGTAAATACAAAATGGGCAGAGAATTATTAAAAGTGTTATATCGGGAAAACGATACGAAAACGGCCATATATTTTCGTGATGTTTTTTTCAACCTCTTGAACTTTACATCATATGTTTCATTCTTGAACTTAACATCATATGTTTCATTCCTAACGCTATAACAACACACCCTGTATACAACAGAGTAACTCAATTACACTGCTGCATCTAAAAGTATGGAATTTTTGGCAGTATATCCTTTCAATAATGTGGTTACGTATTAAAAAGCGATTTTATGAAATTCCTTTTTTCCTGAATTTATCCAATTTATCCCGTGGCAAGGGAACATTTTCTCAATCCGAGAAACTGAAAATAGTGCAGTTTTACAGCTTAACGAACTGGACAAATTTTACCACATCAGCATACTCATGATGTATGTTGGCATTGGTCGCAACTTTATGGGTCATAAAGGCTCGTTAGTCAAAAAAGATGAAATGTGTTTGTTTTTCATTACTTGGCGATTCCTGTAGTGTGAATCTTTAGTATTACGTTAAAACGAGAAAAGTGCAATAAACTTTGGTACTCACACTATTATTTAGTTAGCCCTTTGCAAAAGGCAAGAAGCGGAGTGAAAGCTGCTTCATTATGAAGATTTGTAAACCAGGTTTTAATTTTTTAATGATTTACCAACTTAAGGAACATTGTACTCTACTTGTAATGAATGGATGTTGCTTTTTTATTCAGAAAATCCTACCCCATGTGGGGATACTAAAGTTACAATAGTGCTTTTATAGACAACTTACAAAAACGCTTAAAATGCGTTTTCTGGATTTTTCTTTTTTATACCCGCAAATAATTGTCAGGATTTTTCGTTTTTATACCCGGAAATAGGTAGTTGTAATTGAAAGCTTTCAAAAATTTCTTAATATCTCTATTTCGTTTCAATTACATCTAGAAACTGATTCCACTTCTTTTCGATATTCAACTCCAATAGTGACTACCTAATTATTTTTTTCGTATCCAATTAATTTTCTGGCCACATTTTTCGGGAATTAAAGAATGGTTTAGGGATTAAAGAAGACAGATGTAGAAAGTAATAATAATCAATGACATAACAGCGCAAATTGGACCTAAACCTTGAAGTAATGCTAAAGTTACTTCAACTTCAAACGGAACACTACGAGGTGAAGTGGTCAACCAACGGTCGTCCGTGATTATTACCCCGATCCTTAACTCAGGTACTCATTTACAGTTGAGTGAACTAATAGTCCGGCACCCAATCCAATTCTCGAAAATTACTTGTCGCCGTAAGCAGAACCTGGTACCAGGTGCACCGAAGACAAGTACTCTAGCTACTAAGCCTCCCAGACTATGTAGGAAATACTAGCTAGCTAATCTATCATACTATCCAGAATCGCTGTTCATTTGATGAAGGGCACATTTAAGATAGTACATCTGCTTAAAGTAAAGGAGCTCTCAGTTACTTACACAGTTGGTCCTAGAAACAACACGAAACCACGAACAAAATATCGATTTTATAATTAATAAATTAATTTTCATTGCACTCACACTACTTGAGCCACTCAACCGAACATCTGCAATTCAATTACCGATTTCCACACAATGTAATCCCTTTATGCCGTCGGCTAATGGTTGTGAACGTCAAACATGTTTAAGTATTAAAAGTGTCAGGACATCAAAAATGGCAGCATTATGCCCAAGTCTCGCTGCTTTGCTCTAAATTATTAAGGATGTGCATACAAATATGCCAAAATGAAGTATATGAAGTATATGTGTTGCGTCGTTCGGAGAACATAGGCAAATTTGATATTAGAAATGGAAATTTCAAGGGGGGTTGGTCTCGAGTAGGTCGGAGAGCGGAGTAAGTGTATGCTATATGATATGGCCTTCCCGAAGACCTTGATCTAAAAATAGGATACATATGATGAAGTTCTTATTAAATTTATCATCTGAGAAAATCTACAACCCTTCATAATTTCAAGTGGACTTTTTCTGGAAGGCAGGTATTTGGGTAAAAAATTTCAGTGTTTTTACTAGAAAGAGTGGAAAAATATGTGACCAAGGATTTTTGTAGTATTCCAGCTGAGGTTGTAAGAAAATGTTGACAGAATTGAATTAGTGGAGAAAATGGGATCATATATATCGAAGGTTGGAAGCGAACCCATCGAAATTAAAGAAGAATAATGATGGTAAATAAGTCGTTTTATTCAGTATCTACTTCCAATAATTAAAAACAGAAATGTACACAGAAGAACAAATCTTAAACTATACAAAACAATAATAAGACCTGTGCTAGGCTATGGCAGCAAAACGTGAACATTGACTCAGGCGTCCGAAAAATTAGTTTACGCCTATGAAAGAAAAGTCATCAGAAGACTGAGGACTTTTCTTTCCAGGCCAATTTTAGTAGATATTGTGCTACATTTCCACAAAATCTAGTGATTTTGTTCAAATTAACGGAAAATCGATAGTTCAGTAACTCAGTTATAATTCAGCAAAAAGGTTAAAAGTAAGGTGAGAAATTAAATTTGAAAGGGAAGATCTTACATATTTGGTAAATATGACATTTTTTGATACTCTTAAATTCATCACTTCTATATGAAATAGTTAGTTATCTATCATTTTTGAATCTTTGCTGTAATAAATATACTATGTAAAAATAACAATTTTAATACATAAACACTCTTTTATTTATTATGTTAGTAATTAATAAAAAAAATCTTATAGATTACAATTAATTTTTAATATGACCCAAATTTCAAAATCTATTTATCTGATTTGACCTAAGCTTGTTGTTGTTGTTATAAGTAAGTCCTATCGACTATGAATCACCCTGTAAAGGAGCTACATATAACAACTTTACCAAGAAACGGCAGTCTTATTCCAAAATGGATATGTAAGATGATTGGACTATGAAAAACTAAAGTTGATAGAGAACTCATAAAACAGCAACGGATATGGATAAATTGTTTTCATATTGATGTACTTTTAGAATATTCTTTGGCTTCCACAGCCAAATGATCACTGACTTAACCACAATCATCCACCATTATATAGGCAATAACATGCCCCATTAATCTTAATCACTGTTCGGAATCATTTTCATCAATATTTGCAGTCAAATCGTTTAAAAACCTATTGGAGACATTTCGGCAAACTAGAAATGTCGGAAATAACATCAAAACGATTAGGAAAAAATCGATTGAAACGTCCTTTGAAGGACCGAAAAGGTCCTCAATAACGCTCATTTCCATTTGCAATTCGGTTAACCTTTAATAGCACAACAAACCCTCAGCACTATTACCAAGACCCTTAGGATTGAGCTCATAGATTCTAATTGTATTTGATTATTGATTTCTGAAGCTATTTGAGGTGGATATATTCTTACGATTTTTCTAAAAGACTTCGAATAAACAAAGTGTAAAATACTGAACGGAAACCCATCGGAACTTCTAAACTTTGTGGTGAAAAATTTCGAAAGTCATCTTAACCGAAATCAGCATGAGCTCTACCGCAAGGACTTTTGGGACACATTCACCCGGATATATGACACTCATGAATTTGATCCTGAATTTCCTATACAGGTTTATGAACTGTCTACAGACTCAGGAAGACGAGAGTAGATTAAACGAAATCCCGTCGAGTCCGACTAAGCCGCTATGAATATCTTATAGATATCGTATTATATTGGGAAATCGATTGGGGACAACTTGTCTATATCTCGACTATGGGGTTCGAAAACAGCCTTCATACCGAACTTGGCTCCAGCTCAGAACTTGAGATTCCTCCATACCTAGACAAATCCATACGAAGAGGCCCAGCATTTCAATATCGAATTTCAACTACTAAATAATGGACTGAAGCAGTACTGCAAAGAAGATATTGGCTCATTCCAAGGACTATTCTATTATGTGTGCCACATTCAATCCAATCGACATGAGACAAAGTGGATGCCAATTATGCGGAAACTTTCAAAATACCCACCTACCTATTCTCCGTCAATTTGCCAGATTTTATTTTGTAGGCAAACGTGCAAATTGATTTAACATTCGAAGTAACTACTCTACAGCCAATCGTTGCTATATGTATAGGCGTATATTTCAAGGATATAGGCGACTTGTTGAGATTTTTGTCCTGCCACAATCGGCTTTAGTGTACGAACGATGAGAAGAACAAGAAGTTGTACAACATGATTACAAAACTTGCTCCGCAATTACATTTTGCCATTCACATGAGAAGAAGTGGCTGCCGTACAAAGTCGTGTGTAGTTTTATTGGGGGTGAAACTTAGTTTTAAAACTAATAACTCATGAACAAAGAAGTTTAGAGGGAGAAATCCTTAATATTTAATGTAATAGAGAATTTCGAAAATATTCTACCTATCATTGCTGGGGGTATTATTACACTCAAAATTATCGTGCGTGTTTCGAAATGTTGTTTTCTGAAGTTGTTAGGAAACCGATATCTTAGTTTCTTTCTATAAAAAAAAAGATTTCTATGGATTCAACAGAAACAGTAAATTCTACTTTACTATATCACGTCGACGCTCACGTTGTTCCATCACCCCTGTTACTCCCGTCTCTTCTGTTGAGCGGAGGCGCTACTCACGCCAATGCTGTTAATATTATGAAAAATTAAACTGTTTATAACAAATATACGAACGGAAATTCGGGAATATAATTATGTTCTCGACCTGTCCCGTAGTCTCGAGAATGTACATGAAAAATTTGGGAGAAAACGGTTCACCGGTGTAGATTTCCATTCGACCCAAGCAAAAAACTGTTATATTTTTATATATTACATAACAAAATTAATAATGTTGTTATCAGACTGAAATATTCATTTTATTATTTTCAGCTTTCAGGGCTAGTCGACACTATAAGTCCGTCTGCCCGCCGATAGTAGGTAGGTAAGCGTGTCTGCCCGAAAGAGCACAGATTCTTTTAGGCTTAAAAACGCTCGTGTTGTTACCAATAGGATCATCAATTCCGTTCATACTCGTCAAGCCATTTAGAACTACAATACGTAGGATTTTCGAGACCTCCGTTGCGGCAAGCCTAAAGAACTAAGCTCCAAAATGAGGTTTCCGTCTGGTGGACAAAGCTGGACAGATACAGAGAAGATAAAGGACAGTCACCTTATCCTCATTCATGCAGCTTCTACAGAAGTCGTTTGAGAAGAGGCCGAGTCTCTTACAATGCCGGCATATAAGACAGTCCCCGGTCAGAAAACACACTATGGTGCTGACACCCATCCTTTTGAGCAAAGTCAAAGTTTTAGAGCAGTTTAGATCTAGCTTCGGCCAGATCTGTCTCACTGTGCGGCATATAATTCCGTCTCCCATCTTGAGTTGGTTATCTCAACAATCCCAGTAGCAGGTCACATGCATGTAGGGAGGAGCACACCTCAATTCGGATGTTCCTGCATTTTCTAAGCGGTAGTCCTGTGCCGATTGCGTTCATCAGACATACATTTCCGGGAACATCCTTGTTTTCTGACACCCCAGCACAGAAGAATATTCAACTGTTCTGTCATCTGCCTTAAGAGGTGATCAACATTCTACGGCGACCTTTCATGTTTTTGAGACCGATTGCAAGGATTTTCTTACCGCTTGGCTGTCTGTGAAAATGCTAATATCCCTAAAAGATATTACATTATAGCTCAGCGTAGACAAGGCATCCTTGATCACCATACGCTCCGCCTACAATGGTCCGGAAGGTGGAAAGAGTTGCTATTGTTAAGCATGTCAGAGTAAACACCTCCACCTACCACGCCTTCAGATTTGGGGCTGTCCGTGGATATGTAGATGGACTCATCCCTCCGTGCAGAATCCTTTTACCATTCTAGAAGGGTTGAGATGATTGTTAGAAAATTCATATATGCTAGTCCACTATGTAGAGGATCTAAGACAATGGCTTCACTGCCACTTGCTTGCAAAAACTGTCCAGGGGTGGTAGATTGAATATCATGTCTATTGCCTAGTACTGCAGAGAGAGTTCTTCTCAGAGCTCCGCTGATGATTATGTATTGTAAACTCTATAGCTTCCTTAGAGTAGTGAGGGTAATTACTTGTTTTAAGGCAGTGGTGGCCAACCGAAATGATCTCGCGGGCCGCATTGGAAATGCATCATAGCTCTGCGGGCCACATATCATTATATATCCCCATATTAGATTTTCCTACTCCAGAACATCGCTTCGCGGTAACATTGCAAACAATAAACTTTTCGTCAAAATATGGTGTCGCAAGAAATCTTTGCGGAAAAATAATCTAGGCGAGCCGCGGGTTGGCCACTGTTTTAAGGCGTCCACCAGGCAATAACTTCTGATGATGGACGACACGTTGATCCAAAGAACTATTCGGAGTTGAAGCCCAACTGTGACTTTCCTTACTCATTCCTGGATGTAAGGTTTCCATTATAGTTTCCTGTTCAAAAGAAGACCCAAATATTTTGCGCTATCGGTGAGACCTAGACTAGTACAATCTAGAAAAAGAGCATCATTATGAGGAAATACGTAAAGAAGACTATTTATATTTTGGGTAGGTTCACATCCAATCACCATTCTGCTGACAATTTAAAGAGAATAGGGTGCTTTTCCGAGACAGTAATTGAAACTTCGTCTCCCTAAGAAATCACTGTATAGCCCACCCCTTTCAGACTCCATAGTATTTTATTTATCACTAAGTTCCAAAGAAGAGGGGAGAGTACACCAGCTTGTGGTGTTCATCTACTGTTAAACGTTCTGGACTGGACTGGCCCAGCTTTGCATTGGTAATCCTGAATGTTACCATCAGATTGATAAGCACGCCAAGCGAAGACTCAACCTTCGAGCTGGAGAGTGCGTCAGTGATAGCCTCTGGTTGTTGAAAGCTCACTCGATATCGAAGATAGGACGATGGACTCATAGGTCTGAGTACCAGAGGAAGGATATTACAGATTTCCTGCTCTAGAAAACTACCTAGACGCGGTTATTACCGCGACCAGTAAAGGTGACAGTTAAACACGACGGTCAAATTTCACATACTGTTACAGCTGTAGTGAAATTTATAAAAATTAAACCCTTATTTGCTTCTTGAAGTACTAGGCTCTTCCTTTTTAACATAGCCTCAAGGACAAGCCCAAGATAATTGAATTCAAGACTATTTCTTGTACTCTCCTTTAATTTGTTCACCTAAACCCAAAACAAACTGGTGATAATACAACTGTGGTATCACGAAGCTCATTATAATTCGTGCATGACAGCTGGAGCTCACCACATAAACCACAACTCTATGTGTATACATTTTCTTGGTTTTGTTATTGATTGGTCTTAATTAACCTTATTTGATACCCGAGGCAATACTGTGACCACAAAAGCGAAATAATTTCATACTGTTCCTTTACTCTGTGAATTCTGTTCTATAGCTCGCCCATACAGTGTGCAGGACATATAACCCCATTGGTTTTCAAAAAATTCTTAATTAATACCTCAAGCAGCTTAAATAACCTAATTTCAACCCCACAACGATCCGAAAATTCCAGCCCCTTGTAGCAATTTTCTTGTCTTAATTACGCATTATAAAAAATAATAAGAAACGACCATTACCCTACTTCAGTACCTACATACAAACTAGCCATATAAATATAAATGGAATACGGCGTGTCGTAAAAAGCTACCCCATCCGCACCTCCCATTACAATAAGGAAAGAGGCCAAATGATTAACAACACTAAGGATACAATTCACGTAGAAATTTTTTGATATATTACGTTCCATTGACTGTTAACATCTTCACCGCTGCCGCCACCTTTGGAGCAAAATTTCGCTAGCACACAGCCCGCAAACCACCTCTTGCAAAATCCAACGCAATACTTAAGTATCCTTCGTTTTGCTGTACGAAGGTCGTCCCTACTACCCCAAAAACTTCAAACATGGAATAAGATCTCACGTTGTGAAGCTATTTTTGAAACAGCTCCCCATGGGTGGCTTCTTGTGATTTATGTTAATATCCAGACGGGACTTTACGTAAAACTTTGCAAAAGCTCGGTGAGGGTTTAAAGTTAATTAAAAAAAAGAAGAGAAGAACCAGCAAAAAAACGCGGCTTGAAACGTGAGCTCATCGCTGAAACGACCTTCGGTCCAAATTCGATCGTCCTTGGTGGACACGTATTGTACACTTCACCAAATACGAACTCCCACTTCAACGGATCCCAACTTCTACAATTAGCCCGAAATGGCTCTAAAGTATTATTCGAGGATAATTAAACGTGCAAACTTCTCGACGAGCAGACCAGCCAGGACATTCGCATTTGGCGAATTTTCCTTTCCATTTGGCCAATAGAAAAGCTAATGTTCTTCTAATTTTCAAGCGATATGGTAGATGTCCTTATGCAAAAAGGATTCGGCTCTCCGAATGTTTCTCCGGTTCGAAGCAAATGTTTATCTTCCGTTTGGGGGTAATCGGTTTTTCGTGGATATATCACGCGCAAGGATTCAATGCTAAAACGTTTATGGCCTGGCATTAACTAGACTTACAAAAGGCTTAGGGATGTTTTTAAGGGATGCTTATGGCGACTATGCTGTATGGACGATCAATGGGTTATTTCTCTTTTTTCCGATTTGGTATATACAAAATTTGTGTACTAAAAAAATGATAAATTTCGAGTTTTAGGATAATGTGTGGAATTTCTATAGGATGAAAAGTATGAAATTAATATTAAAGAATCCTTGCCAGCCATAAAATCAGCATTATGTAGGTATCAGAACTCGTAAAAATACCTAAAAATTGCTTTGTTCGCATGAGTTATGATTCGACTTCGACTCTAATGCTAAAATGTTTTGTGATTGAAATGACTTTGGTTTGAACACGGTTTTTGCGCAAGACTAGAATAACGAGTTTCTCCATTTTGTTGATGCAATTCTGTACTTTTATTTGTTCTTCACTGAAGTGAAGGGTTTTGCCCGCTAAGGTTTAGGATTTTTCTATGGCCAGCAGAAGCTGTCCTTTTTTGGGTTTACTTAGATGGTTTTTTTTTTTTGTAGTTTTAAGAAGGAGCTCAGCGCTAGGTACTAAAAGAGAGACCATAGCAATCCCTTAAGAACCTCGTAGGTCACTAATTATCCCAAAAAAAAACTTAAATCTCTGATGTCGCCACAGATTATCTAAACTAACAAAGAAAGGAATACCACTTCCATCGCTTTCTTCCAACTGACTGACAGTACCACAGGATGTGGGTAATGTCGTCCTCAGCATATAGGTTGTGGAAGTAGCTATACACACGGTAGAGTCAGCGATCCCCATACGGATAGCATGCTTCCCTTTGAAATAATGCCCCGTCAGTATTCCGACAAGAAACTGCAATCTATCCCTATTCCATGCTAATATTTCGCTATATAGACTTAAATCCATCCAGCCTTGACCAAAATGCCTTAGAGATCCTAAAACTCGGCAGTCCAGATCTCTACAAAAATTGTACATGTATGTGTACATGCACTACATGAATAATTTAAGTAGAAAAAATCTGCCAACAGCGCAACTTTATTATTTTTTCGGTACAAGTTCGCAGCGCGTTCAATTCTGAGTTGCAATGTAGGTTACTGTGTGACTGAAAACCTAACCAAAAGTTCGGAAAGCGGTTAGAATAGGGTCTCGCTAAAATATTTACGCCTTTGCCTCAAATAACATATAAATTACATAATTGGGTTATATTCCGGGATGCGGTCTAGGAATTGTAAAAGAAAAATACTAGAAATAGGTGAATATTAAACAAGCCCGTGGAAGTGAAAAGATATTCGATATCCGATCAGACCTGAAAGATATGGCAGAATTCATTAAAAAGTATACAACCATTTTACAGCCCTTAGGGGTAGAATTTGAAAAAATCTTGAAACCATTTTTTAGGTATAATAAAAATTAATTCAATATTAAGGAAGTCCTAGTATATATGACGGAAATCGTGAAAATTATATGCATTTCATTTTCACTGATAATTTTTTCTTATTTTGCTCCCCATCTGTACGCAATGGATAGTCAAATGTTTGTTTTATCAAAATTATTTTTCTAGTTGATTTACATTTTAATTACATACCGAATTTCAACTTTCTAGCACAAGCCGTTCTTTAGTACTATAGTTAGAAAAAACCCCCGTAATAAATCCTAAGAAAAATATTTTTTTTCCAAAATGCCACTACTATAGCTCTATCTAAATACCAAGTTAAAGCTTTATATCATGATAGGTTCTTGAGATATAAATATTGCAACTTTTTTCTTTTCGCCCTTCCCCACCCTCACCCTCTAGTCCCTCATCCCAAAATTTATTTTCCTTTCTGGAGATCTCTTAGGTCTACATTTGGTAAAAATTTTAAGCAACTATCTCTTGAGATATTAGAATTGTTTTTTTAAAAAAAATGTATCCCCTCCACTTCCATGCACCACCACCCCCTTAAAAAAATTTACGTTTAACACACTTTATTCATTAATCTTTATACAGCAACCGAATTTTTGCTTTTCTAGTGCAATTGGTTTGTGAGATATCGTAATCTCAAATTCTTCACAACACTTTTCTGTTTGTCACTGCTCCCACTCAAATATTTGTTTTCGATATACATATGTACATATTCTCCTATTAGGTACACCTACATACATATGTTTATTAAGTTTTAATTTCGTGAAATTAACTGTTAAGGCGATATGGATTTTATGTACAATGTCTCGATGCGAGCGTTTCGGACGCATTATTATTCCCCCCCCCCCCACTCCCACACCCCTCCACCCACATCATCATTTTTTATCGATGCCTTACAGAAATTCCAAGTTTCAGCCTCCTAGCCTAAGCGGTTACTGAGAACTAGAAACCAAAATTGTCCGTCTAAAACGCTTAACCCACCTCCCCCCTCACAACGTCACCACACAAAAGGTGGTCCTTGAAGAGTCTGCTCAGACTACCAACAAAAAAAAATCAACTTAATAGCTAAAAGAGTTTGAGAGCTATACTTATAAACTTTCAAACGTTCTGCGTACGGCGGACGTATGGCGTACGGTACGGAGTACGGCGCACAGACAGACTGATATTCTTATATTAAAATAATAAAGAAAAAGGCCAGGTCTACATTGTGAGGAAAAAAATATTCTCCGGGGTTTTTTCCACATTTTCACGAATTTCGTTTTATCTTTGTGGAATGTCAAGCTATCTGCTCAGTCTACCAACAAAAAAAATGAATTATACTTCACGGACGGAGGTGGATGGTTGTAGTTGTACCAAGAAGATACAATTTGGAATTTGTATAAGGAATTACAAGAGGAGTCTATTGAATGAAAGACAATTTTTGAGGAGAGAGGTGTAGCACCGAAGTGGTGTAATAGGCGTCATTCAATATATAATCTCATGAATTGTACCAGTTATGATCTTGTTAATCTTACAAAAGTTAAGTCTATTAGACCTCTAGCAGAGAAAAAAAAAATCTGCCAACAGTCTGGGCGCAACTGTATTATTTTTCCGGCAGAAGTTCAGAACGCGTTCAATTCGGGGATGCGGTGTATGTTACTATGTGACTGAAAACCTAACAAAAAGTTCGGGAAGCGGTTAGAAAAGGGTGTAACATATGAATTAAATAATTGGGTCATATTCCGGGATGCGGTCTAGAGGTTGAAAAAAACAAAACTTAAAAATAGGTGATTATTAAACAAACCTGGGGAAGTGAAAAGATATTCGATATCTGATCAGACCTGAGAAACATGGTGTAATTCATGAAAAAGTATACAACCAGTTTACACCCTCTTAGGGGTCGAATTTCAAAAAATCTTTAAAACACATTCTAGGTATTCATATGAAGAATCCGTAGAATAAAAATGAATTCAATATTTTGAAAGACCTAGTAGATATGACGAAAATCGTGAAAATATATGCATTTTATATTAGCTGATATTTTTTTTTGCCCCCCCCCCTTCTGAACGCCAATCAATATTCGAATTTTTTTTTATCAGAACTACTTTTCTAGTTAATTTACATATACGTACCGAGTTTCAACTTCCTAGCATAAGCCGTTCTAAAGTTAGGAAAAACACCCCCCACCACCGTACCATACTACCCAAAAAAAAATCTATTTTTCCACCATGCCACTACTATAGCTCTATCTAAATACCAAGTTTCAGCTTTCTATCACTATAGATTCTTAAGATATAAGCATCGGAACTTTTTCTTTCTCACCCTCACCCTCTACACCCACACCCCAAAACTTTTTTTCTATTAGGCCTACTTCTGGTAAAAATTTGAAGCATCCATCTTACACTGTTATTGAGATATGAAACGTGTTATTTTTGAAAAATTCTTATCCCATCCACTTACGTACTCCCCGCCCCCTTCAAAGATTTTACTTTGAGCAATCTTTATTTATCAAGCTTTATATCCAAACAGAATTTTGTTTTTTTGGTGCCACTGGTTTGGGAGATATCGTAATGTTAAGTATTTCAACCCCCACCCCCGTACGTCACTACCCCACCCAAAAATTTTGTTTCAATCTACTCTCCTAGTACAACTACAGATATTTGTTAAGTTTTAATTGCTTGCTATTGACGGTTTAGGAGATATGGATTTTAGAATGTGTCGATCTCGACTTTTTTGCGTTTCGGACGCATTGCTTCCCCCTCCACTCCCACACCCTTTCACCCATATCATCATTTTTTTTGCAAATGGGTCCACTATCAAAGCTTTATAGAAATTCCAAGTTTCAGTCTCCTAACATGAGTGGTTGCTGAGATCTAGAAACCAAAATTTTTCGTCTAAAACGCTTCCCCCACCTTCCCCCTCACACCCCACCCCTGAAAATAATGTCAATTTAAGGGGTTTACCCAGTCTATTCCTAGAAAAAAAATTAATTTAATAGCTCCACTGGTTTGAGAGCTACGAGCCTTCAAAGGATTTTGGGGCGGTCGACGTACGGCGTACGGCGTACGGCGGACAGACGGACAGACGGAGTGAAAATTTTTATTGCTTTTTTCGTGTCTACTAGTCATGAAACGTGGACAAAAAAATTTTGAGGGCAGCAAATTTTTTTTTTTTGAAAATCAATAACAATACTGTATTATTACTAATAAAGTAATTGGTGATGGGCGCGCAGGAGGAGATGGAGAACGGTAGAGGGAGAGTAGAAAAATTCAGATTTTTTTTTTTTACGAATCGATAGATCAACTATATAGGCATCCTAGAAAAATAAATTGTTTTATAATGGCAGCAAATTACAGGAGTGGGGATGGTCTTTTGTATCTTAAAAACGACCTATACAAGAAAGTTGAAACTTAGTACTTATGGGTAGATGTAGAACAAAATAATTGAAGCATGAAAAAGGTCAGCTTTTCATTTGCGGAAAAGGTGGAGTGTATTTCCTTATGCATTTCTTTTAGGTTTGCCGAGTTATTCAATTATTTTCACTTATGCATGCTCTTTATATAACGGCCTAGAAAGCGATTTTCAAATTTTTCTATACGCAACCACTAAAGAGGTTGACGGCCCTATTCTGAAATTGTGACCAATCACAGCTCACAACTTTATGTTACTAAAATTTTGTGACTGCGCTTGTGATCGAATAGTTTTTTCGCATTCTGGCACTGCAGTTACAAGAAAGGTCACAATAATTTCTCCACATATGTAGTTAGAGAGTAGAGACATGTGTACCTTGATTTTGTTATCGCTTTTTCTAGCTCAGTTCTCGGAAAATGCAAAAAAAGTCAAAATTGAGACTAACTACAGAATACGAAAAGTCACAATTAATTCAAAATTGTGACTCTCCACCTACTTTGTTACTTGTGACTCTGTTCCATAAGTAAAGTGGTAAAGTGGTTTAGGTAGTTTATTCATCAAAGAAAGCGTAAAAACTGATGATGGTATTAAAACTAATGGTATTAAAACTAATGGTATCAAAACAAAATAATTAAAAAAAAAAATTAATAATGTACATTTTCACGAATTTCGATTTATAAGATATCAAATTTACATATAATCAGGAAGATCTCAATTAATTTTTCGATATTCAGCCTACTAGGGGGTGTACAGTATTGCTCAAGTTTCAAGAATATCGACACACATATCTCTTAGGTCTGATGAGATATCGAATTGCTTTTAGCTTTAACCGAATTTCCATACTGTCACTTAAAAATTTAACAGGCTTTCTATTATATGATATCGCCTAAGAATCGATTTCTGAATTTTTTGATATTCAGCCCCTAAGGGGCCATGTAGTTTCTACCCCCTATATTTTAATTGAAACTGAAAATAGAATAAGTAAATATAGGTAGGTATAACAAAAGATGCGAACAGTGTGGGCGCAACTTTTTTTTATTTTGTAGAACTCTAGAACGCGTTTTATTCTGAGATGATCCTAAAGAATAGCCAGACATAGGGTTAATTGGATCGTTTTTTAGGTTGTCTATCGCAAAGTAACCTATGCACAGCATCTACAAAGCACTTTATTCATATGCTTGAAACGTAAAACTTGGAATATATTCTTTGTTTATTATAATCAAATACCAGATTAAGTGTTCTGTTGATAACACAACTGTACTGTACCCATAAATTGTATTCCATAAAGATCCCGAACAATCGACAAAACGTGGTAACGTGTGAAAACGATGCAAAATACGTGGAATATTTCAGAACTTATCAAAATGAAAAAAAAATTGCCTGTTTGATAAACACTATCACTTCAGCGGATAAGAGAGAAAAGTCCGCTACCGTTCAAGGACCATCTTGAAATATCATAAAGAATTGAAAAGATGCGAATATTACGGCAATACATCAAGCCGTACATGTAGGGGATGTAGCAAAGCGTTCTTCCGGAGAAAAATTGCCGTAATTAGTTTTAATTTTGATTAATGTCTGGACGAGCCGAGTCCATCCTCCAAAATATTGTAGGCATCCCCAGTAGTCAGATAGTGAAGGATAGTGGGCGTAATAGGGCGCAGGGAGACAATCAGGACGAAGATTCGTGGAAACGATCTCACAACAAGCCAGTAGTAGTAGAAAAACACATTGTCGGCGAGGGTCTTCTGACATTTCCGGCCGTCTCAAAAAGAGGAAATTCGTTCAGGTGACAAGCTAAATGATTCACCCCCTCCCCCTCTTCATCTTTTCCCCCAACTTACCTTGGAACGCTGCCTCTACATTCAATTCCGGTTCTGAGCATTCGGCAATAGCCAATATCGTTACGAGAATTAATCCATTGAGCCACATTTTTATATCCGATTTAAATCGATCCATTCGCAAGCCCACCAGGGGTTGTAACGTTAAGAAATCAAACGGGGGAGCAGCCACACTACAACATATCGTAACGATTTCGTACTTTCTTTTTTTTTTGCACTTTTCCCTCTTATCCAAGTGGGTTGACGGTGTACGCACTTTTCACCTTTTGCCGAGTCGAAGGAGGGCACTTCACTTTTCCTGAACCTCAACCACGAACCCACAATTTTGATTCTTTTTTTTTCTTTTTGGTTATTGCTCCTGGAGCTCAAATACCGATAAATTGCCCCGTAACATTTACCCACATTGTCTCCCTTGCGCGAAGAGGGTTTAAAGCCGCGCGCTCGATTCAACCCTACACAAACTCAATGAAACCGAAAATAAATAAAAACCGGAAAAAATACCACCAGAACTCGTCCCGTAAATTCGACACTTTCGTCCCGGAATCGTGTTCGCTCCTAGTGCGTTTCAACGAATGAAAGGACTCGGAAAGTTTATAGTTGGCCCGATGAAATCGCATCCACCACGGCGGCCACCGTCCAAAGTTCAATCCGTTTCGAATCCATGCGAAAATTTGCAGTTTTTCGGCAGGGTTTTCCTGCTTTTCTTCGCTTTGCGTGTACAGGACACCGGACGAAAACGAAAAAAACAAATAAACAAACTCAAATCGAATTTTCCAAATCGGCGAAAAAAAAACTTTTCACAGGATCGCAATCATTTGCAAAATTATTCCCCAACTGTTCGAGCACAACTGGCTCGTAGTACTCTCGACGCGAAAAGCCAAAGGGGACCTTTCCTTATGGCGAGGACGAAAAACAACAAAAAAGAAAATAAAACAACAAAATCGGGAAGACATTCAGTCTCACTCTCGGGGATTCCACGCACATTTTCCGTTCATTATTACGTAGGTGGGGGCCCGGAGGGTGTGTGGGCGAAGGGAGAGCATTGTTTCGAAGGACGCATGTCTGAAAACGTACGCGAACAGGTACTTTCGCCCGGAAAAGCACGGCGAATTACGAGAAAATCGATTAGTTTTTATAAACGTGAAAATTTTTCTAGTAGACGATGGACAGTGCGGTGGAAAATTTTTTTGATTTCATTTCGAAAGGTAAATTTAGGTAAGAAATTGAGGGAGTTTTAACCCTTAAAAAAATATCCTTGAAATAAAAAGAAATAGGATATAGAATACGATGGTTCTAGAATACTTTGCTTATATCTTAAGAATCTATAATGATAGAAAGCTGAAACTTGGTATTTAGATAGAGCTATAGTAGTGGCATGGTGGAAAAATAATTTTTTTTTAGGGGTAGTATGGTACGGTGGTGGGGGGTGTTTGTCCTAACTTTAGAACGGCTCATGCTAGGAAGTTGAAACTTGGTACGTATATGTAAATTAACCAGAAAAGTAATTCTGATAAAAAACAATTCGAATATTCATTGGCGTTCAGAAGGGGGGGCAAAAAAAATTATCAGTATATATAAAATGCATAGATTTTCACGATTTTCGTCAAATCTACTAGGTCTTTCCAAATATTGAGCTCATTTTTATTCTACGGATTCTTCATATGAATACCTAGAATGTGTTTTCAAGATTTTTTGAAATTCGACCCCTAAGAGGGTGTAAACTGGTTGTATACTTTTTCATGAATTCCACCATGTTTCTCAGGTCTGATCAGATATCGAATATCTTTTCACTTCCCCAGGCTTGTTTAATAATCACCTATTTTTAATTTTTGTTTTTTTCAACCTCTAGACCGCATCCCGGAATATGACCCAATTATATAATTCATATGTTACACCCTTTTCTAACTTCTTTTTGTTAGGTTTTCAGTCACATAGTAACATATGCCGCATTCCCGAATAAACCACGTTCCGAACTTTTGCCGGAAAAATAATAAAGTTGCGCCCAGACTGTTGGCAGATTTTTTTTTTTAAATTTCATGACAATCACAATATTTACTAGAAATAAGTTTATACTTCCATTGGCTTCCGGAGTTGGGGCAAACAAATTGTCCGCGGTGATGGTTTTTTTTCCAATTTTTCACGAATTCCGTCATATCTTTTATGTAGGGTGAGGTATCAGATTTATAGTACTTCTGCTTGCTCTCTATAAGCGCTTAGAAATCCTTTTCAAATCTTCCGATATTCGACACCTAAGAGAGTCTGAATTGGCCCTGTACATTTTCACGAATTCCGACATATTTCTTAGGAGTAATGAGATATCGAATTCGCTTGCAATTTTAAAGACTGTAATCGGGCGAGAAACTATTTAAGTACTTTTCGATTTTCACCCCTAGTGGGTACCTATAAGATTATTCTTCAAGTTTTCACGAGCTCAAATCATTTAGGCATAATGATATATGGAATTCGCTTCTACTTCTATGGGCTTTAAATATAATGATCTTAAAATTTATTTCAGGATATTTGCGATATTCCACCCCTAAGTCAACGTGTTCTGGATTGTTTTTTATAGAATCGACTTACCTTTCTTTTGAAAAAGGCTTTAATATTGTTGCCATCTCGAGGAATTACTAATTTTTGTTATGTTGACCCAACAAAATTTTTGATCGATGTAATTTTTCTCAGAAAACACAATTGTTAAAATGGTTTTTGAATTTAATTTTTTTATGTGTCATAGTATGGGTCATTTTATGTACATTTTATTACCTTCAAAAGTTGCATTAATTTTCATTGCGTAAATTTCATAATTTAAAAAAAAAATTTAACATTAAAATATTCTTGTTTCATAGGTTGATCATCACTCATTTGAAAGAATACTATTATAGTGTTTCGTGTTTACATTTGTTGTGAACTGAAGCCATGTGGTGAACATTTAGATCAAAGATTATGAGAGGTAAAGGAGTAGCGCTCATATGAACTCAATAGAAAATTCCATATCGAGTTTCAGGGCCTCTACAGTATCTGTCGATTACTAAATTTGAACTTGGTTTGAATTCGCGCGAAATTTTGATTTGGATAATAGATGAAGAAGATCTGTGGTATTAATTTAATCAAACATAATTCAGATTTTAAGCTACAAATAAATAAAAATAAAGTATTCAATGTAACTTTATTTCAAGAAACTAAAATAATATAGTTCAAGTGTAAGTTTAGCTGGAGCGACGCGATTGTGGTATGTTGCTCGAAAATCAAACCATAAACCCTAGGCCTGTACAACAAAAATTAGTCAAGCCGACTCACTCTGGGAAATAAAATTTGGTATATCTTTTCCAATATTTGATAAGACACCGAGAAGCGATGGTTTGTGCGACTTCTCGACGTGTCGGGGTGTTGTAGCACGCAGTCTGCCCAGCCTACCTCATCCACGACACTCCATAGTCTTAAGTAATTACACTCCACATCTACTAATTATTGATAATTCAAACTATTTAGCCTAGGTGTTTTAATAGTTCCTCCTACTAGTTCCATCTACTAAACAGAAAATTTGCAATGAATTCGTGCTGTATGTCGATTGCTCTTCGCCTCATTTGTGATAACGTCTTGAGACGCAATTGAGACTCGTCAGTTGAAAATGAAATGATTGTTTTGAAAAAAAAAAAAAAAATTAAAAATAAAAATTGTTTTCACAATGCTGTTTTTATTTAGTAATTGTTGGACTACTTTAAATGCACTTGAAGCAATGATTTAATTATTTGTTTTTTATTTCAATTTTGTGCGAAATTAACATCCAACTGACAATCCGAAAAAACAATTCAAAAAAACATTTCAAATCTTTTTCATTCGGGACGTCACTTCCTTTTCCGAACGATAAAAAAATCCCAATTATCGTCATTGTGGCACTACCGAAAGAATCTAGCACATTCGTGGTACAAATCTACCGTGCTGTCATCTTATTCATCTGTCAAACGACATCTCGATTCGCTGAACTGAAATTTCTGTCAGTCAGTCCATCGATACAAGAAATTTTTTTTATTGCCTTCAAAGTCGCAGTCAAATCGCTTTCGTTTTTGATGTTGTTTTCGTCGAAAATTTCGCGTTCGATTTGGTCTTTTTGTGTACGAAACAACTAAACAGAACGCCAGACATAAAGAGTTCGTGAACGTCCGGTAAAATGGCCGAGAATAAGGAAGAGATCTTGGCGAATTTTCAGGTAAGTTTTACGTAGTCGCACGGATCTGGTTGGAGGTTATGCGCCCCATTTGCCAGTGATTTGTCGTCTTTTTGGCGACTTTTTCGCCCGTTTTCGCTTCTAATCGAACTCTTTGTTCCGTTCGTAGAGCATCACGGCCATCGATGATGTCGCGGAGGCGTTTATTCATCTTGAGGAGAGCAACTGGGACCTGATGGTAAGACAATGGTTACGAGTGGTTGCGACGCAATCTCGTCGTGGGGGGAGGGCCTTTGTCTTCACGTGAATTTACTGAATTTTCGATTTCTACTACGCAATTTCAGGGTGCAATTCAGCGTGTCATGCCGCAGGACTTACCCGAGCCGAAACCACCGTCGTCGCTAAATTCGGCCTCGTCGAGTTTTGCCCGCTGGACGACCGGAACGGAAAACAATTTCGGATCGGGTGAGTGGTTTGAGGGAGGTAGGAATTCTCCTGGAGTAGCTTATTACTTCGGTGATGTTATAAACAAATTGATTTTTTTCTTCGTCAGGACCGTCTACTTCGTCCGATGCCGATATTATCGATCTCACGTCCGACATCGAGCTGAATCCGAAGCGCAAGGAAGGACAGATTTTGATCTTTAACATCCACTACAATCAGAACATCTACACCATTCAAATTTCGTCACATGCGACTGTTGGTAAGTACAGCTGCGTTCGACCAGTTGCCGTGCGCCTTATTCGCTCGAATTAACAATTTTTCTTGGTCGTTGCAGCGGACCTTAAGCATAAAATTCTCGGGATGACATCAGTGCCGTATTGTCGGCAGGCGCTGCGTGGCTGGCCACCAGCAAAACTTCACGAAGCGCAAATCGAAAGCTCAATTCTGGCCGATCTCGAGCTGGCCAACGAGAACGAGCTGATTCTCATCGATATGACGGAGGACGGTTACATGGACGACGAAAGGTTGGTACCGAGTTTGTTTTATTTTTCGGAACTGCAATCTTTTCCTTACGTTCATTGATTTTCGCAAAAGTGTAGTTACTGATCACGTGCTGTGTTAAATGTTGTAGGACCATTAAAGCTGTTCCTCCATTTTGACGAAGATACCCGTGAAACGTCGAATCTTCGCGCTGTAGATTGTCGTGTAGAAAGTACTCCGCAAAGTGAAGATGAGAACTTTTCGCTTCTATACATTACTGCTTAGTTCAATCTTCTGTAGACTGAAGCTAATACCTGTCGTGGGTTTGTCCAAAGTAACAATTTTTCCATGAAAATGTTTTATCGTCCAAAGGAACAACCCTACATCGTAAATTCGATGGGAGAAATAACCGCGTAGTGGCCAAAGTCCGCTGTAGTTCTATAAAAGTTCAGAACCAGAAAATTCTTAAAATTGATTTCCTGACAAAGAAAGTAACGTGCTGTTTCATAATGGCAGACCATTTACTGTTTAATATTCACCCCTCCTTGTTTTGTCTTCGTTAGTATCCCACGTAAAATTTCTATGTACTTTTAATTTTGACTTAGATTAGATTTCATTGGAAGCGGAGAGCGGTCAGTGGACTATTGGGCTCGTAGATCTTTCTCCAGTTGGAACGTAGAGATTGTCATCCAGGTTTTTTTGTCCAGGAATTTATCTAGTAGGAGTGTTCAGTTCAGAGGTTTCTGCTTTCAATTGGCGCAACCTGCAAAGGTCATCACTTATGCTATCAGGTGCGAACTGCGGTGGGTGCCCTGTCCAATCTTTTTTTTTCCCAGACAGAAGTTGAAAAGGATTTCGAAGCGATATCTCTTCATCATATGGTCCACAGGCATGTCTAGCATTTGAATGCTGCTTCTAAGTCTGGATAAGTTATTTGGCTCACTATTTACTTTAACTGGGTTACCGTTGAACTAGTCCCTCAACGCGGATAGTGGAATCAGATCTAATAGAACCTTTGTTTGATATTCTAACACAAAGTTCGAACATAATCACCACAGTCCATTTTTATGGGCTACACTGTAGGGCGACAAAGCCAACGCCGACTGTGTCGTTGGAAGGATCAAGGGCACAAAAAGCTGCACGGTCCTATAAAAGGCCCGGCAGCCGTTGTCTCGGCCTCTTTTTAGTATAATTTAAAATAGTAGCGATTTCGCTCTGGCCGAATCGGCATTTAAATTAGAACAAAATCAACAACGGTAACTATACAACAACACACAAGCGGAAACCTTTTAGGAATTGTTCTGATGCTGTACCAGCTTGGAATAGTTTTCTAAAGACAATACGCAATTCATAAACAGACATACCAGACAAGGTAGATTGGTTGTATGCATCCCCCTCCCCACAATTGCATTTTTTAGAAACCAACTTCTAAAAGTTAATCTACGCACTCTGCCTATTTGAAAACTTGTAATTTTTATATTAGTTCTCCGTTAACTAGCACATCATTCGTCTTAGTTGGTATCTGTCCACCACTCGTTTAAATCTACCAGCTCAATTTTGTCTTCGCAACCTCGTTCCATCCTTTCGCAAGTTTCATTTTGCATACGATCATTTGATCGTGAATCACCTCCACATTTACCGTGAGGCAGGTTATTATGGCTCCTGTCGTGCTGTCACTGTTCCCTGCCAATCTGGCACAGTGTAGTACGAATAGCTTAGGTCCTATGGAACAATATAAAAAAAATTTCGCTACATATCACGCATCGTAGGAAAGTGAATATACTCCTGTTTAGCGCAGCCGTACGCTAACGTCCCAAAGAGGAAAATCCTGCAAACGGATCGGATTTCTTTAACTTAAAACAAAATCCTTCGCATCTGCTTACTCGAAACAATTTGTATCGCACTTGCACCCCTGCGGTTCTAAGTCAGTCAATTATCACACTATCGGCCTGGTGTTTTAAGTCATAACTAAATTTCAAATCTGGAAAACGTACAGGGTCGTCATCTTTTATGTCGGTATGTAAACATTGAATAACTTTGAAAAACAACAACTGGTTTTTATATGTGAATTATTTTTATTCAATTTGGTTCTTTACAATTTATTTGGATTTGGTTTTGAATACAACATCAATCAAGTGGTTGCCTCTATTGACCACTGCAAAATGTGCCCTTTTTGATGCGTTGTATATTACTTTTTCGAGCATCTTGGGCGGTATAGCGATGATTTCGGCACGAATGTTTGCGTTCAGCTCGTCAATTGTCTGCGGCTTGCTGGCGTACACTTTACTTTTCAAATAACCCCATAAAAAGAAGTCCGGAGGAGTAAAATCTGGAGATCTCAGTGGCCAGTCAATGTCGCCTCATTTCGACATCAGACGTCCAGGGAATTTTCGTTGCAGAAACTGAATTGTTTCATTTGCAGTTTGGCATGGCGCACCGTCTTGTTGAAACCAGTAACCACCCAAACCTTTTTTACGCATTTGCGGGTAGACATAATGAGCTAACGTCCACCGATATCGTTTTCATATTCCAATTCAGCCTCAACTGCTAGGAGGCACGAGCCGCCACTGGTGTGATGATAATTTATTATATGAGGCGGTGCGCAGCCAAAAACATGAGTTATGATTTTCTCTCGATAGTGTTTTGCCTGCTCTATTCAGAAATGATTTCATATTTTATCAAAATTCGTTCCTTACCCTGTTTCCAACGCATTTTGATAAAACCTGAGAGGAATAGCAATCTACTTCATTAATTTTCAAAACGCTAGGGGCTCGCCGAGATTTCAAATAAAGTTAAATTCGTTTCAAATCAATCGAAATAACAATGATTTATAATTTTTCATTTGATAATCGCACTTTCGACAACGCTGCCCGATTTTAATGTAGGTACTTATTGATCACTGTTCGATCGTAGCTTCTAATCAAAGTCGCTTCACAAATACTTCCTCGTATCACTGTAGGAAAACTGTGTTGTCTGCAAACGCTGGCGTTCTTAAATACTGCAAGGGTTGGGTCGAAAGCTTTCTCGAATATTCAGTAATGCGTGTGTGGCATGTTCGCGAACTTGCGAGGAAAAGGCGAGAAGAAGAGTATACAGAAGTTTTCCCGTTGGATATTGAGAAACGTGTCTTCCACACCACAAAATGACGTCGTTGGGTTGAGCGGGTTACTATGGTACCTGTAAATATGCATATGTATATGATATTCATTCCAATGCTGCTATTTTGTGTATGATAAAGCAATCAATGGAGTGAGAAACGTCACATAAAAAATAAGAGAACCAATATTTTACCCGGAAAAGTAGTACTTTCAATGGAAGCAATTGAAAATTACTTTTATTGATTATCAAAAAACCTTTCAAACGAGAGATCAAACCATGGATTAACAGAAATATAATTGCCGACATTAAACCGAACGGTTGGAAAAGGATTGGGGAAAATTTAAAACAAAAAATAAAATCTGCCAATGGTCTAGGCGCAACTTTATTATTTTTCCGGCAGAAGTTCAGAACGTGCTCAATTCTAAGATGCGGTGTAGGTTACTATGTGACTAAAAAACCTAACAAAAAATTCGGAAGCGGTTAGAATAGGGCGTAATATATGAATATACTATGATTGGGTCATACTCCGGGATGCGGTCTAGAGGTTGAAAAAGGAAACAACTTAAAAATAGGTGATTATTAAACCAGTCCGTGGAAGCGAAATGATATTCGATATCTGATCAGACCTGAGAGATATGAAAGAATTTATGAAAAAGTATACAATCACTTTACACCTCCTTAGGGGTCCATTTTCAAAAATCTTGGAAACACTTTCTAGGTATTCATATGGAGAATCCGTAGAATAAAAGTGAATTCAATATTTTGGAAGACCTAGTAGATATGACGAAAATCGTGAAAATATATGCATTCCATTTTGACCGAACATTTTTTTTGCCCCCCTTTTTAAACGCCAATGGATATTCGAATCTTTTTTTTTTATTGAAATTACTTTTCTAGTTTATTTACATATACCACCGAGTTTCAACTTTCTAGCATAAGCCGTTCCATAGGAAAACACCCCGTACCATACTACCCCTAAAAAAAAATATATTTTTCCAACATGCCGCTACTATAGCTCTATCTAAATACCAAGTTTCAGCTTTTTATCATTAAGGGTTCTTAAGATATAAACATCAGGACCTTTTCCTTTTCACCCTCACCCTCTACACCCACATCCGCCGATTGTTATCGCTGCTAGGGTTTTATTGGGCCTACGTCTGGTAACAAATTTGAGCGTCTATCTTATACTGTTCTTGAGATATGAAACGTGATTTTTTTGTTAATTTCTTATCCCCCCCACTTCCATGTTCCACCACCTCCTTACAAAATTTTACTTTGAGCAATCTTTATTTGTCGATCTTTCTACTTAAACCGAATTTCATTTTTCTAGAGTAATTGGGTGGTGAGATATCGGAATCTAAAGTTTTTCACCCCCCCCCCCCCCCCCCCATCCCCGTACTCCACTACTCCCACTCAAAAATTTATTTTCAATCTTTTCTCCTAGTATAGGTACAGATATTTGTTAAGTTTTAATTTCGTGCCATCAACGGTTTAGGAGAAATGGATTTCAGAATGTGTCGATCTCGGCATTTTTGCGTTTCGGGCGAATTATTCCCTCCCCCTCACTCCCACACCCCTTCACCCATATCAAAAGTTTTTTGCAAATGGGTCCACTATCGAAGTTCTATAGAAATTCCAAGTTTCAGCCTCCTAGCGTAATCGGTTGCTGAGATCTAGAAACCAAAATTTTTCGTCTAAAACCCTCTCCTCTCCTCCCCCTCATACCCACACCCCTCTAAAAGATACCAGTTGTAGAGGTTCACCCAACCTACCCACCATAAAAATTTCATGAAAATACCTCAATGGGTTTGGGAGCTACGCGCCTTCAAACTATTTTGCGTACGGCGTACAGACGGACATTTTTTTTTTGAGGTCTACTAGTTCTAAAACGTGAAAACACAAAATTTCAGGGTAGCAAATTTTTTTGAAATTTCAGGTCGATCACAATACTTTATTATTAAAAAATAATAAAGTAATATACATGGGAGCAATTGGATCCTCTAAATTTTATCCACGGAACTGTATCGTTGGCCAAAGATTATTTTACTTTTGCAGATGCCACTCAACATTTTCAAATGTGTCGACACCGCCTCTGTTATCACAAAACAACGTAATATTACTTTTCTCACAAAACTTTTCAGTGCCGTGGCCAGTTGACATTTGGATAATTTTTTTCATATAATAGTTCTTCTGAGAAACGAAGCAAAAGTACCTCTATTTTAGCTTCTTCGACCGATTTGATTGAATGAATTCTCATTTTTTTTTTAGCAAATCATACCAACTAAAGTTGTGTTGTGAGCATAAAATCTTTAAAAAAATTATTGATGTCGATTTCTGCGTCAATGCCAAAGTCCGCTGCGAAAGGCGAAGTACTAGTTGACATGATATCGAATATATCGGCTTTCGTTTGGCTGGGCTCCCAAATACGGCTCAGCTGACAGAAAATAATTTATCTTCGAGTCAACAAGCCAAAATATTTGAATGTCATACTTTTCTGGCTACGATTGGTTATGCTACCGCATAGAGCTACTAGAGACGAGAACCCACCGGTGTTGTATAAAGAAAGATCTTTCAAGCTAAAGGAGTGAGACAAAACAGGGTCGTTATTTTAATTTGTTGTTGTTTTACGAAGTCCGCCTTCAACTTTTTCGCTGCTTGTCATCTCCAGTACATATATCTTTATGTACTACTGTAAGAGGATCCTGTTTCTAATTGTAATCTGTCTCTCGAATGTTAGATTTTTGGAAAGAATGAATGCCAAAAACAAATTCTTTTGGAACATAATCTAGTATTTCTCATTGCAAATAAGTCCCTAGCAAGTAAGCAACAAATTTGAGAATGGAACTGCATAGCAAGTACTTACTTTTATAGTACGCGCTATTAAAATAGCAAAATTGATTAACAAAAATAACCGCAAGATGTCGAACCCCACCTAGTCATTGATTCATCATCTGGGTCTAAGAAAATGAGTGGTTTTTAAGCAGATCCCGAGCACTCACTGCTAATGCGCGATCTCGCAGAAGGGGCCAGCTAGGAACTGGATAGGACTTTTGACACTGCACTTTGTTAACCTGGATCTTCAACTTGCTTTACTTGATTGTCTAGGGAAAAATACAAAAAGACCGTGACTCGTGACATAATTCAGAAGTATTGAAAGTGGAACTGTTTTGTTACTCTCCGTTCCTTATTTTATTTTTTTCCCTTCTTAAAACTCATTAATAACTAGTAACTTTAATATTTGCAGTAGCAATGAAATCGAACTGAGAAATGACCAAACCTTTACTCTCAATATCGTACAACAACCAGACGGAAAAAATATTCAGCTAATGTTTCCCGGAAAGCATACGATTTTGGATGTGAAAACAGACGTCTACAGTATAACAAATATCCAAGTCAGACATCAAGATTGGTCGGGTTGGCCGCCTGGCGTAACAAATTCAACGACACTAGCTGTATGAAATTTTATATTAAAAAAAATTTCGTTCAATAATTCAATTTCTCCCCGAATAGCAATCTGGAATTGAGTATCAACACAATCTCACGTTACGATCGACAGCAGCCGCGGAGAAAGCAAGAAATTCCAGACCGGGTAGAAGTAACAAGTAAATTAATTCAACCAAAATGTTAATTATGTCGGTAATAATTTGATTTCTTTAAAAGTATGGTTAACATAGACACGGACAGTTCTGCCGAAGAATTCGAAGATGCATCGGACTTCAATCCTGACGACGATATCTTTTCCGAAACTCCATCCCAGCCGAGACTGAAACACTTAAGTAAAACGCATAAAAAATGTTTTATTTCGGTTTATAATACAAATGAAAATTTCTTTTCAGTTCCGGATCAAACTGATAACGAGACATTAGGCTCTGAGCAGTTTGTCAGAAACTACATTCAACGTTACGGTTCACCACATCCGCATTTTTTCGAAGGAAGTCTACAGGAAGCACTCTCACAAGCCTGTCACAGGGCTGCTAAAGATGTTCGTTTAGATTTTTCATGTTTAAATTCAATCACTGGAAATAACAATTTCCTTTTGTTTAATTTTCAGAGAAGACTGTTAGCAATTTACCTCCACCACGACGATAGTGTTCTGACAAATGTTTTTTGTGATCAACTTTTACGATGTGAGAATGTCATGCAAACATTATTCCTTGATTTCGTTTTATACGGATGGGACTTAACGTTTGAAAGCAACAAAAATTTGTACGTTTTTTTGTCTTTTATTCGCAACTTGAATTCTGATTTATCCAATGGATTTTAATTTCAGATTTTTGTCATCGCTGAATGCATTCGTTGGTGCTAATGCGTCGTTAAGTGTTCGTAATATTCCGGTCGATAAATTACCAGCTATTATGATTATTGCGAAAAATCGCAGTTCTATTGATGTCATATCTGTGATTAATGGTAAATTGGCGGATTAGGAGAAAGTTCCACAAGCATTTCACATCCACTTTTTTCGTATTATTCTTATAGGAAACGTTGGCGTCGATGATCTCTTGTCCAGACTAATGGAAACCGTAGATTTATATAAGGAGCAGCTTCGGATCGAAATTAGAGAAGAAAGTGATAGGGCGGAACGCGAACAAGTCAAATATGAACAAGATATGGCGTATCAAATGACCCTGGAGGCTGATCAAGCCAAGGAAGCGGCAAAAATGCATAAAGAAATGACTTTGGCAGCGGAAAGAAAACGGCTTGAATCGGAACAAGCGGAACAGGATGCAATCAGGGAAGCGAATCGTTCACAGGTATGTGTTTTTTATATTTTCGGCTTCATTTTTAGGGTTTCATTTTGAGATGGCCTGAGACGAATGGAAAATATCTCTCTCTCTCTCAAAAAATCTCCATTTAAACCATAGCTTAAAGCACCAGCCGCGAAGTACTTCTACAGATGCTATGTTTTTCTTAAACACGACATTTCGTATTTACTTTTCATTGGCTATTACGTATACCTAAGATCTACCACAATAACAAAATTGCCTAAAATATGATAATTCTGTTGGTAGCTTACTATAAATAGTATTTGCGAACTGTTAACAGAGCTCAACTGCTTAGTGTTTAATCTTGTAGCAGTGATCCTATAAAGAACTCCTCACTGTTCACCAGGCGCGAACGAAGAAAATTATTGGGGGGGGGGGGGGGGGGGTGCGGGGTCAGACAAATTTACGCGTCGAGTATAAGTTACATTTGAACCCCCAAAACCCCCCTGCATTCGCGCCTGCTGTTCACTATCATCACTTTCATTTCTTAGGGTATTAAAGTGTGCAATGATAACCAGTCATCCAGTGTGGGCTTCTGAAAATGTTTATATCAACAGCATAAAGAAAAAATGACAATCTAAAGGAGAAAGGATGGTAATTGATACAATTAAGGATAACGAAAGGACTCTGAGCACCATCACAGAGAACATGCAACTTGGAATTAATAAACCATTAAAGTAGATAGCATGAAGCAACACATCTTTTCAGTTTATGAAGTAATAGTTCATAATTCTCCTTATAAAAGGCCTTAGGCCCGGACTACATGGAACGTTTTTTTTTTTCAGTCCGGAAAAAACAGATTCCGAGCAGCTTCGACTACGAGGCATCCGTATTATACGTCACGCACCTCGGCGGTAGGTGCGGACGTCTCTTGTGGGGGTCCTGTACTCTTACAGGATCGTAGTGTTGAAAAAAGACAACAATAGCTGTTTTTTCCAACTGGGACTCACGCAGAAACTAACTTCTCGTTGAACCGACTGATTTCAACTGCCGGATGGTTCGATTCATTCCATCTAACTTCGCATCCGGCTGCTAACCGATTTAGATTTTCTCACGACATTGCACTTTTCGTTGAGATTTCCATGCCGATTCTACACGCGCGGTTACTTGTCCTCATAGGTCATTATGCTACATGTGTGGCATCGGCATTTCACTCTACTTGGTTCAATAAATTGTCGCACGCGCGATCAAAGTTTATTGCCAAGCAACGTGTTATTGTTGTTGCAAACTGAGGTGGGATCGCATTACGTTTTATATGGGCCCAGTATGACCGTTGGCGAGAACGAATACCCTATTCACTTGTTCTGAGAGATAACTAAAATGAGGTAGATCATGAAGTTGTGTTTACAACATCCGGAATAAAAAGTTTTCAGTGTGCTGCGAACATGACAAAATTACATTATTCTTGAAAAACAGCGTCGCGTTGACGTCTGTGGAACAATGCTTTCCGACTACCAGGATTTCATGAAACGTATTATAACGGGTGATGAGTCTTGGATCTATGCTTACGACCCAGAAACAGACGATCAATCTGCCGAATATCGTGTCAAAGGTGAGCCGAAGCCGAAAAAACATCGTCAAAGCAAGTCAAAAATCAAGGTCATGTTGACAGTTTTCTTCGATTATCGAGGTGTGGTGCACTCCGAATTCCTTCCGACTGGCCAAACTGTCAACAAGGAATACTATTTGAGTGTTATGCGTCGTTTGCGCGAAGCTATTCGTAAAAAGAGGCCGGAATTGTGGCGAGACAACTCTTGGTTTTTGTACCACGATAATGCACCGTCGCATACTGCATTGATTCTTCGTGATTTTTTCGTCAAAAATTCAACCAATATCGTTCCACAACCACCGTATTCGCCTGATTTAGCTCCGTGTGACTTCTGGCTGTTCAGTAAACTCAAACGACCGCTCCGGGGAAACCGTTTTGAGACAATTGAAGACATTAAACGCGAATCGCTACGCGCATTGAACGCTATTCTATTGACTTCAACAACTGTTTCGAGGATTGGAAAAAACGTTGGCGCAAGTGTATTGTGGCCGGGGGGGATTACTTTAAGGGGGACGAAATATATTTGGAAGAATAAATAAAGAATTTTAAAATTATGAACAAAGTCTTACTATTTAATGCCCACAGATACCTTGATCAAAAATCCCGGAATAACCACCGTGTAGCGCTTTTATTGTTCCGATTTGAGTTCTGTTTTTTTTTTTAAGTTGGTACATCTGTTGTTGACATTCCCTCTAAATCTTAGCGTCATAGCTTGACATTTGCAAAAGTTACGTAGCCAAGAGTACATCTATCTGTGTGTGTTGGCGATTTTTTACAATTTTAGAAATGGATTTAAGTTTGCAACAACAAACTTGTATTAAATTTTGCGTAAAAAACAGATTTAATGGTGCGCGAACGTTAGAAATGTTGGAAAAGGGTTTCGACAACGATTCTCTAAAGAAAACGGTCGTTTACCAGTGGCAAGAGCGGTTCAAAAGTGGTCGTTAGTCAATCGAAGATGATGAACGCAGTGGCAGACCATCGACATCGAAAACCGACGAAAACATTGAAGTAAAAGAAATGAATTGAAGAAACGATAACGCACCGTCGCACAGTGCCATCATTATTCGTAATTTGGCGACTACCATCCATACAAATACCATCCAACAGCCACCGAATCCACCTGAGTTGGCTCCCTGTGACTTCTTTCTGTTCAATCGAGTTAAAAAACCACTACGGGGAACGCGTTTCAGCAGCCGAGAGGAAGTAATGGAAAAATCACAGGTGATGGTCATACCGAAAACCGAATATAAAAAATGTTTCGATGATTGGATCAGGCGCTGGCATAAGTGTTTTGCAGTCGATGGGGATTACTTTGAATATATATTTAGATGAATAAACTTGTATTTTTAATATTCTCAATAAATTCCGGGAACTTTTTGATCAAGATGGTAGTTTAGGTCTGAGCATAATAAATTTGGCTGCACTTACAATGGGTTGTACTAGAAATACCTACCTCACTACTCAAATATAATCTGAGCATGAAACCTACTTAACTTTTCTCCTTTCAGGCCGAACAAGCTCTACCACCAGAACCACAAGAAGGCGACGGAGTAACTAAAATCCGTGTACGTAGACCAACTGGCGATTTCCTTGAACGAAATTTCACCATAAGTTCCAAACTACAGGTATGATATTCACCGCTTGTTTCCATTATCACTGGTCCAATTCAACAAAACCATTTTTCTTACAGGATCTCCTCAACTTCGTAGCTTCCAAAGGTTTCCCAATCGACGAATACAAAGCAATTTCAAGTTGGCCACGTCGCGATCTAACCGCTATGAATCCTCACGATACGCTCGAAGTGTTAAAGCTCTTTCCACGCGAAACCGTCATACTCGAGGAACGATGATTGTATTCCTTCACTACATCTCCCCACCATTTTCCGTTTTATATTGTCCTGTCGATGTTTCGATTCGTACGCCTAACCGCCGCCGCCACCGGTGTGTTATATAAATAAAACTTAAATATTATTAATGGAACACAAAATGAAAATATTTCGGTTAATTTAAATTATATAATTATTATATTAATTTGCTTCATCTTAAATTAAACAAAGAAAAGAAAATAAAAATAAGAGAAGAATTTTTAAAGCATATCGAAACGGTTGGTTGTGTTTTATTTCGTTTCTTCTTCAGGGGATGCTAGCAACAAAAAAAAACAACAACAACAATATTCAATTTTCATAAAAATAATAACAGCGTTTATTTAATTTCATTGTTATTTTGTTTTGTTTTCATCGATTAATAAATTATACTTACATCTTAAATGTACTTCATGTTTTTTTTTTTACATTTTACACGGCTACAATTAGACTTAATTTTACGGGTAACTTTATACAATATGACAAATATGTAAAAATTAAATAGAATAAAAAACAGAATGCTTACATTTCGTACGGGCAGTGAATAGCAAGTACGAAATGGAAAAAAAATACTACACGGGAGAACCATTACATCTTTTTCATAATTATTTGTTTCTTTGTATATCAAAATAAAAAGTTCTTTGTTGATTTTATGGCAGCAAATGAAATGTAAAATTTCATTCGCATTCTAGCACAACACTATTTTAAAATTCAATAATAGCTGGATCGAAAATGGGACTATATAATCTTACTGTACAGGTTTTTGTTTTTCGTTGTATGATTTTTTTCGGTCCTTAAAATCAATTCGGTTTTATTTTCTCTTCTTTGTACTCTAATTTGACATTATTTTCGATTTAAGTGTTTTCACAGTGTCTTCGATTGGAGCCAGCACGACGATAACGACCAATGCAACAACGAATAGCACCAAAATTACGATATAGATACCTAACAAGATTTTTCGGACCTTTGAAAACTGTAAGTTTAAAAAAAATAAATATTTCATAAATATGTACATTAGTCGTTAAGTTAGATCTGAAATTTTTTTTTTTTTTTAAATAAACATACCGGTGCGTTCTGTTTCCGATCCATTTTCATATTGTTGCGACCGGGCGACATATCCGACATCGGGAAAGAATTAACACGTTGTGTTGCTCGTCGATCCGATGCACATCCAGCAATCTGTCCCCATAAAAAGATCTGATCATAATAAAAAATCTCATGGGATCTGTTCGATTTGTTACGGTCGTACGGTTAGTAAGAGAAAATGAACATTAGAACTTATTTACAAAATAAAAACATCAGTCCCAAAGAAATCCATTCTTTTGCCGGTGTAAATATCTGCAGTTGTTGATCGGTTCGTAGTTTCGATTTATCGTTTCTATTTACAAACAACTGATTTAAAGTTTGTGCTGTACAAGTTAGAAGCTAGAAGGTATGTGTTTTGTTGGAGTTGCTAAAATTTCAGGTATTTTGTGCACTTTGTTATTCACGACATTTATCGAATTGTTCGGTGGAAAATTGATTCGGTTTTTTTAAAACACTTTTGTAGCATTAAAGCGATGAAATTATTTTCTATGTACATACCAGAGGTATAAGCTCATCACTTGTCGGAATTAGTACGGATAGTGTGCCGCAACACGAAAGTATCTAAATGAAAATTATCTAATGCTATTTGTTGGATAATTGCAATAAAATTTAGTTTTCGTTTTAAATCATTTCAGTTATATTTCGATTCGATTGAAGTACCATTTTGAATCTTCTTTGTGATGCAGATGCAGACAAAGACTACAAATGTCTGAGCTTAGACTAAGAAACATATCTTCAGATGGATGCTTAGAGCTGCAACAGTTCTCCTTAAGATTTCAGTTTAATCCAAGCACTTTCCTTTTAAAGTATAATTTTATTGTTGCTATAGGTATATAGCACCTAGAGTGCAGTAGCCATTTTTAAGGACAAGCATGGTCGACTGCGTCTGTATTTTCCCATCACGTAGAAGGACGAGTCACGTAATCTTGCTTTTAATTATCAGTGCGCAATAGGCATAGACATTCTTGATAAATTCATGCAAAATGAGTCTTGGCTCACCGTAAGAACTATCTGTGGAAAATGAACATTTTTCGGAATGAGAATAGATTGTGATTAATCACATCTCTGTATTGCTATGAGAGGCGGAGAAGCGATAACAGTTGCGATTTTCATGTCTCAAATTGCCGTCAGGTGGCAACAACGATTAGCGAACGTTTTCATGCCGGACGATTCCTTACAACTTCTTCTTCCAGTGACTATACATTTACTCATGGAGTCATTTCAGTTTTGGACTTCATTGAGATCGGACAGAAAAAAAATGAATTCGACTTGAAACGTATAATTTTCCTTTATCAATTTAAGCTTGGCCACGACGCAATGGAGGCAACCGAAAACATCAACAGGGCATTTGGAACTGATACGGTAAACAAAGGAACCACACGGCGATGGTTCGGAAAATTCCGGTCAAGAGATTCTTGAAAATGAGCCAAACCCAGGGGCTTCGGTTGATAAGGACGAGCTGAATTTATTAGTGGAATCGGACTTACGCCAAACTGTAAGGGACATTGCAAGACATTTAGCGAACACCATTCGACAGTTTGCCGGCACTTGCAAGAGTTTGGAAAAATCCAAAAGGTAGATAAGTGCGTTCCGCATGAGCTTAATGACGCGTCAACTGGAAAGTTCCCTGCTCTTCCGGAAGAGAAACGATCCGTTTTTGAACACTATAGTGACATGTGATGCGCTGCTCAATAAAGAATACACAATGGGTGTCTTTCTAGATGTTGAAGGAGCCATTAATAACGTTGAAAGGGGTGCAATTCAGAAAGCCCTGCTGAATGCAGTGACTGATCTGGGAATTACTAACTCGATTGTCGGCATGCTTGAAAGTAGAATGATACATACATCCATTGGTGAGAATCAATTATCTGGGACTGTTTTCAGAGGTACCCAGGGGGAGTTCTATCACCTCTACTTTGGGTATTAGTTGTCGATCCTGTTTTATCCCAGCTCGAGAGGGACGGGATCAAAGTGGTAGCGTACGCTGATGACCTAGTTATACTGTTATCTGGCAAATTTCTAACCCACTATTGTTGAACACCTGCACTACGGAAATCGAACAAATGAGCAGCAAGTTGTTGTTTGGGTGTTAACCAGTGGCGGCTCGCCGTATAAAGCTAGTGAGGATGAGCTTTAAGCTTGTGTTACACTGTTCGCTTTTTTCCCAGTTTTTTGCATATATAGTATTTTCGTGAAATGTATGGCGAGCTTGTAGAAAGCTCTCATTGGTCATACAGTGTAACACAAGCTTAAAGCTCAGCCTAACTAGCTTTATGCGGCGAGCCCACAAAAACTGAGCTGATTCTTTTCGAAAGAGAGTAATACCCCCATTTACGAGTACAACTCCAAAAATAGTTAATACCATTCTGGAGCTTAAAACTGAAGCGAAAAATCTTCCCGAAGAGTCGTATATAAAGATTTATATAGACAGCAAGGCAGAAATGAAAGCTCTAAGCTCCAACCTAGTGAAGTCAAAGCTAGTGAGGAAGTATACCGGGAGACAAAGGGATACCAGGAAATGAGGCAGCCGATGAATTGACCAAAAGTGGATCTGAAATGGATGCCCATGTGGTAAAAATACCGCTAAATTATGTCAAGAGCCCTTGTAATCTTGACAGGAAGCAATGGAGCTGACCGTGTGATACCTCCAGGCAGCTATGGCCCGTAATGAATGCCAGGGAATAGTAATGTACTAGGGAACGAAAGAGCGGAGAGCTTACAAGATCAGGATCGGCATCGATTGGTAGAGTAGAGGAGGATGTTAGTCCACCGGTATGCGGCATCAAAGCGCAATTTAGTGAGCGCTCCAAAAAAAACTGCCGACTCTAGCTAGCAAGCTGCAAGATTTCTAGATCTCTGTGGCTCGAATTGGATAGTCAAAAGACTAAGAATATTTTAAATTGCGATAGAGGGAGACTGCACTTGCGTATAGAGACGGCAGTCATAATGGGACACTGTTTCTTTGGTAGACATGAACAACGTCTAGGCGTTCAATGTAATGACTACTGAAGAACCTGCAGAAGCGAGAAAGAAGAAGAGAGTGTTAGGCATCTAGATTGTGAGCGTCCTCAGCTAGCAAGCTGTAGGCTCATAGCCATGGGCAGCTACTTCTTCTCCAGACTCGGGGACATGACTGAAGCACGAATTGATGAACTAGCCAAGTTCATTCGCACCTTTTGCTGGTTCGACTAGCTTTTCCCCTGTAGCAATGCTACGACAACTTCCTACACGGGACTTCATTAAGGTGTCACGGGTGTGGTATCACAATGGACCAACCGAACGGTCTAAGTGAGTCGATCCATAGTTTGGATGAATGCCGCTATAACCTAACCTAACCAAATATGCGTCTGAGAACTATTCTCCATAAATTAACCTTTTGATCGCCACCAAACCGAACTACTGCATAAGCTTTTGTAGACGGGCTGTTTTTTTCTAATTTGAAAAGTTTAATTTACAATGTTAAAATCATTTTCACGTAGTCTTTGAAGTAGACTTTGGTATTCACGAATGCAAAAATGTCTGCTGTTTTGACCACTTAAACAGACAACACCATTGCAGTCCAATAAGTAGCAAAACACATAAAAAACGACCTTCTCAGTGCTTGCTTCTCATTTCAAAACCCGTTGCCAAATAGCTAGGACACGAACCAATACTTTCGTGCCGTACGGAATTTCATTCGCAGTAAAAGCTTTACCGACCCTTTAAGATCCAAAAGTTGTTCAAGAAATATGCTTAATTGTGTGCAGTGGTGGGTAAAAGTTGATCGGTTCGCAGAATGATGACCCAAGTTACATACTAGAGTACTGGTTCCTCCATTATGTTCCGTATTGGTTATGAATGAAAGGCGATTATTGCGTGCCTAGAGAGTGTTTTATATGATGTAGACTACCAATTGCTTTGTAATTAATAAAAGCACATTTATAAAATGGAAAAATATTTAGATAATCGTTATTTTTGTCGACCCCTAACTTCTGTGGCCTGTTCAAGTGGACGTTCAGCGCACATAAGACGGTTCTACGCTTTTGTAAAGTAAATTTACAGTGCATGAACCAAGTGTTTTATAAGGTTCTTCGATGTTGTGCCATTAGAAGACTTCTAATATATAGAGGAATGAACAGAACAAAAAAAAGCGCAGGACACTACGAATTCCAATCACTTTCACCATGAATTATTCATCGAAGTACATCGGTAATAACAACAACCCTTTATTTGAATAATTTTGTCTTAAGCTGTAATTCATGACTTCGTAGTAATTTTTCAACCCTCGCGGTCCCGGTAGACTTAGTTCCATCTGACCGCTTCACATTTACAGATGACTGTTATTTTTCATTATGTCCATTGTATTGATTACATCCCCTCATAGTCCTTATGGAGCGTGTACATAGTAGGGCACCTATTTCATGTCCATCAATTATTCATAGCTTTGATGGTATCTATTTAGGCTGGGTAATTATAAACCTCTAGTACGCTATTCAGGTCTTTAAGTCGTGTTGAGTGCTTTCTAGAAGGATATTTTTGTCTTGACTTTGCCGACAGGTAGTAATAATAATTCTTGAGAACGAGTTTCCGATACCATCTAAGTAGTTAATGCATTCGGTGAATATATACAGAACCTAAAAATTTTATGTGTGATATATAGAGACTTATTAAGCTTATGATACTATTTACAGCAATCGTCGTGTCCAGGAGGGAAATAATTTTTCAACAGCAAATATTTACAGCATTCTCTTACTTTCCACGTTGATGACGCGGATTTAAAATTAACTCCTTAACAAAATGAACATTAAACCGTTTATTGCAAAAACAAAATCACTTACCGAAAATATCAAATGCATACAAACGTGGAATGCAACGTAAGCAACCATAATCCAATCGAACCATTCGGGTAGTTCGGCTTTGGTCAATTTAACAGCAAAGAATATCGTTACAACTGAAATGTAAATTACAAATTAGTTAATTTTACAATTTATCAGGTTCATTTAAGTATATATTTGATTTTTTTTATATTTTTCAGTGTCTAAGGACGACCTTAAAATTCTACGACTGACGAAGAAGCTAGTCGCACATTATATTAATTAACCGAAATATTTTCATTTTGTATTCTAGTAAAAATCCAAATGACTTACTTGCTAAAATATGAGCTAAATTTCCGCCTAGCCAATGTCCCCAGTTGAAATATGGACGATTCTTTGAATTTGGTGCTGGCCTGAACATAGCTCCAATCGGTTGGAAGAAACAAAGTGCCGTCGTTATTACACCCAATATCGCATGAGGATTTCGTTCGGACGACCATGCGCCAATTTCAACGAAAATAATTACAAAAGCAGCAATTGTAAGCGACCATGTTGTCACCATACAAACTCGATGCCACTAGAAAAAAAATGATCAAAGAATTAAAGCATAAAATTACGAAACTGTGTCGAGAGCACCTACCGCAAACCATTGATCCTTTCCGCACAATTGACTACCAACCCACGTCTGTTTGAAATACCGGGCGAGTAGAATACCCAACGAAGTGGTTCCAATCCACGCCGTAATCATGAAAGCACCGTGAAGTCGAAGGAGTAACGTGGAAGAACCAGCCAAATCTTGTACTTCGGCCAAGTTAATTGACTGGGCCGATGGTATACGTCCTAAATTGTGATAGCCGGCGCCGTTATCTATAGCAACGAGAATTCATCAGTTCCGCTTGAATAATTTAGAAGAATATTTGATTGATACCATTAACGCTTGACCCTATTGCTAATAGGAGATAGTATCGACTGTTCACTAAATCGAATGTCCTTCCTTTTACTTGGGTTACTGGGTCTCGTTCTACTTTACAGTAAATCACTCCGTTAATGTGAGAGGACGAAAGGAGCCGGGCTATTCCTTGGGGCTGAAAATAATCGCAGGATGACAATACATGATTTAGGAAATAATTTTTATTAATAAATTACCACTCCGTCACGTGAAACTCCTAAACTCGGTCTGGGTGATGTCCACGATGAGAATAGGGAAACTTTACCGCCTTGTGGCACACATTCAATAACACTATCGTCACCCATTTTATCGTCGGTTGATAAACCCAGGGCTACGTAGGCCGGTTGGGGATCTGAACCTATATGTGATAATTGATGTTATTAAAAGCCTTTCATTTACTTTTGGGACAATCAAAAACTGATCATATCGAAAGATTTCAAAATGCTACACTTACCAGATGCAGATTGAAGCTCGAATTCATATTTATCGCCTTTCACTGTAATTGCACTAATTGCTCGACATGACTGATCTGCAATGCATCCGTCAGGGAATCCAAAACAAGTTTTTACTGAACCGCATCCATTGTAGAAGGGATCCGTTTCTTTTGGCTAAATCAAAATTGGCAATTATTAAAAATTGTTTCACTTTTTTTAAATCTAATAAATTTGATGGAATTTTCTAATGCAGTCAGGGTCCAAAGCTGATTTGAATTCTGCGTATTGAATATAGCAAGAGCGAATGTAATACGGTAAATACTTGAGGCTCATTAATCAATTATTAATATACGAAGTGGGGTTTAACGTAAAATCGATTCTAATTTAGATCGTAAGTAGTCAAAGTATAAAAGGGTAAGATGTACTTCGATCGGACGAAGTAAAAACCACTGCAGGAAAAAAGGCATGATTCAGATCTGAATCAGCTATTTTTTTTTTGAAATGCCATACCTGACTGTTCCATGATTTTATTCACGATATGCACAACCAACCAATATGAAATATCAGACCTGATATTTAGGTCTGACTCTTACCATACTAGTAATATCTAAAAAAAAGAGTTATTTGTGTTAAATCCTACACTGCCTACACTTTTTGTTACCTAGGAGGAGGTAGAGGACTCTTTTAAGACACTATTTTCCTACTTCAAATATTATTTCTCACTTACTGACTTACTAAGACCCACTGCTGTATGTATAAATCGAACCCGGTCTTGAATGTTTTTGGATTGACGCGCGTAACCACTGCGCTACAGAAGACCTTCATCTTCATTTCCCCATGTGCAACTTAACTTACAGTGGATTTAACTAAGTTACTGATGGATCTAGGACATTGTCCCCTTCTTAACTTGCCTTTTTCCGGAGATATGCTGTCAGCCTAAAGTGGGTGAAGAAAAATGAATACGGGGGGAATGATAATTGGAAATATGATAAAAATGGGTACATATAAAGAACCATATCAGAAGTGGAACTTAAACTCACGACCATACATACGGGTGGACAACGCATTTGAAGGACTTTGCATAAAAGAATTTGACTTAACAGCAAATTTGTATTCCAAATCAATTTCTAAGCATTTTCGACTTTCCAGTTGAACGGCCTTTCGAGTTGTTTTGAGAGATGCATGTACAAACTTTTAAAGGACTTTTATATGGAGGCTACATGAAAAACTGGGACTTTTCTTCAAAGTTATTATTTCACCACCAAAAGATTTACATATGACATATTTAAATTTAAATTTGGAACAATATTCCTAATTTTAACAAGCTTACATTTACCAATACCATTTTCTGAGTAGGTATTAATTTTTAGCTTTTTAGATGAATACGCATTCAGTGTAATCGGCCGAATGAACAGCATGCGAATAGGAGGATATTGGGTACTACTAAAAAATATAAGGAAATCAATTTGACTTTTCATTTTGATAATCTTTCAATTCAAGATTAATCCAATTTATTGATTCCTTAAACTTGGTTAAGTGACTCAATTGAAACTGATGGAATTGTTTGGAAATGCATACACTTCAAGTGACTTGTGAAATTCCAAATCTTGTCACGCGGGTTTTGATGACATGCTTAGGGTTGGGCTATAATGGCGTCATAAGCCGTAAATAGACCTACGAGAATCTGTACCAATTATTTTGTAGCTCATCGATATGCTAATATCTGCATATCAATCTGTACCAACGAGAGAGTTTAGCTCAAAGTTGGTTATTCCAAGGGATTCTCAGTCTCCATCCATCTTGACGTAAAATAAAGATTTTTCATTATGTAGTATAGGTTGTAGGCTTTCTTTGGGCTTTTACTACAGCTACCTCACATACCCAAATCGTATTCTAATGAACAAATATGATTCAAATACCCTAGAGTCAACAAGGTTTGTTTCTGGCATCTAAACATTATCAACCATGTCGTTCAAATGAATTTTGGAGAGATTCAAAATCTAGTGCACGTCAATATAAAGCTCCTGGAATTTGTCTAGCAACGTATATAGTTTTTGATGAATGTTTTCACAGTACATTTTGAAATTGAAAATACAAGGTTTTCCGGTAAATACTGTTAAATTTATTTTGTGTGACGTTTCGGACTCGACTGAGTCCTTTATCAAACTGATCGACAATATCTCTACAACTGTTATATATACAAATGAAAGTAGGTAAAAAAGGGTTACTAAATTAACTAACAGAAGGGTCAATTAGAAAAACAGGTAAAAAAGGGGGTTACAAAATTAACTAATAGAAGGGTCAATTAGAAGACAAAAGGGGAAATTTACGTTAATAAGGGAGGTCATAAAAACATTAAACAGAGGCGGGGGTTTATAAGAAGGGAAAAAGTTATGAAAGTTGAAATTAATTAATTAGTTTTTGGGATCGAAGATTTTTGGTAAACGTTGTTTTTTCCAAAACGTAGACAAGGTAGCCAAAGTGAAGAGAGGTTGTATCCAGCGTCTCGGTTAAAATTTTGTGGATGTTTGGTTATCTCAATTGCTTCTCTTACAATTCTTTGAAAATAGTGTTTCGTCCTGGCCAATATTTTGACGTTGTTGAAATCGATTGAATGGTTTTCTACCGCTGCATGTTCCGCAATTGCTGATGAGTGGACCTGGTTTTTTTGTGTGCAGCGTTGATGTTCACGAATCCTTGTTCTGATGGTCCGTCCTGTTTCTCCGATGTTTTCATGGAAGAATTCGAAAAGAACGCTCTCAACTCAGCATCACTAAAACCGAAACTATACCTTCGATATGTTGACGACACCTTCATTATCTGGCAGCATGGAAAAGAGGAATTAGATAAGTTCCTAGACCACCTCAACTCACAACACAGCAACATCAAATTCACAATGGAGATGGAAAAAGACGGCAAACTACCCTTTTTGGATGTACTAGTCGAAAAAGCTGTACCATCTTTACATTTCGCCGTATACAGAAAACCTACTCACACTAACAGATATCTACATGCGTCTTCCCACCATCATCCCAAGCAGAAGGAAGGAGTACTTAGAACACTTATCCACAGAGCACAATGTATCACCAACGATAACCCACACGCACTTCGCAACGAAATGGAACACCTACAGAAAACCTTTGCAGCCAACGGATACACTAGGAGCACTATCAACAAAGTATGCAAACAGAAACCCAAAGCCATGAAGAACCAGGAAGAAAAAGATACGAACGAGCATACTATAAAAAGATGGGTGACATTACCTTACATAGAGGGTACAACAGATCGAATCGGCAGGGTACTCAGGAAAGCTGACATACGTACGACCTACTCTACGGCAACCACGCTTCGAGGTTTCTTAGGAAACCAAAAGGACAAAATCCCACTGGAAATGGAGGGCATTTACAAAGTTCCCTGCGGGTCTTGCAACAAAGTCTACATCGGAGAAACAGGACGGACCATCAGAACAAGGATTCGTGAACATCAACGCTGCACACAAAAAAACCAGGTCCACTCATCAGCAATTGCGGAACATGCAGCGGTAGAAAACCATTCAATCGATTTCAACAACGTCAAAATATTGGCCAGGACGAAACACTATTTTCAAAGAATTGTAAGAGAAGCAATTGAGATAACCAAACATCCACAAAATTTTAACCGAGACGCTGGATACAACCTCTCTTCACTTTGGCTACCTTGTCTACGTTTTGGAAAAAACAACGTTTACCAAAAATCTTCGATCCCAAAAACTAATTAATTAATTTCAACTTTCATAACTTTTTCCCTTCTTATAAACCCCCGCCTCTGTTTAATGTTTTTATGACCTCCCTTATTAACGTAAATTTCCCCTTTTGTCTTCTAATTGACCCTTCTATTAGTTAATTTTGTAACCCCCTTTTTTACCTGTTTTTCTAATTGACCCTTCTGTTAGTTAATTTAGTAACCCTTTTTTACCTACTTTCATTTGTATATATAACAGTTTTAGAGATATTGTCGATCAGTTTGATAAAGGACTCAGTCGAGTCCGAAACGTCACACAAAATAAATTTAACAGTATTTACCGGAAAACCTTGTATTTTCAACGTATATAGTATCTAAACTTAATATCTTTAGCATAAAAATAAAACTTACAGAAACTTCTGGCTCAGGAGTATACGTAGGAACAGTTGAAGTTGTAATTAATGGATCTCGAGTTGAAGAGATTCCGGGAACATCCTTGTCAAGAACGTTTACAGGACTTGACTGAAGTCCTACCCAAAATTTATCATAAGATTGAGCAACTGTTGCGCTAAAACGAAAAGATGGTGAGCATTAGTTACAATAATCACATAAGAGGGATCGGTAACTTACTTGAATACAACCTGTCCCAAAAAGTTAACCGGTGCCTGCCATTCCAAAACGAAATCCTGTTTCGGTTGCGTACTGGTATGTGTTGCGGTAGTTTGAGGGCCACCACAATTTATTGCCTTCACCAATCCTTGCGGAACCGAATTGAATTGTCCGACCTGAAAGAAAAACAAACTTGTAAATTACCTGATCTATCCATTGATTTGCCATCGATTTAACTTACCACTTCATACGGTGGATTAAGATTTCGCGCCTGAATCATAAATCCACCAAAAGTCAGTTCTCGGGGCGTCGATACAATATCGATCGAAATAGTTTGTCCTCGGCCCACATTGGGCGCCGATGTTCCTATCCGAAATGGTGACGGAGTTTGCATCGGTTGTATACCGCCGCCGTGTAATGGTAGCATCGTATCACATGCCGATTCTGGAGCACCTTGCGGCAAGGTATCGCTCGTTGACCATATGCTGATCGCAAAAAGCAGCAGAAAACTCGATTTCCACATTGTGAAAGTTGTCTATCTGCAGGGAAAAGTAAAGAAAGAAACGAGGAAAATTAATAAGAAATTTTTTCGACGTCATAATGGTGAGTAGTCCCCGTCTTGTATTCCGAACATAAGCGCTAGACTTGTCTAGGGAGCTTATCATAATCTCGAGGGAAAAACCACCAACAACCGTGGTAGCATATGATTTATTTGCTGTGATATGCCGCCTTATTAGAGGTCATATCGCTCTGACGTAATAACACGCTCGATCTATTGTAAGTGTTATTGCGTGGTTATATAAGCGTTATCAGATCCATAACTAGACGCTATTAGTGATTAAATCGTCTAGATATACGAATAAGTAGCATAATCTGCAATACTTAATACAAGCCTGCTATTGGAAATTAAGTTATCGCTCATTAATAAGTTTATTGGAGTGTTAACACGATTTTCAACTACTTCAATAGGCAGGTATCACAAGTTTTTAATGCATAATTTATATTACAAAGTTTGAGGCTAGCTAATTCAAGGACTACTTTAAAAAATTTCCCACGACTGGCATTAAAAACTGCGAGCTTATAACCGGCGTGCACAAGTTTTTTGAAGAATTTAAGCAAGCGTATAATTAGAATTATTCCGATCCTTTAAGTTTAAATGGAGATAAGATTAGATAAGATTGAAAATAGGGGTAGGCATGGTTTGTTGGGTCTATTGTGACGTCCCCCCGGGTTGATTACGATTCCTCTTCAATCCCTGAGCTTTCAACGAAGCTTATTGTTTTGCGAAGAGGAATGGTCAGGAATTCCGATGGTTCCATGAAACCCTGACCGAAGTGACAAAGTCTTTTGTGAGCTAAACCCGCTATTCACAGAGGATATGCTCTGGTGTTTCGTCATCTTCATTACATATTCTGCAAATTTTAGTCTCATAGAGACCAATCCTATTGAGATGCTTCCTCATGTGGCGATGTTCATTCAGAGCTCCGACTAGGGTACGGGTCTGGCATCTGCTTAATTTTAGATAATCTGTTTTTTTTCCGAATGCTTTGGCATAAAAAGCTTTGAGTGCCTGTTGCCTGGTGCCAAGTCCCAGTGAATGGGACTTTGCGATTTTTGCCACATACGGATGTTCATTCTGGCTGCTCTTAATGGTATTCCACAGAATTATTTCAGAGTTAAATCAGGCATTGGAGGCAATTTCAAACAAGTTTGGAGTAGGTTTAAACGGACTTACTTAGACGACATTAACTTCTTGCTGAAGTGCAATAATTGCAGCCTTGCTGTCCCAGAAAGTATGTATATATTTGTTGGTTTTTGTAGCCCCGTCTGATATTTTCTCTAATGCATAGTTCCATGGAGATAAACTATGGATTACTTCGGATTCAATAAAACGGATGGAAAAGTAGTGAAGTCAGTAGCAAAATTGGTCTACTTCAGCCCCAAGTGGTAAGTTAATTGAATACATCATATTTTTGTCCATGTGAATCAGGGGGTGCCAAATTGCTGCTCAGAACATAATTTTCCGTAGATCGCGTAAAAAAGATTTATGCAGGCACACAGTGAAGGTTTATAATTTTATACTCTAATTCATGATCATAATTTATATCCTAGTGAATAACCAAATTGGTTTAAATATTAGGTTAACTTCAAGCTCATGAAGTTCTATGGTAAATTCTTATAATTCGCAGAAATTAATTTCGATTCAGGAACGAACATACGAAGGAATCTCACCAGCTGAAAGGGTGTTTCGAATAATTGAGTGATACACCCTCTGATGATTCACTGGTGAAAAAACATCTGCCTATCGAAACTGGTCCAATACTATTTTCAAACTGACCTTTCCAGAGAAGAATTTATCAACCGTAATTTTTTTAATAGGAATAGCCCGTCTTCAATCCCTTTGGTCGAATGAATCGTGAATCAGTGATTTCCTTCTTTGGCATTTATTAAGGATATTCTAATTCAACACGAATGGATTGTCTAATGTAGTGCAAAAGTAGCGTAACTGTATACAGTGCTCCAATTAAATACAAATAGTTCACACGCTACATAGCCAGCCAGGTCCAAAACCGAAAAATTTAACCGGCAAAGTACTAGGTAATTTAATATAACCTGATTGTATGTTTTCATCGGTTAAATTCGGTCGATGTTTTGACGACAAACCAGCCCATGAAGTTGACTACAAGACGATATCAGTTTAGAAGACTATAGTTTCTGCGATAGTACAATACATAACTTTCTCAATAGTGCTAAAAACCTTTTCGTCAAACGTGCCAGTCATGCAGTTTATTATACTTTTGAAAGTACAAAGCCAACCTCAATATTTATTTGGTAAATTGCATTTGAATTAATTTTATTACCGATCACATAGCAATTTTACTTTATTGTTTTAATAATAAAGTATTGCTATCGATTTTTTAAAAAAAAACAAATTAGCTACCCTGAATTTTTTTTTTACACGTGTTATTACTAATAAACACCAAAAAAGCAAAAAAAAAAAAATCAGTCCGTCTGTGCGCCGTACGCCGTCCGCCGTACGCAAACTCATTTGAGGAATTATAGTTCCCAAACCCTATGAGCTATTAAATTGATTTTTTTTTATGAATAGACATGGTAGACCCCTTAAAGTTAGAATTTTTTGAGTGGTGAGGGTGTGAGGGGGAAGGTGGGGGAAGCGTTTTAGACGAAAAATTTTGGTTTCTAGATCTCAGCAACCGCTTATGGTAGGAGGCTGAAATTTGGAATTTCTATAGAGCTTTGATAGTGGACCCGTTTGCAAAAAAATTGATGATATGGGTGAAGGGGTGTGGGAGTGGAGGGGGAAATAATGCGTCCGACATTTTTCAAAAATAACACGCTTCATATCTCAATAACAGTGTAAAATAGATGCTTAAAAATTTTACCAGAAGTAGCGCTAGTTAAACACTAATAGGGAAAAAAAATTTGGGATGAGAGTGAAGAAAAGTTATTATGATAAAAAAAAATCCAATATTCATTGGCGTTCGGAAGGGGGGGGGGCGAAAAAAATTATCAGTAACAATAAAATGCATATATTTTCACGATTTTCGTCATGTATATTTTCCAAATATTGAATTCATTTTTATTCTACGGATTCTTCATATGAATACCTAGAAAGTGTTATCAAGATTTTTTGAAATTCGACCCTAAGGGGGTGTAAAGTGCTTGTATACTTTTTCATAAATTCCACCATATCTCTCAGGTCTGATCAGATTTCGAATATCTTTTCAATTCCACGGGATTGTTTAACAATCATCTATTTTTAAGTTTTTTTCTTTTTCAACCTCTAGACCGCATCCCGGAATATGACCCGATTATATAATTCATATATTACACTCTATTCTAACCGTTTCCCGAACTTTTTGTTCGGTTTTCAGTAACATAGTAACATACATCGCATCCCCGAATTAAACACGTTCCGAACTTCTGCCGGAAAAATAATAAAGTTGCGCCCAGACTGTTGGCAGATTTTTTGTAATAGTCGAGATAACAAAAGTAGTTTAGCTATAATTTTTTTCGCACTGAAATAAAATGTACATCTGATTCATAGTCAATAGTTTTTCATCTTATACAACACGTAGCTAAATACCTAAATATCACATTTGCTTATCCCATTCTATCAATCGTTTTGAGAAACCGGCTGGAAAAACGTTAAAAATAATCAAAGAATTTCAGTAAATTGTTAATTTTTTTCTTGAGTTAAGTTTTGTGTTTATATCATCAGACCTAAGCGATATATTGGAATTCGTAAATTCGTATCATTTTATGCCTGAAGAGGTTGAATATCTCAAAATCTTGCAATTTTATTTTAAAGATATAATTAAAAACGAATTCGATATCTCATTATGCCTAATTTGTTAGCATTCGTGAATCATGAACAACATTTTACAACCACTGGTGAGTTTAATATCAAAAATGTTAAAATCGATTTTTTTGGTGACTAAGAAATATGTCGGACATCGGACTGCGTGAAAACACACCCACCCCTTTTACATGACCTTAATGGTTAAATATCGCAAATTTAGGAAAAGGGTTTCTATGCGCTTATATAGAGAGAGTGCGCAGAAGTAAAATATGTGTGATACCTTAACATACCTAAAAGTTATGACGAAATTCGTGAAAAAGTTGATTTTTTTACAGATAAGGGCGTTGCCCCACCTTCTTCATAGCTTAAATAACGTCAGCAATATATCTTAGTATTTCAACTTTCTAGTATAAGCCATTTCTGAAGTACAAAACACCAGACCCACCCCCGTACGTTGCTACCTGTATCAGTAATTTGATCTCTCTAGGATGCATATAGCCATCAATTTTAAGCTTTCTAGCCTCTGCTAATAAAGGAGAAATAAAGGAATTTTTCCTATCCATCTCTCCCACCATCAAAACCCCCTACACAGACACCTTGAAAATTTGTGCCCTAAAACGGGCAAAGGAATTTGTAATATGTATCACATATGAGTATATGTACATAACAAATGTAAAAGAGTCACACGTCATTCGAAATATTAAAATGCTTAGTTGTGTGACTACATACACCAAAAACCTTTAATATGGCCTTAAGTGTAACCACGCCAAAATGAAAAACGTTTTAAGCATTTCTCACGTTCGTTAAAATTAAGAAAAACCGTATAATAATAAAGTATTGCCATATAAAGTTTTCTCGAAATAAAAACAAAACCGCCTAATACTTTTCCATACAATATTCTAGTTCATCAAACACTTTATAACAATTTATGATGCACATGCTCGTTATACCCACTCAATTAAGAAAATCATCGTCAATGCTAATGGTGTTTTTATATGTTGTGTTATTCGTGTTATTCCTACGGTTCATTAACTTATGCATTCTTTTTAATGAGGAAACTGCTAAACTACGTTTGTGAAAACCTTGAACTTCTTTTTTAGTTTTACCAACAAGTTGAAAATATTTTACCGTGCATGCAAACATTTGTTTAGTAGGTAAACTAAACATATGTATGGATTTGTCTGTTAATAAGAGTTGTACCATTAGTAATCATAGACTTGAATCCATTAGCTAAGATTATCTTTGGTTCCTGTATGACAAACGATACTCTTGTCGAGCTTTTTTTGAATAACACATTTGAATAGGTGAATTTACAACATGATTCACTACGTCATTCACTAGTTTCGGAAGACATTCTGCCGCCTTCAAACATTAGGGCTAATTATTGTCAAACGTTTGTGATGGAACATAAACAAAATCTTACTCAACCAATTTATGTTTTGACAACATAAAAACACAATTTTTAAGGATTTTATTCCTTTTTGCTTGGAACGTTCATTGTATTAAGTAGGGTTGTTATAATCAGGGAAAGATAATCTCAATCTTTTTAAATTGTTTTTTAGTGAATTAATTTATAATTAAAAAAAAATATAAGAAGAACCTAAAAGAAATATCAGAATTCGTGAAATATATCAAACATTCTTACTTCTTCTTAGGACTTGAATGTGAAAAAATACTGAATTTAATTTTTAAAGCAATTACAAAACTCGTGAATGTCAAAAGAAATTTGGTATTTCGCCACAAATTAGATATATTACGGAATTTACGAAAACCTTACACTACCTTGGAAATTGAATATCAAGTAAACCTGAAATTGGCTTTGATAATTATGTAGAAGGCCTATGCAAATACAAATCGATATCTAAATAGAAAACGAGTAGATGGTGGCAGTCAAATTAATTCGATAGTTAAGAAGACTTAAGAGATATGACGAAATTCGTGAAAATTCACCACCGCTTTTTTGCTCCGTTTCAACAATAGTGCGTCTCAGGAAGTAGGCAAAAGTATGACATAGTTGGACGTTGAGAATTCTAGCATACCGGTGTGAGAAGACTCGACTTGAAGAATACGATACAATAGTGAATTGTATGCCATCTTTGATAGTCCAGAAGTATCGATCTTTATGAAATTCAAGAAGCTACAAAGGGCTGGACATGTCGAGGCGGATGGATGACAAAAGAATGCTAAAACACACACTAAATGGAATTGAAATGGAAATGGTCAAAGAGCATTGGAAGGATTCTATTGAAGCAGACAAGAAATCACTGCTGAAATTCTCAAACTGAATGATGCGGTCACTGAACCGAGAATGCTGGAGGCGGCACATACAGGAGGCCAAGGTACGATTTGGACTGGATTTGGACGCCATCGTATGTAAGTCAGGCCTAAGAGATATGACAAAATTCGTGAAAATATATGGATCAAACATATGCAAAGGCATTCGAAGTTGCGTACCTCTCAAACCCGTTAAGATATTATGTTGAAATTTTTCCATTGCGAAGATTTAGTGAAGCGCTACGAGTGTTAACTTTTTAATAGTGGGGGTATGAGGGCGACTTACTTTTTAGGTTGTCAACAGCATAGTAGCCGACACCGCATCTTAACACTTAACGCGTTTCAGAGTCTATCAAAAAAAAAAAAAAAGTTGCGCCCATACTGTTCTCAAACTTGTTTTTACTCCCCCTGTTTTACCTATGAGCACAATAAGGGGTTAACCCATCCAGTGGAGCCAAATATCTTAAGAGGTTTAGGAGATACGAGCCTTCAAAAGGGTTTGAGTACAATGGACAGCGGTTAGACGGACAGATTTTTCTTGGTGCCCTTAGGCCTAAAACCAGAAAAACAATTTTTTGGGGTAACAAATCTTTTTTAAATCAATTTTAAACTTTATTATTAAAATATTAAAATGTGAATTTAATTCTGATTGAGAAGTCTCACAAGCCTGAACTTACTCTCTAAGAAACTCCACTGTGAAAACCCAAAACCTGTGAAAACCCAAAACATAAGATATACCAGCTGGTTCGTCCAAGAATTAATATTTTATGCGCTGTCAATCACTAATAGGTGAGGTAAACATTTATAAAAAGAATCGTTCAGTATGTTTGCTTGAGTCTATTTGTGTGTTCTCCATCACATTGGTGATACCCCTCTGAAACGATATGTTTAATATTTTATCGCTTTGACCTAACTTGTAAGTTTCTTGAACTTGTAGTAAACTCGTAAGTAGTTGTTGTGTTTTTCTTATTCATTATCAACTCTAGTTTTTATTCATATGCGATATTTGAACACTCTTAATAATATTGATCGTTCCTTCATACATTTAGATTTTGATTTGATGATGATTTAACGCTTAAAGTACACCTGCTTAGAGCGGCACTTGAATTTTTTATACGATAAATTGTTTCGTAAATACTATCTACATTATTGATTTTTAAATGACAGCCGCAAATAGTTCTATTTAAATAATTATTTCAAGAAATTTGTAGGTCAATATGTAGGCGATTTTTATGAATAAAAGATTAACAAATCGATTTTAAGGTTTCTATCTTTGGCATGAAAATACCGTGAATCTTGGAAAGTAAAACTTTTCTCAGTTGGTTAAATACGCCAATAGCTTTGTTCTTTAATGATTCTGTGAATTGAACATGGGAACGTTTGGGATTCAATCTTCGAATCTGTGTAGCGACTATAACTCTTCAAAGTGAAATAGTTACTATAAATTCCTCGGCTTCTCCTAATCGAACTCCTATTTTAATTCGCAGTAATTATTTAAAAAAAAGCAGATTGAGCTTTTTTGTGTGGCTGTCCTACAGAGGTCCATAAAGTTTATGTTTCAGAATACATTAAGGTTGGAAATTGTATGAACATTGATTTTTCAAGAAATATATATTTCAAATTAGGAAACTGAGGAGTATCTTCGGCGAGTTGTAACACAGTCACCAGTTCTCCTTTGAACCAGTAAGAGTCAGGTTCAGGTAACCACTGTAACCTAAAAATTCGAAAAATTTTGGTTATAATTATTACAATCCTTTTTCCATTGATGCCTACTCAAGGACGATCCATCATTCTTCGTAAGGCTTTCAAATTACACTTCAATATTGTAACATGTGACGACAAATGGAAAAGTTTCCAGCCTGAGTATGAAAACAGCTACCTATTTATTCGGATTTTTTTTTTTATTATTTTTCTACATAGTCTCCTTCCAAATCAGTCACTTAGACCACCTCTTCTCTAGACCGCTTAATCCTTCGGTAAAATCATTTATGTCGAACCCTTCAAAACAGAGATTTAATGACGGGATTAGTTCACCATTCGTCGAAAATATCTTCCCATCCAGCCAGGCAGGATTTCAATATTGGGAACAGGAAGGGTTTGCCAGGTCAACCAAGTATGGTGGATGGGGTCGCAATTCGTATAGAGAGAGAGGTATGAGCCCGTGCATTGTCGTAATGGAAGAGCACTTTTTTCTTCGCCAAATGGGAACGTTTCCTCTTGATTTTCGCATCCAAACGGTCCAATAACTCCACAAAATATGCTCCTGTGATTGTTCTACACTTCTCAAGGTAATTAATCATCAAAATACCTTGGGTATCCCAAAAAATCATCGCCATAGCCTTTCCGGCCGATGGAATGACTTTTGCCTTTCTCGGTGCTTTTTCTCCAGGTGAACCCATTGCTTTGACTGTACTTTGGTCTCCGATGTAATGTAATGGATCCATGTTTCATGGACAGTGACAAATCGACGAAAAAATTCCTTTTCATTAACTTTAAACAGGTCAAAACACTTCTGCGAAATGTCCGGAAGAACCGCCTTTTGGTCGTAATTCAGCAAATGTGGTACATATCTTTCCGACGACTTGTTCATACCCAAAGTTCATACAGGATGAAATGTATGCGTTCTCCTGATGTGCCCTCAGCCTCAGCAATAACATGCAATTTTAGTTGTCGATCTGCGATGGACAGGAATTCTCACACACTTGAGTCTTCATTTAAACTTCGCTATACTTAACAATGAGGGACTTTCGCAGTTTAGTTCACCATAGTGAGCAATTATTTCCGATTCCCGATTCGAACCAAAAGAACGAACTAGTTCTTTTAGTTCACACCACGAACTAGTTCTTTAAGTTCATAGTTCATTACTTCAGGGGTTACTTCCGTGATAAGTAGACGTAGTTCGAAGACGCTAGATGTAGTAGAAGACGACAAGGAACAAAAAAAAAAAAAAGGCAGTAGATCAGTACACGAGTTCCGTTCCGAACGGCAATAAAAAATGAACTAGGAGCGGGACTGACTGCGAACTAGTTCGTTCCTTTCTGTTATGAGAACGATTTTCGAAACTAGTTCGTTCGCGAACTGCACAAGCCTAAAGGCTCGTGTACACTAGCAAGCAAAACTTGTTAAGAGTTGCTCTAAGACTGCACTGTACAAGGTTCCGAGAGCGATTTTGGCCAAGTTTTTGCTCTAGCCAGCAAATGCCTTGCCTTTTCACGCAAGTTGTGAATGTACACGCTAACTTGTGAGAGTTGAAATCTCGCAAGAAAGTTCCGATCGGTTCCGAAATTTTTCAGCAAGTCAGTACAGTTGCATTGGGAGTGAGGTTAAGTTCAGTTTTAGGTGTCATAGTTCTTTAGTTTATGTGAACGAAAAATCCAAGTCAAGTTCCGAGGACACGTTTTTGTTCATTACGAATGTTGAACTTTATTCAGAGTTGTTGTATTTTTCTTTTTCGTTTTTCAACGAAACTTTGATGCTGAAGTGTACACGGAAGAGCAAGTTTTACTTGCAAGATTATTGTAGACCTACTTGCTTGAGTAAAATTGCTGCAATTTGACAGATAGTGTAAACATCGCAGCAAATTACTCTAGCAACAAATGTCGCAAGTTACTTGCTAGTGTACACGAGCCTTAATACTCATAATTTAAGCTGTGGATTCTTAGCTAGTTACTAAAAGAAAAATCTGCCAACAGTCTGAGCGCAACTTAATTATTTTTTGGGTAGAAGTCCGGGAGACGATTAATTTTGAGATGCTATGTATGTTACTATGCAACTGTCAACCTAAAAAATAACGTTTCATATAGCTTCCTGGTTAAGAAATACATATATAGGAATTCGTGAATATGTACACAACCGCATTACACCCCGTTATGGATGTAATATCGAAAAATTAGGAAGAAATTTTCTAGATGTCTATACCTACATAAAGAACACGCAGAAGTAAAATAGTACGATATGTCTAAACGTTTTAACGAAGTTCATGAAAATATGGGTTTAACGGACACATCTTTTACTCAAATTCTACGCCAATCAAAATCTAAGCTTTTTTTGCTTGAATTCTTCTAGTAGGGCATCTACATACATACATATATGTAGGTACTAATTTTCAACTTTTTTATATAAAACGTTTCTACGATATAAAAAACTAACCCTTACCCCCGTACCTTACTACCACTAGCAACAATTTTATTTTTCTAGGTTGTCTCTATGCAGATTCTATATAATCCTAAATTTTTAGGTTTCTATTCATAACCGTTTTTGAGAAATAAGAATCAGAATAATTTTTCACCATCACCCTCAACACCAACAGTTCCAAAATTTTTGAGATACAAAAACTAAATTTTTTGATAAATTGCTATTCCACTACTTTCGTGTTCCACCTCTCCCCTCAAAAAGTTTACAGTAAGTGGACTCCTCTTATGATCCATACAGAAAACAATTTTTTTCTATTTATCTTCATGGTGTAATTAATTGGTTTAAAAGATTTTGTAATCCAAAGTTTTTTACATCCCCCTACACCCACACTCCTCCACCCGCTTAAAAATGTTTAGCCCTAGTCTAATCTTGAAGTATCCCTGAAGACAACCACAAAGTTTCAATCTTCTACCATTAATTGTTCAGGGGATATTATGTAGATTTTAGAATATTTTAATCCCTGCGTTTCAAGCAATTTGGACTAATCGTTTGCCGCGACCCAGTCTTAAACCCCTCCACCAATTTGAACGATTTTTTTCGCAAATCATAGTACTACATAAGTTCCAACCTCCAACCTCCTAGCATAAACGGTTCTTGAGATCTAGAAACCAACCCCTCCGCCCTCACACCATCATCCCCTGAAAAGATACCACTCGTAGGGTTTCATCCATTCTACACACCATACAAATTTCAAGGTAATATCTCTAGGGTTTTGCGTACAACGTACGGCGTCTACGGCCGGCTGGCGGACAGACGGATTTTTTTTTTCCTTTTTTGGAATCTTCTTTCTCGTCCTAAAACGTGAAAATACGAAATTTCAGGATGACAAATTTTTTTGAAATTTCAGGTCGATAACAATATTTACTTTATTGTTAAAAATTAATAAAGCAAAATGATAAAAGTAAGATTTAAAAAGGATCCATCTTATTCTATGGCAAACGTTTTTCTACAAGTAGCTTTATTGTACTTCGATCGATGCGTTGTCTCATTGACATTCACAGAAACATTCAAAAGTGAATATGTTGACTCGATTTATCCACTATAGCACGCACACCCTGTCTGATGCGACGATTATTTCGATCGAAAATTGGTTTAAGCTCTCTTAAAGTTGCGACCACCGACTCAGAGTTTTTGTAGTAATTTTTAATAATATCCAAGAGTTGCTCTTTCGTGAACTTCACCATGATAAAAATGTAAGCCGTGACTGACGTTTTGACATTGACAGACCAGCAAAACAGTGCGTTTGCAATAAAATACAAAATTGTAGGTACATAACAATACCTGTTGAATAACCTCTGAGCTAGAGTATACTGCTCTTATAAACAAAACTGATATGCTCTCATAAGACGATGATAGACAACGATGATATCGTGCAGCCAGTTAGGCCAACAATAAATAAAACATATCATATGGATATCACTAGAATATGTGGCTCGTATTATAATGCTCACATGCTGTATATAATTTAGATTAAAAGTCTGTTTTTCTAATCGTAAACAAATACATACAATTCTAAATTATACGAGAGCACTTCACTTCACATCTTATGCCCCACCTTTTCATTATTTAAATAATTTTATCCAATGATTTTTGTAGGTCCACGTTTAGAACTGAGTGAATGTATGAGTCCAGCATTTTACCCGGCAATTAACACGTAGATACGAGAAATTGTGCCATTGTAAAATCAAAATTCTACACTAATAACATAAATTTGCATTACCTACTTCTATTAGCTCTGCAATATAATTTCAATTTTATTATAAATTACACACTTTCTTTTCTTAGCACTTGGCTTCATAAGACATCGCACTAGTTCGTTTTATGAAAACTGAAAACTTAGATTGAAGACTGCCACTTACTTTAATAAGCCACAAACAAAAATTCACTTTTATTTAATTCGAGGCCGGTCTTATCGTTAAGACCGATGAGAAGACGCTACACTTGAAATCTGAACCGCTGAGAATGGGAAATTACCAGGTCGAATTTGAATAACAAAAAGGTGTTTGAAGAGGAATTTTCACAAAGTGTTTGAAAAGTTCGACTATTGTCTAGTTCACGTACCGTACAGTAATGACTCTTGTCATATTTAAGCCGGTGTAAATATTTTGTTCCCAAAAAAAAACTCACTTTAAGATTTCTTAAATCTTCAATTCACATGGAGAGAAAAACAATTTTTTGGTTGTCCAAACATTTGGATCGCGGGCCTTTCTATTTTTGTACCAAAGATCTCCATCAAAAATTTCGCTCAGAATGGAATGTGAAGTTTTATTTTTGCTGGTGCTCATTTATTTTTTGTTTAAAGAAAAAATTTTGAAAATTTAACCCATCCAATCTCTAGAGTACCATAAAAATTACCCATATCATTGGAACGCTTTAAAATCGATCGGCACAGTTTTCTTTTCAATGAAACCGATCGCGTAAAGGCCACTTCACGATCGTTTAGTGGTCAGTCGGTCTGCACGTTTGCAGATTATCTATGACACAAACCGTTATGGATTTGCCAAAAAAAAGAAAATTAATAATTGTTATAAAAAAGTTGGCGTTTCGACAGGTTGAAGATGGCTTGAATATCACTCGAATGGACACCTGCTTTTGTACCTGCACGCGGCCGCTAATGGAATGGAATGAAGTTTTTTTTTCCAAATTAGTTTGGTCTTCCGCAATGTCTTCAAAAATTTATTCAAATTAACCGGCGAAAAAAACACGAATGGTATACCTACGTAATTGGTAAACAATGTCCAGTTCAGTGAACCGCTTCTATTCGCGGTTCATACGAGTATAGTGCAAACATTAGCCATCGGAAGGCTAGTGTGTTTCTTTTATTAGCTGAGACACGCAATGCCTATTCCTCCCCCATTCAATTGAAATTCAAAACACCTATATGATTGTACAGGTAAGAGAAGATGGTAGTTTTAAACCTGTGCACCTATTAACTATTACCGGCCGCGAGGAATACTCCTGGCACATGTTCCTGTCGATTTGATAAGGCAATTGCATGCATGCACACAATCAAATTGTCAAAGCCATCAATCAGTGGGAGATTCTTTGTCAAGCCTAGCATTTTATGCCCCACGAGGTGAATTACTCATTATTCGGCGGCCTATTATTTATCATACTAACAACATAAATATTCAATTATAATCGATCAATAATATGGCATTAATAGACTGCCACTTAAAACCAATTGAAGGTGTATACAGCTAAAAACCAGGGAGACAGGTGATTAAATATATTAGTCACACGATTACTCATGCAGAAACTTTTAAGTTTAATATAATCAGTACGTCGAAATTTAAATTCGGAAATATTTGTATTAGTGTGTGCATCGACCATCGAGGTTGAGGAATATACTAATAACATATCTCCAGAAAAATCAAAAGTTTTGATTGCATTAAACTTAATCGAAAGCAAACCCGTTCGTGAAGCAATATTTAATTGCACACAAAAAAAATTTGTATTAAGGCAGTTTCCACTAGATACTGACAAGAGAAAAGTAATATTTTATTTAATTCTTTTAGTTCTATATTTTTGATGTTTCAATCGAGAGCGACTAGACGTTAATCATTTTTGAGAACTTCCTGAGAGCTGAACAGCATTATAATTACCATTAATTTTTCTAAAACTCCCATTTAGACTGTACTTTGTCAATTATTTTACTATTTTTGCTAGGGAATGCTGTCAGATAAACTATTATTACACTGTATGCTGTCAAATTTTTAACCATTTTCAAATGCAGTCAGATAGTCTAATGGTCAAATGCTGTTTGACAAAATGTTTCATTTGAACGTCTGACACCATTTGACAATCAATTTGACAACATTTGACCGTTTGCGATTTCTGGAAAGAAAGGATTATCGGTCAAATAGGAAGTGTCATTCGTGAATAATGAATTTTTTGTGGCGATTGGTGAAATAAATCATTAGTTTAAGGTACCTCTGTCTTTCCTCCAGTAAATATGACATCATGATTTTTGTTTTTAATAGTTGCACATACACTCCTATTTTCTTGTTGAATCCAGTTAGGTACATCTCGTAAATTAATCTGAACGGAGCTGTAAACTGAAGTATTTGTTTCACGGAGCAGCATATATACCTGATGGCGTTTGACTGTTTGACACGAAGGGAAATTTCGACGATTGCTGTCAAATATGTCAGATAGTGCAATATCCCAATCGGGCAACAAAATCGATCAATGGTCTAATTATATGGTCAAATATTTGACAGCGTGGCATACAGTGTAATAACAGCTATATTACAATCGTAAATTTTCCGTTGTTCAGTTCAATTTTGTCTAATATTTTGTATTGAATTTTTTGTAATATATTTGCGGTCAAATAATTGACAGTATGTCATATAATTTCATATAACATAAAGTGCAAAATATGGTTTGATACAATTTATATCTTGAAGGTTCAATACTAAGCCGTATATTAAATACATTTATCAGGGCGTTTCTGACGTTGAAAAATATAAATATTGGGAATCAGTTAAATCAAAGAAAATGTATATTTTATATGTTAGTTGATAAAAATTTTTGATTTCATTAAGAAATTGTCCGAATTTCTAGCAGTGGAATGTAGGTGAGACATGAATAATTGGTTTGAAGTTGCATATCTTAAACTCTCAATTAAGAATGAAAGACACAAGATATCGCAACGCAAAAATACTTTGGGAAAAGAACAAGTACGTGTCGTAGATCCACGACTTCAAGAGGTTTAAGTGGGTAACAACATAGGTATGGCAGAAGAAAGGAATTTGGGCATAAGAATCTCCAGACTGTTTGAAACTTAAATTTTTTTAGATATGTGTATCTACATCACATTCTTAATTAAATAACGAAATTTTTTTATTTTTAATTTACAGTCGTGCAAACCAAATGATTATTTTTATCGACTTATTTTGGGGTCGTATTCACCAAACCGTGTAAAACCAACCAACAGAAACAATAGTATCGAGCAGAACTTCATGGAAATTGAAGTTGTTGATAGCATTACCGAAATGTTTTATCCAAAATATGTACTAACTGCAAACTCTACATTGCGATTGACGAAGCTCCAGTTATTTTCATATTCGTGAAGATAAGATTTTTTTTAATTGGGTAGGTTAGTAGTTCGCATAGTGATAATTCTTCCATAAATTTCATACTTCCTAGCATGCGGCGGAAGTCTGACGATATTGAAACATTCACACGTATAAAATTGTTAAAAGTACGCTAAATATATGTCTCCGCTATTAGGCATAAATGACACCAAAAAATTTTGGGCGCGAATTAATAACATTAAATTAATTAAATTAAGGCTGCCACCCTTTACTTTTATTTTAATCTGTTCCAAAATGAAGAGGACTGTTTCGAAAATATACAATTTTACTCCTTTTGTTACACATAAATAAAATTATCTAAACCTGTACTGGGATTTTGTGCAAAGGCGACTCGAGTCGCCTTTTACGATTTTCTCGCCCATATCGTTTTGTCCCTTGTCGGTTTTGTGCAATGGGACAAAAGAAAGTGACGAGTCAAATTGAGCTACTGTCCAATTCCCCATCTTCGATTGAAGGTAACTGGCACAAGTGGAGTAGGCTGAAAAAACATTATGGGCCGTTATTACGACCTTCAGTTAAAATTTAACCAGAACTTTGACTGTAAGTTTCGAATGAGCATCTGTCAGTTAAAGTTTCAGTTAGAACGTTACTGACGATCGTAGGAACGGGCCTAAGAAAACGAGAAGGGTCGTGTGGCGTGAGCCGTGCACTTATATCAGTGTGTCGCTGGTTCGAATCTCCAAGAAAACTTTTTTTCTTCCTTTTACTTTATTATTTTAATAACTTTAATAACGACTGCACTAGTACTAGGCGAGTAGAATATGCGTGACAGGCGAGAAGTGATTTAACGAAATCGCTTTTTCTCGCCAGTTGTTCAATTTTGTGGCAGAATGGCAGTAGGCGACAAATTAATAGGCGAGAGGCCAGTGCACAAAATCCCAAAGCTGTCAATTTCGTTTTTTTGACGATATTTTGGGCGACTCGCCCTGTACAAAATCCCGGTACTGAAGTTTCTAGGTCAATAGTAAAAAAATAGATTTTAGTAGCAAAAATACCATACATTTAGGAAATATTCACGCATATGCAATTTAAACAGAACTTTATTTTAAGTGTAAAAAGGCAAAATTTTAACTTTTTAAGATTCATACATCTTCATCTGAATTTGACTGTATACGACTATGTCATATATTTGACTATTTTCGCCGACAAATGTAGTTAGATAGCGTAACCATCAAGTTTTTGTTATGACAGGTTTTTGCTTTTGTTTTGACAGAAAATATTCGACTGAGTTTTTCGTAAAATTTTTCAGCCAAATATTTGGAAAATTGTTGGCTTTATTGATCAAATACTGTCTAAGAATTTGCACAGCTTGTTTTGCATAGAATTTAAGATACACATCACATTTGGGACTGTACAAAAAAAGTTTATGTTTTAAATTATTTTGATTGGCAGTGAAGTAGATTCTCTATTTCGAAATATCATTAAAGTGAAAAAATTGCTCAAAAATAAATCAAGTGCCGTCTAGCAATAAGATAATAGAACTTATATCTAAATCTAAAGGCACCTTTGTACAAATTCAGCGTTGCAAAATAAGTAGGTCTGTAGCGAATCTATATACTAAAATATTAACTCACCTATTTTTATATATTTTTGGTCTAGTCTGTTTTCCAATCGGTCACCACTGTAAATGTAAAAATTAAAAATATAAATTAGTTTTGTGTTATGAATCAAGAAACCTAACTGACAAAAAATAATTTTTTTGTAATTGTTTGGAAAGGAAATCAGAGATAAGATTGGGACAAGAAAAACAACAATGATGAACAAATTTGTGGGGCCCCTTTGTTTGCCGATTTTGGAAAAAAAACGTCATAAGACTAAAATGGCAGCTATTTGAAAAAAAAACACCTTTAATAATAAAAAAAAAATCAACTTTGAGGCCCCCAAACTTAGTTTACTTTCCTTTAAGCTTTTATTCATTAAAATCGGTTCATTCGTTGAAACTATAGAACGTACCGCGCTCCGGAAAAATAAAGGTGTTTCGAGAAAAACGCTTTTAAAGTTTAACGTTATAAAAAAATCGTATTGAATATCGGCCAAAAATCGGTATGTAACTCGTGAAATACATTCGATATCAAAATATCCTTTTGTCCACGTATTCTCAATATGTTAAGGATGAAAGTTAAAAAAAATGCATTTTTTTTCGTCTAGAACTGATATCTTGCCTGAAGTTTTATACGAAGTTGGACTGCATCATCGTATTTTCTGTTGTGTGAAACAATCAAAATATTTGTAGAACATGAAAAAACCTTCCAAACTACACTACTTTAAAATAATTTTTTTTTTTTTTTAAAGAATCTAGAGTTACGTAATGTAGTTTATAAATAGTTTTGGAGGAGCGATAGCTAGTGAAAACTCGTCATTAAGAGCACATAACATGATGATGTACAAGGAAGTGAATAATGCTGATATGAAAGTAAACTAAATAGATAGATTGCCAAATTTTATATCAAATTTTTGTCAAATATGATTCAAGCACATTGTTCGATAATTTTTCACCGAATTATCAGTTTTAGCATAGCCATGTGACACAATTGATAATACCATAAATATCCAGATGTGCTAGATTAGATTAAGTTGTTATGTTCAAGCATAATACAGTTCCTATTACGCAATTGGGAAAATTGAGTATTAACATAATTGTAGATAGATAGAGTAGGTATTATATTAACAGTAATATAAACTAAGACTGTTTGACCGGCCATTGGGTAATGGTGGAAATCAATTAGACACTGACAATACTATCAGTAAATATTTAAATTATAAAAAACAAATTTTACTAACGTTCGGTAGATTCCAAAATCGGTTTTGCTCCCCTTTTCGGGCCAAATTTTTAATTTAATACCTACCATTAGATATTAAGAGTTTTCGTAGTCATAAACGACTGATCAGAGAAGTACAAGTACCACTCAAAAACTAGAATGAGTTCCTTTTCGACATTCACCACTATCATATCTAAATCACCCTAAATATTAATGCAAATTCGAGTCAACTGAATCATATACTATTCGAATAATTTTGAAGATTCTTCCTCAAGTTTGACAACTACCGCAATATCTGAGGCGGCTGTTAGCTTCGAGTTCTTCGCATTTTTAGTTAAATGATAATAACTTCTAAAGTACGAATGCTAGACCGATAAGCATAAGTTTGAATTAAAAGTGACAACAAAATATTTAATAATACTATGAAATGTAAGTTGTCGATCATATTCACTGGTACATTTAGACCATCCCGACACACAGTATTATAATCAATATCTTTCTCAAAAGCCCCGCTAATAACTTTGTAGCAATACACTCTGCATATGAAAGTTTAAAAAATAATTCTTTTCAAAATGCACCATAACTCTGTATTACTAAAAAATAAATAATTAATATAACATCCGTCCAAATTATAAGCAAATTTAAAAATAATATTATTACCTAATTAGTCATACTGACGTCTGAATATTCAATCTTTTCATAAATAAATCAATCTAAGATATGGAAAGTGAGCTGAAGCCTTGGTACAAAAAGATATCTGATAATTAATAAGATACCGTCAAATAAACAAAATAAAAAATACCTTATTGTCTGAGTGTATAAGTTCTAACTTTTTTTTCATTCATAATTATATATCAATTATATATATCTAAACAATGAACTGATAAAAATATTAATTGATTTTATTCGATTCGATTAATTTTTTTATTGAAATAATAAAATCTTAATAACTTTTATTATTTTCTTATCAATCAAGAACATACTATAGGTCAATGATGTGTGCAATAACTCTTGAATTAGAAGGGGTTCGTGGACGAGTTGTACTTTAGAATTCTTGTTTAACAATAATAAATTATTGCGATCGACATGAAATTAAAAAAAAAAAACACCTACGCTTTAATTGAGGCATTTTACGATTTGCTTTTTTTAAAGGGGTTATACGCAGTCAAAATTTAAAAAAAAAATCTAGACTACAAGTCGTGAACATAATTATATACTATATTCCCGAAATTGGTGGTTCGCGAGTTATTTCAACATTTGAATGGATGAAGTATGGAGGATCGTGGATAGAGAATGGAGGATGGTGAATGGAGGATGGTGGATGGGGGATGGAGAAAAATGAAAAATGAATCGTAAGAAATGAAAAATGAAAAGTGAAAAATTGAAAAATGACGTTAATGTCTCCAGTTCCCTGAGCTGAGAAAGTGTACCCGAAACGGAAGTAATGTATCAACGGGAGAAACAGGACCAATGGATAAACGGGAGTAACAGGGGCAAAAAATGAACAACGTGAGCGTATGGTACGCGGCTAGGGTACATATATTCAAGTATATTCATAGAAAGTTTCATGTCTCTCCGACAAATATTCTCGAAGTTACACTCATATTTGTAAAGACGTCTTGGAGCGATTGAAATAGATTTTGAAACTTTGAACGCGTTTTCTTTTGATAGGGGTAGCAAGGTACTAGGGCTGGTGGTGGTTTTTCATATCTCAGAAACAGCTTATGCTAGAAAGTTGAAACTTAGTATCTGTGTATAGATGTGCTACTAGAATAATTAAAACTAAAAAAAAATAATGCTGAGATGCGGTGTGGGTGACTATGGAACTGACAACGTAAGGAATAATCGGGAGGCTATTTTGGACGTTATTTTTTAGGTTGTCAGTCGCATAGTACTTTACACCGCATCTCAGCATTAAACACGTTTTCGATAACCATAAAATAATAAAGTTGTGCCCAGACCGTTGGCCATTTCTTTTATATTATTTTGTACTTTAGTTTGTATTACAGTGTCTGTTACTTTGTCATATTGCCATATAGTCGTATTTGATTATTTTTGCCAGAAAAAATTATTTTCCAGTCGAAATTTGTAAAAAAAAATTTGTCAAAAAATTTCACTGGATCTTAGTCGAAAACTTGGCACATTTTTTTTAAACAAAACTTTAATGGTTATTTTTATAGAAAACTAAGCTCGATTTCCTGTCAGAAACTTTTTTATTTTTATATTTTGGCCAGCTTTACCATAAATGTAAAAATCGAATTTCTTCATGATGAAGCTGAGGGTGTTTCGTATACTTAGTAGGAATGATATCCTATCTGACGAAGTAATGTCATCTGATAACGAAACAGTTCCTTCAGACCTAGTTCAACACGGCTTTCAGCTTGCTTCTTCAATGAAGGATTTTCAACTATCATGTCCTCAATGGCAGTATGCAGGGCAGCGATGGATCCCAGTCTGGCTTCGTGTTTGGTGTTTCGCATAGAGATATACATGTTATATAGGTACTGGAGACGAACGACAAGACACCCTGTGTGTTTGAAGCAAAATTAAACGTTTTTGTATAGAGCGTTTCATGACAGATGGCAGTGAAATGAAAATTTTTTTGTTTTCAAAACCGGAGTACCTATAACATAAATGTCAGTAAGATGCTGATAGTAATAATCAATGGCGCAACAGCCCAAATCGGGCCTACGCCTTGAAGTAATGCTAGAGTTACTTCATTGCGAGACCAACGGAACACTAGGAGGTGAAGTGGTCAGCTACACGCTGGTCCGTGATTCTTACCCCGATTTTGACTCAGGTACTCATTTACAGTTGAGTGAACTGGTAGTCCGGCAACCAATCCCATTTCCGAAAATTATTTGTCGCCAAGCAGATTCGAAGCTGGTACCAGGTGCACCGAAGGCAAGTGCTCAAGCCACTAAGCCACCCAGGCTACTAAGATGCTGATAGTAGCATAGTGTTTATTGGCGGTCTTTTGCGAGAAATCGTCTGGCTTCAAAACAGTCGCTGCTCGTCATCACATAAATCTCTATGGTGTTTCGCAACAGAAAACAAAAAATTCTTAAGTTTTAAAAGCTTCCATATTTTATAATATCGGCTAAATACTGCATTATATTTCGAATAGTTCATGTTCTTAAAATTGATATAATGCTTTATCTGATAGTCTATACTCGTAATTAAAAAACAAACTTGATCGTCAAGAAATCCATGTCATTATTCCTAAAGTTGTATTACAGCATTCCACAAACAATACAACAAGCATTTGGAGGTCATTTCTTACCGGGAATACAAATGCCTGTTCTCAATTGTTGCAAAACTCTTGCCTTGTGCATTACGTTTCGTAATAGCGTAATTGTCGCTATTATATGGCGATAATTTATCGTGGGCTTGAACCGCACGATGTTACAATCTTATCGATGTGTACAGTACAGAGAAACTAATCAAATGCTCAGATGGTACGCACTTATTGGAAACCGTCTACCGTTAAAACAAATTTGAATTGAGCCTTTTGTTCATTCATAAGCATTGTATCTGCCAGACTATCATAAATAGATACCTTGGCTTTATATAGTTAGATACAATGAAAGTGAGCTGAAGTAATGCCGGCCTACACTCGTTCGTACCTCACCTGAAGAATAAATCAATGACACAATTTTTGAAGTTGGCTTGGAGTCGTCACATAGCGCCAAGATAAAGCAGTTGCCACTATACGAATGTAACGTTGCATCAAATCAATTTGTAACGCAATTTTGTGTATGTGCGCTACATGAAAGTTTCGTTATTATAGATATCGTCCCACTAATTGTTTTGTCACGATGTTAGCCTGGTATTTACTTGGGCATGACACTTTCCATTAAAGCCAAGCATTGAACAACGCAATTGTATTGGTTGGGAATAATTATGGTAATCGAGGTACCAGGTGATAATTAAATGCACTCTACTGACTGTGTAACGAAATTATTATTGACGTGGAGTTAATATTAAATATTGTACACAAAATCGAAATTGTTAGAAAGTTTTTAATGGATGGAGTTGAACATCGTTCATTATCGCAATACAAGCCATTTTTTAAGCTGGTCTAATACTATCTGCCATGCTGTCAAATATTTGACTATTTCCGTCAAAATTGACTTTGTGTTAGACAAATAAAACAATGGGGCAAACAAAAATTCGACGAATACGGCATATGACAGGAAAATATTTGACAGTGTGGCATACAGTGTAATAACTGAAACTCTTCACTCAGACTATTAGTGGAATATTTAATTGGTCCATCCTATCTGATTCTTCTATCGTTTTATAATTGACGAGTTGAAATTCAAAAGGCTGTGTGCTTGGAGATTCTGTTTTTACATTAAATACAAGTTTTTCTAGAAACTACAACACCAAGGTTTGTCTTTCAAACCCTTTGGAATGTGATTGGGGCTTACTTATAAAGAACTTTGAAAGGAAAAACTAGTTGAGATACTCGCCACACAATGGGGGAATCGCACAACCAGCAGTAAAATGCATAGTACTATATACCTACTAGATAAAATTATCGAATTTGTAAACCATGAAACAGGTTCAATACCAGATATACTATATACCAGTTCGTTTATCTCGTATATGCACTGCTGGTGTTTTTTAGTTTCTTTTAGTTTTTTAGTCTTAGATAATATCTAAGACTAAAAAACTAAAAGAAACTAAAAAACAATACCAGCAGTGTTTCCATGATATTAGACTGTACGCCACGCTGTCAAATTTTTGACAATTTCCACAGGCAATATAAATTAACAGGCCTATTCAGCAGATTAGACCGCAAATAAAATTGGGTGCGGAGGATGGTCAGCGCCGTGCGGTGATGGGGTTTTGGAGAGGGGGTGAAAAACAATAAACAGCTCAGGAACCAATTCAGAAATTTGATTTGTTCATAAGAATTTTTCTAAAAAATTACGTGTCATATCTCAAAGAGCTGGAAGTAAAACGGCTTACCATACCGGCCGACCATAATAAGACATGTGCTACTATATGCAAGTGAAACGTGGACTCTCACCCAAGCGTCTGAAAAATCAATAGACGCTTTTGAACGACGAATTCTTCGAAGAATTTCGGGACCAGTAAGAGAAGGCACTGAATGGCGTATTCGGTACAACAACGAGTTGTATAACATCTATGACGACCCAGCCGCATCGACTCTTATAAAATTCCGTAAGCTGCAATGGGCAGGTCATGTGGAGCGAATGGATGACGGAAGAATTCCCAAGCGCACATTGAAAGGTAGAGCCCATGGCAAGCGACCGGTGGGAAAACCGCTAAAAAGATACGAGGATTCAGTTGACGCAGATTGCAAATCGCTTCTTAGATGCACAAACTGGAAGACGCGGGCGCTGAACCGAGATGACTTCAGACAATGTATCCTGCAGGCCCTGGCCCGATTTGCGCTGTCGCGCCATTGATGATGAAAACGGCTTATGCTGTAAAGTTGAAACTTGATGAATATATGTAGATCTACTAGTAACTTCATTTAAATTAAAAAAAAATTCAAATATCCATTGTCATATTTTTTTCTTAATTTTATAAATGCTTTATTATTTTATAATATTAATACTATTTTATAATATTATTAAATATTAGCACTACTCCCCCTTCTAAGGATATATCCTTGTGGTAGGGGTAAGCAGTCTTTTCAAATGTTTCCAATGTTAGTGGTACATTCAAGTTAATTTAAATGGTATTCAATTCATTAGTAATTAATTCAATACAACTACAATTTTATAGGTAAATTCATGTTAATTTCATTTTAATTTGGTCGGGAGGGGGTAGTAAAAAACCGCGTAGTGATAACCGCAGATTTTCGGCACAACCGGTGATATCGGTCCAATATCGTCGTTCATAAGCACATACACAATATAATCGTCAAACAACGAGAAATCGGGCCAATAAATGGTACGGCCGTTGTATCGTGTTTATACCGCTTTAGGTCTTCTAAAATATTGAATTAATTTGTATTCTACGAATTCTTCGAATAAATGCATAGAAAGTGTTTACAGGATATTTTAAAATTCGACCCCTACAGGCATGTAAAGGATCAACCTATTCTTTTGAGTTGTTTAAGAATTTTTCAGCTCAAATGTGAACCGTTCCGGATAGTAGGGAAGTAACATAACAGACGTTTTAAAAGAACTGGTTTTTATGGTTGAGAGGGATATGTGTTGTGTGTTGTGTGTTGTGTTTGGTGTTGAGAAGATACGCAGAAAAGCAGGTCACCATGGCTCATTATACTCGAATATCCCAGTCTCTATCTCTATCCGAACTTTTTCGTCCTCCTCTCGAATTTCAAAAGCTCAGGTAGGGAGTGAGAACGGAGTTCCTCCATCCTCATAACATCAACGCCGTATACATGCATTCTCGCAAAAGAGTAATATGGACACTCGAGAAGGAAATGTTCCGTTGTGTCGTCGCTATCGTCGCAACCAGTGCACATGGGCATGGGGTCATCAATCGTCAATGATTCTCAATCTGACCATGATGTATGGTATAGGCCACACGAATTATGCCCTGACCTCAGTGCTAGTATAGACTAACGTCCTACTTACTAGGTTACCTTTCAACCTCAAACTTTGAAAAAAGAATCTTTAATTCGCATCAAGTCGCAGGACAGCAAATCAATTACTTATTTATGTTGATACCTACTTTGTGGAATTTAGTAGTCACATTAGTTGGTTTTTCTTTTGTAGGTAGGGATATTGGGACCAAAAAGAGATCGCTTGTGCTTATATAAAATGAGCTGAATTTTAGCAAGCTTACATAGTAAATCATACAAGGAAGGTCTAAAACTCTGTTAGAATTTTTCAATTTAACTTTGACTATACGAGTACTACCGTATTTTTAATATTACGTGATGGGCATACCCTTAGATTCTCAAAACGACGTTAACATGTGCTTCGAACCCCGTGACCACAAGAAACCATTGGCACGATTACCTTTCGTTTCGTCTTAGATTGCGTGTTTATCGAATATTTGCGTGCCTTTACTGGCCCAACAATTAAAACACTTAAAGAATATTGTGCTAAATAAATGTTTAGTGTATATTACATGCTTTAATCAAATCTGACCTCAATTCCACTATCGATTTCCTAGATGACACGAAAAATCTAAGCTAACTATAAATTTAAGAATACGACCACAACCTAGCTTTGACCACATCATTAACATCATTCCTCCAATTTATTTGCATATCTTTCTCTCAAGTAAACTTATCAAAGAATTTGAATCTATGCCGGCACAAAGGTTTCCCCCGGGCAAAGCATTAACATGTAATTGTCTCATAAAAAGTCATCAAATGCATAAAATATTCTACCAGAAAAAAATTTCACCAAAAAATTCACCGAAAACCTGTCCGGCTGGCCTAAATGTTTAATTGGACAGAGTAACTCATATAATCGATAAAAAACACTTTCTTTCTACGTAATCAAATTTTCTTGGTGCTAAGAACTTTTTGGAGAAAATTGTCTCAACATTGTTTGTTGCTTGAATGAATGGTCAGTACGGATTGTAACCGTGTTACTTTTGTACGGCTACTTTTGTAATTTAAGCTGATGATATTGTTTTCAGGTATCAATGGAGCCTCTGCGTAGAGTTAATAAACCATTGCTGAATCAACATTATAACGAAAATAATAATTGCAAGGTGTCTACTGTCTATTCGTACAGGTATAGGTATTTTTTTTAATGTAGAAGCTATCGTGTTATAGCCTTTACAGTACAGGCAGGCATTAAACGGAACTCCAAGTCACGGTACTTTTCATTTAGAAACTTGTTCGAGCCGATTTCAAAGATTTCAAAGACAATTCTATTGTAGGTATGATAAGATTAAATATCGATTTACAACAATGAAAATTAATACTTACTGCGCCAATTTTGTATATTAAACTGTGAACTATAAACATTTCATGCGTACTGACTACCATCTTATCATACCGTTGTAAATGCACTCAAATTTTGAAAAATTTTTGATTATTCGGGTCTAGAACTTCCTGGTCTAGAAACAATTAGACGAAAATAAAATAAAAAAGGGTTCAAAAGGCAAAACTATTAAAAACATGTGTTTCGCGATTATAAAATAAGACCGTAGAAGGGAAAAGTTATTCGATATCTAATAAGACCTGAATTAAATGGCTGAATTCGGGAAAATGAATACAACCCCTTTAAACCCTCTTAGAGGTTAAATTTAAGAAATCCTTGCAAACACTTTCTAGGCATTTATACGAAGAATCCATGGAATAAAAATTACTTCTATATATCAAGAGATATGACAAAATTCGTGAAATTCCGTACATCAATGCACATTTGATATATTTTTTTTTACCTAAATCACTTCCCTAGTAGATCTATAATACGAGTACATACACATATCCACTCCAACTTTCTAGCATACGCCATTCTTTAGATAGGAAAAATATTCTGCGGCCCTTATAAAGAATTATATTCTTCTAACTTGCTACTACTATAAAGCTCTATCTTCTTTCTTTTTCTTTTTTAAATTAAAATCAAATTAAGAAGCTCAGAGGATGTTGCCATATTGGAGCCGTGGAGATGTTTATTTTAAAAAAACAAGTTTCTTGTAATAACATTAAAAACGTATACTGTTTGCGTTGGCCAAGTCAAATAGCACTAAAAGAGGTTTGTCGATGTCTTAAATGATAGAGACTGCGATGACCAACAAGAATTTTGTGCCTAGTTGTTACTATAGTCACATCACATCAAGACGTCAAGAAATGTGTTCGTAACTATTTTTTGGAAATGCTAAGTGTTCATTCCTTATCAGTAACACTTCCCATTTAGCGCGGACATCCAACATAGTTGGATGGACTCCGTACGGATCTCGTGGGTATTTTAGTAATAAGTATACCTTAAAACTGTTATTTCAATAAAGATACTCTGATCTCAACAAAATATTCCCCGATATACTTTATAACTTAGAGTGCCCACTTTAGGTCATTAAGAACATATAGCAGAATAGATATTAATTAATTTTAGCTTTAAAAATATAAGAAAAAAAAAACTGTTAGATTTAAGATATTGGCGTAAATAAAGCACATTTTAAAACTTAAAAAAACAATTCCCATTTAGGCAGCCTAAGTAACATAACAAACATAAGTCTTTACAAAAATGTTTACATATAAATCAAATTTCCAAAATAATATCAGTTCCTAAAACGGCCACAAATTCTTCGGGAATTTTGGCATTCTGGCCGGAAAATATTCATCGTACCTATTTTGAAGCCAATTATAATTGAATCAATGGGAACTCTACCTACATATTTATTTAAAGTCCTTAGAAGCGAAAGTGAATTCTATATCTCATTAGACCTAAGAAATATGTCGGAATCCGTGAAAATGCACACAGCCACTTAGTTGGATCTGATATTAAAAAACTTACACACATTTTTCTCGGCACTTATATAGAGAGCCCGCAGCAAAGTCAAATTAATATGATAACTAGGCATGCCTCAAAATATAATGAAATTCGTGAAAATGTTAAAAAAAAGGGATTTTTTTATTCAGTTTTTATACGCAGGTGAAACCAAACTTTTTTTCCTTTTATTACTCTTTTTGTGAAAAGTCCAGAACATTTTTAATGCTTCGATGCGGTGGACCATACATCCCCTGGCAACCTCTGAATATAAGATAATGCTTAAATCCACCTTTTCCCGATTATATTTCAGACTTTTGGAGGAGAAAGCAGATTCGATCATTAGACAGAAGAAATATTTTGGAATTTGTGAAAATGTATGTAGGGGTTGGATATCAACAATTCGAGAAAATGTGGAAAAACCATTTTTACGGAATTTTTTTACTACATCTTTGTGAAAATCTATTTTTGGTTTATATATTCCTGTAATATAATACATCTACATATTCGTACCAAGTTTCAATATTTTAGCATAAGCCATATCTAGATACAAACTTAAAAAATGTCCCCAAACCAGCCAAACTCCTGTAAATTATAAAAATAGTTTTTATTGAAAAATTGATATTCTCCTTCCGTATTGCATTTTTCTTTGTTATTAAAATAACAAACTAGTTTGATACAAAATTCGATTGTAGGGGCTAATTCAAATACAAATCCTTTTTTTTTTGCCTAATATGTATGTATAAAATTCAGTGTTTCTTATATAGTAGTTACTTTAGAGCTATTGAGTATCTGTACCCATTTCAACTAATACTTTTCGTATTTGGTCGTAAGACGTTGGAGTTAGTGTAATTAGTATATACGATTAAAAAAATACAGCAAAGTGTAAAACCTTATATTATATACAACTTAAGACTATTCTTAAAACTAGAACTAAATTAAGATTTAAATATGAACTAATTAGCTAAATAATCTTGAGATTAGTATATTTTTCGATACCTAACTTCGATCAATAAATTTTTGATGAATGATGTCCATCTTGTCCTTTATTTTTGGAACATTTGTAGAGGCTAACATTTTTAAATATTCGATGTGTTGTGGGAAATAGATAAACCCAATTTTCTCCTACTTTTAAGACTTTTTATTCTACCGTCGCAAAAAACTTGACCAGCTCGTTACTTTATGAACCAGTTCTATTCAAATTTTTTTATGTAGATTTAGTACACCCGGAGCGTTTGAACATTAATAACTTTTACTAATAATACTGTAGTGGCGTGATTTAAAAAGCAGTCTCCGTACAAAACAACTAAAATCAAGGTCTCAACTATTCGATAAAATATAAAATAAGTCAATTCAATGTTTGTCTGACCTAGAGATATGTTTTATGTGTAACATACCTCGCAATCATTTAATACAAATTTAAAAATTCAACAAATTGAATTGAAATTTCATATGCATCTTAGAGGAATGAATAGATATTTATCTAAACCACATAATACTGAGTTACTTAGTTGTGTCGCAAGGTGTAGTTGTGGTAAGATTGTTTAAATTCTTTAATGAGCATTACTGTTCTCTAATAGCTACATAGTGTTAAACATGTGTTATTATATCTTTCAGATCAGTTTCTTTATTTATGGAAAATCTGTATATCGATATGTCGTCTTTTCCCGGAAGAAGATTCCGGATTAGTTATAGAATTACGACGGTAATAGATACAAATGAGGTTCGAACAAGGTTTAGGCCATTTTGGTGTTTTGCTCGGAATTATGGCACCGTTGAAGATGAGGGATTGTAGCAATTGGAAAGATTGTTGTGTTTAATTAGTCGTTTTAGTTTTCTGTTTAACCAAGATTGATAGCAAACATTTTACTAAGTTATCGCTACTCTAAGAATACTCTACCTGAAAAGTAATCGTGTTTGAACTTAGAGTTGAGTTGTTTTTAGTTGTTTATTTACTTGCACTTTTGCTTGTTGTCTTCTCTAGTTCAGGTTGACTAAAAGAAACACAGATTAAGGGACGATTGTACGGACCCTATCTTTCGATTGGATTAGGTTCAAATCTTCGACCCACCGACAATTTTTGGTGGACCACTGAACAGTTTAAGATTCAGGCATGAAAGCGTCAATGGCCTCGTATATACCGCAATCGTTAATACGTATTATACCATGTTTCCACTATACCTTAATCTCGCAATTAAGAGAACTAGATTAAGCACGCAGGGACGATATTTGTGGGGTGAGGGGGGCGACAGGAAGGGCGTTTGCCACAATTGTTATATATAATATATGAAAATACCAAATTCCCCCCTCCCCCCACAAATGAAGTCCCTAAGTGCTTAATCTCGTTCTCTTAATCGCGAGATTACGAGGCAGTGGAAACATGGCATTAAACTGTTCTCGGTATTAAGTTAGCCGTTTATACCGCTAGAGCGTACTAAGTTAATCCAATTGGCTTTAAACGTCATATGTGAAGTTGACATGCAAGTGAAATGTCACATGTCGAACAGATATCCCAATTGAGTTTAGCAGAATTAACAATCCAATTGGTAATACCTTGGATAAACTGTATGATTTTCCACGACTATTCTAGACTGTTGGGTGTAAATACCTGCTTCAAATCTATCGTCCGTTTTGACGAACTGAGTTGACGAACAACTGTAACCACATTTGAGGGTTTGGCCAAAAGTAGTTTTTTTTTCCGACTCTTGCAATTAAGTAGATATTCATATTTAATTTTTTTGATTTCAAAAAATTAAAATTTGTAATTGTAATTGTAATTTGTAATTGTAATACCTACGTGTAGAGAGGGCCATCGATGCTTTGAGGCTTAAGTGGAATCGATGAAAAAATTGAGGAAAGCCACGCTTATGTTTTATAGTAAAAATTTCATCAGAATGGCCCGAAATCATCGCCATCGGTGTATAAGAAGGTAAGACACACAATGATTAATAGACCAAAAACCCATTTTTTGAAAGTATATGATTTCCAAGAAAACCCGTAGAAATACTTATGTAATTCAAACACCAATTTACTGACGAATGAGAAACTGACACCACTTGAAAACTTAACTTAAACCTGTTGAAAATTAAACCTCTAAAATATTTCCAATTATGTTGAAGGTAAACTAGACTGGATAGGTACCCACATTATAACATAGTAAATAACCACTTTATAGCTTTGCCTGTTGATTCTACTTCTAAGTGTGGTAATGGCCAGTCATTTCTTAAAACACATGTGTTAAGAGAGGTTAACGTATCTTTGTGCTAGAAATAGACAAAAGTAGCTAAACCTACTCGTTCGTATTGTGTAATTACTTAAGAAAGATAATTTCAATTCATTAGACATTAAGTCGTGATCTCTTCTTCACAGTTAATTGAGAGTTAGATTCAGTCGGGGTGAACGATGTTAATTCGATTGCTGTTTTAACTGAGCAAATGTAATGGATGAAGGGAGTGTCGGACGGTCTACATACTTTAATTCAGATAATATTTCACACATTAGACCCATATATAGTATGATATTGCAACAGTACCGTTTGGGTATTGGGATCATAGCTTCTTTCGATCAATCATTTATATGGGATCATAGTTAAGAAAAAAATCTGCCTGCACTCTGGACGCAACGCAACGCGTTCAATTCTGATATGATATGTGGTGTAGGTTACTATGTGACTGAAAACCTAACAAAAAGTCCGTCAAGCGGATAGAATAGGGTCGCGCTAGAAAACTTACGCCACTGCCACAAATAATATAGGAATTACATAATTGGGTCATATTCAGGGATGCGGTCTAGGAGTTAAAATAGGAAAATAAAAACTTGAAAATCGGTGATTATTAAACAAGCCCGTGGACGTGAAAAGATATTCGATATCTGACCTGAGAGATATGGCAGAATTCATGAAAAAGTATACAACCACCACCTTAGAGGTCGAATTTCAAAAAGTCTTGAAAATACTTTCTAGGTATTCATATGAAGAATCCATAGAATAAAAACGAATTCAATATTTTAAAAGACCTAGTAGATATGACGAAAATCGTGAAAATATATGCATTCAATTTTCACTGATCATTTTTTTGCTCACCCCCTTCCTAATGTCAATTTTTTTAAGAATTTCTTTTCTAGTTGATTTGCATATACATACACACCGAGTTTCAACTTTCTAGCATAATTCATTGGGATATTCAACCATGAAGGTGTGTAAAATGGTTGTGTACATTTTTATGGATTCCGTCATAACTCTTAGAGATTCGGATTACAGTTACAAAATTAAATCATGATTATTATATTGAGCAATTGTGATACAAAAGAAAGATGTTTAAAGTGTGATTTAATGTCCGTTAGAGAGGGAAGATTCCACTCAATACTGAGGCAACTCCTGCCAGAAAATTCTAAATTGTTTGGTACCTACCTAAATTTTTTTTTATTTACTAATTCAATATTTTGTTTAAAAAAAATTGAGATTAATTGTTCGTTTTGGAGGATGAATAGAACCTCGTATATCTCAAGAAAACTTTCGATACTATAATTTTCGTTGTTACGATAATTGCGGAAAATTCCGATTGGGAATCTTTGCCAAAAATTTGAATTTTTTTCAATTATTTGAGAAATGTTGCCTTTGATTGATGATGAAATGAGGGTTGTTTTTTTACCTCATGAACAGCTTGTAGTAGAAAGTTAAAACTGATTAAAAGTACGTATATTAATAATAATAATAATCAATGGCGCAACAGCCCAAATCGGACCTAGGCCTTGAAGTCATGCTAGAGTTACTTCATTACTAGACCAACGGAACACTAGGAGGTGAAGTGGTCAGCTACACGCTCGTCCGTGATTATTACCCCGATTTTAACTCAGGTACTCATTTACAGCTGACTGAACTGGTAGTACGGCGCACAATCCCATTTTTGAAAATTACTTGTCACCAAGCAGAAGCAGAGGTGCACCGAAGGCAAGTACTCTAGCCACTAAGCCTACTACTACTACTACTACTACCTAACTACTACTAAAACTACGTATATAAGTGTAGTGGAATTTTTTGAGGAAATAAAATAGTTTACAAAAAGTTTTAGAACGACTTCATTATTTTTTGATTTACGGGTACTTTTAATTATGAATGAGAACTCTACACTAAAAAACTCACTTTTTGAGACTGAAACTTACGGATGTCCCCGGCGCCAGACCAAATGAATTAAAGTATAAAAATTATTTTAATTTACATATTTATACCTGCACATATAATTCAAAATATGAGAATCTGAATTAACTATATTATCAAAATTGAAAATACTAACTACACAGTAAAAAATTTCCGTAAAAGTACTATTTTTGTATAGTTGTGTTTTACTATAGGGTTAATGTAGCTTTACAATAAGAACGTACATTTAAGGAACTACCATGCATATTTGCTATAAAATGTGAAAAAGTTGTAATTTCTGTAAAAGCTACCTAAAAATATGTAACTTTAAATGAAGTATGCAAAATTCAATGGATTTGTGTAGTTTCATACATATTGTTATGTATTAATTCTAGTTCTCAGTAAAGTTGCTTGATGTGTTCTTATTTGTATAGGTAAAATAAAAGCAAGTTCAAAACCGTGCTGTTGACGTCGATGGAAGTCATTTTAAGTGGTAGGTGATAGTTTTGCTAGTGCTTTGGTCGGTAAGAGTTCATAATGATTTTATGCGAAATGTGCTTTATCGAGATGTGTGTGATTATAATAATGCATGTTTATCTGTAACAATTTACACACTAGTGAGTAAAGTACAGAATCCAATGGAATTTTTATTTGACTTACGTACATCTGTACAGTGTAAAACTACGGAAAAGCATGTAGTCACATTACGATTTACAAACTATTGTGTAGCGTACGCAGTGCAGTGTAATTTTACTATAATTTAAGTTGGCATCCCATTGCCTACTTTTAAAGTAGTAAACACTTAATACAGTGTAGTTACCTCCAGAAATACGGAAATCTATTGTATAGCCTTTTTTATTGATGATTAAATTAGAAACAACGTGCACGAATACAACAAACTAAAAATTTGAAGAAAAAAATTTTGTACGTGTACTACCGTATCCCCGCGGTGGAACGCTCAAGACGATATTTAACAATTTTTTCCTCATTACCAGCCATCTATCATCAAATTACCGAGGTGATATCATCGTCTGAATACAAAATCGAATTTAAGTTCAGCAAAATGTTGTGTAACACCGCGTTCGGTTTCAGTTAGAATAGAAAAATTGGAGGTAACAAAAGTTTTTAATCAGCTACCTGCCCAGGAGGAAGCAAAACAAACCGACAATTTTGTCTTCACGATCTTCATTTTCTGGTCAAGATGGACAGTCTCCATGAAATCGTTACGTAATTTATCTGTGCATCAAAGCGTATCTTAAAAAGTATCTACCGTCACACTTTCGTGACACAGCGTAAAAACCTGACATAATTTCCATCTAAGGTACTCTAGCTATTAGCTAGCTTCACAGTAGCGATGTTTCGTAACTTTCAGACTAATTCTGGAGTACGACTGGAAGTGCTTCAATTATTGCATGGTGAAGGTAAGTAATGGTCAGTGCTCCGTCGAATGTACAAAAAAAAAACATCGTTGTACTTTGGTCACAATAAAATTTGTCATTTTAGAAGGTCTTGAGGTTTCCTGTTCAATGAACAAGTAGCTTGATAGCTGCACAAGGTAATCGATTTACCTGCGGTTCCACTGAGAATTGTTTTATTGTACGATTTTTATTGTTATTATTTTAGAAATTTGTCATTACACTGGTTGACCGACCTGTCTCAAGGTGTCGGCGATCGTTTGGTAAAAACCAAACCGCTATCAAGGCTCTATAGGTAGCATTCACATTTCAAGAATATTTCATGAATGATTCGATGCACTCGGGTATCTGGTTGTGATATTTACTGATCGATAGTAAATCAATTCAAAAGGTTGGAAAGTGATATTTTTCGACAAGATCTCTAACGGAATTCTGATCAATGAAGTTGAGCGAAAGTCATGAAATATAGTTAGTTGTTATCATTCCGGCTTTAGGAGTCACTGGTCAAATATGTCTTGGCTCAACCACATGGAAAAAGTGTAACGCTCGCGTGACTTCAATTCGGATATACAGCGGCTTATTCCGGTTAATTAACTGGGACAAATTCGATATTAATTATTTTCAGATCAATAATTGGAATAGAAAAATTTAGGTTGTAAGAAGATGAAAACATGACATATCTGAACTATCTAAACATTAAACACATTCCGGACTTCCACACAGAAAATTTTAAAGTAGCGCCCAGATTTCTGGCAGAAATTTACTTATTTACCATATTTTCAATTTGAATACAAGCAAAGGAGGGGGAAGGGGAATGGCGAATGTGTGAGTAAAACATTTTTTACTTCCTTAGGAATTAAAGATTGAAATATCCAGGAATCTCTTTTTAAGCAGGGAATACACGATACAACGGTTGTACCGACGTGTGTTGTTGCCATATCTGTCCAATGGTTTTATGCACGGCACACATGATGCGATTTGCTTAGAATTTTCATCCAACAAGAATTCATTGTTACTCCCAATAAAGTATTTGATAACACAGAAGCACTAAAAGCTTACGAATGAAATCGCTACAGCAGTTGTATTCATGATAATACACTATACAATATCCATACGACCTGACACATGCGACCGCCGGTTTTCGGTCCAGAGCGTACAACCGTGCGATATTGGCCCAACTGTTGTCTATAAGCTCATACACGATACAATCGTCGCATACAACGACAAATTGGGCCAACAGTTGGTACAACCATTGTATAGTGTATTCCCTGCTTTAGGTGATTCTATAATCAACGCGGGAAGTGAAAACCGAATCAACATCAACATCACATTGGATCTCAGCGATATAAACTAGGCTTGTGTAGTTCGCGAATGAATTAGTTCGGAAGAGCGTTCCCATCAGTGAAATGAACGAACTAGTTCGCAGTGAATTCCGTTCCCAGTTCGTTTGTTGGAAGTAGTTTGTCATCATATTTGCGTACACCATGTATCATTGCCCTCTCGCGAACTGGAAACTAAAAGAAGGAACTAGGTCAGTTCGCGAGGTCACCACATTCAGTCTTTCGAACTGTGAACTTAAAAAAATGAACTAGTTCGTTCGCCAGGGAAGTGAGAACCTTTTTTTATGTAATCACATTTAGCCTCGCGAACTGCAAACTTAAAAATTGAAACTAATTCGTTCGCGTGGGAAGTGAGGTATTTTTTTTAGGTCAATACGTTTCTCTATACCATTTATAATATCTTTCTCGCGAACTGCGACGAACGAACTAGTTCGCGAGGGCTTGAGAATCAATTCCAAAGTATTACAAGGTTTTACGCGAAAAGAATTGAATCAATAATGGCGCCAAGTTTTTATTCATTTAAAAGCAAAACTGCTTTTATACTCTTGATTAGAAAATGGACAGTACTAAGACGTTTTCACAGAAACCTCTTTATTTCACTTTGTCCTTCTAAAATTTGACCCATATTTTTAAATAAAGTATTCAGGATTTTACCTCCAGTGTGCCCTAAATACAATCAGAGCTGAGCTTTGTCGTAATCGGATGTCGGATGATGAAAATAAGATTACCTTAAAGATATTTTTCACTAAGAGATTTTAATAATTTCTAATGATCGACAGTGTCCCTGGTAACGGCAGAAAAATATAAAAATGAAAGCAAACATGGTCAAAAATTATACTACATTATTATGTAAAATATAATAATAAGTTTTTCTCAACCTCAACCTTGTTAGCAATATTTTCTCACATATAATCCGTCCCAGTTGTATCTGAAAAATGAATCTTTGAAATTGAGATGCCAACGAACAGCTTTTGTTTAAATTGTGAGAAGTGCATAAAAAACAATAAGCAAATTTGACGAATATTAAAAAAAACATTCATATTTGTTTAAATAATTCAAAAACTTTTAGAATCAAACAATGCCAATCATAGTTTCTTCGGTATACACTGAGAACTATTTAGTGGCGGGGACCTTGCATAGATCGTCTCTCAACTGACCTCAAATCTTGCACACTACCGATTACATCACTCATATAACACTTAGCGCACCTTCGCATTTATGCTAAAGTGCACACAGCAGGTATGACAGGTATATGAGCACTTAACTTGTAAGCAACCTGATGCCATGGAATTCTACTCAGGCTTGAAATCACGAGATTGTGGGTGTGACCTTGCCACCACAACGACTATTTTTCCAATTGATTTGCACTTGGGAGAGGGCGGGACGATGGAAATATATGTTCGATAATGCGGTAAATGCTGCTTACCTGCTCGATTTAATAAAACGGTTAGTGAATTCAAGTGATACCTTTAGCTTCTCGAATTACCGGAAGTGTACATATATAAATAAATACTTTATTAGAGTAACAGTCTAAGTTACAAGATTTTAGATACAAAATGCTTTCTTTTTTTTTTTTTTCAAAAATGTACTTTTTACAGAAGATCTTATTACCAACAACCCAGACATAGGCTCGAAAGTGCAAGACTACGCTGAAGAAAAAACGAAACAGATTTATATAAATTTTTGCGTGGCTTTTCTTAGAAAACAATTTAAAATGCTGTATTATTAAAATAAAGTAAAAATCATGGAATAAAGAAAATCGCATAGTTGCTTCTTGAGCGTTGAGCGTTGATTTGACTACCAAGTCCGAAACTCGGCTCGTCAATGGTCAAGCAAGACTGTAACTGAACTGTGCATGATCAAGACAAGACAAAATTTTCTTTAGAACGCACGATCTCTTACTCTTCGTCACAGTAACAGTCTAGCATTGCTCATCATCGATTCCTACTAGCAAAATCTTGGGTTTTTATAATTTCGGGATCCTGCTCATTACAGAATTATCAATGACTCCGCTAAGCCAAACGAAGAAAACATGACTTGGCTACATGCAGCTGAGTTGAGTACTATGTTAAAAATTTGACTGAACTTTTCGTCAAATTTTCTTAGTCAAATATTTGACAGCATGGCATACAGCATTCAGCTTTAGAATGTGTAGAAAATGTTCGTTGGAGATTTGGAGTAGTGGACCACGAGAGAATCATACGATGTATGTAGTGGTAGACAGACATTATCCCATTTAGACCTGAAACTATTTTATCCTAATTTTGGGAAATTTTCATGATGAAGGGAATATAGAATGTAGTTTAAATTTCATTATATTTAGGTATTTCATTATATTTTTACCATAATAAACTATTTGTTCAGTTCAAGCATACACCTTCTGTTTGACGTTAGACTGCATCAATATTACGACAGCAGATTGGATACTTAGGTTTCTCTTTTTCGGCTAACAGTAAAGAACCGAACCGTATATGGTACGGTAGGTCTAAATGGGGGTCTTGAACCATTGTAGGCCTTCCCATGTGCGAAATGCCGGACGGAGTTGTGCACACTGCCCAGAATTGGCATCGTATTGTGCGTCAAGACTTGTCGATCGGTACTCTTTGGGTACTGACATTAACTACCAGACTTGTGTCGTGCCAAGAATTGGCTTAATTAGTGTCTAAGCTCTTTCGGCATTGGCTCGACTGTCGGCTCTGTATTGGCCACATATTGGCAAAAATATTTTTTGTTTCTCAAAATCAATTTTGATTCGGCTTTAACATTATCACGAAAATGTTGCAGATTAGCCTAGTGGGTAGCGTAGCGGACTTATGTGCGACGGGACCACGGTTCGAATCCAACAGTGTGCAAGGTGTAAGAAAAACCAATTCGCATTTAAAAAAAAAATTTTACAGGAAAAAAAAATCGTAGTTAAAAAAAAGTATTGGGCCAGAGTTTCACCAAGTGTAGGACCGGTGCAGGGCCGTCATTTCAGTCTTTTCCAGGGGGGGGGGGGGGAAGATGTTATGAATGTATATATTTTTATATATAAATCTCCATATGTTATATATAATATATGAAAATACCCCCCTGCCCATCCTCAAATGACGTCTCTGGACCGGTGTGATCAAATCGACATTGACTCGGCAATGATTTGTTCCTAGGGCGCATAATGGACCCGAAACATTTGCCAGTACTGGCAACTCTGGCACCAGTACTAAAGCCCCGATCACAATGCATCCGTTCCGTTCCGTCACGTTCAGCTGTCAAAGTAGACCTTATGGGCTGGCCATGTAAATGCACACAATGGTCGTAACGAGTTGACCAAAATTCAACTTTTACTGATCACATAACCTCACTTTTCGGAAGTGACAGTTGAAAAGTTAGTAAAGTAACGAACAAAATATTGGAAAAATGGACGACGAGGAGTTTATTGAAGCGGAACAACAAGTACATATGAAACAACAATTTTATCATTTCGAAAAACTCCGACATCTTAAAATGAAGAAAGTGCTACACGTATTCGTAAACAATCCACTGACATAACGGAACGGAGAACTGTGGGCAGCACTGATATTTTGACATAACGGAACGGATTGGATCGTGACGGAATGGAACGGAACGGATGCATAGTGATCGGGGCTTAAGCCTGTGCTGTGCCGTTCTGATTTACGTACGTATGTAGGTTACTTTAAAAATATATTAGACTGTTCCACGCGAACAGTTGAATAGTATATAGTAAGTTGAACAGAGATGGGTCGTTCATGAGACTGTTCCAAAAGAACAGTTCATTGAAGCGAGTGAGTGAACTGACTCACTCCTTGTGGTCTCGCAATGTGAGAAAGGAAAAGGAACTATTTCCTTTGCGATGTGAAGCTCAGGAAAAATAGTTCCTTCGTGAGTAACGACCTTTTTTTTGGTTAGGTTATCACATGCACTCCCACCTTGAAAAGGAACTAGTTCTTCGCTGGGGAAGTGATGACCTTTTTTAGATCATCAAAAAGTTTACAGAAGTACATAGTTCCTTCAAGTGAGTGAGTCGGAGTTAACCCACTCACTAAAAGGAACTGATTTGCCCATCTCTAAACTACACTATACAGCATGCTGTACGATATGTCAAATGTCAATCAAATCAAATCAAATGTCAATCAAAAATTTGACGATTACACTATGTATCTGATAGTAGATATTAGCCAGGGAAAATAGTCAAATATTTTACAGCATTTTGCTGATTTTGACGGAATCTAAACTTATTTTGACAGAAGAAATTTGACAGTGTAATACAAGCTTACGGATGGTGACCTTGAATATAGGTTAGATTTAGTAAGATGGGTGTCTGCTGGGGCCCAAGACCTTGATGATTCGTTTCTTATTCTATCACATATAGATTCAGCTATTCACATTTTCTTTCTTGGTGTTAGATCTTTAAAAAATGTTCCGATTTCGAACCACTTGAATTTGAAAGACTATACCTAAAAACACTTTTGAAATCAAAAGTGTGTTTGCGACAAATCTATCAATACAAAATAAGAATCAAAGATAACCAACTAGCAGTAACATTGAAACACCTGAACAATCAATCGCAATACCAATAATCTAATCCACAAATGAGATGTAAAGTTCAGATATAAAATCTGGAACTAGTTTCGATAGTGAACACACATTGTCTGACGAATCATATACATACCTAAATGAATGGCGGAAAAACCAAGTCGATCGCTGATTGAGGATAATAATGGTAATTTAAAAATGACTCATTATTTATGATGTCGGTGATTGTATGAATATTTTATTTTACTTTCATTCAAGGTGAAGGCTTTTGGAATTTTAGTAACCATTCGGTTCAGTCAGCACAAACTATGCTCGTGCGGTCAACGATTTCCTTTTTTGTTGGTTTAAATTGCACTTGAAGCAAACCCAATTTTTTATTTTATTTATTTTATTAAAATTATGTGAAATTGCGATTATTAATCGCATTTCAAATAGTCACAGGGTTTATGTAAGCTGTGACTTAATTGTTGTACCAAGAATTCGATTAAGTTACCACGATTTTAACAGAATTATTTACTTGAATATTTCAAGGTAGGTAGAAGGTAATTATTAAGTAATAGATGTAATTTACTTTACCATTTAAAAAAGGAGCACAGTTTTAATTAATGGTATAACGATTAATACTTGTTATTTCAGTCTACACAATCCAGTGGCTGGCTTTTAAATCACATCCAGATGAATTAGATTGAATCCTATTGTTGCGAAGTAGGGGGATTTCCAGTAAAACACAATTAAGTTATGAACAATAAAAATATAATAGGTGTGTTTTTTTCAACTGGATCAAGATCAAGATCATTCGTTTTACATTGAAAACAACAACAAAGAGATGATCCAAAATCAAAATGGGATCAAATGTTGAATCAGATTTCCCCTCCAAAGCTTATTTAAATTGTCACTATTTCAGTATTGTCAGCGATGGCGCCCTGCAACTCAGCACCATTTGTAGCAGATATTTGCAGCCACCAGGTAGAACAGGTTCGTTCGATGGGGTAGCGAGGTACAGCGGTCGGGTAGTTTTTCATATCTCGTAGCTAAAAACTATACATGGGTGTTATAGGACCTTTATACAGTTCCGTTCCGTCGTTTATTATACGAAACTTTTCCTGCTGACAATTTACCTGAGGCATTACCAACAGGATTGTTAGCCCTGCTAAATTAGCTTTTGGGATGATCCATATCGTTTTTTTTCAATCGTGATTTGATCCAGTTAAAAAAAAAACACCTTTTGTCTTATTCGCATTACATAATCACGGCTCGATCGCTACTTCCAATCAAAATCGCTTTACAAACACTTTGGTGAAGCGAGAAGCTCCGCAACTAGACCTAATTCAAACTTTTATACCACATGTGTTTAGTTGAGAACTTTCTGGTACATTCGATGGTGTATGTGGAATGTTCGGGAAATGTTAAGATCAACAGAGAAGGGGAAAAGTGTTCGAGAAGAATTTTGTAGAATTGTCTGCGCTTATTTTATTGGGTGTTGTAATGTACTCCTTAGACTTTTTCCAGATTTTCAGTTGAGTGTTGGGAAGTTGTAGTTTTTTCCCACTTGAAACTGATCGAATTGTGCGGGATGCATGTAACAGTATGATCGCAGTATTGATATCACAGGAATTTAATGTATAATTTTTTATCAGAAAAAAATTACTGCACATCGTACACACACTTCTGTGGCGCTTAAATTTAAGTCGGATGCCCTCGATAATATTCCTCCAATGGTTTTTTTTTCGATTCAAGTTCCACAACACTATTGATTTTCCGGGGATTTGTTTGTTAACATTTCTTCTAAGCCCGACGATGAAATACAACTCGCAAATTTAATAATATTATAAAATACTTAATTATTAAAATAATAAAGTAAAACATCATTTATTGTGCAATACTACATTATGTGATCGGATTTATACAATTTTAGCCTATACAATTCAAACAACAACACAATTATAGATAATAATTTACAGCTCAGCTTAAACCTTGTTTCATCATTTAAATATGCAATAACATTTATAGTTTGACTGTTATTAACATTTTAGTTGTGATCCGATTTCTGAATAGCTAATTAAAACACGAAACAATTAAAATGAAGTCACCTCCACAACAAAGACGATCAAAATTTCATGTGTAATATTCTTGATCTAATTTATTTTATTAAGCGATTGTTTATTATTCAAGTAATAAACTTTATTGGGAGAGACAAAAAAAATATAAAACTTTTTAAGTTTTATGCATTTCAATTGGTTACATCATGTTTTGGTGTTTGAGAGAGAGCCTTCATACTATCAACTCTTGGTAGTTTTTTTTCTGTTTTGTTTTGATGACAATTATGAAGTTCAAATATTATTTTTTTAAGTTGTTATTTATTGTTTTTTCTTTATATTATTTAATTACAGAAAAATATTAGTGACGAATTCTGAAGAAATGATTAATTACGTAATATAAAAATGAATGTTTGCCCCCGTATAGGTTCCTAAACCACCTATACGATTGCGATGTAGTTTTGGTGATTTGTTGAGGGTACGTCCGAGATGGTTTCTGCGTTAGCAAAATCATTTAACAGTTGGTGGTCCTCGAGTTATTTCAACATTTGAGTGTATTTCATTTGATTTAGCGGCAATTCGATCATTTTCGGTGAATGTATTAGTTATGCGTTTCTATTACTGAATGGTAAAGTTGAACGATGGATGATAGATAGGAGATGGTGGATGATGAATATAGAATGGAAGACGGTGGATGGGGGATGAAGGATAGGGGGGGTGGATGGAGGATTGTGGAAAGAGGATGGAGTAACGAGAACAAAGAGAGAAATGGGAGCAACGGTAGAAACAGGAGCAACGAGAGAATCAGGACCAATGGATCAACTGGAGAAAGAGGACCAATGGACCAACCGGAGAAACGGGATCAACGGGAAAGATGGGAGTAACAGGGAGGATAGAACAACGTGAGCGTAGCCGCGATACAGCTCACTTACAAACGATTTGCTATTAACGAACTTTCATTTAAAATACACCAATGAAAAGTCCCGACTCTACTGATTTTCGATCAGACAACAGACGTTCTGTTGTTCCTTTGGCATCGTGAAAATTATATAATAATCAATTATAAAATTGTGCGATTTCAGAATGGTAGACATATATTCTAGAATTTTTGATAAAAGCTTGATTTGAGCATTGAGCAAGTATTTATGCTGAGATACAGTGCAGTGACTAACATCCTCAAAAAATAATTTTCCAAATAGAATAGAATCTTGGTCAATCTTCAGGCCATCAGTCGCTTCTCAGCATTCCGGACTTCAAGTAAAGAAAATCTAAGGTTGCACTAAATTTTTAATTCATTTATTTATTTTCACAATTTCAATAAAAGTATAGGTTCTAAAACTACGTGATTTCGCAGGAGTTAAATGTCAAATAAACGTACACAATCACAATTGATAAGTGGAAAAAAAATCGCAAAAATTTTGAACCAACTTTTGGGTAATTATACATGAAGCCCATATAAATTAAAGTGGATTTGATATCTCAATAAATTTATTATAGAAGATTTGTGGGAGTTCGTGCAAAGTTACACAACCGTCTTCTAGCTATCTAGGCGATATTTAAATCTATTTTTTGTAAAAAAGTATTCGTCCTAAGAAATATAACGGAATCATAAAAACATTCCCAACTACTAAAATTAAATATCGACAAATGTGAAAAACAATTTCTTAACACTAACAATACTTTGTCGTAAAATGAAATAAAGTAAAATATGTACACATTCTTAAAAATTAGTTTCCAAACGTTTGTCAGTAAGCAAGTCTTAGATAAATATTGGTTTAACACTGCAAAAAGATTTACTTTGATTGATTTAAAAAAAAACGTCACATTGGAAGAGAAATTCAAAACGCACTTACATTAGCATAAATAAAAGATAGTAATGTTATAGGTATGTTGTACAAAAATACTCATAGTTGTACTATTGTTTACAACTTTCAGGGTTCGTTCATTGGATAAAATTTCATTGTACTATAAGTCACTACTTCTATATAGAGTGGCGATGAAATTTCACATGGCACACATTTTCCTATAACCATTCATCATCTGGATATTATATTGTCTATGCTGACATGTAAATTCAAGTCTTTCAAAAATCTGGGCAGGTATATGGTGTGGCAGAATTATACCAAAATACACCGTCTTGGTCATTAATTAGAGAACCTTCATACTCTTAGCCTTTTAAAAGACATCTCAGCTAAGTAGGGTAAAAAATTTACATATAAATGAACCAAAATATTACTGTTTTGTTAATTTTTCCTACATTTCAAGATTCCAAACTGGATTTCGAGAAATCTTAAGATTTCAACAAAACTCTATCGAAATCTACTTCCCGCATATTTAAAGGAAATTAAAATCTTTCAGATACGAGTAATTAAAATTGACACATAAAAATAAGGTTTTTACTTCCCTTTTCATTATAAACTGTTCTAATTATTTGAATCATTATTAATAACAGCTTATAGTAGTATAGAGTATATGTAACTAGGGATGTAAAGTTTGCTAACTGACCACCTAATCAACCAATTTACCAGCAATGCCGAGTTTTATGTACCTATATTGTGGAAATAAATTTAATTGAATTGAATAATTCAAATTGCACAATTTGCAGTAATATTCGTCAATTTTAAACGTCACAAAAATATAAAGCAACAATAGCTACATTCGATGTGGATTTACTTTTCATCAACTCGTTGCTGAATTGTGATGAGCGATATTGGCCAATATCTAGCAATTCGACAATAAGGGCTTACACGATGAATTCAGTCTATGAACAACACGAAAACAAACTTGACAAACAAATATAAAACATAAAATCAAACTTGGAAACATTTGAATTCCATGTCATTATAACACGAAACTTGACAAATAAATACAAAACTCAAAACAATAGTTGAAAAAATTGAATAACGACAATTGCTCGGCATTTTCCAAGTTAGTGGAACTACAACAGCTATAAGACGAGCAATACCAGCAATCTGTGAAAACATTGCCACATTGCCGCAATATTGCCGCAACTAGCATGATATTACCCTGTATTGCTCATTAATTAATCGCTTCAATAGTTTTGGCAATAGTCATCTGGCAATCAATTGCTTGAAAAATTGCTCCTGCATGAATTCCTTAATGATACCGGCTTAGACAACCCTGAAATATTTTCAAAAAGTGCTCGAATGTAGCCTACTATCTGCGAGAAAAAAATTATAAAAAATCAGAAAAACAACAGTGTTTTTGTTGTTTTATATGGGTCTTTTTTGCCATGCTTAGGTCTGGCTGAATGGTGCAAAAAACACGTAAATTTTAACAACAATTTATAAGTGAAAATATTTTCGAATATTAAAGCAATAACAAAAATTCTCGATAAAAATGCAATTAATTCTTCGTACGATGACCTACACGTTAATAAAAACCCCGTGTCTTACCTTTTTTTTATCGAATCAATATCAGTGATACGAAGTTGTAAATATTTATCGAAACAAGTTTATTAATACGAAATCAAGAAAAAGAAATGCGTCAGTTCATTTAGCAATTACGGGTTTACATTTTTTTCCACTAAAATTCTTCTTTAAAAGGTAGATTTAAAATCTTATTATTTTATAATTTAGTTAATAAGATATCATATAATTCACCTTATTTAGTTCAACCGGATTTTTCTATAAAATTAAATAGAATAAAGAACAGTGTAGAGTTTGGAGAAAAAATTGGAAAGAATAACAAACAATTTATTTATTTATTAATAACAATAATTGTTATTGTTTATACTTATTAGTTGTAAAAATTAAAATTGTAAAGGTTCCCACACACTGACGTGATTTATTCGCTGACGCTACGATTATTTGCAGTAGTTACCATGTAAATAATTGAAGGCGAATGTACCGCTGCAAAATAATCGCAGCGTCAGCGAATAAATCGCGTCAGTGTGTGGGAACCTTTATATTACTTTTTCCAGACTGAATTTTAGTGCTGATATAAGTTTAAATCTTTAGGCATACTAATGAAGCACAACAGCTTTTGTTGTAACACCAAAACTGTATGCCATGCTATCAAATATTTGACTAAGAAAATATGATGAAAAGTTCTGTCAAATTTTTGTTGCCTAGTTGCCTAGTGTCAATGCTTATTGTTTTACCTGTTTTGCCGATTTCAACTCAGTTGCTGCTTATCATCTCCAGTACATATACCTTTCTATGATTGTGGCAAACTAAAATTTAACGAACACACTATTTGACTACATTTGACAGCGTGGTGTATAGTGTAATACTAGTTTAACGCCTAACTTTTTGAGGGAAATCAAATACTAAAAACATTCTTATAACCTTGTGTTACACCCAAAGTTGTTTAAATAGCATTTTATAGCGAAATTCCACCGACTTGTTGCATATGTTCACTATGAAGTCTTCCATTTGTAGAATAAATTAACATGACTGTTTCAAGCTTCCATGGAATAACGTCAATAACATAAAAAACAAGCTTCAACAATTTTGGAGCTGGAATTTCCAAACCGATTCAGACAAACTTTTATCATTTACTCATTTTATTTACGCTGTAGTAATATGTTTTTTTTATGATTGTTTAAGATATTTATCTTTGACCGCTAATATAAATCTGGGTCTTGTTGTACAATGACTCACACGTAGATAGTGTGTAGAATTCGTTAGACTTTAGAAGGTGTATAACAGGTCGAAAACGGACGCTAATTCGAGGTCAACACTGAAATATACACAAATTGTATAATAAAAGATTTAATAAAAACTGCAATCATATTGTGTCTCGTGTAAATAGCATAAACATGAAAGAAATTACCAACCACTAAGAAATATTTAAATTTAAATTCGTATTTTGCGGACCAGTCATTAGTTTTGTAGTTTTTTTTTTCAAGGTTGTAATTACTATGATAGTTAAGTAAAAGTACATTGGTACACTTGTCCACTGTTTCAAGAAATTTTAATTGTAGCACCGATTTGGTGTTCACCTTGAATTTAAGATTTTTGTTGCGTAATTTAATTATTTAGTGTATGCTACAGATTGAGTGTATCACAAGACTGAGGTCGTGGGAGTTATTTATTGGACGTTCTATCATATCGTGAACATATCACCCATGGTATTAAAAAGGTTTTTCTAGAACAAAAAACAGTCACGTGGTGTCCTGTAAATCTCTGTATACCGTACATCAGTCACGAATTCATTGAAACAAATTTCTATCACACCTTTTCGGAGGTAAACCAGATTTGGAGAGTTACTTTTCAACTAGAGAAGAGTAAAGCAGTTCCTTTCAGTGAAGTACTTCACTCCGAGTCACTCACTTTAAGGGACGAGTTCAGAGATGTAGTTCCGGAACTCTTCGGTCCATAGTTCCTTCCTTTCGTCAGTAGATGTAGAAGATGAGGACCAGAAAAAAATGTCAGTATACGTACAGTTCAGTGAGGTAGTTTGAGAACTCTTCATTCCATCGTTCCGGAACTCTTCCTGCCATCGTTTCGTCAGTCAAGATGACAACGAAAAAAACCTTTGTATAAAAGATGATGAAAACAAAAAAGTTTGTCAAGTTTTTTGTCATGGGTCCAATGAAGCTGCAGTTCACCGAAAGGAGTGAGTTACTTCACTCACTCAGTTCATAGAACACTTTGTGAACCATAGTGCCATTGCAAAAATAGACCTACACCAACTAGATAAAATTTTGGAGGAAATAAAGCTGAGTGAGGACCTCTAGGTTGAAACTGGAGAAAGATCAATGAGGTATAGCACATTAGACCAATGGTCGCAGTGCTTGGAGGAATCGTTCCGCCTCCGATGAAATCTAATCTAATCTAAGTGTTCTTTTGGAACAGTTCACTCCTGAACGACCTATCTCTATTTTCAACTATTACAGCATGAAGTGACTGGACGGTATCTTTGAAAACTGAGGCGATTTTTCGATGAAAGTGTAACTTTTCTTAAAATGTAACAGACGCATGAAAAGACTCCAGTGGATATACTTGTTGGGAGATAGAAACGAAAACCATCGGCCTACGTGTCAAATTTGGTTGTGTTTATGCGCTCGCCTTTACCATAAAGGTCGGCTGAGCTAGAGTCACTGTATAAGAACTAACACAAACATCCATTATCTTGAGTACGGACAATGTGTGTTTCATTTGAAACCAGTACATTTGAAATTTTTTTGCAGTTGTCCGATTTTTCATTTTTATCTCCACTAAAGTGGATAAACGCTGTATTTAGTTGACATTTCATGAGACATATGTATCTCGATTCCGTGAAACGTTAATCAAAATCCATCTGCTACACGTATACACACTAAAACTATGCCATTTAAGAAACCTGCGAACTTTGGAGTTCGCAGGGTTCAAGAGTACTAAAAAGGTACCAAAAGCGGTCATTGTCCGTACTCAAGATAGTGGATGTTTGTGTTAGTTCTTATACAGTGACTCTAGGCTGAGCATGCTGTTTAATTTCCCATTGTTGATTATGGCAAATAATTGCAATAGTACTATCATTCCCACTCGTTCTACACCATTCTGCATAATATTCAAACCCTATCTACTTGTTGTTCATTCGGGTGATTTTTTCAAACGTCTTCACAGTTTAAATGACGCATTAGACTATGAAATTTTTGGTCAAATATTTGACTATTTCTGATAAAAAAACCAGTTAGATAGTGTACACTTAAAAAAAAAATCTGACAACAATCTGGGCGTAACTTTATTATTTTTCCGGCAGAAGTTAGGAACGCGTTCAATTCTGAAATGCGGTGTAGGCTACTATGTGACTGAAAACCTATCAAAAAGAACAAGATCATGGAAGTGAAAATCTGATTGGATCTGAGAGATATGGAATAGTTTATGAAAAGGTACACAATCACTTTACACCCCCTTAGGGGTCAATTTTCAGAAAATCTTGAAAACACTGTCTTGGTATTCATATGGAGAATACATAGAATAAAATTAAATTCATTATTTGGGACGAGGTAGTAGATATGTCGAAAATCGTGGGAAAATATGCATTCTATTTTCACAGATAATTTTTTTTGCCCCCCTTCTGAATGCCAATAGATATTCGTTTTTTTTATTCAAAATAATTTTTTTAGTTGATTTAGATATACACACCGAGTTTTAACATTGTAGCTTAAGCCGTTCTATATATAGGAAAAACACCTACCACTTGTACCACACTACCCTTAGGGGTCGAATTTCAAAAAACCTTGAAAACGCTTTCTAGGTATTCATACGAAGAATCCGTAGAATAAAAATGAATTCAATATTTGGAAAGACCTAGTAGATATGACGAAAATCGTGAAAATATATGCATTTTATATTTATTATATTTCCAAATATTTTTTTTTGCCCCCCCCCCCTCTTCTGAACGCCAATGAATATTCAAATTTTTTTTTATCACTATTACTTTTCTAGCTGATTTACATATACACACCGAGTTTCAACATTGTAGCTTAAGCCGTTCCATATATAGGAAAAACACCCCCACTTGTACCATACTACCCTTAGGGGTCGAATTTTAAAAAACCTTGAATATGCATTCTAGGTATTCATACGAAGAATCCGTAGAATAAAAATGAATTCAATATTTGGAAAGACCTAGTAGATATGACGAAAATCGTGAAAATATATGCATTTTATATTTATTATTTTTAAAAATATTTTTTTTGCCCCCCCCCCCTTCTGAACGCCAATGAATATTCAAATTTTTTTTTATCACAATTACTTTTCTAGTTGATTTACATATACACACCGAGTTTCAACATTGTAGCTTAAGCCGTTCCATATATAAGAAAAATACCCCACTTGTACCACACTACCCTTAGGGGTCGAATTTCAAAAAACCTTGAAAACACTTTCTAGGTATTCATACGAAGAATCCGTAGAATAAAAATGAATTCAATATTTGGAAAGACCTAGTAGATATGACGAAAATCGTGAAAATATTTGCATTTTATATATAATATATTTACAAATAATTTTTTTTGCCCCCCTTTCTAAACGCCAATGAATATTCAAATTTTTTTTTATCACAATTACTTTTCTAGTTGATTTACATATACACACCGAGTTTCAACTTTCTAGCATGAACCGTTTAATAGTTAGGAAAAACACCCCCTACCCCCGTAGCATACTACCCCTAAAAAAAAAATTATTTTTCCAATATTCCGCTACTATAGCTCTATCTAAATACCAAGTTTAAGGCTTATATCATTACAGGTTCTCAAGATATAAGCATCGGAACTTTTTCCTTTTCAACCTCCCCCACCCTCCCCCTCTTCACCCCCAACCCCAAAACTTTTTTCCCTACTAGAGTTTAATTAGCGCTACTTCTGGTAAAAATTCTAAGCATCTATCTTAAACTGTTCTTGAGATATGAAATGTGTTTGATTTGAAAAATTCTCATCCCCTCCCCTTCTATGCTCCACCTCCCACTTAAAAAATTTTACTTTGATCAATCTTTTTTTGTCAACCTTTACACCCAAACCAAATTTTATTTTTCTAGAGCAATTGGTTCATGAGATATCGTAATCTTAAGTTTTTCACCCCCCACCCCCATACACAACTTCCCCCACCCAAAATTTTTCTTTATTCTGTTCTCCTAGTGTAACTACAAATATGTTTTAAGTTTGAATGGTGTGCCATTAACGGTTTAGGAGATATGGATTTTAGAATGTGTCTATCTCACCTTTTTTGGGTTTCGGACGCATTACATTTCCCCCCACTCCCACACCCCTTGATCAATATTGACAATTTTTCTGCAAATGGGTCTACTATCAGAGCTCTACAGAAATTCCAAGTTTCAGCTTCCTAGCATAAGGGGTTACTGAGATCTGGAAACCAAAATTTTCGGTCTAAAACACTTCCCCCTCCTTCCCCCTCACACCCCCACCCCTAAAAATTTTGTCACTTCAAGGCGCCTACCCCATCTATTCGTTAAAAAAAATTCAATTTAATATCTCAAAGCGTTTGGCAGCTACGAGCCTCCAAACGATCTTGCGTACGGCGGACGCCGTACGGCGTACGGCGTACGGCGGACAGACGGACTGAAAATTTTTATTGCTTTTTTCGCGTCTACTAGTTATGAAACGTGAAAATAAAAATTTTGAGGGTAGCAAATTTTTTTTTTTAAAAAATCAATCACAATACTTAATTATTAAAATAATAAAGTAAAATCACAATACTTAATTATTAAAATAATAAAGTAAAATTTGATTAACTCAGCAGTTCCTTTCAGTGTAGTAGTTACTTCAATCCAGATTACTCACTTTAAGCAACGAGTACAGTGAAGTAGTTCCAGAACTCTTCCTTTCTTGGTTTTCGTGCCCTCGTTCCTTCGGCTTTTCTCCTTCGTTCGCTTGCGAACGAGTTTGTTCTTTTAGTTCTTTCATAGTTGAACTTGGGGTGAGAAGATGAAAGACAAAAAGGTCAGTAAATCTAGAAGATGATGAGCTAAAAAAAAGGTCAGTAGATCTAGAAAATTATGAGCAAAAAAAGAAAGGTCAGAAGATCTCGAAGATGATGACAAAAAAAAGGCCGGTACAGTTTTTTGTCCCGGAACTGCGCTTCACCACTGCAGTTCAGAAAAACAGTTACTTCACTCACTCTCTTCAATGAAGTGTTCTTTTGGAACAGTTCACTCGAGAACGACCCATCTCTACTCCAACGGAATTCGAACTGAACGTTCTCCTATTAATACTGAAGCAAATCAATCTTCAGCGGAACAGTTTTTATACTAAATGAATTTCTTATCAGTACTCACTCCACCTGTATTGAAAATAAGGACTGAATAAAATACTTTATTTTTAAAATAATAAAGTAAAATCCCTACACAGAAATTTTGTTTAAAATAATTAATTAAACATAAGCTAATTGAGTAAAAAATTCGCATTGCTTGGTGCATCTGCAATTTTTGATAATAACTAAATAATAAAATATAAAATAATAAAATCAATTAATTGTTCCTGTTTACTATGTAGGTTAGGGATTCGCATAAGGGATTCGAACTCGATACCATACTTCTGAAGACACTGCACCCTATACGATATACAGTATCAAATATTTTATTGAAAAATATTTCATTCATATATGTATGCACAGTTTCAAATTCTTGCCAGTACTAACACAGTACTGACTTTAAGTACTGCGTTCACAAACAACAAGAAAAAACAACCGTATGTGGAACATAAAACAAAAACATTTTAAGTACAAATTAGGTTTTATGGTAGTTTTACTTCTACCACGAATTCCATTCCCGTTTAAAAGTAACTAATAGCTTTTGGAAAAAATCTAAAAATTAAATTATTTTTACAGTTTCCGAAAAGCTGGTAGATTTTTTTTTACATCAAAAAAAATTCGATTACTTGATAGTAGTGAGTATACATATTTATGAATGCTCAGTTTTCTTACACGAATATGATCAAGGATATTTCATAAGTTTTTACACGAAAATATCTCCATTGTAGTCGAAACAGTTCTCAACTTAAAAAGCTATTGCTGATTTAGAAATATCGTATTTCAAATTTCACATTAACTATTGAAACAATACAACATAAACTCATAAGGTTAATCGCTCAGAAACTCCATATTATAGTTAAAAAAATTAATTATGAGATTCTTTTGTCTGTTTTAAATATTTTTTTAATGCTCTTAATATTAATCTTGATTCTCCTTATGTATTTAATTTCAGAGTACCGAACTTTATAATACGCTAAACTGACTTATTTCCAATCTATGCTTACTCCACTTTATATGGCCGGTATTGACTTTCTGATCGATTGATTGAGCTGATTACAAATATTCTAATATCATCGATTTATTTAACTATGACATAATACCAATTAAAGGCCTATTCGTTTGATAAATTTCGAATCAAAAATTATAATTAATTGCTATTTAAATCAGACGTAGATTATATATCTACATTTTTGGAATTCAAAAATCATCACTTCATATTTGTCTAGCAATAACTCTAGCATTCAGTTTTTAACACAAAAACTTTAGGTACATTACGAATTAAAAGACCCATTCAGTCCAATTAGTGAACTAAATTTTTAGGTAATTAGTACTCATGTACGCAGCAGACAGATACAGCCGTCGTGTTCATGTGAGTTGTCTCTAGTAAAAGAACATAGCAGGTGCTTGTTGGGGAGAACCCGACAAGAACCTTCTATTGATCGTTCTGATCACTAAGCATATACAGTTCTACTCCGGTACTGAGAAACAGAATAGTAATAGCTTCTAAGTAATAGCTTCAGTAATAGCTTCTAAGTACTGAACCAATTTCGATATTCGACTATTGATATTGATAAATACTCGAGACGACAAGACGCCGTTTTTGTATGAATCACTTTAAAGCATTTTGAAGCTAGATTGGACGTTTTTGTATAGAGTATTTAATGCCAGGTGGCAGTGAAATACAAAAAATAGTAGCATTGTATTCAAATGTTTGTCGTTTTTTGTGTTCAAGACCGGAGTGTAACACAAATGTGAGTAATAGTTCTTAGCCGGTCCTTTACATATAATCGTCCGACTTCAAAAATTCACTGCTCGTCATCTTCAGTACATACATATATCTTTATGATTTCCGACATATTTAGTAATGAAACTGTATATAGATTTACCAAAATACGAATTGAATTTGACAGTGTGGTGCATTCCGGCGTTTTTCAGAACTTGATTTATATGCAATTCAAATTTTCAGTACTGCAAGTTTAGTAAAGGTAAGATCGAATGATTGTCCACACGTGTTACAAGTAGAGATGGGCAAAGCAGTTCCTTTTAGTGATTGAGTGAACTCCGACTTCACTGAAAGGAACTAGTTCAGTGAACTAGTTCGAGTTCCTTTTGAAGACCACTTCCCCGGCGAAGGAACTAGTTCTTTTCAAGTTCGTAGTGAAAGTGAGGACCTAAAAAAAAGGTCCTCATTTCCTACAAAAGGCACTCATTCCTTTTCAAGCTTCACATCCCAACGGAAATACATATGTACTTACTTCCTTTCCAAGGTGTGGCGAAACGAACCACAGTTCATCAAAAGGAATGAGCTACTTCACTCACTGACTTCAATGAACTGCTCTTCTGGAACAATTTACTCATGAACGACCCATCTCTAGTTCCAAGTTGACTGGAAACATTTGAACAGATCTATTTTTCAGGAGTCATATTTCATAGAATTGTAACAGAAGAATGATTTAAGCTCCGTAAGAAATATAGTTTCTTTGGTTTTCGCCTAATCTAGAGATTAAGCTGATCTTACTATGTATTTAGCACAATTGTTTACATTAACCGAACTAAAAGACTGCCCCAATATCACCCTTTCAAATTTTATGGTAACAAAATTCTCAAGCATAATTTGCATGGTCGTCGTTGATGCGAAGAACCTCTTGAAACAGTTAATAAAATACCTTTGATTGCATTACCGCTTGAATCTTTAAATTTCTGGCAAATTCACCTCTGTTTACAATTAGCCGTATTTTAGTCGAGGTTATAGCAGGTTAATACCCAAAAACTCAAAAGTATTTAACACAACTGGTTATTGCTTCAAAGAAGTCCGCGTCCAATGAAATTCTAAACCCATTAACCGTAATGTCCAGGTTCATCCAAGAAGAAGCTGCTTTAATATAGCGTAGCGTCTTAGTAGCCGTCTTCGTCATACCATCGGCGACACAGAGCAAAAGAATTCTTTGCAATCTTAACTAATAAAAGTGACCAGGAAATATCACGATACAAGTTTTCGGACAATATTCTAGGTTAACGGCGCCAGATAACGTTAGCGATAGTACGTCGTCATCGTTATCCACTTTTCCCACGACAGGTATTTTTCTATTTCGAAAAAATTCGCATCTATTCCAAGTCCAAGTAAAAGTTTAAGACCATGCTAAGACCCCCTCCTCCCCCCAGCTTGATAGAGAGAGCATACAGCATAATGGAATGGACCATAAACGGTGAGGCGATGTATGCGAGCCGCTTGACCATAAACCGGTTTCTTTTTTTTTATCGCAACCTCAGTAAATTCAAATGATGATGACGATGGACACCAAGGTGTATCCAAAATAGCCAGCATCTTGTTGCGTAGATTGTGTCCAATCGTATGCAGTAAGATCGCACATTTTCCAAGATTTTCTCACAGGTGGATCGTGAGGAATACGACGACATCCACCTTGGACATAGCTGGGAGCGGCCCGTTCGCATTCCTCAAATACAACGATCGATGCAAAAGTGTAAATATTGCTGCAATATCTAGGGCATCGTCTATAAGAGCATCATCCATCGATTAACTTAATGCCGGAATAGGTAGTTCAAAAAGGCGTGATGCCGCACCCAATCGATCTTACGACACCCGGTTCAGTTCACTTAAGCATAGTTCTTTCGAATGGAAATTATTCTGACCTTTGATCCGTGATGATCGGGAAATGTTATCCACTCTCGTAATTGGAGTAACGCCTCACTGTGTTAGTTATCCTTTGGAATGCACCACCTCTTGCACTACACTTGCAGGCACACTATTAACGTCACTTTTTCAAAACTGTATTTTTCGCGGATCAACGGCGAGAATTAATAAAAAAAAAATATTAATATCCACGACGCGAACAACCACTTAATCGACTTACGAAAGCGAACTGTTTCTACAATATTTCTGTGCTTAAGACAAGACCTCACTAGCGTCGGTAACCAGTTACCACTATTTGGATATTTACTTTTCCACTTGTTTACTGAATACCCAGAGCACAGACCCACTTCCCAATAACCAAATAACTTTAACTTCTATAAGTAAGCGTAAAAAGCCGCGATTCTCTTCAGGCGGGGTATAACGTATAACGAACTAGTTAACGTTACTCGCTTTATAAATAATAAACTCTTGATATGAAACGATGATGTATAGGTACTATGGTCCCAAACAGAGCGATGCTTTCGTTGCTAAGGTTTGAGCTATTGCTTAGATTCGGAGCAGGTCTTCAATTTGATTAGAGCCTCTCAATCTTTCAAGCGAATGGAATAGAAAGCTTTTCCAATTTTTTTTGAGATAAGTTTGTTTCTGGAGTAGAGGTGTTGTAACGCCCGAAACGTGTTTAATACTGAGATATGGTCTAAACTCTACGCTACTATGCGACTGACAACCTAAAAAAATAAAGATCCAAATAGCCTCTGGTTATTGCTTAGGTTGTCAATCCCACAGGAACCTATACCGCATCTCAGCATTAAACACCTTTCTGACTTCTACCCTTAAAACAATAAAGTTGCGACCAGACTGGATACCGATTTTTTTTTGTTTAAATTGCTCTAGTAGCACATCGACATATAGTAGGTCTAATAAGTCGACTACGTTTCAACTTTCTAGCAAAAGCCGTGAGACTGATATATGGAAAACCATCTCACACCACCGTACCTTGCTACTCCTATCAAAAATTTAAATATTTCTGGGATGTATCTATTTATATAGTATTGCTGTTCTAAGCTGAAAGACAGTAAGTCACTTAACTACGATTTTGAGAAAAACACTTTTTGTCTTATTTGGGATGGGCCACTGTTCAATATTAGAGTAATACTATAATATGTATCTATCCAAAGGTCATGTGCCTAGATGTATTTTTAATAATCTTAAAATAGTTAATGAATTTGTTGAAAAAGTTAAAAAGGAAAGCTGTACTGTGTTCATGAACACTAAATGGTTAAAAATTGGAGTTACTGCTTTTTAACTTAGGACGGCAGAGTAGCTCTATGCAGTTTTTTATTTTTTATCTTTCTATTCTTATCTTCTTTGTTCTTTCATGAAATTAAGATTAACATTTTTTTCTTATTTACCCCTCCCTCCATCAATCCCGACAGACACATCTTCAAAAAATTTGATCTACTAGTCCTAACTCTAGTAAATTTTTCTAGATCATATCTGCTCAGTTCTGTAACTTATGAGTGAGAAATTTCTCACCAAAAAGTCAAAATGAGGACGAATTAATGCAGTTTTCTCTCGTATTCTCACCAAATGAGAAAACACCGTACTTGACTACGCATTTGGCAATCTTTCATTTCTCATTTGGAGAGAATACAGAGAGAAGACTGCATTAATTCGTCCTCATTTTGACTTTTTGGTGAGAAATTTCTCACTCATAAGTTACAGAACTGAGCTACTGATCCGGTTCTTGAGATATACAAAATTAGTTTTTTGAAAAATAGATGTAGGTACTTCCAATTCCGCGCTTCACCGCCCTCTTTGGTCCACAAGTTCCAACTTTCAACCTGCTAGCATAAGCGGTTACTGAGATCTAGAAACCAAAATTTTTCATCTAAAAGGCCCCACCCCCTCCTCATCCCTCACACCACCATCTCTCAAAAAGTTAGTGCCACAGAGTGGTATTTGGTCAAAATGCTTTAGTTTATTATTTTAATAATAAAGTATTGTTGTCGATTTAAAAAAAAAAATGGTATCCTAAATAATTTTTTTTTCTACGTTGCCTTATTTCTTATTTATATCTTATATAAATACAATGCTAATAGACACCAAAAAAGCAAAAACAAATTTCAGTCCGTCTGTGCGCCGTTCGCAAACCGCCGTGCGCAGAACGTTTGAAAGCCCTTCCATGATGATTTGCCGTATACTACTGAGTAATTCACAACAAATTCGATGGATGTTAGTCTAACATGGCCTCTATAACCTAACAAATTTTGAGCGTTCATATTGAAACTCTAAAGCCGGCTACAGACTTCGCCTACTTTCCTTGTTTTTCGTATTTCGTGAGTTTTTCATCTGATTTCAGAAAACACATGATCCTTGCGAAAATACGAGAAAGATTTGTAGACACAACTCGCAAGTTTCACGTTTTCGTGATTTCTCCACATTTCGTAGAGTTCACTTATTTTCAATTTCTGAACTCAAGCAAGTCAAAACTTTAGACATTAACCACAAAAAACCAAAAACTCACGAGAAAGTCACGAAAAATCGTCTCGCGTATTTTTCGTTACTTTCTCGTCAAGCAAAACCCTTTGATTTCGTGAAAAGCCACCTCCGGCCGAGAAAACGCACGAATCTCGAACAACGGAACGAGAGAAACTCACGAGAAACCTTTACACACTATTTACGAGAAAGACGCGAATGACGCGAAATAGGCTTAAAGGTGAACAATTATAAATTTCTGATTTGCAGCGCTCTAATATTTTAGAACGAATTTTTGGAGAAGAATTGTGAAGACGTCCCCCACCATGGATGCTATTACTATGCCTTACAAAATTTTATTTAACATGTAAATGCCAGATAGCTACCAGACAATACAACAAGTACTTATCGATCAATCAACATTACTAAGAAACTTAACCAACATTGAACTTGAATTATAAAACTATTACAATATGCGACAATTCTAAAACGTCTCGAGTTACCTACTGATCTCTTTTATACACGCAAACTAGAGTAAAGTCGATATATGACCTATTAAAATTTGGGACATCTTCCAAAGGATTAATAATTCCTTTCCTGTAGGATAACAGAAAGTAGGTTAGTGCTGACATGAATGTACAGCCCCATTAGAAACTTTTTTGAATTCCGTATTCATCGATTATACAAAACGCAATGGGCAGGAACTAACCATTTTTTATCAAGAAATTAGAATATTTAGATACGATAACATTTAATATTAGATTGAAGGTTTCAATTATTATCAAAATTTAAACCTTAAACTGTATTGTGTTCATTCTGGAATAGTCAACCCGCAAATCCAGCGTGCCGCATAGCTCATCGCTGGTCCTTGACTTTAATAATTTTCTGGATTTTATCGCGAAAAGTAATAAACTCTCTACTGTAAGCAGATTTGTATTGATTTATTTTTAACAATAAATAGATTAAAAATTTTACAATATAAACGAAATTCTTGAATACCTACAACTGGTATCATAAAAAATATTATTTTGCCCTGTTAAAATAATTGTTTTTAGCTGAAATCGTTTCCTTCAAGCATCATGGAGTCAGATCAGAAATAATGCAAAGAACAGTCTTCAGTTTTAATTGAATTATAAAATTTAAAATACAGTTTATAGTTTAGTATAGTTAGTAGAACCGATTATTTCGATTCTGTACGAGAGAGAAAATGTTACATCCTTGTGGTCACAGTAGTAGGCACAATATTAAATTATGTCAAATTAAAATAAAAATGTCTTATTTGTCGTCAACAATGATGCAATAAACAAAGTATTTTTTAATCTTTTTTATAAACGAACTCATTTTGTAGTTTTAATTGTTTTTTTACGAAGTTATTGGATTTTTGTTTATTTACATACTCATGGATATTGCAATGTCTTCCGAAAATCATACTCTTATGCAAAAAAGAGTAAACTTGTGGCTTGAAAGTAAATCCATAGCATCTATCAGTACGGTACTTTATCCATTTTTTTGAATAATTAAACGATTAATTGCTATTTATGTAACATTAATTTAGTAAGTTTAATAATGTATGGTGAAAAGTTACCAAGGTAAATACCGTACCGTGGATTGGTAAAAGTTAAAAATTTCTTATTAACAAATATAATCTTGAGCACCGTAGGCACACTGTAGTACCCTGCAGGTACTTAAAATATTTTGTTATTGAAAAAAATAGTATCGAAACTATTTTCAATGTGCTTTTGGTCAAAATATCAAGTACAATGAGACTATTCGACTATTCGACAAAGTTGTGTAGTTAAGGTCTTATACATATAACCCTATGCCCAAAAAAATATACCGAATTGATCTTACCGTACCCTTGTAATGCATCTGGAAGCTATCGTGCGTTCTATCCACGAAAATATCCGATTTCAAAACTCTGGAATGTTCAACCACATAAGAGCAGGCCCGTGCGCACGGGGGGGGGGGGGGGGGGGGGGGGGGGTTTGGGGGTTCAACCCCCCCCCCCCCCATTGGCCTATTTTTATAGGGAAGTGAGGACCGTTTTTTTTTTTTTTTTAGGTCATCACATTTAGTATGGGGGAACTTGATAAAACCCCCCCCCCCCCCCCCCCCATCATACTTTTCTGCGCACGGGCCTGCATAAGAGTGCACATTTTTCAAATACTATTGTATGGTGGCTTTTCGTACTTATTTCAAAGTATTCAAAGGACTATATCTACTAATTAATATCTCATACTGTGTCTAACTTAATCACAAAAAATTTAAGCACCTACTACACGTTCTCGAGCTGTTACATCCATCGAATGTAAGCTCTCTTTTTTCTGTATTATTTTATCCCAGTAGTACGGATATTGGGATGTGAGGGGGGAGATCGAGGGAGTGGTTAACTGAAGAATTTTGGTTTCTATATGTGATAAACTGTTTAACATAAATATTAAACTTTTTGCCAAAAATTTTGAAAAAGATATTTAAAGAGGCCTGAACGTGTAAGGGTAAGAAGTTAATACTTGGAAAATTTTTATACATATCTCGAGGATCGCTAATGAATAGCTAATTGAACGAAGTAATTGAACAAGAATTGCTAGGACTTTCGCGAAAGTATAGCACGATAGTATGATAGTGTGATAGTGTGACAGTCTGCTGTTTACGCGGCGCGATGTACGATAGTGAAATTAGACATGTCACTTGTCTATCACGTACACACAAAATCACGTACACATAAAATCAAAATTATATATTTTTGCAATTAGCAACACGTTTTCACAAGATCGAAATTATTATTAAATATTTTTATGTTTTGAAACTATTTTTTTAACGTCAAATGTCAATGTCAAGATAAAATTATCGCGATAGTTCAATCAACTATCTCGTCAAGCATGATAGTGCGATAGTGCTATCATGACAGCGCGAAAGTTACTATCGAGAAGTTTACATGGTGATAGTTATGACGATAGTAATTATCATGACAGCAACTATCGCAAAAACTATCACCGTGAAAACGAAGCTTTAGTAAAACTATAGTGGAGCGGGACATTCTAAAAATATAATTCTTAATAAAGTAGTATAGTACGGGTGGCGGGGGTTTTATCCTCTCTCTGGAACGGGTTATGGTACAAACTTGGAAATAACTATAATGTACATGTAGATACTATTCATTGTTGGCGGACGGCGGAAAAAAAAGTTTCAGTGAAAATAGAGTACATACATTTTTACGAATTTCGTTATATGCATGGTATGTCTGACGTCTCCTGAAATATTGAATTAATTTCATTTCAACGGGTTCTACAGATAGATATCCAGAAACAGTTTTTAGAATTTCTTAAAAATTCTAACCCTAAGCTGAAACACCTACATTTTCAAGAATTGTGCCATATCTTAGGTCTTAATAAATATCAAATACATGATTGCTTCCACGTGACTTTTATGTAATCGCATTAAAACCGTTTTCAAGATTTTGATTATTCAACCTTCATTGGGTTTGCATACGTTTTCACAATGAATCTACACCATGTGATGAGACAAGAAATTGGTTTTTATTATATTTCCACGAACTTTTTATACAATCAATCGCCTACAAAATAATTTCAAATTTTTTTTAATATTCAACCCTCAAAAGGGGTGTAAAGCAGTTGTATACCTTTTCATGAATTCCAACATACCTTTTAGATCTGTTAAGATATCAATTTCTATGTAAGTTCCACGAGCTTTCAATAAAAGGGGTGTGAGGAAGGAGTTAAATACGATTTCATAATTTTTTTCAACTCTTAGGTCTGATATTATTGGTTTCTACTTCTAAAGGTATTTTATATATGTAATTGTCTTAAACCGATTTCACGGTTTTTCCAAATTCAATCCTCAAGTGGGTGTAAAGAAGTTGCATGCGTTTTCACAACTTTTGCAATTTCTCTAAGGTCTGACAAAGTCCAGAATTAGTTTCAATTGCAACGGCCACTTTAAGGCAGGACGCACACTGAAAGAGCAAAAACAGTTTTAGTCAAAAACAATTATGAGGCAGTTGCGTAAAGCTAGTATTACACTGTATGACCACGCTGTCAAATTGCAGTAGTAAGCAATGCAAAATAGTAAATTTGACCGAATAAATACTGTGAGATTTATTTGTATTCGCCTACTTCGCATCGCATATTACTGCGTGCGAGTCTGGCACTAGTCGCGCATCGCACTCTCGCATGCAATGTACCCCGGCCTTAATTCAAGCTTAACTATTTAGCAATTTTAGTTTTTGGCTTATTATGACAGAAAAAATTTGACTGAACTTTTTGTCAAAAACTTTCTAGTCAAATATTTGTCAGAATAGCATACAGTGTAATATTTGTTTAACTAGCCAACGAACGCTATTGTACAAAATCCTCGGTATGAGAGGGCCCTACTGGGCCGAGAAGCTCAAAGCAAACAAAAGACATAAAATTTAACCATTCTAGTCTATGTAGTTCAATAAAGTATAACCAGGTTATAGTTTGAACTAGACTAGCTATGTAACTTGTCTAGTTTCAAGTTAGCTAAAGGACAAATTCCTAAGATTTGTTCATATTCACTTCATTAATCTGTAAAAATATCTTCCTATCTGAACCTTGATTTAGCATGTCTTCGATTATATACCATTAACTTGGTATTAAATACAACTTCTGTAGCGATTTACTCTTCGCTTATAAGCATATGTATATGGAATTGCCTATACGTACTCATATAATGGATTTTAAATGTAACAAATGTAAGTTTAACACGCTAAGAATCAAGACTAAGATTTATTTCAATCAAATACATATGTACATAAATCTATGAAATAAAATGGTAAATTCTTGTTAAATCGATTCTGTTGGTCGCCACCATTCTAATACTCCAATTTGATGAAAGTGTTTCCAACACACTTCTTAACACTTAGGGAATTAATACGGCAGTCATATAAGAAAAACGCACAGATAAGACGTATTTTTAAAATTCTTAATAATTAATTTCTAAATATTTTTTGAGAGTAAAAAATCGGGTTTCGGTTATTTTTTTGTTTATACCATAGGAGGCGGATAGTTAATATTTTGACAATATTATTTATTAAAGCACAATTTTTATCGTAAAAGATAGAATATTATTTATCAAAAAAATTGTTATCATTCGCAAAGTGATTGAATCAAGGAATTGTATTTGTATAGAAATTAACTAATTTATTGAATATTTAAAAAGTTTTTTATTTTAATTTGTGAAAAAGGAATTGTTAAAAGAAAACAAACATGAAGCTTATGGTGAGTAGCTACTACATTATTTATGAGCTAATCTATACTTTTATTAGGTGGAACTATTCTTATTCTATAAGGCCATTTATAGTAAATAAAAATTTTAGTGACTAAAAATCGGGGGAATTTATTTATTTGCAGTAAAAGTAAATCTGGAATATTGATGACATGTTATGTGAACTATATCGAATCCTGTATGGCCTACACAGAAAGCAGAATTTGAAACCTAAACATAAAAATGTTGATCCGAGTTAAATATCAAATTTAATCTAGTTTTAAAAAAAATATTTGGTTACCACTTCTAATCTACGTGATTCCATGCCGAGAAGTCGAAAGTCAAAAGGGACAGTGATGTATTAAGACCACTATGTCTAGAGTTTCTGATATTTAACTATTGCATCTCCTGATGGCACGAACGAGCCCCATCTGTACTCTATCAATAAGATATTAGTAATATTATTTATAGCAGAAAAAGTATAAATTTTCAACCATATGTCATTCAAATACGGATCGACGGACCAAAAAATTTACGTTTTTTTAAGACTTAAAAATTAAAAGAAAACTTATTAAATTTATGTTTAGTGTAAATAGTAGTTACATAATGTCAGTATTTATAATTTCGATTACAATATGCAGCTATAGACTTGCAGTGTTAGTACTGTTGTGTTGAAGGCCTTGGAAGAATTATTTTGACTTAAAAAAGTCAAAATAATTGAAAGGAAAAGGAAGGTTCGGGACAGAAGGGCCAATTCCACCTAAGTCCGAATTGGTGTCTGAGTTCAGCTGGTGCGACGCTCTTGCTGGCGGCCGGGACTAGCTACGGCAGTGTGGGGGGAGGGGGGTACTTGCTAAACTCAGGCCATTAAACCCTTGGCCTGTACAACAAAATTATTATCAGCGCCGACTTATCCAAGGAAATAAAAAAATTGGGATTATTTTCCCAATTGGTCGTGAAAGACCAAGAAGCGGTTGGATGGCGCGGCTCCGCGATTTGTCAGGGCGCTCTGGTGTCAATAGCGCCCTGCTCTGCCCACCCTACCTCAGCCACGACTGTCCTAATAACATTTTTCGCGTCGTGGCCCCTTTTAGAGGTTCGGGCTCAGGAGCTAGACGCTCGGGTTCATTACAATGGCTCTTCTAGCCTTCAACCATCTTTAGATAGAAAGTATATCAAAATATCAAAAGTAATGTTAACGCGAAAAGAAGAAGGAAAAAAAAAACCTAGATAAAAAAAATATATGAACAGAACCAAAGAAAATTCAAAATATATGTAGAAGCAATATGTAAATAGACTCACATCATTTCTTTTCTTTTTCTTCTGGTGTGTTGTTAAGTTATTTTATTTTTTTTTTAAAGTTAATTGCAATTATTTTTTTTTTTTTTTAAATTATTCCGTCCCGTCTTTGTCTACGTCTGTCATTTTAATTAAATTTTTTTTCTTTATTCAAACATTACGATATTTTCTCTTTTTATTTTTTTTTTTTTTTTTTTTTTTTTTTTAAGATTGATATATTTTTATTCCAAATTCATTTTAGTTCACTTAATTTGAATTTCTTTTTTTCCTCTTTCTTCTTTTCTTTTTCTTTTTAAATTTATTTTATTCTGCGTTCATTTCTTTTTTTTTTTTTTCTTCCGTTAGCCAATTCAGATATTTTTCCAATAGGAAATGGTAGCTACGACGCAGGTGACAAGGTAATTTGATTTTCAGGTTTTCCACCTGCCTGTCGGAAACACTTCTCACTAAACTTCACGTCGCGATTTCCAATTACTGCGTGATGAAAGTCGATCTTGCCCAAGATTTCGCGTTTTCATTTTACACAAATGTCAGCAGTCCGACTTCGTTAATTTTTCTGCAGTCAAAACCACAAAACTTAACCAGAGTGCAAATAAAGTACGTCGTGGATGTCAAACCGAAAAACCAAAAAAAATCCTCCACGCAGCTAGGAAGCCATCATCCATCTCTCTCCAACGACGCGCGCTTCCCGGTCAAAACCCAAAACTCGTTCCACTTTGTGTGGCTGGGTTGGCGGCACTTTCTGTGGATCCACACGATACTCGAATGACATTTCGAGGATCGAGTGGATCCACAGAAATGTTAACGAGATTGGTGTTACCAGCCAGCGGCGACTCAACAGTACCATAAACTAGCGACACTTGTCAAAGTTTAATAAGAGTTGAAACAGCTTATTCTGAATTTGATAATTCAATATATTGATAGTAAATCAAAGTCCCAGCCATATTTTATAGTCTTATACACAAAAGGCAGAAAAATTTTTTTTCAATGTGAGGACGGCTGGCGAAAATGTTATCCCATTTTCCCAACAACAAAAAATTCAAATACATCAACATACTAAATTCCAACTCATAATTATAAGCCGTTTCAAAGCCACTTTGCGGTTTTCCAGATATACAAAATCGGAATTTTTTGCTTTCGCTAACACTTGCGCCACCTAAAAATATTTCTCTGCAAGTTAAAATGCTCTTGTGCCTAAATCCAGCATACATTTTAAAATCCCAACATTTCGAAAAATTAAAACATATAAGACTCTAGTTCTTTGAAAAATTTTAATATTCTCCATATTTGCGTGGCCCAACTCTGCTCCTGGTTCGGTAGATATCGTAATCTAAAAGTTTGTACTAGCCACCCACATGTACCATCTCTCAAACGAAAACTATTTGTCTAAGAGGAGTATACGGCGGACTGACGGACTTTTTTCACCTTATCTTGGGCTTACCAGCCCTGAATTTGGGAATAGAATTTTTTTAAATTTCACACTATGCAACCACTTTTTATTTTTCCGGAATGCGTTCAATTCTGAGATGCGGTGTAGGTTAGTAACATATGTTACTGAAAACCTAACAAAAAGTTCGGGAAGCGGTTAGAATGACATATGCATTATATAATTGGGTCATATTCCGGAATGCCGTCTACTGGTGTTGCAGAAGGAAAACACTTACAAATAGGTGATTATTAAACAAGCCCGTGGAAGTGTAAAGATATTCGACATCTGATTAGATCTGAGGTATGGCAAAATTTATGAAAAAGTGTAACATACAACCACTTTACATCCCCTTAAGGGTCGAATTTAAAAAAAAACTTGAAAATACATTCTAGATTCATACGAAGAATCCGTAAAAAATGAGTTCGATATTTGGTAAGACCTAGTAGATATGACGAAAATCTTGAAAATATATGCACTCTTTTTTCACTCACAATTTTGTTGGCCCCCCTTCCAAGCGCCAATGGCTATTTGAATTTTTTTTTAATCAAAATTACTTTTCTAGTTTAGCTACATATACACACCGAGTCTCAACTTTCTAGCATAAGCCGTTCAATAGTTAAGAAAAACACCCCCCACCCTCGTCCCGTACTACTCCTAAAAAATTATATTTTTCCAATATGCCACTATAGCTCTATCAAAATACCGAATTTCAGCTTTATATCTCTATAGGTTCTAAATATATACACAATAAACTTTTTCCCTTTCACCCTCCCATACCTCCACATTTTTTCTCTGCTACGATTCTATTGGACCTACTTGTGGTAAAAAATTTTAGCATCTATCTTGCACTGTTCTTGAGATACGAAACGTGATTTTTTTTAAAAATTCTTATCCCCCCTTATCTTCTATGCTGCCCCCTTAAAAAATTTTGCTTTGAGAAATCTTTATTTGTTGACCTTCATACTCAAACCGAATTTTATTTTTCTAGAGCAATTGGTTCGTGAGATATCGTTATCTAATGTCCCCCCCCATACCCCCGTACGCAATTAACCTTTCTCAAAAATTTATTTTCAATATTTTCTCCTAATATAGCTACAGATAATATGTTAAGTTTTAATTTCGTGCCATCAACGGTTTTTGAGATATGGATTTTAGAATGTGTCGATCTGAGCATTTTGCGTTGCGGGCTCATTATTTCCTCCCCCAAGTCGTCCATCGTAAACTATAGACGGTGATAACTGGGATATCATCAGAATGTTACTCATAAAATTGTCACCAACTATGTATGTTTATGTTTTCTAGAACAAGTATTTCTTGCCTTATGCGATGTGGCTGGATTAAAATAAAATTAGTAATAAACTGAAGGAATCTGACAAGACTGTTATTTAATTTATATCGAAGGCAAAATATTCCCCAATTTTTTCCAATTTTACTTTATTATTTTAATAATAAAGTATTGTGATTGACCTGAAATTTCAAAAAAATTTGCTGCCCTGAAATTTTGTATCTTCACGTTTTAGGACTAGTAGACCCCAAAAAAGCAATAAAAAAAAATGTCCGTCTGTACGCCGTACGCAAAAATAGTTTGAAGGAGCGTAGCTCCCAAACCCGTTGAGAATTATCATGCAATTTTTATGGTGCATAGGTTGGGTGAACCTCTACGACTGGTATCTTTTAGAGGGGTGTGGGTATGAGGGGGGAGGAGTGGGGAAGGTTTTAGATGAAAAATTTTGGTTTCTAGATCTCAGCAACCGCTTACGCTAGTAAGCTGAAACTGGAATTTCTATAGAACTTCGATAGTGAACCCATTTGCAAAAAAAATGTTTGATATGGCTGAAGGGGTGTGGGAGTGGGGGGAGGGAATAATTCTTCCGAAACGCAAAAATGCCGAGACTGACATATTCTAAAATCCATATCTCCTAAACCGTTGATGGCACGAAATTCAAACTTAACAAATATCTGTACCTATACTATATTTTTGAGTGGGGGTGGTAACGTACGGGGGTGGGGGGTGAAAAACTTTAGATTACGATATCTCACGAACCAACTGCTCTAGTAAAATGAAATTCGGCTTAAAAAGATAAAGATTGCTCAAAGATAAAGATTGCTCAAAGTAAAATTTTTGAAGGGGGTGGTGGAACATGGAAGTGGGCGGGATAAGAAATTTTCAAAAAAATCACTTTTCATAGAACAGTATAAGATAGATGATCAAATTTCTTACCAGACGTAGGCCCAATAGAACCCTAGCAGAGAAAAAAAATTTGGGGGATGTGGTTGTAGAGGGTGAGGGTGGGGGAGGGTGCAAAGGAAAAAGTTCCGATGTTTATATCTTAAGAACCCATAATGATAAAAGGCTTAAACTTGGTATTTAGATAGAGCTACAGTAGTGGAATGTTGCAAAAATATATTTTTTTAGGGGTAGTATGGTACGGGTTTGGGGGGTGTTTTTTCTAACTATTGAACGGCTTATGCTAGAAAGTTGAAACTCGGTGTGTATATGTAAAGCATCTAGAAAAGTAATTTGAATTAAAAAAAAATTCGAATATTTATTTTCACGATTTTCGTCATATCTACAAGGTCCTCCAAAATATTGAATTCACTTTTATTATACGGCTTCTCCATATGAATACCTAGAAAGTGTTTTCAAGATTTTTTGAAAATTGACCCCTAAGGGGGTGTAAAGTGATTGTATACTTTTTTATAAATTCTTCCATATCTCTCAGGTCTGATCATATATCGAATATCATTTCACTTCCACGGTCTGGTTTAATAAACACCTATATTTAAGTTTTTTCCTTTTTCAACCCCTAGACCGCATCCCGGAGTATGACCTAATCATGGTATTCATATATTACGTCCTACTCTAACGGCTTCCGAACTTTTTGTTAGTTTTTCAGTCACATAGTTACCTAAACCGCATCTTAGAATTGAACGCGTTCCGAACTTCTGCCGGAAAAATAATAAAGTTGCGCCCAGAACATTGGCAGATTTTTTTTAATAGTGCAGAGAGGATTCAAACAATTAAAAAAAAATAAAAATAAAAGAAGGAAGGAAACCCTTTCGTTTTCTTCGATTTTTGCGCCACCGACTGGTGATATGTTGCTCTCCAAATATAGTTAACATTCGATAACAAATGACTCGAATTAAATCCGCACAATGAGAATGATTATTAGTGGATATCCTTCAACTGCAAGGTGATTATCGTTTCTTCTGTAGAGCAGTAGGCTAAATTAATGCGATAGCGATGGCCTCAAACTACAACCTCGTTGGAATCCTTTTAAAATCGACATGCTTTTTAGCTGTATATCGATTAAACAAAATTGTTAGGGGCAAAGTTCAACAATTTGCTATCATTGACACAGTACAGAAGACACTTGCGAATATTGGACATTTTTTTAATAAAAATTAGCATTTCAATGTATTGTCCAGTTCGATTTGGGCCTGTTTAATAACCCGTGTTCTGGTTTTCTTCGCAGTCAACTCGAAAATCTCGGATAGGACCTAGTACGCTTTCGATTAAAAGGAAGAGCAGCATGGGTCACTTGACAAGGGTAAGAAAATTACTGAATAATTCTTTCGCAATTTGGCTCCTTCATTTCAGTTGTACGCGGCATGCAGGCACCGGTAATGCGTTTTGCTCCAACCTATCGCCTGGATCCGTTGGTGCCTTTTAATCGCGAAATTTGCGAGAATATCATCAAAAATGTTATGAATCAATTCCTCAACGAATTCAAATATAATCCAAAGACGGCACCGAATTTATGCAAAGGAATTAGCGAAGAAATCAAGACGCGCATTCGTATACAAAAATTTGATCGGTAATTTTTTTTGTTTGAATATTGTGCTATTATTGTTAAAAATTTAAATGTCCTTTTCGCAACAGATACAAGTTAATTTGTGTAGTAACAATGGGTGAGAAACAAATGCAAGGATTCTGCAATACTGTGAACTTTTTATGGGACGCTGATAAGGACTGCCACGTATCGTACGTGTACGATCGACCCAACATGTTTGCCATTGGAACAATTTACGCACTTTACTATGATTGAGAAGTTACAAATTACAAATTAAAAACTTATTTTGAAAGCAATATCTTTTATTTATTTCATTTTCTGTGAGTTTTAATATTACAACAAAAAGTCTCAAGATGTCGTCTATTGTGGGTGTCGTGCAACCAATTCATTACGGACAAAAAAAGCACAAACGGACTTAATTTTGGACAACAAAAAAATTAGACTAAAATTAATAATCAGCAAATTTCTTAGCGTTGGTCTTTGAACCTATTGTACGATTACGAGTAAACTCGCCAGTTTAATCTACATGTCTTTTTTAAATTGCATACCTTTAGCTGAAACTATTGAAAAACAAAAGCTCCAATATATAATAATTCGCGATAATTAAATTTATTTTAACATCGCCTATATAGAATATTCTCAAGCAATAGCACCAGGGTGTTTGGAGTCTATGCCATTTGATGACGAAAGAACTCCATCGGACCTAGTCCAACACAGCCTTACAAACTGGCCTATCCAGTGAAGGTTTTCTAATTGTCATGTCCTCAAGGACAGCGATTAATCAACAGTCGGGGAATTCGTGTTTGGGTTTCACTCCACTGACGCCGGAAAACAATAAACGTTTAATCAAATTTGCTTCTATGGTAGCTTACCATGAAAAAACTCCATTAATAAAAATTGGGAAAAAAATAAAATTGATGTTGGTGGGACTCGATGTCACGCCCTTAGCTTTGAGCTTCATATATCCTAGCGAATAATCAAAAATTTTACCAAATTGGTTGAAATATTGGGTGATCTTCAGTGCCTTTAGTATAAGAATGCGATGGCAATAATTTTCGATACAATATAATTCACGATAGTGTAATTTGTTTCAACATAGCCTATATATATAGAATATTTCTATGCAATACCATTAACTGTCAGGGTGTTCTGGATAGTAGGCATGATGTACCCTCTGAAGAGTCTGTGCCATCCGATGATGAAACAGCTCCTTCGGACCTACTCCAACACAGTCTTATAAACTGGCCTATTCAGTGAAGGTTTTCCAATTATCATGTCCTCAAAGACAGCGATTAATCAACAGTCGTGGATTTCGTGTTGGGGTTTCACTCCACTGTCGCCGGAAAACAACAAACATTTAATAAAATGCTTACCATAAAAAAATCATTAATAAAAGAATTAAAAGTATTCACAATCTTTTCTTTGACTATTGAATTGAGAATCACCAAGACTAACACGTAAGGGTTTGTATCGCTTATAGCAAATTCTGGATATATCCGTATTTTCAACTACAGATTCATTAAAAAACTAAGAGGGATAGTAGGTTATTTTGTGTGATACTTATTTTTCCGATTATCTCGTTTTGTCACTAATTTTTAAATTTTTTATAAAAAAACTGCTGCTTTGTCAAACGTTTTTCTTAAAAAGTTCAATTTCACCACTCGTACATGAAAAATGCATGCAAATGCAAAATACAACCCGAACTATTTATCAATCTAATCGAACTACTATTCTTCAATATATAATTAGAAAAGTGTAGAATATTCTATGCACTTTTCACATATTCTACACTTGCATGTATGTTCGAAATTGGCTTCATATCTTCCGACACAAAACATTCAGTATATAACCACAGCAGGGCTTCTACACTGGATCAGTTTTTATACTGCGAAAAGTAAGACAATGGTCAGTTTTACTACACAATGGAGTTGTAATGCGATTTTCAATGATAACAGCGGTTGTGTAATAAATATGTAGAATAGGGAAGAATTGAAAAATATTATTCTCCACTGTAAAAACTTTAAAATAAAACAAATTTATTATTATTTGAAAAAATGATAAAGTAAAATAAAACATCAAAGACTGCGTCGTGTCTTAAAAAATTCTGTAAATAATTAATAAATTTTTAAAATTTCGATAGAAACAACGTGAAAGAATAAGAATTTTTTTAATAATTAATTTTTAAATTGTTTTTGATTTAGCCTTAAGTTTAAATTTTAGGTAATTATTATATTTGTTTTTAAATAATTGTTACTCGATTCTTTGCAAAAGAATTTGAGGAATAACTTTTTTTTATTAGTTTTGATTTAATTTGGTTGAGTTTTGATAATTATATTATTTTTTCACAAGTTATGGACCAAGATGAAAGCGAAGAATTTGAAGGAAATTTACTAAATTCACATACACAAAACTCGTTAAACATCGAAAACACATCGGATGTATTTCAATGTTGTATCGAAAAAAGCCAAACCAAAGGCGACGACGATGGGTGGAAGATTAAATCCAACGACTCTGAAATATATACCGATGAAGATTTCGATAGTATTACTAGTCAAATGGATAGAATCCGTGAAAAGGTTCACTACCTCATTAACTACGACCATTCTGAACGGAACAGATATCAATCTTATCGGTTGCGAGGTGGCAACGACGATGATGACGAACATAAAGAAACAACCAATAAACGTTTATCTGTACTACTGCAAAAAATCAAATCGATTGAAAAACGTGTAGGCGATTTGAAATCTACAATGCATAGCGGTCCTTCAACATCAAAAATTGACGAAGAAAAAGCCGATTTGAAAAGTAAACTCAAAGTCTTGGAGGAAGACTATAAAAAACAAGTCCAGGTATACCAATCGAAATTTGAGCAATGTACAAAGGAACAAAAAAGTTTCCAAAAATTGGCCAAACAACTTCGTGCTCAAATTGAACAAACTGAAAAGGATAAGGAACGTTTAGAACGTAGATCCAAGAAATATCGTGATAAGTACAAGAAAAATGCTCATACGGAGACATATAGTGATTCCACTGTGGTATGTTTAATATTAACTAGTTTAATTCTCAACCGAAAAATTTTTGAAGACGTTTTTTTTATTAAATTTTTATTCAGTAATAGCAAATGCCATCGAATTCAATAGATGTCCGGTCATTTCGATATTTAGTCATCTTGATATTTGGTCTATAGGTTATAAGGCTTAGATCATTGACAAAATCATTCCCTCCTAATATACGATAGTTCTTCAAGGCGCAAATCTAAAATTTCAAAAAGTTCGGCCAAACTCCAAGCCACAATTATCACAAACGAAAGATTTTAAAATATGCGTTAACCCTATTCTATCGAACTACCATTCACAAGTCTTTATATTGTGATAGCTGACCACTTCACCTACTAGTGTTCCGTTGGTCTCGTAATGAAGTAACTCTAGCATTACTTCAAGGCCTAGGCCCAATTTGGGCTGTTGCGCCATTGATTATTTATTTATTAAGTCTTTATATTGTTGCGAGCTAGGAGTTCGCCGGGATTCCAAGTAAAACACAATTCGTTTAAAAATCAATATAAGTGATAGTTTATTAATCGCACTTTAAATTCAATTCGCACTGTATGGCAATATCGCACGCTTATATTTTGCTTGGCTGTCACAGTCGACGTTATTAAAAGTTATTATGTCCCTCACTGAAAGCTTTGCATGATTTTAAACCGCTTCGCTATGGTCTAGACTGTTCTTGAATCTTCATTCGGTGATGTGTGTGGACGGTTCTCGAAAGCTTTGATCTTCTACACTGTTCTGGTACATGCGAAAACATTCGATTAGAAGGGAGGTAGAATCGTGTTGCTCCGCCCCCTTATTTACTTCAACTAGGCTTTTGATTGCGTTACTTTGCACTCAGATTCACTATTCCACTATTCGTAACCGATCCAGCTGCGCAGTTGCCAGTTGTGCACAGTGTCGGCTCGCCGCGAAAGCTAGGTGTGCATAGAGTCACTGTATAAGAACTAACACAAACATCCATTATCTTGAGTACGGACAATGTGTGTTTCATTTGAAACCAGTACATTTGAAATTTTTTTGCAGTTGTCCGATTTTTCATTTTTATCTCCACTAAAGTGGATAAACGCTGTATTTAGTTGACATTTCATGAGACATATGTATCTCGATTCCATGAAACGTTAATCAAAATCCATCTGCTAAACGTATACACACTAAAACTATGCCATTGAAGAAACCTGCGAACTTTGGAGTTCGCAGGGTTCAAGAGTACTAAAAAGGTACCAAAAGCGGTCATTGTCCGTACTCAAGATAGTGGATGTTTGTGTTAGTTCTTATACAGTGACTCTAGGTGTGCAGTGCTTTAAGCTTGTGTTACACTGTTCGCATTTTCTCAGTTTTTTGCATATATTTTCGTAAAATGTATAGCGAGCTTGTAGAAAGCTCTCATTGATCATACAGTGTAACACAAGCTTAAAGCACTGCACACCTAGCTTTCGCGGCGAGTCGCCACTGGTTGTGCATGTAACAAAAATAAAAACAAATAAATTAAAAAAAACTGCTCAAGATGCAAAATTCGGTTCATTTGATTAATAAATGCGCGAAAAAGCTAAAATTCGCCAATGTTCAACGTTCGGTCACACTCATTAATACTGGACCAAAACCACCTTACAACTGTTTGGTAGGTGAATTTGATTATATTTGAACCTTTTGAACTCAAAGCGTTTTCGATATCTCACTAGACCTAAGAAATATGTCGGAATTCGTAAAAACGTGTACAACCTTTGTACACTCCCTTATACCTTGGATACACTGTTTGTATACAAATAACTAAATTGGAATCATGATAGGCGATGCAAGTACGTTGACGTATTATAAGCACATTATTGGGTGATATACTGGTAATATTGACGATATTATGATTTATATCTAAGCACTGTATCCATGGTATTAGAGGTTCAAATATCAAAAAAAAAATAAAAAAATTAAAAGCACTTTCTAGGCTGTTGCACAAATAGTACATAGAAGTAAAATTAGTTCAATACCTCGACAGACGTAAAAGATATGACTAACTTTGTAAAAATTAAGTAAGAACCTTTTTATTGATAATTTTCTTGTCACACTTCCGTACTCCAATGCAAATATGGGGTACTTTTTTGGGTTAAATTTCTTCTGTAGGTACATCTATATAAACACACTGCGTTTCAACTTATTATAATAAGCCGTTTGTCAGGTACAAAAAGAAATAGATCTCACAAAACCTTTCAGCTATTGTTCTTAGCATTTTTATTGGGTATATTCTTTCAGGGTTAGTTTTTGAGGGGTGAGGTGTTTTTTCAAAAGAGGATCTGCTTGTCAAAAAAATTTCGTTTTTTTTTTGTATTTAGCACCCTAGAAAGTTTATAGAATCAAAATACTTGTCAAAATTCGGGAGTTCTGGACCAACTACGTTACAACTGCTTTGTAGGTGAAAATCGAAAAATTTTGAAATAACTCAAAGCAAATTTGATATCTCACTAGACTTAAAAATATGTCAGAATTCGTGAAAATGTGCTTAACATTTGTACACTCCCTTAGGGTTTGAATATCAAAACAATTTAAAAACGCTTTCTAGGCAGTTGTACAAATAGTACACAGAAGTAAAATTAATCGATACCTCTACAGTCTGCAGGTGTGCTTTTGAGGGGTATGGTGTTTTTGCAACAGAGGAACCGATCGTCAAAAAACCATTTCGGCATTTATTCCCCTAGCAAGCAACCACCTGTATACGTCTTCATGAATTTCGCAATGAAGATCTGAGGGAGAGGGTACCGTTAGCGCTTTTGCTTAGCTACCGCTTATGCTACAAAATTGAAACTTTCGTTCTGTGATTAATGCGGAGATGCGGTGTTTTGCTACAAAATTTTAAAAACAATTTTATTACAATTATATAAATCTTTAATCCTAGGGCGAAATAAAACAATACTCTTATTTCATTTCAGTCCTCTATATCTCAATCTTCCCGTTCAAATGAAGAAATTCGTATGAAAACTGAAAGCAATGAAATTTTAAAAGCTAAGCAAAGTGATAATGATATAGACAAAAATGACAATGCGGTAAGTATACATAAGTGCCAAAGTTTGTATTATATTTCCAGGTTTTTGCCACCATCCTCGATTTTTCGTTAGTTATACTATATCCAAGATTTCAAAAAAACTCATATATCTGATAATATTCGTCCAAAAAAACTTATTGAGATAGTTGCCACAAAATAAAAAAATACAAATCACTAAAAAGTATTGCATAAAGTATTGTGATCGACCAAAAATTAAAATCAAAAATTTGCTACTCATAAATGTTTAATTTCTGAATGGCCGTCATTGCGCCACTGTCCAGCATTTTGGATTTTGAATGTTTGTAGTGATCTCAACAACAGTCTTTAGATGAGTAAAGGCCTTAAAGATATGAAGGAATTGGTCGCTTGCTACTCCTTTTAGGAGTTGAATAGCAAAAATTCTGAAAACAGTTATTAAGTGATTTTTATTATCTAATCAGACCTAAGAGATATGACGAAATTCGTGAGAACGAATACAATCTCTTAACAACTAGCCTGAATAAAATTTAAAAATGTTCTGAGAATTGTTTCTAGACACTTGTCCAAAAAACTGATAGAAGTAAAATTAATTTCATATTTCAGAAGACCTTAGTTTCCCTCTCTCTTGAACCTTAAAAGGCTTAATAAGGTTGTACACGATTTCACGAATTCCATGATATCTTTTAGAAGTGATAAGACATCTAATCGGTTTTCACTCCTTCGGTTTTTCTTAGATATCCCACCCTCAAGTGGGTGTAAAAGTGTTGCAAATGTTTTTACAATTTTCTCTTAGGTTTGATAAGATACTAAATTGCCTTGTACTCCCACAGAGTTTTCATATAACGCCTACAAACTGATTTTGAGATTTCCCGATATTAAAACCGCAAAGAGTGTAACGGGGTTACATGTTTTTTCATGAATTCTAGCATATTTCTAAGATTTGATCTTCGGCAGATGGGCCACCACGTAAACCAACCAACCAACCAACTAGGTCTGGCGTGGCAAAATTTGTTTAGTGAGTAGATTAGTGGTGTATCCCATTCAAATACATTTCTTTGGAATTGGAGTAGTCTAGGGAAGGCAGACGGATCGATTTAAACGAAATTTTTGATTTCTATATCTACTATGCTTATGGTAATAAATTGAAACTTAGAAAACGTGGGAAATCGTTTTCGAGACTTTTAGATATTCATCGTCCAAGTGGTTGTAAAGCGGTCGCTTAAATTTTCTCGAATTTTTATACAATCGCCTAGAATTAGATTGGAAATAGGGGTTGGTTTGGTTGTTATGACGTCCGCCGGATTGACTAGGATAGCTCTTCAATCCATGCGCTCTTAGTGACGCTAAGTATTTTGCGAAGAACAATGGTCAGAAATTCTGATGGTTCCATGAAACCCTGACCGAAGTGACGAAGTCTTTTCTAAGCTAAACCCCCACATACACAGAGGATATGCTCTAGTGTTTCGTCTTTGTTATTGCATATACTGCCAATTTTAGTCGCAGAGAAACCAATCCTAATGAGATGCTTCCTTTTGTGACAATGCCCAGCCAGCGCTCCCCCTAGGGTTCGGGTCTGTTATTTACTTAGATTTAGATTATCAGATATTCTTTTTTCCGAATGCTTTGGCATAAAAAGCTTTGAGTGCCTGTTGCCCGGTGCCATGTCCCAGTGAATTGCACCTTGCGATTTTTGACACGTTCGGATATTCATTCTACTTACTTACTTACGATGGCGCTACAGTCCAAATCGGACCTTGGTCTCCTGGATGTGCCGCCTCCAGCCTTCTCGGTTCAGTGACCGCGTCCTCCAGTTTCTACATCTTAGAAGTGATTTACTGTCGGCGTCAATAGAGTCCTCCCAGCGCTTTCGTGGTTTCCCAACTGGTCTTTGTCCATAGACTTTTCCCTTTAATGTGCGTTTGGGGATTCTTCCGTCATCCATACGCTCCACATGACCAGCCCATTGTAGCTTTTTAAATTTTATGAGGATCGAGGATATTCATTCTGACTGTGCTTAATGGTATCTCACAGAATAGGTATGGTCCGATTAAGTCAGCTTCGGAACCTTTCCTAGGCATTGAGTCGGCCATTTCGTTACCTTCATAGCCGCTGTGCCCCGGAATCCAAATAAGGTTAACTCGGTATTTATTGCCGAGTTCAATCAGTCATTGGAGGCAATTCCAAACAAGTTTGGAGTAGATTTGATCGAACTGAAGTGCCGTTTCTGCAGCCATGCTGTCCAAGAGAATATATATTTGTTGGTTTTTGTAGCCCCGTCTGATATTTTCTCTAATGCATAGTTCAATACCATGAGTCTCCACCTGAAAAACAGTGGTTGTTGTGTGCACCCTCCATAAACTCCTGCTCCTACACCGACTCTGGTCCTTTCAAGAACTTTGTCCAAATGAGCATTCCAAGTGAACATTTCAGCCAAAATGATTCCCAGGAATTTGACCTCACTAGCATACTCTATGGATTCTCCAAAATGAGTAGGCTTAGATAACTAGTCCTAACATCTCCTTTTGGTGAATGGAACAATTGTGCCTCTTGTTTGGGTTTGGGATACCCAATCCTACTTTAGTGGACCAGGTTGCTACCTGGTTTAGGGTGTTCTGAACTAGATCTGTCACCGTCACTTCAAATTCAACTCGAACAAGGATGGCATGGTTGTCAGCGTAACCCTGTACCGTTACTCCGGAATTTGTTAGATCTTGAAGAAGGTCGTCCACTACTAAGCACCAGAGGATGAGTGATAGTACCCCTCCCTGTAGACAGCCTGTCGCAGCTGTAACAGTGAATGTTGAGTCGCTTAAAAATCAATAAGATAATTTTTTTCGATATTTTACCAGTAAGAGAGTGTGAACGGCTCACGATATCACGTCATACCTTCTAGATTCGATGAGATATCGATTTTGTTTTAAAATTTACTTGCTGCTTTATACCAACTGTGGGGGATATTTGATTGCCTTTTAGAACTTAAAGAACTTTATGCGGTAATAAAACTAGATTTTATTTCGTTTTAAGTTACATGTTTTAAGCGAGGGAAAAGGAGTCTTCGCATCGGTTTCTTACGAGAGAATGGCGTCTTCTTGATCAGCGGAAGTGCTGCCAGATCTATAAGTTAGCCCGGTCAGTTGTCGGCGTCACTGTTGCCCGATGAGTTGCGATCGGGTGTTGCCTGATTGGTTGCGGTCACCACACCAGTCCTATAAAATAGTTTAGTGGGTATTCCACCCTTTAAAAGATGTTAAATGATTTCCTTTCGTTCGCAACATTACATTTATTGTTAATGGAACTGTTTTTTCTATTTTTCTAGGATCGACTCGAACACAAAAACCGTTCGAAGAAGGAAACAAAGAACGAGAGCCAACGGAGTGATTACAATCACAAGAGCCTCGTTCGTAAACAGCAACACCGAATGGTTCGAGTTAAAGAAGCAGACGACGACGACGACGAAGATTTAAAATGTCGAAGAATGAAGAATGCTACTTTCACGAAGTTCACACTCCAGAATATGACTTTCAATTATTCTTGGGCCCACACTGAATCATACAAAGCTACTGGCTTATTAGACTCTATCCCATACACGGATGAAAATGGCGTTAAAAGAAGAGACTGCAGACTCACGATAAAACTAGGACCCAATCATCTCAAGGACCCGTCAGAAATCCGATTCAAGCGAATGGAAAACTCAATCCATTCGCATATGGTGTATTATTCGTATCGTACTGCCCAACAACTCGTTGATCGGATAATTGCGGAAACGTGGACGCAGTGGTTTCCAAAAAGATTTTACATGCCGTTTGGGTTTTTCCGACACGATAAAAGAAAACCCAGAGGAGAAATTCCAGATGCCGACGAGCGGCTTTTCCCCCCGGATCACAAGGACTTTTTTCAATACTATAGTGCCCAAAAATTATTACCGACTTGCATACCGATACCTCCAGGCACAAAGCGCAAAATTTATGCCCAATATGAAATGGATTCATGGATGGATCCCGAAACAAATGATAACTTCATTTGCCACGAATACACCAATATAATGACGCGTTACTGTTGGGGATTATACGAAACGAGACCGAAACCAGCCGATAAGAGCAAACAAAGTTTCTTTTGGGACTTCGTTTATGTAACAGATCAGAAATACTGGGTTATGATGACCGCAATTGAAAGAAATGCGTTTGGGATGATCGACTGCTTAAAAGGGAAATTTAAAAATAAGTACTGGCTTGAAGAGGGCGAATGCTTTGACCACCCCCAATATGGGTGGAGGGGCTGGCTAGTTCAAGGCTTTAATTCGAAGAAGGTTCCTGTAAGTAGCTATTTTAAACTTTTTATAGTTAATCTGGTTTAGGTTAGGTTCAAGGGGCGCAGCGCTAGAATCACCGCACTCACTAGTCACCATACGATGCATTGCAATCCCTTCAGGTCCTCGTGGGATATTCCATCACATCAGAAAAACTGCAATTCCCTGCAGAACCTGACTATTTTATCGTACCCTAAGGACCTCAAATCCTTGATGCTCTCGAAGAACCCAGCCATTTCAAACGCCTTTCAATGATCCTCGGGCATTCACACAAGATGTAAGTGATGTCCACAACATGCAGATCATTGCAGAACCTAGACATGTCCGACTCCGCTATCTGTAGCCGCATAGCCCCGTTAGTGCTCCAACGAGCAGTCGCAGTTTTCCTCTAGCCCAAGTCAATATATTCTTAGTCTTTTAACTATCCATCTAGAAATCCTGCAGCTCGCCAGCCCTTTAACCTAGAGGCTTTAAAGTGCTCACCAATTCACGCTTTGATGCCGCATATCGGTGGACAAACATCCTCCTCAACCCTACCATTCGATGCCAAACCCGATCTCGCAAGCTCGTCCGCTCTTTTGTTCCCTAGTATATTACTATGCCCTTGCACCTAGCATATCTGTACTTTGTTCTGACTTACAAAGTACCTTTAGCACTTCTCGACAGCGTTTTACTAGCTGTGATTTAATGGTGACCGATTCCAGCTCCTTTATGGCCGCCAGTCTTTCAATGTACATTGAAATATTCTACTCTATTCGGCTTACTAATACATAATCACAATTACAATTTCTCATTCGAATTTGCGTATTCTTCCTTCTCCCTCTCCCATTTCTCTCCTCTTTCCATGGCGCTGACTCCTTCATCTCAGCTATATAATTTAAAGGTGTGGTATGGTGTGACTTTATTATTGATGATTAATAAGTGGATGAAACCAAGATCATCATCAATGGCGCGACATCCCAAATCGGGCCAAGACCTGCAGGTCTGAAGTCATCTCGGTTCAGCGCCCGCGTCCTCCAATTTGTGCATCTAAGAAGAGATCTCCAATCTGCGTCAACTGAGTCCTCGCAACTTTTTCGCGGTTTTCCCGCCGATCGTTTGCCATGAGCTCTACCTTTCAGTGTGCGTTTGGGAATTATTTCGTCGTCCATTCGCTCCATATAACCTGCCCATTGTATCTTACGAAATTTTATAAGGTCCTAGATGTTATACAACTCATTGTTGTACCGGATACGCCATTCAGTGCCTTCTCTTACTGGTTCCAAAATTCTTCGAAGAATTTTTCGTTCAAAAGCGTCTATTGATTTTTCAGACGCTTGGGTGAGAATCCACGTTTCGCTTGCATATAGTAGCATAGGTCTTATTATGGTCTTGTAACCAAGATCATTACCAGGAAATGTGTTGCGTCGAAAGCCGACGTCATCGTGAGCTTACAGGAACACAATGGAGATCCTGTGATAGTATAATAACTAGGTTACAATGATCGGTAGATGATGCTGAATGAAAGATAAAACAATTCCAAAGATATCTTCAGTCCAAAGTTATCTTCATTCCAAAGATATCATCAGTCAGCTGGGCAAACGACGGTTTCCACATCCATAATGGGCAATCTCTATGACTGGTGCAGTAATTTGGTGAACAAAACCGGAGATGAAACGTCTGGATTGAATAAAAGAGCGACAGTATAAAAAGAGACGAGATGTGTCTGTGGCCAACTTTTAAATTACATCAATATTCAACCAACCAATCAGATGTGCAGTCGCAAGAGTCTAACACAATTCCGCAGCTCATCGTATTTCTGTCGTTTCGCACCTTTCGCACTTACATAAAGGCAAGTTGCGCCGCAGAGGCATCATCATCATCAATGGCGTGACAGCCCAAATCAGGCCAGGGCCTGCAGGATACATGTTAAGTGTAAATGCTTTTAACACAAAATACTGCCAACGAGAACCGGTTTGCAATAGCCTGATGGGGGTAGAGGCTCGCCTCTCAGGGGTGAGTGTAAACGCATTATTATAACTGAGGCTTTAATCTTCGCACCATTTATATTTCGAAGGATAGGATGGCCCTGACTATGGCCGTGTACATCCAATGCGTTGAATTCTCCACTTTTTCACGAATTTATTTTGTAAGGGTCAAGAGCCTCTGAAACCTTTTTTAGTTGCTCATCGATATTCTTACTCCAGGTTAGTGGCCGATCTAGGACAATACCCAAGTATTTAGCGTTATCTTTAAGGATACGACCGCCCAGTGTAGGAAGTATCTAATTATATTACATGTATCTACCAATATAAACACATCAATGCATAATATGTTATAGCTAAAGTTAATTGTTTTTTTTAGCTTGATGATGAATTATACCAAAAGTGGGGCAAATGTAGTTCAGATTTTGATATTCCCAACAAACGAAGATCGGATGCAGATTAATGAAAATTTAAAGAGTAGAATTTTTGTATGTAATAAATTGAGAAAATGTAAATCTTAATAAATTTTAAATTTTACTCAAGCACTTGATCCAATTGTTATTTTTACAGATTCTCTTCATTTTTTGCTTGACCCCCAATAGAGGAATAGTCTTTATTTAATTCTCGAATTTCGTTCTAAATTGTCTCCATGTGTTTCTTGAACGACCGACAGATCTCTCCGATCTCTTTTTTGAATTCCAATACAGGGCTTGCTTGTATAGTAGATGTTTTACTCTATTATTTTAATAATAAAGTATTGTTATCGACTTTTAAAAAAAAAAATTTGCTATCCTGAAAATTTTTTTTTATACGTCTTATGACTAATAAACACCAAAAAAGCAAAAAAAATTTCAGTCCGTCTGTGCGCCGTCCGCCGTACGCAAACTCGTTTGAGGAATTATAGTTGCCAAACCCTATGAGCAATTAAATTGATTTTTTTTTTGTGAATAGACATGGTGGATCCCTTGAAGTGACATATTTTTGAGTGGTGAGGGTGTGAGGGGGAAGGTGGGGAAAGCATTTTAAACGAAAAATTTTGGTTTCTAGATCTCAGCAACCGCTTATGGTAGGACGTTGAAACTTGGAATTTCTATAGAGCTTTGATAGTGGACCCATTTGCAAAAAAACTGCTGATATGGGTGGAGGGGTGTGGGAGTGGAAGGGGGAGCAATGCGTCCGAAACGCAAAAAAGTCGAGATCGACACATTCTAAAATCTATATCTCCTAAACCGTTAATAGCAAGCAATTAAAACTTAACAAATATCTGTAGTTATACTAGGAGAGTAGATTGAAACAAAATTGTTTGGTGGGGATAGTGGCGTACTGAGCTTTAAGCTCAGTACGGACCTCGATGAAAATTTTCATTCGCAAATTTACTATATATCTCTCCCATCTCCACAATGAAAAAATCGTTGTGTAGAATAATGTGGAGTAGTAAACAACTGATCTTCTGTTTGACTTTAACAATTATCAAAGTGACGGTTTTTTGAAAATGTAGTAACATAGACGTTAATATATGGGCCCTTTTCCAACATAAAAATTAAATTGAAATCACAAGACACATTTTAAAATACAAGCACAACTCAAAATATCCACTTCCGACTTCAAAAATATCCACTTCCGGCAAAACACACTCTTTAGTCGGTTTGAAAAAAGAAACTGACAAATAAATTCGAACGAATGACATAAGATGTCAAAATTTTCATCTCGGCAATGAAAAATTAAATAGCGGCACATTTAATTGGACGAAAAAATATGGTCTCCATGCTTTCTGCGCAGTCTGGTGGTGAATACGTGAACTGTCAGAACGAATGAAAATTTTCATTCGAACTCCGTACCGCAAATAAAAACCCAACGCAAAAATTTGCGATGAAAATTTTCATCCGTTTTTTTTACATGCATTTAGTAGGGGAATGAAAATTTTCATCGAGGTCCGTATTAGGCTTTAATCATGAACTAAGAAGGTAAGGACAGGTAAGCAAAACTTTTTCTAAACTATTATATCAATATTTCTACGCGACGTCGATAGACGCAAGGCGTCTATGCTGATGTTACGTGCTATTATACTAGTTTAAATAAAACAGATAACTCGTCCAAATAATAAGCTTCATATTTCATGATTCAGACGCCAAAGCCCAAATAGAGATAATTATGCAAAACTTACTAAATCTTGGCAAATGTCATCCAAGTTTCCATGGTAATCACATATAAAAAGTTCTTTTACTATAATAATTTTGTCCTTTTAATTTCATAAATAATTTTAGTTCTCCTCTCCCTCGATTTTGTGATCTGTTTAAGAACAAGCCAAACTAAGCCAAGGCACCAACCAAAATTGACTTGGGATGAAAATTGCATATTCCTGACGGCCATAAAGCAAACTATTCGTATACGTCCCAAATGTTTTTTAGACGAAATCTCAAACAGAAAAATATGTAAGATTCAATGAAAAAATTGATTACTTCAAACATTTTTTTATGTAAAAAAGTGAACGTATAAATAGTAAATTAAATTGTAAAAAGAAATATTTGAGTGAAGAAAAATCATGACTTTTTATAAGATTTTGAATTATTTACGTAGGTACATTTAAATAAAATTATCGTAACTTATACCATCAACATTTGTGCTTAAAGTTTTTATTGTATTTATTTTCTGACATTTACATTCTCTTGATATTTTAGAATATTAGTTTGTTTAATTTTCAATTATATTCATTTCAATTTGTAAATTTATTTACCTTATGTTAATAAATTAATTACGAATAATACAATAGACAACATTTAATAATATCTGCTATCAAATTAGTCGCTGAGCAAATGAAGATAAATTGACTATAACAGATTTTTAAATACAAAATAAAATATTCAAGTATGTTCAGTTATTCCTTTAATAATTTAAAAAATGCGAATGTTTCTGAGATGTACAGTATATGAAAATATAATCATGTAGGTGGAGATACAGGGGCCTTATTACTGAATACGATACGATCAAAATCAATCGTAAATTCCTAAATTCGGCATACTGAAATATAGAATTTACGATTGATTTTGATCGTATCGTATTCAGTTATAAGGCCCCTGAAGATCCGGGCGGCTTGTCAAAATTTTCAGCAAGACGCTACACCAAAGCGAAATGTTGTGGCAGCCAAGCCGCAAACAAGGGCTTACAATCGGCTACCACCAACTCTAAACTCGTTGAACAGTGCCGAGATGAGCTAATCTAGTTAGGAAGTCGAGTCAACTTTACTCTGCTTTGAGTTCCAGGTCACAGTAAGATAGGGAATAACGAGCGGGCAGACGACTCTTGTGTAACCGGATCAGTTCCCACTAGGAACTGTTAAGTGCCGAATATCATCCCACTTTCATATAATCACGAACTCCAGATGTACAGGATTGACCAACTGCGTCATAGCTAGGAAGATATGGCCATCCTACTGCCGGAGCAGAACAGACGAACTCTTGAGTAGAAGCATTGTAGACATCTCCAGAGTCACGGTGGTCAATGCGGGTCCGTGGCCAATCGGCAATCTCGCGGCCAGACTGGGTATTCCCTTTAACGCCAATTGCTGCAGTTGTGGGGATGCAAATAAGAGTGAAACTGTTGTTCCCCTTCCTTGCGCCCTAGCTAGAGCCAAAATTCGTGTATTAGGCATACGTTTCTTTGATAGCCTTGATAAGATCTCGAAAAATAAGTTTGGAGAACTGATTATCTTTTTAAACACCCCCGGGTGGATATGATAATCCATCCCAGTCCAAGGTATCTGTAAAACTCTGTATCTACTTCAAAACGGCGCTAATTTTCAATTTGGGTCCTGTCTTCGATTGACGGGCGACCACGTAAACCAATCAACCAACCACAACATGAACTAATGTACACCCATCAACCTGTCCTATATCGTGACCTAAAGTTAAAACCAAATGCTTACACCGACAGAGGCCTAAAATTCGGCTGGGTCATTAATCATTAATATATAAACATTTTCTACGAGATTTAAATGTGATGATTGAGATGGTCAAATCAGTATGTTAACGTCCTAACAAGAACGCGCAATAATACACTATCCGTCACCCTACAAGCGCCACCCAAAAATCTTAAGCACCGTACCGTAACCCCCGGAATACTAACACAAGCCGTGAAGCAGAAAGTTGTGAATGTGTGCTAGCCGACCGGACAGTTGTGTACATCTGTCAGATTTTGGTGCTAAATAATTATTCGCCGGAGCAAAGTGTTCCAATTAGCATTGCTAAAATTCGGTTTCCTACTTAACTAAACATCAAAAGGTGAGTAAATTTGAATACAGTAAGTCCAAGTTATACAAATTATGTGCAAAATGTTTATTTTACAGGAATTTTGCGACTAGGAGGAAAGGAAATTCATGTCGATGGACATCACAGAAATTGACCTCGATATGACAACAAACTCGGTAATTTAAAGTAAATTTTTTATGATTAGATAAATTGCTTTTAATTTTAGGATAGTGCCCAGAATCATCAGCGCGAAAAGAAACGACGTTAGACAAAAGGATGTTCCGATATCGGCGCCGCTGGTTAAATCGCCAGGGGCCTTATTACTGAATACGATACGGTCAAAATCAATCGTAAATTCTAAATTCGGTATTACTGAATACGATATTACGATAAATCGTAAATTTCGGTCGTAAATTTGGCATTTCTGAATACGATTTTTTGACGAATCGTTAAGTTTTGGTTGTGCAATTTTACGTGGGCTGTTGACCGGTCGTACCTTATGTTTTTAGGAAAGAATTGTATTAAAATCTATACGGTCGAAACAAAAAAATGTATGATTGTTATTTTAGTGATAAATTGAACTAGAGGTTGAAAAACTAAAATTTAAAAATGAGTGTAGTGCGCGCTTGCATTTGAATTAAGCATTGATAAGCGAATTAAGGAGATATTCAAAAGACTGCAATAAAAGAGGCTAAAATGAATTGTGCATTTTTAATGTTATTATTTATTATTTAAAATAAAGAATTTAATACATCATTCCGTACAGAAATAGCACTTGTGTGGTCAATTTCTCCATTTTTGTTATCAGATAACAAAACCTCAATGGTAGCGTCTTCCTGTATGTTTTCTACCGAAAATCACCGACAAATGTTATGTAGCGCACAGCACACATTTATTATTTGGGATGTTTTCTTTGGACTATAATGCAACTCTCGAGCTTGCAGTAAGCATCTGAACCGAGCTTGAAAGTGTTCCAATTAATTATTTTTTAAAATTAATTCTTAATATAAACAAACTAACGACATAAGCACGAACAACCGTTTACGTCATTTATTGTTTCGTATAGTGTGAAGTTAGGTACGATACACTTTTGACCGTAAAATTCACACACTTTTGATGGCAGCACTGTTTGGCCCTTACGGTCGTATTCAGTAATACCAAAGTAAAATCGTATCGTACATTCGAATCGAAAATATTTTTGATCGTATCGTATTCAGTAATAAGGCCCCAGGTAGTACAAGTAGCTGGTTAAGTGTTGGCGAGGAAAGTGATGTCGATGTTGGTGATGATGACGGTGATGCTGCTGCTTCGACCGGAAGACGGTCACAAGCGATGGCCGCACAAGTTATACGCGGCGCGTTTCTTGATGCTGCCAATTCACTTTTCGACCGGTGTACCGCTAACCGATCGGAATCTGATCATGCAACAATTGGCCGCCAAATATCTACCGGAATGGCAACGCAATCTTGTTAGCCGGGCCGCTAACGAGGTCGTCCGGCAAAGATCGCTGCTCAACGACGAGCCGCAACCGATCGATTCGGCCGGTGCTGCTACTGATACCGCTAATGGTAGCAACGACGAGCCACCGGTAGTCAATTTAATTCCAACCGCCGATCTCGGTAATTGCATTGAATTACATTCGACGATGGTAATGTTATCGACGACATTCCGATCGCTCAATCGCCAGAAGAGAAAGATCTTCTGTTGGCTTTTCGTCAACGAAAGAAAATGTGTAGTGGTTCATGGAAACATCCAAAATAAATTAACGAAGACTACGAATTTGTTATTTGTATTTTCAAGTTATTCCTTTCCAATAAATTGAAGTATGTCTTAAGAAGATGTTGTTTTTTTATTTGGCTAGGGTGTGAGTGGACTAGGGGCACCGGATGGTGCGCTATGATCTCCCCAGAGTGAAGCTGTTACCGCCTCTAGAGTGGAGTACTGTAATCTCTAGAGTGGAGCTGTACTCTCCTCTAGAGTGGAGCTGTAATCTCCTCTAGAGTGGAGCGCTGTAATCTCATATATATATCATACATGTCCAGCGAACGTCGTTTTGGGCCTATCTATAAACCGAAATCAGGTCTGATTTTGGTATTATTTAAGTAAGCCTTCCACGAGGACCTGAAGGGATCGCAATGGGCCCGTATGGCACCTAGTGAGCGCGGTGCCCTTCTTAAATCTAACTTAAATCAGGCCTTATAACTTTTCCTACAGGGATCCAGCAAAACATAACAAATTACAGGACAGGCAAAACCATTTATCGGGCAACTTAACAAGCACACAAAAAAGACACGAACACAAAATACGGTAATTGATAAGGTCAACACGGTATCCGACACGAATTCATTGCCCTAATTTTAATTTTACAATATTTAAAATGTGCATCCCACACCAAAAAATGACAGCCATTGTCATTTTTCAATCAGCCGGACGGTCGACTAATGGCTTTGAATGTGTTGAGCACAAGTTCAACCGTACAGAATGAACGCATCAAGCTTGATAACAAAGTCAACATGACAGAGGGGAAATAAAAAGGAGTTTCGAATACATATGATTGATGATTGTATGGAGCTGCACAGAATGGATGCAATAGGTCGCCGCCGCCCGGTACAAAGTTGAAGATATTAAAAAAATAATTGTGACCCTTTGTTATCCAGTGCACCTCTTCTGTGCAGCAACATACAATCACATGCATTTAAACCCGATTTGATTTCTCCTCCGTCACTTTGACAGTATACTTATTAATAACTGGTTTTTCATTTTTGGAAAAAAAAAATTTCAGGTTCTTTTTATTTTTATTTTATATTTTCTGATAACTTCACGTTTTTGTTTATTTTCTTTTTTTTGTTGTTTCTTATTTTTCATATTTTTATTGAAAAAAATTATTTCTACAACCCTTTATACCAGTGCGTATCACTGACTGGAGAGTACTCTTGGGTTTAAGGTATACATATTAATTAGACATTGAGCCCAATGTCAGCATATACATTCCATGAGTATATTGATACGGTAAAATTTTTGAAAGCTCATTGAGCTGTATGACAATATTGTCTCCAGTTCTTTAAGCTGTGAAAATGTACCCTAATGGGGAATTCTTCTCCGATTTTTGAGTTGGAAGGAGTGGCCCATTTTGCATGATGGGATTGAGTCAATTATTATTAACTCAATCACTGCTTGTCATCTCCAGTATATTTATACGTATATATAAATATATCTATAATATAAAAATACAACAGTTTTTTGTTGGGGTCGAATGGAAATCTACACCTGTGAACCGTCCCCTCCCAAATTTTACATGTACATACATTCTCGAGACTGCCGGACAGGTCGAGAGCATTTTTATATTCCCAAAATTTGGCTCGTACATTTGTTATGAACAGTTTAATTTTCGCGGTACGCGGCTAGTATGCAATAAAATTGTTTTTCTAGAGTTTGAAAACCTTTAACCCCACCCCTCGCTGTGCAAACGGCCCAGACGTCTACAGTTCACTGAAAGACTAAAAACTATTTTAACTTAACATATTAGACAGATTACCCGTGTTCAAAGTTTTGGTTTACTATAATATTATAATTTTAAAGTATGTAATTACTCCATACATTTCAATCTCCAAAACATAAGCATTTGATTTTCTTATTTGTAAGTAAAGTAATTGAATTGAATTGAATGATCTTAACAAAAGAAAAGAGTAATTTTTCCGCCAATTATATAAATAGAATTATGTATATTGTTACTCAGCGACTAAAATTTAACAAATAAAAGTAAAATAAAATTATATTCTATCGCCCTTTTTGTACTTATACACGTAAATTACACAAGTGGTTGTAAACATTTAAAAACACTATAATAGAAATATTGTATATTTTTCTTAAACTCTTTTATACACACCTACGATGACTTACAAAACTGTTCACAATTTTCCTTATATATTATAAGTTTTCTTCGAAATGTAGCAGATAATTCTTTCAAGGAAGAATGAGCCAGATAAGAAAAAATGTCGGAAGAAAATTAAGAAAAACAAAAACAAATATTGTTAAAAAGTACACAGTAAAAAATTTCAGAAAAAAAACTATTTTTTGTATAGTAATTTTTACTGTTGGGTCAATGTAATTTAACTATTATAACGTAAATGTAAAGAACTGATGGCCTACCTAGATTACAAACGAACGAATTGGCGAAGATTCCGTAAAATACTTACAGACAGAGCCAATACTTCCAGTCTCGACTTACAGTCCATCACAAGGACCGAAGAAGTCGACCATATGATAGAAACACTCTTAGATGATGTTAGGAACGCAACTAAGACAGCCACCCCTAAGCGGTTTTCAAAAAAGATAATTGAATTTATTGATCCAGCAATAAAACGCATCATTGCAGACAGAAATATTCTGCGAAGACAATGGCAAAGAAACAGAAATCCTGGATAAAAGTCAATAGTAAACGGACTGACTAAAACCATTCAATCCAAACTACTCGCTTATCGCAACAATAAATGGAACAACATGCCCTCCAGCATCGAACCTGGTTCCAACAAAATTTGGAAATTAAATAAAACCTTCAAAAAACGTAAGAATCCAATTCCTCCCCTAAGAGACACAACCAACACTCTGCATTACTCAGATAGAGACAAAGTAGAATTGTCAAGTGACACCTTCTTATCCGCCCACCGAACTGCCGAAAATCTAGGTAATCCTGTTACCGAAAAAACTGTTACAGACGCGGTCGAAACTATTCCTCATCTACAAACTGATTTTACGGGTCAAGATTTATGCTCGCCAAGGGAATTAAGACAAATTCTAAAAAAGTTGAGATCCAAGAAAGCCCCTGGAAAAGACTTGATACCAAATATCATCCTAAAACATATTCCAATAAAGACTAGGTACAATATTCTTGAACTTTATATACAACTCCTGTCTAAAATTGAATTATTTCCCCTCGCAATGGAAAAGTGCCATCGTAATTCCAATCCTCAAGCCGGGTAAAGATCCTTCCCAACCTTCCAACTATAGACCAATCAGCTTGCTTCCGGCACTAAGCAAAATATTCGAAAAAATAATCTTAAATAGAATTCATAAAGTTCTAAGCAACTCCCCCATAATACCGGACTTCCAATTTGGATTTAGGCCAGGCTTCTCAACGACGCATCAATTATACAGAGTTGTTTCACTAGCTAAAAGATCTTTAGATAGGAAAAAATCATTAGGAATGATAGCTTTAGACATAGAAAAGGCATTTGACACAGTCTGGCACGAAGGACTCATATTTAAATTAATGAAATTCTCTTTTCCAACATTTTTAATTAAAATCATACGACCCTTTCTTTCTGAGCGAACCTTCTCAGTAAAAATGAAGACTCATCTATCTACTGACCGATTATTACCGGCTGGAGTACCCCAGGAATCTTGCCTCAGTCCGGTTCTCTATAACATATATACCGCAGACATTCCAGTGCCACCACATTGTGAACTCTCAGTTTTTGCCGACGATTCGGGATTACTTACAGAATCTACAAATCCTGATACTGTTATCAAAAATCTTGAAAACGGCCTACATATCTTAAACTCATTCTATCATAAATGGAAAATCAAAATAAACCCCAGTAAAACGCAACTTATTTATTTCTCGCGGAAAAGAAGACGTCGAAAACTCCCTAGCAGACCACTGGTCCTAAATGGAGTGCCCATAGAATGGTCAAACTCAATCACCTATTTAGGTCTTGTTCTAGATAGAAAATTAACCTTCCAAACTCACATAGAAAATTCTTGCGAAAAGTTAACTCGTAGTATCCATGCACTCTATCCTTTAATAAATCGTAAAAGTAAACTGTCGGGCTACAACAAACTCCTAATTTTTAAAATGGTCATGCAATATGGAATATATGTGCAGCCTGCCATAAAAACAAACTACAAATTAGACAAAATAAATGTTTGAAAGTGGTTCTTAACAAACCATATTATTACTCGACCTTCCGACTGCATAATGAAGCCAAAGTTTCTAAAATTAGCGAATTAGCTAGTAAAATTTCAAATTCCTTTATCAACAAATGTAGGAACAATACAAATCCTCTCATTAACGCACTGATTAGCACCCCTCTATAAGGAATAGAGTATGAACATTATTAGCTTTAAGTTAGCCTTAAGTTAGCTTTAAGTAGGTTAATTAATTATTAATCGTAGAAGGTTTTTGTCGAAATTTTTCCTTAAGTATAAATTATAGTTAAATCATACAACTTTTAAAATTGCTGCATGCCACCAACTATACTAAAGCTGTAAAGATATTGAATCATGTCTAATCACTTAAGTAATTTATTGTATCTAATCAAAAATTTTACCGATGAAATAAATGATGATGATGATGATGAAAGAACTGATATGCTTATTTGCTATAAAATGTGTAAATTATGTAATTTCTGTAAAAATTACATAAAAGTAAGTAAGTTGAAATGACGTCGGGCCGAACTCAATGGCGTTGTGTAGTTTCATACATATTATTATGTACTAACTCTAATTCCAAGTAAAGTTGCTTCATGGTGTTCTTATTTGTGAAAATAAAAGCAAGTTCATCGCCGTGCTGTTGACGACGGTAGAAGTCAGTTTGTGGTATAGGTCGGTTTGTGCTAGTGCTTTGTCGGTAAGTTGAGTCCATTATAATGATTTTATGCGATATGTGCTTAATTGAATTTCAAAATGTGTCGTTTTATAATAAGCACCAAGCGCTTCATCGGCAATTGTATAAATGTTACCAAAATGATATCCGAGAGACATCAGTTGCTTCAGTCTTCCATAGAAAATGATCGATTTGCTCCAGAAGTAATTTGTGATTGTCCTACAATTTTGTATAAAGGAATGTTCGATGAAATCTTTCACACTAATTTCTATTTTGTTTCAAAAAGCTTTACGATTCGCAATAAGTCATATAAATTTAACGACTGTGTAATTATTGACATTAATGAACATTTTCATTTAAGAGTATTACAAATAGAATCAATATTTTCAATCAAAGAAAAATTATTAAGTTCCGCATTTTTACGGAAAAGTTGGAATAATGATTTTAAATTATAAAATTGGACTTCATGAATTAACGACATATTTTGAAAAGTATGAGCACATCTCCTATAAAACAATTAAATGTAAATATACTTGCCGACTATATAAGTACAAAGCAAACTCATATCTCTCACAAGCAAACTTTGTTTAAAATGGAGCAGAAGCGTCTTTTTAAAATCTGCGATTTTTCAAGAATGCTTAAAAAAAATTTTTTATGTGAAGCTAACATCGAAACTATTCTTGATCGTGGTAAGTTACTAGATTATCAAATTTATTACATTATATAAATTAGCAATCGCTATGAATTTTAGCCAACAAATCTTGCATATATGGAGAAAGACTTGTGTTAGCTTCTGATGGAAGCTCAATAGAAGAAGATGAAGTTTTGAATTTTTTGTCCCAAGACCTTATAATGGTGCTTGGTGCGTTTCAATCGTGGGAAGGAGAGACAGATTCACAACGTTTTGATTTGCCGCAGAACATGATATTGGAAAGCCCGTATTGAATAATTTAATATTTATTTGTTATTATATTAACTTCTTTCTATTTAACAGCAAGCACAAGCACAACTATTTTATCACTAGAATCTGATCCAACAATACTCTCCATCTCAAGTGAAGTTCTATCTTCGGCCGACGAAAATAGCACGATCCTGAACGAGTCAGATGGACTATTGACATCTTTTACAATTCCGTGGAATAAATTTCCAAAACACATTATGGACAAATGTGAAGCTGGAGCAAAGCTCGGTATTCACAGCAACGCTTTTTTTCAATAGTGAGTCACATAGTGAAAACTCTCGAGGCCAGAAAAAAAACATCAATGCAATGGCTAAGGTCCTAAACTTCATTTGCCCGAAGGCGATTGAATGCAAGACATCGGAGCAGTTATATACGAAGTTCATGGATGGGCTAGAGTCTTATAGACGTAGAGAAGTGGGCTTGAAGGCGATATCACGCGGAGAAAGTGACTATCGAGAGCCAAACAAAATACGGCGGGAACACACCTAATAGGCGCTGTTACAATTGTCAGGAAGAAGGCACTCATATCAGCAAGGACTGTCCGAAGCCTCGATTCGAACGGTGTTGGCAGTGCGGTCAAGGCGGACAAATGTCAAGAGATTGTTCGAAGCATAGACTGGAGGGAGTACAGGTGAGACTTAACAAATCCTGAATATTCTATCTTTAGGCAACGAGGAAGTACGTGTGTACTTGAATACAGGTAGTGAGCAGAATTGACTGGACCGCACACTGGTGAGTGAAAATATTACTTAGGGCCGGTTTCACAGTGCGAACTTAAGCTTAGGTTCAGTTGAACCTGAGCCGGTAACTTAAGGTTTAGTTCAAGTCAATACTGTTTCACAGTCAAAGTTTAAGTATTGTTTAACAGAACCCTGCTTAATGAATTGTGTAGACAACTGTTGTGACGGTTATGTCATAATATTATTAAAATTGTATTATTAAAATTTTTCAAAATATCATTAAAATAAAATATAAAGCATTACAATTACAATGACGGATACAAAAAGAAGTCAAAATTTTATGGCTTCTGAGGTGAACATTCTCGTGAGTCTTGTGTTGAAATATAAAAATGTGATAGAGAATTAAAAATCGTGTAAAGTTAGTATTCAAAAAAAAATATTGCGTGGAAAAACATTAAAAGTGATTTTAACGCGAAATCTGGTAGTGTTTTCAGAAACGCAGAAGTTTTAAAAAAGAAATACACAAATATAAAGAGGAGAACCAAACACAACTTGGCTGAGGAGAGACAGCAAATCTATGCTACTGACGGAGGCCCATCGAAGCCTTCACAAAGCATTTCCTCTGATGTGCACTCCATGATGCTGGAGATTACTAGACCTACTCAGGCTCAGATAGGAGAACTCTGTGAGTCAATATGTGACTCGAATATTTTGAACGGTAATTATAATAAATAAATACTTAGCTGGTAACATCTAAATAATGTTATAATTTGTCCCGAAACTTTTAGACGAAACTGGACGAAGTCGAGATTTTGGAGGCCACCGGTAATGATGCAACCGAAGAACAACAACCCACCCAAAAATCAGGAAACGAGGAAGAAAATGGAAAAAATTATGCTGACAATAATCAAACTCAAGTTACTGAACGTAAAGGTAATTCATATAAAGAAAGCAGCTTGGCAAATGCTTACAAATTTTTTTATTTAACCTTCAGACAGATGTGTTATCCGGACGAAGAAATCAAATGTCTTAAAAATAAATAAAAAGATTTTGTACTCCGATAAATGGCAAAATCTAGCAGATAGGAAGCTTCGACTTGTAGATCTACAAATAAAGAAAACGGAATTCGTGATCAAATATTTAACGGAGAGATACGAAACCGAAAAAATAAGTCAAGCTGAAAAACATGTTCTAGAATGCAGAATTTTGGAAAAAGTTTTATTTAAAAATAAATATGCTATTATGAATTCTTCAATAAATATTTCATAACATTCTTCATCACTTTGATACTGATATCTTCTAGAGCACTGTCCATTATGGACATGAACGAAAGCTTGCGAAAAGTACCTGTAAGCTATCACAACACAACAACAGCCAACACGGAAATTACATTTGCCATTTTACACTTCGCCTATTTAAATTTCGAACTCAAACTTAAGCTCTCATATTCACTGGCTTAAGTTGAGTAGCGTTTTGAACTCTGCTCAAGCCTTAACCCGTAAGTCACAACGGCAACGCAAGCCGTCGAAGCCTAGGTGTCAAAAAGTTGAGCACAGTGCATTTCCACTGCGGTAGTCACAACGAACATACACCAAAGCATCACAACGCAATCATCAAGAAATGTTCGCCAACTTTGAACTTTTTCGTTGCCCATAGTTAACCTCAAAATCGAGAAGTGACTTTTTTCATCTTAACACCATCGAATGGTTACTTGATCTGACCGGAGTGAACTAAAATTAGTTTAAAAAGCGTTTTTAGTTTTTCGCTGCGTCGTATGCACGAATACGAACGCTTTTTGGAAAATTTGAAATTTATTTAAAACTCAAACTAACGCAGAGAGTGAATAGTTATGTGACTTGATGTTTTACTGAGTGCGTAAGGCTGCGCCGTGCTGCCTGATTCTACTTTGTATGTGACTCAAGCATAAATCACTACTGTGAAATAGTGATGTTGTAAAACAGTACTTTAAAACACTAATGTGAAAAAGTGATGCTGTTCTTAAACTGTTATCTGGCAACGTTTTGTCTAGAACTAAACGCCGCCTCATTCCACTGTGTCTTTAAACGCACTTGTTTATGATATCTAGTGGATTTGCATAAATATACGATGAAGTCAAACGATACACATTGCTCACTACATAGACATCTAATTCGCATATAGTACTTATATAATTCGACATGGACTGTGGACAGTTCGTAATATTTCAACAGTTCTCATCAGTTGAATTATTGAATTTTCCTGAATGGATATCTGTTAAGACTTTACTCCAAGTCATGGCTGCTAAAACATCTTTTGATTTGGGTGCAAATAACTCAAAAGTATTCGAACAGTTCGGTTTCATAAAAAGATATTGTACGGATGAGAAAATGTTAGAATGGAATGCAAACAAAATATCAGTAGAAAGCCGCTGGGTTGACATTTTTAAACATACGGAACATCGACAAGTGCCGTTTGAAGAATTTTCTCACATCATCGAGTTTATCCTGTGTTTTCCTGGTACATCATCTCCAGTTGAGCGTGTTTTCGCGAAAGCCTAAAAGATTTGGACTCTAGAGAAGTCTTTCTCCAACCATCAACACTTAAGTCGCTACTGCTCGTGAAAAATAATTTGGAATATGATTGCTGTGTTGAAGCAAATTGCATCTCAAGAGAAATATGACTTTAAAAAAGCAAAACCATTTACTGGAGCTAGCCCAGGTGCTACGTCTATTGATTCATTTTTTGAAGAATAATAATGTGTATTTCCATATACTATGTCATCATTTGAAATAAACGGTTTTCTAATGAAAAAATTGAGTTTTTAAGATACTCCTTTTATATGCTCTTTTTTCCACTATTATACTCCTAAATACTCCTTTTTCGAGAGGTAAAAATTTCAATATACTCCATTTTGTCGAAAATGAGTTGGTAGCATTAATTATACCTATAGTTTATTTTCATTAGATTGTACTATAGTTTATAGTACCATATACTTAATATGTATTCAGTAGTGTGTTTGATTAATCAGTACTCGAACAAGTAAATATGTAAATAAGTAAAAAGTCTGACTTCAGTATTTCATCTAGAGTATTATATGATTGATTACTGCCTATCGTGGCATCAGTTTGTACTATAGTTTTTATTTAAATCGCATCCCAGCGAATGGTGAATGAATTTTTTACTTTTAAGAATAATTGAATTTTAAATGAAAAATTTACAAGGCGCATTTAAAGCTTCATTTTTTATACGAACCACCTGAATAATTTCCGCAATAGTAATATTGCAGAACTTTTAACGAATTACCTAAGAATCGCAATTGTGAACACCCAGGTGATTCGTTAGATGATTTACTTGCGATACTTTTAGATGATTTACTTCCCATACTTTTGACCATGACTATAACTTCATGACTGTAATTTTAGATTATTGCGCTTTTTTACCACTTAAGCTACTGAGGCATTTATTGATTTATAATATTATACAGTAAAGATTATAACCAATTACAAAAAAAAAGGATATCTGCGTACATTATTATTTTTTACGACCGCCATTTAGTTTCCACTGAATGTTGTGAACAGTTTTGTGACGAGTCATTGTACAGAAAACATTTTTTTTTATTTCATTTTTAGAAAAACATTTAACAACATTTATGTATTATATTTTTAATCTTAATCACACAATTATAATTAAAGTTGTGTTTTTTTTATATAAATAGAAAATGCCGAAGAAAAAAAAAATAGTTGCAGTGTGAAAATTAGAGAAAATATATAATGGAGCATTAAAAAGATTAAATTATAAGTAGATTTCTTTTAAGAGCATTGCATTAGTGATTTGCTAAACATTTCTTAAAATAAGATCATTGAGCATTGAAAAATTCAGATTAGTGCCAATTTAGAATTTTTTAAGGATTCACATTAGAGTTTAATTTCAGTCACATTTATTACGATTAAATCTTATCACTTAAATTTTATTACGTTTATTTACTTTGGTAGTTTCCGATTATGAATTAAAGTTTTTTTTTTTATTAATATATAAATTTTTAATGTGGACATTTTGACATGAAATTTCTCTTAAAATTAAATATGTACGTTGAAATAATTGAAAAAAAAAAAAAATAGTTCGATTGAAGCGAATATTGATTAGAAATTGTGGTTGTTTCATTTAAAAGATAAACTCTTAAAGCGTTCCCAGTTGCTCGGTCAGATGCGTTCGCTCGCCGGTAGCATTTTTTTAACCGATATTTTAAAAAAAAATTCTGGTTACAACATCTACCTTCGCAGACACAGGCGATTCTTACGGTGTCCACTGGCCCCCTCGATGAGTTGAGTGAGATTCCCGACAGGATAGCTATCGCGATGAATCACTCATAGATTGCTAGTACTTCCGTCACCTCATCGACAAACATGCAGTTGTTTGGTTTCGAAGCATTTCAAAAGCAAAATGCTGCGTTAGTGAGCACTGTCGGCGATCTCTCTCAGGTTACTAGGCAGAGTCGAAACTCTTCAGCCATAGGTCAAGTTTTGAAGGGACCTTCCACAAAACCATCTGTCAGCCTCGCACGAGAACCCTCGGGTTTCAGCATTACTTAACAAACACCAAAACATTTACACTCAAGCACAGAAAATGCACTGAAGATGCATACGGTCCGACATTTCATTACCACGAAAGGGCGGCCGACATTTTGCAAACCACAACGTTATTCGCCTAATCGTTTATCGATTGCAAAGGCTGAGTTTGGCAAAATGGTGGATCGCGGCATCTGGAGACTATCAGATATTCATTGGGCTTCATCAATTCATATGGCCCGAAAAAAGGATGAAAGTTGCCGACCTTGCGGGTATTAGGGACTGTTCAACGCGCAAAAAGTCCCTGATAAATATCCGATCCCGCATATATAGGACTTCGCTCAACAACTAGATGGCTGTTCTGTATTTTCAACGGTCGATTTGGAACGTGTATATCACCAGATAACTCTGAACGAGGATGGCGTTCCAGAAAAGGCGATCACTACACCTTTCGGACTGTATGAGTTCGTACAAATGACTTTTGGATTGCGCAATGCTGCACAAACCTTTAAAAAGTTCATCTTTTAAATTTTGAGGGATCTAGATTTTTGTTTTGATTGGCGACACCTTGATAGCTGATAGCCTCAACATTAGAAGAGAAGCATTTCGTTCACCTCGACACTCTTTTTCATCGTCTTGACTACGGTTTCGTGATCGATTTTGCGAATGCCACTTCGTTAAGAATCAGGTTGATTTTTTGGGACATTCCATTGACTCGAGTGGTGTTCGTCCAATCGCTTCTAAAGTCGAAGCAATTATCTCCTATTCGCAACCAACTACTGTTCACGAGATGAGACGTTTTCTCGGTATGATCAACTTTTACAGAAGATTCATACCTCATGCTCATCTCAGTACATTTTGGATAAGTTTACTGAGGCTAGTAATAAAAAAGGGATAAGACGGAACTTAAATGGAGTCGTGATTCATTAGAAGTATTCGACTGTTGTAAAAAGCAGTTAGCACAGGCTTCGATCCTTGCTTTTCCGTCTTCCAAGGCAGCACTTTCGCTTGTGATTGACGCTTCTGATACATCGATCGGAGCTATGTTGCAGCAAAGTTTCGGGTGCCTCGCAGCCTTTGGCATTCTTTTTTTCAAGTTCATGCAGGAAGGCAGAACTTTCACTCTTTTCACCGACCACAAACCTCTAATCTTTGCTTTCAGACAAAATTCTGAAAAAGAATCTCCACGTCAGCTTAGACATCTGGATCTCATCGGTCAGTTCACAACGGATATTCGACACATATCTGGCGCCGACAATGTTGTCGCTGATGCATTATATCGTATAGATAAGCTTGTGGTTCCATCAACTGTGGATTACGTTCAGATAGCGAATGCACAACTAGTCGATGATGAATTAACTACCGTTAAAAAGCTAACGAGCCTTAAAACATTAACATTGAGAACTCATCCCAGCAACTTTGGTGTGACGCTTCGCAAAGTACTTCGCGACCTTACATACCTGCGACGTTGCGTAGGAAGATTTTCAATGTGGTTCATGGAACGGTTCATCCAGGTGCTAAAGCCATAACTAGGTTGCTAGCTCGGAAGTTCATCTGGCCATCCAGCAAAGATTCACACAGATGGTGCAGGGAATGCCCAGCCTATGGTGAGGTTAAAATTTCACGTCATGTGAAAAGCCCTCTCGGTAAGTTAGAGCCAGTAACTGAAAAATTCAACACACATATTGGTTTGGTTGGTTCACTTCCTACATCGGAAGGTTTTAATTATTTTATCGTTTATTATCGTTAATATGGGATAATTTCTCGGGTACGTAGTGGTATGTAAGTTCCAAACAGTATGTTAGTGAGCTCAAAGAGCTACTGGATACGTCGTCAAGCCTCCGGTTTTGTATAAAGCTCTTTCAAGCCATAGATATGAGACTAAACAGGGTAGTTTTTGTTTTAGCGCGTGAGTGAGTGAGACAAAACAGGGTTTTTATTCTTTCAACGGTGAACAAAAGCATCGAAAGCCTAAGTCAGTGCGGGACGTTAAACCGTTAAACATCTCCTCAGTCGTACAGATGGATTCTCCCGGAACTCTGGTTAGGTATTGTGATGGAAGGCAAATAAGTTAATTTATTGTGTGAATGGTACGACGGCCGCTTCCAACTTAATCGCTGCTTGTCACGAACAAGACATCAAAGAGGAGTTGCCTGATAAGTCTAGATACATATCTCTAATTAAAAGTTTTTTCCATTTTGAAATGAAACAATCTACAACTTCAATAATTTCTACAATGCGAACGGCTTACATTGTCACAAACAAAGTGTTTTATGTTTGAGTGCAACTACATCTTAAATTATGAAGTCACAAAAAAAACTCGTGTGGGTCTCAAAATATGGCGTACATCCTTTAAAAGGGTTCCAAACTATATGTGTACCACTTAATATCAATTACGTGCAGATTCGATATAAATATCCTAACAAAATGTTCATCTAAAAAGTGTTTTATGCAATAGTTTTCTTACGCATTAAGTCCTCTGTTCAGTCGATTGTTCATTTCATTGTTTTAGCTGCTTTTTTTTATAAATAGAAGCACTAGCTTTCTGCAAACTAACAATGTTTTTAAGCTGCCATATTTTTTTTTATAGTTCACTAAACATTGTTATTATTATTATTGTTTTTGTTTCATTTTTTAAATGTTCTTCTCTTCTACTACGAATGTTCTTGGTCCATATTTGTTTAAGTGGTTGTTCCACGAAAATTGTTTTATAAACGAAAAAAAAAAACTTCAAACCAGTTGAAGAATGTGTGTGTTATTAAGTTGTGTAATAGAATTTGTGTGATAGGTACATTAAATTTAGTAGGTATTTAGTCATTCGATCGAACTTTACGTAGCGAGCCGCGATTGAACCTGCAAATCGAATCCAACAGGACAGAACGTTCACAGTCAGGCTCTTCAATTGATGTGCTTATTCCAGTAACAACTTTTGCGGGCAATGTATGAAGTGGTGGCGGTATCGGTGGAGGTAACGGAGATGCTGTTAAAACCAATAGCAATCAATGCTGATGTTTTTTTCTGAATATTTTTTTTACGGGGTTTTCAATGTAAACTTACCACTGTTTACTGATGAGGGTGCCGGTGTTGTCTCAGTTGAAGCATTAACACTTAGAACACTATCCGTTCGATTTATTGAAGATGAACTAAGCGAAATCGGTCCATTTTGTAGCTGAAGGGACGATTGCTGACGAAGTTTCGATTGTTTGTGTTCCAATTTCTGTAAAAGAATATTCAATAATTTCAATCATATCTTTTATGTACGAACCTAACTCACAGCTTTTTGCTTGAATTTCTTTTTCTCTTCTTCAGAGCTCATCATTTCCTGTACTCTAACGAGTCTTTTCTGATTTTTTACCTTGGAAAAAAATTAAATCAATAAAAACATACGCTACAAACTTTCTACACTTACCGATTTCTGTTCATCCCTTAATCGTGTTTCATTCTTTTGCATTGCAATTCGTATTTGCTCTTTGGCATTTATGGATAGCTTAAAATGTGGCTTATTGTTCGCACTATCTTGCGAAATGAGAGTTTCATTGAGACTAGAAGCGTACTCTTCAAAGAATCGGTGTTGAGCGAGTTGATCCAAATTTGGCAGACCCGTTTTGCATGCTTCTTTCGATAAAATCATTTCTAATAAATTTCCTATACAAAAAAAAATGCCATGTCAATTTAAAATACGGAAATCAGATTTTCTTAGTGAAATTACGTACTTAAAACATCGGGACAATCGGCTATTTGTCGCGTTACAGACTCCTGTAACGGATAACCCATGCTCATTTCGAACAACACATGTCCGAAGCAGTAAACATCGATAGTTTCGGCTGAGTGAATTTTACTATGTTGCACGAAAAATGGACGATAGAATGCCGGTACGCCTAGCACGAAATTTTCAATGTCCAAAAGTCGTACGGTGTCGTCAATGATCACAACATTACCGGAATGTAAATGACCTGTTTGTAAAGTCAAATTACAATAATATAGCGTACAATTAATTTTCTAATTACCATATGGCATTCCTTTCGAGTGTAAAAATCTTAAAGCCTCCAGAATTTGTCGTCCGTAGATTGCAACTTGCCTTAGTGATAATGCCGTCCGGCCTTTTGGATTTCCATACTTACTTAGAAATGGTTTCTTTGGTGTCGACATGCATAAAATATCTTTAAGACTGCCTTGCTGATGAAATCTGTATAAACAAAATGTTCATGCATCATTTCATAAGCGAAAAATCAAATTATTAAAATTACTTTCGTACTACTAACGTTCCATTCTCGTTAGAAGCGATATACTGAACGGGTTCAATATACGGATGCTGTAAGCCGGCTAAACTTTTAAAAATGCTATGAATTTCTTTGTCGTCAATATACTTGTCGGGACCATAATCAGTCCACGAAAGCACGAATTCGATTTGATTTGAGCTTGAATCTGCTCCTCCATTGGTATGTTGTTTATTTTGTGATTGTGAACTTGATTTGCTCAAATGTTTGCCACCTGATTGTCCTTGCGATTTCGGTAGAACTTTAAAATAGTGTTTTCGTAAACGCCATCCAATTAAGCCCATTGTTTGGCCTATTATGTAGAGTCCTTCGGTTCGGAGGCACAATGATGCATTTTGTAATGCTTGGTCTGCAAAAAGGGAATTTATCAAATTTAAGATGAAAGAAAAAAAAACAGTTGATTAAGACTATAAACAGCTTGTGGTTCTACGTTGGACGTAAGTAAATAAACCAACGTTTTATCCAAGCTTAATCAGATATTTATTAGAAACAGAATGTAAATATCAGCAATATAAAAACAATCTGTTCAGATTGGTTTTAACGTGAGATGATTACAAAGCAACTCCATTTGCATACAAATTACACAGAATTTATGAGCGTCATAAACAACCTTATTGATTTTAGTCACTCCATGTTCATTAGAGCAATTATGGTAATAGCTGCAAATTGATATGAGATTAAATCACCGTGTACACTCTGTAAGGGGTTATTCGTTTATCCCACTAGCAAAATGATACTGGAAACAGTAGCAAGGACTTTTGAGGAGGACAGTTGCTCTATGTACGATATGAGACATCGGCAGAAATAGGGATTGAAGAGAAAAGTTATATTGTATTGAGATTTCAAATGTTTGTTTTTCATTTTCGTTTGTTACATGGTAGATTTCAACAAGTATAGTTGGAAGGAAGAAATTTTCGTGACCTAGTCCGATCTTAGGGATATTTTAATACACATTCGGAAATTGGGTACGGGCTCCTTCGATAATATTTTTCCGCTTGGATTCGGGACATTACGGTTGTCTCTTACCCCAATCTGGGGCAGTATGAAGTAACAAACGTCGCGACGTTCGCGTCGACGGGCGTTTACGAATGTCGTAACGTTCAGTTTGGCAACTACCAACTACTATCTTGGCTACGAAACTTTTGCAAATGTCAAGCTATGACGCTAAGATTTAGAGGGAATGTCAACAACAGATGTACCAACTTAACAAAAAAAAACAGAACTCAAATCGAAACAATACAAGCGCCACACGGTGGTTATTCCGGGAACTTTTTGATCAAGGTGGTATGTCGTTCGCGCGTACAATGTGCGTGGTTGAAATGTCCAAAATGACGACGCGTCGGCTTACATCATACCAAAATACCAACAACGTCGCTCGTCGTTGGCAGCGAACGACGAGCGACGAGCGACAAGCGACGGAATACATTATCCGGCCTTGAGTTCAATTGAAGCTTTTTCATGTTTTTTTTCGGAGATACGAGGATATGATAAGTAAAGTACCCGTATTCAGGAAGAATAGGGCTTCTTTTTTTTACGGCTGTCGTTATAATTTAGGGGGTCACCCTTTAATGCGATTGAAGAGCTATAACGACATAGGTGGAAATAAAATGGTGTGGTAAGGGATTTAGGGCGGTGAAACGGGAGGGAAGCGTCTGAAATGTTGGTGAACGTTGTTTTTGAACTGTTGAAGGTTATACTTATCAGGGAACAGATCGGCCGGCAATGCGTTCCACATTACTGATGTTCGGGGATAAAGGACTGCTTAAATTTCACTGTTCTCCACGAATGGGGGGGGGGGGGGTGAACGGTATACTCGTAAGCTTGGCGAGTGTTACGGGGGGCGACTAAGAGTGTGAGAATAAGTTCTTTCAGTTCCGTACTACAGTTACGATGAAAATATCTATAATAAATACTGAATACTCCAACACATTTCGGCGATGCTCAAGGGAGTCTTTAGAAGCTAAACGGGCTTCGACTCCATTTAGTAGGAACGCATGTTTTTGAACACGATTGAGCAAGGCTAAATGGGATTTAGGGACTCCAACCCAGATATGCGAATTGCACTTAAGACGTGGTCTGATATACCTATGCCTTAAAAATTGTAGTTAAGTCAAACGCTGAAAAGAATTTCTTACACTTCCGAAGAATTCCAAGACGTTTGAAAGCATCAATTGCGACATCAAAGATGTGTTAGCTCCAGTTTAGTTGGTTGTTGGTGTTTACGCCTAGTAATTTGAAGTCAGCAGAAGAAGAAATTTGTACGCCACCAAAGGATATATTTGAGAGCGACGTTGGAACATCTCGTTTAAGAGATAGATGACAGGACTGTGTGTTGGATGCATTGAACTCTACTCTATTTTTTTTTGCCCCAGTCCAAGATAAGATTGAGGTCTAAGTTCAATGAACCGAATAACTCAGTGCGTCGCAAGGTCACCGAAGTCGGACGTGCCTCTGCAGTCGAGTCGAAATTAAAGACATTGTTCAATGTACTATCATCTGCAAAACTAAGGATTGGATTGAGAGTTGATGATAGAAGGTCGTTAATAAAGATGAGAAATAGGGTGAAAGAACTGAGCCCTATGGTACACCGGAATCAATTGGAAAGGATGATGAAGTTATTCCCTCTAATACAACTCGTATACAGTGCAACCCGGTTGAGGGGACCACAAAAGTAGAACGTTATAGCCGATAGTACGTTATAACCAACATAAGAACCTTTCACATTTGTGAATGGGGATTGAAAAAAGATACGGTATAACCGAAAACACGTTATAAAAGTGCACTTTTTAAGCGGGTTGCACTGTAGAAGGTTTGCAGAGAAAACTCTCAATCTATTTAAGAAAGGTTGAACTGAAGCCAAAGGCTTTAAGTTATACTAAGAGACATTGGTGCCAAGCTCTGTCAAACGCTTTAGCGATGTCAAGGGCAAGCACTTGACCTTCACCAAAATTGTGAATGCACGAGTTCCAGCGTTCCGTTAGGTAAACTAAAAGGTCACCTGTAGAATGACCGCAACAGAACCCATATTGGCCATCGTGGATCAGATCTTTTTCTATCAGGTATTTGATTATTTTGCGATTGACAGCTGTTTCCCTTACGTTTGCGAGCACGGATGTAATGGCTATTATGCGGTAATTAGCAGGATCCGCTTTGTTTTCTTTCGTGTGAATCGGTTGAACATTCGCAACTTTCCAAACAGACAAAAGTGTCAAGCATGAGGTGTTTCGAGTATGTATAGTCTATACATCAGAGACGCTATCTGTGGAAAATTGGCGATTTCAAGTCTACCATTTGTCAATTTAAAAATATACCGTTTGTTCCGGTGGCAAATTTCGGAACATTCCAAGATAATTGAACGTTATTTTCATACAAAATTAATATTACTAGCGAATAAAAGTGTTTTACACCTAAATATCGCTTCAAATCGATCTTTAATTAAAAAGAAGAATAAACGTATCATAAAACATCATAAACATAATTTATTTGTATGTAAACTTTATGTTCTTCTTAAATAGTTTAATTATTTTACCACATTCATTTTCTCAGAATGTTAAACATTTTCGAAGTTTATACCGCTCATTCGTAGAGAAAAATAATCTATTTTCTAACTTAGTTGTGGTGATTTGAGCTTAAGATTTTCGGAAAGTAGAACCGGAAATAAATTCGTCATTATCACGCGCTCCGATTGTAATCAATTTTTATTATGTGTGTCATAAAAAATTTTACAAAGAATCTAAAACGTGCCGAGCTCTGAATCATAAAATTACTCTCTGAAGTTATTTACGAACGAACATAGTGTTCAGTGTGGCAGAAGAAATGTATGGCTATAAGAGTTACTCAAGCTAGGTATTATTCGAGACTACAAGACTAACTTACAGTTACAACCATACTTATAAAAAATGTTCAGTTGATTAGAACCCAGCAAACAAGAAGACACAAAATATCGTAAGGTCGGAAAATTCGAAAAAGATTTTTCTTACGGAAATCGTTCAGATGTCGGTGGAAAATTTATGACAGAAATTTCGTAACGATTTCGTACAGAATTCGAAAAGACATGTCTTCTTTGCGATGGTTTAAGGTTGCAATGCATGAGTCCCGCGTTCCATCAAGTGTTCGATTGGAATCGTGAGCCCAGAAGAAATGGGAGCTACGGGAGAAATGGAAGCAACGGGAGTAACGGGAGGAATGGGAGCAACGGGAGTAACTATGATAGATGATGGATAGAAGATAGAGGATAGAGAATGGTGGAAAGAGGATGGAGTAATAGGTGAAATGGAAGCACCGGCAGCAGCGGGAGAAATAGGAGTAACGGGAGAAATGGGACCAACGGGAGCAACGGAAGTAACGGAAGAAATGGAAGCAACGTGAGTAACGAGAGGAACGGAGGAATGGGAGCAACGGGAGTAACGATAGAAACAATAGTATAGCACCAAACAAACGTAAGCGTTGCAGCGGTACGCGGCTAGTATTCTATATTCCCTAGTATTTTATATTCATTAATATTTGATATCGGCGAATCCATACGAATATGTGATATCGGTGAATACGTAAGAAATATGAATATCTGATCTAATATATGGCATGGATGGAGGATGGTGGATAGAGGATGAACAATGGACGATGCATTACAAATTATAGATTAAAGATTATAAATTGAAAATAGAAGATAGATTTAAGAAAAACGTGAAATTTTTAATTTTATGTTTTGTCGATTTGTAGCCGTAATCTGCATTTCTCGCAAAAAATGGTAGGAACCAAATTTATGGAGAACTAAACTCTGCATAAATTTGGTTCTTACCATTTTTTGTGAGAAATGCAAAATACGGCTACAAATCGAGAAAACAGAAAATAAAAAACTTTGGGCACGACGTATCTAATTTTTTTTTGTGTAAAACTGCAATTCCATTTTGGTCTGATCATTAACTAGTTTCCATAGATTGGGAAACTTGCCAGATGAATCTATCTATCTATATCATAGAGCTATATGTATAATAGAGACAGCGTACAGCGACTATCTTGAAGCCGGAGGTTTTCTCGCAAAGGACCGGCGATATTCACTATGCTACTATCAGCATCTGACTCACATGTATGTCATACTCCGGTATTGAAAAGAAAAACAGCCCAACCTTTAAATACTACGCTACTATTTGCATTTCACTGCCACCGGGCATGAAACGCTCCATACAAAAATGTTCAATTTATGCATCAAAAAGCTTCAAAGTGCTTTATACAGAAACGGCGCTTTGTGATCTCCGTTAGTTATAGCTATGTATGTTCCTTATGAACTGCTAAACCGCTGAACCGATTTTGATAAAATTTTCAGGGAACGTATAGAGTAGTCCCGAGATGGTTCCTGTGAAGTCTGGTCCTGATCGAATGGAAAACAATTGTTTTCTTTTTACTTTTTCAAAAAAAATTTCTATACCATTCGTCCGATTATGATGAAACTTCGCTGTTATATTGAGCATACGCCCGCGAAGGTTTCTGCGTTGACCAAATCATTTTACAATTGGTGGTACGAGAGTTATTCCAACATTTGAGTGTATTTCATATGATTTAGCGGCAGTTCTGTCGTTTTCGTTGCATTAGTTATTCATTCCTATGGTAAACTTGGACGATGGATGGTCGATAGAGAATAGTGGATGGAGGCTGCTGGATAGAGGTTGATGGATGGTAAATGAAGGGTGGTGGATAGAGGATGGTGGATGAAGGATGGTGGATGGAGCATAGAAGATTGAGGATGGTGGATGGTAGATATAGGATGGTGGATGATGGATAGAGAATGATGGATGGAGGATGGATGGATGGGGGATGGTGGATAGAGGATGGAAGATGGTGAATGGTTGATAGAAGATGGTGGATGGGGGATGGTAGAAGATGAGTAGAGGATGATGGATGGAGGATGGTGGATAGAGGATGGAGTTTTTAGATGGAGGATGGAAATGAATGATGGAGGACGATGGATATTGGATAGGGGATGGTGTATGGTGGATGGAGAATGGTTGATAGAGGATGGTGGAAAGGGGATGGTATATGGTAGATATAAGATAGTAGATGATGGTTAGATGATAATGGATGGATTAAGGATGGAAGATGGTGGATATAGGATGGAGGATGAAGGATGGAAGATGGCGGATAGAGGATGGTAGATGGTGGATAGAGGATGGGGGATGGAGAGTGAACGATGGAGGGTAGTAGATGGAGCAGGTGGATAGAGGATGGAGTAACGAAAGCAACGTGACAAATGGGAGCAACGGGAGTAACAGGTGCATCGGGAGAAACAGGAGGAACGGGAGAATCAGGACCAATGGATCAACGAAAGAAACGTGAGAAACAGGACCAATGGATCAATCGGAGAAAGAGGATCAACGGAAAAGACAGTAACAGGGTGATAGAAGAACGTGAGCGTAGTCGCGGTATGCGGCTAGTAATATCGATAAAAAGATTGCGAAAAGGTTTAGCCAAGGAAGAGTAACATTCTTAAGAGTAATGGGGGAATGCCATCTGGACCAGCGGATTTATTAATATTGAGAGTTTGAAGGATTTTCGAAATAACACGCGTGTGAAATTTAATGGTAGGAAGTTCTATATTACTCGATAGCACAGTTGGGGGGGGGGACTTTGCACTAGGTGGAAAAGTAGAGTTTCTCGCAAAAAGAAGCCAAAAGATTTGCTTTTTCTGTAGAATCTACAACTGTTCGGCTACCATCTGGAAGAGATGTGGATGACGAAATAAAATTATTGCTAACCGCTTACGCAAATGACCAAAAGGATTTAGATACTTTGCGACACTCCAGGATCTTTCGTCTTACCTTTAGATCATGTTGAGTTTTGCATGATTAATAGTGGACTTACAGGTTTTTCTTGCCTTAATGAATTGCTCTCTATTAACTTGCGAGGAATGTGCCTTAAATACACCAAAAGCAACCTGAATGGCATCGAGAGAATCTTTTTGTAAGCCATAAGTCCTGAGATGGTTTAACTCTTGTGTAGCTGCATGAAATAAAGAGCCGCATCCCATTTAAAATTGTCTCGGTAATGAGTTTACTGGCCTCATCGCAATCAATGGATATAAAGCAGGTTCCAATTAAATGACCTATAGAATTTGTTTTGATCTCCCCAATTGGCTCTGTTATTAATGCCAAACGATTCTTTGGAGCTTTGGTTACCGGTGATGATAGTGAAGAGAACGGAAATTGTGCACGAATCAGAAAATGATCCGTATTGCCGATTGGCGATGGCGCAATAACAGATACTGTGTATATCTGAGGCTGGTTGGTGAGAAAAAGGTCAAGGAGGTTGGACTACTGACCTGCTATATCCGGGAAGTGGGTGCTGTACCTTTCGTACAAACCCGATGATTGTCATAAGGCTTTTGAAGATGCCGTTTTTGAAGCAACAATTGCTGCTCCTTCGACGCGCATTAGCTTGCTATTTTACATATACACGTCCACATGCCTTCCATTGTCGCCACGCCAGGATTATGCTATGCAGGTTTAGCCGAAATCGAAATAAAACACCAAAATGAGAACTCGAAATTGAAATATGTAATGTCTTTAAAACCAAACTTCATATCGAGTCATTGATTTGTGACAAATTCCATGTCAATTGCACCAAACTCTGGAAGATTCCACCTGTTGAGGATTCTTCGTATTATCTAGTTCCGAAATCTCTGCCAAAGGTTCACAGATCTCTTCCCAATTGACCATCGCAACGTCGCCTCGGAAACATACAAGTGAAAATGCGATAACTGTCGCCATCTCGAGCAGCACTTTAAATTGAAAAATTCCGGAAATGGGACTTATGACAAAGTTGAAATGCTTGTGCATTTTTGCGCGCATGTCTTCGAAAGCGATAACCGGGCCGCAGATTCTTTTTATTTGTCGTGGATTTTTCACGCATTTTGTTCCGGCTTTGATTGCACTGCGTGGCTTTAACTTGGCAAACAAAACTGTTTGACAAATGATTACCGAAATATTTTCTAAAATTGCGCCGTCCTTCGCGTTGCCATCGAATGGACCGAGAGAGGGGGGAAGTTGGAGAGCATTTATTATTTAAGCGGTTTGGAACCATTCAGCCGTAACTTTTAATTACGGCGCTGAGCTGCTGGCCTTCCGCCCACCCCCACACTAAATATGAATGGAAAAAAACAAAAAAAAAAAACCCCATCAGAACACTCACCGTGGAACGATATCGAGTAGCTGTCCGGATCGACGAACTTCTTCGCCGGAAGCGACGATGCCAGAATCGGATTCATTAGGACTGCGTTGATGTACTCCTGTAAAGCGCGACGCCGTTCAGCTATGAAGTCCGGGCGCATATTACCGATGACCTTTTTGCCGGGCATTGGCAGCACGATTCCCGACGACTGAAGACTTTTGTTGAGCTGCACGAAGTCATTGTAGCGGCGTAAAACTTTCCAGGTATTGTTCTTGATTGGTCCACGCTGCAGCCTGAGAACGTACTCCTGTCGGCGATCGAAAACCGTTCGTCGGGCACGGGGAGAGAAACGGACATTATGTAAATCAATTTGGAGCGTGTGTGAATTCATTTGGAGGACGGCCAACGTCCATTAGGAATGGGTAGAGAGACCCCCGACTGGGGCGCACTTACTAGCCACCGCACTCCGGCCCCGAATTCCAACCCAAAAAAAAAACACAAACCTACCGTGTGTCCGTTTACTTTCTGCGCTGTTTCAATTACACAGGAAATCGTTTGGGTGTCATCGAGAGTTATTTTGCGTTCGATACGTTTTTCAAATATCGCCATTTGTTCGCGGACCGGACGGGAACATTTTCGAGCGGCTTTACAATCGACACGAAACGAAATTTTAGCGGGTTTTTCGAAAGTTTTTCGGCGGCGGAGCAACACGGCACAACCACTTCATTACACGACAATCGCAACAACAAAAAATGTCGATCGCGAACGAAAAAAGTTTCGTTTGACGTTTCGGTGTCGGTGGGCTTTTGGTGCGGTCATGTTGGTATTGGGGTTCCTGATGCAGAACTGTGAGCCGACGGTTGAATTGGAATGAATGGTGCAGGAAATCAAACTTCAAGCCGGGGATTTCCCTAAGGCCAAGAACGACCTCGTTTTAAAATTTGACACGCTAATTTACTATATAATATGTCTACCATCTCAGTAGTAAAAAATTCGTTGTGTTGAATAAATACTCTGTGGAGGAGTAAACAGCTGGGAGAAGCTATTTGTTTGACATTAACATTTTTTCAAAATAAAATTTTTATGCGCGTATTTTTTAGTGTATGGATAAAATCGACCGGAATCACGGAATCCGTAAAAACACTGAATTTTAAACACGATAATTCAAATCAAGCGGTGGTGATACGCGTAAAATCCGTGTGCATGAGCGTAATTTTTCATGAGAAGGAGAAAGGTTGAACATTGGTTTGTAGTAGAAGTGAGATGCACGTAGGTAATCTCGGGACTCCAGTGTCAAAAGAAAGAGACTGAAGAACAACAGTTTGTAGAGGAAGTGAGATGCAAGCATGATGTAAGCAACATGTTGGGATCAAAGTGTCACATTTCATGTTGCTGATTGGTTAAAGGCTACTACCACTTAAGCTTCCATCAACTAACACAATCTGGGCTCTGTTCAAGATTTCTGCTATAGCTGCTGTAGCAGCTGTCAAATTCAGCCATAGCATGAAATAGCTTCTTCGGTTTTTGAACAGCCAAAAGCAGCTTGTATAGCTTACAACAGCTGTTCGACAAATACATACGAAAGTAACGTTCCAAATGACATATATATTAATAAAAAAAGTGAAAATGAGCACTACCAGTAGTGTCCTTAAATTTTTCACTTTTTCTATTTTTAATAAAACATTATTTTCCATTTTAAACATTCAAAATGTCGTTGAGACGAAACTGACAGCGGCACACACATATGCATATTACAATAGCCGCTTTCTAGCTACAGTTGGGAGTACGAGCAAGAAAAAGCAGCTATGGAAGCAGCTTTTTAAAAATCTTGAAGAGATCTAGTGTCAAATAGCAAGCACGAGAAAGCAGCTTTTTGGTTGCATTGAACACAAAAAAGCAGCTAATAGCAGCTAAGGTTCCTGTATACGCACTCACACTACTCACCCTACCTAAGGTTTGGCCGATGCATGCTCAGGTCGAAAACCAGTAAATTTAAATTTTTTTGATTTTATTTTGGGAATATCACATATCAATTCGAAATAGTCTAATTTTCGGTACAAAATAGGAAATTTCCATAAAAGAAATAGATAATGTACGTAAAACCTTAATTCGCGCACACATACTATGCACACATGCTATGCGCACACATACTATGCACCTATACACCGAAATTTCGTGCAGCCAAACTTAAAAGTTTGGCTGCACGAAAACGACCTTTTTTCAGGTTATGTAGTGGTCTTCTAGTCCAATTTTGGGCTATCGGCCGAACTCCTACTAGAAAGGTGTGTGAGTATACAGTGACTCTAATAGCAGCTAATAGCAGCTATAGCAGAAATCTTGAACACTCCTTAAAGCACGTTTCAGCCATTCCATATACTTCCATGATTCAAATATAACGTGAAATTTTAAAACTTTTGACAGTTCAAGCTATTCACAATTACACTTTTATTCACAGTAACCAAATCTTCAGACGTTTTAGACGACTCAGCTGTTGCAATACTAGGCGCCCCGATCGAAACTTCAAATACTAAACAATCAACAAGTTCCTCCATTATCACGACGCTCATAAATGCCGGCGTCTATTTATCTGATCTAATCGTTTCTATCCTTATGGAAGACACATTACGGCTGCTCTTTACTTTCCAAGTCGTCTTTCGTTCTATAGTGTGGTTTCAGTTTACTTGTAGTGTCCCAACTAGTTGGAATATAAATTTAAAATTATGTCGGAGCTGAAAAGAGTAGAAATCGTAGATAGCGAGCATTGTGCATCATTTTTACGAGAGTTATTCGATCTTCGGAAAAACCAACGGGTGTGTAATAAGTTTAGTATACAGCTCGGAGGGATAAGGGCCGGATTTCTTTTTAGTGATATACGTTGTTACAGAAAATTAAACAAACTTCAAATTTACTGGTTTCATACGAGACTCATCGTCATCATCATCAAAAGCGCAACAGCTCAAGTTGGACCCGAGCCTCCTGAAGTGTTCGCCTTCAATCGTGTCGATCCAAAGAACGTGTCCTCCTAATTTTACTTTATAATTTTTGAATAATAAAGTATTGTGATCGACCTGAAATTTTAAAAAATTTCCTACCCTGAAATCTTGTATTTTCACGTTTAACTCTTTAATGCCCAATTTTTTTTTCGGGTAAAGATGTATATGTTGTAGAGGAGATAATTCTGAACAACTTTTGTTCTACGACTTTTCATATAACTCACCTGGGTATGTGACAGGTAATTTCAGGTAGTGCGTACACGCTTGTTATAACTCACAAAAAAAGGATGAAATTTTTGAAATTTTTTATTTTAAATACTTACATCACTTTCTAGATACAATAATAAGCACGGAAATAATTCTTTCAGCGTCGGATTCGACCGATTTACGACAAATATGTATGTATGTTTGAAAATCGCAAATTCACAAAAAATGCGTATCGTCGTGCGGCGCAAACTCAACTGAATTTCAAGCTTTCAAATGTAGTTGGTTTCAAGCGGCAACCGGTGCAAACTGAGTCGCTTGTATCGTAGAACGTACTAAAAATATTCGCACGCAGTCTGAAATATTTCCGTTGGACAAACCTTCTGTTCAAAGAGTGAGTGCCCAAAATAGACATGTGGGCATTCAAGGGTTAAGGACTAGTAAACCCAAAAAAGCAAAAAAAAAAAATGACCGTCTACGCCGTAAGCAAAATAGTTTGAACGCGCGTAGTTCTCAAACCCGTTGAGGTACTATCATGCAATTTTTATGGTGGGTTGATTGGGTGAACCTCTACGACTCGTATCTTTTAGAGGGGTGTGGTTATGAGAAGGGCGGAGAGGGGAGCGTTTTAGACGAAAAGTTTTGGTTTCTAGATTTCAGCAACCGCTTATGTTAGGAGGCTGAAGCTTGGAATTTCCATAGACCTTCGATAGTGAACCCATTTACTGATTTAGGTGAAGGGGTGTGGGAGTGGAGGAGGAAATAATGCATTTAAAACGTAAAAATGCTGAGATCGACACATTTCTAAAAACCATATCTCCTAAACCGTTGATGGCACGAAATTAAAACTTAACAAATATCTGTAGCTATATTGGGAGAAAAGATTGAAAATAAATTTTTGAGTGGGGGTAGTGGCGTACGAGAGTGGGGGTGAAAAAATTTAGATTACGATATTTCACGAACCAATTGCTCTAGAAAAATAAAATTCGGTTTGATCAAAGTGAAATTTTTTAAGGGGGCAGTGGGGCAGAGGTGGAGGGGATAAGAATTTTTCAAAAAAATCACGTCTCATATCTCAAGAATAGAGTGCAAGATAGATGCTCAAATTTTTTACCACAAGTAGGCTCAATAGAACCGTAACAGGGTGTGGGTGTAGAGAATGGGGGAGGGTGAAAAGGAAAAAGTTTTAATGTGTATATCTTTAGAACCTATAATGATATAAACCTGAAACTTGATACTTAGATAGAGCTATAATAGTAGTGGCATGTTGGAAAAATATAATTTTTTTTAGGGGAGGTACGATACGGGGGGGGGGGGGGGGGTATTTTTCCTAACTATAGAACGGCTAATGCTAGAAAGTTGAAACTCAGTGTGTATGTATATGTAAATCAACTAGAAAAGTAATTTGGATTAAAAAAAATTCGAATTCGGGGCAAAAAAAAATTATCAGGGAAAATAGAATGCATATATTTTCACAATTTTCGTCATATCTGCTAGGTCTTTCCAAATATCCACCTAATTTTTATTCAACGGATTCTTCATATGAATAACTAGAATGTGTTTTCCAGATTTTTTGAAATTCGACCCCGAAGGGGCTGTGAAGTGGTTGTATACTTTTTCATTGATTTTGCAATACATCTCAGATCTGATCAGATATCGAATAGTGTTTTCACCTCCACGGGCTTGTTTAAAATTCACCTATTTCTAAGTGTTTTCCTTCTGCCGCATCCTGGAATATAACCCAATTATGTAATGGCTATGGTATTCTAACCGCTCCCCGATTTTTTTGTTAAGTTTTCAGTCACAAAGTAACCTACGCCGCATCTCAGAATTGAACGCGTTCCGAACTTCTGCCGGAAAAATAGGAAAGTTGCGCAGTCTTGTTGGCTGTCTTTAACAACCGTGTCTGCCCACGTGTGTCTGCTTTGCCTACTAGCCTGTTACCACTCGTTTTGCCTTTAAAAGCACGCCTGGGGATTCTTCTGTCTTCCATCCGCTCGGATTTCAGAGGATTCCACATGTTTTGATTTTCGAGTGGCACGGCGAAAGATATGCTACGGGTCCAAAAATTTTTCACAAGACCTTTCTTTCGAATGTGTTTACTGCTGAATGTATTAACTTTCGGAAGTTCTCGTTAATATCCGTGTTTCGCACAACAGAGCACAGGTCGTATAATATATATTCGCAGCTTTTTGTTCCTGTGCACTTTCTTATATTTCATTGGAAGTACCGACTAATACGTTTTATTTCGTCCGTTTCGTTGCCATCTTTTGCTAGATTAGCCCCAAGATATATGAAGTTGTCCACACTCTCCAAATTTGTCATCATCACTAGCGCGACAGTCCCATTCGCGCCACGGTCTGCAGGATACATTGTCAAAAGTCATCTTGGTTCAGCGCCCACTTCCTCAAATTTGTCCATCTAAGAAGCTATTTGCAACTGAGTCCTCGTATCTTTTCCACGGTTTTCCCACCGGTCGCTTGCCTTGAGCTCTACCTTTCAGTGTGCGTTTGGGGATTCTTCCGTCGTCCATTCGGCCCCCCTTAACCTGCCTATTGTAGCTTACAAAATTTTATAATATGTAGTCCATCGACTATTGGCTGGGTCGTCATAGATGCTGTACAACTCGTTGTTGTACCGGATGCGCCATTCAGTGCTTTCTCTTACTGCTCCCAAAATTCTTCGAAGAATTCCTCATTCAAAAGCGTCTACGGATTTGTCAGACGCTTGGGTGAGAGTACATGTTTCGCTTGCATATAGTAGCACAGGTCTTACTATGGTGTTGTATATGCGAAGTTTGCTCAGCTTGTGCACTTTTTCGATTTTAAGAGCCAGATAACCGTGAAATACGCCTTATTTGCTAGTATGATCGGTTGTCTTACTTCGTCCCGTTCGTTGCCGTCTATTACAAGGTGTGATCCCAAGGATGAGAAATGATCCACATTCTCCAGGTTGTAGTCCTCGATGGTCATATTTTGTTTAGTTGGCGCGTTTCTTTTTTGTTTGTGGGTCATGAACTTGGTCTTATTCTCATTGACCCTTAACCCGACATCCTTTGCTTCGCGTCTGGAACAGATCTGGCTATGATGTTTTTGTCATCCGCGTATGCCACTAGTTGAGTGGACTTGATTAGTAAGGTACTTCTAGTATCAACGGGTATCTTTCTGATGACATATTCCTGGGCTAGATTGAAGAGCATATGAGCTAGTCCATCTCCCTACTTCAAGCCAGATTCTGTTCGAATGCTTTGGGTAAGCTCGTTTTTTACCCTTACTTGGAATTCAGTGTCAGTCATGGTCATTTTTGTTATCGGACGAGTTTTGATGGGATTCCAAAGTCGAGAGTAGTACATTACGATCTATACTATCGTATGCCTGTGTGAAGATCTGATGAACGTCATTGTTATATTCCCAGCATTTTTCTAGCACTTGTTTGACTGAGAGTATGTGGTCTGCTGTAGATCGTCCGGTTCTGAATTCACCTTGGTATTCGCCAATTGTTTCGTTAGTATAGGGCTTACGACGACGCGACGTTCAATTATTCTTGTTAGTTGGATGAATGATTGACAATGATTGCCCATTGCACTCGAGTTCCCCAGTCTCTACCCGAATCTTTTTGTCCTTCTCACGAATTTCAAGAGCTCAGGGAGTTTTTCGATCCTCATAACATCGACGCCGTATAGAGTAAGCTGGAGACTCGAGAAGAAAATGTCCCAGTTTGTCGTCACTCTCGTTGCAAGCAGTGCAGATGGGGTCGTCAATGATTCTCAATTTGACCGAGTTATGCCCTGTGCGGACACCAACCATACTACTGCATTCGCTATATAGGCAAGAATACACCCTCTGACGAGTCTATGCCTTCCGATGACGAAACAGCTCCTTCGTACCTAGTCCAACACAATCTTATAGAAAACTGGCCTCTCCAGTGAAGGTTTCCAATTGTCATGTTCTCTAGGACAGCGAATTATCAACAGTCGGGGATTTCGTGTTGGGGTTTCACTCCACTGACACCGGAAAGCTACAAACATTTAACAAGCTTACTCAATTTAAACATAATTTAATGCAATATAAAATTCTTATCCGTTCGCAGTTTTGTGATATTAAGCTTTGTGTAGGAGATCAAAAAATCGATTGTCACAAATGTGTGCTTTCTTCAGTCAGTCCGCATTTCAAGGGTCTCTTTGATGGTAAATAGATGTGAAGTCCTTCCACACCGTTTTATTAATTTTAATTTTGCAGATGCTTCTCTAGATAGCGGGAAAGTTGTTATCGATCTCACCGACAAAACAAATTTCTCCGTACTGGCATCAATCATCGATTACATGTATTCAGGTTCGATTTCGTTTGCATTAGTTGAAGATGCCGTAGTGCTTTTTAAAACTCTGGACTACTTCAAAATGAAATCTGTGAAAGATCAATGCGAGACTTTTCTATTGGATAATATAAATGAAGGGAATTTTTTGGCAATGCTCGGCGTGTCGGGTAAGTATGAAAATGTAATAAAACTATAATTTTTTTTTACATTATTCTTACCTCTTCAGATGAATTATACCATACAAAGCTACGAGATGCTTCGATTCACTGCATTATTGAGAATTTTAAGACAATTTATTGTTCTAATGACTTCAAGAAACTAACCGTGAATCAGGTATTTCTCATTATCTTACCACTGCACTATTGTCTTAAGTTTTTTATTTTTCTTACATCAGCTAGAATCAGTTTTGAAAAAGATCAGTGGTAGCAACACCGAAACAACATACCTGACGTATCTAGCTATCGTTGGATGGGTCAAATACGAAACACAAAACCGGAAAGATTATCTCGAAGAATTACTGGACTATGTATCGGTAGACAGCTTATCTCTTTCACATTCTCGCGAAATTATTGTAAACGATAATTTTTTGAAAAACGATCCTAGTGGCTGTAAATGGCTTGTGAAAACTTTTTTGAGCTCGAATTCATCCGTAATGAAAAAATTTAGCCCAACAATGTTTATCGTATCAGAAGCAAGTGGTAATTACTGTTACAAGTTCGACGTACACGATAAACTGCTTACACCGTTGGAAACTCGACCACTGTTTTATGCCGGTGCAATTGCAAAATATAAAAATTATATTTATGATTTCGGCAATAACATTAATCCCAAGAGTGGAAGTGGTTTAAGGTTTAATACGATCGAAAATAGTTGGACTCAATTTACAATGAACAGCCGGGCAATACAAAAACGAATAAAGACCAACCCGACCGGGATTTGTGCAAAAGATGATAAATTCTTTTTGATAGGTGGTTGGGGTGATAGTGCGATAGCAAATCCTTTTGTGAGCTATAATTTGGAGACTAATGTGTGGACGTCATTACCCGACCCGATATCTCTTAGACCATATCCCGCAGTATGTTCGCACAGTACGACTATTTTCAATTAATTTTTCGTTTCTGTTGCATTAATTGAAATATTCTTCAGATTCGTGTATCTATCTATTGGGAAAATCCAAAACTCGCGGTTGCTGTGTTGAGCGATATGACGACCGCGAAGGTAATTGGTTTGCAGAATGGGAAGATTTAAAGCTGCCCTTTGGTACTTACTCTTCAGTAGTAATATCCGAATGTATTTACTCATTAAATCGTGGATCAGGTCAACTATTTAAATTCGATCCTAGATCTTCAAAATTTGATCCAGATAATTTGAAATTATTGTGAGCACATGATATTATTTTCTTTGCAGTTATAATAAATATTTCTTTCGTTTCAGCCCGACGGATTCTTGGGAACGGCGAGGTCATCTCGCATCAATAGATGGAAGACTATATGTCGTTAATGCGGACGGAATATCAGAGTATAATTTTCACGGATGGGATCAAGTCTTAAAAACAGATTTCTCTTACCCCGTTTTAATTTCTTAAGTTTCGATGTTAAAAAATATATTTACATTTTTTTTTATTTAAGATTACTTCTATCACAAAGCCAAAGAAAATTTGTTTAAATACTTCGAAAGATACAGTGATTCATTTATAAGGTGCCAGAATTCTAGGCTCAATATTTGAGTAAGGGTCAATAGTTGGCCAAATCAGTTACAACACAATTCATCTTTTCCACGGCTTTCTTAATGAACTTGAAACATTTTTAATTCATTCAAATTGAACTTAAGCATCTGACTGAAGAACTCAAGAGACGACGACAGAACCGAATCGGTTGGAGGCTACTGAATACTGATCCTAGAGTGTCGGGAAAATACAACTTCCATCGAATAATCAAAGCTTAGCAGAAAATGATGGAAAATACGAATGGCAATGGCATCGCAAAAGGCTTACAAGGGAATTTCGTCGTCTACGTGAATTTGGATATAGAAAACTATATAAGTCTCACGAAGAACTTTGGTCAATGTGATTTTTCTCAGAAAAATCCATTATTAAAATGTCCTTTTAAATTGTAGAGATATAAATACTGAAGACGACAAAACGTTTTTGTATAGAGCGTTTGATACCAGGTGGAAGTGAAATGCAAATAGTAGCGTAATAATCACATATTTTGCGTTTTTTGTGTTCAAGACAGGAGTATAACATAAATGTGAGCAATATGCTAATATGTAGTATTGTTTATTGCCGGTCCTTTTCGAGGAATCGTCCGGCGTCAAAACAGTCGCTGCTCGTAATCTCTATGATACCACATTATGCAACTTTAGCAATATGATTTCAACGTATTTTCTTCTTAGGTATAATAACTCGATAAGTCTGGCTTAGTGGCTAGAGCACTTGCCTTCGGTGCACCTGGTACCAGGTTCGAATCTGGTTGGCGACAAGTAATTTTAGAAAATAGGATTGGGTGCCGGACTACCAGTTCACTCAGCTGTAAATGAGTACCTAAGTTAAATCGGGGTAATAATCACGGACGAGCGTGTAGCTGACCACTTCACCTCCTAGTGTTCCGTTGGTCTCGCAATGAATTTTTTTTTTGCATCTTAAATTTGAATGTAGCATTTGATATAGCAGAAAAATAACGTCACGTAGGCATACAAGAACTTAAATTCACAATTTACAGCTGATACATAGATATCAATATGGCAATGCCATTGAGTCACGTCGATGGAGTTACACAATCGCTTTTATCGATCGACGTGACACTTCGCATCGGCATCGAAGTGACGTGACCGCGACATTCGCAATACGGGTGAATTACTAGTATCAGTTGCAAATGTTTTGTTCGCAACTGTATGTAGTGGAGATGACGAGCAGTAACTGTTTTGACGCCGGACAATTTCTTGCAAAGGACTGACAATAAACACTATGCTACTATCCCCATCTTATCCACATGTATGTTATGCTCCGGTCTTGAAAACATTTTACATTTCCCTGCCACCGGGTTTGAAACGTTCCATAAAAAAAAAGTTCAATTTTGCTTCAAAATGCTTCATACAAACACGACGTCTTTTCGTCTCCAGTATATACATATATCTCGATGAACAAAATATAGATAGTGCCATGGACATCTAAGGTCCGATGTAAACTGTTGCAACAGCGATGATGATGATTACTTCAGGGTGACGAACCACGAACCTAAATTTCTTTGGATCATTTTAATATTAGTATTCAGTTCAACAAGAATCACTTGTAGCTACCTATTTTGTGCATTGTCCCTGATAGTAACTTTTTTTTTTAAAATACTCGTAAGGCTGCCTTTTATGTTTCGGGATTTGGCAACCCTGGTGGTGCAATCTGGTAACTGACAGCTCTATCGTAAAGTTGGACATTTTTGAGGTTATACGTACTCAGAACGTTTTGACATACGAGCGCTATTTGTGTTGTTTGCAGTAAGTTAAAAGATTTATTTCAGCTCAAAAATGGAATTAAATCGTGAACATTTTCGTGCGATTATTTTTTACAATTTTCGACGTGGATTAACTCAGCAACAGTGTATAGATGAACTTAATTCAATTTTGGGCGATGAAGCTCCATCAAGGACCAGTGTTTATCGATGGTATGGTGAATTCAATCGTGGTCGTAGTTCACTTCAAGACGAATTTCGTGAAGGTCGTCCAAAATCAGTTGTTGTTCCGTAAACCATTGATGCTGTGCGCAAACTGATATTGGAAGATCGTCATGTGACCTATCGTGAGATTGAGACAACCTTAGGCATTAGTGGGACCAGCATACATTCAATATTGCATGATCATTTGATTGTCAAAAAAATTTGTTCGCGTTGGATCCCGCATAATTTGACAAAAGCTCAAAAAGATGCTCGTGCCAATTGGTCCAAAGAAATGCTCAAAAAATACGATCGCGGTGCTTCCAAACACGTCTATGACATCGTGATAGGCGATGAATCGTGGATTTACGCGTATGAGTCCGAAAGTAAACAGCAGTCGACTGTATGGGTGTTTCAAGATGAGCCGAATCCAACAAAAATTGTTCGCGCACGAAGCACTTCCAAGCAAATGGTCGCCTGTTTTTTCGGAAAAACGGGACATGTCGCAACCGTACCACTAGAACAACGCAGAACAGTCAATTCTGAGTGGTACACAACCATTTGTTTGCCAGTTGTCTTCGAAGAAATCAGGAAAACCAACCGCCGAAGACGGATCACTCTTCACCACGACAATGCGAGCTCTCACACATCGGCTCAAACAACTGCATTTTTGAGCACTCGAAACATCGATTTGATGAGTCATCCACCGTATAGTCCTGACTTGGCACCGAATGACTTCTTTTTATTCCCGTACGTAAAAAACAAACTGAGAGATCAACGTTTTTCGACACCTGAAGAAGCGGTTGCCGCATTCAGAATGCATGTTTTGGAGATACCTCAATCAGAGTGGCAAAAGTGCTTCGACAATTGGTTCAAACGCATGCAAAAGTGTCTAGATTTTCATGGGGAATATTTAGAAAAACAATAAAGTGGTTTTCGATGATTAATATTTGTTTTTCTTCTCTAATCCCGAAATATAAAAGGCAACCTACTAACCTAGAACAACATCCTTTCTACGCATTTGTTACCCAATCACAGAGGGCTACCAAAACATGAAAACAAAAAATACCGGACACAATAACAAACCTTTTGTTTTATTGACATTTTCTTTAGAAGAAAATCTCCAGATTTTATTACAAACAATTAATTTACAAATTATATTGTTCTCTCGTCTTGCTACAGTTGAGCGAAAAATAATAATTAATCTAACAATTTAACGTATATAGTTCCGCTCGAATACCACATCTCGGATACACAATGAAAGAAAAGAAAAGAAATGCTTAAAACTACACATAAATCCTGTAGCTGCTGTCTTGCAAAGAAAGAAACTAATAATTTCTGTTAATTTCAACAACTTTTTTTTACACATTTAACCCAGAAGAGATTTTTTTTCCTTGTTCGTTTCCTTTTTTTTTTTTTTTTTACATAATAATTAGAATAATAATTGTACATCTATGTTTTGGTTTTTTTTTTATTTTTAGAAAAATTAAAATGCCCTAAAATGAAGAAATATAAAATCTTCAATTTTGTTAATTATTTTCTTTAAATAATTAATTTACGTAATTTATACAATAGAATTGTTTATTTACTCTAGGTAGCATTCGAAGATGAAAAACGGCCACAGACATCCGGCGTTACTTATCATCACACCGTTACATTTTGTTCTGTTTCGCCCAATTCCAATTGGGTTAGGGTTCGTACTACAAGGCCTCGATTTACTGGTGACAGTGCTTGGCACAGTCCGACAACAGCATCTAGTGCGACTTCGGGACATTCCTGTAGGATTGTAAAAAGGCATGATTTTTTTTTGTCGTGTAGAGAATAGCACGGTTGATTACCTTAAGTGCATTTTGAATTTGAGATATGATTGCATCCTGCTTTACAGCGTTTATATTTTTCGAAACAATCGAGTCGGGCAAATTTTGGTGTTCGAACCATTTCACCATTTCTTCGTTTTGTTCCCACAAGTGTACCTGAAAGTGAGAAGAGTTCGAAATATATTACCAAGGGGAATTTCTCGTGAACTGTCGAACAACCAACCTCTGCCGTTCCCTTATCCTCAACGAACCATCGTCGTAACATTGCCTTTGCTTGTCCAACCGATAGATTGTCTTGTGTATTGAGAATCTTCTTAACGACCGCATCCTCGAGTAGGAGACGCCGTAATCGCCAGTATAACCACGAGCGTGATTCTCTCCACGCTACAATTTCGTTAATACACGACTTTTCCAGCATTCGTTCGGGTGTGTCGTGTAAATCGGCAAAATGTACTGCGACCGTATGGTAGACTTGCATCAATATTTGCGTTCGGTCCTTGATTTTACCTTCGACTTCGGTCAGTTTTACTTTATCGTTTGCGCTTGCTTCCAGCTCGGCTTTCAACTGAATAAAAAGAAAACGCGGTAATGATGCCAGTTTTAACAAGGCAAAATATTTTTTTTACCTTCACAGCAATTGGATCTAATCGATTTATCGTTTTGATTAGATCTTTTTCCTTATATTTAATTTCTACAATGCCCTCGGGTTCTAGGACACCGCCTCTAGCCTCTGGATCGGCATACGTTTCCATATACCTAGGATTAATAAGCGGATCGAGTACGGCCCATGCACCGCCTCGTAACTCCGCATTCGGTGGCAGGTAGATTAAAATTGGTTTCTTATACTCGCGTAGACCGTCTACAATGTACGCGCCGAATTTCAGAACTTGTTCGAACATATCTTTCATACCGCCCGAAAAACCGCGCCAATTTGCGAAAATAATCAACGGAAGCTCTTCGCGACTGAAGTCTTTGATGGCTTGAGCGGTTTTGTACGATGAATCAGGGAACCAAACTTGACCGGCTTGTTGCAGCGTCTAATCGAGATGAATATATTTTTTGTAAGCATTTTGAAACGCTTAGATTTTTTTTCAAAACAAGTTTACCTTTGATTCCGAATCTAAATTAGCCGGATCGGCAGGCATTGTAACTTCCACGGTTCTTGTTTCTACAGCAATAACTCCGACTGGAACACCACCAAGTCGAGCCCGTCCTGTCACGACTGTTTTTGCCCACGGCTCCATAATTTCGGCCCAACTGCCACGATCGAAGAATCCACTTTCCCATTCGCCCGGATTCACTAACAGAAAAATGCTTTCAGCTGAAATTCAACTGATAATCGGACAATTTTACATACCTGGATTTGGTCGGCCAGCCAACATCCATCTCGGATCGTACGGTGATTTTGTCGGCATAAAACCAATAGGCCGATTAATCGGATCATTCGGCACAACAATCGGTAAGTCGCATCCGACATAGGCTGGCATGTACGACAGCCAGTGCAATATCGTGTAGACACCGTCGAGATCGACCGCTTCGGTTTTGTGCGCTACGCCGTTGTTGTGCATAATTTGAATACCACCGAGTTGATTGTTCGACGCGTAAACTTTACGACCCAAAAGCTTGTTGAGTGCAGCATATCCAGTCAGAATAATATGCGAGTTTTCGATTTGAATAACACGTTGCCCCAATCGAACCACATAGGAACCAATACCAATCGTACGACACGATACCATCGATATCGTTACGATTTCTTCGTATGCGCGCGATGTTTCGCCGGCAATTAGACCGGCATAGCGAAGATTCTCGACACCGAGACCGTCTTCCTTGCCGATTATGTCGGTGATTTTGTAGCGCGGTTCGCCTTCATCTTCGATTAAAATTGCTCGAACTGAATTCAGATTCGAAATTTTACTATAGTCTTCGGTTGTCAGGTATAAATACTTGAACCCCTTTTCCGGTTCTTCCGGATCTTCCCATGCAACTTTAAAAATAGCTTTGACTTCTTCGGCAAGACCTATACGCGCACCGCTGTTTGCCGAAATGTAAATCTATCGGGATCGTAAAATGAGTAAAAAGCGAACAACAATTTTTTCTTTCGAACTCACCCTTGGTACTTTTCGTGCACGGGCCAATTCCGAGGCTTTAGCGAGCAGCATATCTTCTTGGATGCCAAACGATCCAATGAAGTACGTTAAATCGTTCGCTATGACTACAATTTCCCGACCATTTGGATATTCGGGCGTAGAGATCACAATCCGCCACGCAACCATACCACACTGTAAAAACGGAAAATTATATTTGTGTCCAAGTTGAACAACTCGCTTTTTACTTACGTTATTCTCTCCCGGCAGTCGTTGAATTTCCAGCAACTGATCGCCATCTAAAACTAATTCGATACACTCGATGAGTATTTTTTCTGGAATGCGTACATCAAGATTTGGCCGTGCTTTTGAATATTCTTTCCACAGCCGTTCGGTCATTTGCCGAAACATGTCTGGAATGTCGTAGACGTACGTTGTGCCGTTCGATTGTGCCTGAAAACGTTTCTGTTGTAGAAAATCTTTGGTCATGTACGGCGTCGAAATCGGATGTCCATGAAGTGAACCGTGCTTAGCGCCATATGCATGGAATTTAATCTGAAATCGATGAAGTCAATCATTAATTTAAGCAAAAAAAAATGCCACAATATCTTACGTTTTGTGTTTCGGAATCCGTAACCTCCGTATACATTGTAATGTCTAAAAAGTATCCCGAATCGTTTGCAATACAAAGTCGAATCGCTTGAGTTGGAGACTGTGGTGACTGTCTGATTACCATTTTCAGTTCGGCTTGTAGTACCCGCAATTTCCACAGCCTGGGACCGTACCGCATCACCATTTTTGTTACGGACTCTTCAATTTTGGCCGGATCCATAATAACGGTCGGGACGAAATTCAAGAAAATATGATTACAATCCGTTCGTTTTGCTTGCGGATGCGAAAAGGCAACTTCCAATTCGTCCATGGCTTCGAGAAGAACACGTTCGCCTTCGTTTTGCAGGTACTCAAATGAAGCTTCCTATAGAAAAGTCAAGGACATTTCAGTTATCCGTGTAAATTTTTTTATGTAAAGAAACAACCTTTGTAATCAGATCCGAATGGCGAATAATTGAACGAATGAAAAAGCGGAAATCTGTGACTTCTTGACCTTTCGCAACTTTGGCACGACCGAGATAGAGATGCATTTTCTGATTGGCAGTAGGCAAAGCTTCTAAGTCGTACGTTCGCATTCTGTTTAGTTCTAATTGGAATGCGCAGGCTGGCTCCAAGTGACGATAGATTCGATCCTCTTCGTAATTATCTTTGGCGCGATATGTAAAGAATTTCGGGAATTGTCGTCTGGATGGCAAGAAAAAAAGGTTATTAAATTTGCACGACGAAGTTATTAATTTAATTAATTGACTTTTGAAAACTTGTCTCTACTCTGGCTAATAATGGTCATGGATAAGATACTAATAAAATTAGAGAGGGTGGCGTATTGGCCACGGTTTAAATCATCCCAATGCTGAACTTCAAAAAGAATTTCGCTATGGTTTTCTCGACTAGGGTGGAGTGGAAGATCTTTCCTCAAGCATACACATTTAGGTTAGGTTAGGTATAGAGTAGTGAACTGTAGCACTTTGCCACTGCCCATCACAAGAGATCACAAAGGATCAACACTATGGATCCCTCGTATAAAAACTGGACTCTTAACTATGGATTCCAACTGTTGTTCTTCGTTATGAAGAGTAGTTCTCCATAAAGGTATCATTCCAAGTCCTAATAAGTCGTTCAAGAAGAATTTCCTCAAGTACCCTGATGACTGGTACGAGCCAGACTTTCACAACCACATAGTAGATGTTCCAATGTTGGTTCTATATTCTCATCACCACAGCGACATAGGTCAGCCCAGTAGTTTTCCATGTCCCAGTAGTTTTCCATGTCTCCCAAAATGATAATGTCCCGTTAAGACCCCTAGTAGTTGTCTATATATGTTCATACGAGCAGGAGCTCACAGACAATATGAAACTAGACTTCATTTTGTCAAGTTTCGGCCAGCACATTCAAGCCTGCCGGCAATTTACCTAAGAGCTCGAGATCTTTTTGGTCATTTGTTAAATCGGTCAAGCAAAGATTTTTCAACAGCCATCCCAACCCTCTAGAGTGGGGAAGGGACTTGGTACGAACGGAAGAGGAGTCCGCCCACATATATACGGACGGCTCCAAAACTGAAGACGGGGTAGGTGGAGGTGTTTTCTCTGAAATGCTTAATATTAGCAGCTCTTTCTGCTTTCCGGACCACTGCAGTGTCTATCAGGCGAAGCTTATGGCGATCAAAGAGGCCCTGTCCAGGCTGATGTGTAATGTAATATCTAATAGGGATATTAGCATTTTCACAGACAGCCAAGCGGCAATAAAATCCTTGGAATCGACCTCGACAACATCAAAGGTCGCCGTAGAATGTAGATCATCTCTTAAGGAGATGGCCGAACATTTCAATATTCTTCTGTGCTGGGTGCCAGGACACAGGGATATTCCAGGGAACTGCATTGCTGACGAACTCGCTCGGCGCGGTACCACCCTTCAGACTTTGCCGCTACATCAGAATCTGGGTGTGCCTCTCTGCCTCTAAACTGCTACTGACACTGGACTCAATTGAGAAAACCAACTCAAAATGGGCAGATGGTACTACATGTCACACTGCAAGACAGATCTGGCCAAAGCTGGATCTAAATCGCTCTAAAAGGCTAACTCTGCTCAAAAGGGCGGACATCAGTAAAACAGTCGGTGTCCTAACTGGACACTGTCTTATAGGTGGACATGCTGAAAGGCTCGGACTTTTCTCAAACGACTTCTGTAGAAGCTGCCAGGATGAGGAGGAGGAAGAGACAGTCCTTCACTTTCTCTGTACTTCTCCAGCTCTGTCAGCCAGAAGGAAAGCTCATCTCGGAGCTTACTTCTTCAACTGCCTTTGTGATCTTGCCGCAATGGGGGTCACGAGAATCCACCGCTTCATTACAAGCTCTAAATGGTTTGACGAGTAGGACTGGATTCGATGATCCTGTGGTATCACAACGGACCTTTTAGGTCTAAGTGTGTCCGTGTTCTCACGGACAGCCACGCGTACCTAACCTAACCTAAATCGGTCAATAATAATTTTGTAAAGACTTTTCTTCACCACCTCTCCTCGACGGTGACCGAACCGTGGTAGATCCTGTGGAAAAAGCTAACTTTTTGGCAACAAGTTTCGCTAGATATTCTAAAGTTCCACCTTCGAATCAGAGTCCCCCCAACCCCCAATACCTGATTCCTTGCTGCCACCCATTCGTTTCCGAACTAGGGTTATTTCCAAGATCTTGCTCAATGTCTACAAGTCTGCTTGACCGGATGGTATCATCCCCTATAATCCTCAAAAAATGCTTTTCTTCTCTGGCTAAACCGCTTCGCAATCTCTTTTATCTTTCATACTCATCAGAGTGATTTTTACTCAGATAAGTGGCGAATGTTCAATCAATTTCTAAGAAAGGAAACAAAGTGGATCCCGCTAATTACCGCCCAATAGCTAGTACGGGCTCGCTGAAGTAATAGAAACTGCTGTCAACCGCAAAATAGTCATATACCTGATTAACAAAGATGTGATCCACGACCGCCAATATGGTTGCCGTTTCGGTCGTTCTAAAGATGACTATTTGGTTTATCTAGCAGAACGCTGGAACTCGTGCATACACAAATTTGACGAAGACCAAGTGCTTACCCTTGACATCACTAGAGCTGGAAAACATGGAAAACTAGAGCGTTTGATAGAGCTTGGCATCAATGTCTTTTAGTAAAACTTAAAGCCTTTAGCTTTAGTTCAACCTTTCTTAAATGGATTGAGACTTTTCTCTGCAGACGTTCTATACGAGTTGTATCAGACAGAATAACTTCATCCTCCTCTCCATTGGATTTCGGTCTACCCCAGGGCTCAGTTCTATCTCCCACCCTATGTCTCATCTTTATTAACGACATTCTGTCGTCCACTCTTAATCCAATCTATAGTTTTTCAGATAATAGTACATTGGATAATGTCATTAATTTTGACTTGGCTGCAGAGGCACCGACACGATTTCGATGGCCTTGCACCGCACTGAGTTATTTGGTCCAATGAAGTCAGACCTCAATCTTGGAATGTGCCGAAAAAAATAGAGTAGAGTTCTATGCCTCCAAAACAGTCTTGTCATCTATCCCTTAAACGTGATGTTTCGACATCGGTTTTAAATATAGCTGACTTCAAATTACATACTTAGCGTAAAAATCTACAACCATCTAAATTGGAGTCAACGCATGATGTCGAAATTGATGCTTCCAAACACCTTGGAATTCTACGGAAGTGTAAGTAATTCTTTTCAGCAACTGACTTAGCTACAATCATAGAGCTATAACTAACGGAGATCGCAAAGCGCCGTTTCTGTATAAAGCACTTTGAAGCAGTTTGATGCAAAGTTGAACATTTTTGTATGGAGCGTTTCATGCCCGCTGGCAGTGAAATGTAAATAGTAGCGAAGTATTTAAAGGTTGGGCTTTTTTCTTTTCAATACCGGAGTATAACATACATGTGAGTAAGATGCTGATGGTAGCATAGTGAATATCGCCGGTCCTTTGCGAGAAAACCTTCGGCTTCAAAAGAATCACTGCACGCCATCTCCATTATACATATAGCTCTATGGTTCCGAGTAATTGAAGACGAAGCCATTTCAGCTTCAATAGACTCCCTTGAGGTTCGCCGAAATGTCGGAGTTTTCAGTATTTACTATCGATATTTTCATGGTAAATGTAGTAAAACACTAAAAGAACTTATTCCCCCACTCTTAGTCGCACCTCGTAGCACTCGCCAAGCTTCACGCGCCCACGAGTATACCGTTCAGCCCCATTTGTGGGGAACAGTGAAATTTAGGCAGTCCTTTATCCCCCGAACATCGGTAATGTGGAATGTATTGCCGGCCGATCTGTTCCCTGATAAGTACAACCTTCAGCAGTTCAAAAACAACGTTCACCGACACTTCAGAGGCTTCCCTCCCGTTCGACCGCCCTAAAGCCTCTATCAAATATTTTAACCCCAACCTATGTCGTTCTAGCTGTGAAATCGCATTAAAGTGTGATCCTCTAAGGTATAATAACAGCAGTAAAAAAAGTAGAATGATTCCCCCAGACCCCCTCAGTTTCTCTGAGTACTTCTAAGTCAATCATTCCCTTCACACGTTCGCTGGGGCATAGAACCGACTCATCAGCTAACTCTATGCTCATCTCCGACCCCTTTCTAGCGAGTTCGTCTGCCTTTTTATTTCCAAGGAAATCACTGTGTCCAGGGATCCAACAGATTTGCATGCCTGAAATACATGTTGGACCAACGTAGAGTAGCACGAAGTCGGACAAATGTAGACCAGCACCAGCGTGCATGAGTGCTGCCGTCCACATGTTGGTCATGGTTCGTAAGCTTCAGTTGTGAATTGTCACGCAATATGTTCAATATCAATTGTCAAACCCATTGACTTGTGGTCAAAAAACCGACACAGTCGCACCAGCATCGACGAGTCAACGTACACAAGTGTCCACATGCTGTGGCTTGTGTGCATTTGCATTGGTTGGCTCAACATGTATTTGGGGTAGCAGAGTATTGTTTAGCCCACAACCTGAAATGATCTTTTACATTCGCTCACTATTCTAGATATAGTTACATGCTCATCAACTGCTTTCATTGCAGCTTGGCTGTCAACGTATACAGTTATTGTAATATTCGCATACTGTTTCTGCACAATTATTTCTGCTGTTTTCTTTAAAGCAAATATTTCAGCCTGAAACACACCCGAGCTATCCGGTAGCCTGAATGATTCCATGATGTCGAAAACGCAAGAGTATACTCCTGTGTCCGTTCCACTTTCGACCTTGGAACCATCAGTATAGATAGCAAACCTCTCTGGAGTTATGATCTTGGATCACCACTCCATTCGGGTGGGAATGTTCACAGGATAGGAATATCCAAAACTACAGGTCGACCCCCATTCTATTTATTTCTATTTATTTCTATTTGCCTTCTCGTTTCCACATTATTGAAGGCTAGCATACAGAATTTCTCAGGCAGTTTCTGGTCACAGCGACAACATTTTATCATCAAAAAAATGGGGGATAGTGGATTTTGTAGCCGTTCCCAGTGTTGACGAAAAAGGAGCCCCAATTGTTCGCTTTTTCGAAGTAATCAGTTACGACCTTCAGATAGCGGCTGTCTGGAGCTTCAGCGACAAACTAAAATATGTACTTACCTCTTTAACGGTGCAAATGTAATTCTGCGTACTCTTCTCATAAAAAGTTCTTCGCGATGACGACTACAGAACGCACCAAACATGTTAGACATTTGCAAGTCATCCATATCGCCTGTATCGCGAATAGCCACACTCAAAATATGAATCGGTTCGGTAGACTTATCTGCAAAAACGAGAACCATCGTCAGTTTAAAAAAATCGACTCAATCCCAATCCCAAGGTCCGACTTACTAGCTTCCAACTCAGCATTTCCAATTCGAGTAAGAGGATCCGAAAGTGATACATTAATCGATGTGCTCAATCGTCCATCAGACACCGAATCTGCAGCATCCACAGCTTCTAAGACCTGAAAAGCAAGTCTATTATTACCATTCCTCACAGAAAAAGCTCAACCGTTTCGATTTGTTTACCTTGCTACTAACAAACGCCGGTGACGAAAAATCTTCCAGCAAATCGAAAATCTCATCCGAGTACTGTTCAAAATGATCGAAAGTATTGAACGCAGTCATACATCCCGTACGCATAAACGATCCCGTTGAGATCTCGCTCTCCGTCGAGTCGACGGTTATTCTAAGTTTTAAGCTATGCAAAAATTATTACCAAATTTTATAAAATTTTCAATTAGTACCTGTTCGGATGGGCGCTCGGCAATAAAAACTGGAAATGCACGAGTGGAACTTCGCCGGACAGCTCAAGATGTTGCAGCGTTGTCAGCTCGTACGAAATGTACGCACGGCGAACATAAACTTCGAGTGCCGCGTTACAAACAGCCCGATTGGAATGATAGAAGAAATCATGTAAGATATCGAAAATCGATGTTTCCGATAGAATTAAACGCTGAAGATTTTCCGGATGAAAGTCATGACCGTACATATCGACGGCCGATAAGAAAATCGACTCCATTTGATTGTGGCGTAATTCATAAGCGGGCTGATGAGCGGCGATTAGAACCTGACGCGAACGTAAAGCGACACGTGAATGTTCAGCCCGATTTAGCGAAGTCAGCTCACTTAAAGTAGCGGCCAGCTCATCGGTCAGGCCAGGCTCATTCGCCCACAAATGATCGATTAACAGCGTAACCAGAAGATTCTTTTTCGCTACCTGACTATGCGAGAAGATAGTGTTAACTACAGTCTGCATATTGTCCTTGTACTTTTCGCGTATGGCGGCAACACATTTATCATAGTGACCGTGCTGAAAGAGTGATTCAACGTCGAAATATTGTCGCAATAGCTCATGTACGGCTGCCTTCATTCGACCGCGAATACCGTTACGATATCGTTGCACCAATTGCACGATACTCTGTGTGGTCATAAAGAAGACATCACGATCGGCACGTTTTTGTAGTGTTGCGGCATGACTATCGATAACACTGGCGATTTGTTGCGACGGAAACTGTGCCAGAACACTCGTTATATTTCGTTCGTACAAGCTCATCAGCTTGCGGATTTTCTTCTCGACCGAAATTGGAATACGACCGGAAATCGATGCAATCACTTCTTGCAATTCGAGCAAAGGAAGCGATGGATCGCGTAAGCTTTGCATGAATTTTTCGATTACTTCGCGAAGTCGTGGTGCATTGTACGGATCGGGAAGGCAGTAGCCGCTCAGTGTGTTCTCCAGAATCGCTTTGTAGCTATTGTGAACGCGATTTAGTTTTTCCAGAACAGTTGACATATCAACCGATGGAAATGCGTTTTTATATGGCTGAGCCTTCGTTACAAGCGACGGATCGTCGAGCTCTAAATGGCCGAGCAAAGAGCCGGCATCCAAGACAGCACCAGGTCGCCGTATAAACGATACCGTACCAGCTTCTTGCGATGTTAATGTCATTACCATTTTCATAACTTCGATTTCTGCGTACACCTGTCCTTTGTTTACGTGCGCTCCCTCTTCGATCAGTAAATTGATCAGTTTACCAGTCGACGGACTTCGAAGTAACGACGGATCGGTATCTTTTTCGAAAACACACGTCTGATTGCCGATCACGATTCGATAACGATCGACTTCTTCCTTCATGTATGTCGTGTAGCTGGCACCTTCTAGGGAAATTAACATTCCACCGTCGGAGAGACGATGAATATCGATCTCTTTAAATGAGTTGTTCATAAACAGAAAATACGAGTTTAGGCCACTTTTTGCGGCTTGTACTTTATAACGGATTCCTTCGTTAATCAGCTCGACGTCTATTACATTCGTAAGTGTATTTGCAGCCTGAATTTGACCTCTACGAAAGACAACCGGTTAATAAATCTTTGAAATAAAAATCGCAGAATAAATTACTTTTCCAATGAAATTTGGAAACTGCCAAAAGCCTCTGTAATTTGTCTGTCGGCTATATGGAGAGCTCCACAAACCACGCCCAGCAAAATGTCCGGTTTCTCGGATTGAACACGTTCCGCAATCAAAGCATCGAGCCAGGCTGTATCGATAGTATTGTCCAAGAAACTGTTCGTTTCCAAAAGTGTGATCAAATATTCAACGGTTGTTCGGAAATCTCCACGAATTGAGAGCTCCTTTAAGGCAATAACTAAGTTCCTATTATAAAAAAACCCCGGTGTCAAAACCATCGTTAATTTCCATCCCCGTGAAAATTCTTACTCTCTCGCTTGTTGACGATTTTCTCCCCAGGAGAAGCAATGTCCAAACTGCGAGTCGGCGTACTCGTGCAAACCACCAGATGATGCCACACTGAAATATCCCCAAACATTTTTACTCGAACGGAAGTTCAACTCTTGGACAGTTCCGGAACTCGGTTTAAATCCTTCGTCGGGATTTTCCGATGTAATACGCGCAGCAATTACATGTCCCCACGGACGAGGTTTTGTCGACGGACATTCGAAATCGATGACAGACGATCCCCACGGCGATTCGCCGTACAAAAGACGAATATCTTTGATACGGTATAGCGGAATGCCCATTCCAATCTGAGATTTTCAGTACAATGAAAAATCGCTTAGGACGCGCTAAAAGTGAAGCTTACCTGCAATTGACACGCCGGCAAATTAACATCAGCCACCATTTCCGTGCATGGATGTTCAACTTGTAGGCGAGGATTCAATTCCAAAAAGAAATATTTACCTTCGGAATCGTATAAATATTCAACAGTACCCGCACTAACATACCCAACCATTTTTGCTAACCTAACCGCCGCCTGTTAATAAAAACCAACACAGAAAGTCGGTCAGTTCTCTTTGCTAAAAATTCACACAAAAAAAATCAATTTTACCTTTTCCATTTCCTCAAAAACTTCTGGCTGTGCAACAATAGCCGGAGCCTCTTCAATAATTTTTTGATGCCGACGTTGGATCGAGCAATCACGTCCAAATAAACTGATCGCATTGCCATACTGATCGGCTAAAAGTTGAACCTCTAAATGCCGTGCACCGCTAGCCAATTTCATAACGAAAATTGGCGATCCAGGAACTTCGGCTTGTACCTGAATTGAAAACAAATATTAGTTAAGTTCGAAAGAAATTTCTCGAGGAGTACAAACTTGTCGAAACAATGCCGGAAATTCATCGGTTGTATCTACACGTCGGATACCTTTACCGCCACCACCTTCCGAAGCCTTGATCATCACAGGGAAACCTACAAGACAATAGTTGAATGCACATCAATCTACAAAACTTACGGACTACCTACCTATTTTCGCCGCAGCAATTAAACCTTGCTCCGCCGAATTTACACAGCCGCGAGCAAACAAATCGCTGGAAATTTTGATCTTCTTTCCGCTATATTGTGCTTTAAGGTCCGACCCGGACCACGGTAGCGTAGGAATTTCAGCCGTTTGAGCGACAATTGATGATGCAACTTTATCGCCGAGCGCCCACATGGCACGATCCGGTGGTCCAAGGAACACTAACCCCTCCTTGTGCAGTAGTTCGGGAAGTTTAGGGTTTTCTGATGCGTGGCCCCATCCAGCCCAAACTGCCTGAACTTGTGTTCGCAGTGCAATGTCCACGATTAATTCTACGTTGGCGTAGTTGTTGTTATTCGAGCCTCCAGGAACTGGTACGTAGTGATCAGCCATTTTTATATATTCGGCGTTTGCTTTCAGATCTTCTGGTGTAACCTAAGAATGAAAAGCGTAGAAAATCATTTTGTCTTGTCTTATTTTTTTTATGCTATTTTGTATGCTATCGATTAGATTTGTAAGAGCCAATCGCTGAAATGTTTGTCATGAGATTATCACTCGATATTCAAAGCAGAAAAATGTATTCCAAATAAAAACTGTCTCTTGGATCTGGACGGAATTTGCGACTACTGACGACCGCTATTGCCCAGGATCACGTCTTGTTTGGAACACTGTTGCTGTCCTAAGCCTCAGTGGTGGACCCAAATGAACTGAATACAATTTTGAACGAGAATATATGAAAAGAAGACCAAAACTCCGAAAAAAAATTACGAATGCGTCGAAGAAACAATTAAGGGAAAAATTTAATTTTGTGCCATCTTAAAAGTCCTTACACATTATCCGCGGAGAAACAAAAGGTTAAGTTCGCGATTACGGTACTCTTTGAAGCCAAAGACAAAAAATATGTATACTACGGGAAAGACAAATTTATTGAAAGATCTAATAAATGTATTCGTGCTAAAAGAGAATCCATTGAAAAATAAAGATAATATTGTAGTCTTTTTCCACCACTTTTAGACCAGTTCTGAGAACTTCTAAGACTTTCCCTTGAATAAGAAGCTTTTGAAATATCGGGTGCTGCTAATTTCTGTGCAGTCAACAGATACAAACTGCGTGCTTGTAAAACTACTAATGCCCAGTCCATTGCAAAGAAACAGAACTTAGCGACCCCACTTGCTGCTTATAAGGTGGTGCACTCTCACCTCTTCTTGCAGTTTTTCTTTAGCGACATCCATGGTTCATAATGAAAAGTTGCTGCTGTTGGGTATTAGTAATTAGCTCTGTGTTGGGAATAATCTGTTCCGATAAAATTCTTTGGCCTGTAGTGGTTAACAAACTGGTATTGAGATTGAAGAGGGGCGGGCTGTAATCTGATTGCTTATGCAGACAATATTTGTCTTGTGAAAGCACGTCCATACGACCAGTGAGATAACACAGAATGCTCTCGACATGTGCAACTGAATGTGAACTGCGCTAAAAAACACAGAATTAGTATTCTTTACCAGTAAAAATAAGAAAATTTATCGCGCTGAACCTTAATTTCTGGATGGTATTAGTCATAGAGCTAGTGGAGACGACAATCCACCGGTTTTGTATAAAGCGCTTTGAAGCCAAAAACACGGTGAGAAGTGAGACAAAACGGGTCGGGTATATCAAATTGTTGTTGTTTTAGCGTGTGAGTAAGTGAGACAAAACAGGAGCCTTATGTCAATTTGTTGTTGTGAATGTGAATGCGACGACATCCGCCTTCAACTCAATCGCTGCTTGTCATTCCCAGTATATATATCTTTATGGTATTAGTCTAGTTTTCAATGACAACAGTGCAAAAATACCTGAATCTTATTTTGGATAGAAAGCTACACTGAAACCTAACTTTCATGAACTAGTTAGAAAAGCCATAATCTTGTTTCTCCTGATGATCCTCAGTACAAAAGCCTACTGATCCTAAGTACCTTCCCTCTGCTGCTACATAGCAGCGAACAGCTCCGGGTGGATATGATAATCCATTCCAGCCCCAAGTTTCTGTAAAGCCTTGTACCTACTTCATCACCCCTCTATGACCAGGTTAAGCGAGTTGTAGTATCAAAACGGTACTTTATGTGCTAATAGGGCCCTGTCTCGACTGATGGGCCACCACGTAAACTAACCAACTAACAAGAAGCGAAGCTCTTGGCAACCCCTATATTTTTTATATGCCATTTTTGGATAGCAAATTGTTGCCAGAGTCCTTGACCGGACTTTACGTTATAGGCTAGCAGCATGCTAAAAGGATCGAACTCTTTTCAAACGACTCTGTTGAAGATGGATGATTGAGAAGGAGCAGACTGTCCTCCGTCGTTCAGCTCTATTCGACAGCAGGGAGGCTTATTGAGGAGCATACTTCTTGGACAGTCTCTATGATTTCTCCAAAACAGAGTTACGCCAATCAAACTCCTCATCTAACTTGTTCTTACTATGGGTAGCAACGCGTTTTTAATCTAGCCTAGCGACCTAGGCGAAAGAAGAGATGAAAGAGTGTGTTAAGTGGTTTGACTAAGGAAAAAAGACTAAAGCGAAAATACCATCTAGTCTAGTTGATTTATTTCATAAACCACATGCAATTTGATTAACAATTGCTCGCATGGATGAATGCACGTACGATTCTCGGAATATTTGAATACGATAGTTCAAAAATGCCAGATAGTCCCGCCCATTGTGGACAACAGAAGGGGTGGAAAATGATTAACATTTTTCGTACCAACCTAAGTTTTTACTACATTTAGGACTACATTTTATTCTCATTAAGACTACAAGATCTCTGGAAAAGAAGTTTTTGACACTCTTCTCGATCAAATATCCAAACAGAGAAGATTGGTTGACAGAACAGAAGGCTACTCCATGCTGGAAAGTAAACAAAGACGGAGAGCGAATAGAATGCGGCACTATGGTGTCTTCCGAGCAGCTGATATTAGGGAGTGGTCCAAGTGGAGATTCTCGCTGTCATAAGAGGCAGTCAAAAAACGTCTTGTTAATGCAGGAAACATTCGATCGGCATATCCACTCAACATGACAGCCTGACGGCTCTAGAGACGTTGTGATTGGTTATTACTAAATCCCAGCGCTGTCGAGAAGTGCTTAAAGAGGCTTTCAGTCAGAAGAATGTAAAAACACGCTGATATCGTGACATAATGATAAGAGAACGAGTATACCGATGAATTGACGCGTATGGGGATCGCCCAGAATATTATAGGAGATAATTTGTGCATCGATATGCGTCACCAAAGCGCACATCAATGAACGGTCTATAGGCATAGCGAAGCTATGGGAGACTGTGGAGCGTTGATAAGCTTAAGGGTTTCTAAGACTTTCATATACTTAGTACGACAAATAAGTTCGAGATTGTTCATAGAAAACCTCATTAAAAGAAAAAATCTGGACATTTTTCATTTTTTTTACTAAAAATATTCTCCTCCAATTTCAATACATTTGTAAGAGCGATTCAACAGTGATTCAAATGCGTGTTCTAGCTCATTTTGTGGAATTGACTCTAGTGCTCGTGTTAAAGCTAGTTTGATGGTCGGAATGTCATTAAAAAAAAATATTTTTAACTTCAATTTCAATATGGGGAATAGAGAGAAATCGCATGGAGCCAAATCAGGTGAATATGGCGTATGATTCAACACACAGACTTGATTCCGAGCCAAAAATTGATGTGCAATGATTAAGGCGTGAAGGCGCATTATCGTGTTCACTGAATCACGATATTCGGGTCGAATACGACGGATTCTGGAAATCAAACGCTTCAAAACTTCCGAGATAAAATGAGCCAGTAATTGTTTAGCCAGTTGCACTGAATTTCCTGTGGCCAATTCTTTTGCTGCCGAAGAATGTAATGAGCATTGTTTTGATTTTTGATGGAATTTTCAACATCGACAAAAAAGTTGTTTTGGGAGAACTGTCATAACTTTGCTATCTATCGACCGATTTAAATAAAACTGGTCAAGAGCAGTGCCACAGCTTTCAAACGCCGGTTTGTACACATAGATGGTCCTATCAGTTACTCAGATATGGTTCTAGTCACGTTACTACTTATTTGTCGCACTGTGTATTAATGTTGAGAAGAAGCTGGGTACAGATTCTTGTTGAAATGACGAGTTACAGAATGCCCGGACAGCACATCAAGCAAATGGAGACAACTGAGACATGTGTGCGCAGATACCGCATCTGCATGAGTTGATGAAACCTATTTTAAGGAGTAAGTAGTTACTCGCGAGATTTCAAATGTATCGGTATGGAAATTTTTTGTGTCTTGTGTGCGTGCCTTAGATTTTGACCAAAGATGAATTTGGATTGATTACGTTTCTCACAATAAAGCTTAGGCCCGGACTACATGGTCCGTTTTTTTTCGACTCCGGAAAAAAACCGATTCCGAACAGCTTCGACTACACGACTCTGAACCGGCCATGTCGATTGAGCACTGCTACTCGAGTGACAAAACCACACGGAAAAATTACGGACACCCACTTGTAGTCGAGCTTATACAACTATATATGTTCTTGATATTTAATTCCGGATCGGCCGAAAAATTCCTGACCAACCGTTCGGAGAAACCTGTGCATGCTCAGGTTTTTTTTCCGCACACGCGGTTTTCCGGAGTCATGTAGTCGACGAGCTAAAATCTCATACATTTCTGTGAGACATAGTTTTTATTCTTTCCGGAAGGCGGAGCCTATTTTCTCCGGAGTCGAAAAAAACGGACCATGTAGTCCGGGACTTATAGGGTCGAAAATTAGAGTTGAAAATCAGGTTGAACCCCCAATACTCCCTCCGCATACCAGGAGACGGCAAGAGTTTTAAAGAAGCAGTATTTGTGAGAAAATAAGTATTTCATACTCCAACAAATTTAGTCATAACAAGCGACCTCAAACATATTGGTATTTACATTACGCAACAAAGGAACAACAGATGAAGCTGTCAAATAATCTCAAAAGAAACTGGTTAATGCTAACGCTTGATATTTTACAATTTTCCATAATCAAATCAAAAATTAATATTTACCATAACAACAAAACGCACTGCCCGTTCGTTCTTGAACATCTCGTAGGACCACCGTCGTATCGATCGCATACATTTCACAGCCGCAATTCCATTATTAGCAATTAGAATTTTATTTATCACTCGCACTCCGCCAAATCTCTTTACAAATTCTTCGGTTGTTGCAATCACAAAATCACGTTCTTGATATCGGTCTTGACCAAGGCCAGTACCTCGAGACATGCTAGGCCTGTAATAAGAAAAACGAGAAAAACAAATAAAACTAAGCAAGTTTTTAGAAAATAAAAATATAGTTACGCGATCAATAAACAGAAAATTATGAAATTTAAATAGGTAAATAAAATACTAGTATTATTTTCAATTTGATTACTTTAATGTCTCGCTGGTTTGTTGTACGTGCAGCTTGTTTTTATCAATTCCTGCGTTGAATGACGGTGGTAAATCTTGCGTTGAATCATCATCGTCATCTTCGATAGGATTGTATAAACTATGTGTACTTGACGACGAAGACGAAGTCATTGCCGATTGAATCAATGGGATTGGACAATTTGAATTATTCTCGACGATCGGTTCGTCAACGGTCGAATCCCATGTACTTTGCTCGCCACTTTCGGCAAGTACAAAACGTTTACTTGCACGACGTTTCAACATGATGAACACAGCGGCGATTTTTTCCAATATAAAACCAATAAACATAAAATTGTTTACTCAGAAAAAAAAAGTAACTAACAAAGTTGTGGACTTTATGAGGTATTCTAAAGAGGTGGAACCGACACCGACGAGAACTATTCAGAATACTTAATACTACTGAGTAAGCATTCCAGTAAACACTTCACACCGTCACTACACTATCGGCAATAATTATGGTGAGTTATGTTTTTCGTGTTATAATTCAACCACTAATTTTTTTTTTCCAGAACTTTTACTGGCTTTTTGATTCTATAGCAACAGTGCAAGCACGGTCAGTTTGCTACTGTATAAACAAATCACTATAATGCGAGTCTTAAAAAAATGTATTACATAACACCTGACTGTAGTCACGATATACCACGATTTTATTTTGTTAATACACGTAAACGAAAGGTAGATAAACTGGTAACCCACTAAACACCGCTTTCTTTTTCATTGACCAAAACCGGATATTTTGATCATTTCACTTTATTTGTCTGGGGAATTACAAAGACAACTGACCCACACTATCCACTACCATCTGATAATATCGTTGATAATGGATTGGTAAGGTCAAGCTATACAAAGGATATTTCATCAAAAAGTACAAATTAAAAGCAGTTTTTCTCGCGATTAACAATGCCGAGGGTCGAGGAGAGACCAGAATACAATCAGTTCAAATTCAAAAGTACTATGTTATTCCAATGAATTGTTGTTGTTCACTTAACCGGTACTCAACTGACTACGTCTTGATTCATACTGACTACTAACTTTGGTATCGTGAAAACGAAATGCCATAAGACGAGTATAAAACTTAACTACATGGAGAAAAAAAATAATATATATGCGTGCACAATATAAAAAAGCGATAGCTTAAAGGCACGATATGATGTAAACTGACCCATAGACTGACCAAGACGTCTTTACCATATACAGCCGTATGACTTCTAACGAACTCTTCAGGGCAGTTAACGTGTGTAAGGTGCATTTGTGTTGATTTGGTGGATTCATTTTGAACGGACAGTGAACTCCACCGAAAATACTTTCGATACATGAGCAAGAAATCAATGTAACCACCATTCAGTCACTACGACAGTAACAACCATACATAAACTAAAAGGAATCGTCAAGGAAATGGGGAATCTTCTTAAAAAAAATCCAATACTATTGCATAGCAATAAGAGTGCATAGTTCCTTACTACACTATCTACTTACCCGCAATAAAATACATCTTGGCATTGGCAATAGCAATTAAGTATTAATAGTAGCTTTCTTACATCAATACCCTAACTACCTGAACTGTTATGAAAAGTATGTTGGTGAAGTGGACAGCTTTCATCATGGAAGAATCTGCAACAAGTGATGGAAGGCGATTTGCGGGGCTACAGCTTGTCGATTATTGCAGAAGTGATTTTGGGGTATAGTGACCGTGATTAATGCGATTATCGCGTCTTAGTAGATTGGTAATAATAGTGAAGAAGTGGGTTTTATCTTTCGTTTGATAGATGGATTTTGTGGTAATTGTAAACAGGTTCGGCGTAGAGCCGTTGTACTGTTCGTATATTGCAGTTTGAGATGTTTCGTGATCATTTCTTTTCCTACTTGTACACAACGTGTCCTACAATTTTTTTTTAATAATATAAAAAAAGTGGAATTTGATGGCATAATCGACGGCTGATTCGATACGAAAACAAAGTTCGACCTAAAAAAAAAAACTTGAAACTCTAGATTAACTCTCTTAATCACGAAGAAATGAAGTACAAAATTCAAACTCAAATTCTGTTCTGTTTTACAATTCTTAATTTGGAAAATTTGCATTCTTTCGATTAGGATTTTTGATATTTGCTGACAGAAGATAGATGACTTATTTAATGCGCCTAGCATATAAACAACCGTCGGACAGACGAATATACATAGTAGTGCAATAAGTTCTGTCACTCATAAATGAAGGTATTCTTCAAAAACTAAAAAGAAAAATGTATAAGCCACGTCAATTAATTATTCGATAATAAAGAGCTTAAAATAAATTAAATGTAGTCTGGGTGGCTTAGTGGCTAAAGTACTTGCCTTCGGGGCACCTGGTACCAGCTTCGAATCTGCTTGGCGACAATAAATTTTCGAGAATGGGATTGGATGTCGGACTACCAGTTCACTCAGCAGTAAATAAGTACCTGAGTTAAAATCGAGGTAATAATCACGGACGAGCGTGTAGCTGACCACTTCACCTCCTAGTGTTCTGTTGGTCTCGTAATGAAGTAAGTAGCATTACTTTAAGGCCTAGGCGCAATTTGGGCTGTGGCGCCATTGATTATTATTATTATTAAAATAAATTATATCTATTGGTCGTCCATCATGGCATGTAGGTCTTAAGTGTATCAAGACTGCAATTGCCTTCATCAGCCCTTAGTGATTCCGCAGTGCGGTGTGATTTAGGCATTGTATTCTTCTCTGAAACAATCCACAGTCATGATCACAAGGAATCAGGAGTTCCAGAGGATAAATTTTCAACGCCGATAAAATTCGATAAACTCATTTCCGGTCGTTGTTGCGGGCGCTGTTTCTTGCTGGAATATCCAGTGCTTTTTGCAAACAAGGTACAGTTTAGATGCTTCACTACCTTCTCAAAAATATCACTTTAATACATTCATCGTCTATGTGTTAACCTCTTCATTACAAAACTGACGCTCAGTAGACCCTTCCTACGACACTCCCCACCAAACCAATATTGTAACTAAGTGACCTTTTTCGACCCTCTGAATTTGTTTAGCGACTTTTCGAGAGGTGTGATGGAAGACCTTATCATTCTGATTGAAATTTGTTCATCTTTAAACCTGACATATCTCTGTCCACTGTTTGCATGCCGCTGAAGTGCCTTTCGATACGTTGGTTCTAATTTGAACAAACCTGATTTTTTGCTTCGAGCCTTGTTAAATGATCGTGGACATAGTTCCAGGCAGAATATGCATCTCATGAGCCACCATTGGCTGCTTTCAGAGGGGATTTTTATGAATTTTCTTAGACAATACTTTCGTCCTATGTTCGAATGGACGGTAATTTCTTGACCTCGTCAACAGAGGACATTTAACTGAATCGTCCTGTATAAAAATCAAAAATTGTGGCTTAAAAATAAAATACGTGACAATGAATGCATATAAAAAAAAAGAACAGGCAATACGTTTGACGACTGCGAACAAAATATTTTAGTATTTGATAATATTATTTGTCAGTTGCGGGAAGCGATTTAGCGAGGTCACTATAAATTGTGTTGCAAAGCGCGCGATTATCCGATCGCATCGCCCGCGTCGCTCTTACTGCAATTCCACATTGAAACGTACCACTTTCGTCCCTACTTAACATTTATCAAACTGGAACTGTGTAATTAAAAAGTTGTATTTAATTAGTGGCATGACGTCGAAGGCTCATTAAATTCAAATGATTTAAATTTACTGTACAACCCGAAGAACTGAAGACAGTAGCTTTCTAGCTCAACTAGTTGAAAATATTTCAACACGCTCATGATGTATTGTGTTCGTCTTCCAACTCATACTACGTTAACAGTACGAAATGTAAAAAATTTTGAATCCTTCTTTACTAAGTGGAGATGACTACATAATAATTAGGCGCATAACAATTTTGTATTTTAATACAAATGCACCCTTGAACTTTCTTGTTGGTCTGTCAATGTGAAAACATCAGTCAAAGTTTACATTTTAATCATAGTGAAGTTCACGAACGAGCAACGTTTGGATATCATCTCAATTAGGTAATTGTTGGGATTTTGTTTCTGCTATTTTTGAGCCAGTTTTACTGGTCCATTCAAATATGTCAGAGAAGATTGCAGATATTTTATCAAGGTAGGAGTTGTTGTTTGTAACTTTAAAAAATAATATGAGATCGTTGGCGTAAAGGCTATGTTTAAAGAAGTATGTTCTTTGATCAATTTACTTAGTTGGTTGTACGCGATTGGAAAGAAAATGGTAGATATGGGTGAACCTTGTGGTATGCCGTTGGAGGTCTAAGTAAATGTTATATTTTGTAACATAAGAATCCCATGTAAGTGATTATATTGCTATATTCTTGACTATTTTTTCAGCTATATAATACATAAATTTAATTTCAAGATCAACAATAAATAAATCAAAGTTTAAATCTTATCAAAACAATAAAATGCAACTGATTTATGCTCAAATAGCGTGATTTTACGCAACATAGCGCGAAAAAACGTTCATAAATAATACAAAATCTTTTTCTTATATCAGAACTTCATACTATTCTTAAAAATTCAAATGAACGCATAATACACCATGATCAAATTAATTCCACGTAATAAACAAGATGTAGCTGTCTCGAGTAAATTTAGCCGAACAATAGAACAAACTGTGAATGAAAATACGAGAGCAATTCAATGATGTATTTAAATTCCAAATCACCTAACAATTGCGATCATTAGAATGAGGGTTGAAAAAAAAAAATAGTACATTGAGGTTGGTTGTGGAAATTTGTTTCAGTTTGTGGTAAAGTGATGTACGATCGAGTTAACAAATAAAAACAACATACTATATCGATTTTATCGGTTGAGAAAGTGATACGGTTTATATAGAAGGTGAAAGGAAATAACTTTGCGCACGTGAGCAAATAAATAGCCAACTAACAATTGCAAATGGTCTATTTGATGAAGAAGTTTTGACGAAAATTTGCGTACTTTATTTCATCCTTGCACCTTTATTAGATACGATCCTAGACACAAACTTTATCTGCCACCAGGATTTGTTGACTTTTCGAATTTTGTTCTCGATTGTTTAGTTCCACATGTGTTACTTGGTCGAACCACCACCACAGGTACGTACAATTAGACTTAGTATAAACTCGAAATAGCTTCAAAATTTGAATTTAAAGACCTTGTACAGTTGTTTTACCACAGGTTCATTGAATCTGGTTTAGATCCAGTAATGTAACAGTTCTCGCAAACTCCGTTGCTGCAAGGTTCTAAGACTGTTGAAGCAGTAAGCTCCAAGATGGGATTTCCTTCTTGCGAATAGAGCTGGACAGGAACAGAGAAGATGAAATACTGTTTCCTCTTCCTCCTCATCCAGACAGCTTCTACAGAAAGTTGTTTGAAAAGAATTGCCGGCTTTTAGCATGCCGGATTATAAGACAGTGTTTGCTCTATTGGCAGTAGTTTCCCCGTGCAAAACGCTTCGGTCATAAGATCATAGGTTTCTTTTTTCAAGTCCCATGAAGGGGCAGAAAACGTTCTTTTCTGTGATCAGATCGTGTTCGCAACACGAGCGGAATTTCTTGCGAAAAGAATTACTGATATCGATGCTGCCGTCACAGAATTGTCGACGCTTCCTTTTTTCCGTTTTTTTATGATCAATTTCATATTCATGAAACCAGCGGAGGCAAACTAAAGGTCATCTTCAATCGATGGCAACGATATTTTGTTGCAGTTAAAACCGAACTGTCACGAATTGCTCGTTAACATGGCGAACATAAAATCATAATTGGAAATATATGTGTGGTCGTTAAGCTCGCGAAATGATCGCTAAATTACCGCGCACAGCTTTCGAACTGATCTGAGATCACTTGATGTTGGTCTATAAGTGCCTGTACTGATACATAATTGCAAACTATACTGAAAACGAAAATCGTAATCAGGCGTAAATCGTCCAAAATTTCGCGAATATATGACCAACAAATTTGTGATACTAAAGCTATCCGCGTTGGGGAAAAAATCATGATAAGCGCTCAAAATTTTTTTTCCTGTTTCGAGTAGAAATCTTTTTGAACAAATCAAATTCATCTAAAATTTTTTTTATTTGGAATTGGAATTTCTAAAAAATATATTACCGTAATCTTTTCCGTCTTTCATGCAATTCCAAGCGTTTGAAGTCATTTTCGATTTTTTGTGGAAATGCGTCAACAGCTTCGGTTGCTTCCTGAATGCTACTCTCAACTTCATCGCCAACCTGAAAATTATTATTCTCCATTAAAAGGTGAGTTCAACAACAGCAAAATCCTTGCAACTTACCAGAAAACTAGGCCTCTCCGGACTCGTCATTATATCGCCACTACTACTATCCACCTCCTCACTGACTCCGTTCTCCACGATGAAGCTTTCGTTCGAAAACGTTACCTTCCGTATTTGAGTATTCGCCGGTTCTTCCGTACACGCTGTAATCAAATAAAATAATTTCAATTTTAATTCAACATATTCAACGAAATATCGGGCAAAATTTACTTAATAAGTTGTTAAGGACTCTTCCCAAAAATGCTGTCAACAATAACATAAGGAAACATGTAACTAATATTAGAAATACCATCCCAGAATGTAATTTATTTGTGAGAGGTTGAAGCTCAAAAATTTACCAGGTCATCGTATTATGCACTATAATCTAAATTAAAGTAAATTGTGATTTAGTAAGTGTGGGGAATTTATGTTTTTACAATGTAATAGTAAAAAAAACATGCATTAGGTACTAACACATCCAACCCGGGAGTAATTATTATTTCATTTACTTTCAAACGTTTAAAAACAAGACATGATTAGATAAAAAAAAAAGCCATAACTTCAATTTAGTTCAAGTTTATTAGTTTCACGCGTGATTATAGAATGAACTAAATTTGTATTCCATTTGAAACTAAAATCCCGATTGGAAATTATGAACGATTCGAGCGTATGACGGCCAAAACGAAAGTAGTCAAATATTTGAAAAAGTAACAGGCTTTTAAATATTTGACTAAAAAATATAAAATCCAGCTAGGTGAAACAGATATGTTCAAGGTCAAAACCAATTTGGTCAAACAATTAATGGACGATCACCCCATTACAATTACCGAAAATTGTCAAATATTTGACAAAGTGACGCACAGTATGAAACAGTTGGATTTTACAGATATTTTTTTTACTGAATTATTTCTTAAAAATGTGATAGAATGGAATTTTTTTTAAAAGATTTCCAGTTATTTCGAAGACTTGGGCTAACCATAAAAAAATATAAATAAACAGTTTGACGGCCATATATTAAAAACTCTTACAGTGTTCTTTACACAAATTGCAAAAATTGTTTCATGGTTTTTAGGATAGAAATTGGGAAGTAGACGAAGGATTAGTGAGGGTGAAGTGAAAAGTTATGATTGGTATTTCTCAAAAACGGTTAATTCCCAAAAGTTGAAACTTCCCAGTGTTTTTGTTCATAATTTTCATCACACTTATATGGTAAACGGGTTATTAAATACTAATACTACCTTAAACGAAAAGATATCAACCTTTTTTCTCATACTTGATCAGTTTTAAACTTAAAATTAGTAAAACATTAAAATCAGCCTCAAAAACTTTTGAAGAAATTTACAAAATATTCTTCTTTTTATAAAAAAAGATTATAATTTTCCGCCTTGTCGAAAATTGAGTTTCAGAAAATTATTAGCGGAAGTAGAATGTAGTAAAAGTATATTTTTTCCTACAAAATTTCCACTATTTTTAACTTTTTGTTAATGTTTCTGTATTCGTTATCTGAAAATAATTCAAGAAATGTTTCAAAACTAGTACACAAATAGAAAAGAGCGATGCAGATCAGATAGAAGGGAGGTTTACTGAACGGAGGGAAGAAAAGGATTTTTCGATAGTGGCTCTTGAATGTCCTGAAATTACAGATATTCGAGAACAAATACCTTCGACGATCTTTGGAAGATAACTAGTCAATCGAAGATAAGCAGAGATGAAAGTGGCAATGGATCGGAGGAAGACAGAGTAAAAAAAAACTAAAAAGGCTGCTGTGAAGGTCTAAGAAAATTATTTTAAATGCAAAATAATCGAAGGATACGAAAATATGAAAGATTTTTATGAGACAGTTGCTCCTACTTTCGAACTTGTGGCTAGAACTAAAGCTCGTATCCAGGCTAGCTGCGGCTGTGAAGAAGTTCGTTCCTCGGACAGCCAGAATCATCTTAGCCATTAAATCTTTTAAGTGTATCTCCTAGGTGTGGTTAGAAATCCATATCTAGGTCTGATTAGATATCGAAAAGTTTTTTACTTCAACTGGCTTTGTAATCAGCTAAAAATCGATATCAGGATATTTCGAATTTGAACTCCTGGTGAAGGAGTCATGAATTCTGTTATATCTTGAAGGTTCGATGAGATATCAAATCCGCTATCATACTTATTTGCCTAAAGGCTCGTGTACACTAGCAATCAAAACTTGTTAGAGTTGTTCTATGGGATTTATTGCTGCATGTGTACACGGTTCCGAGAGCGCATTTGCCCAAGTTTTTGCTCTAGCCAGTAAATGCTTACCTTTTCAACCAAGTTGTAAATGTACACGCTAACATGCGAGAGTTGAAATCTCGCAAGAAAGTTCCGAAATTTTTCAGCAAGTCAAAGTACAGTTGCATTGGAAGCAGGGACGTCATTTGTGGGGGGGGGGGCAGGGAGGGCATTGCCCCCCCCTTAATTTCGTTTTCCCATATATTATATATAAAATATATAAAAAATATATACATTCATAACATCTTGCCCCCCCCCCCTGAAAAAAATTGAACTGACGTCCTTGATTGGAAGTCAGGTTAAGCTCAGTTTTAGGTGTCTTGTTCTATAGTTTACTATGAGCGGAAAATCCAAGTGGAGTTCCGAGGACAAGTTTTTGTTCATTACCAATGTGGAACTTTATCCAGAGTTGTGGTATTTTTCATTTTCGTTTTGACAGTTCAACGAAACTATGATGATGAAGTGTACGTGAAAGAGCAAGTTTTACTTGCAAGATTATTGTAGGGCTACTTGCTAGAGTAAAATTGCTGCAATTCGACAGATAGTGTAAACATCGCATCAAATTACTCTAGCAAGAAATGTTGCAAGTTACTTGCTAGTGTACCTGCACGAGCCTTAAGAATACGTTTTGACGAAATTTCAACCATAAAAGTGATGAAAGGTGGTTGAATACGTTTGAACTAATCGCGTCCCGTCCCTTGATTTAATTGGTTTTTACGTCTGCGGTCGCTTGATTCATTTATATTGTAAATATTGTTATTGTTAACATATATAAAAAATCTGCCAACAATCTGGGCGTAACTTTATTATTTTTCCGGCAGAAGTTAGGAACGCGTTCAATTCTGAGATGCGGTGTAGGTTACTATGTGACTAAAAACCTATCAAAAAGTACAAGCCCGTGGAAGTGAAAATCTGATCGGATCTGAGAGATATGGAATAATTTATGAAAAAGTACACAATCGCTTTACACCCCCTTAGGGGTCAATTTTCAAAAAATCTTGACAACACTTTCTAGGTATTCATATGAAGAATCCGTAGAATAAAAGTGAATTCAATATTTTGGAAGACTTAGTAGATATGACGAAAATCGTGAAAATATATGCATTCTTTTTTCACTGAACATTTTTTTTGCCCCCACTTCGAAACGCCAATGGATATTCGAAATTTTTTTTCATCCAAATTACATTTCTAGTTGATTTACATATACACAACGAGTTTCAACTTTCTAGCATAAGCCATTCCATAGTTAGGAAAAACACCCCCCCACCCCCGTACCATACTACCCCTATAAAAAAATTATATTTTTCCAGCATGCCACTACTATAGCTCTATCTAAATACCAAGTTTCAGCTTTTTATCATTATAGGTTCTCAAGATATAAACATCGAAATCTTTTCCTTTTCACCCTTCTTCCTTTTCGTCTAAAACCCTCCCCTCACACCCGCACCGTCCTAAAAGATACCAGTCGTAGAGGTTCACCCAACCTACCCACCATAAAAGTTTCACGATAATACCTCAACGGGTTTGGGAGCTACGCGCCTTCAAACTATTTTTGCGTACGGCGTACGGTGTACGGCGTACAGACGGACATTATTTTTTTTATTGCTTTTTCGGGGTCTACTAGTCCTAAAACGTGAAAATACAAAATTTCAGGGTAGCAAATTTTTTTGAAATTTCAGGTCGATCACAATACTTTATTATGAAATAATAAAGTAAAATGGAGAAATGTTTGTCTGTTTGTTTGTCCCTTATAGCCTCCTAAACCACTCATATGATTGCGATGAAATTTTGGTAGTTTGTTGAGGGTACGCCCGCGATAGTTTGGGCGTTAGAAAAATCATTTAACAGTTGGTGGTTCTCGAGTTTTTTCAACATTTGAGTCTTTTTCATATGATTTAGCGGCAGTTTGTTTGTTTTCAGTGTACTAGTTACGCGTTCCTATTACTAAATAGTAAAGTTGCACTATGAATGGTGGATAGAAGATAATAGATGGAAGATGAAGGATGCTGGATAGAAGATGGATGATGGAGGTTGGTTGATGGTAGATGGAGGATGGTGGATAGAGGATGGTGGATGAAGTATGGAGGATGGTGGATAGAGAATGTAGGATGGTGGATGGAGAAAAATGATTGTAGATGGAGGATGTTAGATGATGGATATCGGATGGAAGATGGAGGATGGTGGATAGAGAATGGAGGATGGTGAATGTAGGATTGAGGATGGAGGATTGTAGATGGAAGATGTTAGATGAAGGATAGAGGATGGTGGATATAGGGAGGATGGTGGATATAGGGAGGATGGTGGATATAGGGAGGATGGTGGATATAGGGAGGATGGTGGATTGAGGATGGTGGATGGAGGATGGTGGATGGAGGATGGGGGGATGGTGGATAGAGGATGGATAATGGAAGATGGAGGATAGGGGATGCTGGATATAGGATGCAAGATGAAGGATGGAGAAACAGGACTATTGGATCAACAGTAGAGACGGGAGTAACAGGGGCGATGGAACACCGTGAGCGTAGCGAGCGTAGTCGCGGTATGCGTCTAGTTAAAAAAAAAGAGACAAAATGAGTTCAAAAGGAGAAGCATTCAATCTGCGATAAAATCGAATACCAAAATAGTCTCTTTGAAAGTGGTGAAAATTTTGTAAGGGAAATTTTGGAAAAGTCCTTAGAATACCAGTTAAGGGCGGTATTTGAAAGTTTATTATTTTAAGATTGTCAACACAGTAACATGTATCCAAAAAGTAATAAAATTGTACTCAAACTGTTGGCAGATTTTCGTATATTAATTTAAAAAAAAACGAACCACTTGCGCTAGCAAAATGTAACTTGATTTGTGTATACAAGTGATCAAATGGAGTTTGCCGACAATACAATTTTTTCAGGGATCCGTGGAGCATGGAAGTGTGGGGATAATATTTGTTTCTTAGAATTGGGTCTCATATCTCAAGAACAGTTTAAGATAGATGCTTAGAATTTTCACGGGAAGAAAGCCTACTAGACTCATAGTAGACAAATTTTGGGTGTTGGTGTATGGGGTGAGGGTGGTGGAGGATAAAAAAAAAAGTTTCTATTTTTATATCTTGAGAACACATAACGATGAATCGCTAAGCGAAAAAATTAGAAAGTTATTCAGATTTTAAATATCCATTGGAATACAGAAGGAGACGAAAAATTATCAGTGAAAATGGGACGCATATATTTTTACGAAATTTCAGACAGGTGCGAGATGGTTGCACAGGATTCACGAATTTCACCATTTCTTTTAGGTTTGATCAAATATCGAATTGACTTTTTATTTTCATAGGCTTTTTACGAATTTCGTCGTATCTATATATACATGATGGTTCAAAAACATTCACACGATATTGTTTTTGCTTTAAAATGAAATGACATATTTTTTTTTAAATATCTTCAACTTTTTCCATTACTTTTTGAAGATGATATCGGTCAAGTAGGCAACGCCATCGTTGATAAACATTTGGGCCTTATTCGCCGCATTTTGAATCGTTTGGCGAGTTCTCACAATCTTCTCGGCTATTCTCTTTGAGACCTTCCAGATTCTTGGCTCGTTCTGATAGGTATGTAACTTAAAACAAACCCAAAGAAAGAAATATAAAGCTGTCAAGTCGGGCGATCTTGCCGGCCAGTGTAAATCGCCAAAATTGTACATTAGGCGACCCGGAAACACATTCTTCAAAATGTCTGTTATCGCTGGAGCTGTGTGTGCATTTGCACCGCCTTTTCGGAACCACATGTCTTCCAGTCGAAATACATCAATTTGAGGCAAAAGCTCGTTAATCATGGTTCTGGATCGCTCACCAGTCACAGTAACCGCGTTACCCACGCCGTCCCCAAAAAAATTAGGCCACCGGTGTAATTGGCGCACTATGCAGTGATTTTGAGTGGATGCAATGGCTTTTCGTGAGTGATACGTGGATTCTCAGTGCAACTGAGTCCTCGTATCTTTTCCGCGAGTCTTCCTCCAGTCTTTTGGCTAGAGCTCTACCTTTCAGTGTCCATGTGGAACTTCTTCCGTCGTCCATTCGCTCCACAAGGCCCGCTCATTGAAACTTTCGAAATTTAATAAGAGTCGATGCGACTGGGTTTTTTAATGTTGATGTTACACAACGCTTGGGTGTCCACGTTTTGCTTGCATATAGTAGAACAGATGTTATTAAGGTCATATATATGCATAGTTTGCTCTTGGCCTGCGCACTTTTTTCCAAATTTAAGGTCGAGAGGACCGTGAAATACCACCTTGATCAAAAAGTTCCAGGAATAACCACCGTGTGGCGCTTTCATTGTTCCAATTTGAGTTCTGTTTTTTTTTGTTAAGTTGGTACACCTGTTGCTGACAGTCCCTGTAAATCTTAGCGTCATAGCTTGACATTTGCGAAAGTTACGTAGCCAAGAGTATATCTATCTCTGTGTGTGTTGGTGATTTTTAGAAATGGATTTAAATTTGCAACAACGAACTTGTATTAAATTTTGCGTAAAAAACGGATTTAATGGTGCGCGAACGTTGGAAATGTTGGAAAAGTGTTTCGGCAACGATTCTCTAAAGAAAACGGTCGTTTACCAGTGGCACGAGCGGTTCAAAAGTGGTCATGAGTCAATCGAAGTCAAAAAGAAGGCAATGCTCACGGTTTTCATGGATTAAAACGGCGTAGTGCCTAATGAATTTTTGCCAGAAGGCCAAACAGTAAACAAAAAGTATTATTTGGGCGTTATGAGACGTTTGCGTGAAGCAATTCGCCGAAAGAGACCAGAATTGTGGGCAGAAAACTCGTGGATTTTGCACCATGATAACGCACCGTCGCACAGTGCCATCATTATTCGTAATGTTTTTAACGAAAAAGCAACAAATACCATCCAACAGCCACTGAATTCACCTGATTTGGCTCCCTGTGACTTCTTTCTGTTCAATCGAGTTAAAAAAAATCACGACGGGGAATGCGTTTCAGCAGCCGAGAGGAAGTAATAGAAAAATCGCCAAAACACACAGAGATAGATGTACTCTTGGCTACGTAACTTTTGCAAATGTCAAGCTATGACGCTAAGATGTAGAGGGAATGTCAACAACAGATGTACCAACTTTATCAAAAAAAAACAAGAACTCAAATCGGAACAATAAAAGCGCCACACGGTGGTTATTTCGGGAGCATTTCTTCTTTTTTTGGTTTATGATCTTGATCTTATTTTCATTGACCCTTAACCCGAAATCTTTTGCCGTTGAGTTTGGACAGTGGAAACAATCCTTCGCCTTTGGGATAGATCTGGCCATGATGTTTATATCATCCGCGGACGTCACCAGTTCACTTGATTAGTAGGGTATGTCTGATATCTGACGACATATTCCAGGGCGAGATTGAAAAGAATCGTAGCGAGTCCATCTCCCCGCTTTAGTTCAGATTCTGTTTGGAAGATTGGGATTAGCTAGTTCAGTTCAGTATTTAACATAGATGAAGCAGCGATGTTCTTTAATTTACTTTAAAAAGAATTATTGAAAATTTCCTAGAACTTCCATTGATCGTGTTATTTAGATTTTTCCATTTGATGATCGTACAACGATCAGGATTAACAAATGAGATTATCCGAACAGCTAGCGTTACGCAATTAATCTATTATGATGACGTGTACAATTTACCCAATTACAATATTTGGTTATTTTCATTACATGCGATAGTCTGCTAATCAACCGTATCAGAGACTTGAATGACACAAAACAAGAAAGTACTATTTCTTGGACTATGTTCATAAATAATCGGTTGTATTAATATAGAAGTAACATGCACACGCATCATGTTTTATTTTTTTTTAATTTATGCCCCGTACTTGATATCCGTTTTATACCAATAGAATAAATTCAATCGATTATTTGGTCACAAATCAATCACAACTTCCAATACAAAACAATCACACCAGATTTAGATTAATAATTTTTTTTTTATAATTTTAGGAATTCACCTTCACATTAATTCAAAAGCTTTTATTTAAATTTCGAATGTTACACGCACTGAAATACCAGAAAATTAAAAAAAAAACACTTGGAGCTCTGTAATCGTGTGTTAAATCGGATTTTATAACAATTTGAAAACTTCACTGCACGACGCAAACGTTCGAACTTAACTGAATTAATCGCTTGTTAAGTTCCCTATCAGCCGGCGTTAAAGCACTTAAAAAATCGGGAGGGCATAGGAAAGTCAATAGGTTAGAAAAATATAAATGAAGTGAAGGATTTTTTCGGTTATCAGGTACTAAGTGAGTTTTTCTCTAAAATAATTGGCCCGATCACCAGTAATGAGATTTGACTGGATTAGTCGGGGGGTTGAGAGCAAAAGTGTCGGGTGTATCGAAATAAAATTAATACTGCTACAAATGAACAGAAGCAGTTAATCGAATTTAAATTCTTATGTAAAATACGCGAATAGTGTCAATGTACTCTTTAAGGTATGCCGCCGTTTAAGTGAAAAGAAAGGCAGTAGTCAACAACAGTCAGCAGGTTGCTCTAGATGAAAAACTGATCTTCGTTTTTAATTGTAGTTGCGAACAAAAGAAGACAATGAGAACAGTGTTTGGTTCTATAAGACTATTCATGTCTCACGGCCACCCTCGCGTTGATGCGTTTACTGCTTTTACGTCAGCTTCACACTGCTGAGACAAGGCGAGCACGCCCAAGTACAACTTGGTAGACAGGACGCTCGTCTTATATTGCAAGGCCTTCACAATCGCCGAGACCAGACGAGCACGCCCAAGTGCGAGATCGTAGACAGGATGCTAGTCTTGTGTCGCGAGCAGTCGCGATTACAGTTCTCACGCCATCTCTACACTCTCCGCGAGACAAGGCGAGCACACCCAAGTGCGGGATCCTAGATAGGACGCTCGTCTTGTATTGCAAGCAGTCGCAATTACAGCTCTCACGCCAGCAACATACTCCCGCCGAGACAAGGCGAGCTCGCTGAAGTGCGAGATAGTAGACAGGACGCTCGACTTCAATCGCGAGGAGTCGCGATTATAGGTCTTACGCCAGCTTTACACTCTCAACGAGTTTGTAGACGGGACACTCGTCCTGTATCGCCAGAAACGGCGTTTGCAACAAGCGCGAGATTGTTGACTGGACGCTCGTCTTGCATCGCGAGGATTCGCGATTACAACCCCCATCGCAAGAAACTGCATTTACAACAGTAACGCCAGCACGATCGCCAAGACAGGGCGAGGACGTCCAAGCGCGAAGGGATACCGCTCGATATACGAAGTTCAGGCTCACTTTCGGGTTGAATGTTTCACCTCACTGTCTCGGCGAGAATGCGAAGTCAGCATAAGATGTGTCAATGTGATGTTATTTAAGAATCCCAAAATCAGCTTGTAGGCGTTTGTATGAACAGTCTTTAGAAGTCAATACAAAGTCGATATTTCGTCAGGACAAAAATATATTGAGGAATATAGAGTTACTAATCTGCTGGGCACTTCGGAGTAGCCCAAGTGAAATTGACTACGTGGACGCAGTTCTCTTTCAAATTACTCCCTGCTATATACTGCGAGTGCTCCTGACCTGATAGACCTTGAGGAAGAACTGCAACTTCTTGAACTCAAAGTGTTACTCAGATGGTTCCGGCGTTATGATCCCCGACTCCTTAACTACCGTGAACTAACCTTTAAGCATTATGAACACCTGCTTGGTGCATCAATAGGCGCGTTTTCTAAAGCGGAGTAGGAGCTTTGGATTTTTCATTAGTCAGAAAAGCTACACTACTGGTTTTAGTGGTGTAGTTGCTCTTCTCGCTTTGCGCTTTGTTGTTGTTTTTGTAATTTCGTTAACCTGCTCTGTTCCGGATAAGGGAGTAATAAAACACGCCCTATGTAGGTGCACCGGAAAACTTCATCAAAGATACCGAACTGAACTTAGAAATCAGCCTTGAAGAAAGTAGCGCACAGTTCAGTCAATTTTAGCGATGGACAGGTTGACGAATTCGGACTGAATGCGACAGTAGAATCTATCAGAACAGTGAAGATGCCTTATTCTTCAGCAATTGCTCAAAAAACCCCAAATTCGCTTTGCTGTGTATCTTCTCGCACGATCATTTAAGAATGTGCTGTAAAACTTAGTTTCTTATTGGGCGCAATCCTTCATCGGATAGTTCACGTACAGAAGTTCTTATATTCACACCTAGGTGGTAATGAGGTAAATCGAGCGAGTCCTTTGCATAGCTTCCATACAAGAGTCATTTAACAGTTTGCAACTGATCAAATTCCCTCCATTCTTTCGGATAACTCTCATACTAGAGTGTTACTTTTATTCACAGTTTAATATTTAGCTATTTACGAGTCTGACCACGTAATCAAGGTACACATTAAAGTCATGTTTCCACCAGTAATGTAACTTCAAATTTCGGGATCGGGACAGAGTTTTCAGAATGTCCCTAAATCGTCTAATTCTTCAAAATCTAATTTACTTGGCACTCAGACAAAATTCTCCAGCTCAACGAATTGTTCATTTATTTTCGAATCCTTAATATGATTAAGAAACGATTCGCTTACTGTTCATCAAAGTGAGTTGCCTTATCCAGGCCATTCGCTTTTGCGAAAGTTATGTTGAAACATTATAGTGGACGTGCAGGTAGCGATTCAATTTGAAATCGTATTTAAATTCGCTTTCGAAGAGTTAATGCGCTTTTGTGATTTACTTTGGACTCGTTTTCGAATAGAAATGCTGTGTTCGTTTTAGTTTTTGGAAGAAATGTGCATGCGATGGATAACGGAAAAGTCTATATGCTATGGACTCGCTCTGTTCTCGTTTTGTTCTCTATATTAATTTTTTTCAAGCTGCTGTTCACATGTATTTTGATATAATCGGTCAAAATTCGTGAACACTTGTTTTAATAATGAAGATCTTATGAATTTGATCTGACCGAAGGACGATTTTAATAACGAACTAAGGCAGACAAGATCCATTTAACATGTGGGTACCAAATTTAGGCTTGCCAGGTCAAAGCGTTCTCCACAATCTCAGCTACCGAGTGGGCTAAAATAGAACTTATTCTTTCGTCCAATTTGACTGAAGTTCCTGATGTTAGAGCTCATTCCTTGAAAATGTTTGCTCTGATTCAGACAAACAAATATATCAACTTTTATCCCGACGGTTTTGAACTCTCTACAAATTCTAACCATTTGACCTTAAGACTCAACAACTATTTCTTTATCCGAAATGATAGGAAATCTAATTTTATAAACTATGTACATTTTACAACACAACAGACGTCAATTGATATTGAAATTTTGCTGATCCCTTGAGAGTTATGCAACCCCGAACGCATTAATCGCATTAGTTGCAATTGTTAATAATTTTCATACATAGAAATAAATTTAAATTTGTTGATTATTTTCTTTTTGTGGGGTGATTTCAAGTAAGCACGCGAATGTAACCAAGTGCAATGATAGCAAGATTGCTGTGTATAGAAAGTTCACCGATTACTGATAACTTCTATTTGACCACCGTTTTAATTTTTATTACATAATTTTATAATACATTATTGAAAAAAAATTCTGGGACAGAGCCGATAAGGAAATTAGGGAAGCAACACAATTTGTGTAAACGTTATCTGGAATTTTGATAAGAGGTGGAGAACACGCAAAGATGGGATGCTTTTTTTTTTGCATGAATTTGACTCATGAAACCATCAGGAGATATGGCATAGATTTTGCGATAACAATCTAATTTAGAGCCTGGTACTCTCAGGACATATAATCGATCTTTTGCCTCTTTCATTTTCACATTTCATAGTATATCCCATATGTAGGGAAGTGGAGGTCTTAGAATAGGATCAGGCTTGTTCCAGCCTTGGCTCGACATACTATTCATGGATCAAACAATGCCCAGTCTCCATTCAAACCTTGGCATGGTGTTATTGTGCTTTTAATATGTCTCTTCCCAGCCTTGCTTAACGCCAATATCTTGACTGGTTTGAAAAGTTGAAGCAGCTTTGGTTTTTGGCATTGGCCTTGGCCTTGGTTTTTGGCATTGGCCTTGCCCTTGGTTTCAACATTGAGATTTCCCTGATCTTGGACATTGAACTAGACTTGTTTTTGGTTCTAGGTTTTGGGTTTTTTTTAACATTAAGCCTAGCTTTGCGCCCAGCTTTATATTTTGGCATTACGACCAGATCTATATTTTGACATTGGGTTATCTTGGTTGATTGGTTTACGTTGTGTCAAAACTGGGCCCTATCAGCACAGAAAACGCCGTTCTGTTACCATTACTTGCTAAACCTGGTCGTTAAGGACTAGTAAAGTATATTCTATTTTACAGAGACCTGTAGTGGAATTTTGTACGGGTCGAGTCACCCAAAATATCGTTCAAAAACCGAAATTGACAACTTTGGGATTCTGAGCACCTTAGGCGACCAATTAATAGGCGAGAGACCAGTGCACAAAATCCCAGTTGTCAATTTCGGTTTTTGGACGATATTTTGTGTGACTCGCCCTGTACAGAAAATATTCACAAATCTTATTTTTCGATCTCATCAAGGTTATCAAAGATGTTTGTCTAATGCAGGAAGTATGGCCCTGGCTAGAGCCGGACACCCGCAAAGGCGATGGAACGGTCCCGCTCATGTGCATCCATAATTCCAATGCACTTTAAAGGTAATACCCAATCTAGTTGCGTGGTCTCCGATTGGCCAGCGACCGCCGTAACGCTGGAAACGTCTACACGGCTCCTGCTTAAGAGTTCGTCTGTTCTACTTCGACATATCTTGCTAGATGACGCAGCTGACCTTCATCACCTGGAGTTTTATAAGAATGTTGGAGGATATTTGACGCTCCCTAGCGGGACTTGGAACAGATTCCACAAGGGAGCCCTGAAGAGTGGAACTACGGTATGCCTAGCTAATTCATCTGCCACTCATTACCCTCTATCTCCCAGGGTTATTTCGAGCTGACTTCCTAAGTAGGCTAGCTCCTCTTGGCACTGTTCGACAAGTTTAGTGGATGTGGTAGCCGAATCTTAAGACTTCATTGCGGCTTGGCTGTCAGTGGGCATTACAACTTTTCGCTTTGGCGTAGTCTTCTTTCCAACTCCGACAGGCCTCCCGGATCACCACTATGTCCGCCTGGAAAACGCTGGAGTAGTCCGGTAGATGAAAAGGCTTTGGACTATCCAATCCTTGTTCAAGTTTTTCCAATTCAATGTTTCTCAACGTCATTTCTGTTCATTGTGCTGCACATTGAAACTATTTATGAGAATTTGACCAGTCTTCAGCGTTCAAATGATTCAGTAATATCACCGTGTGCAACCCAAAATAACTCTTAATATACCTTTTCCAGCCGATAGAACAACATTTACTTTCTTTGATGCATTTGAATCGGCTTCAACTCACAAACCAGATTTGACTGTATTGTCCAAAGTTTGCACCAATGTCTTTGTATACATCACGCAGAGTTCAATGTTCTGTCCTGGTTTTTGGCATTGCGCCAGATTTGGTTTCTGGCCTTGTTCTTCCTCGAATTACGGCATTGGCTTTGATTACTTTCTATAATAGTATTTCTAGTATCCAGTGTACAGTCTTTGTTTTAAGAATAATATCAGCATTGAGTTCTATGTGGATCTCTCTTGTAGTGCTAGTACTCGTAATTCAATTTTAAGCTTGAATCTGGGCCAATTTAACGCAATGTTACCCAACGCTTGCCTGTTCATATAGACTCTACACATAGTGATACATATGGTATATGTAGTGGAGATGACGAGCAGCGACTGTTTTGAAGCCGGAGGATTTCTCGCAAAGGACCGGCGATATTCACTATGCTCCTATCAGCCCCTTGAAATCTTGAAACAGTGAAGACACCTTATAAGGGTAGTGTTTGGCAAAACCAAACACTAGGATTGGAGAAATTATGGGACGAAACTGAGCAAGTTTTGATTAGTACTTCAGCTCTATCGACACCTTGTCTAAATAATTCACAGTTGCCTGAAAATCAAAATCTAAGGTCATTAACTACAAGTTTTTGATTTTAACACTTCTAGTGAACTTTTTTCCTAAAAATCGAAAACTAGAACATGTGAAATAATATTGGAACGAACCTGCATAGCCTACATTTTATCAAAAATTCTTCGCGACTATCAAAATATTTAAATGTTTATTCAAGTGCAAATGTCTCACAAGTTTTTCGTATTATTGTTTTCAAAACAAACACGCTTGTAGGTATAATGTGCAATCACAGGTTGGGGGCTGGCATATAAGCAAAGATATTACACGCGTTACAGTCTGCTATTTTTGGGAACAACTTGATATAATTCGTGGTAGTGAAATTAAGTAGCGGATGAAAGGACGAGACGGGCAAGGCAGAAATGAAAGTCGCAAATTTGATTGACTGTGTTGTTAGAATATCGGCAACAATTTACCGGAATTGTGAAGGAAATTATCAAACGTCGACTAAAACCTAAAAAATCAACAAAAAACGAAGCTGAATTGAGAACCAGACGTTTGAAACCTAACGAAATTAATAAAGCAGATGATGAAAAATTCTGGAAGTTGTGCATCGACGTACACCAAGTTTTTATAGATTTCAAGTAGCTAGTCGAATTGATGGAAAAGATTAACAAAAATATCGTTACTTCTTACCCTGGCACCTCGTGTTGCTCGATCGGTTTCTGGTGCGAAAAACAGTAACCACAGAATACCTAGCTGCAATGCATCCGATTGGCTAAGATGCTAAACATAAGGAATAACCACCGTGTGGCACTTTTATTGTTCCGATTTGAGTTCTGTTTTTTTTTGTTAAGTTGGTACATCTGTTGTTGACATTCCCTCCAAATCTAAGCGTCATAGCTTGACATTTGCAAAAGTTACGTAGTCAAGAGTACATCTATCTCTGTGTGTGTTGGCGATTTTTAGAAATGGATTTAAATTTGCAACAACAAACTTGTATTAAATTTTGCGTAAAAAACGGATTTAATGGTGCGCGAACGTTGGAAAAGTGTTTCAGCAGCGATTCTCTAAAGAAAACGGTCGTTTACTAGAGGCACGAGCGGTTCAAAAGTAGTCGTGAGTCAACCACGTCGTTTTCAGTCAAAAAAGAAGGCAATGCTCACGGTTTTCATGGATTACAACGGTGTAGTGCATCATGAATTTTTGCCAGAAGGCCAGACAGTAAACAAAGAGTATTATTTGCGCGTTATGAGACGTTTGCGTGAAGCAATTCGCCGAAAGACATCAGAATTGTGGGCAGAAAACTCGTGGATTTTGCACCATGATAACGCACCGTCGCACAGTGCCATCATTATTCGTAATTTTTTGAGGAAAAAACCAACAAATCCCATCCAACAGCCAACGAATTCACCTGATTTGGCTCCCTGTGACTTCTTTCTGTTCAATCGAGGTAAAAAAAACCACTACGGGGAACGCGTTTCAGCAGCCGAGAGGAAGTAATGGAAAAATCGCAGGGAGCCATGATGATCATACCGAAAACCGAATATAAAAAATGTTTCGAGGATTGGATCAGTCGCTGGCATAAGTGTGTTGCAGTCGATGAGGATTACTTTGAAGGGGACAATATAAATTTAGATGAATAATCTTGTATTTTTAATTTTCTCAATAAATTCCGGGAACTTTTTGATCAAGGTGGTATATACTGGAGATGACAGGCAGCGGTTGAGTTGAAGGCGGACGTCGTCGCATTCACTTGCATGCAAACAAATTGACACCTGTTTTGACTCACCTGTTTTGTCTCACTCACTCACACGCCAAGAGAACAATTTGATATAGAGTCATTCCATCAAAAATCGCAAAAAAGGCCAATTTTGTGACCTTACCATCGCCGATTCTTTTGAAAAATTTTTTACTTGAAGAACTAGTGAAAAAAAAATGTAATTTCAATTTTTTTTTTCTATCTCATTTTTTTTTGTTAGTTATAGTATGTTAAAGATTTCGCAAAAATGGTGTCCAAGTCCTCTTTGAAATATCAGATCTCTGTTAGTTTGTATCATAGAATAACAAAATATTTCTTATTTTAAAGGGGAAGGTTGTCGCAAAATAAGAAAAATACAAATCAAATTTATCCTTAAATTTTTTTCAAGGATAACGATTATGTCCTTTATCCTTGAATATCTCAAAAATGACATTGACGAAGCTATGATTTTTTTAAGCGAGCGTCTAGAACGTTCAGAGCATGTTCTGTAGTTTTGTTTAACCACTGTGGATGGATAGTTTAGTCACAATACCGTTTTGAACTTTATGACTGAGTAGAATCGATCCAGTGTGACCTCCGAAATTGAATAGAGGTGTGACCATGAAGGTTTAAGAGCAAAATTGTCTTACTTCTTCGGTAGCCGCCATACAAAAATTCATTAAAACATCATGTTTTAGAATATTTTCCAATAACTTTTGATCGGTCAAGAAGGATAATTAAGGTTCAATGGCCGGAAACCGAAGACGCACTAAGTAATTGCTCAGAATGTACTGCCGAACAAAGAAAATACAGAGACATAAATCTACAGAGCCAATTAGGAGAGACAGCAATTGGCTGCCAAAATCTACATCCACGTATTTTGTTGCAAAGTTGTCAACAAGATAGAGACGTCGCTGGGAATTGGCGACGAATAGAAACAAGCGATCAACGGCAGACGAACCTTAACCGAACCCAGAAGAAAATTATTATTTGGTAACCAATCGTCAGAACTCAAGAGTCTTAGGAACTTTCCGGCCACGGAGATTACAATCTGGTATTGTTACACAGACAGGTTTATTGTTACTTACTTACAATGGTGCTACATTCCAAACTTTTCTTTCTAAATTTAAATGAAAGAAAGCGCTCAGAAAAATAAATTCGCCCCTATAGGACTTAAATTAGGCCTGCGTTACCAATTAAAGGGTTCTACAACGAATTCTAGGGTAAGTTAGGAACGGTCTGACTGGCGAATTCTGTACAAAGAACCGATAGATTCAGTTATCGTAAGACTACACAAATTTAAGGACATACCTCATCGAGCGTATGTCACTCACAGGAATCCTAGACGCATTTTGAAAGGTAAGCCACATGGCAATCAACAGTTACGAAATCCACGAGCAGATTGCTACAAAAATTCTGGAGGAAGTGATGCCTGATCACTGGACACTCTATTCTAGAGGCCAAAGGTTTTATTTTGGCACAATCGACGGATGATGAGAAAGTCTTAGCATCACTTACTTATTTACGATGGGGCTAAAGTCTAAATCGGACCTTGGCCTTCCAAATGTTCCGCCTCTAGCCTACTCGGTTCAGTGACCGCGTGATTTGTTGTCTACGTCAATAAAATCATCCCAGCGCTTTCGTGGCATTCCAACTGGTCTTTGTCCATAAACGTTTTCCTTTAGTGTGCGTTTGGGGATTCTTCCGTCATTTATCCGCTCCAGATGACCAGCTCATTGTAGCTTCTTGAACTTTATGAGGATCGATATTTTTTGATTATCGAAAATGGCATACAATTCCCTATTGTACCGTCTTCTCCAGATCGAATCTTCCCTTACAGGTCCGTGGACTTTTCTGACTTTTCTTTCAAAGGCGTTAACTAATTTTTCTAACGCCTGAGTCAATGTCCATGTTTCGGTGCCATAGCATAGCATAGGTCTTATTATTGTTTTGTATAGTTTAAGCTTTGTTTTTCTGTGGACATTTTTATTTTTAATTATTGTAAATAAAGTTAAGTCTTATTTTTCGATCGCCCAGCTCTAAATCCGCCCTGGTATTCACCAATTACTTTGTCAGCAAAGGGCTTAAGTCTCTTTTCTAGAATTTTCGTCAAGATCTTACATATAAGACACAACAGGGATATTATAATACACAACAGGGATATTATAAGGCACAACAGGGATATTCCTCGGTAGTTTTCACAGCAGAGTTTGTCACCTTTTTTATAGATTGTATATATGATACTCCTGCGCCAATCTTCAGGAAGTGCTTCTTGCATCGATATGTCCGCGATCAATCTGTGTAGGAGATGTGCTGTGCAGGTGTCGCCGGCTTTCAGAATTTCAGCTGGAATTTGATCAGTTCCTGAACAGGTGCTTTGTTGTTTGGGTGGTTCCATAGGTCTGTTTTTACTTCTTCGAGTATGGGAGGACTCGACGAAGATCGTTCCTCAGCTGTTACATCGGTTGTTGTTGTGTCTGCTGCTGCTGTTCATGCGGATAATGGGCTCGGGTAGAGAAGGTGTTCAAAATGTTGTGCCCATCTTAGTTTTATCTCTTCCGCATTACATATAATGTTGCATCCTTACAGAGACTCGTCTTCAGTTGGTATTCCTCTTTCATACTTCTAACTAGGGATTTTGCGGCTCTTGTATTGTGTAATTTAAATTGTTTTTAATTTGGTCATTATTGTACTTCCGTTTTTTCTGACTGCAGATTTAGGTCGTTTCCCAATACTTTGCTCTATGTTGACCTCACAGTATAGCCTTGCTATTATAACAGTTTAGAAAAAGTTGATGCTTATTTGACACTTCATAAATCAAAAACTAAATTAAATTCTATAGAAAAATTTGATTTTTTTACGTTTGAAGTAAAGTTTGCTATAATTATACAGCAAACTGTTAGAATGCGAAGTAGTTAATGCACAAACCAACAAGAAATCAAGACACTACTTTGGTAGGTCTGAAGTCATAAACTGTTCTAACTAGACGTAGACGAAGCAAGGTATTGCGAAACGACTTTAGTTTGTAAATCGTCTAAGATCATTAAATTTGTCCTGTTTGGCTCGTGTCAGCCGTTCTGTTAATATTTTGTAAACTTCATCTTTTCTTTTTATGCATCTTGGAATTCGTTATCGAACCACTCATTTCTGCGCCGGGGTTGTTGTTCTACCAATTCTTCTGCGACGGATATGATGCCATATTTCATGTTTATTATTGATTACAATATTTTAGCGCAATCAAATTCTCTGACATCACTCACACCTCGTGATGGGAGAATGAAAAAATGAGGTCGTAGTCTCGATATATAAAAATGAATGTTTCTTTGTCTGTCTGTCCTGTATAGGCTCCTAAGCCACTCATCTGATTACGATGAAACTTTGATGATTTATTGAGGGTACGCCCGCGATGGTTTCTGCGTTAGCAAAATCATTTAACAGTTGGTGGTTCGCGAGTTATTTCAACATTTGAGTGTATTTCATATGATTTAGCGGCAGTTTGTTCGTTTTCGGTGTTAGGTTTGCGTTCCTATTACTAAATGGTAAAGTTGGACGATGGATGGTGAATAGACGATAGTGGATAGAAAATGGAGGATGGAAGATGGAGAATGATGGAGGGTGAATGGAGGATGGTGGATAGAGGATGAATAATGGAGGATGGGGGATGTTAGATAGAGGATGAATAGAGAATGATGGATGGAGGATAGTGGATAGAGTATGGTGGATGGGGGTGGGGTATGGAGGTGGATGGGGGTGGGGTATGGAGGTGGATGGGGGTGGGGTATGGAGGTGGGGGATGGTGGATAGAGGATCGAAGATGGAAGATGGAGGATAGTGGAAGGGCGATGGTGGAGGGAGGATGGTGGATAGAGGATGAATAATGGAAGACGGAGGATGGTGGATGGAAGTTTGTGGACAGAGAATGGAGCAACGGGATAAACAGAATCAATGGATCAACCGGAGAAACGGGATCAACGGGAGAGACGGAAGTAATAGGGGCGATGGAAAAACGTTCTGTAATAAACTTGCAGAAAAAAAATAGTGCAATATTATGCTTTCCTTCGACTTCCGAACACTGAGAATGTCAACGAAAATGGATCTGTAACTGGAGTTAGTCGAGTTGGATTTTGCTGATACTGTGGGGAACCAACAATAAATTGTATAAAAATTAGATTCTCTGTGAAGATATCGCAAAGAACTGCTAAGTGTCAGTTAAAGTTCTAGTTAAAACGTAACTGACGATCGTAGGAACGGGTCTGAGGGTTCAATTTTCCTCAGTTTGTTTTCGGGAATTTCGGACCGGATTTGCTGTCCAGTCGCAACGTCCGTTCAGGACAATAAAACCCCGGAAAAGTTGGGATTCGCACGGCAAAACAAAACAAAAAGAAAGCATGGAAAATTTGTGATCGCTTGGTTGATGTTGTCCTCAAACCTCAATATTTTTTGGAGCAGGGATGGAGCGGTTAAAACTAACAGACCTCTTCCTCATACCGCCGGTATGATACCGGTAACGTATCGACAGCTACAAGGCCATGAATCTACTCGATTCCGCACTAGTTTTCCACTGTGCTGTTTTTCGTAGTTAACAAGGCCTTGCCGCTACTCCGGTTTCTAATCAAATCGCACGATATCACGACATTTAAGTGCAGCCCTCGATTCTTTTTCGTATGTCGTGCACTTGCAATCGTCGCATTTACATGTGTGCAAAAACTAATAGATTCCCGTTTCGACGTTCAGTGTGCGAAATAAACAAATCCAAGTTAAAGAAAATTCAAGGCCACTTGCTTCGATTGCAAAGACGTACAGAATGCGTATTAAGGAACCGCTGGGAAAATCGTTGAAGGGCAGAAAAATCATCTGTGATGCTGGTCGACGCCGACGACGACGTCAATCAAATGCGAAAAACATACGGCACAGATCCAAGCAGTGGGTCAAACAGGGCGCCGCCGTTCTCATACGAAGCGATATCAAAACAAAGTGAAACGCGCGAACCACCTGCTCGCACCTTGCCAAGCGGCGCGAAAGCGGAGTGAGGCGTTTTGGTCTAGTTGGCGCACGTGAAGCTCAACTTTGTCGTGATGCAAGAGCTTCGGACTGTGTGTGGCGAGACAAAACAGAAAAATTCGCCGGTCAAGAACCCTTGCCGGAGGAGCGACAGCCACAAACCTGTACCACAGTCGTATGTTGTGTACCTATTTTTTTTTTTTTGTTTACGCTCCAACGCCAGAACACACCATACTCGCCAAAAACTTTACACACTGTTACATCAGAACGGAATGACAAAAATGCGCTGCCGCTGTTGCCCCACAAAGCCCCATTCATCGGTGGACTCATCGTCGCTGTTTTCCCTGTACGTACGAGGAATGGCGCGAGCCGAGTGCCCAATAAGATCTCAAGGTCAGCGCGGTAGAATGCCACTGTGAGCGTGAGCGAGCTATGGTATATGGGGTTTCGGGGGGAGCTGTGCGGGAGTTTTGTATTGAACTGGAGCATGTGCTCCATCACAAGCGACTTCCGCGACGCATAATTCCGCGGCGGGGCGCTTCGAAGACGACGAACAGGCAAGTTTTGTATGAAGACGGGCACTCGGCCGTCGGTGGTCGCGACTTTCTTTTGACTCCTGCTTTTCGGTACGTTCGGTTGGTTTGTGGGGAGTCAGAACAAAAGGGTGTGAGGTACAATGAAAATCACTGGGATGACGTTAACAATTTTCCGGCCTGGCCTGTTCGATGCGGATGTTGACAACAAAACGTTCCCGGCACGGCCTGAAAACCTGTCGACCATTTCAAACCAACCGGAATGATGGACGGACAATCCGACCGCCGATTTCGCTGACATTTCAAAAAAAAAACCCCGGCCAGAAGGGCCACCCTGAAATCAAAGCAGAAAAAAAAGCAGCCAAGTAAATGCCCAAAACAAAACGTCTACGTACGTGGCTCCATAGCAGCGTTCTGGACTTCAAAATTTTCAGTTTTTTCTCGGGAATTTTAAGCCGATTTGTTCGCCAGACGCAACGTCCGATCCGGACAACGAAACCCTTGAAATCGACAGCGAAACAACACAGAAAACTCGCAATCCACGCGGCGCAACTTCTAACACATTTTCCGCACGATTTTCACGCGAAAGAAGCAGGTCAAACCGTTAAAACTAATCACGCGAACTTTAAGCGTTCCTGCGAACCGCTTGAAACTTAAACGACGGCCGAATTTTCACGAAAAATACTCGAGAACTGGAAAACTATATGTTCACTTGACACGGACGGGACGGACGGACTCCGTACGGTTGTTTTTTTCTTTTTATGTCCAACACATTCAAAGCACAGGTTCTCGCGCGGGGCAGTGTCACGGCAAAGTGACGTTTCTTGTTAACGGCGGACTGTATGGTGCGGTGATTGAGTCGCGGATTCAAACGCATGCCCGGGATGCGACGAAGCCGGGTGCTGCCATATTGCACTGGGTTTGGGTTGCACAAGTTGCGCGATTCTAGTGTAGCCGTTTGCTGTCAAAACAGCTGTTTTATGACAGTTTGTTTTGTGTTCAGTCGTGACGCCGACAAAACCAACCGCTCAACAATTTCCAGCGCTTTAAGCCCAAAATTATGAACATGTTCGACACGGAAACGATCCGAGCGGACCACAAGGATGTAATTCACGACGTCAACTACGACTACTACGGAAAACGGATGGCAACCTGCTCCAGCGATCAAACGGTCAAGGTATGATGAAATTTTGAGGTTATATCAGAAGCGGATTGTGTAAAGTAGGCGCCAATTTGCATGTTCAAGGTCTGGGACAAGGATGATCAGGACAAATGGGCCCTTACGACCAGCTGGAAGGCACATTCGGGCTCGATTTGGCGTCTATCGTGGGCACATCCGGAATTCGGTCAAGTGATCGCAACGTGCTCGTTCGATCGGACCGTATCCGTTTGGGAGGAGAATTTCGGCGAGAAGATCACCGCAACGATGACACCGTTGAAGCGTTGGACACGCCGTACCACGTTGGTCGATTCGAGGACTAGTGTGACGGATGTTAAGTTCGCGCCGAAACACTTGGGTCTGCTGCTGGCTACCGCATCTGCCGACGGAATTATTCGAATTTACGAAGCGCCCGATATCATGAACTTATCGCAGTGGTCGCTACAACACGAGATTTCGTGTAAGTTACCGCTGAGCTGTTTGTCGTGGAATAAATCGCTTTTTAGGCTGCACGCTCCGTTGATTGCGGTAAGTAGAAAAGTTTCGGGCAGTTTCTTTGGTAAAACCCCAATTGGAAAAAAATCTTAAATATGGGAAAATGTGATGCTAATTGGAAATACCTTAAACGAACACCGCAGCACGATTGGCACAACTTTCTCAGAAAAACTTAACACTTAAAGTTGTGTGGAGGATTTTTAAAGGACCGGCTGTCCTATGGCATCGAATGCCCCTTAGCATAAATATGAATAACCATTTGAACAAAGAAACATTTCCAACTTGCTTGGAAACAGCACTGATCTCTCCCATCTATAAAGGTGGTTCAAATCAAATCTGTCGAGGCATATCTTCAAGCTACTCCGGACATTCAAATCATAATATTCAATGAAACTAGGCTGTTCAACACCGAAACTCAATATTTTGCCCTTAAGGGTTTCTGTTCGGTACACAACCGTCGTAATTCTGGGCGAGGAGGAGGGGCAGCTATATTACTGAACAGTGATATGCATTTCAATCAAATATTAATGGATGATGTCTATAACACAATAATAGTGGAGGTTATGGTCAATGATGTACCGACAAAAATAGCAACCTTCTATAGGCCCCCAAATGAATCAGTAGACTGTTTTATAAGTTACCTCGACTTGTTGTTGTTTGGTGTGGGGAAGACACACTAAAAGGCGAGTCTTAAGCATTCAGGCCACCTGGCTCATTATACTCGAATCCCCAGTCTCTACTCGAACTTTTTCGTCCTACTCACGAATTTCAAAAGCTCAGGTAGCGAGCGAGAACGGAGTTCCTCCATCCTCATAACATCGACGCCATATACATGCATTCTTGTCGTCGCTCTCGTCACAAGCAGTGCACATGGGGTCGTCAATGATTCTCAATCTGACCATGTGTAGGCCACACGAGTTATGCCCTGTGAGAACACCAACCATACTACTACATTCCTTTCGGCTCAATCTGACAGAAAAGCAGAGGTTCGCCCACTTGGTCCCTCAACAAGGTTTCTGGTCTGCCGCATTCCCGGAAAAAGCCGCCACCTCTCAATGTGTGATTTACTCACCCACTCATCAACGGCAGCCCTAACAGAGGCAACAGGCACACCGAAAACTGGCTCTGGTCCAACCAAGGCTGACTCTGATCCGGCTTTTGCTAATGCATCCGCTATTTCATTGCCATTTATACCTTGGTGACCCGGAACCCATATGAGCGTTAAGTCATTGAATCTGCCAACAGAGTTCAACCGCTCTTTAAACTCACGTACCATCTTCGAAAAGACGATTGGACTATCTAAAGATTGTAGAGCGGCTTGACTGTTGCTGCAAATGCAGATCATCCTGCCTCTCCATCTTCTCTCTATAATATATTCTACTGCCTTAAGAATCGCATATACTTCAGCCTGAAATACCGAAGAAGGTTTTCCTAGGGCGAAAGAGTACCTGAGATCTTCAGTCTGCAGGTACATTCCAGCTCCAGACCCTTTTTTACTCATTGAGCCGTCCGTATAGAATATATCAGTGAATCCGCTAGGCAGAGCGGACTGGTTTGCCTACTCCTCCCTGCTCGGGATCTCTACCTGATATCTCCTTTTGAGCATACATGTCGAAGTCATAGCATCCGAAGGCATATCGAAGATGGGGTTCTCAGACAACTTTCGGGCCATTTCTCCATGACCCTTGCAATACCCTTTTCTCCACAGGCCCAGTCTCATTAGTCTGTGGGTAGCTCTCATTGCTTCTGCCTGAACAATAATATCAAGCGGTGGCAAATTTAGCAGCGCATCGAGTGCCGCACCCGGTGTGGTACGCAAGGCTCCTGTAACACCGATGCAGACGGTCCTCTGTAGTTTAGCGAGACTAGCTCGGATGTATGCACATTCGGACTAAGTCCACCAAACCACTGATGCATAGATTAGGATGGGTCTTATAATGGCTGTATATAGCCAATATACCATTGAAGGCCTGAGACCCCATGTTCGCCCAAAAGCTCTCCGGCACTGCCAGAAAGTTACTAGGGCACGGTTCACCTTTGTATCAACATGTTCCCTCCAGAGAAGCTTGCTATCCAGGATTACTCCAAGATATTTAACTTTCTCCGAGAGCTGAATGGTTTTTCCCTTCAGCATTGGTAACACTAGACCTTCAGTTCTTCTTTTCCTAGTAAAGTCTATGAGAAGTATCCTAGGATTCTAACAAAAGCTGACACAAATATTAACATCCTTCACGAAAATATCTCAGCTCATAACTATAAAGAAATGTTGGCTATTAACAACATCACGATACTAATCGAATTTAAAGCTACTAGAACTAAAGGAAATGCATCATCCTTGATTGATCACGTTACAACAAACATTCACTTGGAAGAGAAAGAGTTTAGAATAGAATTAGGTGATTGGCTAGATATAGATCATAAAGTATTAACTCTTACGATTGATAATGCCAGAGTCAAGACTACAAAAATGATAAAAAAAGAGGTCAAATTTCTCGACAAAGAGATCTTAATGAAAGAAGTAAGGGTAAAGATAAAGAGTCCAATAAATGCATACTATTGAATCCTTAATCGATATAATAAAATCCGCCAAATCAGTAGCGACAACAACTAAAATGAGACGATCAAAAAATAATACTTGGATTTCATATGAGATACTAAAGCAAATTCATAATAAAAAAAAAAGTTAAAAAAAAATTTGGATGAATCCTACTGACCAGAAAATACGTGAAGATTATAAGCGGATCAAAAACCAGACAACAAATATGATCCGTATGGCTAAGGAACAGTACTTTAATTACCGATTCGCTACGACGGATGGAAATTCGAGAAAGCTATGGACGGTAATTAGAGAATCTATCGGCAAAAGTGATAATTACGAAGTTGAAAAAAAAGGAATTAATGAGCCAGATTCTCGATATGGTCCGATTAAAGATCATGCGTTAATCGCCAATGATTTAAATAAAACTTCGGAACGGTTGGCTTCACCCTTTCGGAGAATCTAATAAACAATAGTAATGCGGAAAATTTTCAAAGGTTCTGCTGTCTTGTTACTAGTTTTTCATGGTCAAGCTACCATTGAAGCTATTAAATGTTAGGAGTTAGTTGTTTTTTCCGGTGTCAGTGGAGTGAAGCTCCAATACGAAATCCCCGACTGTTGATTAATCGTAGTCCCTGAGGACAATGACAAATTTGGAAAGAACTTTTACTGGAGAGGCCAGTTTATCATAAGATTTGTGTTGGACTAGGTCCGATGACGAAACAGCTCCTTCCAACTTTTCTTTCATTCCGACTTTTATTTAATAACTGCTTTTTGCTAAAAAAGAAAAATTCAGGTTCTTTTTATTTTCATATAATTTTTCCTGATAACTTCAGGTTTTTGTTTCTTGTTTTTGTATTTAAAAAAAAAAAATATTTCTATTACTCCTTGTACCAGTGCGTAGCACTGACTGGGGAGTACTCTTGGGTTTAAGGTATACGAGGGTCGTTCGAAAAGTAGCTTAAGTCGGCAAGAAAACACTTAATTTTTGGAAAAGTTTTTATTTATTTTTCAACATAGTCTCATTGTAACTGAATACACTTTTCCCAACGATGCTCCAGCTTCTTTAACCCTTCCGTATAATACGTTTTTGACAACTCCTCAAAATGTGCCTCTGTGGCAGCGATGACCCATATCTTTTTCCTGTCAACGATTTTTTTAAATTGGGAAACAAGAAAAAATTGCAGGGGGCCAGGTCTAGAGAATAAGGTGGGTGTGGAAGCAATTCGTTGCGTAATTCAATTAATTTTTGAAGTAACGGCACGATTTCGCGTTGTTCCGGAGACAGCAAACGCGGCATCCATCTCGCCGATAGATTTGACATACCCAAATGCTCATGTAGGATTGTCCAGACGCTGTTAGCTGAGATGCCCACAGCCTCTACTATCTCGAACACCTTCACTCGTCAATCGGCTAATACGAAATCATGTACCTTATTGATTATTTCTTGGTTTGTGGCCGTTTTTGGACGTCCAGGGCGGGGTTCATCATCGATGCTAGTACGGCCACGTTTAAATTCGTTTACCCAGAAACTAATAGTTGGTAACGAAGGAGTAGATGTGCTATGAACTTCTTGCAAAATCTGCTGAATTTCGGTCGCTTTCTTCCCCACCAAATAAAAATGTTTTATCACTGAACGAAATTCTTTTTTTTTTTCCATTTTTAAAAAACACTAAACACTTCGTATTTAATCCACCACCAAAACAAAACTAAGCACCCAAAATGGCTAAAACTTTGACAGCACTCATACAAAAGACTGAACTTTACAGCCATCATAAACTTTTTGATATACGCGTGCTCTGTGTGTTTGACTTAAGTTACTTTTCGAACGCCCCTCGTACATATTAATTAGACATTGAGCCCAATGTCAGCATACATTCCATGAGTATGTTGATACGGTAATTTTTTTTGCAAGCTCATTGAGCTATTTGACAATATTGACTCCAGTTCTTTAAGCTGTAAAAGTGTATCCAAATGGGGAATTCTTCTCTGACTTTTTTAGTTAGAAGGAGCTTCCAATTTTGCATAAAGGGATTAAGTCAATTATTATTATTATTAGAAAAACAGCCCTGAAGAACCACCTAAAACAACAAAGCGCCGGGCACTGATCAAACTACACCTGAATTTCTAAAAGCCGGCAACACCTGCACAGATTGATCTCGGATATATGGATGCAAGAAACACTTCCTGATGTTAGGCAGGTGCATGAAAAGTGCTGGGAATTTAACATTGATGTGCACCAGATATTTGAGAAATTCAAACAGGCATACGGCAGTATCGACAGGCGCGTACTGTATGAAATAAGGGTGGTTTTCGAAGGTCCACCGAAACTGGTTTGGCTTACAAAAATGACAATGACCGATTCTCTATCGCAAGTGGAAAATGATCTGACTTCCAGCTTTAGAACTGACAACGGGCTTAAACAAGGTAATGGCCTGGCACCAATGCTTTTCAATTTGACACTCGAATATGTTGTTCGGAAACTGCCCGTTGACACCAAGGGAACACTATGCTTAAGATCCGCACAACTAGTAGCAGATGCCGACGACATAAATATACATACTTGTAAGATCTCTGGAGAGTGACAATGAAATATTTGTAAACCTTGACTCGGTAGCAAGGGAAGTTGGACTACGTATTAACGAAAATAAAACCAAAATCATGACACAAACTAGGAAAAACACCAATCAGAGAAAACGTTACAGTAGGAGACTACAACCTAGAAAACGTAGACAACTTTGTATATCTCGGGGCAAATATATCGAAAGATGGAAGCAAACTCATCGAAATTAAAACACGAATAATGATGGCAAATAAGTCGTATTATTCGGTACTTCCAATAATTAAAAAACAAAAATGTCAAACAGAAAAACAAAGCTTAAACTATGCGAAACAATAATAAGACATGTGCTATGCTATGGCAGCGAAACGTGGACATTGACTCAGGTGCCCGAAAAACTAGTTAACGCCTTTGAAAGAAAAGTCCTCAGAAGAATCCTCGGTCCTGTGAGGGAAGACTCGATCTGGAGAATACGATACAATAGAGAATTGTATGCCATTTTCAATAATCCAGAAGTATCGATCTTCATAAAATTCAAAAAGCTACAATAGGCTGGTCGTGTGGAGCGGATGAATGACTGAAGAATCCCCAAATGCACACTAAAGGGAAAAGTTTATCGACAAAGACCTGTTGGAAAGCCACGAAAGCAATGAAACATTAACCGGTTGATAACAATAGACAAAGGAAACAAAATCCTCATATATTTTCTTACGCTTGAAAATAGTAGATTGCTCGGAGTATCTAACATATACATATATAAGTGTTAGATACACGTTTTACAAAATTCTCCATAGTACATTTGAATTGAAACTTGAAAATTTGTAACCGTTGCGATGCGGCCCGCTTCTAGTAGACGTCTGCCTTAATACAGCAAAGAATACAGCCGACTAAAACCGGATTGAAGTAGCCTCATGGGGTAGAGGCTCGTCTCAAGTGTGAATGTAAATCCCCCATTAGTCTTCTTTCGCTTCGTTTTTGATATTGTTCCTTGTTTGCTTTTTTGATTTCATAAACGCGAAAAAAAAAGAAACGATCAAGTCACTACACTTGTTATGTACTATGGGAATCTAGATCGAATGGTAACACACCTCAATCTCATGTTGGACGGGGGCAAGAAAAATAGAGTAGAGTTCAATGCCTCCAAAACACAGTCCTGTCATCTGTCCCTCAAAAGAGATGTTCCGAAGTCGGTCTCAAGTATATCCTTTGGTGGCGTACAAATTTCTTCTTCTGATGCCTTCAAATTACTAGGTGTAAAAATCAACAACCAACTAAACTGGAGCCAGCACATCTTTGATGTCGCTATTGATGATTCTAAACGCCTTGGAATTCCACGGAAGTGTAAGAAATACTTTTCAGCGTCTGATTTAGCTAAAATCTACAACTAATATATGCCTTGTGCCACGTGTACAATTCGCATATCTGGGCTGGGGCTCCTAAATCCCATTTAGCCTCGCTCAATCGTGTTCAAAAACATGCGTTCCGACTAATTGGAGACGAAGCCATTTCAGCTTTTAAAGACTCCCTTGAGCATCGCCGTAATGTCGGAGTACTCAGTATTTACTACCGATATTTTCATGGTAAATGTAGTAACAAACTAAAAGAACTTATTCCCCCACTCTTGGTCGCCCCCCGTAACACTCGCCAAGCTTAACGCGTCCCACGAGTATACCGTTCAGCCCCATTCGTGGAGAACAGTGAAATTTGGGCAGTCCTTTATCCCCCGAACATCAGTAATGTGAAACGCATTGCCAGCCGATCTATTCCCTGATAAGTATGACCTTCAGCGGTTCAAAAACAACGTCCACCGACACTTTAGACGCTTCCCTCCTGTTCCACCGCCCTAAATCACCTACCACACCATTTTATCCCCACCCTATGTCGTTATAGCTGTGCAATCGCATTAAAGGGTGACTCCCTAAGTTATAACGACGGCCGTAAAAAAAAAAAACTGAATTAAATTCTGTTTATGGAAAATGGAACCCAACTGTTTTGATAACAAAATCCGGATTTTAACATTATCCGGGATTACAATAAGCGGTATCCACTGTACTACAGAGTTCCAGACTAAATATTCACAGAAATGGTTAAAGCTACATATTCTACAGTTTTTGATAAACCAACACTTCACCTCAAAGCAGTTGTGTCCGCTGACCGTTTTTATTCGCCTTTATTTAAGAAGTTGTAATCTACATTTGTTAGTAGTGCTGTTTATTCATCGTTGCTGTTGCCGCAGCATAATATATATTACGTTTTACGTATGTGTGAAGCGCTATTCTTTCTTCATTTCTATTTCTCTCTTCTAAGAAGAAAATTGCAAAAAACGGTCTAACCTTATAATATAATATAATCTTCTCTTGAGGGTAAAGAAAACCACGCTTCGTCCCAAAGCTTCTAACGTTTCTGAATTGCATCTTACTCTGAATATTGCAGTAAACGATTATTATTATAATCGTGCTTGTTATTCCATTTACAGGCCGGCAGCGATGAAACTTCTACAACATCAGGCGGAAAAGTTTTCATCTTCGAATACAGCGAAAATGCCCGAAAATGGACAAAAGTCGAAACCATTAGCACAATCATTGAACCAGTTCATGACATTTCGTTTGCCCCAACAGCAGGACGAAGCTTTCACATTTTAGCAATAGCCAGCAAGGATCTACACATCTTACATTTGAAACAACCAGTTCCAGTTGGAAAGTACGAAAAAATGCCGATTAATTAGTTCATTTCAAAATTTATATTAATTTAATTTTTTTAGCGAACCGGGTGGAGGACCACGACTCGAGATTCAAACATCAGCACAATTTAGCGATCATTATTGTCATGTATGGCGAGTTTGTTGGAATATAACCGGAACAATGTTAGCATCGACTGGTGACGATGGATGTGTACGGATTTGGAAAAGTAAACGCTACGATTAGATCGAATGAAGTTGAGCATAATTTTGTTGTGTCTTTTTTCAGTGAACTATATGAAAACTTGGAAGTGTGCTGGTGTTCTGAAAGCCGAAAGCGGTCAATCTCCTTCCGATTCGTTAATGCAAGTACAACAATCGTGTGCAAGCGTTTCAACTCCAACTATTACGAAGTACATTAAGAAAGGAACAAGTGCAAATCAAAGTCAGGTGCCGTGGCATTGATTTCGATTTTTTTTTTTTGATTTTTAAATACCTACCTATATATTGAAACAAAGTTCAGCCGTAAGTCTTGTTTATATATTTTATTTCAGAAGGTTTTATTTTTTAAAATAGAATTGAGAAAAGTTTGAATTTAATAAAAATATTGTAAGACAATTTTTTCTAAAGAAAATGATTTTTATTGAATTTAAGGAATTGTGTGTCATCAAAGTGCTTCAGATTTTTTGCAGCGTGAAACAAATATTCGACCGTATTGTGATTGTCACGTCGCGTCACTTCGATGCCGATTCGATATCGACGCATGAAAAGGCGGTTGTGAATGTCGATTGTCATCGACCGTTGTCACTTTGATCGTCATTTTTCGTCGATGACATTCCGAGTCCGTGACGCCTGAAGAAAATTAACGTCGATGCAAAAATGTAAGTATAGATTTGACAAAAAGATGTTTCTTTCTTTATTTTGATGAATTCGCATCAAGTAATCGCCATAGGATTCATTAAAAGCGGTGTAGATCGACACACATTAAAGAAATATGGCTCGAATTTTCGGCACGGTAAAATTCTTTGGGACTACCGTCACGAAATGCAAGCAGAAGTGACAGCCAAAAAATGGGTCGAACAAGATGTATAGCTTTTCTACTTTAGAAAAAAGCATTGTCCGCATCTTAAATTTGAATGTAGCATTTGATAAAATAACCTCATAGTTGTAAATGAAGGCATACAAGAACTTAAATTCACAATTTACAGCTGATACATAGATATTAATATGGCAATGCCTCTGAGTCACGTCGATGGAGTTACACAATCGCTTTTTTCGATCGACGTGACACTTTGCATCGGCATCGAAGTGACGTGACCGCGACATTCGCAATACGGGTGATTGTCTATCAACTCACCTATTTAATTAACCACTTAAAATCTAAACACTGATGAAGGCCGTTACTAGATGTTATTCTATCAAACGGGCAGGATCATAGAGATATATGTAGTTACATCTCTATGGGCAGGATATATACTATTTAAAAAAAAAACATTTATATTTAGAGGGGGTCCAGAATGTCTTATTTTCGGAACGACTAAAAGTATCGATATGAAGCTTTTTTTTAGTTACGTAGGAATATGATGTAGGCGCTTCCAAAAAATTATTTTATGAATGGCGTATTTGTGATTGGGAGTGGACAATTACGATTTTGGGTCATAGTGCGGAACACGGCCAAAGCCGAAATCTAAGACTTCCTTTTTTGAGGCACACACCCCAAACAAAATTATGCATAGTTCTATTTGAAATTTTTTATGGAAACGCAGAAAAAAATTGGTGTGGGATTTTCTAGAAAACGGAATGGAACCGAAAGCGATAAAATTACTAATTTAATTTGCCAAATTTAGGAAACTTAACTACGTCATGCATCGTTCTCCTTATCTGTCGTCAAAAAACCTCACAAAATTTCTCTATGGTTTAAAAGTGTGGGAGGAGTGCCGCAACTATCAATACTAATCCCGATACTATGATTTGCATGAAATTAATTCAATATCTCATCAGTAGCTCAGTTCTGTAACTTATGAGTGAGAAATTTCTCACCAAAAAGTCAAAATGAGGAGGAATTAATGCAGTTTTCTTTCTGTATTCTCACCAAATGAGAAAGCACCGTACTTGACTACGCATTTGGCAATCTTTCATTTGTCATTTGGTGAGAATACAGAGAGAAAACTGCATTAATTCGTCCTCATTTTGAATTTTTGGTGACAAATTTCTCACTCATAAGTTACAGAACTGAGCTACAGATCTAAGAAGTATATGCATGAAAACGTAGGCAACAGCTTGCACACCTCTTCGGAATCGAACATTGAAAAATAGTGAAATTATTTGTTTGACTATTACATGAAAAGCTATACTATATATGTATGTATGTACATAGCTCACTAAACTTCAGAAATGTAGTACAAATTGTGAAAACATGAAACTCTCGTATACAGCTACCCTAATTCTGAAATTAAAATTATTAATTAATAAATAAACTAAGTGAAACTGCGGTCCATAAATCCTCCACCCCCGTGGATACGTGTATAAATAATATTGGGGTGTAGTGATTTTGTAAATATGGCTTCAAAAGAAAGGATAATATCGACCGATCATCATCAATTAGGGGCCTGTGATAGATAAAAAAAACAATAATAATGATGCAATTCGAAATGAAGGCACGTCAAAGAATGTGAACGATACAAGTAGGTTCTGACTATCAGAAGCTTATGAATTAAATCCTTTTCTTTATTATTTTAAAATATTAAAGTACCTAGATATTTATTTATTTAAAAGAGATTAAAGTACAAATGAATTTGCATATTAAAAAAAAGGGCATCGGGGCTTCAGAGGCCATGTGACACCGTATACCAGGGGTGTAAATATGAAACCAGAATTTTTTGGAAAAAAAAAATCACTTATTGGTTGGAAATGAAAAGGAGTATTTTATTCAAAGTATAGCACTTCGCTAGCTATACATTTTCTCCATCTCTCTGGTAATGTGTGGATGCCTTGCCAAAAAAACAGTTGGTCTTTTGATGAAAACCAGTCATCGAGCCATATTCGTACATTTTCGTAGGAAGTGAAGCGCTGCTCATCAAGTGCGTGTCCCATCGATGCAAACAAATGATAATCAGACGGAGCCAAGTCTGGTGAGTAAGCGGCTTGAGAAAGAATTTCCCAACTGAACGACTCTATCATTTCCTTGACCAGTGTGTGATGGTGCATTGCCACGAAGCAAAATCACTTTCTTTTTTCTCTGCTGGTATTCTGTGCGTTTTCCAATAAAAGCTTGATTCAATGCAATCATTTGTTGTCGGTAGCGTTCAGTGTTAACGGTTTCACTAGGTTTCAGCAGCTCATAATAAATCACACCCTTCTTATCCCACCGAACGCAGAGCGAAATGGTGGTGCATACACACTCATGGTACAGTGAATTCAACACTTTTTTATGCGCGACGGCATGCGTTGTATTCCGGTGAGTGCATGTATCTGGCGCAGATTATAAAAGTGCACCAGCATATGAATGAAATGGGACATCAAAGGCACCAGGCGCATGCACTGTGCCAGTGCTTCGGTTCTTTACGCACACTATTTCTTTGTACCCATTCTGACAGGCTTTTTAGTTTTCTATAGGTATTTCAGAATTTTTACGAGTTGGGAGCACTGTTTAAGGGCCAAAGAAAATGTGATATTTTTCTTGCTATGTTTTATTGGATAAAAGAGTAAGTGCTAATAGTTAATACCTTTCAAGTGTTCAAGTGTAAATAAACTTTTAGTGAGTTATACATATCTTCTATATTTTGTTTTTAAAATATAAAAATGTCGATAATCCGAAAAAAATGTTCGTTAGTCAATATCGAAAAAAGCTTCAGATTACTGAAGCTGAAAATGGTAAGTTATCAAGCGGAATTAAGAAATCCCTGAAAGATACTGCAATTTCAACGCAAAACAATTTGATGCATTCGTGCGATATATCCTTATCTAAAGCTTCCACTTCCACCGTGGAAATGATAAACAATGAAATTCTGTTGTTAATTGATGAACAAAGTTTATCTGTGCACAATCACCAGCCCTTTGAGGTCCTTAATTCTAACAATAATTTTGAAGATCTTTCAAATCCTTCGTAAATCTTTCATAAATTCAATAACAAATGTCGAATTTAGGAACGTCATTTCTGGGGGTGGTGGAGAGATTCGAGAATTGCCCGCATGCATACACTACATTGAATTACGCTTTGTGCACTTTTAGCGCTCTAAGACGTTCCGTTCCGTTCCGTCACGAAAAATGAGGTTATGTGATCCGTAAAAGTTGAATTTAGGTGAACTCGTCCGCTCCGTTCCGTTATGTGTGCATTTACATGGCCAGCCCATAAGGTCTATTTTGACAGCTGAACGTGGCGGAAAGGAACGGACGCATTGTGATCGGTGCTTTACATTCGGTTCGAATTGCGCTCACAACAATCAATTTGCATGGATGGGTTGTTTTATGGCGCTCACACTGCTAACCGTTTTGAGAATAGGTACTCAATGGTCGCGTTTACGTGTAGACCGGACCAGTCTAAAAAGACCGGTTTGTCTTTTTCGGTCTTGCATTTATGTGTGCTTTTCAACATAACCAATTTGAAACTGTCATTTTAAATATCATTTTCAATCATGGATGCAAATTTTTAACTGCACATCGCTAAGTTTGCGCAAAGTGGACACTTCGTCAAATGTCCACCGTTCATTCATTTTTATTTTCACAGATGTATGCTTTGACGTTTTAATTTTGTTTGGCCAGCACTATTGTAGGTTATGTTTTGGTCTAAGACCGTTTATGTGCCAGTACTAGACTGGTTCGGTTTCGTTTGGTTCGTACCAAAATCAGAACCAAAATAAGTCCAAATGGACTGGTCCGGTTTACATTTATGCGTGCGACCGAACTGGTTTTTTTGGTCTTTTTAGACTGGTCTGGTCTGCACATAAACGCGACCTAAGTAAACTGTAAGTAAACTGTGTGAGCACACAGTTTACTTACAGTACCTATTCTCGAAACGGTTAGCAGTGTGAGCGCCATAAAACTACCCATCCATGCAAATTGTTGTGAGCGCAATTTGAACCGAATGTAAAGCACCGATCACAATGCGTCCGTTCCTTTCCGTCACGTTCAGCTGTCAAAATAGACCACAATAGATCGGTCCGAATTTAAAGCGACATAAGCGTACCAGCAATTCGGATTGATCGTAAGTAATGTTAATAATGTATGTAAGTTGCATGTGCGTAATTAGGACCGCGGCCTTAATATCGACGCACATGCATTCATTTATAGCAAGTAAAAAATATCTTACCCCTGGGTAAAACTGAAATGACAGCCGTTTGAATTGTATTAAGAAGAACTCTCATTTTCACCACTTTCAGTACCTTATTGCATTTCGGTTTTACTCCATGGTGCCTTTATGAGGTGGGCTATCTGATATGTAAACCAAACGACAAATGATATTATTATGGAATAATAATAATTAGGGGGCCGAAATAAGAGCAGGGGACACTCTGCCACCTTCTCTATTTATATCATGCTTAATCTTGCAAACTATCCTTTATTTTTCGAAAACAAACTAAAAAATTTGGAGCACCAAAACGTAGAAACTGCGTCGGGCGCCAAAACTATTAGCACCTCCACTGTCTAAAACCGATTGGCATAGGTGACCAATCTGAAGAGCCATACTGAATTTTTATTAGGCATCCCAAAGGAATCATAAATTCGTCAATTACTCCGTTTACATGGAGAATCCAAAGATCAAAAGATCGAAATTTGTATCGCGTTCGAGACAACACCGGATCAAAAGATCGAAACATGAGTTGGCATTAATGGTGCATTTACACTCAGCGTTTGCGACGAGCCTCTATCCCCACCAAAAAATCAATCAATGAAATAGCTCGTGCAGTCGCAAGAGTCTTACATTGAGAATCGGTTTGCAATGGCCTGATGGGGGTAGCTTCTCGCCTCGAGGCGAGCCTCATGGGTGAGTGTAAGCGCACCATAAAACAAACGACATAACCAGTTTCGATTCGATCCAGGTCGAGAAGTTGGTTTGGATAGAGTCGATCTCGTTTCGATCCGATCTGCGTTTACATGCGATTTTAGAGGATTGAATCCGGATTCAATCCTCCATGTAAACGCCGTACTAATTTGTTAAAATCCTCTTTCAACGGCTAAAATTTTTTTTATTTTTCATTTTTTTTTTTCGAACTGCGTAACTCGCACAACAAAGAAAGATTTAGGACGCACATTAAAGGAGCAGATAGTAGCGCTGACCTCTAACCTGTCGATAGCAATCTCATCTGTAAAATGCTACTAGCTACTAAAAGACCTTAAACCCTGCAATAAAATTTCTATTAAATTCACTTTAATTGAAAACTTCAACAATCGTAATAAATAATAATAATTCTAAGACGCAATTGCACTGCACGCGTTTGCATTCGCCTAGTAAAAATTCAAAACAACAAAACTTAAGTAAAGACTGTCGTTATATTACAACATCGACGTTAAGTGCTCATATCGCTCTATCGGACTTAAGCGTGCGCAATCAGCTTAATCAGCAGCGCCCAGCTAAAGTAATAGTTCGCTCGATGTGCGCAATCTTTAATAAGCGATCGCGCTGTCTGCTGTTGGTGCTTGGTGTTGTGCCTGCCTTTGGCCTTATCGCACAACTTTATAAAAACAACAAAGTTCGAAACCTACGAAAATTGCGCACTGCTACGAATTCTGATCGCCTGGTTGAAAATGGCAAGTGAAATGATCGTGCTTTGCGCAAGAAAGACTGCGATCGCGTCTTATCTTTGGCGGGTTTTAAGGAAAGAAAAACTTTCTGTACTACGAAGAACGTTCCACCCCCGCGTGCCGTGCGAAGGGGGTGAGTGGCTATATTTGTTCCGTATGTTTGGTTTAAATCGGATAATCAACTTGTACGCGATCGCGATCTGCTGCCATTGAACTCGACCGACCCCATCCAAAGTCAACGTAACGATCGCGAAGAAAAGAAGGTTCCATGAATTTCAGTTTTGCCGGGGCGCGTCTTGACTACGACCGACCGATAGAATCTCTGGCTTTTTGATCGCGCAAGCTTGCGTCAACATTTCACACATTATTTGGGCGTTCTGGGCGCCCGGTAGAAAGTGACGCAAAGTAGTTTAAAATGTCGTGTGCGCTGCGCTGCTGCTCGTCCAACCAGCTAGCTTCGCTAGCCAACCAAGAGTTGCCCGGCAGGTTGATCGGTGCGCTTTTGAGAAGTAAACGTTGAGCGCTACGAAAGCGTACGGTTGGGTCAAAACAATCTTCTGATCGCTCATGTTGCCCTGGTATCTTAACTACATATTTGTAGTATACTTACGGTTTTTACAAGTTTTAATCGGAGAAAAAAATAATAATTATTGTTAATTTTTGGCGAAGATGGGGAAGCTTCGTTTGAGTTGAATTAGTAATATCACATGTTTGTTGTATTGAGATATTAAACAAAATGTGTGTAATAAGAGGTATCAAGCGTTTTCATTAATTCACCAAAAAAAAAAACATTAAATTTCCACAACGAAGATGAACAACACTCAAGCAATCAAGCGCCAAATTTTTTTTTATTTTTTTTTTAACAAATTACAGATTGATTCCACATCTAGAAGGAAGTTTACCAACTTCTATAGTCAGCAAAGAATTTACTAGCTCTATAATTTCAGATACAAAATTGGTAATCACTTCAAAGTCTTACTAGCTATTTATAAAGGTGGCTGATGGATATTAATTGGAAAACATTAGTATTTAACACGCACTAATCATCCATTCAAGGGTGCCCTTAGAAAAGACAACGCAAGCACTACTTACACCCTTTTTAGTCGGTAGTCGAAACCCGATTCGGCAGCCTAAAAACTTTTCTTCGGAAAAAATTTACCATAACTTTATTATTTTTCAATAATAAAGTACATATTGTGGTGAACCTACAATTTAAAAAAAAAATCTGCCAACAGTCTGGGCGCAACTTTATTATTTTTCCGGCAGAAGTTTGGAACGTGTTCAATTCGGGGATGCGGTGTATGTTACTATGTGACTGAAAACCTAACAAAAAACTCGGGAAGCGGTTAGAATATGGTGTAACATATGAATTATATAATTGGGTCATATTTCGGGATGCGGTCTAGAGGTTGAAGAAGACAAAACTTAAGAAAAGGTGATTATTAAACAAGACTGTGGAAGCGAAAAGATAATCGATATCTGATCAGACCTGAGCGATAAGGCAGAATTCACGAAATAGTATAAAACCACTTTAAACCCACTTCGGGGTCGAATTTCAAAAAATCTTGAAAACACATTCTAGGTACTTATATGAAGAATCCGTAGAATAAAAATGAATTCAATATTTCGAAAGACCTAGGAAATATGACGAAAATCGTGAAAATATATGCATTTTATTTTCACTGACAATTTTTTTTTACCCCCTCTTCCTAACGGCAATGAATATTATCATTTTTATCAGAATTACTTTTCTAGTTGATTTACATATACGTACCGAGTTTCAACTTCCTAGCATAAGCCTTTCTAAAGTTAAGAAAAACACCCCCCACCCCCGTACCGTACTACCCAAAAAAAAAAAAAATTATTTTTCCAACATGCCACTACTATAGCTCTATCTAATTACCAAGTTCCAGCTTTCTATCATTATAGGTTCTTAAGATATGAACGTTGAAACTTTTTCCTACTCACCCTTCCCCACCCTCATCCGCTGCACTCACACCCCCAAAATTGTTTTCCCTACTAGGGTTCTATTAGGTCTACTTCTGGTAAAAATTTGAAGCATCTACCTTATACTGTTATTGAGATATGAAACGTGTTATATTTGAAAAATTCTTATCCCCCCCCACTTCCATGCTCCCCCGCCCCCTTCAATGATTTTACTTTGAGCAATCTTTATTTATCAAGCTTTATACCCAAACCGAGTTTTGTTTTTCTGGTGCCACTGGTTTGGGAGATATCGTAATGTTAAGTATTTCAACCCCCACCCCCGTACGCCACTACCCCACCCAAAAATTTTGTTTTAATCTACTCTCCTAGTATAACTACAGATATTTGTTAAGTTTTAATTGCTTGCTATTAACGGTTTAGGAGATATGGATTTTAGAATTTGTCGATCTCGCATTATTTCCCCCTCCACTCCCACACTCCTTCACCCATATCATCATTTTTTTTGCAAATGGGTCCATTATCAAAGCTCTATAGAAATTCTAAGTTTCAGCCTCCTAACACAAGCGGTTCCTGAGAGCTAGAAACCTAAATTTTTCGTCTAAAACGCTTACCCCGCCTGCCCCCTTACACCTCCTCCCCTGAAAATAATGTCAATTCAAGGGGTCCACCAAGTCTATTCTTAGAAAAAATTTTAATTTAATAGCTCCACTGGCTTGAGAGCTACGAGCCTTCAAAAATTTTGGGGCGGTCGTACGCCGTACGGCGTACGGGGTACGGCGTACAGACGGAGTGAAAATTTTTATTGCTTTTTTCGCGTCTACTAGTCATGAAACGTGGACAAAAAAATTTTGAGGGCAGCAATTTTTTTTTTTTTGAAAATCAATAACAATGCTGTATTATAAATAATAAAGTAAAACCGTGTGCAGCACCGTGCACATGATAGAAGTGAAACTTCTTGAAAAATAAAGAAAAAGAGAGATTTAATTTGAGAGACAGAGGGAGAGAGCATTTCAAAATAAATACAATAATACAAAATTTGCATTTTCTGAGTTTTTCAATTTCACTCGCCGCTCAAGAAGTTTCATTTCAAAAAATTACTGGCCTGAAATTTTCTATTTTTACGTTTTAGAACTAGGAAACATAAAAAAAAAGGTCCGTCTGTACGCTGTAGCAAAATCGTTTGAAGGAACTACGGTTCCCAAACTGGTTGAGATATGAAGTTCAAATTGTTATGGTGGATAGATTGGGTGGACACCTACGACTGGTATCTCTTGGGTTGATATTGGTGTGAGGAGGGAGGAGAGGGGTGCGTTTTAGACGAAAAATAGTGGTTTCTAAATGGAAGTATTAGGTATTTAAAAATTTTCCTTTTACGACCATATCTACATTGAAAAATCATTACTAGTTACCAAAACTATTTCATCAGAGCTGTAAAGGCAACTTTTGCCTAAATCTCTAAAATGTACCACAAAGCTGTAGCTACCTGAATTAATATTATTGAATGAATGTTATGTTATGTTAAATGGGTACACTATCATAGTTTCACATAAGTTCCAAGGTTAAGGCTCCAGCATAGGGCACCACTTATGTATGCTAGGAGGCTGAAAGTTGGAACTTATGTAAAACTAAGATAGTGGACCCATTTTCGAAAAAGTAGTTGATGGGGTTGAAAGGTATGGAAGTGAGAGTAAAAACGATTGGTCCGAAACGAATGAAAGTAAAGTAAATTGAGAAGAACTGATGTTCTTCGATTTTTTTAACCCCAATCCCATTGAGATCCCAAGTTTATTTTTTGATATGTTTTGAAAAACAGTATAATATACAATATATAAAAAAATTAAAAAAAAAAAATTTGGCATTTTGAGATATTCAAAGATAAAGGACAAAATCGTTATCCTTGGAAACAATTTTAGAGGATAAATTTGATTGATATTTTTATTATTTTGCGACAACCTTCCCCTTTAAAATAAGTCCTACTTAATTATTCTATGATAAAAATTAACAGAGATATGAATTTTCAAAGAAAAGTTGGACACCAGTTTTGCCAAATCCTTAACATACTATACCTAACAAAAAAATTGAGATAGAAAAAAAAAAAATCTGCCAACTGTCTGGGCGCAACTTTATTATTTTTCCGGCAGAAGTTCAGAACGCGTTCAATTCGGGGATGCGGTGTATGTTACTATGTGACTGAAAACCTAACAAAAAGTTCGGGAAGCGGTTAGAAAAGGGTGTAACATATGAATTATATAATTGGGTCATATTCCGGGATGCGGTCTAGAGGTTGAAAAAAACAAAACTTAAAAATAGGTGATTATTAAACAAGCCTGGGGAAGTGAAAAGATACTCGATATCTGATCAGACCTGAGAAACATGGTGGAATTCATGAAAAAGTATACAACCAGTTTACACCCTCTTAGGGGTCGAATTTAAAAAAAATCTTGAAAACACATTCTAGATATTCATATGAAGAATTCGTGGAATAAAAATGAATTCAATATATCAAAAGACCTAGTAGATATGACAAAAATCGTGAAAATATATGCATTTTATATTAACTGATATTTTTTTGCCCCACCTTCTGAACGGCAATGAATTCTCGAATTTTTTCTTATTAGAATTACTTTTCTAGTTAATTTACATATACGTACCGAGTTTCAACTTTCTAGCATAAGCCGTTCTAAAGTTAGGAAAAACACTCCCCACCACCGTACCATACTACCTCTAAAAAAATTTTATCTTTCCACCATGCCACTACTATACCTCTATCTACATACCAAGTTTCAGCTTCCTATCATTATAGATTCTTAAGATATAAGCATCGGAACTTTTTCTTTCTCACCCTTCCCCACCCTCACCCTCTACACCCACACCCCCAAACTTTTTTTCCCTAATAGGGTTCTGTTAGGCCTACTTCTGGTAAAAATTTGAAGCATCCATATTACACTGTTATTGAGATATGAAACGTGTTATTTTTGAAAAATTCTTATCTCCTCCACTTTCGTACTCCCCCGCCCCCTTCAAAGATTTTACTTTGAGCAATCTTTATTTATAATTCTTTATAATCAAACCGAATTTTGTTTTTCTGGTGCCATTGGTTTGGGAGATATCGTAATGTTAAGTATTTCAACCCCCACCCCCGTACGGCACTACCCACACCCAACAATTTTGATTCAATCTACTCTCCTGGTGTAACTACAGATATTTGTTAAGTTTTAATTGCTTGCTATTAACGGTTTAGGAGATATGGATTTTAGAATGTGTCGATCTCGGCATTTTTGCGTTTCGGACGCATTGCTTGCCCCTCCACTCCCACACCCCTTCACCCATATCATCAATTTTTTTGCAAATGAGTCCACTATCAAAGCTCTATAGAAATTCCAAGTTTCAGTCTCTTAACATAAGAGGTTGCTGAGATCTAGAAACCAAAATTTTTCGTCTAAAACGCTTCCCCCACCTTTCCCCTCACACCCCCGCCCCTGAAAATAATGTCAGTTCAAGGGGTCTACCGTCTATTCCTAGAAAAAATTTTAATTTAATAGCTCCACTGGTTTGAGAGCTACGAGCCTGCAAAGGATTTTGGGCGGTCGATGTACGGCGTACGGCGTACGGCGGACAGACGGAGTGAAAATTTTTATTGCTTTTTTCGTGTCTACTAGTCATGAAATGTACACAAAAAAAATTTGAGGTCAGCAAATTTTTATTTTTTTAAACCAATAACAATACTGTATTATAAATAATAAAGTAAAATTAAGTCATATTTTTTTTCAATAATTCTTCAAGTTCACAAATTTTCAAAAGAATCGGCGGTCACAACTTTTGCGATTCTTGATGGAAAGAGTTTTGAAAGTTTTGTCTGAAAAAATATTAAGTGAAATAATCTATATAATTATTCATGAAAAATAATTTGTAATTTATATAAATCATTGGGACCAAGATCTTCAGGGAATTATCCTACATGTAAGTTACCAGGCTAAAATAAAATTTGGTTTTTTACTTTTATGAATAATAATGTATTCTAGTTTATGGTACAAGATAGGCAAACGAGCTTGCCAGAAGGAGGTCGGAGATGAGCATGGAGCTCGCCGATGAATCGGTTCTTTGTCCGATTGAGTGTGTAAAGGGAATGATTGATACTGAAGCGCTCAGACAGATGGAGACTACACGGGTGAATCTCTCGGGATGCCGGAAAGCAAGAATCTGCTGGCCGAAACTCGATAGGAGGAACTTTAGCTTCATTTTGTCTCTGGGCAGGGACATGTGCAGACAACTTGTGGGGGTCCTGACGGGACACTGTCCCTTTGGGGTACACGGAGAAAGAATAGGAATACCAATGGCGGACCTATGTCGCTGTGGTGATGAGAACATTGAACCGACCCTGGAGCATCTGGTGTGTGAATGCGAGAGTCTGGCACGCACCAGTTATCGGTACTTGGGGAAATTCTCCTTAACCGATCTGTCAGAACTTGCGATGATTCCCCTATCGAGAACTTCTCTCTTCATAAGGAAGAGTCATATTTGGAATCAGTATAGTCTAGATTCCGGTTTTTAATACGAGGGGACCACAATGGATCCGCAGTGATCTCTCGTGGTTGACTGTGGCAATGTGCCTCAGTCCACCCTTCTCAACCTAACCTATGGTACAAGATGCACATCAATATGTAAGCACGTCATAATCATCTTCGCCTAAGCGATCAGTACCTGCGTCTAAAGAAGATAATGCCGCTAAGGTCCGGTATTTCAATATAAAGTTAACTCGACTGGTTTCGCTCAGCGTGAAACGAAGCGCTTGAAAATGCATTAACGAGCGATCTTTTAAAGCAAGGAGGTGCTCTAAAGACGCTCCTCGTTCATATAAATTTAACATTGCATGTCATTGCGTAAAAGATCTTGTCATTACGTTTTCGTAAAGCGCCGTTGAAGCGCTTAGAATACAATGATTAAAAAGTGCTTAAAACACGGCATTTGTAAAAAATGAATTCGAATTAGTCTTGCATCTGTCCAACATCTTTTAGAGCGCTTCTAAAGCGCCTTGCATTTATATTAAGGAGGAGTCAATACTTTTTACATTTTCTGAAATTTATTTATTATCGATAAACGTTCCAAACAGCATCCAGGTTAGTTTGAGATTGTCGAAGATACCACTGGAATCTCATCAAACCTAAGAGATATGATGGAATTCGTGAAAAAATTGTATAAAACTTTGATTTGATTAACAGAAAAATTAACTAGGAGTTTGCTTATTATTGAAGAATTTTATGAATTATAAGGTATGCATGCTCCTAGTGCTGCTTTTTCTCGATGCCGTTGAAATGCACCCTTACTAGTTCGCCGTAAGGCCGCAACATGAAAAGCATTCGAATCTGATTTTCAAACATTTCGATAAATTTATTACGAAACTCAATTCCTTAAATATATTATAATCAATAAATCGATGCAAAAATAAAATAGTTAATTAGCGTTGTTAATCCTTCAGGCTCAAGCTTTCGATTTCGCATGAGCACTGCTTCGTGCGGCAAATCTACAAAAAAATTGAAATTCGATTAAAATTTAATAAAACGGTTAAAACGTTCACATACTCTTTCCGAATGGCAGCTCGCATTGCAGTATGCGACGGAATCCCGGAGCAAACTCGTCTCCTGGAATTCGTGAAGGACGTATCCCGACTGCAGCAAGGACTTTGTGATACCGAAGTCGATTGCTTCGAGCTAACCATCGAATTATTGTTCACCTGGTGGCTGGATGATTTCCGGACTTGCGACTGGTCCACGTAGTTCAGGTATTTGCTTAAAATTGGCGGCTTATGGGCGGACGACTCCAAGGTATTAGATGGAGTGTTATAGGGTAGTTTCGGCGCCAAGGTGACAGGCTTTTCGTTCAACAAATTTGAAGAATTGCCACCAGGTGCTGTACAAGGACGCGGCTTTTTTGCCGCCGGTTGTTGTTGATTTTTCGGCGAACAAAGGTATTTTATGAAGCGCGTTCGAGCCGTTTGTTTAACCGACGAATTCTCCGAGCAAGTGTCGTTTTGTGTGGATAGTCCGGCAATACTGGTCACGTTTGGATCGGTCAGTTTAGGGGGTATAATTTCGGTCCTCTTTGGCGAACTTTTCGCATTGGTTTGCGAATCGAGTTCGTTTTCGGGACTAGGTCGTTTCGAGTAGATGCTAAACGCTCGCGAGATCTTCTCATTTAAAAAGTTCATCATTTTCGCTGATGTTGATCTGTCCTTGGACTCTGTGCTGAGGATCTTGTTTGTGATGCCAACTTCAGAAATTTCGCGTTTTATTGCTGAACTGGTTTCCTTTTCCTTGTTCTTTATTTGGAAATTGGTGGTAGCTTTAAGGTCATTCGGAATCTGTGGTCCTTCTGCTGTTTTAGGTCGCCGTTTCGGACCCACATTATCCGGATTCTGGACGACGTGGTCTCTACTGGTGTAAGTTAATGGCCGAATTGAACCGGTGTGTGGTGCTATGGCCTGGGAAGAAATTGTACAAAAATGATTGAAATACTATTATTTAAATACGACTAAAATTTGAGGATTTATTGTTCAATTATATTAATTGCTATGAATATAGTCACTTAGTTGCAAATACTGTGATTATCAAAGTTTGGAATTTGTGCCACACTTGCTTTTCCGTGTGGGAAGGGTGCTGAAAAATTTACCAATAGCATATCCTGTTTCTCATACTACTAGAAACAGGATCAACGCCTCAGATATGGATTCATGGACCAATTTAGACTATTGAAGCTGAGTGGTTTAAATGGATGGAGCCCATTCACCTCCACTCTTGGAGGTCATATCTCACAAATGAACTAAAGATCACGGTTAGATCACTAACCGTTCAAGTAGTGTAAATGTCGTTACAAAATTCAGAAGAGCAGTAGAGTCGGATGGTGATTGTAAAAAGTAAGTATATCGATTATTGAAGGTTACTTTCGTTGTAACAATTGTCTGAGTTTTGCAGTCAGGCAATGCTATCAGAGTTTGGACAACATACACACCGAAAAAGTGTACCTACATTGGCATGAAAAATGAAAATGCCTGTAAGATTGACATGCACCACACCAGTGCACTATAAAGTGCTGGTTACATACATTGACCGTGAATTATGACACGGGGAAAAATAAATTCTTCCATACCGAGCATTAGAGTATTAATTCCCAGGTGTAAATGTTCCAGCAAATGTTCAGGCAGCAGCGAACGACAAGAAGGCAGGCAGTCAGAAGCGATTAGCCAGTAGAGAAGGTTGTGTATTTTTATAATTCCGCCGGAGTGAAAAATGAAGACTGTCCTAACGGGTAACGGCCGTTACTGACCGGTAACATCGTACAACAAGAGGCTTTATAAGTCCGCTTCAAGTAGTTTGGGACTGTAATGAGGTCACTGAGTCGATTCTATAGGCCCAAACAGAACACGGACTTCGACCACGCAGTCCCTGAATACACAGGGTTATATGGTCATGCTCACAACACCGACTTCACCTGCGACTGCGACAAGATAGTCACATCGCCTGCAACTACCGCAAGGTAGACAAAATCGAAGTAGAAGTCAAGTCCGTGTTCTGTTTAGTACCTAAGGCTTTCTATAAATCCGCTTAGTGTGGTCGAAGGCAATCTTAGACAGTAGGAAAAACACATTAAATCAGGCATAGCCAGAAGTCAACCCCTACGACGAGAGGCGATGAACGCAAACGAATAGCAAAAGCGAGTAAAGACGAGGTATAAGGAGCCGAGATGACAGAGCAGAGTAGAGCAGAGTAGAGCAGAGACCAGCCCAGCAGAGCAGAGCCAAGTAGAGCAGAGATCAGCCCAGCAGAGTAGATTCAAGTAGAGCAGAGACCAGCTCAGTATATACGTAGAGCAGAGACTATAGTCCAGCTAATCCAAGCAGAGCAGAAACTAGCGCAGTAGAACAGAGCAGAGACTAACCCAGCAGAGCAGAGAGCCAAGCAGAGTAGAAAGCCAAGCAGAGCAAAGAGTAACCCAGAGCAGAGCAGAGCAAAAATGCTACGAGCAGATTGAGCCAAGATGTGCAGAGCGAACCAAGGCGAGCAGAGCCAAGCACAAAGCAAGTCACGATGAGCACAGCAGCCGAACAGAGCAAAGCAACCGCTGATAGCGCAGATCTGGTGAAGATCAATGACAGGGTCAAGTAAGGTAAGCAAAGTCGTGCCAGATGTCGAGCTAAAGCAGCTACGACAGGCCATTATGAACTACGACAAATGACGACATCCAGAGACAGCAGAGCCAAGACGATCAAAGCAAAAGCCACACAGAGAGACGAGGACAGAGAAGGACGAAGATAGGGAAGGATGAAGACAGCGAGGGATTCCCTGACTCGAAATAAGAGATATGCTAAAATACTAGAAAGCGCATACCTACAGTATTTCAAAACTAAGATTCTGTAATAAATTCGCAGTTTATTTTTCTTTTTTTATAGATTTTAATCTTGTAATGGCAGGAATTTCTAGACTGCCCTACATTGGGCGCCACCTGTAACACCAAGAATTTCTTAACTAACCCACGTTGGGCGCCTTCTGTGACGTGAAGGTATGGTATTACTCAAATGAGCGGGCGTTAAGATATTAATTCATAGTAACAATTTATCTTACCTTAATGACCTTGAAATCGATACGCGGAATTATATTTCTCGTTTTTATTTTACTAACAAAATGTGCCAGCTTTTCAATATTATAAATACCACCAATTGGTCCATAAGGTGCCCTCAAAATCTGTGAGTACGCATCAAAAAGCGGTATGTCTAGAAAGCTGGAAATCTTCGTCATAATCTATCAGAGAAAAATAAATAAAAAATAAAAGTCCAATTTAAAATCTCTTTCAAAGTATGTTTCACGTAAAATTTAATTAACTTTTCGCTGCCAGTCCTCATCGGGGCTTGGAAATTCCGCATTCTGATTGCCACAGATCCAGGCATGCATTTGTAATTCTCGCATCGAAATGCGTTCTTTTGAATTCGGATTCAACATTTTCGGCATTAAGTTCCGAAATACTGTAATAATACAAAAGACCATAGAATAGAGTACTATTGTGAAATGGTTCGAACATAAATTCAACGCATTTCGGAATTATGTGAATGAATATGATTTCAATGGAAACTTACAATGTGAACAATCCATAAGAGCTTTTTGATGTTTCGACGTTAAGCCACGTTTAGTTTCCTCTATTAAATGTTTCCGTTTCTCTTCGCGCGATACGTCCCCTTTGTAGAGCGCTTGAAAGGGCAGCTTACCCATAATCATGCCATAGAAAACGACACCCCTGCGAAATAATTTTTTTTTTAAAGAAGAGCATAATTAAAAGTGATTACCGTAATTGAGATAGAATATACGTTATCTACACACAAGCTCCATAAGTCCACTTCGGCACCGTATCTTCGACCGCTTACGTATAGTTCGGGTGCAGCGTATTCCGGCGAACCGCAATGGGTTCGAAGGAATTGACCCGTTTTACAGAAGTTACTCAGTCCGAAATCTGTAGTGGTTGGTTTTTATAATTAATTAAATTTTTTCATAAGAGCTTTATTGAGTAGCTTTGGAAGAGCTTTTGAACGATGAGCTTTTATTTACCAAATGGTTGAATTATGGGATAGAAGCTTGTTGAAAACACTCCAACACCTTTTTTGAATAAAAGTATATTTAATAAAACATATTTTGCTGAATTTTGAAGTATTTAGCAAAATGTGTTCCATTGAATTTATAATTTTTAAAAAGGGTTTTCAAAAATCTTTTTGAAAATGCTGGAGATGTCAATATATTGAATACACAAGAATATATATAAAAAAATTTATATAAAAATAGTAAAATATTTTCTTAAGTTTTAAAAAAATCGGCTATAAGCTTTTATGAAACTTTCGTAAGTTGTAATGTATAATTTGAATCTAATTTGAAATTTTTTAAATAAGTGCCAAACAATATTTTAGAGCTGCAAATTTTGTTTCAAAATACACTTCAAGATATGAGATTCTGGAAAGGTGCACTCTAACTAGGTCTCAATTTAATGTAAATTTCTTAATTTTACTTATCAAACGAATGAAACACCAAGAATGTAAGACCCTAGGCAGACCATGTGTTTGAATGATCATTGGGAAAATTGTCATTCACGTTCAATGATCAATGAGTTTTAACAAAGACACGCGTCAATCGGAATTACGTTCAATCTATCAAAATATTATTGAAGCAGAGTTATAGAGTAATTATAGTAATAGTGCTAATATATCAGCAATTGTAAACGAAACGTTAAAAGGATTAACCAAAATTAATGTGCACATGAAACAAGTAGATAAATCCAGTTTCATGGACTCTACGCTGGATGGCGTTGCGACGAATTAAATGAATTAACAATTTATCTCCGAATTATCCTTTCGCAACTGTGATTGGAACGATGGAATGAATGGCCAATATATCAATTACATTGAGACAGACGTGATGCTAAACTATCATTCGACTAGGAATCATCATTCGAATGGGTCGTCTGCCTAGGGTACGAGTATTATACCATGGATACACTGCTTGTATACAAATTTCTTTATTGAAATCATGATATGCGATACAAGATAGCATTATACACTGTCCTTACATGTTATACTTTGACATTTACCAAAGACAACATTTCAAGTGTTTATCAATCGTAGCTTCGACTGCTTCATATTCGTGCCTATGATGTTCCGGCGAAAAGCACTTTCATTGCTAATAAAGAAATAAACAATGTGGACTATCACAACACACACAAATTGCAAAACACGCTCAAAAAAATTTTAACTACTGGTTGATTTTAGTAACAGATGGCGCTGATGGCAGTTTAAAGAAGACTATTTAAGCTAAACTTATAGTATTTATATACAAGGAAACAAGTTTGATATTACGCTGATATCAGCTCGTTGACGTACTATATGCACATTATTGGGTGATACACTGGTGATATTGACGATATTATGATTTATATACAAGAAGTGTATCCATGGTATTATACCATGGATGCACTGCTGGTATTGATATCATAATATCGTCAATACCAGCAGTGTATTACCCAATACTACGAACTGGTGTCTAGTGTGAACCTATTTCATGGTATACAAATTCGATAATTTTACCTACTATACGAGTACTATACATTTTACTGCTAGTTGTGCCATTCCCCAATTGTGTGGCGAGTATCGCAACTAAATCTCTTTGTTTGCTTATACCAGATACTGTCAAATCAAACCAAATATTCAGTGTATCATGTGCAGCTAGTTTCAATACTATGATTTCAATACCATGGTTTGTGTAGTAGCTGTGAATCCATGGTATTACACAGTCTTTGAAAAATTTCTCTCAACTTAAATGTTGCACTTTCATCAATTGTGCCCCTTTATATTGTAACATTCTAAGGTAAAATATTACATACCAACTAACTTAATTTTTTCTTTCGAGTAATCAAGTAAAATGTTTTCCATTTTCAAATCTCTGCAAGTAGAAGAAGATGGCTAGTAAAGTACTCTCCGTTCAAAGAATGAAAACCCATTTCTACTCGTCCAAGTATAGTTCGGGACGGGATAAGAACCTTAAGTAAAATTCTGTGTACATAATATGCTCGACATGAAACTCAACTTACCTGTGAACTACACCTTTTCCATGAAGGTGTCCGACAGCAGATGCCAATTGTCTTGCTAAAGGACGTGACTTTCGTTCATCCAATTTTCCATATCGTTGAGATTTAACATAAGTACACAAATCGCCACCTGATCCTATCTCGGTGACAATGTAGTAATTTTTTTCGGTCTGTACGCGATGAAATGTTCAAAGAAAAGGGATGAATTTGATATTAAATTAGGTTTGTAATTTTATGTAAATCGGTTTTTTGGCTTTTTGAAGAAAAAATGAATTGGCAATGCTAAGAAAATATTTTGTATTAAATGGTTAAAAATCGATTTAAATACAATTTTGTTTAAACGACTTTTTAAATTTTGCATGCCTGAGCTAAGACATAATTGGAAATGGAAAACAGGATCCTCGGTTAATAAAAATATATCCCGCATTCAAAGGAATCCTGCGAAATGGTCGAATATTACTTTTTAAAAATTTTCAACTACCTCACATGGACCTCACGTTCCTTGTTCTAATCAGTGTAAACTGCTGATACCGAAGAAATCAAAATACAACTTTCACTTTAAGTGGTTAAGTTACATATGTAAGTAGTAATCTTAATGTATTGCTATACTTGAGATGGGCAAAGCAGTTCCTTTTAGTGAGTGAGTCGGAGTTAGTTCACTCACTAAATGGAACTAGTTCAGTGAACTAGTTTCAGTTCACTTCGTTGCTCCGTGATTGTGGTGAGCAAAAAAAAAATGAACTGCTCTTTCGGAACAGTTCACTCCGGAACGACCCATCTCTCATTCCTACCCTTCAATTCAGATGATGATGATACAACCGATATCGATGTACTGGCTTTTCTAACTAACGACAAGGAAACCCCGTGCATAGTATCTTTCCTTACGGATTTTACCATTAAAAGACCTCCAGCATTACGAACTGCCAGACAGAGGGCTACTATTTCAAGATGGTAGTCCCAAATGAAGATATTATTTTTAACAATTTCATTATGAATTTCGACATAGAAGCTTTTCCTTCTCCGACGCTACTACAACTGTTTTTGGTCCCTTTACTGCAAAGTGTATTTCGGTTGGTACTCTTACCATACCATTGTCATTGGTAACTACATAATAAGTACCTCAGTTCGTAGTAGCGTTTTCCTTACAATATGAACCGCGACTGAGTCTTGGGCGCCTAAATGTCCATCCTGATATCGAATTTGATTTGCAACCTTTTTCTGATGACGAATGAGTGAAATTAATTTTTTTTTAACCAAGTGGGTGAATTGTATTCAATACTGGTTGTGTGGTATTATTAATCAACATGGAAGAATCATAAATGGTACAGTCGTGGAATTAATACTGCACACTACCTTCTTCCATATTTTGGATGCTCACCACGAAAAACTATAAGGATTACTTTTGGAATTAGTATGCGAATACAGCCGCCATTAAACTTGTACATGGCTTACCTTTATACTACCCTGAATCTTAATTAGATTTTTCAAAACTGCCTTTTTACACATTTCTTAATGCTTATGTCCTTAACGTAAAAACAGTCTGGGCGTACAAATCATGTTCCAAATGGCTGTCTGGTTATTCTTCAAGTTGTAAGTCGCATAGTAACCAATATCGCAACGAGGGATGAAACATGTTCCGGGCTTCTACCTAAAAACTAATAAAGCTATACCCAGACTTGTTGCAGATTCCTTATTTGTTTATTTTAAAAGCATGAAACATGTTCCAGACCTCTACCTAAAAACTAATAAAGCTATGCCCAGACTTGTTGCAGATTCCTTATTTGTTTATACATACTTTTTTTTAATTCATTACACCTCATTATGGGGTTAAACATCAAAGTCAAAGTCAAAGAGAATTCGATAACATTCACCAAAAGAGAAATGATTTTTTGGAAAAGTTCTTCTCCCTTTCACGCGATTCACCTCACCTTCTCCAAAACATGTACAAAAACATGTAGTGACCTCCACTTGTAAACGTACACAATAAAAATTATTAATTGATATTTACATCCTTTGAATAGTAGGCATTACTTTCAAATAAATTTACATTGGAATATAATCGTCAATTTGAATGTAATTTTCTATTTTTGTCAGTAAATTTCAACAATTTGCCATCAGTAAATTTCAACTTCGAAAGCAGTAAATTGACTGGATATTCTCTTGAATTTACACTATAAAAAAGTGTATAATTAGCACTACTTAAGATACATTTATTTCAACTTCTAATATTATGTTTTTGCTATTGTTGTATTATTATTGTAATATATAAATATAATTAATTTTACATGAAATTTTGTGAATTTTTGTGAGACTTTTCATGTAAATTGTACGGTTCAATTGAAATGTACATGAATAATTTAAATTTTTGCGATAGAAATTCAATTTTGTGCTTGTGCAACGACTGCATTAGCTAATAAATTCACTTTTTATTACTGCTATGCAAACACATTTATTTTAAACAATTTACACACCATAAATTTGATAATGAAACACAGCTGAATATCTACTTGTCAAAAAAACTTACGTCAAGCTGTCAGGTATCAAAATAAAACCAGTTGCCTAGTGTGAACACTAGTTTTTTGAGACGTTAATTTTGCCTACTTAAATGTGTTTAAAACCCATAGTCTGAACATAGCATAAGTTTGAAACGTCATTCGTATGGATGCCACCCCCAGGCCCGTGTGCACGGGGGGGGGGTTCAAACTCCATTTTGATTGGGAGATGAAGACCTTTTTTTTTAGGTCATCACATTCAGTATGGTGGGCACTTGATAAAACGCACTTGATCTTGCGATTAAGAGAACGAGATTAAGCGCTCAGGGACGTCATTTGTGGGGGAGGGGGTAATTTGGTATTTTCATATATTATATATAACAAATGTGGCAAATGCCCTGCCTGTCGCCCCCCTCACCCCACAAATACCGTTCCTGTGTGCTTAATCTAATTCTCTTAATCGCGAGATTAAGGTGTAGTGGAAACGTGGTATTAGAGATGAGATTTGAATGTGTAAAGATTAGAAAAATATCAACATGTTCGACATGTTTACCAACCCAATGGGTTCTCTTCGGAGGCGATTTTTACAGAAGACTAACTAACCACAATGAGAGCAGTTCGAGATTCCATACTTGGTTCCATCAAGTCATCAGAGGAAACCATTTTAATACGAAAATTAGCAACTCTACTGTTATCCTGATAGAACAACTGAGGATTACTGGCATCTCAGGCCTACGTTCACCTCCTCAGAAGTTGCGAGACTAGTTTGTAAGGTAACAACTATAATTGAATGTATTAAAAACATTCTTTTGAGTAATAACGTGTACGTAATAGAGATCTATATACTGGAGATGACACGACGCCGTATTTGTATAAAGCACTTTGAAGCATTTTGAAGCGAAATTGAACGTTTTTGTATGGAGCGTTTGATGCCAGGTCGCAGTCAAATGCAAATAGTAGCCTTGTATTCAAATATTGGCCTTTTTTGTTTTCAAGGAGTATAACATTCATGTGAGTAAGATGCTGATAGTAGCACAGTGTTTTTTGCCGGTCCTTTGCGAGAAATCTTCCGGCTTTAAAATAGTCGCTGCTCGGCATCTCCAATACATATATCTCTATGGTTGTTAGTATCATAGGATAGAAGTTAAGGAAAATGTAATCGAGTTTTAAAGAACTGAATCAATAAGTTTTTAAGGTGACCTAAGAATTTTTGTGTAGACAATTTTTTAAAAGTTAATTCACGATAGTATCGGTTAAATTTAATTATTCCAACTTAATGCTACGCGTCTAAAATGTCCACGTCAGAACAGAGCAATTTGAAGGGTAGGTGTTCTAAAGGTCAATTTTATAAAAATTCTTTTCGTATTATTCGTAATAAACTATATTACCTCCAATGTTTCAAAGAGGCAAACAATATTTGGATGTGAAATTTTGGCCATTATTGAAGCTTCTCTCTTCAGATTTTTCTTAACATAATGATCCGTTATTCCGCTAACATTAATAATTTTAACGGCAACCTAAAAATGAAGAATAGAATTATATTATATTTATATTTATATTTAATTCGAAAAATATTTTCCGCCTAAAATGCCACAATTAATTTTTCCGCGATTTGGGCACTTATCTATGTATGTATATGCAGTGCAACCCGGAATAGGTACTCGAGATTTGGTGTTACTTGGACTGCCTAAATAGGTATAACATTACTGACAAGGCACGAAAACCCAATAATTTCTTAAAAAATTGTAACAAAAATGTTACTGTAACACACTGATGTGCAAAAAATGTGACATTAGTAACCACTGGACACAAAATTCTTGTTGGGCATGACCGTAGATATTCCTTGACTCTATTTCCTTTGGAGATCCCAAGTTTAATTTTTGATATCTTCGGAAAAACGGTTTGAAAAGTATAAAAAATGTCTATATTTTGATATTTAAAAAACAACTACAATGTAAGGTCATACATGAGGTCAATTCTTTGTGGAATGAAGCAATGTTCATATATTATAATATTCAACTCACGCTACCAGCTACCACACCAGGCTAGTTCGCTCTTTAAGTTCGTTTGTTCAAGAGTTCTGAGTAGTTCTTCCTTATAGTATTAAACTATTGTCGTAATCAAGTTTCGTAACTAGAGATGGGTCGTTCATAAGTGAACTGTTCCAAAAGAGCAGTTCATTGAAGTGAGTGAACTAACTCACTCCTTTTGGTGAACTGCAGTTCGTTTCGCCACGAGATACAGCTTTAAAAGAACTAGTTCTTTCGTGAGTGAGAACCCTTTTTTTTAGGTCCTCACATTCACGACGAACTTGAAAAGGAGTAGCTCCATCGTAAGTGTAGTTTTGTAGGTCCCCAAATTGAATCGGAACTTGAAAAGAACTAGTTCCTTTTTGAGTGACCCTTTTTTTTTAGGTCCTCACATTCAAACCGAACTTGAAATGAACTAGTTCCTTCGTGCGCTTTTTTTATTTTTTAAATATCCTTACATTCAATTCGAACTTGAAAAGAACTACTTCCTTCGCCGGGTAAGGGATCTTCAAAAGGAACTCTCCAACTAGTTCATTTCAGCGAGTGAGTCGGAGTTTACTCACTCACTGAAAGGAACTGCTTTGCCCGTTTCTATTCGTAACTATACGTCGAAACAAGAACTTTTCACTCTATCCTCTATCCTCCACTCTCTACACAAACTCTATCCTGCATCCTCCATCTTCTATGCTCCATCCTCTATCCTCCACCCTCTATTTTCTATCCCCCATTTTCCATCCACAATCCTTTAACCTAGATCCCACATTTTCCATCTCTTGATCAAACCCATTCCACAGTTCGGGAACGACAATGAATGAATTGAAACTAACTAGGAGCAGGACTGACTGCGAACTGTTTCGTTCATTTCATTTATGGGAACACTCTTCCGAACTCGGAAGTTTGCGAACTAAACAAGCCTTTGTCAGTTTCCAAACACTTCCTTCAAAATACGTACAGCATTTTGTTTCTATCCGTTCAAAAGATTTTGAATTTTAAATTCATTTACAATTGAAACTAAAGACATCCCAATGTTGTCAATAACAGAAAATGCGAAGAAAAAACTGCTAAGAATATTGAAACATAGTTTGAATTTATGAATAGTAATTTCAGTCTCAGTCAGCACCAGTCTAATCACTCCACGCAGGCTGTTAATATAAGACGTGCATAATCTCACAAAGGTCTTCTCATATTTCGTACGTTATCTTAAACATATTCATTAATTCAATTAAATGTTCTCATTTAGCCGCGCACAAAACAGGGTAAAACTACACCCATCCGTGATACGATAGCGAAATAGTTGTAAATCCCATTACAGATAAATGTTTTTCCTGCCATTAACCACGAGGCATGCTTATACACTGGAGCTACAGTTCCTCCATACACCCCCTCGTCCCCGCTCCCATTCCATCGAAAAGACTTAGTCTAGTATATTTAAGATTTTAGCTCGACAAAACAGGCGCTCCTTCACGCTACGACTATGTTGTACGTCCTCAGGTTGTAATGGAGCTGCACTTTTAAAAATCATTTCCCATGTCGAAACCATGTCGTCGCTGATGTGCACATTTTCATTGAAAAACCTGCTAATTCTTGAGGAGCGAGTGCAATTAGAAAGGTACAAGACTCCATAGAAAAGCCACGCTAATTTCAATGTAAGACGCAGAATTTGCACAAAAAAAAAAACAACTCCGCGATGATTTTCGTATATACGAGAAGGAATAAGACTTTATTGCATTGCCTTATGCTTGGCGTATGGAAGCGATCTTCTCGTACGATAGGAACATGGGTTCCACCTGGCCCGTAAATTATTATTAGGCCCCCGTGATATACTCCCATTTAAATGGCTAAGTGCCGACCATAGCGTACATGCGGAGAAATCTGAAAGTAATATCGACAACATCAGCACCGGAGCTAAGTAAGAAGCGGATAATGTACTGGAATTATAGTGCAAATTATAGCATAAAACAGTGGACACTGGACAGTATCCTACTGGATATGAAACCCAAGCAATCAATTTTAATTTTGTATACTGTTCATAGGTCAACGTAGACATGTTCGTCAATAAATGGAAGTATAATAACTTATGAAGTTCAAAGTTAGACGACCACAAGGGATCTTATTATTGACTACCGAATTACTAACTAACGTGAATTCAAGTTTATATGTTTTTTGGGGTTTACTTCGTCAAAATAATAGTTGAAGATATCGGGAAGTCACTGCCAGCACTGAGAACTAACTGATTTTGCTACTTTCAGATTTTCCAAACAACTAGAAAATTACAAAATCAAACTAAGAATTTAGAAACTAACTGCAACATAGAAACATACCGCAGCCCTGTAGTGGGATTTTGTACAAGGAGAGTCGCCCAAAATATCGTCCAAAAACCGAAATTGACAACTTTGGGATTTTGAGCACTGGTCTCTCACCTATTTATTTGTCGCCTCATCATCAATGGCGCGACAGCCCAAATTGGGCCAGGGCCTGCAGGATACATTGTCTGAAGTCATCTCGGTTCAGCGCCCGCGTCCTCCAGTTTGTGCGATTTGCAATCTCCGTCAATTTGTCGCATAAGGTGCTCAAAATCCCAAAGTTGTCAATTTCGGTTTTTGGACGATATTTTAGGCGACTTGATGATTTAGGTACTTGTATGATATGTTCGACAAAATTCTGAACTCCGCTTTGTATTGTGCTTGGGTATAAAGTAGAATAAGAAGTACGAATACGTTTTATGGACTGTCGTTTGACTGACGTTTACATGAGGGGGACTTACACTATTTCCAGCATTTTGTATACATACTATATACCTGCTCTTTAGTGTATTCATTAGCACACTCTGTGGGGGCGTAGTCTGTTACAAAACAAAAAATTATAGAACTAATGCCGGAAAACAACAAACATTTAATAAAATTTACTTCTATGGTAACTAACCACACGGAGTCTGGGTGGCTTAGTGGCTAGAGCACTTGCCTTCGGTGCACTTGGTACCAGGTTCTTATCTGCTTGGCGACAAGTAATTTTCGAAAATGGGGTTGGGTGCCGGACTACCAGTTCACTCAGCTGTAAATGAGTACATGCGTTAAAATCGGGATAATAATCATGGACGAGCGTGTAGCTGACCACTTCACCTCCTAGGGTTCCGTTGGTCTCGCAATGAAGTAGGTTAGGTAAGGTAAGGTGGGTAGCTATTGGCAGATATGGCTAGCACATAGACCGCTAGATGGATCCGTTGTGATCCCACTGCACCATAGCACGGCGCTTACAGTTGATAGCTGTTTTTGGCTAATTTTCAAGAACAAACTGAGCCCATTTGTCCGCGGTTTCGTTCTATCGAATATTTTTCTATGTGTTATTGGTGCGAAGGAGAGTTAGAAGTTGGAGGGAATTGTGGAGAAGAAAGGGGATACCGAACTTAATCAGTTTTTAGGAATGAAAAGGAAGGAGTCGAGCCGGGAATGACAGTGTACTAGAAGGTGTTTGTGATAATAATTTTTCTGTACTATTGGCTGTGATACGATCTACCAGAACAGCAAAGTTGCCTATAGCAAATCAACTACTGTCTGGCAGCTCTGATGGTATTTGTTAAGCTGACTAGAATGTCAACAGAACTCATTTGTTCAGGTTTAAATCCTGTACAAGTGACCCTATTAAACATTTCGCTTTGTTCACGATTTATATTAATATTTTGAAGCCAATAACAACTGAAAAATTTATGCATTGAGTGAGAATTGAATTCCGGGTTTCAAGACCTAGTACACTACTACTGGACTACATGCGGCTCGTCGCAATGAAGTAACTCTAGCATTACTGCAAGGCCTAGGCCTGATTTGGGCTGTTGCGCCATTGATTAAAGTAAAATGTGTCTTATGTTTAAAGATGGATGGAGAAGTTGGCTGAATATAATTTATTTTTTTAGAAAAGCGTGAGAATCATGAAAAGGATAAGAATTTTTCTGGAAAATCACATCTCATATTTCTCGAACTGTAGATGACAGGATCTTAGAATTCATACGAGACCATGTATTATACATTAATAGGAACGCATAACGAATACGCTGAAAACGAACGAACTACAGCTAAGGTATATGAAATACTCTCAAATGTAAATGATGAAATAGTTCGCGTTCCACCAATCGAAAAATGACCAAAGTTTCCTCGCAATCAGATTAATGGTTTTGGAGCGCATACGGGACAAATTAACATACAAACATTCATTTTTATGATAAACTAGCCGTGTACCGCAGCTACGTTTGCTACGCTCACGTTTGTATGGTGCTATACCATTGAAACTGCATAGCCAGCGGTTTGTAGTCTTGCTTTGCTCCCATTTTTCCCGTTGATCTCGTTGCTCCATTGCTCCAATTTTGCCCGTTATTTCCGTTACTCCATCCTCTATCCATCATCTTCCACCCGATGCTCCCATTGCTCCCGTTTCTCCCATTTCTCCTGTTGCTTCCGTTACTTCCGTTGCTTCCATTACTTCTGTTCTGTAAAATGGTTTTGTTAACGCAGAAACCTTCGCGGGCGTGCCCTCAACAAGTCACTAAAGTTTCATCGCAATCGGATGACTTGTTTAGGACCGTATACGGAACAGACAGAGACAAACATTAATTTTTATAAAGGACAGATAGATAGCAATCGGATAGCAACTGAAATCGGGAAAAGTTGCCAATAGTGAATTGTTTAAGTCCTTCATAATTAGTCATTCACTTTAATTGAACTATTCATTTCATCTTTTCTCTTTTCTAATCAGTCGTTCAGTAGTGAACTAGTCCCTACTCACTACTCCTTCAATTAAATACATACTACTCTATTCTCTTATCTAACCAGCCGTTCAGTAGTGACTCACTAGTCAGTCAGTCGTTCAATTGGCTAGTGTTGGTTGGATTATTTAAACAGCTGTTCAACTAGTCAGTCGTTCAGTTGCTATTTTCGTTTGGGAAATAGAAAGAAGAGCTAATGTATACATGTAGTCTTTCTTGTAATGCAATTCTATAGTATTTTTCTCGCACCGCATGTGTATTTGACGCATATGAAATGCATATGAATGAAATATATGACAAACCACTTATAGAGAAGAGCTGTTAATTTGTGAAGAATTAAGCTGTGTCTGTTTCTGAGGGATACGGCGAAGGACGAAACGAGAAGATTGGTTAGTTGTCTGTTTCTCTTCTCAAAGTGTTCGTACAGTTTACTCTGTTATTCATTCGTTTTAATTTTTTTTTTTTACTATTCGAATTCAACTGCAGTTCACTAAAATGACTTAAGGTACTTCACATACTCACTTTAATGAAGTGTTCTTTTATAGTAGTTCACTCGTGAACTGCCCATCTCTTGTCTGAATGCACATCACTGACCGCAGTACACATCACTGACCAAAGTATACAACCAACACATTTCTGTAAAGGTGGAAGATGGAAGGCATTCTTCTGTTAATGCATTATTTCATTACTTGTACTGCCCTCTGGTTAAAATTGAATTTTTGCTATGTAGCGAAAGCATTAAAGAAGTGAGTAATCCAAGTCTTACTCACTTTAACATGTCGTTTAGCATGTCGGGCAATTACTTTTTATATGATTTAGGTACTTAGCATTCTGTTCTCATGTAACATTATGCCATTAGTCGTCGAGTACCTTTAGTTTTCTTATCAAATTCATTTGTTAGCAATTCGATTAAATAAATAAAGTAATAAAAACTGACTTAATCCCGCAATACCTTCAAGCAATTTCCACTTATCTTTGACTCACAACAAAAAACAACAACATCATCAAACTAAACAAAATTGTTTTGTTTATTTGAATTAATTGATATTGTGCGTAATATTTCCCAGGAAAACCGGTAACATGATATGTCGGTATTTAACCCTGCCAACTTTTATGTAGATGCGTTATCTCATCATGCAATTAGATTTGTTTCTATTACTCATACACCTCGCATTACACGGGTATCTAATTAAAATTATCGACAATTATACAAAGCCAGCGTTTCCATAATATTTACAAGCGAATGCACAAATTCAGGGAAAATTATAATCTTCGATGCACTTGCAAATTAGTGTTTTCGCCAGTGTGTGCTCCTTGCGAATAAGCGCGCTGTAACGCGGCTAGAGCTACAAGAACCCTCGCTATTATGCACATCATATAGAGGTCGTTTTAAAGCTGACTCAACTATCGTAGTAAGTACGTTCCAAAGTGCCTACTGTGATGGCTAATATGTGACTCAGTCCATGCGAATATACCTTAAGTTTTATTATATGGAAACTATGCGGTAAATTATGCACGTCATTATGCATAGCTTCTTTGAACATTATGCTGCGCTTCATTTTTGATTTAATCAAAGTTTTTTTTATGCACAGCGATGAGCTAAGGCAATTTAATCGTAAGACTAAGACGTGCAAAGGCTTTTGCATTGTGAACATGTGTGACCATTTGGAGCTGCTCAAGGTGATTTAAAATAAACTCCTGAGATGCGGGGTCACCATTTCGCTGAGATTAGTTTCATCTCGGTAGCACCTGATAAGAGCGTGCTAGTTTGTCATATGAAAGATGAATGAATTCAATCCCATACCCGCGTACAGCACAGTGCGCTTTAATCCCGACTCAAGACTCTCGCCGAGACTAGGCGAGTACGTCCAAGCGTTTATTTTTGGCCAAAATTCCCAAATCCGTTTGCTGTCTGTCCGTCCGTCCGTCCGTTTGCACGATAACTCAAGAACGAGTTGACCTAGGAATTTGAAATTTTGTCACATCTTGTAAAATGGAAAAAGTAAGGACAAGTTCGTTAGTGGGCAATATCCTTGGACTCCTTCGGGTACCTCCCATACAAGAGTCCTTAAAACACGTTTTCACAATTATTGCTCGAATGCTTCAAGTTAGGAACTTGAAATTTTGCATACTTAAGGTTCACTATGTTTGAATCGAAAGGTCCGAATATGATGCAAATTGAATGAGTCCTTCGTGTAGCAGCCTAGAAAAATCCTACAAAAATGTGTCCTTGTTACTGAATCCACTATAACTCCAGAACGAATTAAAGCAGGAATTTAGAATTTTACAGGAGCTAGTTTTATACCAAAACCAAGACGGAGTTCATTAATTAGCGCCATCCGTTGACTTCTTCGGGTAGCTGTCATACAAAAGTCCTTAAAAAACATGTTCACCAATATTGAACGATGACTTTAGAACGCTTTAAGTTACGACTTTGAAATTTTATACACATTAATTTTATAATAGTCGCAGCTAAAACTATTAATATGAAAAATATCCCATAAGTCCTTCATGTAGTTGCCATACAAAAATTCTGTAAAATGTCCCAACTTACTTTATGGAACTCACTATAAATAAAATACTTTATTATTAAAATAATAAAGTAAAAATCGAGTAGCCACTATACAATAGTTTCTACCTGTAAGTAAAAGGTCATGTAATAATTGCTTGTGCACTCCTCATTCTTTTGATATATTTCCAACTAAAAAATGAATCGAAGTTCAGTATTTCATCTAGAGTATCATACGATTGGCTTGCAGCCGATCGTAACTGCGTTATGTTTTAATGTTATGTTTCATCAAAATAATGAACGACTTTATCTTTTAAATTTAATTATTTGTTTTAAATTTATTTAAATATTTACATTATTTAAGACATCTGCGATCTGTGCAGGTCCAGATTTTGAATTTATGGAATTGCGCGGTATGAGTGTGTGACCATGAATGTCGAGTTCATGATCTCTTGACTTCTCTCTCTCTCTCTCTCCCTACAAATGCCTCTCTGAAAGTTAGAAAGAAGCTCCACTTTAACCGATCGCAAGTCAGGATGAAAAAGGAAGAGGAGCATGGAGTAACACCTGAGCGTCTCAGGGAGTAAACAAAAAGTATGACAAAGTTGAACTCATAACATAGCTGGGAGAACGTCAACATGTCACAGTTATCTGAAAACTCCTAACCTTCTCCTAGCTCGTTGTAATAAATGGTCCTCCAAAGCGGGGGTTGGGTGAAAGTTCCGACAAAGCATGACTGGAGTGCAACGCATACCGTGCAACAGCTAGTTTTATATAGGTATATATATATATATATATATATATATATATATTCAAAGTTTCAACTTCCTAAAGTAAGCAGTTCCCCAAGGGGAATGAAAAAGTTCACTGGGGAAACGAGTATCGAGTACGAGTAATAGTCCACACAACTTTACTGCGTGTCTTCCCCACACCACACAGAACACACAACACATCCTAGCTTATGTAAAAATTGAGAGACCGTATCTGCAGTGGTTTCAAGCTATGCGATGTAGGTATAGCGGACATTCTTAATAATATAACCTAATTCTCAAAAACCTAATGATGCAACGCCTATTACACCCGCTCATTTCATTTTGTTTATTGCAAAACTATTGCAAAATTTCGCATTTAGATAAAATTTATAAAGACTTGGAAAAAAAAGCAACCAAACAAATATTTCCCGGTTCAGATAATAAACCCGAGGTTATGAGGCCTCTATTGAGTAACAAATCGAGAATTTCTTAGACCAGCTTGTGTCTACGTTTATCTATTAGCCCAGCTTGTAAGTCTGTTCTGCACTGTATTAGTAAGTAATGCCTGCAAAAGTTACAAGACATAGCTGACTGGTTGGCTAGGGCACCCAGTTTTTCATATCTGCCATTATCACCCCAAAGAAAAAAGAACAAAATTAGCGATAAGAACCCGCTTAGACTAAAGTACAACAATTTTCAGTCCAGAGATGAGATAATGAAACCTAGAGAAGTTTATGGCGTACTTTACTGCACATACTGGGTAGTTAGTTAGGTCTATAGATGAAAATGTATGTCACGTTCTAGCAGACTGTATGTCGCCAGTTGGTTTTGCAATTTCCAGGGGAGAACGTAAAACCTCGACACATGCGGTGTACACATATCGCATTTCTATACAAGCGATATATTGCCGAGTTTGCTAAGAGCTATAGCGATATGTGGTAGCGTTTTCCTAGCATTTTATAGCTCGAACGAAGTCGCGTAATAGATTTTTTCCACGTCAAGGTTACTTCCTACTGCTCCCATTTGGTAGTTTATAAAATATGCCACTATAAATTTCTAGAAAAATCTTCTAGAAATTAAAGTCAATATTATTGGAATTTATTTCAGCGATTTTAACAAAGAGTTTGCCCGCGGTTCAACAATCGAGCGGGGCAGATGAATCTGTCATAACATTGCTCGAACGATAGCTAGAATTATCGTCGAGCTATTCAATGATCTCAATACGCTAATTGATATGATTTGAAAAATAAATTATCTGCAATCGAGTGTTTTTCTTTTGTATTCCGGAGACCCGAGGACTGACTGATTTTTCAGTCTAATTGAAGATGATCGAATGCGCGGTTGTAGGTTGGCATCATTACAGTCTCCCCGATTGTCGACTAATTAGCAATTAACTTTTACGAATGTTGGCCTCGGCAATGATATGAAACTACACAATAATCGATCGATCGTGTACAATTTGATCTTGTCCTTTAAGTTATACCATAATTGAAGAAAAAAGTTCGATATGGTGAAGACAAAATCAACTTTTATAAAATTGATAGTTAATCTAATCCGGAAAATCGGTTTTCTTGATTAGAAATTTTTATAATTCAAGGTTTCGGTGTGCATCAACGAAATTAGTTTTACAGCTTTAGGATGTTCAGCAGTTCGGAACTGATCGAGCTGATAACTGCTGGTTCGATTTACCTGGTTTTATTGCAATACTGATTCAGTGGAGAACTGATTCAAGTCATTTTACTTTATTGTAATTTTGTTTAATAATAAAGTATGGTAGATAGCTATAATGATCGATCGGAACTTAAAAAAAAATCTGCCAACAGTTTGGGCGCAACTTTATTATTTTTTCCGGTAGAAGTTCGGAACGCGTTCAATTGTGAGATGCGGTGTAGGTTACTATGTGACTAAAAACCTATCAAAAAGTTCGGGAAGCGGTTACAATTGGGTGTAACATATGAATTACATAATTGGGTCATATTCCGGGATGCAGTCTAGGGTTTGAAAGAGGAAAAAACTTAAAAATAAATGATAACTAAAAAAGGCCATGGAAGTGAAAAGATATTCGATATCTGATCAGACCTGAGCGCTATGGAAGAATTCACGAAAAAGTATACAACCATTTTACACCCCCTTAGGGGTCGAATTTCCAAAAATCTTGAAAAAACTTTCTAGGTATTCATATGAAGAATCCGTAGAATAAAAATTAATTCAATATTTGGAAAGACCTAGTAGATATGACGAAAACCGTGAAAATATATGCATTCTATTTTCACAGATAATTTTTTTTGCCTCCCTTCCGAACGCCAATGGAGATTGGATTTTCTTTTTAATCAAAATTACTTTTCTAGTTGATTAACATATACACCGGGTTTCAACTTTCTAGCATAAGCCGTTCTACAGTTAGGAAAAACAACCCCACCCCCATAACATACTACCCCTATACAAAATAATATCTTTCGAACATGCCACTAAAGCTCTATCTAAATACCAAGTCTCACCTTTATGTCATTATAAGTTCTCAAGATATACAAATCAGATCCTTTTTTTTCACCTTCCTCACTCTCACCCTCTACACCAACACCCTCAATATTTTTGTTTCTGCTAGGGGTCTATTAGCTCTACGTTTGGTAAAAATTTTAAGTATCTGTCTCACACTGTTCTTATCCCCTCCACTTTCATGCTCCACCGCCACCTTAAAAAATTTTACTTTCAGCAAACTCCATTTATTAACCTTTACTCATTTACTCGTGAGATATCGTAATCTAAACATTTTCACCCCCACCCCCGTACGCCACTGCCCCACTCAAAAATTTAATTCCGATCTATTCTCCTAGTGTATCTACAGATACTCATTAAGTTTCAATTTTGTCATTCATTTTTTTTCAAATGGGTCCACTATCAAAGCTCTATATAAATTCCAAATTGCAACCTCCTAGCATAAGCGGTTGCTGAGATCTAGAAACCAAAATTTTTCGTCGAAAACGCTTTCCCCACTTCCCCCTCACAACCCACCCCTGAAAATAATGTAAATTTAAGAGGTCTACCCAGTCTATTCATAGAAAAAATTTCAATTTAATAGCTCCACTGGTTTGAGAGCTATGAGCCTTCAAACGATTTTGCGTGGGGCGGTCGATATACGGCGGACAGACGGACTGAAAATTTTTATTACGTTTTTCGTGTCTACTAGCCATGATACGTGGAAAAAAAATTTTGACGGCAGCAAATTTTTATACTCTAAATCATATAGAGTATTATGTATAAGTTTAATCTAGCCCGAAAAGTTTGTAACGCATAGAACCGAGCCTCGGACGAAGAAAAGTTATATATTTTATGTTTATTTTGGGCTCAAACCCCCAAATTCGTTTGCTGTTCGTCCGTCCGTCTGTCCGTCTGTCCGTCTGTCCGTCGGTCCGTCTGTCCGTCTGTCCGTCTGTCTTTCTGTCCATCTGTCCGTCTGTCCATCTGTCCATCTGTCCGTCTGTCCGTCTAATGTTTTTTTTAAAAATCGATAACAATACTGTATTATAAATAATAAAGTAATAATACTACCCTGTAACTTTGCATTTCCACGTTTGAGGACTCTAGTGAACCCCCAAAAGGCACACTGCAGTCATGATCGACTGCAAGCCAATCGTATGATACTCTAGATGAAATACTGAGCTCAGATCTATATTGCAGTTGGGGATAAAGTAAACTTTTCAAGACTCTCCTTTGGATGCGACACGAAAGTAAAAGACAATTCTTTCGGTGTTCGATTTTATATCTGGAACTTGGCAGCGAGGAATCGTCCGGTTTTAAAACAGTCGCTCTATGGTCATCTCTACGGTCTGGCGGTGTGGTTTACCTAAGATGTGTTCCTGGGCAGATGGGTACTCCTTCCCGTACATGTGGGATCAAGTGGAATCAAGGCGTTTGGTCGCTTCAGCGGCACCTACCTTACCTAACCCTAATCTAGACTGCCCCGAAACAACCCGCAAGAAATTTGGATGTGTCTGAAAAATAACGATCAAATCTCGACAAAATATTTCAGATTTATTTCGAATTGGGGATATGACCTATGTCTTCTCTTGTTTAATAGCGTACTGAAATATTGATCTTTAATACGAGGTTTTAAAGTATCTGTCCGCCAGGATTGCACAACTACCCGAAGCTCATAGGTGAATTATCTAATTGTCCTGTGTGCAAGTGCACACAGAAGGCTTGAAGTTAGCTTGATGCCTAGTAGACATCTTTGAAAAACGACTGGGCACCATACTGTGCTATTCCTCCTGTGCTATTCCTCCTGTGCTATTCCTCCTGTGCTAACTACAAGAATCACTTACATTACTCTTACTCTTTCGCTATAGCGTATAGTGAAGCTAAGATATCACTGCAACACTTACTATAGAAACAGGGCAAGAGTACGTGGTCCATATCTTACAGAACCACACGATAGAATCCGTTCGGGCCATTCAGCCTTAACAGCTAAGCCATTCTCCAGTATGTAAATTTTATAGGTTTTTAAAGAGCTCGAGATCAGCAAGCCATTGGTTTTCAACTGATCGTTTTGCTAAACGTGAGCTCCGTTCAGTTAACAGCCGGCTTCCTAATAACATGACGTCGAGATCTTAACAAAACTAAGACCCTACGTTAAGATTGGATCGACGAACGACGACTCCATGGCGATCCCGGCTAGAAGAAGCGTTCTAACTGCTACACATTCAGGGTAAATAAGATACAATAAATTCGAGGGTCGACAAGAACTCATTAGGATCGGAGACAAGAAGAAGACTTAAGGAAAAGGCAGCTTGCCATCATCATCATCATCTTGTTTAACATTTCTTCGTGATGTGCTTGTGCAACAAAGTTTTTTACCCTGAATAGAAGCAGTTATGACAGTAAATAATAGCGTCTTGAAGGCTTGAAGGGGTACCTATGCGCGCCATGTTCTCTAGATTCTGGAATATGAAGGTGATCTTGCTTCTTGCCAAACGAAAGTTTCGCTTCTTCTTGTACTCGTCGGGTGTAGAGCGGTTGAGGTTCTGTGCTCTAAGACGGTCTGATCTTGAGGGTCAACATCGTGACTTGCTGAAGCGAGACATCCAATGACCCGAGTCAAATAAGCCCTCAATGTTACACTGGTGCTGTTCGTAATGGACAGAATGTAAACAAAACTGGTTGTTGTTGGAGGATGGCGATTGCTTCGGCGTTTTCATGGTCTATGGTCTTCAAGACCACGGATAGGATGTTATTGTCGGTTGTTCGCTATTTCTTTGAAAAGATGTTAAAACTGATTTCGAATGGCTCGTAGGCAAAGGTGGAATTAAGATATTCCGGTATTTTTGCACTAAAGTGTGTTTCAGGGCATAAATTAATCGATTTTCCGAGGTAAACAAATATATTCTGTGCTAATGGGTAATCGTACGAGTACGTGTACTTCTTACTTCTACATAATTTGTACATTCTAAAGTTTATCGAGATTGAAGAGAATTATTGCAAAATTATAACCATGTCCGAACGGCTCAATTATTTACCATCGTTGATAAGATGTTGGTTTATGGCACGGATGTATGAAAGGCTCTTTTTTTTAATCAGCAAGTGGTATGCGTTTCGAATATATCGTAAATAAGAAATTATTTGCCATTACCTAGCGAATATTACACATTTTGTCCGGCTTGTCTGAAAAGTGGGTCAAACTAGATATCAAAATATATGAGTGGGTTGAGAATTTATTTTTTACTAGAAATAAGAAATAAGGAATAAGATTGTGAAAAAGTAAGGAGCGAAAGTCCAAGAACAATAAAAACAATATCATTAATCCAAAGAGATATGGGGGAAACTGTGAACACGTATTCAACCCCTTTGAATATCGAAAACTTCTGAAAAAAGGAAAGCCGGAAGAAGTGAAACCCAATTCGATGTCCTATCACACCTAAAAGATTTGACTCAATTTCTGAAGAAGTGTTCAGCCCTTCTATACCCTTCTAGCGGTTGCATGGTCAGCACGACACACAAGGTTGCTAAAGTCTCTCTGGAATAAAGCCGCCAGATTCTTAACGCGAGCGGTTGAAAGACCTGGGAGCGGTTACCCTGACCGGGGCGGGGGATTAGTGAAGGTATTGTTTTCTCCAACTCTATACGAGTTATTTCGCCAACCAGCGTCCAGGGGAGTCGATGTCGATGAACAAGAGATTTTAAAGTGGACACCTATTTAGGGGTTGAAGGGGGGGGGGGGGGGTAAAATTGAAAACGAGTTTTGGGCGACTACAAAACAATCGCGTAAAAAATTATTCGATATGTAAACACACCTGAGGGATATGGCTAAATTCGTAAAAATATGTACAACGCAATTACACACCAACCTCAACTTAATAAGGTAAAGAAGGAATATGCGGAATTCCTGAAAATACCTCTATGCATTCCATTTTCACAAATAATTTTTTATCTTCCCGTACCGTAACCCGGACCCTCTCAGAATTCTGTAAGGGGTCAGTAATCATTAAGTTTCAATTTCGTTAGATTAACCGTTTAGCCGCTAAGCTCAAATGGTTGCTAAGATCTAGAAACTAAAATTTTCCGTCTAAAGCGCTCCCAACTCCCTCCTCATAGCCCTCTTCGTAAAAAAAGGCCACTTAAAAAAGAGCACCCAAAGGGTTTGTGAACCATGAGCCTTCAAATGATTTTGGGTGAGGAATACGGCGTGGCAATCGATTCTACTTTATTATTTTTAATAATAAAGGAATAAATTTTTATGGTAAGTAGATTTGTTGAGAGGGTGGATGAGAGGGAGCGTTTTAGATGAATCATTTTGGTTTCTATATCTCAGGAACCACTTACGCTAGGAAGCTAAGACTTAGAGCTTATGAAGAACTATGAAAAAAATAGTCGATACAGGTGGAGGGGTGTGGGAGTGGGGTGAAAAACAATGAGTCCGAAACGGTTGTGAGCCCAGATTGCAACATTGTAAAATCCATATTTTCTGAACAATTTATGTTAGAAGGTTGAAAATTTGTGGTTGTCTTTAGAGATTCTTCAAGATTAGGCAATCTTCATGCAGGGGGTGGTGAAGTCTTGGGGGTGAGGGTGAAAAACTGTTGATTAGAATATCTTCCGAACCCGTTACACTAGAAAAATAAAATTTGGTTTCTGTATATGGGATCACAAGTGGAGTCTACTGAAAGAAAACTTGTTAAGGGAGGGGGGGGGGCTCAAAAGTGGAGGGTAACGGATTATAAAAAAAACTATTTACTAGTACTAGACATGATCTTCAAAATTTAACAGGAGTTGGCGTAAGTAGACCTCTTGTAGAGAAAGTATTGAGTGTGTGGGCGCTGAGGGTGATGTTGAAAGGGGGTAGAAAATAAAACATTTTGATTTTTATTTCTCGAAAACCGTAATTAATAAAAATCTAAATTTTATGACTATATAGAAGCACTTTAACCCTAGAAAAATAAAATTTTTAATACGTGCAGCAAGGGGTGGTTTTTATATCTCAGAAACGGCTTATGCTACAAAGTTGAAACTTAGAACATATATGTACATATATATAATCCGAAACGTGTTTAATGCTGCAATGCGGTGTAGGTTACTATACAACAGCAATCTAAACAATACCTTTTCAATAACCTCCTGGTTATTATTTAGGTTGGCAGTTGCATAGTAACTTACACCGCATCGCAGCATTAAACACGTTTCGGACTTCTATCTAAAAATCTAAGTTGCGCCCAGACTGTTGGCCGATTTTTTTTTTTACTTTTTTGGTGGTTATTAGTCATGAAACGTGGATAGCAAAGTTCATTGCACCATTTGTTTTTAAATCGATATATGTACATATATGTATATGCACTAAATACCTAGGGTAATTCAATTGGGACATAACAATTTTGTATTTAAATAAAACACAGAATAATTGAGTTTATTTCCAAACGTTGCTTGTTTTTGAACTTCACTATGATAAAAGTGTGAGGTACTAACGTTTCGACATAGACATAGACCAGCAAAAAAGTTTAAGGCATCTTTTGAATGGAAATATAAAATTAATATTATATGTACCTATTGAATAACCTTTTACAAACAAACAGTCAGTATGACGGCATAAATTATTTAAGCTGTTTATGATATCGAATAGATATAGTAAAGTGAATTGCTAATCGTATGTAAGCAATGGTAAGTCCGCCATGCTTACTACTGGTAACTTAATAACCCAGAGTATGTGAACCTAAGTTTGACTACTTCTTCTAGAACTCATTTCTTTGAATCAGGACTGTCCTGAACACTGTCTAGATTTGGTGTCACTCCCACAATACCAAACCAAAGATTTCTGGACCAGACTCGTCCTCGCCAGAGAAAGGCATCGAAAAATTATTGGAAAAAAAATTCACCGAGCTGGAGTGAGGTTGAGCGAATGGAATTTTGTAAGGACTGTTGTTTGGTAGCTACTCAAAGCAGTAGCGTGGTACAAGCTGTGTTAGATGTATGGATGCATTTTAGTATGAGCTAGAAAGAAATGCGAATATTTCACACGTACTGCTATCGCCAGAAAAATTTTTGTTCCCAAAGAGCGACTATTTTCGAAAGTGATCATTACCGTTTTATAGATGTCGGACTAAATGTAATATGCGTGTTTACGTGGTATCAGCATCCAGCACTTGTGTTTCCTATCACGCATATACATATTTTTGGTGATTAACTCTTTCTCTCAAGCTTTTTACCTTTTCACCACACCGACAAGCTGCCTCTTACTTTAAATATTTTCTTTCAGAGCCTTACCATTTTTTATGTGTCTTCTATACTGATGTTATTCCGTGCTGCTCAACACGAAGAAAATAAATTAACTTCCTTTCCTAACACACTTCCAAATTTTTTTCACTATTCCTACTGCAACATAAGCAATATTTTATTATTTTTAATAATAATAAAGTAATAGAGTTTTTTCTAAAGCCGCGGGTGACAGTCAAGTCCATGGAAAAGTTTCAAATTTACGACATCTTGTTTTAGTAGACCAGACGGCTATCTTCCAAGCTACCGAGTTTTCTTCTAATTTCATTCACTAGAATTCCTCTTGTCCTCACCCACTGACAACGTGGAGAGCTTCAAGTACGTTTTATAAGAATTATTCAATTGAATAAATATTTCATGACATCGAGATATGCACGACCATAAACGAGCTATTCAATGCTAAATCTATTATCAATTTGATTCTACAACTTCTTCAGAATAACGAAAATTGACTCATTCATGTGAACAAAATTATATCTTCAACAAGGCCATGATAAATACGCCAATATATTGAACATTATTCGCATAGATTGCCATCGAAAAGAATGTTATTGAATCAATTTCAGTCCCATTTATGGAAATGTTTTGTTTTAGTTTATTGCATTTTAGAAATATAAACAATTCGAACAAGAGGACATATTTGTGAGGAATAGATAGAACAACGATTCTGTCATAAAAGGAGATATATGGAACTATCTCAATAATAAATTATATAATATTCCACAGCAAAACCATGAATCTTGGATAATGGAACTACTATGTCAAATTTACGTACATATAGCAAATATTATGGGAAAACTATTACCATATTTATTTTTTACTTATTTATTGTGGGCTGTGGTTTACGAATTTTGATATTTATTTAAGGCTTCTCGAGTTATCAAATTTCTTTTTCTTCTGCGAGCTCTTTATATTATTACCTTTTCCAAATTTTCCTATATAAAAGCCCGAAGAAGTAGAAAGTGAGTGTATACATTTCCACGAATTCCGATATATTTCCTAGGTACAATGCGATATCGACATCTCTTTCACTTTTAAGAGTTTTATATATAATTGTTAAAAACCGAAATAAGCTTTGTTAGTTTACAAGAATTTCGACAAATCCTTTAGGTCTAATGAGATCGATTTCGCTATTGCATCTATGGCCCTTATATAATAATAATCAATGGCGCAACAGCCCAAATCGGGCCTAGACCTTGAAGTGATGCTAGAGTTCCTTCATTGCGAGGCCAATGGAACACTAGGAGGTGAAGTGGTCAGCTACACGCCTTTATATAATAGAACAATCTAAAAATCAGTTTCATGATTTAGCGATATTAATCCTCTAATACCCTGTACAGACTATGCGTTTTAAATGTGTTTAAGTTGGCAAAATAAACGTGTTAAGAAAGTAGTGTTCAGACTTGCCAACTCGTTTCATTTTGATACATGATAGCTTGATGTGATTTGTTTTGAGAAATAGATGTTCAGCTGTGTTTAATTAGCAACTTTATGCTATCAAAAAAAATTTGTATAGTACATAGTAGTGAAAAGTGAATTAATTAGCTCGTTGCACAAACACAAAATTAAGTTTCTACAGTATATCTCAAAGTTTACTTCGGTTTTCGCGAGGGTCTCAGTACATGTTTTCGTAAACGCGCTCGGGTAGTGATTTCAGCACGTCGTTTCAACATGTTTAACTCGATTTAAACGCTCTAATCTCGTAGTCTGAACATAGTACAAGAGAATAAAAAGTAATACCTAGTGTAAGTTTTTCAAATTCCGACATATCGCTTTTCGGTTTTTTTACTCCAAAAACTTTCAATATATGTTAATTGCCTAAAAATCAATTTATAAATTTTATCACAAATTATATTAATGGGTTATGTCAATATTTCATTCTCTATATAATTTTAATATTGAAAAAATATACAGATAACTAATTTCACAGCCTGCCCAACTAGCAAACAAATTTCGCATTTTGATTTTCCAGTGGCTATAATTTCGATAATGATTGTGGATTTTCAACTTCGATAAGGCTTCCGTAAGACTTGCGAGCGGAAGTTGACTTTCAGAAGCAATACCTTCGGTAATAACATCTATAAGGCCTAAATACCAACAGAGGTTTGTGAACAAACTTCGATAAAGCTTCCGTAAAACTTGCAAGCGGATGTTTGCAAGCGAGCTTCGCTCGACATGTCTTTTACTGATTGATTCGGCTTCAACACTATTACGTCAATGTTTTAGATTGGTTGATAGGGTAGCGTAGTGGACTTGTGAGCGAATCCGAGAGTGCGTAAGTAAAATCAATTCACATTTTCAAACAAAAAATAATAATTTACAGGAAAATAAATTCGTAGTTGGAAGAAAAGAAAAGAAGAAAATAAATAATATTTTTTTTAGTTTTTTTTTTGCTTTTGCACTTCCAAACTTCCGCTTGGCTGTTGCATGGAAAAATGTGCGTCAATTTAGTTCGGTAGGACCTTATCAAAGCTTTATCGGAGTACGAGAATATCTTCGATAAGACCTCATGGGAGTTAGTTTGTTAGTTGGGTGTGTTCAATTTTACTATTTTTGGGTATTATTCTGAAACGGGTTTAATTCCGGAACGGGCTTAATTCCGGAACGGGTTTAATTCCGCGGTGTGGCATTGATGATTACTATATGACTGATACAATAAAGAAAGATCTTCCAACACTTTCAACATTTAAAGTGTTATTTTCACGTCTTCAGTTTTTTTTAGTATGACAATTACTATATAAAGAACCTTTAATGAATGTTGAAACTTATTTCTTATAAGAAATAAAGAATACTAATGACAAAATGTAGTTTATAAAAACCTCCTTATCTAAAAACAACCGATGTTAAATTCAAACTATGGCAGCGATCCGGACTATAACCCAAAATTGTAAAGGCTTCTAAGACACCTAGTAGATAATAACCCCTCAACTTTGACCCAAAAAATAAAGTTGCGCCCAGGCTTTTGAGAGATTTTGTCTTATAAAATGCTTTATATATTTATGTAGAAGTTTCAACTTTCTAGTAATCGTATAAGCGATATAGTTTTGAAATAGATATAAATACGTAACACCTGCCGTGCTGATGAGTTTAATGTAAATATCTTCTTCTACTTTATATACAGAATTAGCCAAAACCAAAATATTCTACGGGTAGAAATCCCTAAATATTTTTTCATACATTAAGGACGAAAAATAATGAGATCACATACCAGAACCCAATAAATAAACCCCTGAAAACGCACAAAATCGACCTCAGGACACAAAAATAGTCGAACTACGAAAAACTATAATTTGGGAAGCAATAGACCAGAAAACATTAAGGCATTGATATATGAAAGGAAAGCCAAACGAACGCCAATATACGACTAAGTTGTCCCTTTTTCGTCTTATCGTTGCCGAGCCGAGTAGAGTACAATACGAACCGGTGGCAGGGCATTAAAATGCCGATTCCTTGCCTTCTTCCATAAAAATAAAATATGGTTTCTAGCACTTCCGGATAAATCGATTGGATGCATTTTCTACTTCCATTATTAATCGTATATTACCGTGTGTGTGTTGGGCTGGTATGTCGGCCAATTCAAACGAGTTCGAGAATTTTGGAGAGGGGGGGGGGGGGGGGAGGAGAATGGTGTTAGTATTCGAAGGAAGTTTGCAATATTTTACGGTTCAGTTAAATTGGTCGCCTAGTTAAAATGATGGCAAACCGGGAAGAAAAATTCGAGAAAATAAAATCCGACTGGATATATGGGCGGTACTTTAACGAAACCATAAGGGAGGAAGTGTGCGCTACATAACTTTACAGTCGAGTGTTTACCATACAAAATATGCCAATAAAAATTTATTCGATTACATTCGTAAGCTAATTTGAAAAATAAATTACTAGTCGTCTTGGAGGGGTTGCGAAAGTTGGCAAGTGGATTATTTGTGCTAAGTAGATGTACGAATTGATTGAGACTTTGTTAAATTCCGTTTGCTGGTATGAAATTTGTTTATTACACAATTCCCGGGACATTATTGAAAATTCTCTTTAAATGATGAACTGTAAAGTTGTCATTCATTCCAATCCATTGATGAAATTTACATTTTATGATCTTCATTAAATTTTAAGAGGTTGTATTTAAAAATTAAATTTATAGGTATATTCAATCGAAAAAAAAGCCACAATCGTTTAGAAATCTATTTCTCGATTATTAAAGGCCCCATGAGTCCGGTACGACAACTTTATGATTTTTCTTTCTTGAGACGATTTTAATCGATTGAAATCCTTTTTCGTTCGTGTAATTTGGCGTGGACAATACGCCTACATCGTTCGCTGTCTATCAGAAACTAATTTTGATTTTACAGAAAAAATAGTGTTATATGTTTTCAAACTATTTGAAAGGCATAACTGTTAAAAATCAATAATTTTTTCATTGATTTATCTTTTAGATATACCAACTAATTATACTATCCGTGATACTTTTCAATGAAATGTGGTCTTCTTATGTAATTTTTGCTATGAAAATCATGAAAAATTGCCTCAGTTTGACTTCATATATTATTAACAATAATGAAAATTTTTTAAAATTTGATTTTTAGAAGACCTTCTTTAAGATTTTTTCTAACATTATATTAATGAAAATGACATGTTAATTATTCAAGAAAAGGGTAATATGCGTTTAAAAATTCGAATTTACGCATTTTAAAAATGTTCAAGAGTCGTTGTTCTAATAGCAATTTTTCGAAATACAGTTTTGAATTTTTTCTCTATGGATGACCTAGTTTACATACCAGCTAATAAAGTGGTGCAATATAATTTTGCTTTTTTGTTGCCATTGACGTGAAATATTGGTAAGAAAACAGTCATAAATCATCAAAATCGCATTTAACGTGCACATGGAGCCTTAAGCCCTGTTTTCGCGGTAATAGTTTTAATGATAGTACTATCATGAGAGCACAAAACGCTAGTGTGATAGATCGACAGCACGATAGTCTGTTGAATTAACGACGATAGTTGAGCAATGTGATAGAACGTCAACTCGATATTCATATACCAAGTTGATGTTAACTGTTGTGAATGGAGACCTTTGGAGAGGTTATTTCGTCAAAATAACCGAAGGAAAGGCTAAAATTCGGGAAACAGTGGGGCGATTTCTCCTACGTCTGGATTGGTGGCTAAAATGCGAGCTGGAGGCGCAGGCGCTGGTTTCTACATAGGAGTGGGGAAGAGTACCTTGTTCACATTTCAGATAATACAACTCTTGGCTTGTAGGCTAGGATAGGAACCCCAATCAGTCGTGAGAGACAAAGAAAAACTGCCCAATAAAGCGTCTAGTGCTGATCTTGTGAGCCATCTAGTTCACCCAACCAAAGCCATACTTGCCCTCGAAATGTAAAAAATTGTGGCACCTAGAGAGAGGAAAGAGGTAGAAGAAAGATCCATTCCAATGGCTTATTATATTACAACTCTTTCTTTCTTTATTCATAAGAAAAGGAAAAAACCAATCAATTAGGAAAAATAAAATAAATAAAAAATAAAACAGACAATAAAAAAAAATTTACTCTCTGGTATTCTAACATAAATTTCATTCTAGCTAATTTCCTTTTAACTTTATTTTATTAATATTTTAATTATGTCTGTACTTTACTTATTTTAATTAATTCTTTATGGGTCTATCCACGTCTTTTTCTGTCCTTTTATATCATATCACTGAGCTGTGAGCTCTAACACCGCGTTCTCCACTTTTCCGTGACAAGACCAATTTTCTCGCCAAATGACGACCAGAACAAGTTTTCGGACTCTACCCTTTATTTTACTTTTAGATATTTTTTCCTTTCTTTTCCTTTTTTTTCTCTCCGTACGCGCCAAGCCCGAAACTCCAACTTTCCGCTTACTCAGCTGTACGACACTAATTCACACCACCGTCGTTTTTGTGAGGAATAATCACGGAAATTTAGGTAATACCACATGCATTCATTCATCTCAGTGCGAGTTTCACAGGTGATATTACACAACCATGTAGTATCGCGATAGTGGAAAAATCGCAACAGTTCGATTTATTCGGTCAAAGGTAATAGTTTGATTGTGTAATCGCGGTAGTGCGGAAACAACTAACATGATGAAAAAGATTACGGCAGTATCATGATATCAACTATCACCGTGTAAACAGACTTTAGATATAGAACATAGTGATGGGTCACTTCATTAAAGTGAGTGAGTGAAGTAAATCACTCCTTTTGGTGAACTGCTGTTCCATTGGATACGTGACAAAAAACTTGACCGACCTTTTTGTTTCATCATCTTTTAGATGATCTAACCTTTTTTTTGGTCTTCAAATTGTATATCTACTGAACTCTACTGAAATTTTGTTTGGTCCTCATCTACTGACAAAACGAAAGCACGATGGAACGAAGAGTGAAGAGTAGAACGAATTGTTCCGGAACTATTATTACTGACCTTTTTTTGGTCCTCATCTTCTACATCTACTGACAAAACGAAGGAACGAAGAGTTCCGGAACTACTTCGCTGAACTTTAACTCTCTTTCGCTTATCATCTTCTACACCTACTGACAGGAATGATGGAACGAAGACTTCCGGAACTATTTTATTGACATTTTTTTCGGTTCTCATCTTCTACATCTACTGATAAAACGAAGTAACGATAGAACGAAGAGTTCCGGAACTACTTCACTGAACTACACCGCCCTTTTTTGTGTGGTCATAATCTTCTACATCTACTGACCAACCGAAGGAATGATGGAACGAAGAGTTCCGGAACTACTTCACTGAACCCGTTCCTCAAAATGAGTGACTCGGAGTGAAGTACTTCGCTGCAAGGAACTGCATTGCCCATCTCTAATAGAACAGCATAATTTAGAAAATAAAAACTTGATACCTAAATAAACTGTTTTTTGAAAGTCAAACTGCACATATTCTAAGTTATTCTAAGATTTGAGCAAATTAGAATTGTCCTTTAAATATGGTATGTTGCGCTTACTCTCTTGTTAACTTCGTCAGTTGTTTTCAAACAAGTCAAGCTAAGACAAGACACCAACTAAAACTTAATTGTGGTGGGAATCGGCTATGCGTGATGTCAGAAACTATAGAAACAAGACGTAGTCCTAGAAGAAGCAGTTTATTTGTGCACGTCCTAAGACCCATACCTAAACCATGTGCATCACATTATGCACTCTCTTACAGTATGAAATCATACAACAAAAATTTAAAATGTTTTCGTTTAACCTACAGCTCCTCAATGACAATAATGTCACATAAAAATTGTCTCGACAATTCCACAATTAAATATATTTATGTCAAAAGCAAGTAGGTACAACGCATCCTCAACATGTCGCCGAAGACAGAAATTTCTCCAGATGGAATATTTTTCTCACCCAGATTACCTGCTGCGCATCACATTACAAAACAATTTCAAGTCGATCTTCGGCGTTGAGTCGCACTTTGTTTTCGAAACAGAAATCGTAAGAAATCACTTTTGTACGAGTACTATATTTAGTAATGCAATGTGATTATTGAACAAAAAAAAATATCGGCAACATGACAACTTCACTCAATTGGTGGACAGGTTTTAAATTAAGTTCACTTTTTGGTAGCACCAGACGAAATTCGAAGTCTTTTGTTAACATTCAACATTCTTGAATTCCAAATATTTTTATTATTTTGACTAATTTAACATGGTCCCATCTTAATTTCACCAAAATATTGATGAACATTCTTTGTCAACAAGTTCTTTAGAGGACATCAATTGGCACTTTAAAAAAATATTTTTAAAGGCAGAGTAAGAAAAGTATTCGATATTGGTGCCCATCTTTTTGCTTTTGCCGAAAGGGCACTTAAGTATTATAATATTTGGACACAACGTCTGATTCGTCAATATAACTTGATATTGAAATAACTTGACCTATTTCAACGCAGTTTACATATTACCCTTTCCAGTAATGGTTTTGAAGTGTTATAACATCAGTGATTGGTTCTAGTCAAATCAGTTTTTTCTCGTTCGATTTCAATAAAAACATGGTGATAATAAATAGATTCCCTCTAGAGGTTCAATATCAAAAAATCCAGAGTCTGGATTTTTAGAGGAATATACGGCAAGACCGTTCAAGTAAAAATAGTTAGATATCTTATCAGACCTAAGATATATCTCGGAATTCATATAAAAATGCACACACTTATTTACACCTTGTTAGGTGTTGAATATTCCAAAATTCCAAAATTTATTATTAAATGATTATATAAAAGTATATAGAAGTAAAAGCGAACTCGATATCTCAATAAACCAAGATTATTTTTGGGAATTTGTGAAAACTTACAAAACCCCCTTACACTCCAAGAGAGCTCTATGTCAAAAAATGTTTAAATAGGTTTTTTGGCGATTAAATTTTGGAAGTCATGGCGAATTCGGCATCTCATTAGATGAAAGAAATATATCGAAATTCGCAAAAACAAATTCATCCCTCCCATTAAGTAAGAATTATTGTATACAAAATGAATTAAACTAAATAAATTGAATTTAAAAAAAAAAAAAAGACAGCCTCTTAGTAGTTTAATATTAAAATATCTGGAATACTGTTGAAAACTGACTGCTGTTATGAAGAGAACACAGAAGTAGAAATTAATCGTTACCGAGGCAGACATTGAAGTGCTCAATTCCCATTTGAGTGCTCCACCCCGCCCCAATAATAAAATTTTTACAATTAGTAGGATCGAGTTGTAAACCTATCCCCACAATTCGAATTCTATTTTTCTGGTATTATTGGTTGGAAAGATATTCTAATCCAAAGTTTTTCATCCTCCATCCCCTTAAAATTTTAAAACTGAATTTCCGCGGATACCAAAATTATTAGTAAGAATTAAGAGAAGATGTTCTTAAGACTAACAGGTCTTGTGCACTAAAATGTAGAGTGCGTTCCCAAACAAGTCTAATAAGTTTTCCAAAAAAAAACCACTAACCTTGACATTAAGAACACCATGAACTGCTTCCTCAACTCTGGCAAAATGTCCTTTACCAAGAATTCTTCCTGTCATCATATAATTTCCAACTCGGACTAGTTTCTTTTCGCCTAAAGTATTCCATTCACAAGAATCAAACAGTTTAAATTTAGTTATACAATTTTAACGAAAAACTGGGAGCATCTTACCGGGACTCATTATCGGTTTCAGGGCACACTCCCGGCTGAAATTTTCCTACAACATATATGAGACTGGAAATACCTTCGTATGGTTTTTTTAATAATCTTATTTCATAAAAAAAGAAGGTCGAAAATAAATTTAAGAAATTTATTTCTCTTGATAACTAAGGCATGGGTTGCTTACAAAGTTCAAAATTCATACAAATTTCTATTTGGGGGAGTAATATATTAACCATAGAGTAGGTATTGTAAATTTAATCTAAATGAAAAGTTTTCGGATTTTATTTCGGCATTTCGTCTTTAGTATAATAACGGAATAGCTTCGACATGTTACATACAAAGGTCACTTCAAAACAAGTGCTTGAAATAAGTCACTCGTAATCAAGAACGCACTGAAGAGTGAAGTTCAAACTACGAGTATTATGATGGAAAGCTTCAATATAGTATTTAGATAGAGATGTTGGAAAAATATAATTTTTTACAGGGGTAGTATGGTACGGGGGTGGTGGGTGTTATTCTTATCTATAGAACAGCTTATGCTAGAAAATTGAAACTTGGTATGTATATATAAATCAATTAGAAAAATAGTATTGATGAACAAATATCCATTAGCTTTTGGGAGGATGGCAGAAAGTAGTTATTATTGAAAATGGGATAGTTTCACGAGATTCATCTTATTTCTTAGGTCTCCAATATTGAATTAATTCCTATTCAACGAATTTTTCACATAAGTGCATATAAATTGCTTTTAGAGTTTTTTGAAATTCGACCCGTAAGGAGTGTAAAAGGGCTGAATACATTTTAATGTATTTAGGTTTGATAAGATATTGAACAGCTACTATACCTATAATAACTAAAATAAATAAATCACTCTATATTACTTCCATGGGCTTATTTAATAATCCCCTAAGACCCGTTTTCAACATATTTTAAGTTTCTACCCCTTAGAGGGTGTAAAAGGGTTGAATACGTTTTCGCGTCACATCTCTAAGGAGTGAAAATACTTCGAACTTGTTTTGAATTATTCGGGCTTTCTTTATATTTATCTAAAAACTCCTTTCAGGGTTGAGTGAAGCTTTTGGAGGTATGAGGGGGAGAGAGTAGCGTTTTAGATGAAAAACTTAGGTTTCTAGATTTCAAGAACTTATGCTAAGAGGCTGTAACTTGGAACTTATGTAGTAATACATATAATCGTGGACTTATTAATAAAATGGTTGATAGAGATTGAGGGGTGTGCGAGTGGGGGAAAACTTTGAGTTTGAAACACATGAAACTTTGTTGTTATTCAAATTCAAATTCATTTTATTTTGCCTAGTATGTATAAAATCCAGTGTTTCTTAAAAGTTACTTTAGAGCTATTGAGTATCTGTACCCATTTCAACTAATGTTTTCATTTTGGTCGTAAGACGTTGGAGTTAGTATAATTAGTATATATGATTAAGGAAACAATGCAAAGTGAAAAAACCTTATGTATACAACTTAAGACTAATCTTAAACTAAATTATCCTAAAATATGACTAATTAGCTAAATAATCCTGAGATCAGTGGATTCCTCGATATCGAACTTCGATCAACAAATTTTTGATGAATGATGTCCATCTTGTCCTTTATTTTTGAAACATTTGCAATTTCATGAAGTTTCCGCGTGGAGAAATACCAGGGTCGGTTTAGCAATAATTTGAGGACTTTATTTTGGGCAATTTGCAATTTTTTTATATGGCAATTTGAGATGTCATGCCAGGCTGGGACCGCATACAAAAATATACTTTGAAAAATTACCTTGTAGATAATATTGTTGTTATCCTTAGGAATATTTCAAGATTAGACCAGGGCTAACATTTTTAAGGGATGGCTGTGGGGTGTGAGTTTGGGTGATGAAAAACTTTGGATTACAATGTCTTTCCAACGAATTACATCAGAAAGATAAGATTTAGTTGCTGAATATGGGATTACAAGAGCAGTCTACTGAAAGTATATTTTTTGATATGGACCATGAACATGGGGCGACAGCAATTTATCAAAAAAATTTAATTTTTGCATCTCAGAAACCGCATCAGATATGATCTTGAACATTTTACAGCAGTTGGGGTGGGTGAGGGAAAAAATCTTGGGGGTGTGGGTGTTGAGTGTGATGGTTAAAAGGGGTAGAAAGGAAAATATTATGATTTTAAATATAAGCAGGAGAAAGGAAAATATTATGATTTTCCTTCCTCGAAAACCGTAATGGATAGAAAGCTTAAAATTTAGGATTGCATAAATCCACTATAAAGACATCCTAAAAAATAAAATTTTTGATAGTGGTGGCAAGGTACGGGGGGTGTGTGGTGTGGTGGTTTTTTATGTCTCAGAAGCGGTTTATGCCAGAAAGTTGAAAATTAGTACACATATGGTATGTAGACACTAGAGTAATTAAAACAAAATGTTAAAATTTTTTTGGCGTTCAGAGGTTGAGTAAGAAAAATGTACGTTGCATAGTAACCTACATCGCTTCTCAACATTAAACACCTACCGGACTTCTACCCAAAAATAATAAAATTGTTTTTGTTAGATATGATTCAATATCAAATTGATTTTCACTTCCTAACTGTTCCTATAGAATCGCCAAAAAGTTAATTTCAGGAGTGTCAGATATTCTTAAGGATGTGTAGAGATTGGATTTTTTTGTTTTTAACATATAACTCAGGTTTGATGAGATATCAGATTACTTGTATAAATATGTTAAATATTGATTATTTTTCGATTAAACATATTATGTATATAAAAAAAACGCGTAGACGACTCGAATTTCGGTTTATTATTCAAACTGAAATTTCATAGAAGAAAAAATTTTCAGCCTCATCAGACTTAACAATATGACAACTTAAGGGGGTCATCCCATGTAACTGATTCAAAAAATCTACTTTTTTGCATAAATTGCATCCAAATATAGTGTAGAATATGATTCCGATATTCGAACTTACAGGCCGTAATAAGCTCCTTTGTTGCTTCGAATATTATGGTAAGTTTAGTTGCGTTTTTTTCAAACCGGTATTTCGCAACGGTAGACACGATATCTCGAAATCTTTCGAACGGATTCCTTTTAAATTTGGTGAACTTATACAGTATACTCATGTAGACAGTTTGCAAACTAGGATAATTACGATACATCAAGCCGTTTTCTTGGCAACCTGAAAAAGTCGTAAAAAACACCAAAGTTGACGATAAAAAGTTCAGCAAGTTGCCAAAAATTAACGGTTTTTGATAATCCTAGCTCTATATCTAACTTCAAAGTTTCAACTTTATACCTTGAGGCATCTACCTCTCAAACTATGACCACTTACAGAAGTTCACCCAGTCTTCTTATAATTTTTTTATGTTGATAGTTTCAAAAGTTTGTATGTTATAAGCTTTCAAACATATTACTGCAAGGCGTACAGAGTATACGGCGTATAGAACATACGGACAGACTTTTTATTTTTTGGGTCTCCTATCCCTGAAACATGAAAATAAAAAATTTGTGAGCAAGACATTTTTTTTTCTTACGAATAAAACTAGTAACAACTTTCAAAATTCGCTGAAGTTTTCACATAATTCACTCCAATGAGAAGCAAACAGTCTCCTCAAACTATTTCAATATCTCCAACTCTAATTGAAATCCTAATTCAGTATTTCATCCAAAGTATCAAGTGAATAGATACTGACTTTCCTATCTTCTCTGCTTTTAATTTAAAGATAATATTATTTAAAAGATTTCCGGTTGAAGTGACTTCGGAAAATTTCAAATTGGTTTCTTACCTTCCTGCAAGTATACAAACAACTCGCTTCTACGAGAACAAAATTGACTTTTTAATAGCAAAGAAAGAACTCGTTCTGTAAGTCCGTGCTATAACATCAAGTAGATTCGAACTGGGTGGTTAAGTTCATTCCACAATCGACACTAAAGTTCAATCTATTAAATACTCATTACTGTTGAATTGTAGATGCAATCTACCCCATACTTTCCGCCCAACATTACTCACTGCAATGCAGTAAAAATAAACAAATTTCCATAAATAAATAAGAAAAACTGTTGCAGATTTCTAAGAACTTGCAACGGAAACGACGTTCATGACACTCCATCAATCATTAATTCAGTTCTGTGTACTAGTAATGCTGCAAAAAGGAGTAGACTTATTACTTGTCCGGGGTGTTCCAGAGCACCATTGCACTATTGCACTATGGATGGACGTATAGTTGCATCAGTATTATAGGTTCTTAGCTGGATTGACCATATCGGAAGGGGGCTCTTGAACTCGTGTTCACTTCCAGGGCAATCAATAATCAACCTTTCGCCGAGCTCATCAATCAGCAAAGAAAGTTTTTTTTGCTGCAAGAGACGTTTTAACTTTTCCGATATCCGAACCGAGCCGAAATATCTGTTACCTTGAAGGAGCGCCCAGACTGACTCAATTTGGAATATCGATATTTTTCACCTGTATGACCCTTTTAGGATTTCATCCTATTGAAGGAATAACGCCTTGTTGCGTAGTTTGTTCATCCATAATCTAAACGGTTTTTTGTGCTCTACACGATTTTTGCTTTATGAAAATTTCGCTTGATGTTATAGACAGATACTCTGTTTATCTTTTTATACGTACGTATGTATGTTAGAGGTGCAAAAACATTGTCAGAGGTTAATAGACTGTAAATCTGCAGGTGATCGAGGTAATTTACCAGTCTACACGACCGAGACATCTATTTGTTCTTGCCTATGAGGTGCTGGTGTAGGATACTGTCACCTTCGCATGACTGATGTGTCTGCCATTGTACAATCGGCTTGGACATGCTATTTGACCTGTTGCTAATTTGGGATAGGCTATGAAATATATTTCAGGAAAATATAAAAAAAAATGACGTGTTTCTATGTGTGACTTGGGCGAATGAAAGACGAGACATGAAAGTCGCAAAATTAATTACAAATTCAGTCAGCGCTACATGTGAGATTCGCAATATTAAGTTAATTAATATTATGTTGGTTTGAATACGTGTGTATTGCGGAGAAGAATACAGTCTTCTCAAGGTACCAGATTTAAAAAAAAATCTGTCTTTTGAGATCCGGAACTAAGAATGTATTTTCCATATGGTACAATCTAGAAACTACCCGATTTTCAGGAACTGGTATTGAATATTAATTCAGTTTAGAAAAAGGGCAGAATGACTCCCGTCGAACTGAATTCGTACTATGGTTTTTGTCAATTCTGTACCTGAATTGGTTTAGTACTTGCCATAGAGCTATATGTAGTGGAGATGGCGTGCAGCGACTGTTTTGAAGCCGGAGGTTTTCTCGCAAAGGACCGGCGATATTCATTTTGCTACTATCAGCATCTTACTCACATATATGTTAAACTCCGGTATTGAAAAGAAAAAAAGCGCAACCTTTAACTACTAGGCTAATATTAGCATTTCACTGCCACCGGGCATGAAACGCTCCATACAAAAACGTTCGTTTAAACTTCAAAATGCTTCAAAGTGCTTTATACAGAATCGGAGTTCTGCCATCTCCATCAAATATATCTCCATGCTACTTGCCAATAGTCTGGACGCAACTTTATTGTTTTTTTGGGTAGAAGTCCGGAACGCTGTTAATTTTGAGATGGCTTCTCTGCGACGGATAACCTAAAAAAAACCCGTTCCAAATAGCCTCCTGGTAATCCTTTAGGTTATATGTCGCATAGTAACCTGGACTCAACATTAAGCGCGTTTCGGACTTCTACACAAAAAATAATAAAGTCCATATCTCATTAGACCTAGGAAATATATCGGAATTCGTGAAAATGAACACAACCAATTTACATCCAGTTGTTGAATTTCGAATAAATTGGTAAAAAAAGTTTGTAAGTGCTTATAAAAAGAACCCGTAAAAGAAAAATGAATTTAATTGGTAGAAAATATAACGAAATTCATATCGGAAAGTTTTTGCAAATGGGTCCAGTCCCATAGTTTCACATAAGTTCCAAATTTCACCGCATAATCGGTTCTTGATCTCGAAAATTTTTTCTTTTAAAACGTCATACAAGATTGCTGTCCCAATTAAATTTTGGTTGGTGTCTTGGCTTAGTTTGATTTGTTTTAAGACAGCTGACGAATCCATGGATTGAGTAGTTTAGTTTTTTAATAAAAAGATAAAATATGTATTTTCCCACTTTATATGCGACAAAATATTTTTCTCTCGTTGAATTCTATGCATGAACGCTACCAAACTGAAGTATAGATTGGCATTATTATATTTATATTTTGACGATTGAATCATGAAGTAAGAAGCTGATTACTTGGACGGGATAGCTTAGTCTTTTCTTATATGTCATCAATATTCACGTTGTCATAGACGAAGCGTACTATTCGACAAAGTTCTTAAATCATACCTTTTGCGAATTCTTAAAGTCAACATTAGTAAAAATTGAAACTGTAAAACAAAATACCGGGTTATGTATGTATATTCCACGGTGTAAGGTACGTATTAGTTCCAATTACAACTTCAAGCTCGGCTCAATGGTGTAACAAAGTTGTCATCAAAAGTAGACAGGCAAAATTAATTAATTATTAAATTATTCACAAAAGTGCCAAAAAAAGAAATAATAATTGCGAAAAAATGTTTTCACAGATGGCTGTTATTGGTCTCACTATAGTTCCTATATTTCTACTAGCTTGGAAAAAAAAGTAATTGTCCTTGTTCGGTGATAAGTTGTCAAGTTTTGTTTTGAGTTTTGGATTTGGATTTATTTTGGATTTATTTGGTAAATACATAGGTACCTATTTCCAAGTTTTATTTTAAGTTTTATGTTTGTTTGTCAAGTTTTCTTTCGTGTTGTTCATAGACTGAATTGTAAGTGTATGATCTCATTGCTGAATTGCTAAGTATTGCTCCATATTGCTAGTTACTGCTGAGTAACGAGTTGACCACCAAATGATCCATATAGTCAATTGCTTATGTTGCTGAATGTTGCTCTATGTTTCCGTGACGTCAATATTGTCTGGAATTGTTGCAAATTGAGCAACTTTAATCGTTCGTGTAAGAGCACGTTAAGGTAAAAATTCTTTTTATATGGACGCCCTACATAGAAACGAATTTTACTACTCTTAAGCCCCGTTTTCACGGCGATATTTTTGTACGATAGGACTTTCGTGAAAGTATAACACGACAGTATGATATTGTGATAGTGTGACAGTCTGCTGTTTACACGGCGCGATGTACGATAGTGAAATTAGACATGTCACTTGTCTATCACGTACACACAAAATCATGTACACACAAAATCATGTACACACAAAATCATGTACACATAAAATCAAAATTATATTTTTTTGCAATTAGCAACACGTATTCACAAGATCGAAATTATTGTTAAATATTTTTATGATTTGAAATTATTTTTTTAACGTCAAATGTCAATGTCAAGATAAAATTATCGCGATAGTTCTATCAACTATCTCGTCAAGCATGATAGTGCGATACTGCTATCATGACAGTGCGAAAGTGACTATCGTGAAGTTTACATGGTGATAGTTATGACGATAGTAATTATCAAGACAGCAACTATCGCAAAAACTATCACCGTGAAAACGAGGCTTCAGAGTAGGCCTACTTTAGATCAGTGAAATTACTATCGTCAAATCTAATTACACACTTCAGTGATTATTAGGTACTAATAATGCGAAAATACACAAACAGGTGTGAAAACCAATCGCTAAAAATGTCTGTAGAATTACATACGGCGTGGAAAAACTAATATTTACTACAAAAATGTCACATGTTTATGTTTCTTTATTCTTAAAAAAAACAAATTACTAAGATTAAAGTACAAAATTACATACAAAATGAGTAATTTTATGCACTATTATAAATTTTTCACATTAAATGTGTTGCAATATCACCCAGTCAGTAAATGCATGAATTAAATGTGTAAAAATAAAAGAATTATTATTATTATTATAATTACTCTTAATTTTGTTAAATTGAATGAAAATTTGTGTATTCTCTACATCAATGCCAAATATTTTACTGCATTTTTTTTATTTTGTAGTTTTATACATCAGCTAATACAGTTGAGTAATTGTATTTTTTTTTATTTTTGCAATTGAAGTGAAACTATCACTTGAAAACCGTTTGGAACTCTATGAGACAATATACCATACTACACTAGATCTAATGTCATTTTTTTTGCTCATCATTTTCTACTACATCTACTGTCTTCCAACTACGACTACTCATCACTGAACTCCCCTGAAGTAATGAACTATGAACTAAAAGAACGAACTAGTTCGCGAGGGATCGGGAATCAGAAATGATCGCCCACTATGGAGAACTAAAATGAGCAAGCCTATTATACACGATTTTTTTGTAATCTCTACCAGAATATCAAAGGCATATGACGCTATCTCTTCTTCAGTTCCAATATAAGTTCTTTTGATAATAAGATTCTTTTCAGTTCATAAAATCAAGACTACATAACAATTATTGGAGTATCTACTATGGGTAAACGAGTCCCTGGAATTAACTACCGGTTCATATTGCTACCAAAATATTAATAATATTGATATAATATTAATATGTATATAATAATGTTTATGGTCGTACTCCCTTCTCCATATTCATAGGCCTCGTTATTTTTTTCCATAAAATTTTTAATAATAAAAAGTGTACCTAGTAATTAACATCAGAGTCTGTACCAAAAACCAATTTAAAATTTATAAACAAACACAAAGCCAATGTAAAATCAATAGCACGCTAACTACATTGTTTCGTTGAAATAAAAATATTGGTGAATATAATGATCTCGCCGTAATAACGTTCGTAAAACAATGGTACGCTTATAACTGTCGTTAAAATGTGATTTACATAATAAATTAATGAACTGTAGGGCACGATAAGGTTCACGTTTGTTTATTAAATTCGAATCGAAATTTATAGTACGACACTCATGATTTGATAGCCAATACTTTAATCGTGATTTGCTTTAACACATATGGCTTTGTACGGTGTACGCGAGTATGGAAAATAAATAATTGCAATGGCGTATTGTAGCGAAGGTATAAGTTAAATTATATTAGAAAACTTGATCACGAATCTTTGTCATTAGCTGGAACAAAAACTTATTATCGAATGCGAAACACATTCGCCAATTGTTTTATTATTCGAATTATTATGACTGGCGATGATGAAATAGTGTAAATATTATTACTATTTTTTTAAATTTGCTATTTTTTTCGTATAATTTTTACTGATAACGGCTTACACATGTTCAATTTAAAAAATTATATGATGTTATTTATATTTCTGTAGTGTAAACAAATGGTGGAGTCATTACGCTATGAGCTAACGTATTTAATTATAATTTAGTTATTCTCGAGATCAAACTGCTGCAAAATTAGTAAAATAATGCTTTCAATAATCATATCATTAAATAATTAAAATGAAGTGGTTCTTTTAAGTTGATGTCATAAAAGATTTTTTTTATTTTAATTTATGCGTTCTTTTACAATGACATTTTTCCTTGAAAATTTTTTAATTCAGTCTTCTCAATCCACTTATCTCCTGTCTGATTCAGCTAGGTTTCTGTACTAGCTACTAAGGTCGTTTCTCAATTCCTTGCTAAGTCTGCGTCTACGTCTATGTTGACGTCACAGCATAGCATTGCTATTATAACTGTTTAGAAAAAGCTCGAAATGGATCAGCTGATGCTTATTTGACACTGCAAAAATCAAAAATTTGAATTTTTTTTAACGTTTCCTTAAGCTTGTATTACACTGTTTGACCAAGTGGTCATACAGTGTAATACAAGCTTTAGATTGACTGATAGCCAAGACACAAACCAACAAGAAATCTAGACACTCTTTTGCTAGGTCTGACGTCATAACTGTTATAACTAGACGTATACGTAGACTTAAGCAAGGAATTGAGAAACGACCTAAGGTCGTTTCCAAATACTTTGCTTCGTCTAAATCTACGTCCATGTTGACATCACATCACAGCATAGCATTGCTATTATAACAGTTTAGGAAAAGCTTGGCTAAACCGTCCAAATGGCTTAGCTGATGCTTATTTGATACTTCATATATAAAAAATTTATTTAAATTTTATAGAAAATTTTTAATTTTCTTACGTTTGCAAAGATTGACTGATAGGTCAGCTGTTGTAAACATAGTCAAGACAAGAACCGAAAAGGATTTGAGACACAACTTTGCTACGTCTGACGCCATTAACTGTTATAACAGTTACGACAGCTAGGCGTGGACGTGGACGTGGAAACGACTTATGTGTAAATATGAAAGTAGTCAGGCCAGCAGAGCCAAGCAAAGAACAGACCTGCAAAGCAAAGCAGAGACAATCCCAACGGAACCATGCAGAGCAGAGAAGCAGAGCGGAGCAAAATTAAACCACAAAGGATAGAGTGAGCCACGATAAACAGAGCGAGCCACAACGAGAAGAGCAAGGCAGCACCAAGCATTGCGGATAACGGCGAGCATAGCGAGCCACAACGATCAGAGCAGATCCTCGACAAGCAGAGCAAGCCACGACGATCAGTCAAGTAGAGCAGAGTCGAAATGACGATCAGGAACAGGGTCCAGTCAAGGCGAGCAGAATCACGCCAGGAGTCGAGCTAAGACCAGCTACGCCAAGCCACTACGAATTATGTCAAACCACGACAAAAACTCATATTGTTGCCTTATTTTGACTAAGTGGTAAAGCGAACACAAATTTTTTTTAGTGCTGATTGTTCTGTACATCCCAACTAGCAAACAAACTTTGTATTTGGATTTTCTGATGGCTTTAAGTTCGATAAGGCTTCGGTAAAACTGTTGAATGCAGGTTGTATGGTGTTAACTTCGATAAAGCCATAGCTTCGGTAATAACCTCTTTAAGGCATTATCAATATGATACGCGTAAAATCCTCGTGCATGAGCTTACGCTCATGAGATGAAGAAGATTGAAAGTTGCGTTGTATTTAATGTGAGATGCAAGTAGGTACTCTCGGGACTCCAGTGTCAAAAGAAAGAGATTGAAGAACAAAAATTTGTAGAGGAAGTGAGATGCAAACATGATGCAAACAACAATTTGAAATCAGAATATCACATTTTAAGTTGCTCAAATGTTTACCAACACTTATACTTCCATGAACTAACACAATCAGATTTCATGAGTCAAATTTTCATTATCAGTCATTCCATAGACCAACAGTCTTATTGAGGTTTGCAAGCTTGGCTCGACATGACTAATACCAAGTGATTCGACTTCAACCCTATTACGAGAAAGTTTCAGATTGGGCTAGTGTGTAGCGTAGCGGATTAATGTGTGACGGGACTGAGGCTCGAATCCAAGAGTGTGTAAAGTGTAAGTAAAATCAATTGATACTTTAAAAAAAAAATAGTAATTTACAAGAAAAAAATTCGTAGTTGGAAAAAAACAAAAGTGAAAAAATTGCGAATATTATTTCTTGGGTTTTTTGCTGCCATACTACCAAACTTCCGTACAGAAGCAACAACAGCTTCGATAAGGTCTTATAAAAGCTGTTGGTTCTTGGCTGTTGCTGTTGAAACAGGGGGATATGTGCGCAAAATTAGTTCGAGAAGACCTTATCGAAGCTTTATCGAGGCACGAAAATAACTTCGATAACGCCTTCTGGAGGTTGGTTTGCTAGTTGGGAAAGAATCTGTAGTTAGTCTGAGTAGACAGAATGAACGCCGTAGATCTCAACTTGAAATTTTGCCGAATTTGATATTAATCAATACTAAGTACTGCAGTGAATCATTCCAAAGCCTGGGTTTCTAAAATTGTTCTTGCTGCTTGCCATTTCCAGTATATACTATATATCTCTATGTGAGCAGGGCTCTATTTTTGATGTCTTTAGACTAGTACGAGTTTAAATGATAGTTTAGTAGCTAGAACTTTTTTATAAATCATTAATTGTATAGTTAAACCAGTATGTAAGAAAAATAACCATTATAGAGAACATACCTATTTATTTAACTACTCGTATTATTTTTCAGTAAATTTCACCGGAACTGAACAGCAATCAGTTATAAAAATTGACAAAGACATCACAACGAACTTCGCTAAAGTAATACGTTCTTATCTATATACTAAGTCGGTAATACTGGAGTAGTATCTATTTTCAGTACTGAATAAATTAAATTGAGCTGAATTTAATCAGAACTAAAAATGTTCCGCTTGAGATCTGCATTTTTCAGTACTAGGAGGAGAAAATAGCTCCGCTAAAATATCGGTTAAGTACTCACTCGTTATGCGGTAAGAATCAACTCGATTTTCATAAACCCTAATCGAATCGATATAAATCAAATAACCTTACCGCTCATCCTCGATGTCATCCAAGGCAATTCGAAATTGAAATATTGTCCTTTAGGTTTGCTATCATCCTTCACCCAGAACACACCCATCTTTGAAACGTATCTCACCTTTCAGAAAACGTATCCTTCACATCAGCCAGGATCGATCAACTCACATTTCGCAAACACTTTACAAGTATGGAAAGTTCGTTGGAAAAAGGATACCGTGAAATTGGTCTTTTCCCTTTTCACGTAAACATCTGTCACTGCCAGGGCACCAGACAAATAATTGAAGCTTTTAAAGTTAAAGTATGTTGACGTAGTGGAGCGTCGTCGTTTTGGGGGTAGGTATACGACGGTCTTGTGATAACAAGACGAAACACTTGTAATTTGCTCACCTGAATGCAACACATTTATCTCTGTATCGAGCTCGTGTACATACATACAGTGCGAGCGAGAGTCGTCCTTCAGCCCCAGCCAACTACCCAGCAGATATCCAGACATTTTAGTAGTGGGTAAGGTCAACGGCTGTCTGGGAAATTTTTCGAAGGAAGGACGTTTCTACTTCTTGGAGAGTTTTCTTTCAAAATGTGTTAGTATGTACAGATGATTGGAGTTGAGTTGAATTTGAACATGACGAATAATTGACAAATATTTTATTCAATTTACATCTGAATGTTGACTAAAAAGTTTAAATTCAATAACATCTAAAATTATTACAACTCACTGTCTCAGTTAAGTTCAAACTGATGTAATATACAAATAGCATCAGATACTGTAATTTTGAATAACACCCAAATAAATGTCTCGCTTGAAGATGACGCGTAAGTGATATGTTTTTGAGACGACATCTAGTCACTTTAATTATCGAAGTAGCATTCAATTAATTGCTAAGTGAACGATGAGGAGGATGAGCTTTGAACAGATGAAATTAATTTGCTTTTATTTCCTATCCGAAGATTGCATTTCGAGAACCTCCTGAGACTTAGGTACATGTTGAAAAACAGAGAGAAATTGATTTGTAAGTTGGGATTGGAGAATTGACGCAAATTGTGGTATACTGAATTTACGGTATAAATGCTGGGCATACGTCAAAGGATTCTTGAATTACATATTGTTACATTTACCACATTCTATGGCAACTCCAATAAGTTATCAATGTCATCGAAGTTTTCAGAGAAAACTTGTATCATGTAGAAAGATCTATACATTACTCGCATGCTCTGCATACACCACCGTCGAATATGCGTCTCAACACATGCAGTACAAAAGCATATGGGGTTGTACACTGGATCAGTTTTTGACGTCGAAGACGACGATCAGTTTTACTGAAAAGCGGCGTAGTTACTGAGTGAGTCACTGTTGACTGCGAATGTGCAATACTCGAAAGAGCGAAAAATTACCAAGTGTAATAATAATTGAATGTGAGTTTTTATTTTATCAAATTAATTGAATTCAGTTTTTACTAGAAAACAAAAACTCTTCAATCGCAACAAAACTAAACGTGTTTTTCGTTTTTGAAGAATATTATTTCTATCTGCTGGAAAGATCTGCCATCATTTTCACGAATTTCGTCATATTTATTATGTCTGCCAAGATATTGAATAAATTTAACTTCAGCGAAATTTTTTATTATTATTATTATTTATCTTTATTCAGCCATGGACTAAACTTGTTACAAAAATATATTAGTATAATCATAGTTATACTTGATGTTACTAAATTTTATTAGAGTTAGTCAGTTCCATTATAGACGCAGAAAAGGTAACACTAAATCGAAATACTTTTTAAAATACAGAACCGGTGCTTACATTGCTCTAACAAAACTAAAGTAACTATGTGCGTTTTCATGAATTCCGATATATTAGGTCTAATGTAATGTCGTATGGCCGTTTTTGTAGTTGAGAACTGTAAATTTTGTGAAGGGAATTAATAGTTATTATCCCCCGAATCCCCCAAGTCTCACCCGAACTTTTTCATCCTTCTGCCGAATTTCAAAAGGTCAGGTTGAGAGCGAGAACGGTGTTCCTCTATCCTCATAACATCAACGCCGTATACGTGCATTCTCGCAAAAGAGAAATCTGGGCACTTGAGAAGAAAATGTTCCGTCGTGTCGTCGCTCTCATCGCAAGCAGTGCACATGGAGTCGTCACTGATTCTCAATCTGACCAAATTTTATTATTTTATTAATTTTATTACATACATATATTATTACTGGGAGAAATGCGAAATCCGAGGAGTGGTTAAAGCCAGAGACAGACAGAAGTGCTTACGCCACTATCAACCTTAATTTTGTTTTTGCATCGAAGTTCCATGTTACCGTTGAGGTCAATGAAAAAATTGAATTTCGTTTTTGGTCAAAATTGGGAACGTGTTCGAACTTTGCTATCCTGATCATAAATTTTATTTTTGAAGAGATTGTTTCGAAATCCAAAATTTCTATTGGTCTCGAAGTTGTCTAAACTTCTTCGTGTTCTGTATTCAAATGCCCTAAGTCCTGTTTTTTTGATTTGACAAATTTGACCTCTGATGTAAGAAAAAGGAGTCCAATTGGTTATCACGCATCAATTGTATTAGATAGGAGTACAATTTTGGCTTTTATATTTAGCTAATAACTGAAAAAGTTCATTACTTTAAAAAATTCAAATTTTACTCCTTCTTTTAGGAAAATTGAGTTTATTGCGTTCAAAAGTTAATTTAAGCCCATAGATTTTCCCCAAGTTAATTGTAACGCTTTTAGTACTGAATTTTTTCAACCAGTTTTAAAAGCCTAGTCGAACGAAGTAAAATTTCCACTCCGAAGTGACGAACTCTATCACGAAAATTCCCAATGAGCAATTAACTGGACATAATACTGTAAGTACACTCAAGGGGCCATCAGCTAGCTAAGCCATTTTCTATATGTTTTACCTATCAAGTGATCAATCAATAAGTTCGTCTGGAAGGTACTCATGTCCAGTTCATGCACTTTTGATCAAAGTTGCGAGACTCATTCTACCCGGCTAAGTCCGACTCCAACCCCAACCATAGCCAACCCCCACATCGTTCATAATATGTTGCGAACATCAAGGAAAAGGTTCATAATCGAGGTCGCACGTCTACTATCCTATTCACAGTCTGGTACTTCGAAAAAGGATTCACTCGACCACGTAAAAACATACCACCTCAAACCCCCTCTTTCATATGGCCAGGTACTAATAAATAATTACACTACACTCCATAGCGCTAAGTTTTGAAAAGTTGGGGATGGTTCGATGGGTGGTTGAAGAACTCCTCCTGGAGGACGAATCCTGTCCAATGTGTACTTATCGAAAAGAACTTGGCTCAGAACGACGACGACGACGGCGAGTCAAAAAGTGTAATCAAATGTAATTTAGTGCAATTATGCACCTCAGAATGATTCTTTGATTTTATTTCTAGCCACTAATTTTTCTTGGAGTGAATAAATTGCAGCTCTTAGATTTAATGTCGTTCTCAAAGGGAAAACTGGGCTGGCGTTTGTTAACAGTGGAGTGCTGAGGGAAAATCTCATGAAATATTAAATAGCTCCGGCAATGGGGCTATTCGGAATGGATGGCAAAGGGGGCCGACTGATGCGGTACACAAACAGCAAGTAATTTATGTATTTATGGCGATTTATGTAATCTAAAAAAGATAGTGGTGCGGACATGAGGGCTATCGATTTCTGGTGACAATAAATCCATGGAATGAAGCTATTTAATTTTATCAGGGAAAATACTTTCTTTTCTACATATGTACGGAAAACTCCAAGTTTGTAAGCCAATTAAGTGATGGAAATTTAAAATTACCAGAAGATGATTTAACTTTCATCTGATAGTGTAAAATGCAGTAGTCTAATACGGTTCGAGAAAAACCGATAACGTAGCAACTATTTTGCCGATTTTTGACAGGCTTAATAAATAATTTCTGCACTTTTCTGTTAAATTCAACTAACAATTCTAATGAACCTTACCGACTTAATTTTATTTAAACGGAAATATCGGATGCCAGATTTTGTTTAATACAAAGAAATTAAAAAAGTACCTACAACAACGGCACAAGCCGATTTGATAACGATAAAAATGTTCATTAATACAAACTCCTAAAATTTATATGCGGAACTTTTTTTTTCGAATTTCTCATTAGGTCTTACAACCATTGTCAAATCAACTTGGTTTTTACTTCTACAGTCTTCTTGGACAAACACCAAAGGTTTCGAGATTATTTGGTACTCGAGCCACACTACGCAAGAAGGGGTTGAACGTGATTTCATAAATTTCTTAATATCACTAAGTTCTCACAAGACATCGAGTTTATTTTATAGCTCTCACACAACCCACCATTGAATTTTTTTCAGAGCAATAAATACGGCTCGGCCTTCCATGACGAGTGCACACTTGTGTATCCACATTGGATGCAAGCGAGTAAAAGATTACGTCAGTGATTCTGAAATGGTTTTCGCTGTGGGCTAATTTTGATTTCACTCAAGGTGTATCGCAGAAAACTATTGAATTATGTTTATCATTAAGCTAAAGTTATTCTGAGTTATACTACGGTCAAATTGGTACAAAAAAAAGATATAACTAAGATATAAAAATATTTTGTTGATTAGCGTCAAGGAGAACAATCATTTTTTAGGGAATAAGTTATTATAGGTACTTAAAATTGCGTGCTATTGAAAAATTGAATATAACTGAAATTAGAGGAAAAATGATTTCCAATATTTTATGCTTTATAAATTTTTTCCTTAAGTGAACGGAAGCGAAGATATTTCTTTGTAAATAAAATTGAAAGTTGTTTTTATATCATTTGATCTCATGGAAGAAACAATTTCGTTTCAGGGAATAAACACGTAATACGTGCAATCTTAGAGATATATACTGGAGATGAGAAGCAGCGGTTGAGTTGAAGGCAGACGTCATCGCATTCATTTGCACGCAAAACAACAACAAATTGACATAACGTACCAGTTTTGTCTCACTCACTCACACGCTAAGACAACAACGATTTGATATAACGACCATGTTTTGTCTCAATTCTCATGGTGTTTTTGGCTTCGAAGCACTTTATACAAAATCGGTGGCTTGTCGTCTCCAGTAGCTCTATGCGTCCTATAGAACCATTCTGTCAAGACAACCAACTTATGTTTGCTTCGCGATTCTGTTGAAAGAACCGAGCAGAAAAATGTCTAGCAACTAAGTTTTGATTGGCGCAATATATTGTTGGTTGTTGCAACAGAATAATGTTAGTCTCTAACAATTTTCGGCATCATTCCGCCAACCGAATCTATGTTGCGTTAATTTCGTTAATCAACACGAAGTGAAGTTGCACATTGGAAAATTAAAATAAAAGGTCTTCGGTGGCGAACACAAATAGCTCAATTTTTTTTTGTTAGAGTTTTCCAACAACCCTCGAAATTTGTGGCAATCGAAATTGGAAGAGATTCTTGTTGGGTGGACAAATAACTCAGTTATCCGAAAATAAACGATAGTTCTTTTCGGACAACCCAGACTTTCTGTTCCAACAGCAATGGGATGGAAACTTTTCCTGGAACCGTTGTAATTCGTGCTACATATTTCTATTGCAGCAATAAATCTGTTTTCCCAGAGTAGTTTGCTGTTTTTAATGAGCAAGAATTTTTGTTACTTGGGGAAAAAGTATTTGGTATTAATGACCAAGTTCGATCGTTCAATCTCTAAATTCCTGATCTCGGTAAGGCAAATCTAGAGATTTTGAATCGGAGTTGCCACTCCATACTTCGAAAATTGCATGATTTTACCTGGAACTGTAGTACTTTCGAGCTACATCTGTACTTCAACAATATCCAATTATTGTTCGAAGTTTTAACAAAAAAAAAAAAAAAAGATTAGATGTCTATAACGGTGGTGGACGGACGGATAATAAAATTTTATTTTAGTTTTCTTCAAGTTAACAAGAAAATTTAATGAAACCAATTGTTCATGGAAATTTCGGGTCGCATATAATCTACTTTATTACCAAATATACAGGGTATTTTCGAAATACTTTCGAGTAAATTTAAGTAATTGGTACTTATGTACTAATAAATCAATAATATATCAATATATCATGTCTTGTTAATTTATTTCCAATATTCCGATTGTACTCTTTTTTTCCTTCACTTAACATAAATTAGTGTCGCGTTAATCAACTTCGAAAACGATTTTTACAAAGAACCAGAAATAATATGTACTTGAAGTTCACCGATCATTCGTTTCCTACAATTAATTGAACAATAGTAAACTCGTATAGGTACTTATCAGCATTGTAAAATGGAAATTAAGTTTTCTTATTGAAATAGGTATAACAATAAGCAGGCCGTATAGAGACTTGTAATGGGCGTATGTGACTATACTTGCAAGAACGTCAAGGACTCGATAAAAATAGTTTTTGCATACAACAAAGAATGCATAAGAAATTGGATAACAGAAGGAACAAAAAAAATAAGAAACTAGTTATGGGGGTCTTTTATTCAATTTTGTAGTTTAAAGTGTAGACAACTTGGTAAACGTAAGTAAATTTTTTTTGTTCTTAATGGGGTTAACTTTATTATTCCGATATTTCTTTATTTAATGAATTGGATTGGTTCTTGGAATAGACCAATGTGTCCAATAAAATTTTTCCGAAACTGAGATGTTGGTGAAGGAGAGCTCCGTAGAAGGAATAGGAAACTAGAATAGTATCATTCGGTGGTGGTCGACTTTAATCACAAGTTTTCTTTTTTTAGACAATCATATTTTGGATTGAAACTAACTTTTGAAGATATTATAATTCGGCAACTCTAAAAAATCCGAATTCGAAAGTAATTAGAAAATTTTTTTTCCCTATTTTTGATTTAAATTTTTTTTAAATCATACAAAGTAGGTCTATCGTGCCCAAGAAAATATTAAACAATATACCGTCTAAAGAGAAAAACCAAAACCAAAACCAATAAAAATTTTCAGTCCGTGTGTCCGCCGTACGCAAAATCGTTTGGAGGCTCGTAGCTCCCAAACGCTATGAGATATTAAATTGATTTTTTTTTTACGAATAGACGTGGTAGGCTTCTTGAAGTGACCAAATTTTTAGGGGTGGGAGTGTGAGGGGAAAGGAGGGGGAAGCGTTTACGGCTGTCGTAATAGCTTAGGGTGTCACCCTTTAATGCGATTGCACAGCCATAACGGTGGGGATAAAATGGTGTGGTAAGGGATTTAGGTTGGCGGAACAGGAGGGAAGCGTCTAAAGTGTCGGTAGACGTTGTTTTTGAGCCGCTGAAGGTCATACTTATCAGGGAATAGATCGGCCAGCAATGCGTTCCACATTACTGATGTTCGGGGGATAAGGGACTGCCTAAATTTCACTGTTCTCCACGAATGGGGCTGAACGGTATACTCGTGGGCGCGCGAAGCTTGGCGAGTGTTACGGGGAGCGACTAAGAGTGGGGGAATAAGTTCTTTTAGTTTCTTACTACATTTACCATGAAAATATCGGTAGTAAATACTGAGTACTCCGACATTACGGCGATGCTCAAGGGAGTCTATAAAAGCTGAAATGGCTTCGTCTCCAATTAGTCGGAACGCATGTTTTTGAACACGATTGAGCAAGGCTAAATGGGATTTAGGGACTTATATTAGGAAAACAGATTAAAAATTTTTGGGTGGTGGCAGTTGCATATGGGGGTGGGGATGAAAAACTTAAGATTACGATATCTCATGAACCAATTGCTCTAGACAAATAAAATTCGGTTTGGATATAAAGGTTGACAAATAAAAACTAATCAAAGTAAAATTTTTGAAGTGGGAAGTGGAGCATAGAAGTGGAGCATAGAAGTGAAGGGGATAAAAATTTTTCAACAAAAAGCACATTTCATATCTCAAGAACAGTGTAAGATAGATGCTTACAATTTTTACTAGAAGTAGCGCTAATTGAACCCTAATAGGGGAAAAAATTTGGTTATGAGGGTGTAGAGGGTGGGAGAGGGTAAAAAGGAAAGAAAAAGTTCCGATGTTTATATCTTAAGATCCTGAAATGATATAAACCTTAAACTTGGTATTTAGGTAGAGCTACAGTAGCGGCATGTTGGAAAAATATAATTTTGTCAGTGGTATTATGGTACGGGGGTGGGGGGTATTTTGCCCAACTATAGAACGGCTTATGCTAGAAAGTTGAAACTTGGTGTGTATATATAAATCAACTAGAAAAGCAAAAAGGATGAAAAAAATTCAAATGGATATTTGTCGTCCAGAAGGGGGGCAAAAATTATGATCATTGAAAATAGAATGCATATTTTTCCATGATTTTCGTCATATCTACTAGGTCTTTCAACATATTGAATTAATTTGTAATCTATGGATTCTCCATATGAATACCTAGAAAGTGTTTTCAAGATTTTTTGAAAATTGACCCCTGAGGGGGTGTAAAGATATTATATACTTCTTCATGAATTCTGCAATATCTCACAGGTCTGATCAGATATCGAATATCTCTTAACTTCCACGGACTTGTTTATTAAACACCTATTTATAAGTTTTTTTTTCTTTTTCAGCCCATAGACTGCATCCCGGAATATGACACAATTATGTTATTCACATGTTACGTACTATTCTAACCAATTCCCGAACTTCTTGTTAGCTTTTCAGTCACATAGTAACCTACGCCGCATCTCAGAACTGAGCGCGTTGCGAACTTCTGCCGGAAAAATAATAAAGTTGAGCCCAGACTGTTGGCAGATTTTTTTGATATTCGACGCACATAGAGTGTAAAAATTCATCAAGGTTTTAACTTCCACCGGATTTTTGTATAGTCGCTTAAAAACTAATTTCAGGATCTTGCAATATTTAGATTTCGTCATATCTTTTGGGTCTGGTGAGGTATTATAAATATTATTCATTATTTTATTTCCACATATTAAAATATAATCAACTTAAGGGGGAACATTCGAGTAGAAAAAAATTGTTTTTTAAAAATATTTCGCTCATCTTAAAGTTTGTAGTCTTAAGAACTTTATCTCGAAACTTCATAATGAAACTCCAATAATTGTGAAAGTTATGGGCAATTAACTGGAATGGGCTCTTCGTGAATTTTCTATATAGAGCGTCATTCAAACGCGATTATCTCGAAACATACTATGTAGATATATATTTAAGACGGTTCCCAAAATCTTCGGAAAACGGTTGAACCGATTGCTTCCAAAATTTCACACATTATTTTTCGATAGGTTTTCTACTTCGTTAAGTTTTTTACTTTTTTTTATCAAGCCAGAAAGGTCGATAATTGAGGTTAAAAACTGAAAATGAAGTTTTTCATGAAATTTTTTTTTTTTCAAAAACGGACGTTTTGAGAGTGACGAATCGTTTAAGGACGCCGCCCGTGCCAGCACATTAGGGCAAGAACAACATTACCTTAGGAGCAAAATGTCACTTCATGAAATAACCACTAAGTGCATCCGCCTTAAGGTGAATATGTATACCTTTACAACAATTAAGTATTGTTCAAATTTTTAATAATTCGGTTTGTTACTTAGAATAAGAACCTCTTAACTTTAAACCGTTTAAGTTTTGAAACATATACAATTCATGTTGGAGCACAAACAAACTAAAATAATTCTCATTATTGGTTCGATGCTCTAGCTCTAGAGTATCTGCTTACTGAACCATTCTACATTCTTCGCTACTTGCACTATATCACAATACTTTCCACATTATTCAAAGTTATATTCTTTATTCCTTATAATCTTCAGTGTTCCGTTCGAGCTGACGTACCATAGTACCGACCATTACGTATAGCTCAGGTAAATGTTGGACCTTCACCGCTTGATAACTCCTGTCATACCGAGTAACAAAAAATCCCATCTCATACTCCCCTCTTTCTGACTTACACGACGAATTCTGTTACGATTTAGTTCCAGATGGCATATGAAGACAATAAAATGCGTCGGTAAAATTTCTTTGAAATTCGATATAACATAAAAGTTACTAACGGAAACAAGACGGACACATCAAAGCCATGGATGAAGATGTGATGGTCATACACAGGTTCTCTACTTATTTAATGTTATTGTTATAATTCCGTGAAATTTATAGCAAAATAACAGTAGTGTGTAACTACTTCTTCTATTACGTCACGCTTTTGATTTATATTACTTTGCCTTGACTGAGTTTTAAGAATATGAGTTCCTTAAAAGGATTTCAGTTGACAACTGAAACTGTATCAAATATCAAAGGTTTTGTTTTTAATTTCTGTCCGAGAAATGCTTTGAGGTGATTTAATAATTGCCTTTATTAATACCTTGACGTAACAACACTATTTCTGAACTTTAGTCCATTAATTGAATAAGAACTAAAATATCGGTGGGACTTGGGTGAATTCTTTAAAAATGGACAAAGGTACAAACTGTACAATAAATCGTATTAATATTTCTCTTATATTGTACAAGATCTTACAAAGTATTCTCAAGTAGTATCGCCATACAGACTTATCAGCACTCTTTGTGAAGCATTCTGTCTGCTTACAATAAATCGTGCCAAAAACCTTAATTTTGACCACTTTCCACAAAAAACTAAATATGTAATGTATTATAAAACAGTAAAGTGCTTGAATTAACTAATTACTAAAATTGAATTGGTTCCAAGCAAAATTATCTTGAGAATTACTAGTTCCTGTTGCGTTGTCAGCTCCAACGTAACGTATCCAGATCAATATTCTTTTCCTTACTTTTTCTTCCTGGCTGCAATCCGCAAGTATTCCCGACTTGTAATCACTTCCCAACTCATTAATTTTATTCAATATATCTTCTTCCTTACTGTCTTAAGCCTGCTACAGACTTAGCGAGTTTCGCCTATTTCGCGTGATTCTTTCTCATTCGTCTTGAATGAAAAACCTCTATGTACGAGAGAGATGCGAATGACGCAAAATAGGCGAAATGCATTTAGTCAGTAGCCGGCTTTACAGAGACTAAAGAGACCGTCCTTTTGAATTTCTTCGAAAATTAATAACCGTGTCAAAGATTATCTTAAGTGATGACGTTCTTCCTCGTTTTAGGATTTGTGCCGAGAGAAGAAACCAGGCGCGGATTCACACAGGACGGAATAAACAGCCAAGCAGGATGGAGTAACTGATGGTAGCTACACTTAGTACAGATTTTAGAGTTCCAGAGGTTTTAGTTGCTACGGTACGGTTATATACACTTCTAGTTGCATAAACGGCTGTCACGACAGTCGTGATGCCTTTGTAATTTATTTTATGATAATTTTTGATTCCTCTATTAATATTGACTACTAAAACTAGAACGAAATCGACACAAACTCTGGGGTTCCTGCCCTTTAACCACGTTTAATTTTAAAATTCATTGGCATTTCTTTATTTATTTTAATTTTAGGAGCTATTATTAACTGTGTAATAGAAATGAAGGGGAGTTCACTAGCACATTGAAGGGATTCCTAAAAATAATTTTATTTTCATCATTTTATTTGTAATTATTAACACCAACAATTAACGGCTCGTCTTGTCTACCACAATGTTTTATTAAATTTTTTAATTTTATTTTATAACATTTTATGCTTTTTCATTTAATTTATGGCTTATCATTCTTTAACCCTTCGTGGTCACAATGGGTAGAATCGACCCGACGTCAAACTTTGGGCGTAAAATGAACCCTCTCCATATATAGGAATAAATACCTTTTTGGGAACGTGCACTATGCTACCATTTTATTTTTCTTTCAAAAGCACCCGATCTAAGAAATGAAAGCCTAAAATTTTATGAAAAAATATTAAACATCTGCGAAGTTAATGCGATTTTGATGATTTACGACTATTTTCTTGCCAATATTTCAAGTTAATGGCAACAAAAAAACAAAATAAAATTACACCGTTTTATTAGCTGGTATGTAAACTAGGTCATCCATAGAGAAAAAATTCAAAACTGTATTTGGAAAAAATGCTTTTAAAACAACAACCCTTAAACATTTTTTAAAATCTGTAAATTCGGGTGTTTTAAACGCATATTACCTATTTCTTGAACAGTTAACATGTCATTTTCATTAATATAATGCTAGAAAAAATCTTAAAGAAGGTCCTCCATAGATCAAATTTTGTTAATATAATAATAATATATGAATAATAATAATATATGAAGTCAAACTGAAGCAATTTTTCACGATTTTCATGGCAAGAATTACTTAAGAAGACCGCATTTCATTGAAAAGTACTATAGATGGTATAATGAATTGGTATTTCTAGAAGATAAATCAATGAAAATATTATTGATTTTTAATAGTTATGCGTTTCAATTAATTTGAAAACCAAAAACACTATTTTTTTCTGTAAAATCAAAATTTTTTCGCTGATAGGCAGCGAACGATGCAGACGTATTGTCCATGCCAAATAATACGAACGAAAAACGATTTCAATCGATTTAAATCCTCTCAAGACAGAAAAGTCAAACAGGGATAAACAAATTGTCGTACCAGACTTATGGGGCCTTAACATGACGCCATTTTATTTTTTATAAACAATTTTTTAGGACATCATCTAGAACGTTTGGAGCATGTTCCCTGACCAAGAAGAGTTAATTAAATTTAAATTATTTTATTTTATTTTAAATACACTCAAATCTTGAAATAACTCTCGTACCACAAATTATAAAAGTATTGTGCAGAAACCTTCACGGTCGTGCGCTCAATATATCAGCGAAGTTTCATCGTAATTGGATGAATGGTATAGGAAAGCGTACGGAACAAACAAACAAAAAATTAGAGCACCAGAGTATTAAAATCAAAAATCATCAAAAAAAACACACTATTGTTTTTTATTCGATCGGGATCTATGAAAATTGCTTCACAGGAACCATCCTGGGTCTATTCTACACGTTCCCTGAAAATCTTATCTAAATTGGTTGAGCAGTTTAGGAGTTCATAGGGAACATACATACATCCTTTTCAGTGATTTTAAGGAATTTTGTATGGAAGCTAGAGGCTGTGAGTCTTATAAACCATTTCTAATGCCCTGAACTGAATCATTTTTAAGGTGTCAAAAAGTGCTTTATTTGCATTAAATTCTTAATACTAACAGATTTTCGATCTTAATCCTAAAGCTAAAATTAGTGTATATCTGAGCTGCTACCGTTCTTAATGGGGGGATGTTTTTGGGGGGGATCAGAGTCTCTTTATTTAATTACATTTTTAATGTATACTTATTAATAAACTATTGGGAAAATGGAAAAAAAAACCCAATAATACATAAATTTCACTCTACTCTTAAACTATATACAATTCTTACATACTAACTTAAAATTAGGGTTTGAGCCGAACTCTCCGCTGCCGGGGCCAGCAGCATTATGCTCCACTATTCGAAAATAGTCGAGAAGAAACCACCGTCCCCAGCCGCGGACAGCCCAGTCCAGCATACAATAATTCTAAACTGAATCATTTATAATTAGAAATGTGCAAAAAGTAATTATTCGTTACTTAGTATTTGATACCTTAATTAAATAATTAGTAGTCTGGGTATCTTAGTAGCTAGAGCACTTGTCTTCGGTGCACCTGCTACCAGGTTCGAATCTGCTTGGTGACAAGTAATTTTCGAAAATGGGATTAGGTGCCGAACTACCAGTTCACTCAGTTGTAAGTGAGTACCTGAGTTAAAATCGGGGTAATAATCACGGACAAGTGTGTAGCTGATCACTTCACCTCCTAAGTGTTCCGTTGGTCTCGTAATGAAGTAACTCTAGCATTACTTCAAGGCCTAGGCCCGATTTGGGTTGTTGCGCCATTGATTATTAATTATATAATTACCAGTATCGCGTACCACTTTTAAGAAGTATTCGATATTGCCTCATTTCAAATACTACTCAATAGCACATGTCAAATCTAACAACAACATATTTTACTCAGATGCGTAAAGTATTTGAACAAGTATCGAATACCGAAGTAATTGATTACTAAGCCATGGGGATTCAAATGGTTGTGAGTTTATAGAAATTGTTGTATTCAGTAAACATACACTATTTATAATTTTTCTGTAGACCAAAGTGTTATTGAGTTGTCTTAGGTTTTTGCGAATGATATTTTGTAATTACCTTTTAAATGGTAGCTTGGTACTCGAAAGATGCTTTCAATATTATGTAATGTAAGTTATTTCCGCTCTTTCATTTGCTGCATCGACAATACCTTGTACAAAATTTTAAATTAATAGACTTACAGATCTAGGGAATTTTGAGCGGGCACTACCTGAAGGAGTGGTATGATTTTCCACGCTAACGATTCGAACAGAAGACTATTTAAGATTGCGAAGAACAATCGGATATACCTACCACTCATAAAAATATTTAAGACAAATTTAAAGCAGTCACAACTTCAGACATTTACGATTAGCGCACCGTCTAATTTCTATTGACTTTGTTATTAATTTTAATAGTACGCAACCATTAAGCATTAATTTTTTTTTCAATCCGCACTTTACCGATTGCAATCGCCTTAATAGCCTTTAAACTGACAGCAATTTTATAAATTTAATGCACTATGCACTCTCTTAATCATCCCACACGTCGACAACAGCTTAACGCATTTTAATCCATGTTTCGAAACGTAATTGATTTTGTCATTATTTAAAAATAAAAACAATAATCATGTTCGTAGCAATTTATAATTGTGTCATTTTAATAATAATAAAAAAGAGATGAAATTCGACGAAACAGAAATAATTGCAATTTTAAATAAAACATAATAATGTTGGCAGGTAAAATAGGTAGGGTACGGTACCAGTTGTTAAGTACGGCGAGTTTATTTTGATGACATCAAATTGCTTTTACGGAATCTTGTCATCCTTGTCCTGTCCATATGGAAATGATGGATCTAACAGTAGACAGTTGTGCAATAAATAAATTGCTTGTTAATTTAAATCGAATCAATTAATTAAGTAGGAAATTTAAATAAAAACGAGTTATTAAAATGTATTCTAGAATTCATGCCAAAATCTGATTTAATTCTGACCGATTGCTGATTTTTTCGGGAGTGATCTCATGTTAATTAATTTTGGATTATTTTTCTTTTTTAAATTCACAATAAATGGAAATTTTAATGATCGTGTCTAAATTATTGATAATAATGCTAAAGCAGTATTTTAAGTTTTTATTAGTTCAATATAATCAGTTTTTTTTTGTTCTGGCGAATTTTATGACAATGTTTATTTGTTTATGATCGTGCTAAAACGTTGGCAAGATCACTGACTCGTACCATTTACGATATCATAGATCATGAAATCATTGAATCACTAACAGATCCTATAAAAGTCTAATTTAAATGTAGAAACGAAGCACTAGTTTTTTTTTTTTGTAACATACACTCGTATCACTTGTGCTCTTAAGATGACTAGAATTTGTGAATCGTTTCCTTAATTTGTGCGGCATATGCCAACCACATGAGCGTTATGTTGGACGAGGTTAAATGGCATATCCAAATGTTGAGTATATTTTTTATTTTTAAATTTGTGAGAAAAAAAAATTCATAAATTTCATTTAATTACGAGAATTTATTCCCAACAAAAACAAGCATAATATTTTCTCGTACGTTATAACGTAATGTGGGGGATAAAGACTCAAGTTATAATATGCGTGCACTTAATCACGGTATAAACAAGCGCATAAATCTCCATAAATACGTCACGACACCGAAAACACCATTGGCTGGATTGGATACCAAACTGCCAACTATTCTAGCATAAAATCAGCTATGGACCGCGGAAAGTCGCTACTCGCTAGTTATAGCGATTAGTTGATGTACTAAGTTAACTTCATGGTCTTTCTCGTCTTTTGCACTGTATGAACGTATGTTGGACTGCTCGGGTGCTATATCGTTAAACCAATCTGGCGGACGTGAGCTGATCACGAATCAAAGATTACCTGGCGCACACAATTGACATTTTTTTTTTATTTCTTTTTGCTTTCGTTTCCAGTCCGTTTACTGTGGGGAGTTGTTTTATTGCTTCAGGTGTGATTTTATTTAGCATTTTGCGTACCTATGTAAGTGATTTCCTGGTTTATGTTGAGTTGTTGCAATTTTTTTTTGTGGAAATGGTGAGAAATTTCTGGATTTTTCTTTTCACTGCAGGTAATCTACATGTTCTTAGATAGTCGTAATATGGATCGTCCTGTTTCATAGTGTGCAAAATTCCAAAATCAACGTTCACCAAAGGAAGCAGCTTCACTTCAACGGACTTTGGTATGACACCGCGAAGAGGAATCTAACTGGATTATATCATTCCTTTTGTGCTAAACATTCAAATAAGGAAAAACTTGCATGATGCAACTTTAACTTAATGCATAATCAGGGACCAATCCAGGAGGCAAAGGACCGATTTGGACTGTAGCACCATCGTAAGTTAGTAAGTATAAAGGGAACTTAGGGAGAGGGGCTGGGAGTGATGGAAGAAGTCCGCTGTCTTTCTGCATTCCAACAAAATATGTTTCACGGTAAGGATCTGCTGGCAAGTCAAACAACCCAGTTGCGCCGTGCTGATGTAATCATCAGTTGAGGAGTCAGTCTCGAATGACCAAATCTGCCATGGTTAGTACGACGGAAACTTTCTTTTCATGCTGAGAGCAGTATACAGGTGGGTGAGTGTTACGCCAGTGTTTGGATATGAAAGTAGTAAGAGAGGTCCATTAAGTTGACATTTGATCCGCACACACTTTTCCCCAATCGAATTTAATCGTTCATTACACTCAAAAACTATCCTCATAAAGACGATATAGGGCTAGGGACTGACTGTCGCTGCAAAATTCAGACTCGCCTGCCTCTCCATCTGCCCTCTATAATCCATTCTGCTGCCTTAAGAATCGTATACACTTCAGCTTGAAAGACTGAAGTCCGTTTTCTGGAGCGAAAGAGTACTTGAAACTGTTAGTCTGCAAGTAAAATCCAGGTCTCCACCCGTTCAGCTATTGAGCCGTCCGTATGGAATATATCAGTGAATTCGCTAAGCATTGTAGATTGTTTTTCACACTCGTCTCTATACTCTGATGCAAACTGTCCTCTGTAGTTTAATAAGACTTGTTTTAATGTATGCACATCTAGACGTACTCCACCAAACTACTGATGCGTAAACTAAGATGGGTCTTATAATGGCTGTAGATATAGGGCCTAAGACACCACCTTCAGCCAATGTTGCTAGCGCACGATTCGTCTATGTATCTACATGTTCCTTTCAGATAAGCTTTCTATCCAGGATATTTCCAAAATACTTAACTTTCTCCGAGAGCTGAATCGTTTCACTCTTCAGCATTGGTAACACTAAACGCTAAGTTTTTCTTTTCCTAGTAAACAAAACTCTAGCAGTGTTTTGCTTGGAGTCACAAAAAGGTGAATCCATCGATCACCCTGAGTGATGTCACGACAACTAGTGCTGCCCCAAATTATTCACTCGTAAAATAGTAGTATGTACAAGAAACGGTAGCAAGATGGATAGTGACGATGCTTGACTCTAGCAGAATCTCAGCTCTGAACGGAGGTTAAGATTTCAATGAGCGGATGCCCTCAGGAAGGTAATAGCCCAACCGCTGTAGTGCATTGTTGTAGATGATGTCCATAAGGACCTGACTACCAAGGGTTTTGAGACTGAAACATACGGTGATGACCTCGTGAGTACTGTAGGAGGTAAGCATGATTGTCTAGTTTTGGACCACAAAACACATGATGAAGCCCTAGTACAAGTATCATCGCCGCATCCAACAAGAATCAAGTATAAATCCAAGCCAAATAATTGTAAATCCCACCCAAATAATTGTAGAAAACATAAGGTGAACTTAAGGCCTCAGATATGTGTTAACTTTCTTCTGATGTCAAATACTTGGATGTTACCTTAGACGTCCACCTTAAAAGCATCTCAATACGAGCAACATTGGCTTTGACAGCGCGCCGAAGGCTCTATAGCAGTTATGGTCTTAGACCCAAAATGGTATACAGGACCTACAACCCTGTAAAACTGATAAATGCTGAAATGGTGTGGTCGCCAAAGGTTGAACAAATCACAGAGCAGAGGACCCTGTGAAAAATCTAGAGGTGTGCAGTTGTTGATATTACTGGGGGACTTCAAGCATGTCTCACTGTTGCTATGGAAGCCATGATAAACATGGTGGCCTATGCTGTAGTCTTAATAAAGTCAAATCCCCTGCTACACAATACACATCCAAACAATAGCATCCGCCATACAAACAGGTTGGCCTAGTTTCATCTACTTAATTTGAGGGATGTAAGGATCAAGGAACACCATAATTTCATGCTCTAAGCTATTAAGTAGGCTACTTATTGCAACCCCAAACTGAAATTTCACCGTGCTTATTTCGATTCCAAAAGCAGATACCTTTATCCATTTTTTTTTTCCTTTTCACCCTTACTCCTTCAGCGCTTCACAACTTTAAAACCATCAAAGAAAGTGCCCGATTTTTATCACATTTTCCTTTCACTTCGTAGAAAATTTCCGGTTTCGAAATCTTTCGAATTCGTGTCAACATTGGGGTAATCCTGAAAAATACGCTTCGACCCAATTATGGACGTGAATCGATTTCGTAATTTGTTTTACGAAAAAAATGAACAGAAACCGAAGTTTCGCCTATCTTGCTGCACAGAGGTCACAGCACCTGAGTTTTAAAAGCGTTTTCCGTATTATCGGAAACATGACGAGGGCTTGTGTACGTCGAGTATACATTACGAAGTAACTAATGGGTCGCCGTTTCGAAACAATTTATCATTGAGTGATGTTGCTGTCCCGGTTATCTCTTATCGCCCTTGTATTTATCGCAGAAATGAAGAAAAGAAAAACGGTTATGAGCGTTCCGTAAGACGCCATAAAAGCGTTTACCTTTGCGCCGAGGCTAGGATATCAATCAGTTCAACGAATTCGGTTCTAGAAGGTTCTAGTCATGTTTTACAGAAGACCAGGGCATGTGTGGCTCCGGCTGCTTTCGAATGCCGTATTCGATGGCAGAGTCAAAGGTAAGTCTGCTGACGATGCGGTGTAGGAGTCAGGTGATAAATGGTTGCCAGGACTGTGATTCTGTGGCGAATAAAATTGCAATTTGTTATCGAAAAGTAGCTATTTCCATAGACCAGCCAGAGGACGAAGAGCTGGAGGAGTCAGCAGCTACAATAAAGCGGAAATTGTAAATTGGGAAGTGAGGACGAGAGCATATCTGAGGCACTTCTTATAAATATTTCATGCATGATTCTACTTCTTCATATTTTGATTAACTACAGATTTAGTAATGCATTACCGGGATCTTGGGGCCTTTCCAGAACTTTAAACGAACACTTCTGTATATCCAAAATTTCCAAATTTAATTTTTGAATTATTATGCAGAAAAACCGAGGAAATAAAAATCAAGTGTTGGAGTTCGTAAAGACATATGCAACTCCTTTACACCCCCTTTGAGGTGGAATAGCAAAAAATGCAGAAAAAAACTGTGAAAAAGTGTACAACCCACTTCAATTCTCTTAGGGTTAAATATCTAAAAATCCAAGATTTAGTTTTTAAATTAGGCTTAGATTAGTAAAAACGAATTCGATATCATATAACTCTTAAGAAATATGAGGGAATTCGTAAAAACGTGTTCAACCTTTTTAAATGCTCTTATAGGGTGAAAATTGAAAAATGGATACTGATAAATTATTGACATATCCTTTTTGGGGTTGAATATAGAAAATTCTGAAACTAATAATTAGGCGATTGTATAGAAAGCGTGGTAAAGTAAAGACAACTTCTATATCTCATCAGACCTAAGTAGTATGTTGGATTTCGCAAAGACGTAGTACACATTCATTTTGAGATCATTATATGTGAGTTTCTAGACGGCAATTCGATCTCATTATTCCTCAAAGATTTGTTGGAATTCCTGAAAACTTGAACAGTACCTACTTTTTATCCGCTAGGTAATATCGAAATAAGCTTAAATCGGTTTTCTCTTCGAACTAACTTAAATCCATTAAAACTGAAAGTGAAAACTTGACCCAAGATATATATCGAAATTCGTGAAAATAGACACAACCATTTTACAACATTTTAAGGGGGTATTTACATCTAAGAAAATAAGATAATTTACAGGATTTGTTTCCCAAAGACGGTACAAGTAGAATACTGGGGATTTTTTGCATCGTATAACAGTAGTATTTAAGTACAACAATAAATATTCAAAATTATGTCATAGTGGCGAGTTATATGGCGAGAGCCAGCATCATTTTCAAAAAAGAGGTTCACTTGGCGTAACCTGTAAACGTCGTAAATTTTATCTGAATTTAAAAATTCAATTTTTTTTTAGAAATATTTTTCTGTAGTTGAAGGTAAAAGGTTATTAGTTGCATTAAACGCATTCCCGACTTCTTAAAATTTAAAACTATATAGAACAGCTATAGAAATATCCCAGAAAAATAAATTTTTGAAAGCGGTAGCAAGGTACGGAGGTGGGGGCTATTTTTCATATCTCAGAAACGGTTTATGCTAAAAAGTTGAAACTTATTAAGTACCTATATGTAGATATTTCACTGAAGCAATTAAAACTAAAAAAAATCCGCAAACAGTCTGCGCGCATTTTTAATATATTATGGGTGGAATTCCGAAACGTGTTTAATGCTGAGATGCGGTGTAAATATGTACATATATCTGTTTATGAAGATTTTTCAGTCCCTCGAAAATATTGCAGCGATAGAATATAAAAGTAATATAAAATAAATTTCAACATTATTACGTTTTCATGGTAAGCTACCAGTGAAGCAATTATGATTAAGAGTTGAGACTGTTGATTAATCGCCGTCCCTGAGGACATAACAAAATTTAATATTAGCTAGCTTGAATACTGTATATTTGTACATATACTAGTATTATATATGTATCAATGTGAAATTATTTACTATTATATAATTTTCTAATAAAAAATCTAAGAGGAGTTATGTTTTTATTAAAAATTTCTGCAAACTACATAGCAGTCTTTAGCACTATTGGACTATTATATCATATTTATGTAAGAAAATGAAATAAGAATAATTATTAATTTTTCAATTTTCAAAAAATATTTCGGGAATCATTACTTCACGAGAATTGATCGTGATAATTGAAGTACAGAAATAAAATATTTAAGGCCCCATGGCCCCCTGGTGCGACAATTTTGAATCCTATTTTGATTTTTTTTTCTTGAGAAGGGAAAAGTCAGTTTAAGTCCTTGTTCGTTCGTGTAATTTGGCGTGGACAATACGTCTGCATCTTTCGCTGTCTATCAGCGAACTAATTTTGAATTTACAGAATAAATAGTGTTATAGGTTTTCAAATTATTTGAAACGCATAGCTATTAAAAATCAATAGTTTTTTCATTGACTTATCTTCTAGATATACCAATTACTTATAATGCGGTTTTCTTATGTAATTTCTCCCATAAAAACCGTGAAAAAGTTGTGAAGTTAGACTTCTTGTATTATTAACAAAAATTGAAATTTTTTTAATTTGCTTTTTGGAAGATATTCTTTAAGTTTTTTTCTACCATTATATTAATGAAAATGACATGTTAACCATTCTAGAAATAGGTAATAAATGCACACAAAGAACTCGGATTTACACATTTTAAAAAATGTTTAAGAGTTGTTTCTCTAATAGCTATTTTTTCAAATACAATTTTGAATTTTTTCTTAATGGGCGACCTAGTTTACATACCAGCTAATAATGTAATGTTATTTTATTTTATTTTCTTATTGCTATTAAAGTGGAAAATTCACATGAAAACAACTATAAGCCTTAATTTATTTTAAAAATTGATATTTGCGCTCAAATATGAACACGACTATATAAAGACAAAACTGACAATGAAATTGTTGAATCAAATGATGATAGTTGCAATGTTAAGAAAATATAATGAACTATTAAACCATATTTGAATTAACAACGTTGCTTGTTTGACGCAAAATCAAATAAGGCTTGTATTTGCATTTACCAATGAATTTCTTTCGGTGTAGCATATCAATTCCCAGCACATCACAAAAGAATGGAGTTATCTTCGCATGCTGATACCTTTATTAATAGTTCCGTTAATTTCAGACCAAAAACAGATGTTCGAAAAAATGAACTTCCAAACTAATTTTTTTTCCAGTTCTAAGTTCTAGTTCTAGCGTTCCTGATACTTTTCACAAAGTCGTCCTTTTGGGCTTAGATCAATATAACTATCGCTGATAAGTATCAGTAAGTCCGTGAGTATAGTTCCTGCGTTGAGAACTGCCTTTAATTTTTGAAATAACGGAAAATGATATGCTACGGGAAGTTAGCATATCATTTTTTGAATAAGTCCTTAATAGTATCAGGAACTACATATAGAACTCTTGTGCATTCGAAGAGAACTCCATTTTTTTGTGATATCCTGGGACTTGATAGGCTAAGTTCCCAGACATCGTGATGTGTACTTAGCTAAGATATTAAAAAATGTTTTAATGTTTAATAAAAGTATTGGTGGCTTAATTACCGAATATCAGAAAAATATATCTAAAATCCTATAAACTAGAGACGTCATTAGATGCTGTCAAAAACATGAACAAAAGTCCGTTTACTCAACTCATACAACTTTTTCTTTCAATTTGTAGCAGTACAAACTTTCGATGACTAATAATTGGGAGAAAATAAAAAAAGAAAAGTTTGGGGAAAACCCACTTAACCAGCAGCAAAATCGAAAGCCCCCCAGCTGCGTTTCTAGGAGTTTTCCATTTGAACTTCGGTATTTTTCCCGAAGGTTGCTTTATGCTTTGCTAGAACATCTAAAAATACACGTATGTGGCGAGGCGGAGAACACTTATGATTTGTTGTCTTTTTAATGATTCGATTGGTCTATTTTGTGTGCAGAATATATTGTACTAACCACAGAGACACTAAAACGATACGATGTCTTTCAAAATTTTCGGAACTTTTCGTACACATGGATGGAAAGGGTAGGTCGTAGCATGAGAAGGAAAGCGATGGCTAGCTAGTTAATTTGAAATAATTTTATTATTTTGGGGAATATTGTAATCGACAAAAATAAAAATAAACACATCTAATTTATGTATGACTATTGGATGATTCAATTCCATACGTGATCCAATGTATGCAGGACTGGCACTTTTACATCGCAGAACGTCATGAACTTGAAATTAAGGGTACAACAAAAATAACTTAATTTCTACCAAACTTTTTATTACTGAATAAAAGATATTTTGAATTAAGGGCAATTGGTAGCCTTAGACCCTAAATTATATCACCGATTTGTGGTTTGATTGATCTTTTTTATGAAAGTGACTGTGAGAGACAACAATATAATAAATGTAAGAACATAGCGTTAAAATATCCATGGCCTACGCTAGGTAGGTAGTTACGCATGGATGCCCGTGAGGACACAGACAAAATTAACCTATAAGGGTCCGATGTGTTACCAGACAAACATCGAATCTGGTTCTACTCGTGAAACCATTTAGAGCTTGTAATGAAGCGTTGGATTCTCTCGACCTCCGTTTCGGTAAGGTCACTGGGACTATTTGAGAAGTAAGCTCCAAGACGATCTTTCAGGTACAGAGAAGATAAAGCACTGTCTCCTCCTCCTCCTCTTCATCCAGACAGCCTCTACAGCAATTTTACTCGTTTGCGATGAGGCCGAGACTGTTAGCATGCCGACCTATCAGACAGTGTCCGGTCAGGACACCGATTGTAGTGCTGATATTCGCCCTTTTGACCAAAGTCAGCCTTTTAGAGCGGTCAAATTAGCCTCGTAATGTGACATGTAATACCATCCGCCCATCTTGAGTTGGCTTTCTCAAATGAGTCCAATCCCAGTAGCAGTTTCCATGTAGAGACTGGTACATCCAGATTCCGATGTAACAACATAGTCTGAAGGGTAGTGCCACGCCGTGTGAGCTCGTCAGCCATACAGCTCCCTGAAATATTCCAGTGTCCTATCAAGCAGCATAGAAGAATATTGAACTGTTTTGCCATCTTCTTAAGAGATGATCGAAATTTTACGATGACCTTTGATGTTGTCGAGGCCGATTCCATGGATTTTATTGGCACTTTGAAAATGTTAATATCCCTAGGATATTACATTACACCTCAGCCAGGAGATCGCCAGAAGCGCCGCCTGATAGACACTACAATGGTCCAGAAGGCGGAAGGGACTGCTAATGTTAAGCATATCACAGAAAACACCTCCATGGATTCTTCCATCCGTACCGAATAACTTTCCAGTTCTAGACGTGTCTACGCTAAATACACAGCAAATTTCCAACTTTTAACTTTTGAAGAGATTTAAAGCTACCATACAAAGATCTTCAACAAGTTGGGAATTTCGCCGTACTCAGTTGACCAAACATTCGAGTTTCCCACTAATCGTGTTACGACGGACGAGCTGTACGTGAAAATTTTTTGGAAATTAATTAACCTTATTGCGTCCACAGAAATTTTATCCGTAGATTTTTCACTACGTTTTACGAACAAACTCTGTTTCACCTCCGTCCCATGAAAACTTTTTCTCGTATTTAGTACGGCGGAACTTTTGACCTTCCTTGCTTGTCAATTAGCGCTAAAAGTGAAATGATGTTTCTGCGGAAAATGGAAAATTCTCTGCTACAGGTACTTGTACTATGTACATATAGTTCTACAGTTGATTTGGAAGAATGATGGAAAAAATGCCGAGTGTGGGAAATTCTGTTGATGACTATAATGGAATCGAGTTCTAAAGGGTACCTAATGGTTTCTTTTTGTTTATTTTTGATAGTTGTTAAAACTGAATTTGCAGTCTATGCCAAGCGAACAATTACCTAATTGCCTGTAGCGTATTTTAGATTTGGTTTTCAAATAAAATGAAGAGAAATTAAATTGAAACATCGCTAAAAGTTAAATCTGCAGGTAATGCAACATGTTCTCTAGCTTACAGTAGCTTTGATCGCTTCACATGCAAATGCTCTTCCCAGTGGCGTAGCTAGACATGGGGGGGTCACAGCACCAAAATTTTAATATTGACCAATTCGAGCTTTAAATTGACCAGTTAAGTTCGATATGATATCCAAGACTCTGGAATATCTCTTTATCGATCTCAGTTTTCGAGCATTTCGGAGATATTGTTTTTTCTCACACCCACACTCTTCATCAACATCGCCCACTTTTTAAGAACTATTCAAGTCTTATATAAATTTCAAGTTTCAGCTTTCCAGTATAAACGTTTGAGAATATCTAAAATCTCAACTGACCACAAAACAAGAAGTCACTACAGGATTCATCCGGTCTACCTACTGAACAAATTTCAACTTACAAAGAATACAAAACGATTCCAGAACCAGCTTTCGAACTAAAATTTGGTTTAAAGCAGGGAGATGGTCTAGGCCCACGATTTTCAACTTGTCACTAGAGTATGTCAATGAGACACCCAACTTGTAACATCCCAGTAGAAAATAGGAGCATCCCATGATTAATCCCGGACTACTCCTTAGGGAGGTTTGGAGACCTCGTTTTCTCCTCCATTTGACCTCCTTTTTGCAAGAGCATGTCCGCTAAAATCAGATCTCCAATATACCTCCAAAGAAAGCAATCAAAAATACTTGTAAGGGAGCTTAAAACAACATCTCTAATGGGACTAGTTCTGCAGTAAAACTCAAAAATGGTCTTTATATGGTCCCATTTTCATCCACTCGGAGCAGAACAAGAGAAGTGACGTTTTTCTGCATAATTTTGTTATTAGTCTCCTTTTTTCCTCCATTGTGAGGGATAGTAGATACCTCGATATTTGCTCCCTCAAGGAGTTTTCCACAAATTTCCTAGTGGGATACGCTGACGATATATGTAAACATCTTCGCAAGATCCTTCCCTAGTGGTGAGGAGGTATTTGTCAATCTTGACTCTGCCATAACGTACACAAGAAAGAGAACGCCAATCAGACAGAATACCAATTTCGGAGTATAATTTGAAAAGTATACACAACTTGGTGCGCTGACACTCACTCCTGAGGCTCGCCTCGAAGCGAGAAGTTACCACCATCAGGCCATTGCAAACCGGTTTTCGTCGACCGTATTCTTTGCTGTGTTAAAAGCAATTTACACTCAACATGCCTCTGCGGCGCAACTTGCCTATGAATACGTCGCAAACGCTGAGTATAAATGCACCATTAGGTTGTGAAGTTATGCTTCCCCTTTGAGAGCTTGGTTAGTTCACGTCCAAGCACAGCACTGACTAGTAGAGCCGAAAGGAGTCCAGCAGAGCCAAGCCAAGCATTGCAGAGCAGATCCAAGCAGGACAGAGTGGAGCCAAGCAGAGCAGAGCAGAGCGGAGCCAAGCAGAGCAGAGCAGAGCCAAGCCGAGTTGAGACGAGCCGAGTAGAGCCTAGTTAAACAGCAGAGCAGAGATGAGGTCCACGCAGTTGAGAAAAGCCAAGCATATAGCAAAAACGAACGCCGCGCCGTAACGAGTAGGGCAAGCCATAATGAGGATAGCGAGCCACGACCAGCAGAGCCAAGCAGCGAAGAGCACAGCAAGCCATGTTGTAATGTATAGCGAACCTCGATGAGCAGAGCCAAAGCAGCGACAAGCAGAGAGTAAGCCACGACGAGCTGAGCATACGAATAACTGATATTCTGCATTATCCCCAACTACAACATAATTCGGAGTTCAGAATTCCATCTAGGGTGCTATATGTTTGGATTACAGGGGATCGTAATTGCGGTGTTTTTATTAAAACAACACCCAAACTGTTCACTGTGTTGTGGAGATATTGCGTCTATAGACGAGTGTTGTGCGTAATTTTAATAACAGTCAACAGTAATATCTGCTATCATTCACTGGTAATATTTTAGTTAAATTTTAAAATTTAAAATTCTATATTTAACATAGTTTGTCGTTCATTTAGTAGTGATCTACTGGACATCAGGAACGATGAGTGGTTGAGACAAAAAAATATAAATTTTTTGGAAAGATTTTGAAATAATTAAAAATGTTCTTATCTTATTTTACCTGAGATATAATTTTGAATGGCTACGAAAATTAAATACCCGATATTACGACTTCCTAATGGATTGAATCGGAAAATGCTCTTTTCATCGCTAAGCTGGTTATCCTTTTTGTAATAAAAATCGAATGGACAATTCCATTTTCATTGCTTATGGTAGAAATCCGTCATTCTTTTATCTTTTCCATTGTTGTAGTGGTTACGTTTCATGTTCTGCTCCCGGCTATTGAATTTCAGTTCGTTTTTAATTAATTCTCGTCAGATACTTTCGTTGATTTCAGTTTTCCAGTCCACCGATTTAATGGAAAGTCAATAGTCCTGGCAAACAGATACCGACGTAATGTCCTGGTATCGTTCCGAATGGTATGTTAAGAATTCGTTCAAACAGGTTGCTATTTGCTTTGACTACACGATATTGAAATGTTAGCGCTATTGTGTGCTCGGATAATATTCTACAAAAAACGATGCTGTACGAATGAAGTAACCGCCCATATGCCGGATGTTTTTTTGCCTGCAGGACGGTATCAATTAAACATCGAATTCTGTTGATATTTTTGCAAAAAAAAAATTTTCAATTAAAAATATTTCGTAAGTAATTACGGATATTCAGACTAAATGCATATTCGGAGTTAATTGAGAGATTCGAAGCTTGTTTTAATCAATGCCTCCCTGTTTACCTGCAAAAACTGCGGTTCAGAAACCTTGAATCAGATACAATCAACTCTATGATCAAACGATTCGAGTAATGTTTTCTGTTATTACATATTATTATATTATTAGTTATATGTCCACATCGTTTCATATCTTTAGTCCTCTATGTCTCTACGCCTCTGTGATAATATTGCCAATATCGCCATTTCTTAGATGCACAGTAAAAAAAATTGTGTAAATAAATGTCCAATGTCCAGCAATAAAATATCCCAAATTGATGTATAAAATTTTCAAATTTTCATTAAATTTAACAAAATTTTCGTCATGAATTTCCTGGTTGGAAAGTAAAACTACAACAAACTATGAACTATAATTTGTAAAATTTGTTATCTATAGGATATATAAAAGAAGATGTATATATGTGCCGATGTTCCTCATGAATTCCAAAACCACTCAACCGATTTTGATCAATTTAGAATAGTCCCGCGATGGTTCCTGTGAAGTTTGGTACCGATCGATTAAAAAACAATTGCATTTTTTGAATTTTTTTAAATTTTTTGCGATTAGATGGTGTATGGTGGATGGGGAATGTTGGATGGAGGATGATGGATGGTGGAAAGAGGATGGAGAATGAAAGATGGAGGATAAAGGATGAGGGATAATGGATGGAGGATTGTGGACAGAAAATAGTGTAACGGGAGCAACCGAGAGAAATGGGAGCAACGGGAGTAACGGAAGTAACGGGAGAAACAGAAGCAATGGATCAACGGAAGCAACGGAAGAAACAGGACCAATGGATCAACGGATGAAACGGGATCAACGGGATCAACGGGAGAGACAGGAGTAACAGGGGCGATGGAACAACGCAAGCGCAGCGAGCGTAGCCGTGGTACGCGTCTAGTTGAGTATTAAATTAAGCATTTTGCATGTGATTTTGATACTTCATGCCTAGTAAAACTTTTTTTAAGATTTTATTTATTTATTTATTTACTTAATAGCCAATTGAGACAAAATATTACATTTCATTAATACAATGGCTTGGAAAGTTTCAGAATGACAAGAGAGAGATTAGTTAGTAAAAAGCAAGTTTTTAAGTTTAAAGATAAAGGATCTATAAAAAATGGACAGAGATCCAAGTTGAAGAGCGTCATGCGTTCTTTGCAGTCTTACCAGTGGGGAAAAGTAATAGACATCCAAAGAAGTGCGAGGAAGCTGAAAAATGTTACAGTTCCTGGTTGAAGCTGCGCTTGTCCTGTATGATAATTCTTTGACCAGGAGAACTGCGGGAACATTATTAACGAGCTTGTATAAAAAACAAGTGTCAAGGTAAGTGCGACGCGTGGTTAAAGGATGAAGGTGAAGAAATAATAGCCTAGAATTGTAGTCAAGATATGAAATATGATGACGATAGAAAAGAGATCTCGTAAATCTACGCTGCACACTTTCAACTAAGTTAATGAGATAGTTGTGATGTGGATTCCATACTACCGAACAATAGTCTAAAACACTACGAACGAGGGAGGAGAATAGCAACAGAGCGGTACTAAGCCGTCCAAACGAGGACGATACGCGTAGAACAAATCCAGAGAGACGGAAAGCTTTGTTTACAATATCAGTGATATGGTCCACAAACTTTAATTTGGGGGTCAAACGTTACCCCTAGATCTTTCATAGTGGTGACAAGGAAGAGTGGAGATTCGTTTAAGGAATAGGTAAAAACCGGGGGATCAGTTTTCAGAGAAAAACACATAGAAAAACATTTATTGATATTAAGTGACATATCATTAAGGTCGCACCATTGCGAAAGACAGTTTAGATCTGATTGCAGACATATACAGTCCTCAGTGGACCTTATTTCTCGAAATAATTTAAGCACTGAAAGAAAAAAACGTGTCACATGCTATTTTTCTTATTATTTCTTGCTATCTAAATCATTGAAATCGTGATAGTGCGAAAAAATTACTACTATTCCCATTTCACATGGTATACAACCGTGGCAGCAGTTCCCATTGAACATATAGTGAACAGCAAGGTTAAATTGCAATTTATCATACGTTACACATACAAAAAATTGAAAATTGAATTTGTTATATTTTAATTCCTCATATTAGTAAAAGTCGGTAAACATATTATTTAATAGCAAATTTTGCATTCTCCATTTAAATTTACTATTATATTGCTTTGTAAAATAAATGATTCGAAATGGGATATTTTGCCATGTACATCATACATGGTGTATCCTGACATAGTAAAATATGTAGTGTGAAAACTGCATAGTGCGCAATTTTCATTGTCAATGAATAATGACAAAAAATAGGAAAACATGCAATGATGATGGCGTCATATTCTACTTAAAACTTTGATTAGACGCAATTTAAAACATAGTAAATGCCAAAAACATTGAATGTTAGGCAATAAACGGCCTGTTTTTAGTACACAATCTGGCCTATTCAGTGTCAGAGTCAGAAAGTAGGTGGAGAGTCACAATTTTGAATTTATTGTCACTTTCCACCTACTTTGTGACTTGTGACACTAGCGCTGAATAGGCCTGTATACCTACCTATAAAATTTTGAAAAAAAACGAGTTTGAAATTTAATAGAAGTAATAATATAAAATGCTTACTCTTAAAAAATAAAAATTTATTTCATTTATTAAGTTAACACCTAATCAATCTTAATTTAGAATAATAAAAAATCAAAATTTAAAAAGGAAAATATACTTCTTGAACTTCGATAACATTTAAATTTAGTTCGACATGACATATTTTATAGACTGAAAATCTATCAAAAAATAAGTATAATATAATAATATTGGAATTAATTCTTCCAAATTCCATTTCCGTAACACATTTATAACATAACCGATCATTTTTTCACTCACTTTGACACTTTCAAAAAAATACACGCTTACACAGACGCGGCCGGATCAAGAATGAGTATCTAGTGCGTATCTTCACAAGAGCATTGTACCAAAAATGGCATATTCTGCTATGTTATATGCACTAGTTGTAATGTAAGTTGGACTATTTGCTAGTTATTTTGGATTACCTGCAAGGTGAATACACCATTTGCATAGCTTTTTGTCATTAATCAAATGGGATTATTTCCCATACTCGTCACTATTATTTCCTTTTACATAGAATATTTTTCAAAAATTGTTATTAAACCTGCCATTTTAACATAGCAACGTGTAATTTTAATTTATTGCCATTCTCATAGGTTATTTTGCTTTTAACGATAGTAATAATTAATAAGACGCATTTTGTGATATGTAACTATTCGTTTTGTGCATGGCTAATGAAGCTATTGAAATTAGGTTGTTATAATAAAAAAAATGCATCTATTGCTATAATTTGTCATTAAATATGCCAAAATTCGTTTGCTATTTTATCTAGCAAACTTAGTAGCCGCCAGTTTTTTCAGTGAGGTCATCGGCATACAGAAGGCAATGAGACGAAATAACAAGTGGCAGATCATTTATACTCGTACGTATTAACTTGACTTTTATTGCACTTGTTTCGTGCTTTTGTCTAAGGCGTGCTTCAAAATTGCATTTAAGGCGGAAAATTTTGGTTTGTAGATCTGAGCAACCGCTTATGTTAGGAAGCTGAAATTTATAATTTACATAGAGATTCAATAGCAGACCCATTTGCAAAAGCAATGACGATATGGGTCTAGGGGTGAAGGAGTGGAGGTGAGGGAAATAATGCATTTCAACCGTGATTGAGACATTCTTAAATTCAAATCTCCTAAACGGCGGATGCCACGAAGTTAACACTTAAGAAACATCTTTAGATACACTAGGAGAATAGAAAGAAATCAAATTTTTTAATAGGGCAGTGTGGCGCATGGGGTGGGAAGGAAAAAACTTTAGATTACGACATCTCACGAAACAATTGTACTACACAAATTAAATTAGGTTAAAATTTTTAAAGGGGGCGTTGGAGCATGGAAGTGGAGGGGATAAGAATTTTTGTTCAAATATGTTTATTTAGATAGGGCTACAGTAGTGGCATATTGAAGAACTAATTTTTTTATAGGGGTAGTATGGTATGATGAAGGGGGTGTTTTTCTTAACTATAGAACGGCTTATGCTCCAAAGTTAAAACTCGTTATGTAAATCGATTAGAAAAGTAGTTCTGATAAGAACAATTTTCTGTTATCCATTTAGACGCGGGGAGGCAAAAAATTATTTGTGAAAATAGAATGCATATATTTTCACGATTTTCGTCATATCTATCAGGTCTTCCCAAATATTGAATTAATTTTTATTTTCCGGATTTTTTAAAAAAATATCTCGAAAGCTTTTTAAGGATTTTTAGAAATTCTACTCCTAAGGGGATACAAGGGGGTTGTATACTTTTTCACGAATTTTATCCCATATCCCCAGACCTGATAAGATATCGCTTCACTTTCACGGGCGAACGTAATAATAGCCTAAAACTTTATTTTAATTGTTTTTCCTTTTTCAGCCCCTAAGCGGGCATAAAAGGGTTGAAGACGTTTTCACGAATTCCGTAATTTCTTTTAGAAGTGATAAGAAATTGATTTGATTTTTACTCTCTCGTGGTATTAAATGATTTAACTGGTTTACGGTGCGATGTAGGGGAATGAAAAAAATTCTGATTTTTTATCTCAAAAAGTGCAAACTATAAGCTAAAAATGTATGAGCACCATGGAGTCACTATATGGGTATTTTAGAAAAATTATATGTTTGATAAGGGTACCAAGATACGGGTACCAAGATACGGGGATGGGTGTTGGTTTTCGTATCTTAGAAGCGGCTTATGCTAGAAAATTGAAACATAGTGCATTACGTAGATGTACTATTGCTGAAGTAATTGGAGAGGGGAATACGAAAAATGTTCATCAAAAGAGTTTTTTTTGTCCCATTTCCACGAATTTTGTTTTATATCTTGGACGCCGAGTCCAGTTATTGATTTAACATCTGCGGGACTTTTATATAAGCGCCTAGAAACTGTCTTCAAAATTTTTCGATATTCAATCCCTAAAGGTATGTAAAGTGGTTGTGTTAGTTTTTACGAATTCCGATATATTTCTTAGTTTTAATTAGATATCGAATTCACTTTCACTTGCAAAGCCCTTAAATAAAGGGTTATACAATTGGAACATAAGAATTTTGTATTAATAAATAAATCACAGAATAGTTGAGATAATTTCCAAACCTTGCTCGTTCGTGAACTTCTTTATGATAAAAATATAAAGCTTGACTGATGTTTTGATAGGTGACAGCCTAAAGAGTAGTGGGAGGCTACATGGAACGTTATTTTGTTGGTTGTAGCTTAGTAAGCTACATCATTTCGAAGCATTAAACACGTTCTGGACTTCTGACCATAAATAATAAAGTTGAGCCCAGACTGTTAGCAGATTTTTAATATCAAGAACAACTTGTAATTGTTATGAGCTGTTTCTTGGGAGAAGCTATTATACCAAATAGTCAATGACACTCTGTCTGGTACAACCTTAAGTCTAATCTGGATTCCCACCCGATCAATAAATTAAGTAATTTTATATTTGAGAGAGCAATAAATTTACACAAATTCTATTTATTGGTTAACTCAAGTAATGGAGCACAAACATGCAAACAAACAGAAAATCATGAGCTGATTTTCGTACGGAAGGTTATTGATGAGACTATTTTTTCTGATGAATGTCGAAAAAGCATATAAAAGCCGGCGTTCGTCATGGGCAGGGGAAGCCCCGAGATGGTATGGAAAAAAGTGCACTTAAAATACTTCTGATAAATGAAGATAACCGATGAATAAAAAATATTATTGTCTTATTAAAAAGAACACCCAAAATAAATTAATTTTTATTATCGAGCAATTAAAATAATACTCCGATTAAATTAATATTTTTTTTACCGTCTGAAGGCCATTTACGAAGGAAACAACATCGTTCCTCCACAACCATTAAAGTTTATAGTGAAATAGGGTGTGTGGGTGGTGAATAGGGATGAAAGGAGGTCGCTTCATGATTATCTTTATCGAAAGGAACGTTGAAATGGCACTTGAACCGTTTGTTTGCCAAATTAAATGAAAGTTTAATGGACGTCGATTTTACGACGTCGAAACGCTTCAGCCCGTAAAACGTTCCATCAGAACAACGCCGACTGCACTAGCTGATTTACATCCTTGCAAACAACATCGCTCTCGCTAGACAAGCGAGTTGAGCGTTTTTAACGATCGAAATCAGTGCAAAAGCCATCCATAAATGAGATGCTCATGGCTCGTACATAATCTTTCTCTTTCGTAGAGCAACACCCCCGTAGAGCACCCCAACCCCCTGAAAGTATACGAATATTGTTCCAAGAGTCTACCTAATAGTAAAAAGTGGGGAGGAGAGTGCGATAACACCGAAAGACCTCGTCAAAGTGCAATTTTATTTGTATGCAATTTACTGCAGATTTTATATGCGCTGCAGTCGATTTTCTCGCATGTTGTACACGTGATAATAAAACGGCACTACTAAAATGCATACGGGGAGGGGAGGCGCGAGCGTATGTAGGTGGGTGGATGCTTTGTAAAGTTGATTTTTGAATTTTTTATAGGCGATATAAAACGCATAGATTTGTAATTTATTGACGCGATGGTGCATTGAAAATAGATATAAATGTTTGGGGTTGGTTGCTTTTCATAGATTTAAATTAAAAGCAGATGTTTCTTGGCAAGTGCAGATAGTTACGGCGATTGATTTTCATAATAGGGAAATAAAATTTTGAAATGGATTTGGGTCAAAACTTTACTGCCTTCTCGTTATTGTAATAAAGTAAGGCAGTTTTTATTTTACGAAGTATTGCCACCATAAATCATTTTAAATAATAAGACATTGATTGGGAATTAAATTTCTCATGATTGTGTAAAGTGATCAACTTGAACCAAACAAACTCCTTTAACAACTACACATTTTACACATGTAATTCAAATTGTATATAATTTCATGTATATAATTTCATTCATGTTACAATAACTCGTTCCTAAGTTAAATCAAAATTAAAAACATCGACTATGAAGAAGTTAATGAAGTTTTTATTAAAAAATATTAATTGATCTATGGCAATTAATAATATATAAGAATATCACTCAAAAGCTTGCCATGGCTCCTACGGCACACCGTTTGTCAAAATTTTTGATAACATCACGGCATAGTCGTTCCTCAATTAGGCCACTATACTTTGCTGTTTCGTTTATTGGCATTAACCTTGCTTTTGAGATAACCTCAAAGAAAGAAGTCCAACGGAGTGAAATCTCGATGACCAATATGATTTCACTATCTCTGGAGATTATTCGCTCGGTAAATCTCTGCACAAATAATGCCATTATTGAGTTGGTTGGGTATGGGACGTTACACTCTTGCTGCATTTCCACATGCGCCATTGGCCGAGACACATTAGCGCCGCACATGCGCATGTGGAAAGGGCACATTCGCGTCAGTGCGCGCATGAAATCGAGATGAGCGTACATTTGTCTCGCTGGCACTGTTTGGACGCGTTTCAAAGGAATGTGCTTACAGCACAAAGGGATGTGCTTGTAGCATGTGCGTACCGTTTCCATATGCGCCAAGACATTCGCGCTCAAGGCACATGGAGGTGCATGTGGAAATGTGGCATAAAGAAACCACAGTCCGTCGATGTCATATTCATTCAATATCGGCCACAAGAAGTCGTTGATCAAGGCACGGTACCATTCTCTGTTCACTGTGACAGAGTTGCCAGCTGCATTTTCAAAGAAAACAGGCCATTCCCTCCATCAGCAAAAAATCCACCGCACACAGTGACTTTTCGTTGATGCATTTAGCTTTTTATGGGCTCTTTATATTCTGCAATTCTGCTTGTTGATGTAGCCATTGAGTTAAAAATGAGCCTCATTGCATTTGCTCATGCATCCAATTGGCGAACGTAAAGCGATTCAAATGGTCAGTAGGGTTGAGTTTTTTTCTTATGACAGATTGATTTTGTTGACGTGCAGTGACAAAAGTTTCGACAAAAGGGTGTTTCCAGTGCGCGACGGCGACAAAATCGCTTTATTACCTCGTTTCCACCTGTGTCTTCATGTGCATTGGGCTAGGAATATTAGCGCGTATATGCACATGTAAAAACGGTACATTCGCGTCAGTATGCATATGAAATCAAGATTCGCGTACATTTGTCTCGATGGCACTGTTTGGACGCGTGTCAATGAGATATGCTTACAGTACGAATATGCCGTTTCTACATGTGCCTTCATATGCATTGGATAAAGACACTACCCCAGCGGGGAAAAAAAGAATGCATTTCGTAAACATTCCCATTCAATGGATGGCAAAATTACCATACTTTTCATACTAATTCTTTTCTGGAATGTTGAAAGAATGAATCTCTATACATTTTTCAGAATGCGGAAAGATATATTGTAATAATTTTGTATAAACTATAGTACATAACATTTTACTCATATTACCGCTGGGACTGAACTGAACACTTCGTACCACCCGCACATGACGCACATCAGAGGGATATGCTTGTAAAATATGCGTACCGTTTTCACATGTGGGTAGACATTCGCGCTCATTTCCTAACATATTGTACATATTGAATTATTTTTACTTTATTATTTTTTAATAATAAATGATTACTATCGACCTGATATTTTAAAAAAATTTGGTACACTGAAATTTTGTACTTTCACGTTTTAAAAGTAAATGTCAGTCTCTCTGTCTGAAAAATGTCCGTCTGTCCGCCATCTGCAAAGCCTTTTGAGGGTGCGTAACTCAGAAACCCGTAGAGATATTACGTTCAAATTTTTATGGTGTGAAGAATGAGTGAACCCATACGAGTGGTATCTTTTGGGGGTGTAAGGGTAGAAGGAGGGTGAGTATTTTAGACTTTTGAAAAACTTTACAGTAAAATATTTTTCAAACGTAAGAATCATAAGAGAAGTCTACTGAAAGTAAACTTTTTAAAGGGAGCTGGATCACAAAACTGGGAGAATATACATTTTTTCAAAAAAATTAATTTTTATATCTCAAAAACCGTAGATACTAGATATGATGTTGAAAATCGTAAAGGAGTTCAGGTCAGGATACCAGTAGGGACAAATAGTCCTGCTGTCGGGGTTGAGGGGTGATGGTTAAAACTGTAATGAATATAAAGCTAAAAATTTACGATTATATAGAATCTCTATAAACTCAACATAGAAAAATAAAATTTTTGATGGTAGTAAGTTACCGTGGTGAGGGATAGTTTTTTATATCTCAGAAATGGTTTAAGCTAAAAAGTTGAAAATTAGTACATATATTTAGATGAGCTGGTAGAGTAATTAGAACAAAACAATGTTCAGATTTTTATTAATTTTTATTAGTAATTGAAGCAAAAAAATGTTCAGATTTTTATTGGCGATTTTTAAACGGAGAGTACAATGGACGAACAATAATGTCTAAGTGAAGGAGGATGACACATCACCACCCCTTATACCATACCATACCGCATTGGCGTTGAGTGGAAGCAATTTCCGTGAAATATGTACCTACATATTTTTACGAACTTCTTAAAACTTTTAAACATATCCTCAACATTCTATGGATTTTTCACATAAATACCAAGGAAGGGTTTTCACGATTTTTTGGAAATTTGAGAGGGGTTGTCCTTATCCCTCAGTTTTCATTAGATATCGAATACCTTTCTACATTCACAGGCGTGTTTTATAATCACTTAAAACCTGTTTACAAACAAGTTGAACACCTTTTCACGAATTCCGTCATAACTGTAAGGAATGACAAGAGATCGTATTGGTTCTTACTTCCTAGGGTTTTCTTTATATTTATCCAAAAAATAAACTCTTTCTTGATTTTTCGATATTCAACAACGAAGCCGGTGCAAAAGGGTTACGTACGTTTTCACAATTTTTGCCATATCTTTTTGGTTTAATGAAATATCAGTTTGGTCTTAACTTTTGCAGAGCTTTATATTGTATTATAGCGTACAAACCAACTTTAGGATCTTATGATATTCAACCCCCAAAGACATGTAAAAGGGTTGCATTCATTTCACAAATTCCTATATACTTCTTCACTCGTTCCGATTCCACTCGTAACGTGTCAACCCGGCTTTAGGTTTGATGAAATATTAGATCGGCTTTTACTATCACAGACTTTTTATATAATCGCCTACAAACCCATATTAAGATTTTTTGATATTCAACTCCCAAGATGTGTAAATGGGTTGTATATGTTTTCAGAATTTTTGCCATCCCTTTAGTTCTGATGGGATATACAATTGGTTATTACTTATACTGACTGGCCTCTCATGTAATGGCCAAAAAACTATTTCACGATTTTCCGAAATTTCGAAATTCGACCCGCCAAAACTACTTCAGCTAGTGCAACATACTAGTAGATACTAGTAGATGTCTCTCCGGGAACTTCATCAATGATTCTCGTATAACATACTTAAATCAAGTGGTGAAAGACAAAAACTGACTATATGCAGTTTTTGCTTAAGTCCAAACTTCGACCGGATCGAATGATACAAAAATTCCAAAACTAAAATTCCTCTCATAAATGAAACTCTTTGAATAATTAGACACCTTACTCATTCCTATGAGAACATAGAAACAAACAGGGCAAAAAAAAAGTTACCGCTGCAGAAAAGTTTCACCGATAGATTCGTTGACGTTTGGAAAACTTCCTGGTTATCGCATAGCACTACAAAGTGCCGTGCCGCTTTGATACCGGGAAACTCCTTTGAAGTTCTATTGCATTTCTACTGCACCGAATGTGAAGAAGGGGCATATCTCCTTTCAAAGAAGTTCGCTCGATTCGTCGTCATGGCTTGTTAGTTTCGTATAGTTCGGTGCTCAAAAAGGTAAAACAAGTGGACAAATAACAAGAAGATTCAACTCAAGCCTAGAATACAAAGTTCTGTAGAATTCGGGTTATTCGGGATTGGGTGCAGCTAGTAGTAGAGCTACGAAAATAAATTCTGGAGAGCCTTTCATCCAGGCACAGTTCAAAACTAACGAACTTTCGCCATTACTTGGGTATGCCATTTGAAAATGGATAAAAACTGGTAAACAAAAATTGGGGTAGTTTGTGTGTATCATGGAGGATACTGCAGAAATACGAGCAAAACCATTTGAATCAAACGCAACAGAAATCAGGCTGATGAAAATTATTTGAATCAAACGAGAAGGAGATGGGATTGGGAATTGTGTCACAATTGGTAATTGTGACTATCTATGAAAGTGCATCATATATGTACTTTGTTATTGTTATACCAAGGAGTCCTCTTGCGAAATGTTTAGTGCTCAGTGTTTCAATTCTCTCAGTATGGGCTTCAGCTCGAGAGCGCTTCATCTGAGCTAGCTATAAGTAGTAAGATAGTTCGCCGGCGGCAGGAGTGTGGACCTACCGTGGGTAATTTCGCCGAAATTTAAATTGAAGGGAACGCTATCGAATTGGAAATCGCTAAGCTAATTTCAAGTCATAGTTCTACATATGGTATATGTATCCCACTCTCTCTTCGATATAAATATGTATGTACATTAAAACAATGCCATAAATCTGAAGGGACAATATCTAAACTATAATATTGCAGGCATACCTACTAGGAGTGTTTATTAGGATTAAAGTTGTTAAGGGGAGAGATAGAGTTAGAGTTTTACAAGAAAATCAGTTTTTATATCTCAAGAAACATTTCCGATATAATCTTGAAATTTTTACAGAAGTTGGGCGATCTGTAGGTGTATTGTACTTACATATGTACGTCATCACGAATTCCGTCAATTATTTCTTAGGTCCAGCTGGATGCCGAACTCGCCTTCATTACTAATGGGTTCAAATGTAAGATGGTTGAGTTCACTTTTACGATCTCCGAAAAATCGTTTAGGTCTGTTGAGATGTCAATAGACTTTATATATACTACATGGTTCAAAAAGTCCTGGGAATTTTGGTGGGATGGCGCCACCACTATCAAATCGATACAATTTTTTGGAAGTGCCAACTTAAAGAGGAATGTTAAATTTTCATGACATTTCATCTAGTAGTTTGGAAGCTATCGCTGTATGAGTGACGCTACTTCTGGTATTTCGTAAGCAATGGAAAAAAGTGAATTTCGCATTTTGATAAAACATTGCTTTGTGATCGGAAAAAACGAGAAGCAAACATTGGAATGGCTCCAAAAACATCACAGCACATTTGCTCCGTCGAAAACAACTGTTTACAGATGGTTTGCTGAGTTTAAAATGGGTCGTACGAGCACCAGCGATGCATCACGTTCGGGCCGGCCAAATGAGGCTACCACTCCAGAAAATCCATCTGATCGTTTTGGAAGGCCGCAAAATGAAAGTGAGTGAGCTAGCAGACATACCGACGTGATGTGAAGTGTTGTCAATCGGCAGTATTTTGAATATTTTGCATGAGCATTCGGAAATGAAAAAGCTGTGCGCGCGATGGGTGCCGCAGTTATTGACAATTGATCAAAAGCAACATCGTGTCAGCGATTCGGAGGCCAATTTGAAACTGTTTCGGCGTAATCCGAAAGAGTTTTTGCGTCGATTCGTAACAATGGATGAAACATGGATCCACCACTCTACTCTGGACTCCGGAGTCAATAAACAGTCGGCAACATGGTTCCAACCGGATGAGAGTCGTCCGAAGCGCCCAAAAACGCTCCGGGGAAAGAGATTTTACTCAAATAAGGAGGTCGAGTTCGCAACAGGTGCCTATTTTGAGAGCTTCGACATCGACTACTATAAAAAAGGTATCGAAATGTTGGATGATCGTTGGATGAAGCGTATCTCCCTCGAAGGGTACTATGTTGAAGAATAAAATCAATTTGTGTCAAAAAGTTTGTGTTTTCATCATTTTTCCCGGGACTTTTTGAGTCATGTACCTATGTAATTGTCTAAGAATCAGTTTCAGGATTTTGCAATAGTTAAGCTTTAGGGTGGTATAAACTGACTGTGTACATTTTCACGAACTCTGACATATCTCCTGGATCTGATAAGATGCGCTGCATGATGTCTCTACTTCTACTTTTGCTTTGCAGCGTCAGTGGTACCACAACTTGAAGTTGAAATTTACCAACACAGAAATAAAAAAGTATTTTGAATTACATTTAAGTATGCAATATAGGCAGCGTACAATAATATCACATTATTGATAAAATCAAACTTAACTAAGATTATTTTATGAAACTATAACTGAAACTGATACTCACACCTACCTATCGGGAAATGCGGTGATTTGTGACAAATACGACCAAGAGATCTGACAAAAATTCTGCACATCTGTTTCACATGCAGTGATGCCTGCATTGCTGCGTGCATATATTCTGCACATGTATTTCAGGCATAACGAGAAACGACCACACCGAGTAGTCAAACATTTGACCAAAAAAATAGACTGAAAAGTTCAGTCAAATTTTCCGTCACAATAAACCTTGTGTGGAGCAAATAAATTACATAATGTGCAAAACAGATATACATATGACCAAAACACGATCTGACTGCATTTGACAGAGATAATAGTTTAATAGTAAAATACGGTGTAATACCGGCTTAACAATTTCTGATCAGGAAGGTTTCTAGGTATTTCGAGTAATTGAGCACAGCGCCCACTATATTCATCAGAAATTTGATGATGAACTTATTCCTGTAAAGGATGATAAACTCACCAGTTCCTATCTATTAGGGAATGGCTTGTTTTCTGCATTTATTGAACTGAATACAGCTATGTATGTCAAGTATATTACGGAGACACGCCGCTTAGACTGCCTATCCTCTTAGAATTCTAGATTTAATATAATGCCCTGTCAACCAAAGCAATTTTCCTCAAAAACTCTAAACGATTTTATCAACTGCAATTACCACAAAATTGATGTAGCATTTTATTTTAATTTTTGTTCCCCAGTATGGGAATATAGTAACCGATTAAAACCAAGCAGATACTAGGTATATTCTTAAGAAATAGGCGTCTGGAGTATTTAACCATTTTATCCATATCGAGATTTGTAAAAATTATAGATAGCAAAAAAATAATAAAAAATATATCGCAATCATTGGATCACTGCCCAAAATGGTAGAAAAATGCGCTCAGTCTAATAAGCAGCGATACTTAAAAGGTACTGACAGGCGCACTGGCACTAGTCTTAGCTATTTAAAAATCGAAACTAGTAGTTCTTGTCGCGAGAGGAAAAAGCCTTTTTGGACAATACTCGGCTCCTCGAAGCCATTGCCAATAGTTGTCAAGTACCTGTACAGGTAACGATCTGCTTAGCAGATACTCGTAAATACATAGGTGTGCCGTGGCGAGATCCAAAGTCGTGTGCAATTTATTGTAATTCATACGTGAGAGGCTTGTACAAGTACAGAAAACATATCAGTCGCAAATGAGTGTCACTTTATCAATTACAACGCACTCTGTATAAGGCGACCAGTTGACCTTATCATGGACAACTTATTTCTTTTTGAAATTAATTTATTTTAGCTGTTGAATACGATACGAGTGTGTTTGCTGTTTGTAAGATAGCTGGATTATTATCAAGTTGTACTTTTTATTTCTTAAAGAGGCTTATGTAAGATTTATGTCAACTGACCATGCGCAACTTCCTCTTTGCTTTACTTCTCATGGAGCTAGAGTTGCGGCTGATACGATTGAAATCCACGTGGAATGACGGTAGTTCTCGACAATGGCTTAAATTAATATCTAATAATTATTAATCTCTTAACAAATTTATTATAGGTGGTAGAAAGCAAAAAACTGGCTTTCATTTATCGAGAACCGTGAAGGATAGATAGCTAAAAGTTTATGGACACATTTTGTTTTTGCCACGTAAGCAAGCTACGGAAGCAGCTGCTCAGCCACTGCTTATGCTAAAAAGTTAAAACTTGGTACTGTTTGAGCTAGGGGTTCACCATAGTTTCGTAGAAAACACAATTCGAATAAAACTCATGAAAAAAACCAATACTTAATTAAGTGCCAGATAATTAGCTATTAATGCTGCCATGTCTATGACATTACCGATTTCATTTACTACTCGATCGCTTTTATCGACAAAATTTACTTTAAAAACATACTTTCGTGGAGAACTGGTCGTCTTCTCACTTATGCAGTGCTGGAAGTTATCTCGTGTTCAAGCTCTGCCGCACTTAAATAATATATGGGTTTAGTTGAGAGATTTTCAATATATTGTGGTGTGGTGTGTGAACTGCACAATAAGCATCGAATGAAGTACGCGTCCACTAGGCCTTCTGATCCAAAAATACGCCTGCTATACATTATTATGGAAGTGCGTTCATTAAAGGCGGGCCGCCGATAGAGTTCACTAGCGAGCAGATTTCTCCTAGAGCAGAATTGCGCATCGGCCCATCTCACTTCTACATCAGTAGACGCAGTGAACCTGAGGGTATAGAATTTTTCTGTGATCAGTCCCAAGTGGACGCAGTCCGGGCTCCAGTGTTGCGCTGCGTTCCACCTCTAGTGGACCTTTAGATGGGTGAATTGTCTGGACCATGCGGGAAGGACATATATAGAGCTCTCTACTATGTATATTCTAAGTTGGCATCGGAAGGTCGTCGATATTCTCTATCCCTCCCAGGCATTCATCATCAATGGCGCAACAGTCTAAATCGGGATCTTGCGTTTCCAGGGTATACATATATGTATGATGTACACAGTAAAAGAATTTTACTACTTTAAAAGTAGGCAATTGGATGCCAACTTTAACTATAGTAAAATTACTACATTGTGTTCGCTACAGAATAGTGTGTAAACTGTAATTACATGCTGATTCAGTATACTTTACACAAAAAACACAAAAATTTGTTTTTTTTCTGCTTGCTACGAATTTATTTTCCTGTAAATGATTTTTTTGTTTGAAAAATTAGAATGCGCACTCTCGGATTCGAACCATGGACCCGTCGCATATAAGTCCGATACGCTACCACTTGGCCACCTGAACATTTTTGAAACATGCTTAAATCATCAAGAATAGCCAAGAATGACGTAAATTAACCCTTACTATATAAGAAATAGTACTTTTACATAAATTCGCTTAATGTTCACACAACGCCATTGAATTCTGCATAACGTACCTACTTTTATGTAATTTTTACAGAAATTACACAATTTACACATTTTATAGCAAATTTACGTAAATTACATTGACCCAACAGTAAAAATTACTATATAAAAAATATTACTTTTCCTGAAATTTTTAACTGTGTATGTAGATGTACTGCAGAAGTAATTAAAAACCTTAGAGTTCCGTTGACTGACGGAGGTTACCTTTTAACCTATTTAGTCATACCTTTTATGTCTGTCGAGGTATAGAATAAATTTTACTACTTCGGGCTTTTCAAACAATCGCCTAGAACCTGTTTCCGACTTTCCGATATTCAGCTCCATTCAGTGGTTGTAAGGTCTAGTCTATGTAATCTATGTTTTTACGAATTCCGATATATTTCTTCCAAAGGTCTCAAATTTAATCTAAGAAAAAAGAGATTTAACTATTTTTTGAAATTTATTACTAAGGGAATGAAAGGTTGGTACTGTTCAAATTTTCACAAATTTAGACAAATAATTTAAGTTTAATGGAATCGAATTCGCTTATACTTCTATGGGATAGATAGGTATACATAGGTAGGAATTGGGAAACGACCTCAATATCGGTATAACCGCTATGTAAAATATAATTCAGACTTGATTACAACATCCCTCTTATGGGTTAATTATCTCACAATCCTGAAATTGATTTTTAATTCATTAAGGTCGTTTCCCAATTCCTTGCTTCGTCTACGTCTATGTTGACGTCACAGCATAGCATTGCCATTATAACAGTTTAGAAAAAGCTCGGCTAAACTGTCAAAATAGATCAGCTGAGGCTTATTTGACACTTCTATAATCAAAAATTAATTAAATTCCATGGAAAAATTTGATTTTTTTTACGTTTGCTTAAATTGACTGATAGTCAAGACACGGACCGAAAATGAATTTAGACATAGCTTTGCTACGTCTGATGTCATAACTGTTATAACTAGACGTAGACGTAGACGAAGCAAGGGTATTGGGAAACGATCTATGTATGTACACTGAAAGAAAAACTTTGTTTTCTAACTATAAAACTGACATGTTTCCAGTGATCATGGCTATGATGGTACGAGCCATAGCATATAATTCGTAAAAACATAATATGGTTGCATTAAACATATATCCCTACTGAAATTTAATATGGTTGTATGGTTGTGTATTATAATCACGACAACAATATTCTATGATCAGTGAAACCATATAATTTGCTAAAATAATTCCCACAACCATACCTCTCACAGTACGAAAAGGGTCGTTCGCAGTGTAAGTTCGCTTCTTCCAATATCATGTGTGCTTTGTTCGAGAGTGTTTAATTGTTGTTCAAGTCATTTATTTATGATCGAAAGTGTTTTCTTTGTGAATTATTTTTCAGCGTCACATGTATCTTATGATTGACCTAACCATCATATTATAAAAGAAGGTTGTGAATCATACACCAAGGTTCTAAAATCAGAACTATGATTCAAGAAGCCATGTCACATAAATTTTATGATTGATCCAACCATTATATTATTAAATAAGGTTGCGTGAATCATACACTAAGGTTCTGAAATTAGAACTATGATTCAAGCAACCATGTCACATAAATTTTATGATTGACCCAACCATTTTATGGAAAAAGAAAGTTGCGTGAATCACACACCTAGGTTTCACAACCATAATTTTGTTTGAGCTAAACATGTTACATGTTGTAACATAGTTGTGGCAACTATAACCTCAATCACAGTAAGGTTCTTCCAAAATATGGTTGCCACAATCATATTTTTTCTTTGAGTGTAGGTATCCATTCAAAGCTTTCATCCTTAACGGTTACCTTTTAACTCCTCCCACCATCTCCCTTGATACCTTCACCCCCTACACTCTCAGCAGGAGGTCTACTGATTTAAAACTCCTGTAAAATTTTGGAGATCATACCTGGTTCTTGAGGTATACACGCTTTTGTGTCTCCTCAAAAATTTTACATTCAATAAACTGGTCTTGTAATCTGTTATGCAGAAACAAAATTTTATATTCATGGTACAATTAGTTCGAAAGATGTTGAAAACAATAGTTTTCTACACCCAGCCGCACTTGCCACATGACAACACTAAATTTCATGGTAGCACATTTTTTTGAAATTTTAAGTCGAGAACAATACTTTAGTAAAAAAAATATTGTATTTGATAATAAAGCCACTTTAAAAAAAAAGAATTCCTCAAGTGATGAAATGGTTTTAGTTTAATGGAAATAATTGCTGAAGTAGTTATGCTAGCGTTATAAACTCACCTTTGTATTACTGGTGCAAAAATGAGTTTGCAAAGGAAGCTAGCTCCCTATTAAATGAATGTTTTGTCTAGAATGTTATTAAAACGGGTGTATATAGAGGTAATAGTGGTATTGTGGCCTCTGCTAATACAGTGTTTTCCCAAATCACTTCCCTATCCATAGTATTCTTTAGCATGTTTGTTAGAGCATAGATCAACTACAATTAAAACCCACTAGATGCCTCCACTTGAAAATTCATCTACCATTGCTCGCGATTCAACGGTGTGTGTAAGCTCAAAACAAACGGTCTGAAATTTTCATGAAACTTGCTAAAAAAAACATTTTAGGTAGTGCATTGTGTGTACAAATATTATAAATAAAAACTAAATTATATTCAACGTAAGTCCAAGTAAGTCCACGATATTCCGGGTTTTTTACTTGTTTTGATTTACTCTGTAAACAACTCATAATTTTCAATGTGGCCCCTCTTACTGCATGTATTATGGCCTAGGGGACTCATAATGGATATACTTGTTTATGACTTGAAAAGAATATTTTAATGTTTTATGTTTTTCACTTAGTACATTATTTTGCAAATGCCTCCCAGTAATATAACCTGACCAAGGGATAAATGAGAAAAATGGAATCCAGAGCAATTGTATCGGCTAGAAGCAAAATAGTTAGTTGAAAAAAAACAGTAGCGTGGCGTCCATGGAAACAAGAGAAGCATTGCTTCCCTTATATTTTGCTGAAAAATATCTATGTGTTTTTTCTAAATCACGCAGAAAAACCGAGAAAAAATTATGTTTCAATCAATTTCCTTGGCACAGTTTTCACATGAAACTTGAAAAAAACTCACACATCCGAAATGGTAACAAATCAACAAATCAAGAAGAAGATACATGGTGGCAATTTGAAAGTTGCATCCAGGTTAAAAAAAATAGGTAGGAAGCCTATACTGCAATTAATGGAAAGTGGTAGAATATCTATTATTTATGGAATTCAAAAATAATGGTTTAACGAAAACAGACGTTTGATAGAAGGCTTATCACCTTGCAGTAAAAACAGTATTTCTAGCCATTTTAAAAATGGAGTAGCTGGCTGAGATTGACTTGATGATATTCTTTCTTAACATGCATAAGGACAAATTGTCATAAAGACAACCGATGAAACATCTTACTCGAATGATCGTTTCCATGGGTTTATTGAAGCAGTTAACAAGATTTTACTTTACTTTCATTATGGCCCCAGGAGACCACATTAACTTAAGTTGTCCTATTGGAGTTTTGATGAAAAATATATTTTGCCTCCACATTTTTTGCCATCTCATTCAATTCAGATTTTAACAATTAATTAAATGAAATTAAAAATATTTTGATATATTCTAATTCTTGCAAAAAGTATGAAAGTGGGGGACTCTTTACCACCTTCTCCTCTATAACAATAATCAAGATTATTTTCAAATTTGTTTAGTGTTATGGATATCAGTAATAGCAAAATATGTTTAAAATTGACATATCTTGAAGAGGGTATTGTTCCATCAAATGTGTTCTTGGTGCGAAGGAGAGGAGAGTTTGGAAGGAATCGTGGAGAGGAAAGTGGCTACCGAATTTAATCATTTGTAGGAGTCGGAAGTAGGCTTGTATAGTTCGTGAACGGACTAGTTCAGAAGAGCGTTCCCATAACTGAAATGAACGAACTAGTTCGCAGTCATTTCAGCTCTTAGTGCGTTCATAATCATTCATTCCCGTTTGGAATTCAGTGGTGCAATAGACTTATAGACCATCGACAATAAATTTTTTTTTTGTCACTACATTCCACCAGACAACCTTTTTTACTTGTACACTGACGCCTTTTTAGGTTATCACATTGCACCCGACGTTCTTTTTTCAAAGGTCATCACATATTGACGACTACGAGTCATTCTCATTGAACTAGTTCGTAACAGATCGCGAAGCAGAAATGATCGCTCACTGCGGTGAACAAAAATGCGCAACTTAATCGGAAGGAAGATCATGATAGATCCGGGTATGGCAGTGTTCTAGCAGGCGTTAATGATAATAATTTTTGAGTACTATTATAGGCTGTGATACGATCTACCAGAACGCCAAAGCAAAATTAACTACTGTCTGGCAGCTCTGATGATATTTGTCAATCTGATAAGAATTTAAACATAACTCGTTTGCTCAGGTTTTAATCCTTTACAAGTGACACTATTAAACATTCCGCACTGTTCATGATTATATTAATATTTCAAAACCAATAGCAACTGAAAAATTAATTTCCAATTAATTATACATTTAGTGGGAATTGAACCACGGTAGTAATGTTTTCAAGACCTAATACACTACCACTAGACTACACCTGGACTAAAAAAGGGTAATATATTTATTTGGATGCCTTCTTAATTTTTTTTAACCTGTAACCTCATAACATGTGTCTTGCTCCTAACTCCTGATTCTGGGTATAACTATAAAATTTTTATATTGAGTATTTATGTTTTCAAAAACCCTATCTGTCCCTATCTACTGCAAACGACAACGGATGGTGAAGAAGAACCTTCCTATCCCTTCCTATCTTAAGCATCGTATTTGCTAGAACGGTAGATGGATGCTTCAGCTAAGGTACAAACAGACAACGTTGGGGGTTTTGACCACAACTGAACATAAATCACCGGACAACTTTTTTTCCTCCGAGGTTCTGGTCAAAGCTGTATAAACTTTTGGGCTTGATTAAACGTATAATCTATGATTTTCTATGAGCCTAATTAAAAGATTGTCTTACGGTATACCTACCTACTGTTATAACTCGAAATATCATTTCCGCCAAACGGCACGTGCTACGCCCCATGATTCATAACCTTGATTAATCCGTGATCTTTAATTAATTAGATAAATGTGTGTATTTACATTTACCATATGCTGTATTATTTGAACCGACCTATTGCACGTGTTTAGCATAGTGACTTAGCTCCTGAGTTCAAATCTTGTTGCATCATCGAAATATTTTATGATTTTTTTTTTTTTGGATCGCTAATTAATTACAGCTAAAAACGATCACAATATTATAAACCTCTGTCTATCGATCAATTCTCATGGGATCGCATTTATCATCCGAATTCCACTAAGAAATAAATTTAGTAAGATGTCTTCAGCATTCAGACCTCTTTCTAGCGACCCATTTTTTTTTACGGAGACCAACGTCTGCGGAGTTTCTTTTAATTTTTTTTTTTGATCTTCTTGGGCGGTAGAATCATTGATCACCTTATTTTCGTGGGACTACCAAAAGTGCAGACAGGCTATCTGTAATTCGCGGCAACATCAGAATCGGAAGTGATTCACCGCTGACCGCAAGAGTAAGAAAAACAAAACGCTGACCGCTCGGAGTCGGACAGTAGGTCGGTTGAATCTGTCTGGACGGTATATAAAACAACTCGTCTTACATTGATCGAGGGTTTTGTTTTTTGTATTTTTTTCCCCGTATCGAAGCCATTTAGATTATGCATACTGGAGGCGCTGACAAAAACGCGTTCCCATGATTTGCATAAAACCTGACAAGTGCAATACAATAAAAAAAAGACTGCTGTTTTTATTCGATGGACTCCGTCCGTTCTAGGAATTATAGAGTAGCACCTTTTGGGAATCGAACCACGGTTCTGGACGTTTGGGGGGCGGAATAATTTGTACAAGAAATTGATCAATTAATGGCCTCTAATTGGGGGTTATTAAAGGAACGGAAAATACATAGGAAAAAAAGTCATGTAATATTTATTTTAAGAGATGATTGACTAAAATGTTTTAGTAGGTATAATTTGATAAGAACATTGTAATCACCATGAATTTGTTATTACTCTTTTTAAGTGTGAATGGTTTAGTGAGAAGTTATGAAGAAAGACTCAACGTTACAACAAGTACAAGTACAAATTGTTACAACTTTGTAACTTGAATTTTAATTTGTTGCAAAGCACAAACAACGTAAAAATAAACTTGGAAAACATTTTATGCCTAATAGGTAATTGTACCGAATTGATTTTCCGGAGTAAGCGTGGCTACTTCAGGGCCCGTTGCGATAATTTCTTTTTATTGAGACTTCAATTCAGTAATTAATTAGATGACACATATTTTAAGCTCGATGTCTTTATGTTCTATATTGCTCGTCGTCGTCCTTATCGTCTATGTGATTCGCTTAACTCGTCTTCTTGGACCGACTTTGAGTTGGCTTGACTTATTCGCCGCTGCAACTCTGCTCAATGTCGTTCATAGTTCATCGTAGTTTGTGTTGGATCGACTCCAGGCACGAGTCTGTTCGCCTTGCCTCAACCCTGTTCATTGCCACTGCTCTATCGTAAATCACCTATGCTCCGTCAGCTTCTGTTTGTCGTTTCTACTTTGTCCGTCTTTGTCTTTGCGCTGCTCTGTTCGTTTTGGTTTGGCGTCATTCGTCGTGGCTTGTCGTAGCTCGTGCTGGTTTCGGTCCTGGTACGACTCCGCTTACCTTGACTCGACACCGTGTCTACCTGTTATCTTTCCCTGTCTTTGTCTACTCAAGTGGGTGTCTGCTCTGCTCGTCGCCCTGCTTCGGTCTGCTCGTTTCTGCTCTGCTCTGCTCGCCTCTGCTCCTTGTGGCTCATCCTGGTCCGTCAAAATTCGTGCAGTTTGTCATACCCGAACGACTTCAAATCCTCGATGCTCTCGAAGAAAAGACTATCCAACAATCACAAACGCCTTCTAGCGATCCCTGGGCATTCATACAGAATGTGAGTGATGTCCTCCACAGCATACAGATCATGGAAGAACCTACATATGTCCGACTCCGCTGTCCCTAGCCGCATAGCGTGTTTCCTCAGCATATAGTGCCCCGTCAGTGCTCCGACGAGCGTCATAGCTCTCCTATTCCCCAAGTCAGTATGTTTTAGTCTTTTGACTATCCAGGTCGGGAGACAGAGATCTAGAAATCTTGCAGCTTGCCAGCTCTGCCCACCTTCAGTCGGTCACCTTTTTAGAGCGCTCAGCAATTTGCGGTTTGATGCCACATATCGGTGGACAAACATCCTCCTCATTCCTTCCATTGGATAGCGATCCCCCGTCCAGTCTTCCGTTCAATAGTATATTACTATGCTCTAGCACCCAGTAAGTCTGTACTCTGTTCTGATTGCAAAGTACCTTAAGCCCTTCCCAATAGCGCTTTACTAACTGGATTTCAATGGTGACCAATTCCAGCGCCTTTATGACCGCCAGCCTGTCAATGTAGAGTGAAATATTCATATGGCATATCTCACCCATTAACAGGATGTCTGCTGCAACGCAGTCAGAATTTCAGCTTGGAAGACGAGGCATACCATACATACATCCGGCAACTTAAATGACTTCCCTAAACTCAGCTGCTCAGCGAAGACGCCTACGCCAGTGTCGCATTCCATTTTCGATTCAACCGTATATACGCAGTTTTCCATTTCTCGTAGTACCCTATTGTTCTTCCAGTCCACTATAGGATACACAATTTTGTATGGAGTCACAAAATTCATTCCTGGAATTAAGTAGCCTTTCACTTTACATCGCACGAACTGTTGCTTGAACTTAGTAGCAACTATTGTCCTGTATTCAAGCCCTCTCTGAGATGGTTATATACTGCCTGCGCCGCAGTCGAGAGCTCTCCCGAATTTTCGGTAGTATGTGTTCCAGAAGTATCCTCGGCATGCGAGTTGAGTCGAGAGACTTCCACACTGTTCTGGTGTATAGGTATTTAGATGTAGGAATAACCTACGAGTATAAAGATACTTGATTCTCCTCGAATGCTGTCAAGGTTGCCACTCCTTTTCTCTCCCGTTTTATGGATTGCAATGTAGCCAATCGGATTCTTTGCAGCAAGGTATTTAGAGGTTGCTGGTTTTCTCATGAAAAACCGATCTAGAAGACCGATTTGCCAGAGTAAAATGTAACAATACCATTGCAAAAAATCTGCCAACAGTCTGGGCGCAACTGTATTATTTTTCCGGCAGAAGTTCAGAACGCGTTCAATTCGGGGATGCGGTGTATGTTACTATGTGACTGAAAACCTAACAAAAAGTTCGGGAAGCGGTTAGAAAAGGGTGTGACATATGAATTATATAATTGGGTCATATTCCGGGATGCGGTCTAGAGGTTGAAAAAAACAAAACTTAAAAATAGGTGATTATTAAACAAACCTGGGGAAGTAAAAAGATATTCGATATCTGATCAGACCTGAGAAACATGGTGGAATTCATGAAAAAGTATACAACCAGTTTACACCCTCTTAGGGGTCGAATTTCAAAAAATCTTGAAAACACATTCTAGGTATTCACATGAAGAATCCGTAGAATAAAAATGAATTCTATATTTCGAAAGACCTAGTAGATATGACGAAAATCGTGAAAATTTATCCATTTTATATTAACCGATAATTTTTTTGCCCCCCCTTCTGAACGCCAATGAATTTTTAAATTTTTTTTTTTCCGAATTACTTTTCTAGTTAATTTACATATACGTACCGAGTTTCAACTTCTTAGCATAAGCCGTTCTAAAATTAGGAAAAACACCCCCCACCACCGTACCATACTACCCCTAAAAAAAATTCTATTTTTCCACCATGCCACTACTATAGCTCTATCTAAATACCAAGTTTCAGCTTCCTATCATTATAGATTCTCAAGATATAAGCATCGGAACTTTTTCTTTCTCACCCTTCCCCACCCTCACCCTCTACACCCACACCCCCAAACTTTTTTTTCCTACTAGGGTTCTATTAGGCCTACTTCTGGTAAAAATTGAATCATCCATATTACGCTGTTATTGAGATATGAAACGTGTTATTTTTGAAAAATTCTTATCCCCTCCACTTACGTACTCCCCCGCCCCCTTCAAAGATTTTACTTTGAGCAATCTTTATTTATCAAGCTTTATATCCAAACCGAATTTTGTTTTTCTGGTGCCTCTGGTTTGGGAGATATCGTAATGTTAAGTATTTCACCCCCCCCCCCCACCCCCCTACGCCACTACCCCCACCCAAAAATTTTGTTTCAATCTACTCTCCTAGTATAACTACAGGTATTTGTTAAGTTTTAATTGCTTGCTATTAACGGTTTAGGAGATATGGATTTTAGAATGTGTCGATCTCGACTTTTTTGCGTTTCGGACGCATTGCTTCCCCCTCCACTCCCACACCCCTTCACCCATATTTTTTTTTTTTTTGCAAATGGGTCCATTATCAAAGCTCTATAGAAATTCTAAGTTTCAGCCTCCTAACACAAGCGGTTCCTGAGATCTAGAAACCTAAATTTTTCGTCTAAAACGCTTACCCCACCTTCCCCCTCACATCCCCACCCCTGAAAATAATGTCAATTCAAGGGGTCCACCAAGTCTATTCCTAGAAAAAATTTTAATTTAATAGCTTCACTAGTTTGAGAGCTACGAGCCTTCAAAGATTTTGGGGCGGTCGACGTACGGCGTACGGGGTACGGCGTACGGGGTACGGCGTACAGACGGAGTGAAAATTTTTATTGCTTTTTTCGCGTCTACTAGTCATGAAACGTGGACAAAAAAATTTTGAGGGCAGCAAATTTTTTTTTTTTTAAAATCGATAACAATACTGTATTATAAATAATACAGTAAAAATTGAGCGATTTTTGATAGAAATAAAATTGGGCGTGGATTTTGAAGTTGAAACTGGAGAAAAGTCGATATGGTATAGCGGAATAGACCACTGGCCACGGAGCTTGAAGAAATCTCCGCCTCTGATGAATATCCAACCGTGACTATTCGAGTATAGAGGTTTGATGGAATTCACAAAGTGGCAAAAGAATTGTCCCCCGGTTAAAACAAAAATACTGTTCCTAACTCCTTTACTTTCAAAACTTTAATCAATTCCCAATAAAACAGTTCTCTTCAAACCTCTAGGCTATTATCTTTTATTTACGATAATCGTAGCTGCGGGACGCTGTTTTGACATAGATACATTGTAATTAGCCCAAAACCCCATTGGATAGAACCTTTTTTAAGTAGGCAGCTACCATTTGCTATTCCAAATATCACATCGCTCGAGTAAATGCCATAAATAGGGTAAGCTAAATTTCGTTAGCCCAAATAAATTTGTATATCTAAATTCAAAATCAAAATTAATAGCGCACGTGAGCTATCAACGCGAATCACGACAAGTCACAAGACACAACATAACTAAAATATCCAAAAAACATTACAAACCTCTTATTTTAACGGGTTTATCTTCGTGATTCTGTCAGCGAGCGTTTCTCGAGACGATCAAATGATCGTGCCTATCAAACAATAGACAATGGCTAGAGAACGGACAATAGGAGCCACGAAACCGATCTTGGCAGTACACTTAGTCCGGGCATAAACCTTAAACTCTGCAACCCCAGCGAAATGAAATGACAATGCAAGATCATCGCATGTTTCTTTAAGAAATGGAAGATTAAAGCCATCAGGTCGCATTGTGCTCCAAGCGCGACTCGTCTTCATCTTTCGACAAATTGCTTCCTTGAATCAGACTAGCTACTGCCCACTTAGAATCAAAGCGACACGCGAAATAATTAAAGGTCCTATTCGAAATGTTCGTGAAAGTTAAAAGCGAATTTTCGAAACACACGAGGTCGTATATTTAATCTGACAAATATGTCATAAATATTCCAATTGTCGAGTGTGTGTGTGTTTGTTCGGTGAATAAATTTGTGGTGCATGCGACAAAGACGTCGCACTGACAGTAATGATGCACGGCTGGCAAAGATAAATGACCGAAACAATGAAAATATGACAGGAATTTTCGGTTCAGAAAAACATTTCGTGGTGCGATGTCATCGGCAACAATGTGTCCAGATGTAGGAGGGCACTTTGTATGTTTGAAATGTGACGTCTTAAAAGAAATTTGTTTGAGCAAATTAGGTGATGCTGTCAGCTAATTATTTTCAGATGAAGCGAAATGTAAACAAGACTACGAGGAAGTTGTTTCTTTGGTTCACATGATATTTAGCATTTCATGATACATACATACATACATAATAATGAAGTCTCGAAATGTCACGCACTCATTCGTACTTTGAACTTTGCCCTGTTAACCAAAACAGCAATCAGACGAATAGGAAGCCAGGATGGAATACTAGCGGAAGTACTGGAAAACTCCTTCCATGCAGGGGGTCTTGATCATATCAGTACTAGATTCTGCATGATACTCGTTTGTTTTATTTGACACAAAACAAGACTTTACTCCTTCTGAGAGCTGGTAAGATTACTATGGCATTTACTATAAGATGGAAGGTGAATTTAAGGCACGCGATTTTGAGAAGCATTACAATTGAATTCTCTTCTGATGGCAAATACTTAGGAGTTAGGTTAGGTTGAGAGGAGTGAACTGTAGCACAGTGCCACAGCCCATCACGAGCACGGTCGTACATACAGGTCTGGAAACTCAATGCAATTTTTTGTGGTGGGGGTAAACACAAAAGTGAAGAAAATTTATATTGTTGTCGTATTGACCACCAGGTTCGTGGCGATTTATCGGTTTACTGTCAGATTGATAAAAAATGTAAACAAATGTAAACTGTGATCGAAACGTCGGAATTAATCGGGTCAATTCTTCACTGCGACTAACGAAAAAAAAATTAATAAATGAATAATGCCGAATACGTGTGTAGTGGCGGAATGAGATAAGCTGTAGTTCAGTTTTCGAAATTTACGTTTGACATTTATATTTTCACAACGTTAAGAATGCACGCTCTTGCACTTGCGCAACTAATAGTAGTGTAGTGACTCTATTGATAATAATGAGAAGCTGTAGCAGTTTTATGCTTCTCAAATGTGTCTACCACCACCACGGCAGTTTCAAGACCTGTATATACGACCGTGATCAAGAGGGGAAACTAAGGATCTGTGGAGAGACATTCTGCGGCCAAGCAACTCAGCTCCTCACAAAGTGGATCACAGATCCAAGGACACTGGCAGTCATTTCAATATACATATAAGGACGAGAAATCGGAATGGCAGCCATAAGCCATATGTAAAGAGCCAATAGAAACCAATCTGTTACTTTATCATTCCAAAGAAATACGATGAAAATTGTGGAAATTTATTTAATTATTAATTGTGCAATATTTCTGGATTTAGCAAAAGCTTTTGATTCCATTCCTCACAGCAAAATAATCCAGAAATTACACAAAACTAATATAAATTAAAATTGGATTAGTTGTATCACTAGCTATCTGCAAAATCGTAAGCAACGTGTGAAAATATTGAATAATCATAGTGATTACTTGACTTTCGAATACGGAGTTCATCAAGGGATAGTCTTTGGCCCTCTACTATTCCTATTGTATGTTAATGATATCTATTCAATTGCAATTGAAGGTGAATTTATTTCATTTGCAGACGACACGGTCCTTATTATTGAGGACAAGTCATGGGAGGGTGTAAATTTAGCCTTTAAATTATTAGCTATAAATAGCTATTAAGGAATGGTTAGACCATAAGATTCTCCCATAAATATATCTAAAACCAACTACATCGCTTTTAAACTAACTCGGCATGGTAGCCCCATTAATATGGACTTAAGGATTCATACAAATCAATGTGATGCAAACTGCCAGTGCCCACCTATAAAAAGAGTACCTTTTGCCAAATACTTAGTTGTAACATTTGATGAACATCTTAGATGGGATATCCACAGAACAAATCTTATATTCCGTTTACGGAAACTTATTCCAATCTGCCTCGAAGTTAGATCCTTTCTACAATTAAAAACGGCGAGGATGTTTTACTTCGCTATGATACACTCTTTGCTTCAATATGGAATAATTGCCTGGGGAAGTAGTAGTCCTAGATTCTTTGCTCCACTAAATATCGTCCAAAAACTGTTGCTCAAAATAATATTAAGAAAAAATAAGCTATTTCCCTCAATAAAATTGTACTCAATCCTTCAAGTACTGCGAACAAGCCTAATATTCAAGATGATATCAAATATCCAAATCTTCAAAGAAATTCAAATTAACGTCCATAAGGCTAACCCTAACTCCACTAGAGCCTGCACCCGCGAAAATCTTCTGCTACCTAACAGGAAAACGAACATTGGACTTAACCATTATTCTTATATTGGAGTCAAATTATATAATCAATTACCAACATTATTAAAAAGAAGCGGTAATATCGACATTTTTAAGAAAAATTTATAAGCCCTTTATTACAAAAATGATAACGAGAGTTAATAAATTGGTATTGAAATTAAATACATTGCATTAGTAATAATAATATGTATATAATGAAAATTGTAAATTGTATACGTTTGGAAAAACTTGTTGTTGGCTTATTGATTTATTAGTTTATTTATCATATAATTCGAATTTGTTAAGTAATAATTTTTGATTGCCAATTGATGTACTTATCTATATTATTTTTTAAAATGATGTAAATTTCTAACAACAAAACAAATTTTTTTGACAATCAAATGATCATGCAATATTGAATGTATGCTGGTCCCACTAATGTCTCAGGTTGTTTCAACTCACGATAAGTCAAATGACGTTCTTCCAATATCAGTTTGCGCACAGCATCAATGGTTTCCGGAACAACAACTGATTTTGGACGACCTTCACGAAATTCGTCTTGAAGTGAACTACGACCACGATTGAATTCACCATTTCATCGATAAACACTGGTCCTTGATGGAGCTTCATCGCCCAAAATTTAATTAAGTTCATCTATACACTGTTGCTGAGTTAATCCACGTCGAAAGATGTAAAAAATAATCGCACGAAAATGTTCACGATTTAATTCCATTTTTGAGCTGAGATAAATCTTTTAACTTACTGCAAACAACACAAATAGCGCTCGTATGTCAAAACGTTCTGAGTACGTATAACCTCAAAAATGTCCAACTTTACGATAGAGCTGTCAGTTACCAGATTGCACCACCAGGGTTGCCAAATCCCGAAGCATAAAAGGCAGCCTACGTATAAAAAAAAAAAAAATACCAACATTACTTTGTATAAGTTAACAACAAAAATGAAATCTGGAAAATGTTCTTAGGTAATTCTGTTAAAAACCCGTGACAGTAAGACTTTATTCGTTATTCTGTTTAACCTAAGAGAAATGGAGGAACTTTTGAAAATTTATTCTACCCCATCACCTACCCTTGCTAGGAGTTTATTTTTAAGAAAATCGTCATAATTGTTTCTAGGCATTTATCTGAGGAGCCCTTAGAAGCAAAATTAATTTAATATTTCAGATAATCTAAGAGATATATCGTGAAAATATATCCACCTCTTTTTCGCATTTTCTCATTTTTCTCCACATCCGTACGCCAATTGATAAATGAATTTTATTTTTTGTCAAATTTACATTTCTAGAATAAGTCGTTCCAGTGATAGGAAAAATACCCGCCCCCCCCCCGGGAACTATGACTCAATTATTTAAAATTATATGCCACCGCTATGTCTCCTTCTGATTTCCAGTGCTCTGATTTCCAGTGCTCTGATTTCCATCAATGGTGATTCTCGACATATATTAATAAGTTTTTTTCCTTTTCACCGTCCTCCACCCTCACACCATCCATCCCCAAAATGTTGTCCTCTTATAAATAAGATAGAAAGGCCACCTCTTGAATAAATTACAAGATCCTATCTTAAGGGGTTATGCCACTCTAGCGGCTAAAAAAATAGGCTTTTTCGAATTTTTTTTCCAGAAAAACTACAAAATAAATCGATATTGCAAAAATGGATATTCATAATACATTATTTTATTATTTTATTTTTCAGTTTTATTTTTTTAAGCGATTAAATTCAAAATGGCGGCTGTGCACCGTTTTTGTAATGACGTCCCTGTTTTTCCAGGGTCTATGAGGTTGAAAAATAAAAAACTTAAAAATAGGTGATTATTAAACAAGCCTGGGGAAGTAAACAGATATTCGATATCTGATCAGACCTGAGAAACATGGTATAATTCATGAAAAAGTATACAACCAGTTAACACCCTCTTAGGGGTCGAATTTAAAAAAATCTTGAAAACACATTCTAGGTATTCATATGAAGAATCCGTAGAATAAAAATGAATTCAATATTTCGAAAGACCTAGTAGATAGGACGAATATCGTGAATATATATGCATTTTATATAAACTGATCATTTTTTTGCCCCCCCCCCCCTTCTGAACGCCAATGAATATTCGAATTTTTTTTTATCAGAATTACTTTTCTAGTTAATTTACATATACGTAACGAGTTTCAACTTCCTAGCATAAGCCATTCTGAAGTTAGGAAAAACACCCCCACCACCGTACCATACTACCTTTAAAAAAAAATTTATTTTTCCACCATGCCACTACTATAGCTCTATCTAAATACAAAGTTTCAGCTTGCTATCATTATAGATTCTTAAGATATAAGCATCGGAACTTTTTCTTTCTCACCCTTCCCCACCCTCACCCTCTACACCCACACCCCCAAATTTTTTTTCCCTACTAGGGTTTTATTATGCCTACTTCTGGTAAAAATTTGAAGCATCTATCTTATACTGTTATTGAGATATGAAACGTGTTATTTTTGAAAAATTCTTATCCCCTCCACTTACGTACTCCCCCGCCCCCTTCAAAGATTTTACTTTGAGCAATCTTTATTTATTAAGCTTTATATCCAAACCGAATTTTGTTTTTCTGGTGCCACTGGTTTGGGAGATATCGTCATGTCAAGTATTTCAACCCCCACCCCCGTACGCCACTACCCCAACCCAAAAATTTTGTTTCAATCTACTCGCCTAGTATAACTACAGATATTTGTTAAGTTTAAATTGCTTGCTATTAACGGTTTAGGAGATATAGATTTTAGGATGTGTCGATCTCGACTTTTTTGCGTTTCGGACGCATTACTTCCCCCTCCACTCCCACACACCTTCACCCATATCATCAATTTTTTTTGCAAATGGGTCCACAATCAAAGCTTTATAGAAATTCCAAGTTTCAGTCTCCTAACATAAGCGGTTGCTGAGATCTAGAAACCAAAATTTTTCGTCTTAAACGCTTCCCCCACCTTCCCCCTCACACCCCCGCCCCTGAAAATAATGTCAATTTAAGGGGTCTACCCAGTCTATTCCTAGAAAAAATTTTAATTTAATAGCTTCACTGGTTTGAGAGCTACGAGCCTTCAAAGGATTTTGGCGGTCGACGTACGGCGTACGGCGTACGGCGTACGGCGGACAGACGGAGTGAAAATTTTTATTGCTTTTTTCGTGTCTACTAGTCATGAAATGTACACAAAAAAATTTTGAGGGTAGCAAATTTTTTTTTTTTGAAAATCAATAACAATACTGTATTATTACTAATAAAGTAAAAACAATTTTTCGAAAACTCTAGAGTGGCATAACTCCTTAAGAAGTTCTTGAGATATGAGGCGTAAGTTCATCCCATGTCGAAAAGTATATACTATACATACATTCATACATACATAATGTACAGCATTAAACACGTTTCGGACTTCAACCTATTAAATAATAAAGTTGCGCCCAGACTGTTGGCCAATTTGTTTTAGTTTTAATTATTCTATTATAGTTGCGCATCTACACATAGATACTAAGCTTCAACTTTCTAGCAGATGCTATTTCTGAGGTATGGAAAACCATCCCATCCCCGTACCTTGCAACCCCTATCAATAATTTTTTTCGGTGATGTCTCTATAATATCTCAATACAGTTTTCAATTTTTAGCATTCTATCTTTTGCGGCTTGAGGGAAATTAAAATCAGAACTTTTTCATTTCAATCCCCTCCCACCATCACTCCCTACTCCAACAACCTCAAACATTTTTTCTCTGCTAGAGGTCTACGGGTCCTAACTCCTGTAAAAATGTTAACCCTTTTCTAATCTCCTAGAATATCTTATCGACAACTGCAAGCTTTCAGCCATCGGACATTAATTGTTCAGGAGATTTTGAGTTTAGAATATTTCAGTTCCTGCTTTCAAGCGTTTTGACCGAATTATTTTCGCCCCCACTCGTACACCTCTCAACCCTTATTAAAAATTTTTTTGCAATTGGGTCCTTGTACCTACATATGTACATGTGTCATAGTAACCCCTCCGAGTAATATCTTTTGGAGGGATGGGGCTGTGCGGGAGGAGTCTTAATTTCTAGATCTCAACAGCCGCTTATACTAGGAGGCTTAAAGTTGGGACCTACAGCCCCTCCCCACCAAAAGGTATTTCTCGGAGGGATTCACCCATTCTACCTATTATAAAAATATATTTAATCAATTTCAATGTAGTATACATATATCTAGGAGTTTGCGAGCTATGCATCTTTAAACAATTTTGCGTACGTCGAACGACGTCTACGGCGGACAGACGTACATATTTTTTTTTTTTGGTATTACTCCTAAAACGTGAAAATACACAAATTTCAGGGTAGCAAAGTTTTTGAAATTTAAAGTCAATACTTTTACAATACTTTTTACTTTTACTATTATTGAAAAAAATAAAATATGCTGGAAATTTTAAGTAAAAGTTGGATTGAAAATTCAATTTTTTTAAAATAGTGTTGGAAAAGTAATTATAACAGTCTATAGCGAATAGACAAAAGATCTTCATCACTGAATAATAAGAATATCCGGGGTCCTTTTGCTATCAGCTTACAGGAAAAGATAACCACTAACACCCAGGTAGTAGTTAAAGTGAATGAAATAATTGTACGCATGATGTAATTACCACCACTGTTCATAGCAAAAACTAGTGACACCCTGACGGCAGAATTGCCTTATATTCGTTAGAGTTTCTGGCGATATCTACTTGTAGGTGTAGCTAAATCACTTATCTTACCTAATTAGCCAACTTGAAAATCATATTCGATTCCTTAACCTGCTGTTGAGTGTTTTCTCAACTTGATGATCAAATTACCCTAATTAGGCCAACATAAATAATATTAATTGATAATAAAAGAGATTACCTGTACAATAACTGACCGTCTCTTAAATAATTAGGTCAACATTTACTCCACATCAATGATGTTAGGAGGGGAGTGCCTACAATAATATTTTCCTTAAAAACACTGCACAACTTCCGACACGAAATCACGAATATGCCATCCTTTCGTACGTACAAACATATGACATTAGTCGGGGTTGGTTTCGTATAACGCCTTACCGAAGTTATTTTGTTGTTTCTAGCAACTAATAATTTCTTACCTAATTTTAACTTATGGGGCGTAAACGTGATTAATTCGATTGAGTGCTAGTCGGTTTGGTATAGTTCGTAAAACATGCGACCAATATTTCACCTACGGAAACGAAAGTCAGAAAGAAAATATCGCTCAAAGGTTCAATTTCCCTGCCAACCTGTAGCAACAATTTCAATTTTTGCATGATAATAATCCACTTAAGTTATTACAATAACAAAAAAAAAATTGAAGTGTATAATCTTCAACGTAATCCTAAATGGGCCTAATACGTTAAATTACTCAACCAAAACAGCTCTACCCGTAAACAAGAAGCCATTGGCCAATTGGTGGTAGAAGTTGGATTTACATTGAATTTAGAAAAAAAATATCACTTTGTTGAATCGAATCCAATTACCATTACTTTAATAGCACCTTTATTATGTTTATCATTCGGATCGGTTGAATAGGACACGAGTTGCTCACATCCTGGCAAGGATAACCTGCCGTTGACCGACGACGGTCATTTTCTTACCATGGCAAACCACTTAGACTTTTCGTTCCGTGACTAATGCACAAAATATACTATACGAACATGAATTTATTTTTAATATATGAAAGTGCATGTTCTGTGTACTCGTAGCACAAGGCTAATTACATTTCCTTCGTGTTTGCCATTTTTCTTTTTGTAGAGTGTCATGAAAATTTGACACGAATAATTAAGCTTATGTAAACGTTGATTTGTATGAAAAGGAATAGATTTAGAACTCTACTTTATACAAATTAATTATTGAAACGAATTAAATATGTAATACCGTCAATCTATGTAAGCAATTTCAGTCATTATTGCGCTACTAAAATACAGGCTTCTTTGAATCCTTCAACCCCTTCAAAACTTTGTGTTCTTTTAAATATTAATGCTATTTTATTTTACTTATTTACCACACTAAAGGGTCTACACAGTATATTTTGTAAGAAAAGGGGTATGTATTGATGTATGGCTTTTTGGTACACAGAGTCTTGTTCTATCCCTCCCCGCCACTGCAAATCGAGTACACTTCTTGATATAATTTTATATAAATGTGGCAAAGTTGTACTTTCCAGCATAAGCCGTTTAGCTGGTAGAGAGCATCGAGAGCAATAATATGCAAAGATTGAATGAAGAAAAACGGTATGAAACTTAAAAGTGAGCGGAAGCAGGGAATATGACTTAATGATAATAATTTGTATACTAAAGTATTGTGATTGATTCAATCAATCAATCAATATTTATTAGTTTAGTTTATCCACTTATGCTTATCATCTTATAATTTATGATTTAGAGAACAGATAATTCAATATCTTAACAGCTAAATTAAACCTAGTTAGCACAGCAAAGCAATACATTTATGACAATTTTAGTTATGTAAGTTCAAGGAAAAATCTGCACAAAAAACCTTGTGTAGTGGCCTTAAACCTAACTTACTAACTAACTAACTAACTAACTAAGTTAAATTAAAGAGAAATTAAAAGAAAAAGTAAAATAATAATAAGACCTAATAATAATATTTGACTCCAAAATATGCCTAGTAGTTCAGTCCGTCTGTATGCTCGCCGTACACCGTCATCAATACAAATTACGGTACAGATTTAATAGCCACCAACAAAATTTGCGACCTTGGAATCATAGTGAGCATAGGGAGCAGCATATTATCAATATTTCGAAAAAAGCCAATTCGTTAATATACTTGATACGAAAAACATTCACTTTTATCATTAAGATTTATAAAACCTACGTAAGGCCTCTTCTCGAGTTCGGATTCCAAATATGAAGCCCCAACTTTCGTAAGGATATTGACTCACGGGAAAAAGTACAGCGTCGTGCAACGAAGCTTCCGCAAGAACAGAAAAACCTATGCTATGCAGACAGACTTGCACGCTTACGACTTCCAACTTTGGAGCAACGACGAATGAGAGGCGACCTTCAAAATTTTAAACGGCCAGAACTACAGAATCTCTTCACGCGCAACAAGAATCCTCACCTTAGAGGACATGTCAACAAACTAAACAAATGTATAGTGAACACGAGCACGTACCCTTTTCGGATCTTTCTACCGAACAGAGTAGTTGATGGCTGGAATTCTCTTCCCGTGGACGTTATTGGTGCTACTTCAGTGTTGGATTTTAAAATCAAAGAGGATAGACATTTCAATTTTGGCTGAATTAAGAATTAACTTTCAATTTGTACTTCTAACTTAATTTCTCTACTTTTTCTCAATTTAAACTTTGGATTTCTTAAATTCAAACTTTTTTTTTTCTTTATTATTAATTTCGATACTTCTACTCTTGCAATAATTTTGTTTATATACGTTCTACTTTGCTTATTAAAACATTTTTTTTTTGTTTTTGTTTTGAATAACATAACAATTGTAATAATATTGTATTTTAAATTATTTATGTGGTTAATTCAGATGTGCATTGCACTACATAAGTAAGGGGGGGGGGGCAGTTGATAAAGATGGGTGTATCATTCTATGAATTTCGTCATATCTCTTAGGTTTTTTGATATATCGAATTTATTTCATTTCGCCGAATTTTCCTTAATTCAACTTCTAAGGAAAGCTTTTATATATTTTCACGAATTCTGGTATATTTCTTAGGTCTGATGGGATATCGAACTGATTTCAACTCCACTCAAATCTTGTACTCAAGATCAATGTTGGCCCTTATAAGTAAGAGGGCTCTCGAAAGGGAACTGCTTGAAAAGATTTATGGAACTTATTGATACTCTTAGTGAGTTTTTAAGCGACAAACATGAAATGAAGTATCTGTTAACAGTGGTTAAAAAGCATTTGCGAGTTATTTAGCGATATCTTTGAAAAATTTAATATACTAAATAGCCAAGTTCCAGAACACATAAATTTTTCTGGATATTTGTTTTCATTACATTTATTGAATTATGTCAGAAACATATTCCCAACAAAAATTTTGGAAATGTTCATTGGCTTCAAAAATATTAAGTGACTGATACTGCTGTACTTG